>OZ014525.1:19415487-20789237 GCA_963966055.1 Lathyrus aphaca
GTTAGGCGAACTACGTCGACTCTGATCCTCATTATCCCGATGAGGTACGTAGGCAGCGGGGTAGGGCCCGTTCGAGCACATTCTTTATTTTCCCTACATTTCCCCCTTTCTTTCCATTTTCTTATTCCAGTTTCTTTCTCATTTCTCATTTCCAAGTTCCAGTAGCAATTTTATTCAGCAGCAATTATATTTTCTCACCCTTTGAAACAAAAACAAACAAGCGTGGATCCCGTCGGGTACGGCGGACGATCTGGGGTGCTAATACCTTCTCAGTTCGTAACCGACTCCCGAACTCAGATCTTTGGTTCGCAGGACCTTGTCCTTTCCTTCTTCCTCAGGTTTGTGCAACATTACCTTTCCCATTCTTTCGGGATAAAAATGTCTGGCTGGCGACTCTAACTTTTCCGCGCCACTTTCGCGTTTGTACTAGGATGAAAATCCCGGGAGCGACAAAGGGGTCGAAGGAAGTCTTGATAGACGTGAAGAAACAAGGCTTGTATACCCATGAGGAAGAAGTTGTAAGTGGTTTGATAAATGTTGCAACCACGAAACTATTGTCGAAGACAAAATTATGGCACATGATATTGGGCGATGTCAACGAGAGAGGCCTGGTCGAACTGTGGAAACAAAACCTGCTAGGTGGTGACAAAGTCGAGAAGTTGGAGTTTTATGGGCCTTATGTATTTGGTAAATTATGTAGGGTGAAGTTTAACAAAGATAAACAAAAAACACATGGATCCCTTGATTATTCCCTACTGATATTTGGGGGCCTGCAAGAAATCCTTCACATTCAGGTGCAAGATATTTTCTATCCATAGTTGATGACTATTCCAGAAAGTTATTGGTATTCATTCAGAAGACTAAGGATGAAACTTTTGAAAGTTTCAAGAGTTGGAAGGTTCTTGTCGAAACTAAAACTGGAAGAAAGGTCAAGAGGTTAATAACAGACAATGGCCTTGAATTCTGCAACGAAGCTTTCGACAATTACTGTGTCAAGTCTGGGATTGCAAAGCATAAGACTGTAGCAGGTAATCCTCAGCAAAATGGTATGGCTGAGAGATTCAATCGAACAATCCTCGAAAGGGTTAAATGCATGTTGGTTAGTGCTGGATTGAAGAAAGTGTTTTGGGTTGAGGTTGTTTTGACAAAAACATATATGATAAACAAATGTCCTTTGATTGCGTTATATATGAAGACACCTGAAGAAGTTTGATCGGGACATCCACCAGATCTCGACAAACTGAGAGTATTTAGCTGTGTAGTCTATGCTCACATTATGCATGACAAGGTCGAACCTAAAGCTCTGAAATGTATGTTCATGGGATACCCTGAAGGAGTCAAAGCTTATAGGTTATGATGCATAGAGCCAGGTCACATGAGGTGTATCACCAGTCGAGATGTAGTTTTCAATGAAGGTGATATGACTTTCAAGAAAATTGATGATGTCGTCGAAGAGCTGGAACAAGGAGAAATTCCTGTTATGGTGGAGCATTGTGATGTTGAATTTCACGATCCAGATAAAGTCGAAGAAGAAGTAGAAACTGCTATCGAAGATGAGGAGACTGATAATGACTACATGTTGTTAAGATACAGGTCGAGAAGAGTCATCAAGCCACCTCAGAGACTTGGGTATGCAGATCTTATAGCTTATGCCTTAATATCTGCAAGTGAGGTTCCAGACTAAGAACCTAGAGATTATAAGGAAGTTATGTGGAGTCGAAATAAGACTGAATGGTTGAAGGCCATGGATGATGAGATGAAATCTCTTCGTGATAACAATATTTGGGAACTAATCAAGAAACCTGTTGGAGTCAGGTTAGTCAGATGTAAATGGATTTTCGAAGTTAAGGAAGGAATCAAAGGAGTGTCGTCGAAGAGATACAAGTTAAGGTTGATTGCAAGGGGTTTCACTCAGAAAGAAGGTGTCACCTTAAATGATGTGTTCTCTCCTGTTGTGAAGCACATGTCCATTCGAATGTTTCTTGCCATGATGGCACAATTTGACCTTTAATTGGAACATATGGATGTGAAGCTTGTGTTCTTGTATGGTGATCTTGATGAAACAATCCCGATGAGGCAACCTGAAGAGTATGTCGAAGAGGGGGAAGAATAATATGTGTGCAAACTGAAGAGATCTTTATATGGGCTGAAACAATCTCCTCGACAGTGAAATTGGAAATTCGATAAGTTCATGGCACGCATAAGTTTCAACAGAAATCAGTTTGACCACTGTGTTTACTTCCGATTTCGATCGGGTAATTCATTTTTTAGTTTGTTGCTTTATGTGGATGATATTCTAATATAAAGCAACAATGTTGAAGATGTAAGGAGGGTAAAGGCTGAACTCAATAAGGAGTTTGATACGAAGGATCTGGGAGTTGCGTCCAGGATTCTTGGGATTGACATCCAAAGCGATAGAAAGCAGTCAAAACTATGCTTATCTCAAGAGGCATACCTATGGAAGATTCTCGACAAGTTTGGGATGTCGAATTCAAAGCCTGTTGTAACTCCGACAAATCTTAAATTCAAGTTATGTATATATCAATGTCCCAGTACTGATGTAGAAAGAACTTATATGGATAGAATTCTATATGCGAATATAGTAGGTTCTTTGATGTATGCTACGGTCTCTACTAGGCCTGATATAACATATGCAATAAGTTTTGTAAGCAGGCACATGGCGAATCCTGGAAAGGCTCACTGACAAGCATTGAAGTAGATTATAAGGTACATAAATGGGTCTCTGAGCAGAATCCTAATTTATGGTGGAGCCTTGGGTGAAGGTACTAACGCATCAATCAAAGGATATGTCGACTCTGATTATGCAGGTTGTATGGATTCTAGAAAATCTATTTCTGGATATGTTTTCACTATTTCTGGCACAACAATTAGTTTGAAAGCAACACTTCA
This sequence comes from Lathyrus aphaca, assembly GCA_963966055.1. NCBI lineage: Eukaryota > Viridiplantae > Streptophyta > Magnoliopsida > Fabales > Fabaceae > Lathyrus > Lathyrus aphaca. The sequence continues at coordinate 19,418,398 of OZ014525.1, forward strand.
GAAGGTTGTTGCCTTATCAAGCACTAAAGTGAAATATATCGCCTTAACTGAAGCTATAAGGGAAACATTATGACTTGAAGGTTTTACTAAGGAGCTGGAACTTCAAGGTCGAGGTATCACTGTTAAATGTGATAGTCAAAGTGCAATATACTCGTCGAAGAACTCGGTCTATCATGAGAGAACCAATCACATTGATGTGAGGCTGCATTTCGTCTGAGGAGTAATCGAGCGTGAATAAGTCCAAACGTTGAAGATTTTGACAGATCATAATGTTGCTGATATAATCACCAAGATGTTGCCCAGTTCTAGTTTTTCCACTGTATGCATTTGATAAAGCTTCCTGAAGAAAGCTAGTTTGTTTCTTGTTGTTATAGAGTTTGTTATAGAGTTTGCCTAGTGTCGAAGTCCGCTCACATGTTGTTGTAAAATTGGGCCCTGTGTTATGGATCCAATTTTTTAAGTTAGCTTGAACCCTAAGTTAGCTTGTAATGAGTAATTGTTAAAAAGCCCCATTAGGTTAGTATGTTAATTTTCTTATAAATAACATACTAGTCTCTCATCTTTTGAATAAGGGAAAATAGGAAGATAAAACCCTAATTCGAAGGCGAGAGAGGTTATTTGTTATTCTTGTATACTTGTAATCTTGTTTAAAGAGAAAGGAAAGAATAGCCGTTTATAACCAATCCTTGTTGTTATCCTTTGTTACCCTAAACCCTAACCCTTGTGGGTTTCTTGAATGATCAAGGAACCAATTATACTTTGTTTCTAACATATCTGATTCATAACATAATGGTTATAAGGTTTATCATGTGTTTAATTATAATGGTTATAAGGTTATAAGGTTTATGTGTTAAATTAAAGGTTTGTGTTGAATTATAAAGGTTTGTGATAAATTATGATAAAAATATAATTTTCTTGATGTATAATGGTATATAGCAATATTTATAAGGTTTGTGTTGAATTATAATGATTATAAGGTTTATGTGTTATATAGCTTGGTTCTGATGCCTTTTAATTTGTTGGTTTTGTTTCAGATAGATGTAGAAGATAGAGATAACAAGTTACTAAAACTTGTTGATAGTGCAGAAGACAAGTTCATAGTTTTTTAGCTAGAGTTGGTATGTATATTGGTAATATGAAAATTTGGAATATATATATATATATATATATATATATATATCAAAAACTAGTACTATCCACTGTATATTTTCCATGTTATGAAAAAATTTCATGTTGTGCCAGCTGCAACGCTTCGAAAAAATATGCTGTCATTTTATTAACAAATAAGATTTATGCCAATGCTTTAACAAAAAAAAGTTGTCATACATGCACAATAGACAACGCTTTTAACAAAAAAAAACCTTGCTAAAAAAGTGCTTTTTAAAAGCGCTTTTTAAGTGAAGAATAGAAAGAGCTTTGTAAATGTACATGATTTTGTTGCTCAAATTAGTTGGATTAATTAGTAAAACTAAACAGCCTTTTACCTAGTTCTACTTAGTTATAATTCAGTACTATTTGGTTGGATTTCAACTGTTGTAAGTAATAACTTCATGGTTTGGCTATCGTATGTCATTTTTTGTTCTAAAGCAAGCATTGTCCATGATGGATCTCATTTCTTGGGCAATGAACATATGAAAGCTGTACTGAAGTACAAGTATCATTATTTAAAACTTTTGCTTGCATTAAAGTATGAGTTGAAAGGTAAGATATTAAAACTTATTTAATAATAGGTCAACATAAAAAATGAAACTAAATATGCCCTGATATGAAGTTTTAAGACAAGCTATGTTGTACCTGTAGGCTATTTCCAACTTAACACTCATTGAAAAATCGTTCCATGGAGGTTTTTTTTGGGAGAGCGGTGCAGGTTGCATTTAATGTATTTCTGAAAAAACATGCGTTAGTTCCCTAATTTATGGAATAAGAAGAGTTCAAGATGGTTATTGTTAGTTGAAAAAGGTAAGTAGTAAAGCAAGAAAATACAAAAGTTGTTTTTATATATAGATATACACCAAAGGGGGAAAACATGTACCTGTCTGTTTCCAATGCAAACGTATGCACAGTCTAGTTGTCGATGTTTACAGCCAGGATGCAATGTTCAATCTGGAATGGTTCTAATTTGTAGCTAGAGGTCATTGTCAATTGCATAAAAGGTTTGAAAGTAAAATTGCATTATTCAAATTGTCAGCCAAAATGTAAACTCACAAAAATAGTTTCGAAAAATCTGCATATTTATTTGTTGTGTGACTTACATGAGACTCACATTGTACTTATGTAAGTTGAAACTTCATTAACTTAAAATACCTAAACAAACATAACTTAGTCTTAAATAGATGACTCATCATCTGTGTTGACTAAATTATAGCCTTAGATACTTATACAGGCAATGTAAGCCATACAAACACCATGTTATCAGCAAAAAGGGGTAGGGTGACATGTATCACAAACTGTTAAAAGTTCTTATATGGTAGATTTTTGCATTCACCATTGCATCCAAAAATAGTGAAATTTACAAAAATATCAGTCACACATATCAAAATAGACAGAGGAATCAACTGAATCATTGTTCTTCTCATATCTTTTCTCATCAAATTTATCCACATTGAAATAAGGGGGAAATGATTGCAATCAAACATAAATCTAGAAAGGGCCCAAAATAACAAAATTAAGCTTGGGTCGAACTAATGGAGGCTCAGATTCACATTTTATCAAACAATAACCGAGTTTGCAAAGGTTGCATCAACATGGGTTGTGCAAATAACCCAGAACAATTCACATAAACACTGAGCCACCATGCCTTGAAACACATTATCCTAAATATTGTTGCATTCATCATTGCCTCCCCAAATAGTTAAACTTACCAAAAAATCAGCCAACCATCATATATGTGTGCATTCATTATGACAATGAGACCTGCAAAACGAACAACCATCAAACCTGCAAAATTAACTAAAATGATTATACATTGAAAACAATCACAAATATTGATATAAATTTGTTAAATTTCAAAGTGTTATTCAAAATGTAAATGAAAATAGAAAGTGATATTCAAAAGACATAACCCATTCATTAGATAGTTTTAATCATGAGTATGAGACGTGCAAAAATCGAAAATAGAAAGTCATGAATTTAAAAGGGTTATTCAAAATGTAAATGCAGATGATGTAGCAACCCATATTATGAATTAAAAGCTAAAAAGAGTTTAGAGAATGATTTACCTCATACACATGAAGTGAAAGATAAAAAAAATATGAATCAGTTGTCTCAAGCGAATATGACGATTACAAATTGATGTTCTAACCAAACATTAATTACGAAGTAGGTTCACAAACAGTTTAGAAAATGTTTTACCTTATACATATGAAGAAAAAACTAAAAAAATATGAATCAACTACCTCAAGCGAGTATTAGGGTTTATACATATAATGACGGAGAAGAAGAAGTAGAAGAATATCGTTGGTCAGGATTTGGGACACAAAAGGAGAAAGAGATAAGAGAGGGGGTAAAAACACACAATCAGATTGAGAAGAGAAAGAAAAACAAAATCGGATGAGAAGAGAGAGAAATTTCATATTTTTGTAAAGGTAACATTTTTTTTTTGATGCGGTGTAAAGGTAACATTGACAGAAGATAAAATTTGAAAAATACATTAGATTGTAACCAAGTGACATCATGAAGTCATTCCAACACAATTATGAAAGGCAAAATTAAAAAACTATGTAATTGAAACACAACTTAGTGACATCATCCGTTAGAGAAAATAAATTTTGGACACAAATTATCCCTAAAGTGGTGTGGTGGCAGAATTAGGGGGTAAGGTAGAAATGTGTTTTCCATTAACTTGGATCTTCTTATATGGTAGAATGTGTGTGCATGCTTGATAAAGTTGGATTTATTGGTATTTGATATTGTATTTATTGATATCTATAATAATTATTAACATTGGATAAAAATAATTAGTAAAGTAAAATGACAATTAGGACACTAAATAAATTCTTTAAATTGGTTTTATTAATGTCTAAATGTAATTATATATGTATATAAAATTCTTATATTGATAGTAAATATGAATGTTATATATGACATTTTAAAATACCCGTGCATATGCGGTAAAATAAAAATATCATGAACTTACTTTAAACTGGTGAAGGTTTTGCATAACATAATAGGGTTTAAGCTTTTCCGCCACCGCGCGTTTCAGAAAAGCTTTTCCGGCAGCCTGTAACCGACGGAGATTTGAAGCTGCACCGATGCCATAACTCTTCCGCTCAAAACGACAATGGCGTACGGTCGTTTATCTCTTCTTCTCACCAAACGCCGTTTCTCTCTCTATTCCTTAAACCCTAAAACCCCATTCTTACATTCTCACCTTTTCTCAACTTCCCAAAACCCAAACCTTAAACCTTCTTCCCTTTCCGCTCGTCTCAGCTTCGTCTTCGATCAAATCGATGCAATCGAAAAAGAACGTTCTCAGAAACATGAAACACTTCAACGAATTCGAGCTTGGCGTGATTCTAAAAACTCTCAAAACGAAATTACTGAACCCGTTTCAGAACCAATAACAGCATCTTCGTCGAATGAAGAGGCGAAAATGAACAGTGAGCCTGTGGAATTGGTGAAGAAAGAGGTGGAGTTGGTGCATCCGTGGCCGGAGTGGATTCAATTGATGGAGAGATTGGTGCATCAGAATTATTTTGATCATAGGAGAAAGGATGAGGATAAAATGGTGCAGGATTTAGGGTTTGATACTCCTGAAGATGTACATGAGGAGGGGTTTGATTTTACTAGGGATTTTAAGAGTGTTCATGCGGCGTGTCTCAATTTCGGGAAGGACCGTTTTGATTTGTTGAGGTTTGTGCATTTTTAACTAAATTGAATTCATTTTGGTGTTTGAATTGGTTGTTTTCTTTTTCAGATTATAAGAAAAATGACAATTTTTTATTAGTTGTGTTATTTTTATTGTGGCTGTTATTGTTTTGTTTTGTTTGTTAATCCTTGACGGTGTTATATGTATATAGGGTGATAAGTTTGTTACTCCGTATTTCAATGGCTGAAGTTATTGATTGATGGTTTGATTTCAGGTCCCTGTCGAGGCAGGATATTCAAGTTTTGGTTGGTTTTGGATGCCCCAATGGGGACAGGAAGGTGGTTTTCTCCGGTAAACTTTTAAGGAAGCTTGTCCACCTTGACGAAGGAGATGTAAGTGTAATATGTACTGTTGGGTGTTCATCACAATTAAATGACCATTCCTTAAGTGCTTATTGATTCATTGTTATTTTGTTTGCGAAAATCTATTTGGATGAGTTTTTTAAATCCATTTGTGTGGATACATTACAAGGAATGAATAGAAGTTTTGTTTGAGATAGGCGTTAGGCTTTGAATCTCATCCTTGCTATAGTAATGAGAAGATATATAATTTGTGGTGTCTATAAGAACCCGTGGTTGATTTGATTGTTCTGGTTTTTTTCATTGTTAGTCACTCATTCACATTTGTCACCATTTTTTTTGGGTCCCCTTGTGATCTTTCTTTTATTTGGCTTTGGACTTTAGCTCAAAGCATATTTCTCTCGTTATTTGAATATATTTTATATATTTATGATACTAAAATTCATTGATATCAGGTCTGTAGTTCCTGCAGCTTGAGAAACAATTGTGACAATGCATATCTGCTAACAAACAAAGAGGATGAGGCACGAACTATTGATATCATGCGGATGCTACTGACATTTGGGTTTGATCCTATTAATGGATCAGTCACCAATAAGCCACTTCTGAAGCAGAAGTCTGTCAAAGCAGTGGTTCGTAAGTTGCTTCATGAAGTTGTCAAATTGAGTTCAGTTCCTATTGATCCAAATCTCCCTCCTCCGGTGATAAAAAAGCCTCCACCAAAGGTGAAACAACCTCCTCCTACTCCCAAGAGACGTGTTGGACGGGATGATGTTGAGATGAAAAGGGGGGACTGGCTATGTCCTAAGTATGTCCTTGGAATCTCTGATTTATTTGCAATATTAAATTTAAAATGTTTGTTTTACCACCCAAGTGCATGTCAATTTCTAGAGATTTTTCTTATATTAAACTCTTTTTACCAAGTAAATTTTTATTTTATTTTTGCTGACACACCACTGATAAGCATCATTGTTAGATATTTTTGCTCTTTCTCTTTTTCATAATTCGTGATTGGATATTAATAAGCTGCTTTGAATGACATGAGGTATATGGTTTATTTTTCTTGTTAACTAAAGATGCTAATACTTCTCAGGTGTGATTTCATGAATTTTGCAAAGAACAATGTTTGCTTACAGTGTGATGCCAAGCGTCCAAAGAGACAGTTGCTTCCAGGAGAATGGGAATGTACCGAGTAAGTTTAAGTCCATTTAATGTTCTGAATTTACATTTCACTGTTCAAACCCCTCCTCTCATACGCATACAAAAAGAAATTATGTTAACCAAAGATTGCTAGATTTTGCAAAACTCTTGATCTTAGGGTTGTTTTGTTTTTCATCTGGCAGGTGCAACTTTTTGAATTACAGGAGGAATGTGGTATGTTTTCAATGTGAGTGTAAACGCCCACCTGAAGAATTCCTGGAAAATAAAATTCAAGATAACAAGTACAGTTCCGGATCTAACTTTAATAAGACGGGCAGTCGACAAGAGGTTTCCAATGCCTGGAATTTTGACTTTGATGACAATGAATCAGATGGTGCAGAGGTTGCTGCTTTTGAGTATGCGGATTCTCGTGGTATAAACAAGGAGTTTCCTTCGGATAATAATGATCAGCGTGTGGGGTGGGAAGATGATTTTGAGAAGAATAACAGAGTGCCAGGGCCTCGCGATGAAGAGTATATTAATCCCGGTCCTTCCAGACCTAGAACTGGTTTTGATGATTTTGACGATGAGGATGATATAGATAGTTATGAGCTTGAAACTCAAACTGAAGCTAGTAGTGCAAGAATGGAAGCAACAAAAACTAATTTTTCAGAAACAGAAGACTCTTTGGACTGGGAAGATTCTGAAGATATTGATGACAAAATGCATGCGCCTCATAAAACTGCTTCAGGAAGAATTGAAAGAACCCGATCAGTTCGCAAGAATACATCTTTCTCTCGATCCAAGGATGATAAACTTGATTATGATTCCGATGAACAGCGGTCTATTCTTTCCAATTTCAAATCTAGCCATGTTTTTGGTGCTGACCAGAAAAGGAAAGGGAGAGGTCCAACCAAGAAATTAAGCTTTGGTTCTGAATCTGACGCTGGCTTATACTCTGATGAGGATGATGAGCTAAATGATGCATATTCATCCAGGCAAAATAAAGGTATAAAACGTGATCCATCCAGGCAAAATAGAGGAAATAGACATGATTCTGGGAGAAGGAGCTTTACCGAAGACAGGAATTCTGGCAGTGGTTACAAAGCGAGCATGTTCAGTGATAGTGATGATGATGTTGATGATTCATCCAGACAGTCTTACAGAAATGACAGAGGGTCTCAGGGAAGTAACCGTGATCGGAAGAGATTTGATGATTTTGATGGATCGTCCCGGAAATCTTATGGTAATGATAGAGGGTCTCATGGAAGTAACCGTGATCGGAAGAGATTTGACGATTTTGATGGATCATCCCGGAAGTCTTATGGTAATGACAGAGGGTCTCAGGGAAATAGGAAGAGATTCGATGATTTTGATGGATCATCTCGAAAATCTTATGGTAATGAAAGAGGATCTCAAGGAAGTAACCGTGATCGGAAGAGATTTGACGATTTTGATGGATCTTCCCGGAAATCTTATGGTAATGACAGAGGGTCACAGGGAAGTAACCGTGACAGGAAGAAATTTGATGATTTTGATGGATCACCCCGAAAGTCTTACGGGAATGATAGAGGGTCCCGAGGAAATGGCCGGAGCAGGCAGAAATTTGATGACAGGGAGCGTGGCAGAGGACAGTTTAACAATTACAGTATGGATGAAAAGGGCGATGGTGAGTTTAGAAACAGGAGGCGTGTGATTGAAAGATAGACCTATAACTCCATGAACACATTTTTTGTCACTCGGTTTGTTGTTGTTGCACATTTAAATGATGCATATTCATCCAGACAAAATAAAGGTATACTCTGATGGGTATTCTAATGCGGCACAATCCTCAAAAGGTCTGTTTTTTATGGGATTTGTTAAAATATCATGAGATGGACTGAAACTCTTCAATCTTGGTAAAGTTTACATGTTCAACTTACCTATATTCCTAATCAATTGAAAGAAGAGAAGACATATCCTGGGAGTTGGCTAGAACTAGTGTTGAGTTGAGCTATCCACCAGCAAAGATAAATTGGCATATGAGGAGCTATGCCCCTGTCGTAATGGGATCAACCAATACATTGCCAGGAAACTGAATTGCCACATTTCTTTCATTTAGCCAAATAATAATAGCGTTGTAACCTGTCATCTATATTCTTGCTCTTGAACTTTTTTATATTAAAATACCCAGTTTTTGTAAAATTATACACCATAATTTGTAAAATATTTCTATTATGGATCACAGTTATTAACATGTGGTTGATTTAAAAAATGGCAGAAACGCAACAAAACAAAAAAAAACTTAAATTAAGGTGATTTCTGAAATGACTGTTAGATCAAGTCTCATTTGTTGATCTCCTAGGATGTAGACATGCAATCTTGTCCTACCTCTCCCTATACGTAGATAAACGTATAGATAAAGGTGGTAAAATGGATTTTTATGAGTAGTGGTGGTAAAATAGGTTTAATCTGTCGGACATTTGTTTGAGAAATGATAGTTACATCTTAATTTGACGTATACACTGTATGTATATACCATACAACCCACTTTCTTTTATTATATTACTTTTTCTGTGCATAGAAGTTTAAGCCACAATTAAGTTAATTTCATAACTACGGTTTACAGGGGATATGTGTCATAATGATATATGTACACTGAGTTGTACACCTACACCGTAGGTACTGTACAACTATACATATATTATTTGTAAATCAAGCAAAAACTTAAGGGTAACTTGGTAATTTGTGATTCAAATTAGGTTAGATTTCCCTTTCCACTGGCCATTTTCATCTTCACCCTCACTCTCTCCACTCTCTCCCTCCCCCGCAAACACTGAGTTCATCTTCATCTTTGCCATTTTCGTCATTCTTCTCCATTTTCGTCTTCATCATTCTTCTCCATTTTCGCTCTCTCACGCTTGCTCTCTCAATCGGACGAGACTCTCACGACTTCCTCCCTCAACCGGACGCAAAGGTTTCCGTTTGTTATCGAGGTAACCATTTTTTATTTCCGTGTGACTTTTCTTATTTTCGTTTCCGTTTAGGGTTTATTGTGGTATTTGTTACATTTAGGGTTTTGTTGTTTGTATTGATTATGCCATTATTTGGGTTCTGTTTTGTTATTAGATTAATTTGAGACTATGGCATCAACAAAAATGATGAACGAATCTGATGTAAGTAATATGTTAAAGTTGAAATTTTTGTTTGTTTTGTTAATTTTGTTGGATTATCAGTGAAAATTGATTTTGTTTCTTTTGTTTTCGTCAATGTAAGGTGCGGATGAGGCATAGTTGTATCCCGCAAAATTTGAGCACCATCAATGAAAAGTTAACACCGGCTCAACGTGCTCACATCGAATGCACCCCATTCAGATGGGCGATGTATATTTCTAACAACATGTCAATCTTGGGTGGTTTATTATGGGAGTTAGTCAGTAGATGGGACGTACGTAGTAGGGGATTTAGGGTTAGGGATAGGATAGTTCCGTTTACTCCGGTTGATGTTTGTTTCGCGCTTGGATTGTCTATCGTTGGTAAGCCTCTAGTAGTAGAAGAATACCAACAATGTCAAACATTAGATCTATTTAAAGGGGCTGAAGTAACCATTCACAATATTCGCAAACATCTTCGGTCCCACAAGAAAAAATTAGTTAACTTTGTTAGACTTTACATATTGCTTGCATTTGCGGAGTTTTACTTTCCCAAAACCGGGATTAAGGTCTTTACGGGATTTATGAAGCAGTTGGATGATTTGGATTCACTTGATACATTTAGCTGGGGACGTGCCGTTTATGATTTTGTGGTTTCTAGTTTATGTGAGTCTTCTATTGTGTTGAAGGAGGGAAAAAACAAGGCACAAAGACATTTAAACGGATGTGCTGCCATATTGCAGGTAAAAAGAGGTTATATAACATTTAGTTCATCATGTCTTTTGTTCATTTAAGTTTCTGACTTTTACATTTGTTGTAGATTTGGGCATTCAACCACCTATCTTTGGGGAAACCACCTGCTGTTTCTTGTTTCTCGTTTCCACGGGTATTGAGTTGGCCAACTATTACTATGCAGAAGAAAACTCTTGAAAAGGCATTTGACAAAAATATGGTAATATTTTGTGTGTTTGAATGGAGCAAAATATGTTATTTGTTGTATGTTTTAACTTTTTGTTTATTTAATGTTTAGATAATCGATAGAGTGGTTGCAACAGAGGAAGAGCTAAAACATGACATAATCAATGTTGCTTTGTTTGAACAAGGACAACAATTTGTCAATGTGTATGATTATCACAGATTGGTGGAAGAGCATAAAGATTTCAAAGAGAGGTTAGCAGTTCTGGAGGAGGAAATGAGGATGTTGAAAGAAGCGAGATTTAACGCTCCATCTCAGCACGAGGATGTTCAAGATGATCGACAACTTGTGAACGTCTGCACCAAAGAAGCTTTAGATACATCGGCTGGAGATGCTGGACATTACACTCCACCTAATGATGATGTCATTATTGAAGAAAATCAATCTAAGTCTAAATCAAACATGGCTACAAGAATGAGGAAGAGACCAAGGAAGCGTGGAAAGAGAACTAGATTGAATTTGTAATTTATTAGTGTTGAAGAATGTTGTTAAATATGCATTGTAGACTGTGGTTGAATCATGTTATGTACTAGTGTAGGACTAGATTGGTTGCCATATGTTGTATTTAAGAACTAGAACAATGTGTTGCTTATAATATTAGTTCATTTTGTATTTAATCTGTTGAGTATGCTATAGTTTATTGTTGTTTTAATGCAGTGAGTATGTTGAGCATGCTGTATAAGCATTGTTGTTTTAATGCATTGTTGTTTCAGTGTGATTGGAACTGGATCTGCATAATGCAGTGGGTATGTTGAGCATGCTGTATAATCATTGTTATTTTAATTCATTGTTGTTTCAGTGTGATTGGAACTGGATCTGCATAATGCAGTGAGTATGTTGAGCATGCTATATAATGTTGTTCCTTTAAAAAATTCCAGTGTGATTGGAACTGGATCTGCATTAACCAAGTTCCAGCAATATATAAACCAATTTCCTTTAAACAAATTGCATTGCTTGGTAGTCTGGATCTGCATTAAACATTGTACACAAAGTATTAACCAAGTTCAATTAATGTATTGACCACTTATCTTTAGAACAATTTTATTTATTTTTAATCCTGGAACTGCGTTAACCAAGTTACACACATTATTAACCAGTCTCCAGCACAGTATTAACCAAGTCTGGGACTGTTAACAATTTTTTATGTTTTGAAGCCTGGAACTGTGTTAACCAGGTTACACAGATTATTAACCAGTTTCCAGCACAGTATTAACCAAGTTTGAGACTGTGTTAACAATTTATTTCTATTTTGAAGCCTGGTACTGTGTTAACCAAGTTACACACATTATTAACCAACTTCCAGCACATTATTAACCAAGTCTGGGACTGTATTAACAAAATTATATTATATATTATATACACCAAGTTCCAAGTTTAGTACAATTGTTACATAACAAAAATAAATTTACAATATTGCAACATTGCACTTGTATGAACACCATACCATTATAAAACAAAAATTCCCAAAGTGAGTCATATATTTGTACAGACTTGGGATGAACCCGTCAAGGGTGTTTCACATGTTGTCAAGAGATCCATGAATGTCATACCATTTCCAACCTGTCAAGAGATGATAAATTAGTATTGCAATATATCCTCAACTAATACATATGAATTTGTACAATACGTTCCTCAAATAATACATATGAATTTAAACATTATTCAATACAATCTTATAATGAACACAAACCACAATACTGGAATCTAAGAAATTTCCCCCACTAACAACCTCAAGAGATGATTCTACACAAACATTACTTCCAAATTGATTTCCCACCATTCCAATATTGCACTCCTACATGTTTATAGAAACAAAATAGTTAGATTCCATTGATATAACCAATTGTATAAGATAAAATTTATGAGTGAAAGTATATATATACCGTAGTAAGCTCAATGTGATCACTTGTTTTTGTTCGCTTCCTTGACCTCTTAGCAATCGTTTCAGCGACGGATGTCTTTCTTTTAGATGGAGGACGACCTTTGCGCTTGACATGTTTTGGACTGCGAATTCTACTACTATTGATTGGATTAGAATCATCATTCAGATTTCCTTCAATAAGTGTAGTATCCTTTGTGGACATATTAGAGCTAAGCAAACATAATGTTTCATGGAGGTCTTCGGTAGTCTCTTCTGACTCAGCAGCTACTTCAGCCACCTCATAAAAATGCTTGCATAATTTGTCAAACCTGTCCATTTGTGGCTTCAACTCTGTTACACCATAACTAGTGTTAATATATAAATGCTTCCTTTTAATGTTTTTCTTCCATCTCGGTAAAACATACTTATCTGGTAGACTTATAATCCTCTCTTGACTACACACAGATAACACATGCCGACACACAATACCTCTAAACTCAAATAATGAGCATTCACATTGAAAATCATGGTTTTCCTTATCAAGCACAAATTTTAAAACTCGTTCTTTGCGTATTCCTCCAACTAATACCTCCTCCCACACCTGATACGTAGCAAGGCAACCTTCCACACTAATTAATGAGGCAGAACAATTCATCTTAGATCTGAATTCCACTTGAATTTCCTTAAATTTTGCATTTGTAAACTCACTTTGGAATTGCTTCTCAATGGCTGAGTTTGACCCACATGGAATTGTTGTACCCATCGAATTAAAATCAGCTTCAAATTCCTTTTCTGCCCGACTTCTAAGAGCATTATCATATTGTTTCACAAACTGATTTAGACTTGTTCTAGAATTGATATATCCATCAAATAAAGCATGTATGCTCTCACTACGTTGCGTAGTTGACATACCAGCCCAAAAATATTTCCTTAACAAAGTTGGTGCCCATCTATGACCCTCAAAATACAGCCCACTCAACCATTCATTTTCTTGAAGATCAAATTTTTCTATGAACGAAAACCATTTTTGTTCAAAATCAAGTGTTGTGAATGTATCATAGACGGCTTCTTTCATTGCATACTTGATCCTTTTGTATTCACCATAGCCGCAAAGCTTTTCTGGAACTTTTTTCATTATATGCCATAAACACCACCTGTGACGAGTTGTAGGGAATACTAACTCAATAGCATTTTTCATAGCCTTACATTGATCGGTCACAATACCCAAAGGTGCCTTATCTAGCATACACCGAAGCCATGACTTGAACAGCCACACAAAAGAATTTGTGTCTTCACCTGATAGTAATCCACAAGCAAGTAATGTTGATTGACCATGGTGATTCACACCCACGAATGCAGCAAAAGGCATGTCATACTTGTTAGTCAAGTATGTTGTGTCAAAAGTTACAACATCCCCAAAATATTCGTACGCAGCTCGACTTCTTGCGTCCGCCCAAAATACATTCCTCACATGAAAATCATCATCCAAATCTATGTCATAGAAGAAATTTGTATTTTGTTCCCGCATTTTACAAAAATAACTTATCAAAGCTTTACCATCACCTTCTTTTCCAATCGCACGATGCTCTTTGTTAATATAATTCCTCACATCTTTTTCACAGAAGGGAATATTTTCATGGCCTCCTGCATCTTTCACAAGCGATTGAAAAGTCTTGTTGATCCTTACTCCCGCATCATCATTGATTTGGATTGTTCTCCTCACATGTAAGTTCATTTTCTTGTTAGCTTTGAACAATCTTGCTTTTGTAGGGCTAGTCTCATGTGAATGATTTGCCTCAAATTGTGTAATGTACCACAAACCATCTTGTTTCAATTTAATACAAATTTTGGCCAGACAATTCTTCGCTCTAGATGGAAGTGTCTTCAACGTGCATGAAATTTTTGAAATCTTTGACCCCTCTCTAGAACATGAAAGTATGAGGTAGTTGAGCTCCCCGTCATCTCCTTTTTTCGATGATCTATTCCTCCATCCAAACCCTTTTTTCAAAGCATACTCTTGATAATATGTCTTAACTTCCTCTATACAAGAAAAAAACATCCCAATTGCGGGGATCCAGAGTGAGTCATCATCATCACCATCACCATCACCATCACCGTGATCAACTTCTACATCTTCCCTTTGACTACTATCACATTCTATCAAAATGCTTGAATTGTCCATTATGCCAAACTGCATGAAAAATGTAAATATTATGTATAATATAAATTTCTCACAAAGTTGGTTAATAGAGTTCAAGATTTTGGTTAATATTATGTATACTTGGTTAATAAAGGCCCAGACTTGTGGGAAACTTCATGACATTGATTATTACAAATTTAGTTAATGGTGTGATAAAAGTAGGTTAATACACTTTTTAAATTGGTTAACGATCCAACTTGAGAAAATATATAGAATCGTTTTATAGTAGATAAACTTGGTTAATCGTGTGAGAATATTAGGGCAATACTGCTTAGGACATGGTTAATCAACAATCGTGATCAATCGTAAAGAAAACACATAGGTTAACATTGTGTTAAATGTATCAACATATGAAACAAAATAAACTTACAAACTTAATTCTTCATCTTCATATTATGTATGTTGGAAAAACTATGGAGATGAAATGAAAAAAAATGGAGAAGAGATGAGAAGAAAATATGGCGCTAAATGAAAGAAGAAGAAGAGTGACATGTTTTATATGTGTGGCTGATATTAAGAGAGAGAATCACATGAAACCTTTCTTGTGTGGCCCACATATTAACACACAAAGCAATCATTTATGTGTTATGTAGCATTGCAATTTTTTAATATATGTGGTAGGTCCCACATCATGCCATACGGTGTAGTGTAACTTGTTGGTGTAACCATAGCAAAACTGTTTAGTGTAGTCATAGCACTTTTGTATTTGTTTTGATTGTATTTTTGGATAGATCAAAATTTTAGACTTATATCTCTACCTCATAATTTATTTGTTTCGTCCCGTTTTGTTTTTTAGCGTGAACATTAATATAAGTTTTTTAGACTTGAAAAATGTAGTATTTGTGAGATGGTCTCTTCCTGGCTTCATTTTTTTAAGGTAGACTAAAATTTTAGGCTTTTATCTCAATTATGCCCCATTCAATTGTATTCCGTTTTTTTCAGAATTTTGTATATGTTTGCACATACGTCATTTCAATTTTGGAAGTCACAAAAATTTAAGTATATCAGGAAGCACATGGAGTGTTCATCATATACGTCATGTTATTGGAACCGATAGAATTTTGTTTTGTTTTGAAAAAGCCAAAGAATTTATTATAGCACCAGGGGTGCTAGAAAACCAACAATACAACGTATGTCCATGAAAATAAAAACCAGACACTTGAATACACCAAGGACCAACTACTGATATATACCAGAAGACTAAATACCATAAGACTAAATGACCATTTCAACATAACATAAGGTGACTCCCAAAGACAAAGAAGCATACATCAACACTAAGAACATTCAACAAACTCAAACCACATATACCGCTAGTTGAGAGAAACTAATTAATCATCTAGACTCCAAAGCTACCACCACCATTCATATAGAAAAGGCCCATACTAGCCCCCTGCATACAGAACCTCAAGCAACCCGCATACCAGAATGAAAACAGATCAGATGAAGCAAAGACAGCCTCGCGCGGCCACCCGAATTGCCAACCATACTCGAAAATGCGCGCCCCCACGGCCTGGACAGCTTCACACAACCAATACTTGTCAAAACTTAACAAGACCACCCAGTCATTCCAAAGGAAGGATATACTTTTAACTTTTTTCTATATCATCCCTAGCCTGCCAACAAGCCAGGGCCCTAAACAGTTGGTTAAGACACCCTGCAATTTTCAGATTCACCCCTTGATTGATAGCAAACGACGCACCCATCTCTCTATTCCTGGAAACAAGATCTTTGTCGACGATTATAATCACCACTCACCCAAACCTTAAATAGTTAGAAATTATGGATACCCATGCAAGATTGGACATGAGAACACCACGCGACCAAGTCATCCGAAATCAGCCCTCCTTTCGATCTTAGCCACTTCCATGCAGGTACTTTTACTTCTTCCATGATTTTCTCTAAATGCTTGTCCTTGTTTCGAAATATAATCTCGTACATGTGCCTCCAAATGACCCAAATCCCTGCACACCAAATTGCTATCATCTTCAAATTTATCTAGTTGTCGCAACCCAGAAGATTTTCAAATTGTTCCAGGTGTTGCCACCCCTCTTTATGCAGAGCTGCCTTCACTCCTAACCATTTACAAATCTTGCTCCAGACACCTTTCGGCGCCTTGAAAAAGGATAGAAAGTAGACCGGTAATGCTGATAAGACTGATTTTAGGATGACCAATCGACCTCCTATTGAGAGATGTTTATTTTTCTACCTCGATAATCTTGATCTTACCGCTTCTAGGACCGGTTGCCACATCGCTAATCTACTCGGACTATCACCAATTGGAAGCCCTAGGTAGGAGAAGGGAAAGGCTTCAATCTTGCAATTTAATACCTTTGCAGCCTCTGATAACCAATCTTGGGATATATTGACTCCGATTAATTGGCTTTTGTGAAAGTTAACTTTGAGGCCCAACATGACTTCGAAGAGCATGAGATTTGATTTAATAACTCTAATGTTCGTCCAACTTTTGTTTCCAATAATTAAAGTGTGGTCGACATACTGTAAATGAGTGAATTTTTCCTCTCCTCCTTCGAATTTGAAGCCAGTGAATTTCCAAAGCTCAACTCCTTTTTTCATCAGTTGATTTAAAACTTCCGCTATTATGAGCAATAAGAAAGGCGAAATTGGGTCGCCTTGTCTTAGACCTCTCTCCATCTTGACCTTATCCGTAGGACTCCCATTTATCAATATTGAAATTGTTGTTGTTCTTAAACATTCTGTTATCCAATGCCTCCATCTCCCATGAAACCCCATTTTTGTCATAACGAAATCTAGGAAATTTCATTCAACCGAGTCGTACGTTTTCTCTAAGTCCACCTTGAACAACAACACTTCCTTTTATTTTTTCTTCGCTTCGTCAACAATCTCGTTTGTAATAAGGATTTCGTCTGTAATTTGTCTTCCGGAGATAAAAGAAGATTGGGTTTCCGAGATCACCTTTCCATCACTTTTTTGAGTCTATTTGCTAACACCTTCGATAGAATAATTAAAGTTCCAAAAAGAAAAAGAGACAAAAGAGAGAATATTATTGAATAAAAATTAAAGTGATTATGATAAATCATATTTGAAAACTATATATATATATATATATATATATATATATATATATATATATATATATATATATATATATATATATATATATATATATATATATATATATATATAAAACCCAAGCCCACTTCGTCAAAACAATTATATGTTGTATTCGACAGACAAATACATTGACTAGGTTACACAACCTTATCAGACACAAACTAGAATTCCTACTTCGACTAGGTTAGACACTCCTCATCCGAAAATAGATTTCTACTAAATAATGAGTTGCAACTTCTAACACACCTCTTAATTCATGTTTTCGAGACTTCTCACCCTAATGTTTCTCTTCAACTCATTGAATTTGACTTTCTTCAGAGGTTTGGTGAGTATGTCAACTAGTTGTCATTTTGTCTTACATTGCTTAAGTTCAAGCTTTCCTTTGTTAACTTGATCCCTCAGAATGATACCTCATCTCTATGTATTTACTTTGACCAAGACACATAAGATGATTCTCCAGGTCGATTGTTGGGTTGTAATTGACAAACAACTTCATTTTCTTAGGTTCCATTATCTTGAGTTCTTCGACCAACATATCTATCCATATTGCATGACATGTTGCATATGATGCAGCCACTTACTCAGTTTCACAAGATGACAAAAATAAGATTGGGGCACCTCAGATCATGAATATATAGTTTGTAATGCTCTTTTTACCGTCTTGATCTCCACTAAAATATAAATTAGTGTATTCATATACCTCTACATTTGTACTTAATTTCTTTTTCTTCGACATCAGCACATCATGATCAATCGTTAGATGAAATTCTTGAGGCTTCTCCATGAACATGTTCAACAATCCGACAAGTTGATAAATATCTGGCCTGGTATTGCAAAGATACCTCAAAGATCAAATTATTTTTGTGTACAGTGTTGCACTTACAAACTCATCATTTGTTTCCTTTCTCAACTTTGCTCCATTTTCCAATGGTGTAACAACTGCATTACAATTACTCATCTTAAACCTCTTCAATATATTTTTGGCATACTTCGTCTGGTGCAGAAACACTTCTTCACTCGTGTCTTTGAATTCCATCCCTAAGAAATATGACAAGTTTCCTAGGTCGGACATTACAAATGCCTTCATTAACTTTGAATTAACATCTTTGATTTATGCCTCAACTGCACATGTAATCAGTAAGTCATCCACTTACAAGAATATGATGATTCGACTAAGCCAACTTGCATTGTTGACATACATTCCATGTTCTAAAACACATTTTAAGAAACATGCTTTGATCGGGAAGCTATTTATTCTTTTGTTCCAAGATCTTGGGGCTTGATTCAAACCATGGAGAGCCTTTTGAATTTTGTATACCTTCTACTCCTTACCTTTAATTTCGAATCCCGGTGGTTGACTGACACAAAGTTATTCTTCCAAAGGTCCATTCAGAAATGTTGACTTTACATCTAGTTGATGTATCTTCCACCATATGTATGCTTCACTCAAAACAACAATTCTAATGGTTTCCAGCCTTACCACGTGTACATAAACTTCGTTGAAATCAGTAATAAGTTTTTTTTTAAAACATCACCACTAGTTTTGCCTTATGCTTGGAAATTCCACTGTTTGGCCTTCGTTTCAACTTATAGACCCACTTCACATCAATTGGCTTCTTGCATTCTATTTCGACAAGCTTTCAGGTCTTATTTTTCTCGATTGCCCCGAGTTCTTGCATGGATGCTAACTAATTTGAATCATTCATGGCATGATCCAAATCGATTGGTTCTGATTCAACCATCATCATCTCTTTTTCTATTAAGTCATTATTTGCATCGACTACTTGATTTATAGATCTCTCATATGTAGCTAGACTTGTCGACTCAGTTCTTGTTTTAATCAATCTCCTAACATTTTGCTCAGGTGCTTCTTTGTTTCGATTGGTTGGGACTTCAATTTATTGGTCTTCTTAAAACACAAATTTGATTCTTTCTTGCTCACATAAAATGGACCTTTGACTCGAATACCACCCTTTGTTTTCATCCACTAGAACATCTAGATTGATCACAAGTTTATCATCATTTGGTGAATATAACTTATATGCATTTGTCGAATGATAACCTATGAACACCATAATCTTACTTCAATCATCTAGTTTCTTCTTCACTTATTCTGGTACATGCCTGGAAAAAATTAATCCAAAGACTCCAAGACGATTAACAATTGGCTTTTATCCTATCCAAGCATCTTCTTGACTATCTTCTTCTTTGAAAATTTGTTTAGAATGTATGTTGTTGTCAAAGCCGTTTCACCCCAAAATCTCTTTGGCATATCTTTATCCTTCAACATACTCCTAGTCATGTTCAATATACTTATGTTTCTCCTATCAGCTATAATATTATGATGAGGTGTATAGGATGCAATGACCTCGTGCTCTATATCTTCCTCATTGCAACTTGCAAAATCTATAGAGGTGTATTCACCACCACCATCAGTTCTCAGTTTCTTTAACTTGAATCCACTTTGTATCTCGACATGAAATTTAAACTTCTTGAATTGTGTAAATAACAATCTCTTAATTTCAATAAGGTAAATTCACATATATCTTATGAACTCGTCTATTAAATTTAGGAAATAACAATTACCTTCGTTCGACCTTACTTCAAAAAGTTCACACACGTCTGAGTGAACAAGCGCCAACTTTTCTCTCGACTTCATGGATAATTCATGTTTGAATGCATTCCTAGCCTACTTTAATTTGTATCATTTCTCTCAATTGTTTTGATAATGACACTCTCTCAAGTATTAAGATAGAACAACATAAAGATTGGTCAAGGGCATCAAGATCAAATAATAAAGTTTCAACTTATTTTATCAAGTCTTGATGATTAATGAAGAATGGATGCAAAATGTTATGGTATGAAATTTTGATCTCTCTCTCTCTCTCTCTCTCTCTATCTATCTATCTATCTATCTATATATATATATATATATATATATATATATATATATATATATATATATATATATATATATATATATATATATATATATATATATATATATATATATAAGTGTTCAATATCATATACCATTCATAACATGTTCATTAGTTTTAAAAGAGTGCATCAAAGTTTTTGAAACAATTTTGTGTTTAACAAAATTTTCAAAAATTGGCTTGAGTAATCGATTACTGATAACAAGAAAACGTATCGATTATATTGCTAGTTTTCATTGGCGTTTTATCAAATAATTACCGTTTTAACACTCGATTTCTCGAGTTTTTCTTACCGTTTTGCAGGTACACCATTATGTGAAGCTAAATCATGAATCAAGAGAAAAAGGAACAAAATCGGTCATAAAAAGATGAAGAAATGAAGCTTCCTGAAAAACTGCATATTTTGCAGCAGTCACGACCGTCACAAGGGTGTCACGACCGTGACACCCCAAAATGAAGCCTCACGACCGTGAGAGAAGTGTCACGACCGTGACAACGTATATTCTAGGTTTTTGACCAAGGCAACGTGAAGGCAGTACGTGAAGAAGTGGTTTCCTAAATTTTTGCCACTACCTACATTTTCTCCACAAAAATAGCAAGGCCCATTCCAATTGAAGTCCAAAAATCCAGCCCAATTGAAGTTCTATAAATAGCATCAAGTTCATGAAGAATGTACA
This sequence comes from Lathyrus aphaca, assembly GCA_963966055.1. Classification (NCBI taxonomy): domain Eukaryota; kingdom Viridiplantae; phylum Streptophyta; class Magnoliopsida; order Fabales; family Fabaceae; genus Lathyrus; species Lathyrus aphaca. The sequence goes on from OZ014525.1 coordinate 19,439,583, forward strand.
GAGCATTTTTCTATCAATTTCCTGCGGAAGCTCTGCCGAATTATTTTACAACCCTTTTATTTCAGCATTATTTTCAGTATTCTATTTTTATTGTATCCAAACCCAACCTATAACAATTTCCAACATCAGGAAATTGTTATAAAAATTACTTGTTTCTAAACCTTCAGATTTTTGCTTTATTTTCGATTTCCGCCAATTACTCCGAGCTTTCCGGTCTGTGGAAGAAGGAGTCTGCCATTTTATTGTTAACCAGGTTTTTATTATTTGCAATTTAATATTATGTTATTTATTTATTTTTCTGCCATGAATATTTTGTTTACTGTTTCTCTGCCTCTGTCTGGTTCAACAAAAATGAGTAGCTAAACACCTTAGGGCGGTATGTAGTTAGAACAAACTTAACCGGTAAAATATAACCATAGGCTAAAAAATGATTAATCACTTAACATTCTGGCTGACACTTTTTAAGTAAAAAGACCTTTTTGTTACGAGAGTAAGAAAAGAGTATTAGGTTAGGTCAAGACCACGAGAGTGTGAGATTTTAACCAGATAGCTAAAGTTAGGCATTTAAATTAAACACAGCGAGAGCGCTTTAAGATAAATTAGAATTACTTAGTTTCCAAAAATTACCTCTAAACACTTATGGGCTAGCGAGAGCAGGCATAGGGCTTTAGAGATAAGATCTGATATAAGACCACGAGAGTGTGAGTTGAGGGTATTTAAACTAGTAATCTCTACCGAATAGATTAAGTGAACATCTTAAATAAGCCTAGGTTAGATTGACCCACCTAAGTTAATATAATTACATACCGACCGCCTTAGAATTACTTAATTAAAACTTAAATTTTACTCCGCCTTTAATAGTCTTAAAAACCAACAAAAAAATCGTGACAACCATTCGCCTTAGCTAAACTAGAAAGTTCATCTAGCACTAAGTAACCATAGAATCCCTGTGGATCGATAATCTTAAATATTACTTCGATAGGCTGTGCACTTGCAGTAAGATACCGCTAGACGCATAAGTAGACACGTCTTTAGCCCATCAAGTTTTTGGCGCCGTTGCCGGGGAATTCCTTAATTTAGTTACTAGTGCACTTAGGTAGCATTGTCTAGATTAAGGTATCAACTACTTAATTTAATTTAATTTCCGAGTGTATGCCAAGTACTCGCTCTAAAAGCGAAGACTTGCAACCTCTAATCCCTGAATCGGAACGCTTCTTACACGTAAGAAGACGTATATTCGATTACGAAAAAAGTTACAGTATTCCAGATCTTCAATCAGATCCGCCTAAACCAGTCGTAACATCAAAGGACGCAGAGATGGCTGAAGAACAAACTCATCCACTCAAGTATTACGCCAGTCCTTCGCAAGCTGAACCGCATTCAAGCATTGCAGCACCGACTATCAACCGAAACGATTTTGAACTAAAACCTTCATTGATATCAGCCGTGCAACAAAATCAATTCGCCGGAAATCCTACCGAGGATCCGAATCTTCATCTTTCGATCTTTGTGCAATATGCAGATACCGTAAAAGCCAATGGAGTTACCCAAGAAGCTATTAGACTACGTTTATTTCCTTTTTCGCTTCGAGACAGAGCAAGAGCTTGGCTTCAATCTCTGCCTTCGAACTCAGTAACTACGTGGGAGGAGCTTAAGAGAGTTTTCTTGAACAAATATTTTCCACCTAGCAAGACAGCTATGCTGAGAGCTCAGATCAACGGATTTAAGCAAAGAGAAAGTGAATCATTATTCGAAGCTTGGGAACACTATAAAGATCTGTTGAGACTTTGTCCACATCATGGATTAATAGAATGGATGGTCATCCATACCTTCTATAATGGACTCTTGTATAATACAAGAATGACAATTGACGCTGCCGCGGGCGGTGCATTGATGGATAAAGAATATAATGATGCCTATGCACTTATCGAAAGTATGGCTCAAAATCATTACCTTTGGGGAAGCGAGAGAGTCGCAACTGAGAAACCAACAAAGGGAGGTATGTATGAAGTAAGTAGTATGGACCAAGTCAATGCGAAGTTTGACCAACTAAGCCAAAAGATCGACAACTTGGCCATAACACCAACAGCCAACGTGGCTGCAGTAACACCTAACTGTGATTTATGTGGAGTTTCAGGACACGAAGTTTCTGATTGTCAACTATTGACAGGAACTCCCACGGATCAAGTGAATTATGCTCAAGGAAACCCTTACTCAAACACATATAACCCAGGTTGGAAGAATCATCCGAACTTCTCCTATAAGAATAACAACGCTTTATACGCGCCAGGTCAAGCACCAGCTACATCACCAGGATATCAAAAGACTGCTCCTAGTATCCCTAGAAAATCGAACCTTGAGTTGATGATGGAGAACTTTATAGCTAACCAATCTCAAACAAACAAGGACTTTTTAAACCAAAACATTCACACTAATGAGCAGATTAAACAATTAGTGAGCAACGTAGATGCATTAGCTACACATAACAAAATGCTGGAAACTCAGATTTCACAAGTAGCTCAACAACAAGCACCTACTGTTGCACCAGCTGGAGTGTTCCCTGGACAACCTCAACCTAATCCGAAAGGACATGCTAACGCTGTGATATTAAGAAGTGGCAAGGAACTTGACGGACCTACCAATCCAAGACTTGACAATCCAGCCATGTACCAACAACCGGATAAACCGACTGAAGTGGTGAATGATCCAGAAGAAAAGGAAGCTGACAATCAAGAGGTAGAGGAGAAAGAACAACCTTATGTGCCTCCACCACCCTATAAACCACCAATTCCGTACCCTCAAAGATTAATAAATTCCAAGACGACGGGTCAATTTAAGAAATTTGTTGAACTTCTGAAACAGTTGAATATTACTATTCCGTTTACAGAAGCAATCACTCAAATACCCTCGTATGCTAAGTTTTTAAAAGAAATCTTATCCAATAAGAAAAAGATAGAGGATAACGGAACAGTTACACTTACTGCCGAGTGTAGCGCTATAATTCAGAATAAAATGCCTCCTAAGCTAAAAGATCCAGGAAGTTTCTCTATACCCTGTGTAATAGGAAAATTCGTCATTGACAAAGCTCTATGCGATTTAGGAGCCAGTATCAGTGTTATGCCCTTAACAATATGCAAAAGGCTAGACATGGGTGACCTAAGACCAACTAAAATGTCAGTTCAACTAGCCGATCGCTCTGTTAAATATCCTGTAGGCATACTAGAAAACGTCCCAGTACGTATAGGACAATTCTATATCCCTACTGATTTTATAATCATGGACATCTCTGAGGACTCCACTACACCTATCATACTAGGAAGACCATTCTTAGCCACTGCTGGAGCTATAATAGATGTAAAAAGAGGAAAGCTAACCTTTGAAGTAGGTGAAGAGAAAGTTGAATTTATTTTAACACAATTCTTACAATCACCAGCTATAGAGGATACATGCTATCTATTGGACGTAATTGACGAATGTGTAAGAGAAATGGAACTAAAAGAGACCACTTATTCTGAAATAATGAAAATTCAAATCCCTCCGATTTTCGAAGATGATAATTGGCGTAAACCATATCAGGACGATAGTCTAAGCGAAAGTTTAGAACTTACACCGGATCCTATGCCAAGTAAAGATAAACCTACATTAGGATTAAAAACTTTACCTCATAACCTAAGGTACGAATTCTTAGACGTTGAATGTAAAAGACCAGTTATAATAAATTCCATTTTAGGAACTATAGAAACAAAGAAACTTTTAGATGTTTTGAAGAAATATCCAACTGCATTAGGATATAACATATCTGATCTCAAAGGAATATGTCCTTCAGTTTGTATGCATCGTATTCTGCTAGAAGAAGATTGCAGAACCTCCAGAGAATCTCAAAGAAGAATTAACCCAACCCTTAGCACCGTAGTAAAAGAGGAAGTTAAGAAATTATTAGATGCCGGAATAATTTATCCAATCTCTGATAGCGAATGGGTTAGTCCAATACATGTAGTGCCAAAGAAAGGAGGTATCACTGTTGTGAAAAACGCTCAAGGCGAATCGATATCGCAAAGAGTAGTGACGGGATATAGAGTGTGCATAGATTATCGTAAACTAAACAAAGCCACTCGAAAAGATCATTTCCCACTACCTTTTATAGATCAAATGTTAGAACGATTAGCCAAGCATTCCTACTTCTGTTATCTTGACGGTTACTCAGGATTTTTCCAAATCCCTATCCATCCAGATGATCAAGAGAAAACTACATTCACATGCCCTTATGGAACGTTCGCCTATAGACGAATGCCCTTTGGATTATGCAACGCTCCTGCAACCTTTCAAAGATGTATGATGTCAATCTTCGCAGATTTTATAGACAACATCATGGAAGTGTTCATGGACGACTTCTCTGTATGCGGGCAAAGTTTTGAAGGATGTTTATCAAACTTAGAAATGGTATTAGAAAGATGTGTAAAAGTAAACCTCGTGCTTAACTGGGAGAAATGTCACTTTATGGTCAACGAAGGAATCGTATTAGGTCATGTAATATCAGACAAGGGAATTGAAGTTGATAAAGCTAAGATTGAAGTAATAAAAGATCTTCAACCCCCTAAAACCGTTTGAGAAATACGAAGCTTTTTAGGACACGCCGGTTTCTACCGACGATTCATCAAAGATTTCTCGAAAATCACTAAACCTCTTACTGGTTTATTAATGAAAGACGCTGAGTTCATATTCAACGAAGATTGTCTTAAAGCATTCGAAACTCTAAAAACAACCCTCATCACCGCACCAATCATGCAACCCCCTGACTGGAGATTACCTTTTGAAATCATGTGCGATGCGAGTGACTATGCTGTAGGCGCAGTTCTAGGCCAGAGAAAGGAAAAGAAACTTCATGCGATCTACTATGCCAGTAGAACCTTGGATTCTGCCCAGATGAACTACGCCACTACCGAAAAAGAATTGTTAGCAGTTGTCTTTGCGCTTGACAAATTCCGTTCTTACCTTGTTGGAGCGAAAATAATCATTTACACAGACCATGCTGCTATCCGATATCTATTAACTAAAAAAGATGCTAAACCAAGACTCTTAAGATGGATTTTACTTTTACAAGAGTTTGATCTAGAAATAAAAGATAAGAAAGGTACTGAAAACGTCGTAGCGGACCATTTATCTAGAATAGAAGGTATTAAACCTGAACAAGTGCCGATTAACGATGATTTTCCGTATGAACAGCTGATAGCACAATTAGGAAGCGACCTAGCTCAGTTAGATATAAATGAACCAGAATCCGTGGAAACAATCCAGACAACTGTAGGACTGCCATGGTACGCTGACATTGTCAACTACCTAGCCGCGGGAGCTCTTCCACCCAACCTAACCTATCAGCAGAAAAAGAAATTCTTTCATAATCTGAAACATTACTATTGGGATGAACCATTATTGTTCAAAAGAGGACCAGATGGAATCTTTCGCCGATGTATTCCCGAAGAAGAAATAGAAGATGTCATTGCTCAATGCCATTCATCTCCTTATGGTGGACATGCAAGTACTTCCAAAACTTGTGCAAAAATCTTGCAAGCCGGCTTATTCTGGCCTAATCTATGGAAGGATGTCCACATCGCTGTTATAAATTGCGATCGGTGTCAACGCACTGGCAATATTTCAAGAAGAGATGAAATGCCTCAAAAAGGAATATTAGAAGTAGAAATCTTTGACGTCTGGGGAATAGATTTCATGGGACCATTCCCATCATCTTTCGGTAATAATTACATACTCGTAGCCGTTGATTATGTTTCGAAATGGATTGAAGCCATAGCTTCTCCTACAAATGATACGCGAGTAGTAATAAAGCTTTTCAAAAATATAATCTTTCCCAGATTTGGTGTGCCTAGACTCGTCATAAGTGACGGTGGCTCGCACTTTATCTCAAAAATATTTGACAAGTTACTATCTAAGTATGGAGTAAGACACCGTGTGGCTACACCATATCATCCACAAACAAGTGGACAAGTCGAAGTCTCAAACAGAGAAATTAAACAAATCTTAGAAAAGACTGTCGCCATATCTCGGAAAGACTGGTCATCTAAACTTAATGAAGCTTTATGGGCTTATAGGACCGCTTACAAGACACCCATAGGTACTACACCTTTCAAACTCGTTTATGGAAAATCTTGTCACCTACCAGTAGAACTAGAACACAAAGCTTATTGGGCAATTAGAACTCTCAATATAAACTATAATGCTGCAGGAGAAAAGTGAATCCTAGACATTAACGAATTAGAAGAATTAAGGTTAGATGCTTACGAGAATGCTAAGATATATAAAGAAAGAACTAAGCGATGGCATGATAAACGCCTATCTAGGAAAGAATTTAGTGTGGGAGACGTAGTACTCCTCTTTAATTCAAGACTTAGGCTCTTTCCTGGAAAATTAAAATCTAGATGGTCAGGACCCTTTGAAATAATTAAAGTATTCCCGAGTGGAGCAATAGAAATTAAGGGTAGGAATAGTGAACCATTCATAGTAAACGGACAACGTTTAAAACATTATCATAAAGTTGAAAATAAAGATTATGCGAATAATCTAAAGCTTTTAGAGTTGTCCACTAATTCCCCTGATTAATCTAAACTTAAGCATTACGTCAGGCTTTAGACGATAAAAACAGCGCTTAGTGGGAGGCAACCCATTTACTTATCAAATTATTTAAATTATTCTCTTTATCATTTTTATTATTTATAGTTTTACTATTTGTTTAATTGTTTTGTCATTTTATAGTTTATTTTATATTACTATTATTGCCATTACATTATGCATTTCATTTTCTTATATTTATTTTAAATCACTTTTTACAGATTTTCTAAAAGTCTTTTCCACTTTCCTTCTTCTCCTGATTTGTTTCCTCCATATTTGCACTTACCATGGCTAACCAACCAATTAACCATATGGAAACCAAATTTAGAGGTAGGAACCAAAGAATGAAATTTGAAGAGTTATCACAGAGGCAAATGGATTTGACCCTGTACCCGGATGATCGGACTATGGAAACCTTAGGAATACATGATAGCATTATGTACTTGCTTAACCGACTCGGATGGGAGAATTCATTGATCCAACATAAGTTTGTGACCTACCGCGAGCTCACCCTTGAGTTCCTTAGCTCCTTAATTTACTTACCTGAGCGCGGTTTTGGATTTAGGAAAGGATTTATTAGTTTCCGCCTGTTTGGAATAGAATATGACTTTAACCATAAAGAACTAGCTGACTTGTTAGGATTCCCTAGTGGACCATTTGCTTTTACTACCACACAGGTAGAATTGATGGATATTGAGCTAGATTTCTTTTGGGGGACTTTAACCGGAAACTACCACCCTGAACCAAATAACATGAATAATGATGAGATCCATAATCCTGCCCTCCGTTACTTCCATAAATTCCTAGCCCACACATTCTTTGGAAAAGAAGAAAACATTACCGGAGTTTCTAAAGATGAAATATTTATTATGTCATGTTTTACTAATGGACAGCCTGTTAATGGTGTGCCTTTCATGATGCAAACCTTCACCCGTATCCAAGAAGAACCTGAATTACCTATCTTAGTAGGAGGTCTTGTAACCATGATTGCTGATGCTTTAGGACTTAGGTACCAATTGCACAGGTGCAACCGTTTAGGTAGCATCCGTCCTATGGATCTTAACTTCTGCTTCAATAGACATATCATAAGGAATTTAGGACATCCACCTTTTGAGTACCTAATCCGGAACGAGGTAGTAACCCTGTTTACCTTGCCTAACCATGCTAAAGTAAGTGTTCATAATAAGGATAACTGGCTTTATGAGTTAAACCCACCTGATTATCCACCCACTCCTGAAACACCTCAGTCTTACAAGATAAAAGATGATACAATGACCGATGTCGAAACTGACCCTGAGACGCCTCCTGGTTACCATGACATTGGCCACACTGAAGAAGTTTATGAAACCCCTGAAGTGAATCACGGAGATTATGCTAACAACTTACAAAACATCATGAACACTCTCAATGCCTACCAAACTGACATTAACTTATTTAAAGAAGACATTAAAAGCATGCGATTGGATATTATAGGATTGACTGACATAACCTGCGAACAGTTCTATCACTTGAATTCCGCCATCGAAGACTTGAAGAAACGCTTTTGATAATGTTATAAGTGATTTAGTTTATTTTCTCATTGTTTTCGTTTCTAGTTAGATTTATTTTTCGCAACAATTTCTTATCGTTTTTCCATTTATGTAATTTCATTTTCAAGTACTTTATGCAATGCATCTTTAATTCCAAAATTTCTCCATTTTTAGCAATTTATGTGTTTTTCATTCTATGCACTTTTATGCTTGAATTTATTCATTATATATACAATGCCTTGCAAGTTATTGAAGTACTGTGTTGAACATTTATACTATGTGGTGTTTATAAATTAATATGAGAGTTAGTGAGGAAAATACATTGATATAAATTATGTGAAACAAGTGAGAAAGCGTTTTTCTGGAAATTATTTCAAGTTTGCAAGCCTCACGGTCGTCACTGCCCTTCACGATCGTGACACGCTCATTTTGAGTGTCACGACCGTCGTACCCCTGTCACGACCGTGACGACCCTTATACCAGAATTCGTGAGAAACAGAACTGTTTCTCTTCGTGCCCCTCCTTCTTCTTCTCCATAACTTCCTAAAAAAACTACCCATCTTCTTCTTAACCTCCGTAACCCCCCATTTACCATTTTTAATCTCATTAACCACCCATTATCACAACCTACTACATTCTCACTCTCCATCATTTATCCCGAATCAATTTTTTCTCTCATTTTATCAATTTTTCACAAAAACTTCAAAAATCTTCATTCTTCACTCTAAGCTCTTGCATGCAATGGATTCTATCACTTTTAGAGAAGGTGATGCTGGAGAAACTCAGAGAGAACGATTTCTCCGATTCCAAAGCCGCGGTGTGCAACCTACGCGTTACATTGACACTGTGTGTTTGAGGGAACTCGGAATGCTAGCCAGTGTTACGAACCTGCTCCAAAAAGTCGGGCTCTGGGACCTTTGCAGTCAACCTCAGCCAAGCTTCGAACTTCTGACACTGGAGTTCTTAAGTTCCTTCAGTTACATCACCGGCACCGGTTCTCTGAGTCAGCTCACCGGTTTTGCGAAATTCAGATTGCATGGCCAAGAGTTCAACCTCTCGCAAGACAGGATCGCCGAGTTGTTAGGCTTCCATCACGGAACTGAATCTCACCGTCGCGTGCCCGATAACTTTAGTGAACAAGCTTTCACTTTATGGCACGATTTAACCAACACCCGTGCATCAGCCTTCCAAAGCCTCAACGCCACTCACATTCATAATCCGGCCATCCGCTACTTCCACCGAGTCATTTGCAACACCATCTTCGCTCGAGAGAGCAACCATAAGCTCAACTCTAAGGAGCTTCTATTCTTGCATTGTGCTCTTAATGACGAGCCGATCAATGCTGCCCCTTTCATGCTTTACCACATCCAGGCCATTGCACACAGAGGCTCCACCCCGTTCTTCATCGGCGGCATCGTCACCACCCTCGCCATTCAGTTGGGGCTTGGTGACGCGATTGCTAATCAGCCTCATCTAGCCGCAGAATACCTTACCAAGAGTTATTGCAGGTCCGCTCACCTGATTGCGCAGCGAGAGGATGACAGGTATAGCCCTGTTGTCCATGGCACCATATTTCACCATATCACTCTGCCGTCCCGCGACCGCATCGACCCATCCAGCCGAGCCAACTGGCTCTTTGCTCTACCTGATGCTGCAGACCACGCTCCTATCCATGATCAGGCAGATCTCCCTGCGGATGAGATGCAGGACGCTATGGATGCAGGTGAGCCTGTCCAGGATATACCAGAGACATCTACCCGACAGCCTCCTGCACAGGACATCACACTTGAGGACGTCCTCCGTGCGATTCATCAGCAAAACCAGATGAATGCCGCACTGGAGCGTAGGTATAAGGAGCAGTACGATGCTTTGCTCGGCACTATTGCAGCGAACCAGGCAGCTACTAATGAGAGATTTGACGCGATTTTTGGCGAGTTAGCAGCCTTGCGTATAGACATCACTGGGACCACCAGCACCGGTTCTGATCCTGAAGCGACCCCTTCCAGACGCCGCTCCCGTACCAGAAGCCGACCCCGCGGTCCTCAGTAGCCATAGTTTTAGTTTTTCCTATGTTTGTTTTTAGTTTTTGTCGTTTGTACTGTACTTTAACCGCATTTATATCACAACATTGAGGACAATGTCTGATATAGTGTGGGAGAGGTACCTTTCATTTCCGTATTTTTCCATTTCGTTGTATTTTCAATTCCATTGTATTTCCCTTTAGCAAGTTAATGAAGAGTGCAAAAATCTTTATGATATTTTCTTTAGTTTCGAATTTTCCCGCTTACTTAGCCATAACCGAAAAATTTTAATTATTCGCATTACCCGACTTACCTACGAAATCGTAAATAGGAAACCGAGAACGATTAAACAAGACCAATACAATCTTGACAACTTTGACTTCCTACTTAAGCGATTCCATCTCCGATTACCATTACGAGTACACTTCTAGTTTCAGTTCGAAAGTAACCCCAAGTAGTTTATACTAGCAGTCAGCACCGTCTGAACACAAACCACGTGGGGAGCCGATGAATATAAGCGTTTGATGCCTAATCAATAATGATCCTTCATATCTCGATGCAAAATGAAAAGAAATTGCACCAAAGTACACGGTCGCATATAAGAAACGAGAAATATGAGAAGGAGTCCATTGCGGGTTGGTTCAGAGGTACTGGTTCTGAACTCGGTAGGGCGTGCTACGGCTCGATCCCCCACAACCTCCAATTCGGATACAAAATGTAGGGTTACCACACTCGTGTACCAGACCCCGTGCTTAAAAAGGATCAAAGTCGCTAACCGGCTACTCCACTACGTGCGTGCTAAGGCAAAGGGCTTAATGTGATTGCGCTAGAATGAAACCGGGCGAAATAAGATCGGAAAACTTTAGGTGAAATCGTAAAGTAATTGCCGATTGGCTCATTTAACGGGAAGTCGACGACATAGCTTGTTGCTTGTGTCATTAGTGTATCGGTAGTGTTCTATCAAAGTATCGGATCATCCGACAAAAACGATCCCTCGTTTGATTTGTTAGGAGTATGCGTGAATAACATCTTGTCCGCCGATTTTCAACCGACTATTTGCTTGAGGACAAGCAAAGGTTTAAGTTTGGGGAAGTTTGATAACAAGAAAACGTATCGATTATATTGCTAGTTTTCATTGGCGTTTTATCAAATAATTACCGTTTTAACACTCGATTTCTCGAGTTTTTCTTACCGTTTTGCAGGTACACCATTATGTGGAGCTAAATCATGAATCAAGAGAAAAAGGAACAAAATCGGTCATAAAAAGATGAAGAAATGAAGCTTCCTGAAAAACTGCATATTTTGCAGCAGTCACGACCGTCACAAGGGTGTCACGACCGTGACACCCCAAAATGAAGCCTCACGACCGTGAGAGAAGTGTCACGACCGTGACAACGTATATTCTAGGTTTTTGACCAAGGCAACGTGAAGGCAGTACGTGAAGAAGTGGTTTCCTAAATTTTTGCCACTACCTACATTTTCTCCACAAAAATAGCAAGGCCCATTCCAATTGAAGTCCAAAAATCCAGCCCAATTGAAGTTATATAAATAGCATCAAGTTCATGAAGAATGTACAGAGCATTTTTCTATCAATTTCCTGCGGAAGCTCTGCCGAATTATTTTACAACCCTTTTATTTCAGCATTATTTTCAGTATTCTATTTTTATTGTATCCAAACCCAACCTATAACAATTTCCAACATCAGGAAATTGTTATAAAAATTACTTGTTTCTAAACCTTCAGATTTTTGCTTTATTTTCGATTTCCGCCAATTACTCCGAGCTTTCCGGTCTGTGGAAGAAGGAGTCTGCCATTTTATTGTTAACCAGGTTTTTATTATTTGCAATTTAATATTATGTTATTTATTTATTTTTCTGCCATGAATATTTTGTTTACTGTTTCTCTGCCTCTGTCTGGTTCAACAAAAATGAGTAGCTAAACACCTTAGGGCGGTATGTAGTTAGAACAAACTTAACCGGTAAAATATAACCATAGGCTAAAAAATGATTAATCACTTAACATTCTGGCTGACACTTTTTAAGTAAAAAGACCTTTTTGTTACGAGAGTAAGAAAAGAGTATTAGGTTAGGTCAAGACCACGAGAGTGTGAGATTTTAACCAGATAGCTAAAGTTAGGAATTTAAATTAAACACAGCGAGAGCGCTTTAAGATAAATTAGAATTACTTAGTTTCCAAAAATTACCTCTAAACACTTATGGGCTAGCGAGAGCAGGCATAGGGCTTTAGAGATAAGATCTAATATAAGACCACGAGAGTGTGAGTTGAGGGTATTTAAACTAGTAATCTCTACCGAATAGATTAAGTGAACATCTTAAATAAGCCTAGGTTAGATTGACCCACCTAAGTTAATATAATTACATACCGACCGCCTTAGAATTACTTAATTAAAACTTAAATTTTACTCCGCCTTTAATAGTCTTAAAAACCAACAAAAAAATCGTGACAACCATTCGCCTTAGCTAAACTAGAAAGTTCATCTAGCACTAAGTAACCATAGAATCCCTGTGGATCGATAATCTTAAATATTACTTCGATAGGCTGTGCACTTGCAGTAAGATACCGCTAGACGCATAAGTAGACACGTCTTTAGCCCATCAATTACCCAAAATGAGTAACCGATTATCTGTGAAAATTTTCAAATATTTTGCACGTTATAAGTGAGTAACCCATTACCCACTTAGAGTAATCGATTACCACTGAACCAGTGGCAAAAATTCTTTATTTTTAACATGTCTCTTGGTTCAAAAAGTTGTGTCATGAAGTATAAAATCCATTGGTGAATTGTACCTATTTGCAGAGGTGTTTAAGCATTATATAAACACCATATTTTTAGAATTTCAATTCACCTCCTTACAATTTTCATAATCATTCACTCATTTCTTTCATCTTTCAAATTCTTTCAAAGTGTTCATATACCAAACTTTTATTGAGTGAAACTTTACATTAAATTTTCAAATTTATCATCATAGTTTCACATCATTCATAAGAACAGTTGTATATATATTGTGAGTGATAATTATATCAAGGAGAAGATCAATTTTGATATTGATAAAGTTTCATCTTATACACTTACTTCAAAAATTCAGAATTATATTACTTGATTACATCTCAATTTTAGGATTGTTAAAAATAAGGTTGTAAGGGTTTATTCCCTGTTATCCAGATTATGGATACAAGAGGTCCTTTGTGATAGTGTTTTTCTTGATAGGACTTTAAACTTGTAAAATCCAAGAGGATGGTTCTTGGTGGTGTCTTAGAGTCTTGTATAGAAAGTCTAGGATTGTCTTGTCTAAGATCTAACATTATAGTGAAATCTCTTTCGATTTGAAAGGGGACTGGAGTACTCTCGACCTGTTAACGAAACCAATATACTTCCTGGAGTTCTTTACTTTCCGAAATTTACATCTTTCATCACTTAGAACCTTTTGGAAAGTAAGAATAAAAAATCAGCGATAAATCGAGAAAAACCGTAAAAGGCCTAATTCACCCCCTCTTAGGCGTATCTCTAACTTACACTGACTTGGTTCCTTCACTTGAGGTAAGTCATACATTACTTCTTATGGTTGAACATACATATACCTCTAAATTATAGGCGTACATACATGTGATGTCAAAACCAATTCTTATCTTCGACACTAGATGAAGCATGACACTGATGTTCAACCATGTCAATCTCAATATTGAAGGTTTTTTATCTGCCAATGGTGCCTTCAAGATCATCCTTCCTTCACCACTGTACACCTTCACTAAATTTTCTACCAATTTCATCTTGTACTCTTTGGAAAGTAATTGATCAGTGTTTATCAAGTTACTTTCCAGTGAAGGTACAAACAATATGTTAGTAATGTTGGATCTTTGACCATTTATTCTTACCACAACTATGTTTCATCTTCCCTCTTATGTAACATGTCTGCCATCTGCAAACTTGATATCAAAGCAGGTTATAGGTAACATGTTCCTAAAAGATCCAGAATGGCTTCCGCAATCCCAGTTTTCAAAGACGGTTGTAGTAGTAACAAGCCTCCTCTATTCTCTGGAGAATATTTTGATTTTTGGAAGATCCAAATGAAAGCTCGCTTAGAAGCACAAGGATAAGGTATATTGGAAGTTGTTGAAAATGGTCCACATAATCCTATCAGTGTGATCAATGGTGAAGGCAAAGATAAAACGAAAAGTGTGTTCAATGAAGATGATAAGAAAATAATTCTAAATGAAAAGAAAGTTATCAATATTATTCAAAGTGCATTAATTATGGATGAGTTTTTTCGAATTTCTCAATGTAAATCGGCAAAGGAAATATGGGATACTTTGGTGGAGACTCACGAAGGAACCGTTGAAGTAAAAAGATCAAGGTTGAACACATTAAGTCAAGAATACAAAATGTTTAGAATGCAGCCCAAAGAACCCATTGTTTCATTACAAAAAAGATTTGTTCACTTGACGAATAATTTAATTTCCCTCGGAAATACTTTCACAAATAACGATCTAAATCTTAAAGTACTAAGATCCTTGACTCGGGAATGGCAACCAAATGTAACAGCAATCTCAGAAAAGAAAAGTCTATCAACCATGACGTCTGCATCACTTTTTGGAAAACTCCAAGAACATGAACTTGAACTTGGAAAGCTTGAAAAACATGAACATCAAGAAAATAAATCAAAAATAATTTCTTTAAATTTAGAATCAAAAGTTGATCAAAATGATGATGCACCCGAGGAAGACAAAAACTTTACGCTTCTAGTAAAAAGGCTTGGTAAATTACTTGGCAAGAATGACAAAGCTTTCAACTTTTCAAAAATAAAGAAACACTTCAATAAAAGAGAGGCTTCCACGTCAAACAAGATGTTACTTGCTATGAATGCAGGAAACAAGGTCACATCAAACCAGATTGTCCAAAGCTTTCAAAGAAAGTAGGTTTCAAAGGCAAGAAAGAAGTTAAGAACAAAAAGGCTTACATTACATGGGAGGACAACAACATAAGTTCATCATCGGAATCAGAGAGCGATGAAAGCACAAATTTAGGATTAATGGCTTCACACCACTCCAAAGATGAAAACAATGAGGTATGCTTGAGGACCACATCAAATCATTGGTATCATGATACTGGGTGTCTAAGGCATATGAAGAGAGAACTAAACAAATTTTCACATCAAAAGCTTAAGATCAAAGGTTATGTAACTTATGGAGATAATAACAAAGGAAAGATTCTTGGCGTAGGCAAAATTGGTACACCACCTTTCACAATTATTGATGATGTCCTTTATGTGGAAGCACTAAAGCATAAACATCTTAGAATTAGCCAACTATGTGACAAAGGATTCAAAATTAAGTTCACCAAAGATGAATGCTTGATAAAAGACGAAGTCACCCATGAGGTAAAGCTAAAAGGTAATAGAATTAACAATATTTTTATGACTTCCTTTGATAACGTATCTTTGAAGGTAAACTATCTTATGGCAAACAACAACGATTCATGGTTATGGCACAAAATGATTGCTCACATTCATATGGGGCGTTTGAATAAATTGATTAAGCATGATCTAGTTATTGAATTTCCAAAGATCAAAATTTTCAAGGATAGGTTATGTGATGCTTGTCAAAAAGGGAAACAAACTAAATCAACTTTCATATCCAAAAATGTGGTGTCCACAACAAGGCCACTACAATTGTTACATATGGACTTATTTGGTCCATCGAGAACACGAAGCTTCGGAGGTGATGTTTATGCATTAATTATTGTTGATAATTTCTCTAGATACACTTGGACTTTATTCTTAGTACAGAAAAGTGAAGTGTTCAAAGCATTCACGAAGTATGTTAAGCAAATACAAAACAAGAAGTCACTTACAATTGCTTCTATTAGAAGCGACCATGGTGGAAAATTCCATAATGCTTTATTTTAAGAATATGTAATCTCTCACAACTTCTCAGCACCAAGAATCCCCCAACAAAATGGTGTTGTAGAAAGAAATAATAGGTCTTTGGTAGGGCTTGCAAGGACAATGCTTAGCTACTCTAACATTTCGAAATACTTTTGGAAGGATGTGCACGACATGTTATGTAAGTAATAGTGTTAACATTATACCTATTCTAAAGATGACCCATATGAACTCTTCAAAGGGAGGAAACTTAACATTTCTTATTTTCACATCTTAGGATGCAAATGCTTGTATTGAACAATGACAAAGATAACCTTTCTAAATTCGATGAAAAGTCGGATGAAGGTATATTTATTGGTTATTCAATTTCAAGTAAGGCTTATAGAATTTACAATAAAAGAAATTTAACTATAAAAGAATCTATGCATGTCAAGTTTGATGAATCTAACCCCTCAAAGGAGAAAATTATTATTTGTGATGAAGATGATGATGATTTTATAGAAGTTCCTAAAGAAGATACTCTTAAAGTTAACAATGAAGATCAAGCTGAACATCAAGTAGAACTGATTCAACAAGAGTCAATTGATAATGATCTACCAAAGGAATGGAGAAGTCATAGAGATCATCCAATTGACAAAGTTATCGGAGACATTAGTCAAGGCGTTGCAACAAGATTGAATCTCAAGGATGCATGCTTGAACATTTTGTTTGTTTCGCAAATAGAACCTTCCAAAGTTGATGAAGCTCTAGAAGAAGGTCAATGGATAATTGCTATGCAAGAATAATTAAACCAATTCGAGAGAAATCAAGTTTGGGAACTTGTTTCTAGACCAAGTGGTAAGCACATCATTGGTACAAAATGGGTGTTTAAGAAAAAACTTGATGGGAATGGAACAATTATTTGAAACAAATCAATATTTGTGGCTCAAGGGTACAATCAAGAGGAAGGCATTGACTTTGAATAAAACATTTCTCCGGTTGCAAGGTTATAACGTATTCGTTTATTACTTGCTTATGTGTGTTCAATGAATTTTCAATTATACCAAATGGGCGTCAAGAGAGCATTCTTGAACAGCTACATCAATGAAGAAGTATATGTCAAATAACCCCATGGATTTGAAGACTTCAAGCATCCTTCACATGTGTTCAAATTGAAGAAAGCTCTATATAGACTAAAACAAGCATCAATGGCATGGTATGATCGTCTAAGCAATTTTCTATGCGAAAAAGGATTTAAAAAAGGCAAAGTAGACAAAACCTTATTGTAAACACCCCAAATTTGCCCTCACTAATTTCACACCATTAGCTTGTGATCTTTCATGTTTGCATTAGTATAAGCATACCATCTCATATTGTATTTTTATTTCACTTTATAGTTCAAGTTCATCTGCATCTAGGGTTTGTGATCTGAGCATTCCAAGTATCCATTTGAGCCACTCCAAAGGTCTCAATTTGTTACAAGAGGGTTCATGTGTGTTCTATCATCATATTATATCCCTCAAAGTTCAAGGAAGTCAAGAAATCACAAGAACTGGCAAGGCATGGAAGCAGAGCTAGGGTTTTCACTACACAGATGACCAAAATTAGGGTTTTGGTTTCAGAGACCATAACTCCAAATTTTGGGGCCATTCTTATTTCTAATGTTATAAGGATCATGTGTACCAAGTTTGATGAATAAATTCATTGTAGAAGTCATTTGTTCATTAGGTAACTTCTTGAGCAAGTCAGAGCAAAATCAGGGCATCTGAGGCCCCCCAACAATAGAACCAAAAGGTTATTTTCATCAAATTGAAGTTCTATGGTCTTTATTTGATCATTGAAGTGCTTGAAAGTTCACAAAATTGAAGAAATTTGAGCTAAACCAAAAGTTGCCAAAAATGGAAATGACTTGTAATGGAATTTCCATTTTGGGAAAGTTCTTCAACCTCCTCTTTCTTGATCAAAAATGCTTCAAATGAAAAATTATTGGTCATGAAAGTTGTAGATTAGGTCTTTCCCTTTTCAAAAAGTACAAGAACATGTTCTAATTCATTATGGAACTCAAGTTATGATCCTTCAAAGTTGGCAAAAATCCTATAATTTTCAAGAATACACCAAAGAGGATTTTTTGCAAAACCACTTGCCAAGCCATTTCATGACCTTTAATGCATCTCTAAACATCATAACATCATAGTACAACTCATTTTGATAGGAATTGGCCCAAGAATCATGCTTTTTCATGCCTTGAACTTCAAGAAATTTCAAAAGGGTCAAAACTTCTCAAATTTGCAAAATGGTATAGATCTTCCCATACACTTGTGCCAGCATGCCAAATCTGTTTCTATGGACCTCCTTGAACTCAGTTGAGGCCAGATACCCCTTGCAACCAGGCCTGCCATGACCCATACCTCAAGTACAACCAAACTTGACTTTTTGCAAAATCACCCATACCAATCAGCATAGCCCACACCAACTATTCTGACTTATCACAGCTTCACATGCATGCCTCAAGGGGCTCATTTTCATACACACACAAGCCTGCAAGCTCTCACATTTTCAAATTGCCAAAAATCCTCTCAAAATTCATCTCTTCAAAATTCATAAACCAGACATCAAAACATCAAACAAACTTCACCATTCAACTCAGCATCACTCATAGAACAAAACCCAACCATTAAAATGGCCTGAAATACACCATACACCAAATACGATTTTCCATCCTCCTAGACTGAACTTCAAAAAGAGGCCACATACACTCTAGCAAAGCATCAAAGAAGCTCAAGGGTGATCAGAGGAGGGTGTTTGCATCAAGAAGAAGGCCCAAGCAGCTCCATTGGCAAAGCTTCATCTCAGGTACCTTCTTGAAACATTTTTCCAGAAATCATTTCTTTAGTTACAAGATGATAGAGTTTGCTCTCCTGATCACAATGAACATTTATTTTTTTAAGAATGGTTGAGAATTGACTGTGTATGCTGTAACACGGTGGGAGAACTGACTTTAAGTAATGTTGCGGATAGCAAGAGTCGCCATCGACTTTTATTTTATCCATAAGGAAAGGGTATAAAAGAACAGGAAAGACCTTAAGAGAATATTTTGGGTCCGGGGGGTAGGTTATGTAAAGGGAAGGTGTTAGCACCCTTTACATCCATGGTTATCCATGGGCTCTTAGTTACTTAACTCACTTTAAATTGTTTTTTTGAAAGTGTAGTGTGTGAATAGCAAAATTTTCAGAATAGTTAATAATAATCCATGTACGGATGTGTAAAAACTTGTTTGAAAATTTGTTTGAAATTGTGAAGAGTTTGAAAAGTTTTGAAGTGAGCAAGTACATAAGAGGAACCTACCCTAAAGTTTAAAGTCTTTCTTGTTCTTTTTCCTTTAATTGGTAAGACTATCCCTACTATTAAGGAGTAGGTAGTCATTACCTTGGATGTAAGGGACATGAGAGGGACATTCTATTTTAAGAAGGCAACTGTGGGGTGTAATAAGCATACTGAAGGGACTATCATCATTTATTCGAAGGGACTCGATTCGTAAAGGCAACCATGAGGGACTTGATGATTTTTCTTTTAAGGGACTTGCTTTATACACCCCACTTGACCTTATTCGTAGGCAACGTGAGGGATAACCTTAGAAATGTGAGACGGCGATTAAAATCGACTTACGTGTGTGTGAGTGTTTATTTTAATTATCTTATATTAAAAGTGATCTAATTTATGTTTTTAAATAACATACATATTTTTCACTCCCTAATTACTAACCATAGCAAAAATAATTAAATAATTAAAAAATTACATCCGGGAAGCAATTACAACATAATTGTAATAAACAAAATAAATAAATAGCAAAAATAAATAAAATATAAATAAATAAGCAATAAATAATAACAAATAGGGGTTAGTAAATAATAATAAGTAAGATTAGCAAAATAATGAAAATAAGCATAATTAAAATATAAATGGATTAGTGATAATAAAAATTAATGAAATAATAATAATGTAAAATTAACAAAGCAAAATAAATAATATGGTTAGTAGTAATAATAATAAATAAAATTAATCAAAATATTATAAGAATAAGAAATTAACAATTTTTAATATGAACAATTATATTTAGAAACAAATATGAACAAACAATTATTTTAATTTACAAATTATTAAGTTATTTTTTTTAAATATATTATAACTACAAAATTTAATTATTATAAACATATATTAACATTTATTTATTAAACAATATATACATATTATAAGAAGAAAATAGGTTTTAAATATCATATTTACAATATTAATCATGTTTATAAAATTTAATTCTATTAGTTATTATATTTACAAATTATTTTAAACCATATACAAAAATATAATTATTATAAATTAAATTGTTTCTAAACATTAAAAGAAAAATAATTTGGATTATAAATATATTTACAAAATTTATAAGAATTATAATAAATATATATACATAATAACTATATTAGGAATTAGAAAATAAAATTATTAAAAAAATAGAATTAGGTTTTAAAAAATAAATAAATTAGGGTTTGTTAGAAAAAATATTTTTTAGGGTTTGATTAGCAATTCACTTAATTAAATAGGGCATATATACAATTTAATAATATTAACAAATTAGTATTTTTTAAGAAAAGAAAATAAAAGTGAGTTTAACCTAATATCAATATATTATTTTGAATTTTTTTTTGGATTTTTTTAAAATAACATATTAATCAAAACAATAATAAGGAAAAAAAAATAAGGAAATAGAAAAAGGAACCTGCTGGGATTTGATCCCAAGACTTCACACTTGCAAGCAGCAGCAACAACCACCAGGCCATTATACACACAAGTGAAAGAGAACGAAGGCTAGTTGCTTTTGTGTTTCATCCAAAAAATTCAAAAAAATAATGAGAACAAAAGGCCTGGGGTTGGATTCGTACCCAGGACCTTATAGTTACACACGTGCGCGCTTTACCGCCTGGCTGGGAGAGCCCTTCTGGTCATGGATTGGCAACAACACATAATATATTATGTTGGCTTTTACCTGGAAAAAATAAGAAAAAAATATACATGGCCTGGATTCGAACCCAAGCCAATCACCTAAACGCGCAGCAACCCTACCACCAGGACAAGCATTGGCTTGTGATAGTAAGCTGAAACAAAATTATATTATTTTTAAACAAAAATTCAAACACAGATTTCGCGCCACCTAGCTTCTCCTTCAACCTTTTACCTGCGAAATTACCTGCACAATTTCTTACACAATTTCCTGCGAATTTTTCAAAACATGAACCTACGAAAATTGGAATACTATCAAAACAGTGAAATATCTCAAAATTAATTTGTGCATAATGATTCCCAGAGGTCACACGATTGAGCTGTGTTCTTAGAAATTATTTATTTTAGGTTTATCATGGATTCATAA
This sequence comes from Lathyrus aphaca, assembly GCA_963966055.1. Taxonomy (NCBI): domain Eukaryota; kingdom Viridiplantae; phylum Streptophyta; class Magnoliopsida; order Fabales; family Fabaceae; genus Lathyrus; species Lathyrus aphaca. Next base: position 19,461,052 of record OZ014525.1, read on the forward strand.
AAACTTGGCCGAAACCCTAGCAATGGTGGTTTCCTCATCTTGAACCTAAAACCAAATCAATTTATCCAGAAATCATCCAAACATCATTATAAACACAAACCAGAAGTTAGTTTTCATCAACAACATGTAAATCATCCAAATCGAAAATTTTCAAAACATGAGTAAAGTGCATTCGGTTTTTACGATTCAGAGTATGAATGCATGATGTTATGATTCAAAATCAATCACTGAACTTCAAGGAATCTATTGCCACCTTTGGTTTGTCTTGAAAAGGGCTACAAGTGCCAAACCGAATTGGAATTTTTTGCTTGAATTTTGAAGTATGAATCTTACCTTTGAGGCTGTGGAAATCGTGTGCTAGGGTTATGCTTATGATCAATACTTATAGGTGAATCAATCTAGGTCAAAAACTTCAATGGTTATGTGAAAGATTTGATTTAAAAAGATTGAGAAAGATGGTGCTTTGAATTTCAAATATTTTTGTACCAATGCTTTCTATTTCAAGCCACTCCATATAATTCTTGCATCAATTTGTTCCATATTGATTTTATGACTTTCTAGAATCAATAAATCAATTAAATCTTCACATTTAATATTTTATTTAAATTTAAAATGATTTTAAGAATAAAAAATCATAATAAATTAATTAAATAAAATAAAAATTATGAAAATATTATGGAAATTTCGTGCAAGATGTTATTGTATGGGTTGGGTCATAATTTGGCCAGCCCATTTGGAGAAAATTGTTTTTAGGCCCCCATTTTCATCATAAACCATCACAAAATTGTCCAACTTTGCAAGGGCACATCTCCCTCATTTTTAAAGTTATGAGGGTGTTATTGGACATTTTGGAAAGCTTGAAGAGTCCTATAAACAACCCCATTGGTTTCAGGTCCATATCATTTACCAATCTCAAGTTATGCCCTTTTGAAGTTGTTGACTTTTTGTTGACTTTTGAAATGACCTATAATGTCTTAGATCATATCTTTCAAATGAAGCATTTTTGGGCTTAACTTTCAACATCAAAGTTGTAGAGAATTAAATTTCCTTTAAAATGAGCTTTGGATGGAGACTTGGTGATGAAGTATGTGAAAGTTATGATTGGTCAAAGTTCAGTTGACTTTTACTAAGGAAACCCTAATTTAGAAACTCCTGATTATTAATGATCTGGAATCTCCTTGATGAATCATGATCAACCCTTGATCAAATGATAAATTTTACTTCATATACTTGATGTTGGCAAAAAATCATGAAGTTTGACTTTGGTTTGACCACAGTTGACCTCAGTTTGACTTTTTAACTGCACTGACTGATTTTGACTTATCTGATCATCTGACTGAGCAAACTTTTGAGAAAAGTCTTGAAACTTGTCATGGGGGTTCTTACACACATATAAGATGTTATGAAACTCACTTTAAGTATTGGAAGTCCATCTAGCCTGATTAAAGTCAAAACCCTAGTTTTGGATGCACTGCTTAGGAGGTGCATTGTCTGAGGGAATTGTCAACTCCTTTGACCAATTGTGAACTTTGTGAACCTTGTGAATCTTCATAAAGTGTCTTGTGAACCTCATGGGAGATATTATGAAGCTTTTGAACCTTGTGAACCTCATGAAGTGGCTTTGTAGACCTCATGAACCTCAGGAGAGCTTTGTAATCATTGTGAATCTTGTGAACCTTGTGAACCTTCAAGAAGTAACTTGTAGACTTCATGAACCTCATGAAAGGTCTTGTAAATGTTGAGAAGCTTGTGAACCTTGTGAACCTTCATAAAGTAACTTGTAGACTTCATGAACCTCATGAAAGGTCTTGAAAGCATTGGGAATCTTGTGAACCTTGTGAACCTTCTTAGAACACAAAGTCTTGTATTGTGAGGGCAAATTTTGGGGTGCAACAGCTGCCCCTGTTCAATTTTCTGAAACCTGAGGGGTTAGATTGGTATATGTGCCAGTCGTGACCTGGAAGGTTGAAGGGGATTGAACACAAAAGCCCAAAAATTTGCACTCACCAGTGCATTAGAGTGGTACAGATGGCTAGTTGAATATGATTGAGTGGGCTTAAAGATGCCACTAGGGGAAAGTTCTTCAGATATATTTCTTGGAAGATAAGGCAGTCCAAAATATGGAGGTATAATGAAAGCTGTCAGGAGTCTGGAGCAGTCCTGAGGTTTTGATGATATGCTTTCAGGATACTGGAGTAATACTGATGTAACAACATGTCTTCATGAGGATAGAGCAATCAATAATGATAACCCTAGAGCAGTCTTGAAGTAATAATATGGCTTCAGGAGGATAGAGCAGTCAATAGCTCTAAAGCAGTCTTGAAATAGTAATATGATTTCAGGAGGATAGAGCAATCAATAGCTCTAAAGCAGTCTTGAAATAATAAGATGGCTTCAGGAAGATAGAGCAATCAATAGCTCTAAAGCAGTCTTGAAGTAATGATTTCAGGAGGATAGAGCAATCAATAATGATAACTCTAAAGCAGTCTTGAAGTAATAAGATGGCTTCAGGAGGATAGAGCAATCAATAGCTCTAAAGCAGTCTTGAAGTAATGATTTCAGGAGGATAGAGCAATCAATAATGATAACTCTAAAGCAGTCTTGAAGTAATATGATGATTTCAGGAGGATAGAGCAATCAATAATGATAACTCTAAAGCAGTCTTGAAGTAATGATTTCAGGAGGATAGAGCCATCAATAATGATAACTCTAAAGCAGTCTTGAAATAATAATGTGATTTCAGGAGGATAGAGCAATCAATTATGATAACTCTAAAGCAGTCTTGAAGTAATGATATGACCTCAGGAGGATAGAGCAATCAATAGCTCTGAAGCAGTCTTGAAGTCATGAGAATTTGTCAGGAGGATAAAGTAACCCTGAGGTAACAATAAAGCAGTCCCAAAGTAATAAGAAGCTTATCAGGAGGATAAAGTAACCCTGAGGTTACGATAAAGCAGTCCCAAAGTAATAAGAAGCTTGTCAGGAGGATAAAGCAGTCCTGATGATCATAAGTTTGTTTGTTGGATAATTAACCTGAAAACAAGGTAGCATTCTGTATAACATTAGTTTATGTTTTATGTATGCATGTATGATATGATGCACTTAGGTAATGTATTGTATGTCTATGGATATATATGCTATGGTATGATGTAAATGATGTATGATATGATACTGCCGGGAGCGTCTGGATATCTTCGTATAACAACTGCTGGCCAGGGAAAATAAATCCCGATTCGTTGCTGAAGAATATATAACCCTCTGTCTGCTGGGGATAATAAGGTATAGATATAACCTCCCATTGTTGGGGATGGCAAGGTATATATAACCTCCCGTTGTTGGGGATAGTAGGGTATATATAACCTTCGTCTTCGTTTGATAGTAGGATAAGTATAACATCCTGTCTTCGTTCGTCGTACCCTTATTGGAAAGTAATTTCCCGTACATCCGTATGAGGATAAAAGAGATGGATATAAATTCCAGGGGAGATGAGACTTTATGAAGATGGATTCGTCCTACTGAGGGTTTTGTAACTGTTTCGTTAGAGGTGAACCGGCGAAGCTTCGTTGAAATCCTTCCCTCGCGTTCGTCCTTAGTAAATACTATTACTGCATTTTCATGCATTTCTGGTAAACATCAGTCATATTCAAAAGCATACATACATTCAAACACAACCAATGGACGTTTCGCTTATGTAAATAGGGTAAAAGTAAATCTGGATTCAAAAGATGGAATTTATTTATATCAAAAAGTAACCCATACACGGGTAAGTTTGTACAAGGAGACATAACCCTAGTAAGAGGATTTTGCCCTAAAGTTTTTACAAAACAGAGAAAATCAGCTATGTGGGAAACAATCCTATTGAGTTTCAATTCTACTATTGCCATTCAAGTATCTCATCTTCTTGCTGTTGAGACGGAAACGATTGGATTGAGCTTTATCTGTTCGAGCTTGAGTAAGTGGTACAACTGGTTGCAGTTTCATGAGTGATCCAAACGAGACATAGTCATACGCTTTAATCCCTAACTTTTGCCTGGATTGCCCTTTCAGGTTTTCAATCCACCGGGATACCCTTTTTTGCCCAAGCCGCCTTTTCAGGTTTTCGACTTGCCGGGTGTACATCTTTTCATATATATCCCTAATTTTTGCCCAAACCCTTTTGGTTTGCCGGGATGCCCTTATTTTTGCCTAGGCCTGTCAACCTAGCGGGTCTCTTTTTATGCGTAGTATTTTTTAACTATGTCTGCGTTTACAGGCTGTGGGAAGTCCTCCCCATCCATTGTAGTCAGTATCATGGCACCTCCTGAGAACACTGTCTTGACTACAAATGGTCCTTCATATGTTGGAGTCCACTTGCCCCTAGGATCACCTTGTGGTAATATGATACGCTTGATTACCAAGTCACCAGCCTGATATACCTTTGGCTTAACCTTTTTGTTAAAAGCTTTGATCATTCGCTTCTGGTACATCTGGCCATGACAAACTGCTGCTAACCTCTTCTCATCAATCAAATTTATCTGGTCCAGTCAAGTCTGAATCCACTCATCTTCATCCAAGCCTGCATCCTTCATAATTCTCAAGGAGGGGATCTGAACTTCAATGGGCAGAACTGCTTCCATACCATAGACTAAAGAGAATGGGGTTGCCCCTGTTGAAGTACGTATTGTAGTACGATAACCATGAAGAGCAAATGGTAACATCTCATGTCAATCCTTATAAGTAACAGTCATCTTCTGTACAATCTTCTTGATGTTCTTATTAGCAGCTTCAACTGCCCCATTCATCTTTGGACGATACGGAGAAGAGTTGTGATGCTTAATCTTGAACTGCGTGCAGAGATCAGTAATCATAGTGTTGTTCAGATTAGAGCCATTGTCAATGATAATCCTTTCAGGGATGCCATACCTACATATGAGATTATTCTTAATGAACCGAGCCACAACATTCTTAGTCACAGATGCAAATGAAGCTGCCTCTACCCACTTCGTGAAGTAATCAATAGCGACCAGGATGAAACGATGCCCATTAGAAGCAGTAGGCTTGATTTCACCAATCATATCAATGCCCCACATGGCAAAGGGCCAAGGAGCAGTCAACACATGCAATGGTGATGGAGGTACATGAACCTTATCAGCATAGATTTGACATTTGTGACAAGTTCTGGAGTGTTGATAGCAATCAGCTTCCATGGTAGACCAATAGTAACCCGCTCTCAATATCTTCTTTGCCATAGTATGACCACTAGAATGAGTGCCAAAGGTCCCATTATGCATCTCTTTCATAATTTCTGTAGCTTCCTTCTTATCCACACAACGAAGCAAAGTTGAATCATGATTACGCTTATACAGAATGCCATTACTCAAAAAGAACTTAGCAGCAAACCTCCTCAGGAACTTCCTATCTTTGACAGATGCCCCTTCAGGGAATTCCTGAGCTTCAAGATATCTTTTCACTTCATAGAACCAAGGCTTCTCCTCTGCTCCTTCAGTGTCAATCTCATTGCAGTATGCAGGCTTCTCAAATCTATCAATGGTAATCTTGGGAGCTTCATCATCCCAACTAATCTCAAACATGGATGCCATGGTGGCCAATGCATCTGCCAACTGATTCTCTCTCCGTGGAATATGTCCAAAGGTAATCTCTTTGAAATGTGGGATCAAAGACAACACATGCTCTCTGTAAGGAATGAGATTATCATGCTTGGTATCCCAATCTCCTTTAATCTGACTCACTACCAGGGCTGATCTCCATACACATCAAGGAACTGAATCTTCATATCAATAGCAACTTTAATACCCATGATACATGCCTCATACTCAGCTATGTTATTGGTATAATAGAAACAAAGTCTGGCAGTAATCGGGGTATGACAACCTTCAGGGGAACTAATTACAACACCAACACCATTACCATGTGCATTAGAGGCACCATCAAAAACCATAGTCCATCGGGATCCTTGTTCAGGTCCGTCATATTGTCCAGGTTCTTTGGTAACAGTCATAATGTCTTCATCAGGGAACTCAAAATTCATTGACTGGTAATCATCTACTGCTTGATGAGCCAAATGATCAGCAACAACACTTCCCTTAATGGCCTTTTGAGTAGTATACTGTATGTCATATTCTGTTAAGATCATTTGCCATCTTGCAATTCTTCCGGAGAGAGCAGGTTTCTCAAATATGTACTTGATTGGATCCATCTTTGAAATCAATAAGGTAGTATGGGTCAACATATACTGTCTTAGTCGGCGAGCAGCCCATGCCAAAGCGCAGCAAGTTTTCTCGAGCAGTGAGTATCTTGTTTCACAGTCGGTAAACTTTTTGCTAAGGTAGTATATTGCCTGCTCTTTTCGACCAGACTCGTCATGTTGCCCCAACACACACCCCATTGAGTTGTCTAACACTGTTAAGTACATAATCAAGGGTCTTCCATCAACTGGTGGCATCAAAATTGGTGGCTCTAGCAAATATCTCTTGATTTCATCAAAGGCAGTCTGGCACTCATCATTCCATTCCATCACCTGATCTTTCTTCAACAACTTGAAGATTGGCTCACAGATGGTAGTTAACTGGGAAATAAATCTTGCAATGTAATTCAAATGTCCCAAGAAACCTCTAACCTCCTTCTCAGTACGGGGAGCTGGCATCTCTCGTATAGCTTTTACTTTTGCAGGATCCACTTCAATACCTTTTCCACTGACAATGAAACCCAGGAGCTTTCCAGATCTAACTCCAAAAGTACACTTGTTTGGATTTAATCTCAACTTGTATTTCTTCAACCTCTCAAACAACTTGTGCAGATGATCAAGATGTTGCTCTTCATTCTGTGACCTGGCTATCATATCATCCACATATACCTCTATCTCATGATGAATCATATCATGAAACAAAGCCACCATAGCACGCTGATATGTTGCCCCTGCATTCTTCAAACCAAATGGCATCACTTTATAGCAAAAGGTGCCCCACTGTGTCACAAATGTTGTCTTCTCCATATCTTCAGGTGCCATCTTGATTTGATTGTAACCAGAGAAACCATCCATAAAAGAGAATACCTTATGCTGAGCAGTGTTGTCTACCAGAATATCAATGTGAGGAAGTGGAAAGTCATCTTTGGGGCTAGCCTTGTTCAAATCTCTGTAGTCTACACACATACGCACCTTACCATCTTTCTTAGGAACTGGTACCACATTTGCAACCCACTGAGGATAAGAAGTCACTGCTAAGAACCCTGCATTGAACTGTTTCATTACCTCTGCCTTGATCTTTTCTGACATTTCAGGACGCATACGACGAACCTTCTGTTTCTTTGGACGACAATCTTCTTTCACTGGTAAACGGTGAACCACAATGTCTGTATCCAACCCTGGCATATCTTCATAAGACCAAGCAAAGATTTCCACATAGTCACGTAACATCTGAATCAACCTGCTCTTGACACTGTCCTCTAAATCAGCCCCTATCTTGACCTCTTTTCTGTTTTCTTCAGTTCCCAGATTCACAACTTCGACTGGCTCTTCATGTGGCTGTATAGCTTTTTCTTCTTGTTGTAACGACCTAGCAAGCTCTACAGGTATTTCACAATCGTCCTCATTTCCGTCTTCAGTTTGATAGATCGGATTCTCAAAATTATAATTGGCAATAGTAGAACTGTTATCAACAGGATCCAGAGTGGATGAGGATCTGCATTTGAGTGATGTGGGTGTGTGTAAGAACACATAGCTGATAAAACAAAAATAAAAGAAAAGAAAGACAAGGAACACAATATTTACGAAAACGAAACGTCCACTGATTTTATTGAATGAAGTATGCAAATGAAATGACAGCCCGTAACAAGCACACCATTGTGCCCCGGGTAAGGCACATGGCTTGAAGGTTTTATTGTTCAGAAATTACAAATTTAAAAACATAACACAGTAATAGTATTTACTCCTGACTAAAGGAGATAGGGATAACATCTTCAGCTTTCCAATTATTGAGTCCAGCACCCACAGTGGGAAAAATCCATGCATCCAAGTTGTAGTCTTCATCATAGTCTCCCACAGCATTGATAACCCCTTGATTGGTGATACGAACAGCACGAGCACGACGAACAGCCTTCTGGGACTCTGCAGTGAAACCCAAACCAAACTTGTCAGACTTGTATGGAATATCAGGAAGCTGACCCCAAATAGTACAACCACCTTCATCCACCACAGCTCTAGCATCATTGAGGGAGGCCATTGCCATTGTTGGAGGTTTTCTGGTGACCACAGGAATTTTCTTCACAACAGGAGAAGCTACACAATCATTAACAACCCAGGGAACCACTTCAAATGACTGACACGGAGTCTCAATGTATTCACCTTCCACTTCCAGATACTTGAAAGTGTTTACATGGCTGACAAAGTATTCTTCCTCTCCAAAGACAGTAACAACTTTTCCATTCACCGGATATCTCAACTTTTGGTGCAATGTAGAGGTCACAGCACCTGCCCCATGGATCCAGGGACGACCAAGCAGACAAGAATATGAAGGACGAATATCCATCACATAAAATGTAGCAGTAAACACCTGAGAACCAACTTTGATTGGAAGATCAATTTCCCCATGTACTACTCTTCTAGAACCATCAAAAGCCTTTACCACAATATTACTGGGTTTCAACACAGCATCTTCTGGACTCAGCTTATTCAGGACTTCCTTGGGCAACACATTCAGAGAGGAACCATTGTCTATCAGCACATGTGACAGGGTAGTGCCCCTGCATTCAATTGAAATATGCAAGGCCCTGTTATGATCCCTCTTGGCAGGGGTCAAATCAGCATCAGAAAATCCTAACCCATTATCATAGGTCAGGTGGGCAACACAATTCTCAAACTGGTCAACAGAAATGGCATTGGGCACATGAGCAGACTTCAGAAACTTGATCAAGGACTTGGCATGAGCCTCAGAACACAGCAACAAGGACAACATAGAAATCTTTGAGGGAGTATGCCCCAGCTGATCCACAATATCATAATCACTCTTGCGAATGATTTTCAATACCTCTTCCATCTGCTTAGAGAGATCATCAGCAGCTGGCACATCAGTAGGTACAGGCTCAATAACAGGACCTTTGCCCCGAGCATCAGTGGTGGAAGTAGCAGCAGGAGTAACTGCACTCTTTGAAGCAACTGGAGGAGAGAAGACTCTTCCACTACGAGTGATCTTGCTAGATCCAGCAATATTATCAATGTCAACAGGCACATCAGGTAAAGGCTCCTGCTTGACACCATGGATGTAAATATCAGACCCATAGTGCCAAGGCACAGCTTTGTCAGATGTATAAGGAATAGGACCAGGAGTGGTAATGATCAGAGGAGCCACTCTGGCTTCAGCAATAACTTTCACGGGACCTTCAGCAGTAATCTTGATTGGGCCCTGATGAGAGATTTTAATGGGCTTCTTTGAAGTGATTCTTACCGGTACTTTGTCAACCATGTCAACCTCTTCAATCTTCTTACCCCGAGTCAGATGATCCACCATACTTTCTACAGATGCTGGTCTTCTCTCAAACACTATAGTATACTTATCCATGAGACGTTGAATGCCATCTCTCAAAATGAAGCAACTATCCGGCTTATAGGTACAATACAGACAGTCTTCACGACAACCTGGAAAGATCCCAGCTTGTACTAACCTCTTTTTGATAACAGACAATGGTGTGGTCAACTCCATAACTGAATAGACATGTAGGTCTTCATCAATGGCATTGACAGTCTTCTCGTGATTTGGCAGTGGTGCTGTAATCACATTTGGAGGATCAAACTCAATTTCTCCAGCATCAATCATATCTTGAATTTTGTTCTTCAAGACCCAGCAGTTATTAGTATCATGTCCTGGACAGTTTGAATGATATGCACATCGTGCATTGGGGTTGTACTTGGGAGAGGTAACATTGGGATTCTGAGGAGCCTCCCTCAGGGTAATAAGTTCAGCCTTCAACAAATGTTGCAATGCCTGAGCCATTGACATGTTGATCTTTGTGAACTGTCTTCTAGCCCTCTGTTGGTTGCCCTGAGGCTGCTCTGTTGTTGCAGGAGTTGGATTTGAAATATGAACTGCACTAACAGACTGATGCCTTCTGTTACGATCAGGTTGACCATAAACAGCATTGGATTCCTTCTTCCCAGTGGGAGGCTTCTTTGCAGCACCTGATGAAGAAGTGCCCACTTGGATCTTTCCACTCTTGATACCATTTTCTACCCGCTCTCCTGTCATGATCAACTCAGTGAAGCCAGATGATGAGCTTCCAATGAGATGACTGTAAAACGGACCATTCAGCGTACACATGAACATATCAACCAATTCCCTGTCAGTCAAAGGGGGTTGAACTCTTCCAGCTAAATCTCTCCATTTCTGAGCATACTCCTTAAAACTTTCTTTGGCACCCATAGACATGCTCTGAAGCTGCATGCGAGTGGGGGCTAAGTCAGCATTGTATTGGTACTGCTTATAGAAAGCTTCAGCAAGATCATTCCAGTCTCTGATGTTGACACTCTCCAACTGATAATACCACTCCAGCTGAGCTCCAGATAAGCTCTCTTGAAAGAAATGGATCCACAATTTCTTATCAGCAGTGTGGGGTTGAATTCTTCTGACATATGACCTCAGATGCAGTTTGGGACAAGAGACCCCATCATAGACAACAAAAGTAGGAACCTTGAACCCCACAGGTATGACCACCCCAGATATCAAGCTCAAATCCTCAAAATCCAGCCCAGATGACTTCTGCAACTCCATAGCATCCATCCTATCCACCAGCATCTTGAATTTGTCTTCATTAGGCTCATGGTAGTAGTTAGCCTCAGAATCGGAGTCCTCCATTGAATGGTGGAGACTGCCTACCTCTTGCTCAGATTCTTCAGATTCATAGTCTTCAGCTGGTTCCTTGGTCTTGGCAAGACCTTTGAACCTTCTTCCCATGTTAATCAACCCAGCAGACCTTCTAGTCTTCTTAGTCTTCTTGGCCAGCAGTGCCTTCAATTCATCCTGCCCCTTGGACAGGTTCAGGATCAGCTCTTGGAACTGTGCATTCTGTGCCTGAAGATCCTTAACTGATTGTTCGAGAGCCATTGCTGAAATAAACAGCGAGAAGATGAGAAACCTGTGCACAATTATAAACCTGTGATGCAATGAAATGATATGGTAATGCATATGCAATGTTTTCAAGGACCGCAGAATTTAAATTTGCTTAAACAAACAAGAAAGTAACTTTTTATTAGTAATAACTTTGTTTTGCCTTTTAGGCTTACAAAAAATGAAAGTAAAATAAGTACAAAAGATGGGGTTTTAAGTCTCCCATGGACGTTTCCTCTTTATGTTGAGGTATGAGTTGAGGTTCCGTTCCTCGTGAAGTTGCTTTGTTAGCTCTAGGATTCTTGTTTGGCTTGCTTTGTAATGAGCCTCGAAAGTATCCCTTTGCTCTTTTAATTGGATCCATGATCTCTGCAAGTCTTCCATATCAGTAGGCATGTCTGGGTGAAGGATGGTATAAGCAGTGTCTCCTTCAGCAACAGGTTCCATGGTAACTGGTAGGACGGCAGGATATGGCATCATGAGTGTCTGAGCACGAGATCGTACCCATCTGAGATAAGCCTCCATAGGAATAGTGTACTTAGGCTCCAGTGTCTTGCTGTCAATCCTGTTTACCTTTCCCCAAGCTCGGATGAATCTCTGACGGTAACCCTGAAGATCGTTGTCGTAATCAAACACAATGCCCTGAATCAACATGTCATGTGGACCATCGCTCCGAGCGTAACCAAATTGTCGTAAAGCTAGATAGGGGTTGTAGGTGATGCCTCCTCTTATGCCTAGTAGTGGCACATTAGGAAACTCCCCACAACGGTCAATGATGGTGACATTCTCCATAGATCTGGAGCACCAATGGATATCTGAGTGAGAAAGTGACATGATCCTCTTGGACCATCTGAACCCTTGCTCATTCTTCATTACTGAGCGAGGAAGGTGAGAAATAAACCACCTTGATAGCAAAGGTATGCAGCACATCAAAGTTCCTCTTGCCCTTGTAGTATGGGTGTGAAGAGAATGTAGGATGTCTCCAAGCAATGTAGGCACTGGATTGTGACTCAGGAAAATGTTGATGGCATGAACGTCTATGAACTGATCTGGATTGGGGAACAACACTAAGCCGTATATCAGCAAGGCTAAGATCTCCTCAAAAGCATCATAGCTCATGGCCTTCAAGAACATTTGAGCTTTATCCATTAATACCTTGGCAAGAATACCCTTGACTCCACTTCTCGTTTCTAGAACAATGTCAGACTTCTTCAGATGTAGAGCTGCAGCAATAACCTCTGGCTTAAGCTCCTTCTCCAAGCCTGTGAAGGGTCTTTGATCAAGAACAGGTATGCCCAGAAGTTTAGAGAACTCCTCCATGGTTGGAACCAACTGATAGTCAGGGAATGTAAAGCAGTGGTGTTTAGGGTCAAAGAACTGAAACAGGACACTCATCATGTCTTTACTGAATCCTGAAGTGACTAGATCCAATAGGTGACCATGTCTCTTGTTGAACCGGGAATGATCAGACACTTGAGAAACCAACTCTTTAAGCTTGGGAGGTATCCCTACAAAGTTGATCCTGATGGTGTTTCTACGAGCAGAAGCCATGACCTGCAACAAAGAACAAAGATAAATCCCTTGGTCCTTGAAATGATTAGGGAAAATGCTATGCTTATGATGCATGATGATGTCATGATATTATGTTCAATCACAAACATGTGGCACACACAAACAAGTCACACCATAGCCCTAGGTTTAATGGCTTGCATGAGGTTCAAAGGTAAGTACCCTCCCCTGAAGTTAGATGGTTCATCCTGTCCTACAAAAGTAACCAGGTTCTAAGGGATCTCAATATCATTGATCCTTCATAAGGGTGGTTGATCAGAAGGCAACTTACTTGCCAACCAAAACCCTCCAAGTTTAAGATCTCAATGAGCGTAGCATCGAGTGTCAACCAACTTCAGTCTGCACCAAAGCCGGTTACCTCACTACTTTCTAAAGGCCAAGATGAGTTAACTAGGGTTCTAAAAGTTAGTTAATGCATTGACAACATATGGCAGCCTCAATATTATCCTCAACTTGACTTAAGGAATATAAGCACCAACCAAGAAGTCGCACTAACTATGGCCACCAGATCAACCGTATCGATATACGTCGTACAGTTTCCTTGGTCTATTTCCATTTACCTAAGGTACACTAGATCCGGGTTAGGACCTTTCACACATAAGAGCACCCCAACAAGTAATATAAAACAAACAAGGCAAACAATTTAAAGTGATCTTAATTCCTAAGGGTACCCCTCTTAAATAGATCCCCAGCAGAGTCGCCAGTTCTGTAACACGGTGGGAGAACTGACTTTAAGTAATGTTGCGGATAGCAAGAGTCGCCACCGACTTTTATTTTATCCATAAGGAAAGGGTATAAAAGAACAGGAAAGACCTTAAGAGAATATTTTGGGTCCGGGGGGTAGGTTATGTAAAGGGAAGGTGTTAGCACCCTTTACATCCATGGTTATCCATGGGCTCTTAGTTACTTAACTCACTTTAAATTGTTTTTTTGAAAGTGTAGTGTGTGAATAGCAAAATTTTCAGAATAGTTAATAATAATCCATGTACGGATGTGTAAAAACTTGTTTGAAAATTTGTTTGAAATTGTGAAGAGTTTGAAAAGTTTTGAAGTGAGCAAGTACATAAGAGGAACCTACCCTAAAGTTTAAAGTCTTTCTTGTTCTTTTTCCTTTAATTGGTAAGACTATCCCTACTATTAAGGAGTAGGTAGTCATTACCTTGGATGTAAGGGACATGAGAGGGACATTCTATTTTAAGAAGGCAACTGTGGGGTGTAATAAGCATACTGAAGGGACTATCATCATTTATTCGAAGGGACTCGATTCGTAAAGGCAACCATGAGGGACTTGATGATTTTTCTTTTAAGGGACTTGCTTTATACACCCCACTTGACCTTATTCGTAGGCAACGTGAGGGATAACCTTAGAAATGTGAGACGGCGATTAAAATCGACTTACGTGTGTGTGAGTGTTTATTTTAATTATCTTATATTAAAAGTGATCTAATTTATGTTTTTAAATAACATACATATTTTTCACTCCCTAATTACTAACCATAGCAAAAATAATTAAATAATTAAAAAATTACATCTGGGAAGCAATTACAACATAATTGTAATAAACAAAATAAATAAATAGCAAAAATAAATAAAATATAAATAAATAAGCAATAAATAATAACAAATAGGGGTTAGTAAATAATAATAAGTAAGATTAGCAAAATAATGAAAATAAGCATAATTAAAATATAAATGGATTAGTGATAATAAAAATTAATGAAATAATAATAATGTAAAATTAACAAAGCAAAATAAATAATATGGTTAGTAGTAATAATAATAAATAAAATTAATCAAAATATTATAAGAATAAGAAATTAACAATTTTTAATATGAACAATTATATTTAGAAACAAATATGAACAAACAATTATTTTAATTTACAAATTATTAAGTTATTTTTTTTAAATATATTATAACTACAAAATTTAATTATTATAAACATATATTAACATTTATTTATTAAACAATATATACATATTATAAGAAGAAAATAGGTTTTAAATATCATATTTACAATATTAATCATGTTTATAAAATTTAATTCTATTAGTTATTATATTTACAAATTATTTTAAACCATATACAAAAATATAATTATTATAAATTAAATTGTTTCTAAACATTAAAAGAAAAATAATTTGGATTATAAATATATTTACAAAATTTATAAGAATTATAATAAATATATATACATAATAACTATATTAGGAATTAGAAAATAAAATTATTAAAAAAATAGAATTAGGTTTTAAAAAATAAATAAATTAGGGTTTGTTAGAAAAAATATTTTTTAGGGTTTGATTAGCAATTCACTTAATTAAATAGGGCATATATACAATTTAATAATATTAACAAATTAGTATTTTTTAAGAAAAGAAAATAAAAGTGAGTTTAACCTAATATCAATATATTATTTTGAATTTTTTTTTGGATTTTTTTAAAATAACATATTAATCAAAACAATAATAAGGAAAAAAAAATAAGGAAATAGAAAAAGGAACCTGCTGGGATTTGATCCCAAGACTTCACACTTGCAAGCAGCAGCAACAACCACCAGGCCATTATACACACAAGTGAAAGAGAACGAAGGCTAGTTGCTTTTGTGTTTCATCCAAAAAATTCAAAAAAATAATGAGAACAAAAGGCCTGGGGTTGGATTCGTACCCAGGACCTTATAGTTACACACGTGCGCGCTTTACCGCCTGGCTGGGAGAGCCCTTCTGGTCATGGATTGGCAACAACACATAATATATTATGTTGGCTTTTACCTGGAAAAAATAAGAAAAAAATATACATGGCCTGGATTCGAACCCAAGCCAATCACCTAAACGCGCAGCAACCCTACCACCAGGACAAGCATTGGCTTGTGATAGTAAGCTGAAACAAAATTATATTATTTTTAAACAAAAATTCAAACACAGATTTCGCGCCACCTAGCTTCTCCTTCAACCTTTTACCTGCGAAATTACCTGCACAATTTCTTACACAATTTCCTGCGAATTTTTCAAAACATGAACCTACGAAAATTGGAATACTATCAAAACAGTGAAATATCTCAAAATTAATTTGTGCATAATGATTCCCAGAGGTCACACGATTGAGCTGTGTTCTTAGAAATTATTTATTTTAGGTTTATCATGGATTCATAAAAACTTGGCCGAAACCCTAGCAATGGTGGTTTCCTCATCTTGAACCTAAAACCAAATCAATTTATCCAGAAATCATCCAAACATCATTATAAACACAAACCAGAAGTTAGTTTTCATCAACAACATGTAAATCATCCAAATCGAAAATTTTCAAAACATGAGTAAAGTGCATTCGGTTTTTACGATTCAGAGTATGAATGCATGATGTTATGATTCAAAATCAATCACTGAACTTCAAGGAATCTATTGCCACCTTTGGTTTGTCTTGAAAAGGGCTACAAGTGCCAAACCGAATTGGAATTTTTTGCTTGAATTTTGAAGTATGAATCTTACCTTTGAGGCTGTGGAAATCGTGTGCTAGGGTTATGCTTATGATCAATACTTATAGGTGAATCAATCTAGGTCAAAAACTTCAATGGTTATGTGAAAGATTTGATTTAAAAAGATTGAGAAAGATGGTGCTTTGAATTTCAAATATTTTTGTACCAATGCTTTCTATTTCAAGCCACTCCATATAATTCTTGCATCAATTTGTTCCATATTGATTTTATGACTTTCTAGAATCAATAAATCAATTAAATCTTCACATTTAATATTTTATTTAAATTTAAAATGATTTTAAGAATAAAAAATCATAATAAATTAATTAAATAAAATAAAAATTATGAAAATATTATGGAAATTTCGTGCAAGATGTTATTGTATGGGTTGGGTCATAATTTGGCCAGCCCATTTGGAGAAAATTGTTTTTAGGCCCCCATTTTCATCATAAACCATCACAAAATTGTCCAACTTTGCAAGGGCACATCTCCCTAAATTTTAAAGGTATGAGGGTGTTCTTGGACATTTTGGAAAGCTTGAAGAGTCCTATAAACAACCCCATTGGTTTCAGGTCCATATCATTTACCAATCTCAAGTTATGCCCTTTTGAAGTTGTTGACTTTTTGTTGACTTTTGAAATGACCTATAATGTCTTAGATCATATCTTTCAAATGAAGCATTTTTGGGCTTAACTTTCAACATCAAAGTTGTAGATAATTCAATTTCCTTTAAAATGAGCTTTGGATGGAGACTTGGTGATGAAGTATGTGAAAGTTATGATTGGTCAAAGTTCAGTTGACTTTTACTGAGGAAACCCTAATTTAGAAACTCCTGATTATTAATGATCTGGAATCTCCTTGATGAATCATGATCAAACCTTGATCAAATGATAAATTTTACTTCATATACTTGATGTTGGCAAAAAATCATGAAGTTTGACTTTGGTTTGACCACAGTTGACCTCAGTTTGACTTTTTAACTGCACTGACTGATTTTGACTTATCTGATCATCTGACTGAGCAAACTTTTGAGAAAAGTCTTGAAACTTGTCATGGGGGTTCTTACACACATATAAGATGTTATGAAACTCACTTTAAGTATTGGAAGTCCATCTAGCCTGATTAAAGTCAAAACCCTAGTTTTGGATGCACTGCTTAGGAGGTGCATTGTCTGAGGGAATTGTCAACTCCTTTGACCAATTGTGAACTTTGTGAACCTTGTGAATCTTCATAAAGTGTCTTGTGAACCTCATGGGAGATAGTATGAAGCTTGTGAACCTTGTGAACCTCATGAAGTGGCTTTGTAGACCTCATGAACCTCAGGAGAGCTTTGTAATCATTGTGAATCTTGTGAACCTTGTGAACCTTCAAGAAGTAACTTGTAGACTTCATGAACCTCATGAAAGGTCTTGTAAATGTTGAGAAGCTTGTGAACCTTGTGAACCTTCATAAAGTAACTTGTAGACTTCATGAACCTCATGAAAGGTCTTGAAAGCATTGGGAATCTTGTGAACCTTCTTAGAACACAAAGTCTTGTATTGTGAGGGCAAATTTTGGGGTGCAACATATGCGTGTTCTGAAATTTCGTCCATTTTTATGTTTTTGTTCGAATCTTGATCATGATGCAAAATAAATGAAATTTGTTGCTGGATTCTTGTTTGTTGTTGTCCATTGATCATTTCAGGAGAGTTTGAGGCGTTTTAGTGGTGTTTTGAGAGAGATGGCATGAGAGGTTGGCCGGAGAAGACGACCGGAACACTATTCCGGCCGTCCGAAGTTAATTAGGGCTAATCTCAGGTGATTAGGCAACTTTGGATTAGGGCTCTTGGATTGTGTTCCCCGCCCGTGTTTGGACGGCTTAGATCAGTCATTAAACCCCAATCCTTAATTTATTAATTTAATTTAATTTAATTAGGTCAGAATCAATCCCAACCCTTGGTTTGCGCGCTGGTCAAAGCCCCTTTCCCCAGTTTAAATCTCAGCCTTGGATTGTCATACTTTTCCTTTTATTTCCTTTTATTGTTTTTTTATCCATTTATTTTCATATAATTATTTAAAATAGTAAAAATGATCAAAAAAATCTGAAATTTTTTATCAAGTCTTTCATCAATTTTCAGAAACCAAAAATATTTTTATTTTTATTTTTTGCATTAAAAAAGTATTTTTAAATCATTTAAATATTTTATTTAATTATTTAATTGATTTTAATTAATTAAAAAATACATTTAAGTATTTAAAAATCACAAAAAAATCGGAGAGCATTATTAGACATTTAGAAACATTTACAAACTCACCATACAAATTTCTTTTTGGTTTTGATCATACATTGAGATTTTTCAATGAATTAGGGTTCTTAAAAATGTTCATTTTCTAACCCTAACTTCAAAAATTCATTACTTTTAAACCAAGTGGAGTTTGTGAATGGTTCTTTTTGCATTGTTCTATGCATGTCCTTTATCATCTAAAAAAAATTTGTTTCATTTTAACCTTGAATTTTCAAATTGTTTGGCATTTTACATTGAAGATCACCCAAAAAACCCTAGAAAAATAGGAAATTCATAACTCCTTCTAGGTTTAGTTTCTGACCTCCCCCTTTGGATGGTAACCTAGTATAGGTTTAGGGTTCCTTTGAGTGCATTTTCAATTTTTTATCATATCATTTGCTTTTGTCTTTGCCATTTGCATCTCATCCTTTCATGTAACCCTAATTTTGCATCTTCATTTGCATTCATCTTGCATATGCATCCATACATGAACTTGCCATGACATTTCATGCATTCATATGTCATCTTAGACATATTAGGACATGTTAGAATCATGCTTGATCATTTCTTCATTCATTTGCCATGATTTGTGTAACGCCCCGAAAATATAAATTTAATTATTTAATCATTTATTTAATTAATTTAGAAAAATTGGAGAGTTTGGATTAATTAGAGAATTTTGGAGAAAAATAGTATTTTTATATAATAAGGATAAATAGTGTTTTATTATACTATTTTATTATTATTATTAAAAATATATTAAAAACAAAGGGTAAGGTGGTCCTTTTGTGAAATATATGAGGGTAAAGAAGGAAAAGACTCAACTGGAATGTGTTTTGGTAAAAAGGAATACACGATCAGTTTTCTCATTTGGTTTTTCTATCGTGTTTGGAGAAGTGCTCTGAAGAAAGAGGAAGCTCAGAGTCAGGAGGTTGTGGAGAACCCCTGAGAAGAGTGTAAAGCGGCAAAATTCTCTAAGGTATGGGGAGTTTTCATAATCTATTGTAATTGCATAAGAATTGGATTATGAATAGATTAGGATTGTGTGAGTTTATGAGTTTTAGGGGTTTTTGATTTAGTTGGAGTTTATATGAAAAATCTTGATGAATTAGAGCGATTAGAATGAGTTATAATCGTATATTTGTTTGTATAATTGTTGTCTGGATGTTGTTGAGGTTTAATTGATGTTTTTGAATGGTTTTTGAGTGTTTTGATGTGAAACTGGTAATGGGGTTTGAGGGTTTTTGGTGGTGGAACAGTCTGCAATTGTATAGCAGGGGAGTGCTGGAAAACGTGCGTTAACCGGTTAACGCTATGGGTTAACCGGTTAACCATTGTAATTTTGGGAATTTCTGGAAATTTCGTCGGCGTTAACTGGTTAACGCTATGGGTTAACCGGTTAACACTGTTTGAGAAGAAAATTTTAATTCTTTAAAAATTCATAACTTTCAAACCGTAAGTCCGATTCGCATTCCATTTGAAGCGTCGGTACGAGCATAAACTGAACTTTATTTTGATGAATAAAAATGAGAAAAAAATGCAAGAGTTTTTATAAATGAAATTATGAAATAACCTTGTAATTAACTCATAATTTACCGGGTACGGGTTAATTCTTGATGTGTCGGAGTGGTTATAGGACCAGTGTTCTGGGTGTAATGTCATGATGATATATATGACTATTTGATGGTTGTTTTGCTGATTGAAATGAATGATGCGAATTATTTTGATGAAATTACGATGTAGTGCATCATTGCATTTCATAACATTCACGATGGGGCTTCGGCCTATTTATTTGCTTCAATCCCATTGTGTGGATTGAAGTGTCTCGATGATTTACGATGTGCTCCTTTGTGAAGGGTTGATGGTCATGTATCCATCTCACGATGAAAATGGTACCACATGCATATTGCATATTCTGGATGAATTTCATGACTGTGTTGGTGTTGTTTGATTTCATGATCGTGTTGTGGTTGTTGTTGAATTTTGTAGTTGATGATGTCATGATATGTGTACTAATTTATTTATGATTCTATATTCTGGTACGTTTATGATGTATTATGATTACTCACCCTGCCTGCTTGGAAATGTTGCCTCCTTCGTGGGTAACTTGCAGATGTCGAAGAATAGTCCTGCAGTGCAATAAGAGTAATTCATGAGTCTCGAAGCGTGCTTTAGTGTTCCTTAGAAGTGGTTCTGGTGTATGTGTCCTGCTCTGTGTCATGTAACACTGTGATGGGTTTTATTCTGTTAAACTGTTTGCAGTTATGTTGTTATTTGGATAAATGTTTTCTATTTGATGATGTTAAATTCAGGATGGTGAAAATTATGTTTAAGAAGTTTTGAATTATGAAGTTAAATTCCGCTGCGAAATGATTTATGATATTCTTGATGTTGATTAACCCGTGTTATGATGATATGTGATACCCTTTTTAGATGATTACTCTGATATTATTTAAATATTATGTTTTGGGGTAGAAGGGTGTTACAATTTGCATTCATTTCCATTCATTAACTTTCATGAACTTTCAAACTTCAAAGCATCCTTCATTTGCATCCATCTCTTGTATGATCATACATATGCATCATATGTGACTTTGCATCATCTCATAACTCATTTGCCTTGCATAAGCACTTCTGACTTTGATCATAGCACCTTTGCTTGTTACATTTGCATTTCATTTCTTTCTTTATATGCTCAACTAACATTTCAGGGGCTTATGGTAAGTTGTTTAAGGTGTGGATGTGCATCCACATCTAACTTCTATTTCTCTCTTATTTTTGTACATTATACTTGTGTTTGAAGTGAATTTCATTCACTTGTGCCTCTTCCTTTCTTTTCTTTCTCTTAGGTTTACTTATCTTCTTAAATGAAGTAAGTAACCTAATCCTCCTTTCTTCTCTTTTCATCTACTTCTTCCTTGGTGGCCATCTTGAAGACTTCTTTTTAGCCTCACAAACCATAGGATAACCAAGCATGATAACTTTAAGGTTGTATATAGTCCCCCTTTAGTCTTTCACCTTTGAGTCTTCTTTGAGTCTCTCTTCTCATCTCTTAAACAGAGACTAAACTCTTAAAGTTTTAGGACTTTGAATTAGGTTTATGCCTGCATCCTTATCTTAGGATGGAGTATATAACTTTAATCCTAAGTGTTAAACCTTTAATTTGTTTAAACCCCTTAATCAATTCATCTTAATAATCACTAAGACTTCATCTTGTAACTTGGGCCTTACATTAGGGTTCTAATTCTTCCTATATGGTTAAGAAGGACTAACCCTAGTGTTTAATGGACAAGTCCCCCTCAAGTTGTCTTACAAACCATAAAACTCATTTCTTAATCTCATCTCTTAATTAAAATCCACTTAATAAAGGCTTTGTTATATAATGAATTTAATCCCTAACCACGGATTAAGTTGAGGTATCTTCCTCAGCTTAAGTGTTCTCATCTATTATCCTTCTATTATGATGGTGTAATGAGCCCACTAATCTGTGATTAGAGATTAAACTCATTAATTAACACTAAACAAAGAAACCAAAAACATCTAATTAATCACAAGTAGGTTAATGATCTTAATCCTACATCATCATGGTAATTAAGTTGAGATGCTTATCTCATACTTAAGTATTCTCATTATCCCTAATCAGGGAGGATATAATGAGTTTACAAGCCCCCTGATTTAGGCTTAAACTCATTAACTTATGCAAAACACCAAAAACAATAACAAAACTGAAAACACAAAAAAAAAACAATAATCGTCTCCTTCGGGATTCTTTTCTCATCACCTTCATTCACAAACGAGAACTTGCTTCTTCAGTCTAATGTAAGACAGTTAGCACTCGAGCCAGACGAGTCATACACTTGAGCATAGACAAGCAAGCAGTTCACAGTCAATTTATCTTTCAGTCTCTTTGAGTCGAACTACGGTGTTCTGACTTCCTCATTGCATGCGAGGATACGTAGGCATAACTTAACTGTTATCGAACAAAAGTCTCTTTGTCTTCCCCCTCTTTCAGCATTCTCTTTTAAGCCTCAGTTCCTGAGCATTCACCTTTTGCACTGACACTTATATATTTCTTCTTCCAGCTTTTGCACACAAATAGCACATACCCTACCCCTTTAAACACAATCTTGTAAGCGTGGATCCCGTCGAGTACGACGGACAATCTGGGTGCTAATACCTTCCCAAATTGTAACCAACCCCCTTTCTCAGTTTCTCTGGTTCGTAACCGTCTTATCCATATCTTTTCTAGGTTTATGAGCATTACATTTCCTTCGGGATAAAAATGCCTAGCTGGCGACTCTATTCAGTTCACTTCATCTTCTCCTTTTCGCCGACCGTTCGTGCTTGTAGCGGGAAGCAAATCTTCGGGAGCGACACTTATTCATTAAGAAGATAAAAGGCAACATCTTATTGGTTCAAGTATATGTAGACGACATAATCTTTGGTTCAACGAACAAGGAACTATGTGAAGAATTTATGTTGATGATGCAAGGAGAATTTGATATGTCTATGATAGGTAAAATGAATTACTTCCTTGGACTACAAATTAAGCAATTAAAGGATGACTTCTTCATCAACCAATCAAAGTATTGCAAAGAGTTGTTGAAAATATTTGAAATGGATAATTGCAAAGAAATGTATACACCAATGCGATCTGGAACCTAAGTTGATCAAGACAAATCGGGTGTTTCAATTGACGTTACAAAATATCGAGGTATGATTGATTCATAATTATATTTGACAGAAAGTCGTCCTGACATAATATTTAGTGTGTGTTTATGTGCTCACTTTCAAGCAAATCTAAAGGAGTCACATCTCACAGCAATTAAAAGAATCATGAATTATCTCAAGGGAACGATGAACGTTAGTTTATGGTATCCAAAAGGTAGTGTTTGTAATTCAGTTGAATATTCTGATGCGAATTATGCAGGATGTAAAATCGATAGAAAAAGCACCAATGGTACGTGTCAAATCCTTAGAAATGCATTAGTTTCGTGGTCCTATAAGAAACAAGTATGTGTTGCTCTTAGCACGGTAGAAGCAATAATTAAGTGACTATGGAATAGATCTCAGATGCATACCACTTCGATGTGACAACATAAGTGCAATCAATATTACAAAGAACCTTGAACCACGTCATGCATTCAAGAACCAAACCCATAGAAATTCGACATCATTTTCTACGCGATCAGGTGCTCAAAGGCGATGTTAAAGTCTCATTCGTGGATACTCATAATCAACTCACAAATATCTTCACAAAATCGCTCGCAAAGAAGTATTTTAAAAGATTCGACGAGAATTTGGCGTTCTAGATGAAGGTGATGTTTAAAATTTCAGTATTTATTCATTATATACTATAATAAATTTAAGGTACACGTTGTTATTAATTTTTTCTATTTTGCAATATTATATACAATATAAACTATGTGAAAAAATTGATTTTTCTAAATTTTCATGTGCCCAATTTATTTTTTATGATATATTTTTCCCACTAAAAGTTGCATTACATTTTATAATAACATGTACACAACTTTATTTTAAAAACAACTTTTGTGAATTTTGAGTTGTAAAGCTACTATTTTTTCAAAATTTCACTCAAGTAACCGATTACTCTAACTGAGTAACTGGTTACAAGGTCATTTCGCAACCAGATTTTTGCGTGTTTGGTTTAAGTAATCGATTACTCAATATGAGTAACCGATTACCACATGCTCAGTTTTTTTAAAAATTAATTCGATTAGTGTGCTTTAAGTGTGTTTTATTGGGTAAAAAATGTTTTTTTATTAATCACTAGTTCCCACACATTGTGACTTCATACTTTTCATTTTTCCAAAACTTCATTATTCTCACTTTTCCACCTCCTCCAAACCCTAGTTAAAAAACATTTAAAACCCACTCTCTCAAAAACCCTATATAATCTCCATCAAACTCATCTCTCTCAAACTCAAGGAATCCGAAAATCATCTCCAAAAACCCTAAGTTTCAACAAAATCCATGGCACTTACAAGAAGTCAAAATGGGAAGAACAAAGTGAATGAGGGAGTTTTCAACATTGAAGAGGAACGTGCTCCATCTTTCAAGTCCGGAAGGTTAAATCTAATCTGTCAGAATTCACAATTTGTTGCCCGTAAAGTACGTTAACCTCAGTGATTTTCCTTCTGAAAGCTTTACTTTTCCAACGCTATTGAAAGATTCTGGTGTAGAGGATTTGGTTACTAATGTTGGTAGTTACTATCCGGATTTGGTTCGTGAATTTTATACAACTGTTAAGTTCGAAACTAATGAGTTTGATGATCCCTTTCCGTCTGCTAAAGTAAAAAATGTGGAAATTTCAATGAATTTGAAGAAATTAGGAGAAGCTTTAGGAATTTCATATGAGGGTGAACAACTTCGTCGTGCTACTAAACATGAAATTGAGTTTTGGCATAACTTTGATAACTTGGCTTATTTTGTTAACATTTCAAGAGGTACCCATGAGGATTTTACGAGTCGACAAAACCCAGAAACTTCAAGGATTGTGAAGTATGCAAATTTATTGACTGTTATTGATTGTATGCTTCACTATGTGTTAACATATGTGTTGGTTCCTAAAGGCTCAAATCACGCTCAAGTAAGTGAATTGAAAATTCAGCTTATTCGTTGCATGAAGTTGAATAAACCAATTAATGGGGCCTATGTTATTTTCTATCATATGGAATATTTTTTAAGGCTTAAAGATGGTCTTCTATATGCTAGATATGTCTCTGATTTTGGAAGATAATAATGTTTTACTTCAAAGAGAGCCAAAGGTTGAAATGACGGCAAAAACATGTGAGACACCTAAGGGAACTTCACTTAAAAATACAAAAATTATTGTTGGTCTGATTGGCATCTACTAATATCAGGATCCTATTGTTCAAGCTCCTCAAGGTCTTATTGCTCCTCCGCCAATACCGGAAGGCGACATCATTAATGAATTTGTATACACTACCATGATGCAACAT
Organism: Lathyrus aphaca; assembly: GCA_963966055.1. Classification (NCBI taxonomy): domain Eukaryota; kingdom Viridiplantae; phylum Streptophyta; class Magnoliopsida; order Fabales; family Fabaceae; genus Lathyrus; species Lathyrus aphaca. The sequence continues at coordinate 19,486,436 of OZ014525.1, forward strand.
CACTGTGAAACTACTCGCGGTGTCGCTTCTCTCTGGAAACTCTTTAGGAAGATGAATTGGTCTCACCATGTGATTGAAGAAAGTGGTGAAGCATAAGAGAATGAAGGAAGTAATGATGAAGGGGTTGATCTCATGAGTGATTAAATTGGTCTTATGTTTTTAGGCATTTGTTTTAAGTAAGTTCTTGTTTAGTTATGTTTTTCATTAAAGACTTGTCTTTTGTAGCACTTTATGTTGCTTTCTTTGTTTCTTTGTTCACCGTATGTTGTTATGTTTGTTTCGTATTGTTTCGTAATAGTACAATATTTCGTATCGTTAATCTAAATATTATGGTTCTTTATATCTAGTTTGTGTATGTTTATTTTGTGTATGCTTATTATGTTTTGTTTTGTTGCATAAAAAAATTGCTTGTTTGTGTATGTTTATTTTGTGTATGCTTATTATGTTTTGTTTTGTTGCATAAAAAAATTGCTTGTTTGTGTATGTTTATTTTGTGTATGCTTATTATGTTTTGTTTTGTTGCATAAAAAAATTGCTTTTAATATCAAATAATAAAGTTTCAACTTGAATCAAATCAACAAAAAGATTGGTCAAAGATACAATGTGAATACAAAATATTATGGTATGAACTTTTGATCTCTATATAGCTAATGTAAGTGTTCAATGTCATATATTATTCACAACATTCATTAGTTTTAAGAAAGTGCATTAAAGCCTTTGAAACAATTCTATTTTTAACAAAATTTTCAAAAATTGGCTTGAGCAAATATTTTGCACGTTGGTAGTGAGTAACTGATTACCCACTTTGAGTAATTGATTATCATTGAACCAATGACAAAAATTCTTTATTTTTAACATGTCTCTTAGTTCAAAAAATTGTGTAATAAAACATAGTATCCATTGATGAATTGTACCTATTTGTAGAGGTATTTAAGTATTATATAAGCACCATATTTTCAGAATTTCAATTCACCTCCTTACAATTTTCATAATCATTCACTCATTTCCTTCATCTTTCAAATTCTTTCAAAGTATTCAATTTTCAAACATAATTTCACATCAAAAAAAATATTAAGAGTTTTATCTCAGTTTTAATGAAAATCCAAAGTAAACCTAGGTAAAATATACACATTAAAGACGTAAAAAACAAGGTTCAATTTTAGATTTTTTTATGATATAGATAGATATTCAATAATAATATATTTTTTGATAATATAGATGGATATTCAAAAATCATAGATGGATATTGAAGAACTAGGAAACAGTTGGTTTAAGGTTCTTTTAAGGTTCTCACAATTTGTATTTATGAATTATAAATACCGATATTTTAACATAAAAAATTCATTTAAGAAAAATAAATATTTATATATAAAATATAAAATCCAACTAATTTATTAATCATAAACATTTGTGATTTGTCTCCTGTATAAATTATATTCCGATACTTCATCAATACACTTCTAAAAATGAGAATTTTCAAATCTGAAATCATAAAACAATGAGAGAACAAAAAACCAAAATAAAGTTGAAGGCTCAGAAGGATCCATTGGTAATTTTGTAATCACGATGGAATTTTCTATTCCTTCATAAAATAGGTAGTTTAGAACATCATTGCCTTCAAAATAAAACAAACAAAAAGACGAAAATAAATGCAGGTCTGTGAGAGCATCACAGAGTCCCAATTTTCAGTAAAAGATAAGAGAAAAGAATATTGATAATAGCTATCAACTTGATACAAAATACTCAATACTAATTCCAACTTATAGGACTCGTCATGGTAATAATAATAACTAATATCAATATGAAAATAAGCTAAGTTTTATGATTTTTTTAGGTAAAAGGATTTGCTTAGTTAAAAAGCAATAGCAAATCCTTTTAGTACCAAGAAACTACTATTAATAACATAAATCAATCACCTTGCTGGTGAAAATACAAGGAAAATGAATAAAAATAATTGAGGAATGTCACATATTTTCGCACTTTATCACTTATGCACATAAGACATAATAATAAAATCGTTAAATTGAAGGAAATGATTGAAGAACACATGGTCATGAAAAGCATTTAAGTCTTGCAAATGTCAAATAGCCTGTGTGACCTCGAGCTACAGCACAGGGTCTAGCCATGACAGAAGAAGTAGAATTGCTGAGAGCATAGTGTTCATCTGAACACTGTCTCCTCTTGCGAGAAAGAGAGTCATTGGAACCATTGTCATCTCCCTGAAAGCTTTCCATTTTCTCTTCTCGAACTTCATATTGGCGTAAGAGTACCTCAAATGTCCTTATATCTTTCCAATTAAGCAAAATATTAACACAAGACTAGTTAGTGTGTGCAGCCTAATTTAGTTGTTGGATAGCAAATTGGTATTGAAAGTACCTGTGAAAGAGGACTGAAGTGCTTCACAAGATCGTTGTACTTGTTCAATACACGGAGAGAATGAGCACAATGTGGCATCTTGTTTAAGCATTTTTGCAGCAGAAGGAATGGCCAACCAGGGTTGAGGGAGATCCAAAAATACAGAGTCGGCCTTTCCAATAAATTCATCAGGAAATCCCTTACCCTGAATGTCCCTAACTCCCACACTGATTAAGCTGCTTAACCCCGTTCTCTTAAAATCATCCCTACAAAATAGTTTTAAAAAATCGAATTAAACTTGTTAGGCAACGGTACAAAAAGTTAAGATACATATAGAGAGATCACTATTTGTTACCTTGCCAATGCAGCCCTTTGTTCATGGAAATCAAAGGTATAGACATGTCCATTAGGCGCAACAGCTCTTGCAAGTGAAGTAGTTAAAGAGCCACTTCCAGTTCCACATTCAAGAACCAAGCAACCCGGAACAATCTCCAAGTTCATGACAACGAAACTAATATCCGCAATATAGAGAATCTGAGTCCTGTGACTCAACGCCAAAGTCCATAATTCTGGTGTCGGAGCCAACAGGTAAACAAATCCACCCTTACTGTCGAATACTTTACCCCCAAAAGGCTTTCCAATCCAATCTGAATGTTTAAAAACACCAAAACGATTCTGCAAAACCGAACCCTCACACACTGTTACAGCCTTCATAATGTCATGCCTCTCGTATACAATAACCAGATCGCCATATCGAATCGATCGATTGAATGATATTTTTTTCTCAGGAAGAGTGGCCAACATCTTGATAAAGTCTTCAAATCCTTCAACCTAGTGAAAAAGAATAATTACCATCGTCCACAAAAGTAAGAAACCAATTAAATTAGCAGTTATAAGTTAAGTGAGTATCAGTACATAACTATTAATCTCATTTTAAAATACAATACTCATTTAATAAATCTGGTGTATTCCATCAACTCAATGAGAGAACAAAAACGCAAATAAAAATGGAAGGCTCAGAAGGATCCATTGGTAATTTGTAATCACAACGGAATTTACTAATCCTTCATAAAATAGGTAGTTTAGAACATCATTGCCTTCAAAATAAAACACAACAACAACAACGAAAAGAAATGCAAGTAAAATTACGAGAAATATAGACGCAGAGGAAACGATGGTGTTGTAAAACGAATGAATGGGATATGGAGAATTTCAGGTGTATAAATAGGGGTGATTGAATTAGGTCTAGGGTTTGAACCGCGACCACAGTGATGGAACTACCCTCTTGTTTTGAACGGGTGGGCCTCTTACATCTTATGGGCCATAATTTGGTAGGGGGACTTTATTGTAGGCCCGATTTCTAAATTGAAAGAGCGAGTGTGATATAATAAACACTAATTTTATTTTATTTATTTGTAAACATATTTTTTTTTTAATTACTAATAGTAAAATATTATATTTTTTCTAAAACAATATTAAAATTACATATAGTTGTAAAAATTATTTAGGTGTGATAGTTATTTTTAAGGGAACCACTCTGGGACAGTGTTTTAAAAACCAGACCGGTCATCAAACCGGTGAGGGTACTGGGTCACTGGTTTATTGGTTGAACCATTGGGTCACTGGTCGAACCGCATGACCAAACCGGATTAAACCGGATAACTCGGTTAAATAGACCGGTCTTTATAAGAAAACTATATAGGTATAAAACCGATCGAATAAGATAATTCAGCCTCTACAAAATATAAATAACACTTAATTTTTTTTAAATATCATATATAAATTCACAAATTCATAATCTAAATTCAAAATTTTAAATAAAGGTATCACACATAATAAAATAATATAAAATTACAAAGTCGAATTGCAATAACAAAGTCTAATTGCAATATAATTTAATTAAATAATTTATAACAAAATAACTCAAATGTGTATCAAATTAAGTTTAAAGGAGGGAAAATTGTTTCAATATTGAGATCTTCTTCTTTAATATTAAAATGATTTGTAGTAAAATTAATCGCATCCACAATAATTTCCTCGTCAATGATAAAATTACTATGTTTTTAATTTTTTTTTAATTTTTTTTTAATTTTTATTTTATTTATTTATTTTAATTTTTTAATTAAAATAATTAAAATAATTATTTTTTAAAAGAAATTGCAATTAAACCGCCGGTTTATGAAAACCGCCGGTTTTCCCGGTTTACACCGGTTTTTACCGGTTCGCACCGGTTCAATGACATAAACGATCCAACAATTGAACCAGACCGGTTACCTGGCCGGTTCCCGGTTCGACCGGTCCGACCGGCCGGTCCGGTCCAGTTTTTAAAACACTGCTCTGGGACCCTTGAATTTAGTTGGGTACCGGTACCTTTAACCAATCAAAAGTTATGATTCAATGTCATGTCATTTTATTGTATTATTTTATTTTAAAATAAATTAAAATATTCTCATAATTTGCACTAAAGGTACCGGTACCTCATTACTTATCATGGGTACCTAAGAATTTACCTATTTTTAAAAGTAAACAATTATTATTATTGTGTTTTTGTTGTAAATTGTTAAAAATAAATTATGAAAATGGAAAATTAACTTCTTTTTATTTGTTTCGCTTAAATTATGCCATAAAATTTACTCTCATATTTCAATCCATAATCGAGAAATTCTTTTTTTAATGTTTGAAAATAATAAGTTAAACTATAGTTTTGATCTTCCTATTTTGTCTAATATATCATATATTAGATCCCTTAAAAAAATTTACATTTTTGGTCCTCATGTTCATTTGTCAATCAAAAAGCGCTATGAAATCCCTTTTTTTTTATTACGTGGCATTAATGTACTGACACGATATTATTTTAATAATTTGTTTATTTATTAATATTATTAAAATTAAATTTATGTTTTATGTTAAGAAATGATAAATAAAAAAATAAAAATTATTCATTTTCAGATACATTCAAGACAAGTTTTGTGATTATGTAACATTTAACAAATGTATTTCACTTACTTTGAAACTGAAAACCCTACGTCTTCTCTCTCTTCATTTTTTTTTTAATCCTTAATAGTTGTGAAATGTCTTTCACTCATGGAAACCATCGTCCAAGAATAAAATCGTTTGAAAACTGAAAGGAAAATTTAAGAACCATAATAAAAAATCCTCAAGAAACTTCAACAACCATGATTTAAAAATCAGTCACTGTAAGATATTGGAACGAACTCTATGTTTAGCATGTCCTCGAAGTCCGCCCACATGTTGTCAAATTGGGCCTTGTGTTATGAATCTAATTGTTTAAGTTAGCTTGTAATGGGTAATTGTTAAAAAAAACTCATTAGGTTAGTATGTTAGTTTTCTTATAAATAACAAATCAGTCTCTCATCTTTTGAATAAAGGAAAATAGGAAGATAAAACCTTAATTTAAAAGTGAAAGAGATTATTTGTTATTCTTGTATACTTGTAATCTTGTTTTTAAGAGAAATGAAAGAATAATAGTTTATAACCAATCTTTGTTGTTATCCTTGGTTACCTTAAACCCTAACCCTTGTGGGTTTCTTGACTGATTAAGGAACTAATTATACTTTGTTTATAAGGTATTTGATTCACAACAAATTGGTACGGTGAGTGTGGAGAGGATGCCATCAACAAAGTATGGGATTGAAAAGTTCATTGGGGTGAACAATTTTGGTCTGTGGCGCTTAGAGATGAAAGCCCTACTTATTCAGCAGGGTTGCTTGGAAGCGTTGAAGGGAGAGACGATCATGAATGATTCGTTAACGACAGTTGAAAAGAAGGTCATGATTGAGAAAACACACATCACAATATTATTGAGCCTTGGTGATAAGGTTCTTCGACAAGTATCAAAGGAGACGACAACGTCAGGATTATGATTGAAACTTGAAGGTTTATACATGACCAAATCGTTGGTGAATCGACTCTACCTGAAGCAAGCTTTGTATTCATTCAGATGAGTGAAGACAAAATGTTGGCTGGGCAGTTGGGTATGTTCAACAAGCTGATTCTTGATCTTGAAAATATTGATGTGAAGATCGATGATGAAGATCAAGCACTGTTATTGTTATATGCTTTGTCCAGAACACATGCTCACTATAAAGAAACCTTATTGTATGGAAGAGAGTCCTTGACCTTTGAAGATGTTCAATCTTCCTTGTACTCTAAGGACTTAAACGAACGAAAGGAGTATAAACCTTCGACGGTTGGTGAAGGTTTGACCGTTAAGGCGAAATTCTTACGAAAGGATGGTAAGTTCGACAAAAAGAGAGGTAAAAGTCAGCAGAAGTCTTATGGCGGTGAAACATTTGGTGTTTGATGTTATCATTGTAAGAAGGAGTGTCACATTCGAAAGGTGTTCCCTGAACGCTTGAAAGATCATGGAGGTAAGGATAATAGTAATGTTGTCATTGTTCAAGATGATTTCTACTTATTTGATGTTCGTGTGGTTTCAAGCGGCGACTCAAGAAAATAGTGGATTATCGATTCAATTTGTACTTGGCACATGACTCCAAACAAAGTTTTTTTCGAGTAGCTATGTTATCAAAATGGTGGATCGGTGTTGTTAGGAAACAACAAAGCTTGCAAAACTACATGTACTGGATTTGTAAGATTCAAGCTCCAGGATGAGTCAATAAGATTATTGACCGAAGTTAGGTATGTACCTGACTTGAAGAGAAATTTGATTTCTCTTGGTTAATTCGACAATAAGGGATATGTTTTTCAAGGAGAGAAAAGTATCCTAAGAGTCATGAAAGGGTCGAAGGAAATCTTGAGAGGCGTGAAGAAACAAGGCTTGTATACCCTTGAGATTGAAGTTGTAAGTGGTTCGACAAATGTTACATCCACGAAACTAGTATCTAAGACAAAATTATGGCACATGAGATTGGGCCATGTCAGCGAGAGAGGCCTGGTCGAATTGGGGAAACAAAACCGGCTAGGTGGTGACAGAGTTGAGAAGTTAAAGTTTTGTCAACCTTGTGTATCTGGTAAATCTTGTAGGGTGAATTTTAACAAAGGTAAACAAATAGCACATGGATCCCTTTATTACATTCATCCTGATCTTTGGGGACCTGCAAGGAATCCTTCGCATTCAAGTGCAAGATATTTTCTATCCATAGTTGATGACTATTCCAGAAAGTTATGGGTATTCATTCAGAAGACTAAGGGTGAAAATTTTGAGAATTTCAAGAGTTGGAAGGTTCTGGTCGAAACTCAAACTAGCATAAAGGTCGAGAGGTAAAGAACTGACAATGACCTTGAATTCTGCAATGGAGCTTTCGACAATTATTGTGTTGAGTCTGGGATTGTAAGGCATAAGATTGTAGCAGATACTTCTCAACAAAATGGTCTAGCTGAAAGATTCAATCGAACAATCCACAAAAGGGTTAGGTGTATGTTGGTTAGTGCTAGATTGAAGGAGGTGCTTTGGGCTGAGTCTCTTTCGACAGCAACATATCTGATTAACAGATGTCCTTCGACTGTGTTAGATATGAAGACACCTAAAGAAGTTTGGTCAGTACATCCATCAGATCTCGACAAACTGAGAGTATTTGGTTGTGTAGCCTATGCTTACATTAGGCAAGATAAGGTCGAACTTAAAGCTCTGAAATGCATGTTCATGGGATACCCTGAAGGAGTCAAAGCTTATGGGCTATGGTGCCTAGAGTCAGGTCACATGAGGGTTATTGAAATATAGTATTTAATTTTCTATCGAAATCATCAATGTAATGTCGATTTTATTTTATGAATTTTGTTTTTATGGTTGCAATGTTCGTTTTTTGAGATACTTTCTCTAGTTTTCTTCCGCAAGTATGAATACAGATATATCTTATGTATATGCATCTACGAAATTAATAAAAAACATAAAGAAAAAAAGTGCGTCTAAAGATATATCTCCGAAATCTGGGAGGTGTTTTTAGAATTGCGCAAAGTGCCTGAGAAGCCCAATGGGTGGGATAAGAATTTGTCTAAACAATTTTGCTACTTGATGATTTTTCAAATTGGAGATGCTTGTTATTTTGTTCCTAATTTTCTTTCGTTGCTTAATTCATCTTTTTGTCCCTTAACTTAATTTGTTGTTTCTATTTAGTCTCATAATTCTAAAACGTTACAATGTAGTCTTTTTATTCAACTACTGTTAGAGTCTTAAATCCTTTATGTTAAGTTCAAATGAAAAAAAGTTAGGAATGGTTGATGTGGCATGGACTTAAACTGATGTGACATTTGTTTTAATATTTTGTTTTATTTTTAAGTAGAGGAATAAAAGATGTGGCATTTTTTGGGTTTGTTGTTTTCTCTTAGTAAAATAAATTGAAGAACTCTCATTTTATTTTCAACTTTCAAGTGTTTCACCTGGTGAGAAGAACAAAACCCTAGCAGCTTCCATTTTATTTTCTACGGCGTCGCTGCTGCACTTTCTTCTTCTACCTTCTCCTTATCATCGAAATCGCCGACAATGCTTTCTACCTCATCTACCATCCCCGCCATCCTTCCTTCACTGTCACATCCTTCAAACCACCACCATGGATTTCCTTTTCATTTTCTTTAGAGTCCATGATAACAAACATAACCTCCCCAAAACCATTATCGTCGTCGTTGTTTCGTCTTGTCACAACAAAGCAAATGTAACGTAATTGTTTCTTTTTTAGAAGATGAATTTGTTGTTTGCACGTTCTAGTATCTGAAATTTTAGGATTATTTTTTTTGTTAAAAGTTTATTTAATAGTTTAGGAATTTTCTAGATTTAGGTTTTATGATGTTGTGAAATGATGCATGGTTTATTGAAGTTTTAAGGAGTTTTTACTGTGGAGAAATTATGAAATGAAATTGGCTGAAATGTTTGTTTGATTAACTTTAAACTTCAAACTTTTAAGGAGTTTTAAGGAGTTTTTAAGGAGTTCTAGTCTCTCTATTTTTGTTGGCTGATATTATGAATTTTAACTTCAAACTTTGATTGTGGTTGTGCAGAGGAGAGATCCCAACTTCGATTGTGTTATCCAAAGAAATTTATGGGAGAGATTGTTTTAGTGATGCAAAAGACGATGAGGGACTGTTTTATTGATACAAAAGATGCCGAAGATGATGAGGGATTGTAAATTAATTAGTTATGTAGATGATTTTAATGTTTTTTTTATTTAAATTAATGATTTTTAGGGTTTTTTTTGTTTCCTTTTTGTAGGATGATTTTTATGTAAATTAATTAGGATGATTTTTGTGTTGGTTTTCTTGTTTCCTTTTGTAGGATGATTTTTATGTAAATTTATTAATGATTTTTATGTTTTTTAATGATTTATTTAAATTATATAAATTAATTAATTATATTTTTTTATTAATTATTTTTATGTAAATTAATTAATTAATATTTTTTATATTAATTAATTAATTATTTAAAAAAAAAATTGTATTATTTATTTATTTCAGACCACAGTGACAATCACTAATGGCTAAACATAAGAATTACGGAATGGATCAAAAATGGACAACTAAATCGTAACTCAAAATTATTTTATGGAACTTGGGGACTAATTATGTTTTTTTTACTTCTATATTGGCTTATAAGTCTCTTGTCTTCTTTTTTAAACTCTCTTGGAAAATTTAGGAGATGGGAGGGGATTGAAAAAAAATGACAGAATAGAAAAAATTGATAGTTTTGGGAAAGGCTTTGAAAGATTTATATTTCATTTTATTACAAAATTTTCATTAAAAAATTCAATGGTTTATCTAAATTCAATCCTAATATCCAAATATTTAAATATATTAATAACAAATATTCATTCATTGATCATTCAATACAAAAATATTTTTCCATGAATTTAAAAATTTATCTATTTTTCCATCTCCTACCCTCTCTCCAAAGTCCTTCAATCTCATCTCTTTCAAACTCCTAAACAGATTCAGCTTTTTCTTTGTTATTGGGGCTTGCCCCTCTTAGTTCATAAATAAATAAATAAAGTAATTAGGACATAAAAGATCTATCGTTACTCTTCCTGGTAATCCAAAGGACAGCTTGGTCAATTCAACTCATGAAATTTTAGCTGCAAAGAGAAAAATAAGGTCATAATTATCTGAAAAAAATAAACCTTAAATTACAACGATACAACCAGCCAACGACATGCATGCTGCTGCATATGGCTAAATATTTCATCTTTTCCTAGTTCTTATTTTTATTTTGATTTTTTGTTGCTGAAGTTTCTCCTGAATTCTGTTAGCACTGGACACAGACATTGCAGATGTGCCGGCACAAAAGAGAAAACTGATCCTCAATTTACAGAATTTTCTCTCCAATTTCTATCCTAAGAAAGAGATGTGGGAAAACAGCAAAAGATGTTCACCCAACCAAAGACTATGATAAATAGAAAACAAATGCCAACAGAAAAGTTCCCTTCCAATGCCCCTACTTAACACTGCCAATATATCCCAACTAGCCCAATAAGAATCTGAAAACATCACATAATGAAATAATCCCTTCGACCCGCTTGCTACCAGCCTCCACAATCACAAGTCTCCTAACCCCTGTAACGTGCAGAAAACCGGTCAACATAGGAACGAGCGTGCTTGTGTTTATTTATTAGTAAATAAAGTTTTATTAGTGAACAAAGTAATACCAGGATCAGCCAAACGTTCCATCACTTTGTGCAAGGAGTCAGACCTCAAACACATATGACATCTGTGGCTGTTGTTAGGCCCGTAAGAAGAATTTGCATCTTGTCCCAAGAGTAATGCCTACAACCACGAGCGTAGATGTTTAGATTCACTTATTTATTTGACAGACAGCAGAGCCAAACAATGTACTCCGATTTTATCTCAAAAGTCAGCACATAGAAAGTACCTGATGAATACTAATTTCATCTAGAGATATCCGAGCATATGCTTTATCTTTAGCCAATGCAGTAATATCACTGCAAAGAAAATAATAGGCATGAATCATATATGATGAAGATAATTTTTCAAATTGTAAATATGAGAATCACACAAAAAGGGGAGGAATAAAATAGTACCTTCTTGAGTATATGTCAAGCAATGAGTCATTGTCATCCACTATCGGTATTGTGCTAACATTAGCTGCAAAGTGAAAGCATGTAGGATATCAAAAGCTAGACCAAATAATGAACTAGAAAAGTACCGTGATTTTAACAAAACTGTCAATAATTACTCCAGAATCGTGATTCTAACATTAAACCATAAGAATGATCACCTTGAATAAACATCATTAGAGCAGCACCAAGAGAAGCATTTGGCCTTAGCATTGCAAGTGGCTGTCCATTTGGATCCCCAACTTTAGGCACCCACGTACCCAAAGGTATTGAGCCAATCGGAAGTTGAAGAATGGGCAAAGAACCAGCAGAGTGCTTAAAATGCCTGCATATACCTGAAAAGGTATTCCAAACATCAGTTCCAACTTCCACCTCATTTATCTATAAACAGTCCTAGAAGCTTACATTTTAGAATTCCTGATAGGGAAGCAAGATGCAGCAGTTGGGGAAATGAACCATCCTCTGAAGAAGAATGAATGATAGGAACCGTTGACACATTGTTTTGCAAAACCTTCAAAGCCACGTCTTTTAGGCATTCATGGGGTCCAGCCTGAAGATCAAAGACAAATAAAAAGTATGATAAAAGGTTCAAGAGTTTACCTCCAGTTCTTTTTGATAGAGGGGAAATCAAACAACATCAGAGTTAAGTACACGGCAAAAATTCATTTTCTTCAACATTTAATGTTCTCATTCATACAAATGCAAAAGAAGCTATCAAAATTTATACGATACAAAATGATGAATACTGTATAGGGAAAAGGAATGATGAATATTTGAGAGAAGGAATGAAGAAGTACGGCATAACTGATAGGACAAAATCATATGGAAAGCTGCTGGTACAAAACTACAGACAAATACATAAAAGGACATTGGTAGAACAACTTACAAACTATGAAATTGGGAGAACAACTTAGATACATGAAAACTTTTTCACAGCCGTCAGGTGCACTTACATGAACAAAACAAGGAGAATTTGATCCCTCATTATTATCAAGTGCCCTGCGTTGCTTTAATTTTCCCTCTTTCCAGGCTGCTATAGTATGAGTCTCAAGTTGTTCTTCAGTCAAATTTGATCCATGATTCCCCAACTGAAATTACAGATGTTACAAAAAATCATGCATTCAACTACAGGAGGGGGCTATGAATCATAGATACTAAAGAGTAGCAATGAGCAATAAAGATAGCAGTTATGTTCACAAGAATATAGACCAACCACACTTATCTACAATGGAAGAACTAGAAGACATGTAGCCCAAAGATAAGAGAGCATCAAAGAATTTCATAATGCATTTAGTTTTTAGGCTTTCTCCCTAAATAATATTTACAACGTTACTGTACGAGCTGAAATAATCTTCATGTGAGCTTCACAAATGATCTATTATTAGCCTAATATAAGGATAACATGATTCGCATAAAAAATTTAACACTATTTCTTGCCCACTAAGTTTTTCTGTTTTATCATTTTTGTAATCAGCTGTTAAATAACTTAAAACAACGACCCTATTAAAATTATAGTTTGTATGGTTTGTATGGTTTGACTTTTGCCAAAAACTGGCACAGAAGGGTTGCATAATCGTTTTATTACCCACAAACCTCTTTCAATATGAGAACGAAGTCCATTGCACTAAGCACTCCAACAAACTGACTCTTGCAATAATCCCATAGAGGGGCCATAGGTACATCCTGAAAGAAGGTAACATTAAATACACATACGAGCATGGGTGTGTGCCCTGATGCAAAGGAAAACTTAATATATCTTAAAAAGGGGAAAAATACCTGCTCATACAGAACATGGAATGCTTGCTTAACTGGTAAATTTATATCCAAGGCAATGACCTGCAATTATTATTATAATATAATATAATTTAATTACAAACAATAATGATCCAACATGAAATAAGTCTTAAACTATTATCGACTGAGGAAGTGACAAACAAAAATTGATAATGAAAAATCATTCAAACCTTCCCAGATTCAGGAAGCAGTTCATATGCAGTATGTGTAGATAAGAATACAGATATACGGTGGCGAGAGACCTCCAGATCAGACTCTGATATCCTTGGATTAGCTTCCTGGTAAAGTTCTCAAGTTAAGCAACTTTATTGTGTAGCACATAGTTTAAGACTATAAAGAATCAAGGATTATGACATGAAAACTGACCCCATTTGAAATGAGATGAGGATATAGAAGAAAAAGTAATAGACCTAAATTTTCAAAGCAAAAATAAATAAGATTCAACACTTCCCAGCATCAATTTATTTTTCATTTATATTCTAAAGATTTATCACCGGAGGGAAGAAAGAAAATTTTGGAAGGAAAGCTGTCAGTATATTTTCTTCGTGTAAAAGAATTCCCAAATACTATATAGAACTATTGAAATTTTAAAATCTATTATATGATTTCATTGTTACTGAATACAATAGATTAAAGGAGCTGTTATAACAAAAACTCCCTTAAATCAAAGGAACAGTTCCTGAATTCAAGAGGCTCTTATAACAGAAACTAACTGCATACTGTAATAACATAAACCAACAGCATGTCAGCTGGCACAGGCGCCAGATGTAATGCCTTAACTGACGGTATCTCTAACATACCCCCTTAGAAACTGGAGGTTTTTGTTTGACTATGGATTTGTCAAATACTCAAATTGTCTCTGAGATTTGTCAGAAGACTCAAACTGGAGGTAACTGACGGTATCTCTAACATGCCTTAACTGACAGTGTAACAAGAATTGAGTAAACAAGAGAATGATACTTAACTAGAATAACTTGTGATACTAAGCCAATCATATTGTGTTGGAATGAACAATCCATTGACAGGGAGGAGAGAACAACATACCAGATCATCATTATCAATTTCAAGTTGAGATGAGAGCATTAAAGTATATGGAACATTAAAAGGTTGAGGCTGAAGAGGGAAGGAAGAGACTTACTGCATGCCCAAAGACATCATTATCAACCTCCATGTGGGACCTACTGGGTGTTTCAGCACTTAAGATAGCTGACAAAACATCAGGTTCTCTTGCTAAGTAAGTAGTATTTACTACTCCATAGTTCCCACTTGCAAATGGTTGCTGCTCATCATGACGCCATTCACCGTCCACATTAAATTTGTACTGCACATAATTGAGAAACAATATTGTCCTTGTCAGCAGTATGGCTTCCCTAAATATCAGATACTATGCCCACAGGTAGATGGTATTATACATAACATGACATAAGTGAGAGCATGGGAAAGTAAAATAATACAAAGATTAATAAAACGTCAAAGACTGTCTACTTATTAAATGCAGAAGAAATGATGGAACATCTAATCAAAAGTTAATATAATTATCTCTAGACATGCCAAAATGTAAGCATATAAGCTCTATCCTAATTCAATATTGTGTTGTTCTGTCCAAATACCGAAGCTGACTCCATGCTTCTCTCACATTAATTGAAACTCGAGAAAATGAAAAAAAAGTTGTGCTAACTGAATCTCTTGTTGTGAATGTTGCTCAAGTCATACCTCCAGTGACAAATTCACCCTCACAACCTAATTACAACTCAGCAAAGAAAGTCGCGGGGCTTCCTCGTAGCTGATAGTCCAAATTCCACGAGTCAAGTTGGTTAGAATTGGATCATGTGACAAACAACTCAGATAATCTCTTTGATAGCATTTCTCTCACAAATACCACTGATCATGTCCTGCTTGGAAATGGCCAAGGATTACCCATTACAACTATTGACTCAACACATTTATACTCCCATCCACCTTTAGGAGTAGGTGTGTCGCAGTGTCCCACAGGCGTCGATGTTCGAACACAAGTATGACACCCGTATGACACGTGTTAGAATAGTCATACAAGTGTCCTAAATAATAGTATTTTTCTTGTCTTCAACATTGTTTAAATTGGTGTCCGACACATGTATGACACTCCAACGACACGTGTCAGACAATCCAGACAAGTGTTTAAAAAACAAAATTGTTTATTTCTTTGCGTCAACACACCTTGTACATTTTTTTTGGACAAATCTCACGCACATTTAAAAGAGTTAAACATGTTTTGATCAATGAAGGATTAAAGAAACTTTTTATTAAAATATTTTTAACTCTTTTAATAGTAGATGGATAAATGAAGGGCAAATACTATGCTATATGTAGTGGTGTTGGAGTCCCGTGTTTTTTACACTATTGGTGTTGGAGTGTTTGTATCATGTCCTGGTGTCTGTGTCGAAGTCCGTGCTTCATAGCAAACCACACTAGTCTTACACTCAATAATTTACTCTATCTTGACATCACAAAGAACCTCGTATCAGTTAGTCAATTTGCAAAGGACAGTGATGTATTCTTTGAATTTCATGCCGACAAATGTTTGATCAAATCACAGGCCATTTATGAGACTCTTTTACATGACTTCTTAAGCAAAGATGGACTCTACTCCTTTGGCTCCATTCACTCTACTGCTGCCACAAGTCTGTCTTCAAATGATGTTAACTCGATCATTTGTCACACTCCTAGATCATTCCATTTTAATGCAAATATACTGCAACAGCACTAGGTCTTTCTCTATATATACCATGTGGCATTATAGATTAGGGCAACCTCACCATGAGGCTTTGAAAGCTGCTTTGTCTTTTTGCAATGTTCCTTTACCACACAAATAAAATTTGGATTTTTGTAGTCCTTGTTGCTTGGATACACAGGCTCCTTAACTGTGCATCTGAATCACACTACACTGCACATTTTGATGGATTGTTTGCTGATATATACGGCTGTGTTCCAATGATTTCCTGTTGTGGTTACAATTACATACTTGTGTTGATGCTTCTACAAAATACACTAGGGTGTTCCCTATTAAGTTGAAATTTGATGTGTGTCATCTTCACACACTTGGTCACTGCTATTGAAGTCCAATTAGGTGTTAAGGTCAGGGTTTGTTCAAACTAATGGAGGAGATGAGTTCAAAGTACTAGCCTCTCAGTTCAATACAAAAGGCCTAGCTCGCAGGCTGGACTTCCCTCACATACATCACCAAAAAGGCTCAGTAGAGCGCAAGCACCGGCATGTTGAAACAGGCCTCACACTACTAGCACAAGCACATCTGCTGCTCATGTTCTGGGTTAGGATAGTCTGATTGGTATATCCAGCAGAATATAAAACCCTAGCCTGCCTATCCAGCAGAATATACAGTGTTTAAGGAAACATGCTTGCTTACATTGCATGACATGACTTTCTCCACAGTCAAAATAGACACAACCACCCAACTGTTTTCACAATTCAAATCCAACCATTAACATTCACTTGCTCACTCCTTCCCATGACTCCAAAAAGGGTAAGACGGCTCTTTAGCAATCCACAAAGGCAACCCCAATTTCACCAATCAATTACCAATACAAACTCTTAATGGAAGCTGGAAGTTATCACAAAAGTTTCATTACTGTTTATCAAAATTCTAAAGTAAAATCTTAATCCTAATCTCACTCTCACTATCTCACAACACGAAGTTCAAACTAAACATAACACCAACCCCATCCCGAGGCGGTAATCAGCCAAAAACAACACAAGTAAATGACCTAGAAAAAAAGCTAATCATAGTAACCATACAGATATTTTCTTCCCATGTTCATCAAATTCATAAAATCCGGGAAAAAAAATAACCTGATGATATCCCGGCATCAAGCTGCAAACAACCTGAAACACCGACGGGTATCCCTCCATCGGAGACATAGGTATATGTTCTGACCATCTATCCACACACACAAAAAACTAACATCAGTAAATCAAATACAATCATGACATTAATAAACAAAGAATTACAAAAATTCCATCAATCATATCCATATCTTAAACTAATAAATATCAATAGTCAACAACAGCGCACGAAATCCAATACCTCGTGAAAGAACCACTGAGAAACACTCTTGTTCCTCCATAAGGCCACACAAAACGCTTCGGAATCAAAATAGGTCCTGAAACTCCACCACTCCCCTCATATCCCCTATCTGTTACCGAAGCATACATTTTCCTCTCACAAACAAAAAATTCAAACCACAACAAATCTCAACAACAACAAATTATTATCACAAAGCCTCTGCCACCAGAACCTTCTACGGCGGAACAGAGGAGATTACCACAAATTCAATACAGTGCACCTTCAATGCTCAACAACATACAGTGCACCTTCACAAACAACACCGTCACTCTCTGATCGGTAATTCAGCACCGAATCAAAGTAACAGAACCAAAAGAATAATAATAAGAACAATAGTTTAGAGAAGAGAGTACAGTGAAAAATTAGGGTGCAATCGATCACGGAAAAAATGGAATTGATTTAGGTCAAGTGAAGAGAAAAGGGGAAAAAGTGAGAAGAAAAAGAAAAAAAAATGATACAGTAAGAAATTTTGAAGAGAAAAAAAATAAAAAGAAGCATTAATTGAAAAATGAATTAAAAATGGAAGGTAAGAGAAAGCACTGAATCTGATACAAAACGAAGGAGAGAAGAGAAAGAAAAGAAAAATACAGTGGGTAGGGGTAGGGTTGTAATGGTAATTATGCTCTGGTCGGATTTGGAGAAGACATCTAAACTCATAAAAAAAATTAGGGGAAAATTATAATTAAATATATTTTTTTAGTTTTCAAAAATAATGACTATCATGTAAGTTTTTTTCTTATGAAAACACTACTATATAGTATTTTTGTTTTTAGAAAATAAATTTAAAAGTATGTGACTTTTTAAAGATTATAAATATATTCATATTTTTTTAATGTCAAAATCTCAAAATAAAAACTTAACTTAATAGTGAAGACTTCAGTTGATGAATTTTTTTTTAATATAACATACTTTATTAAATAAATTTCCAAAATAACATAACTTTGAAAAAAATTATCAAACTAACATAGTTTGGTAACATGTTCGCCATTTGAATTGAAGAACTAGTGAAACTTATGTTGAATTCGCCAAATGGATTGGCTAGCCTTAAAAAAATTGCCTAATTCGCCACACCATTTGACGAATGTGTTGTAATATCATGCATGCATTCGCCAAATGGAATGTTGCATGTGTTTAGGTTGTTTAGGGTTAGCAATTTTTTACTATATATATGCGTCACTCATAAACATCAGATTTATCTCACTCCTTCCTTAGAAACCCTAAAAATTCATTCCTTTCAGTCTTCCTCTCTCACAATATGGCTTATCCCCGTCCATCTAGTTATGCATCGACACCGTCTTCCTCAACATCAGAAGAACCACTTCCAAAATTTGATATCTTGAAGAAAAATGCTTTAGTGTTTTTCTCGGCAACAAAGCCTCCTCTGAAGATGCTGTTATGGAACCCCCAAACTTTGGAACACTTGCACAGAGAATTAACCCGCTGGTTAGAAAGAGAGATCGGCCACAAAGAAAAGATAATTAAAATTGAGAAGCGGGTTGTGGAGTCTGGTGTGACGAAATGGAGAAAAATTGTCAATGATGCAGGTGTTCTCATGCTAGGCGGAGGTGAAGTTGTCCTGATGGTTCTGATATGCTAGATTTGTTGAATGTTGCAGTTGTTCTATTTATGTATGGTCATGTTTGAATTTATGTATTTTTCCGTTTTATTTATGTACGGTCATTTTCTGAATCATGTATTTCCTTGTTTTATTTATGTATGTTCGTGTTTGTGGTTGTATGATTTTACTGATATGAATTAAACGAACTAGGTTTCCATTTAAAATAAAAACGGTTACAATGATTTAATTTACGATGTTGAGCTTGGTCCAACGTTGGGCTTCCATTTAAAATAACAACAACTCTATAGACTCAAAATTCATCTTGGCACTACAAGAGAGGTGGAGGCCAGAGACACACACCTTTCACCTGCCCTTCGGTGAATGCACTGTCACCTTGGAAGACGTATACATGCTTTTGGGGTTACGTGTATCCGGCAGAGCCGTCTTTGGTAAGGTGAATCAGGAAGTTTCTATAGTTGCGGATTTGCTGGGTGCCCCTCTCATTGACGAGGAGCAGCCATCAAATACTCGTAGTCGGGGTTCAGGTATAAATCTAGGAGTCCTTAGAGCGCACTATTCTAGTTTTATTTTAACCGAAGATTCAACCGAGTTAGAAAAAATGCAAAAAACTTGGTGTTATATTATGCTTTTATTTGGTCATTTTTTATTTCCCGACGGTACCGGGAACACAATAAATATGATGTATTTACCATTGTTGCGAAACATCAACAATGTAAATACATACAGTTGGGGTTCGGCTGTTTTGGCACACTTGTACAGTAGCCTTTGTAAAAATGCCGCAAATGATACTTGTACCTTTTTTGGGTGTGCATTTTTGTTACAAGCTTGGGGGTATTCCAGATTGCCGATGCTTGCCCCACGCAACATGAATCCATGCCCGTTCCCCTACGCAAACCAGTAAGTCCACTGTTAATTTTTATTTCCAAACATATTAAATTTTAAATATTTAAGTTTTTATTGTATCTAAATGCGTTTAAATCTGTTGTGCTTAGCTGGTCCGATCTTGGGATGGATTATAGTAGAAACCCAAGAAGTTCTATAGTTTTATATCGCCAATTGTTAGACCACGTGGGGATCGATCAGGTATTGTCATATATAAAAAAATATTTTTCCGTTTTAATGCATTTTATTAACTAAAATAATTTTATACTAAACGAATTTTTTTTCCGTAGTTCATCTGACGCCCATATTTAGCACTCGACCATGAGCCTAACCCAGAAGATGCTGAAATTTGGACGGCAAAAACTCCAATCATCCGCTTCACTACAATTGAAATGCACCAAACAGATCGGGTGAAAATGCAGTTCGGAATGCAACAGGATATTCCGGGCCCTCCGACATGTTTGGGAAATTGGCATTTGAAAAGAGTAAGTGACATGTGGAACATGGAAGATTGGAGAGACTTTGCAAGGGAATTACGTCAACAATGGAGGGATCGACGCCAACATGTCCTAACTGACCAAGTGCTGCAAAATGTCAAACCAACTAGAGAATATTTAGTTTGGTTTAGGTCAGTTACTATGCAACAATGGGTGTCTGATAACCCATACTTGATTGACCCCCGCTCGCAGGCCGCAGCATACGCCCAACCACCAACTCCACAACATGACTACCCCACCCAATTCCAGCCATCGACTTCAAACACCCATAGGCCATTCATCCAAACACATAACCCCTTCATGCCACAAACCCAATCACAACAACAAGGGCCTTACCAACACCAATATACCCCCGACAACCCCTTCATGTCCACACCAACCTATAGCCCCCCACCTTTGTTTCGTTCTCAAAACGAGGCAATATCCTCATTTGGTCAAGCCTATCGTCCTCACCCAACCCAATCCAACCCAGCCCAACCTATCCGACCCAGCTTTGAAAACATGGGCACACAACTCAGTTACGGCAACGCCTTTGGCATCAACCTTCCACGTAATTGGGGACAAGCTGAATCATGGACTCAACAACAACCGCCTCAACCAAACACACAAATATAAGCGGAACCTCGACCACCTGGTGGTAGAGTTCGAAGACGGGGTCATCCCCGTGGATATGGTACTGGGGGGCAGTTAGATCGGGCGGGAAATTAGTTTTTGTAATGTCGTTCTTGAATTATTAATAATAATTTTCTTTTAATTTATATTTCTTTTTCTCATATTCTCTAATTTTCTTTTATATCAATAATTTTCTTTAAATATAATTTTATTTCATATTATAATTTTCTTTTATATATATATTTATAAAAGAAAAAAAATATATATATATATAAGTATATATATATATATATATATATATATATATATATATATATATATATATATGTATGTATAAGTAAATATATATAAGTATATATATATATATATATATATATATATATACTTATATATATTTACTTATACATATATATATATATATATATATATATATATATATATATATATATATATATATATATATATATATATATATATATATATATATATATATATATATATATATATATGAATAACACAAAAATAACAAAAATCTTAAATCCAAAAATTAAAAAAAAAAACACATACACATGCATCAATCCATTTGGCGAATGTGTACATGAAAGTACACTCATTCGCCAAATGGTATGGCGAATCCTTGAAAAAAATTTCATTCTAGCCAATCCAAATGGCGAATTGATCATATTTTGTACTTGTTCATCGCATGATTTAGCGAACATGCATCCAAACTATGTTAGTTTGGTAATTTTTTTCAAAGTTATGTTATTTTGGAAATTAAATTAATAAAGTATGTTATATTAAAAAAAAATTCTCAGTTGATTGCAAAATGATTTTATAAAAATTTAAAATAATAATTTTTGTAGAAATAAAAAATATCATTCATCATTTATGTAAAGATATAAGATATCTATTCACCTAATATAAATCTAAGATTGTCATGATGACAACCTTAAACAAAACTTTAACCTTATGCTAATAGGTCATTCTCAAAACAAAACAAAAAACAATTATAAAATGGTATTGTTATTCCTACAATATCATTATACACTACATTGTAGTTATTGCTCACAAATGCGGTGAATAGTGACATGAACAATGACTATGAACAGTGTCTATGCACAATGACTTTTAATAGTAAAATAAACTTGGTTAATGAAATGTAAAAAGTTTATTATAAAGTGATGATGTTGGTAACGTTCAACTATTAAAAATTATTTTTAGTAGTAAAACAAATTTGGTTAATTAAATGTAAAAAAGTTGGTTAATAAAGTTATGAAGTTGGTAATAAACGCTCAGATATTAAAAATAATTTTTAGTAGTTAAACAAAGTTGGTTAATGAAATATAAAAATTAATGAAGTTATATGTTATTATAATATTTCACTGTTCACCATAGTGGTGAACAATGAAATACAATGTAGTGTACAATTTTGTAGAAATATTATTTTTCATTACAAAAATTTTGAAATCTCCCAATTGAAAAAATCATTAATATCTTAATAATCATTATCGAAAAAACCATCCCTGGACAACAAACTCACAATCACATTCTCCTTGCTTATGTGTTGATCAAAGGCTACTTTGGAAAAAATGAGACTCTTAAATGTATGATCCAACTTGAATTGAAAAGGGCTTATGACATGTGAAATTCTGTGATCAGGTATGAGATGTCCTAAGAGATGTCCCAACACTTAATAGGACATTTGACAAATTTAACCAAAACTTAAACAGCAAGAAAAGTAAACAACACAGAAGTTTGTTAACCCAGTTCAGTGTATAACCACACCTACATCTGGAGGCTACCAAGCCAGGAGGAAATCCACTATTAGTAATATTAATTCTAGACTTAAACCACCCTGTTTAATCTATCACTTAATACTTACCCAATGCAATTTCTACCTAAGACTCACTTAGATAAGAGTACCCTACTCACTCCCCCTCAATCACACAGTGATCAAGTTTACAAGTTTACTGAAATTGAAGACATCCTTCAAACAAAACAGCTTGATCTTACTTCACAGTTTCAATCAAGTCACAAATGCACTTTTGCTTAAAAGCTCATAAAGTGGTACAATAAAAACAACCTGCTATTAAAACTCTAGACACCCTATTTGGTCTTCTGAAATTCGTACTCAATTCTATGAGTTTCTGTTGCTTAAATAGGTATCTGAATTTTGGGCTTTCTGTAGAATGATCCAGCCCTAATGTGCAGCAACTGTCACCTTGAATTTAGGGTTTGTTACCTCCTATATTCTAGGTGATTTAGGTCTTCTGTTTTAATCTGAATCTTCAATATAAAACACCCTACAGATGCGCCTTGTTCTGTTTTTATCCATCATTAATTAATTCCAGATACTTCTCCTTAAATATCTCTGATCAGTTAATCATTAATTAATTCTGGTAGCAGGTCTGAGATGTCTCAACATCTGTTGGGACATCCTGAAAAACTGAACTTAATTTATTCACACAATGTCCCAACATCTGATGAGACATCCTGAAATAAGTTCATATACTCTGTTTGCTAATGTCCCAACATCTGATAGGACATTCTGAACTGAATTTAACATTTCTTGTTTGGTCAAAAATTCTGCCAATTCTTAAACATCTACAAACTCCCCCTTTGGCTAATTTTTGGCTAACATCTTTTCTGGATTTCAGAGTGCAGCAGAAGTTCTTTTTATCAGAGTATAACATTACTTTTCTGTTGATTCTTATTTGAAATTACTCCCCCTCAAACAAATATGTGTCCAGTCTTGTTGCAACAGAAATACACACTGATTCAGTTCAGACAGAAACAAACAGATTTCATTCAAAAAAAATAAACAGCAGTACAAATTTGTTGTTGTTCTCCCCCTTGGTAGACACAAAATTAGGGGCCAAAGACACTATTACTGTCATTACATTGCTGTCAGTACATTTGCCTCACATACATTGATCACTCAGATTCATCACTCTCAGTTGCTTCCTCCACTTCAGTGTCTTCATCTTTATCAGCTTCACTTTCTTCATCAGCCTCACTGTCTTCACCAGATGCAGCATTCTGATCTTCTTCACTTTCCAACCTTTTAATGATTTCCTCAAGCTTCTGCTTTCTAGCTTCAAGCTCTTTGCAGGTGCTTTTGAGTTCAGCAATTAAAGTCTTCCTGGAGATTGGATTCTTAGCAGTGGAGGGACCAGCAGATGTCCCAGAAGGTGCTTCAACATCTGCAGCATGGTGACTTAGGAATAATTTGTAGTGAAAAGCCAGGGGGCTCTCTCTCTTGCAGACTGTGTCCTTCTCATTTAAAATTCCAGGGTATTGACTTAGAACAATACCACACAGCAATGAAGGAAAAGCTATTGGTAGCTTTGTTGCAGAAGAGCTGGCATGCTTCATGGTTTGATCAAAGATGAAAGCTCCATAGTCCATTTTGGTTTGAGTTCCAACAGCATATATAAATCTGGCTAGAGCAGTTGAGATTGAGGAAGTGTGGTTGGTAGGCACCCAGTTAGCAGTACCAATTCTGTTCAGCATGGCATACTTTCTGGTAAGCATGCTCACAGAAAGCTTTCCCTTCACAGGCCATGTCTTGACCTGGTTTGCAGTGATCACCTTGCATACTTGATTATCTGTCTTACCTAATTCATTGGGTCCATCTGTTTCTCTTCCTAGATACTCATTGATGATTTGAGGAGAAAACTGTACACATTTACCTCTAACAAAAACTTTTCTAAACTCAGAAGACTTACCATTTGAGCAATCCTCCTGAAGATTCACAATGAACTCTTTGACAAGAAGTTCATAGCAGGGAGAGAGGTCTGAGACTGTTTTGAATAGTCCTGCAGCAGAGATGAGGTCTATCAGTTCAGTGCACTCAAGTGCATTGCTGCTTAGTTCTCTTTCCAGGGTTACCCTTCTTTGGTACACATATTTCCACCTGTTCACACTAGAGACATGGTGAAATGATATGTTGTCCAAGGGAGCTTCTGGTACAACAGTTGAAGCTCTGGATGTTGCTGGTCTCTTCTTGGGAGGAGATGTTGGGACATCTGATCCAACATCTGAATCTGATGATGTGGCAGCTTTCCTTTTCTGAGTTTGGACTTTACTCCATTGTTTTGATGGCCCAAAAGTGACTTTAGCCTTCCCTTTCTTTGGAGAGGCTTTCTTCTTTTCAGGAATTGCTGCTTCAGCTTGCAGCTTGCCCTTCCTGGACCTGAGTCTTTTAGCAATGCTGGGTTTCACAGATGCTATGATCTCTGCATCAGAGTCCTGCTCCAGATTGACCACTGGAGGAGATTGAGCAGCCTCCTCTTCAGCTGGTTGATCATCAGGGATTTGATCTTCATTTGAGCCTTGAGCCTGTTCTTCAGAGACCTCTTCATCATTTTCTTTTGAGGCTTTGTCCTCAGTTTGTTCCAGATCAACATCAGATGAGTTCTTTTTCTTACCTTCAGATGTTCCAACATCTGTTGGGACATCTTGTTCTGCAGCAGTGTCCTCTGTATCTTGAGCTGGTTCTTCTTGAGGTGCAGGAATGGTGTTCAAAGGAACAGAGATCCCTCTCACCACTCTTTGTTCAGAGAAAACTTGGTTGACAATCTCCTTGATGGAATCATCAACATATTTGGAGTATTTTGAGGACATGTTAGCAGGAGAGGGAATGCCTTTAGCTTTGCTTCTGATTTGATCTTTACATCTCTTTGGTGTTCTTGCCTTTTTAGTGTGAGAGGCGCTTCCCCTGAGCTCGTCCAATGGTTTTGATGACATTGGCACAACAGAGATTGGAGTGGCATGAACCACGTCTTCCTTGTTGAGAATTTCCTCAGCTGTTTTAGGGTTTTGAGACATTGTTGAAGAAGATGAAAGAAAAACTTTAGGGTTTATGATCTCTGGAGAATAGCTGGTGAATGTGATTCGATTATGATGGTATGATGAGAATCTTGATAGCTTCTTATAAGTAGTTACTAAATATGTAGCCGTTACAGTCCAAATGATTAAGGATAGAATTCCCAAGGATCTAGACCAGACTAGCTTTGCCATCTGGAACTTATGCCATGCAATGTCATATGACATGTTGGCACATCTCATTAACTGCTAAATATCACATAAACAGATTCCAAGTTTACCCCTTAAATTCTCAAATTGAGTAGCATCCAATGCTTTGGTAAAGATATCAGCTAATTGCAAATCTGTAGCTACATGCTCCAATGAAATCACCTTTTCTTCTACAAGATCTCTGATGAAGTGATGTCTGATATCAATATGCTTAGTCCTGCTGTGTTGGATAGGATTCTTAGATATGTTGATTGCACTTAAGTTGTCACAGTACAATGTCATGACATCCTGTGGGACATTGTACTCAGTGAGCATCTGCTTCATCCAAACCAACTGAGAACAACTGCTACCTGCTGCTATGTACTCAGCTTCAGCTGTAGATAAGGATACACAATTCTGTTTCTTACTGAACCAAGAAATCAGATTGTTTCCTAGAAAGAAGCATCCTCCTGAAGTGCTTTTTCTGTCATCAGCACTTCCTGCCCAATCAGCATCACAGAAGCCAGTGAGAATTGGTTTGCACCCATGAAAGTACATTATGCCATAGTCACAAGTACCATTAACATATTTAAGGATTCTCTTGACTTGATTGAGATGACTGACTTTTGGATCAGCTTGATATCTTGCACAAACTCCTACTGCAAATGCAATGTCTGGTCTGCTAGCAGTCAAGTATAACAAGCTTCCAATCATGCTTCTATATAAACTTTGATCTACATTCTCACCCTTTTCATCTTTAGTCAGCTTTAAATGTGTGGGAGCAGGAGTTCTTTTATGAGAAGCATTTTCCATTCCAAATTTCTTCACTATGTTCTTGGAGTACTTACTTTGGGAAATAAACATTGAGTCTTCCATTTGCTTTACTTGCAGACCAAGAAAGTAGGTTAATTCACCTACTAGACTCATTTCAAATTCAGATTCCATCTGCTTGACAAAATGTTTGACCATCTTATCAGACATCCCACCAAACACAATGTCATCAACATATATTTGTGCAATCATGACATTTCCTTCTTCATCTTTAACAAATAGGGTTTTATCAATCCCACCTTTTCTGTATCCTTGCTTGATAAGAAATGTGGTCAGTCTTTCATACCATGCCCTTGGAGCTTGCTTCAGACCATAAAGAGCCTTCTTGAGTTTGTAAACATGATTTGGACAGCTTGGATCAACAAATCCTTTAGGCTGTTCTACATATACTTCTTCATTAAGATAGCCATTTAAAAAGGCACTTTTCACATCCATTTGAAATAGCTTGAACTTCAAGATACAAGCAATTCCCAACAATAGTCTGATTGATTCAAGCCTTGCTACTGGTGCAAAGGTTTCATCAAAGTCCACCCCTTCAATTTGAGTGTATCCTTGAGCTACAAGTCTAGCTTTGTTCTTTGTAACAACTCCTTGTTCATTTGACTTGTTCTTATACACCCATTTTGTTCCAATTATATTCATATCATCAGGTCTAGGAACAAGATTCCACACTTCATTCCTTGTGAATTGACCTAATTCCTCTTGCATAGCACAAATCCAGTATTCATCAGTGAGAGCTTCCTTGACATTTTTAGGTTCTATTTTGGAGACAAAACAAGAACCTGAAATCACTTCTCTTGATCTAGTACTCACACCTCTGTTGGGATCACCAATTATCAAATCTTTGGGATGATCTTTTTGTATTCTGATGGAAGGAGGTTTACTTGATTCTTCTGTCCTTGTATCAGTTTGAGTGAAGTTATATTGATCATTCTTTTCTTCAGCTTCAATCTTGATATCAACAGATGTTCCAACATCTTCTGGGACATCTGTAGGAGCATCATCAATTATCACATTTATGGATTCCATGATAACCTTGGTTCTAGAATTAAATACTCTATATGCTCTGCTGTTTATGGAGTATCCAAGGAAAATCCCTTCATCACTTTTAGGATCCATTTTTCTTCTTTGCTCCCTATCTGCCAGAATATAACAGATACTTCCAAAAACATGAAAGTACTTAACTGTGGGTTTTCTGCCCTTCCATACTTCATATATTGTGGACAAAGTTCCTTTCCTTAAAGTAACTCTGTTATGGATGTAACAGGCAGTGTTCATAGCTTCAGCCCAAAAGTATAGAGGCAACTTTTTAGCATGAATCATAGCTCTTGCTGATTCTTGAATGGTTCTATTCTTCCTTTCAACAATCCCATTCTGTTGAGGAGTGATAGGTGAAGAATACTCATGATTAATTCCTTCTGAAGAACAGAAATCTAAGAACTTTTGATTCTCAAATTCTTTTCCATGATCACTCCTAATTCTGATCACACAGCTGGATTTTTCCCTTTGCAATCTTTGACATAATTCTTTGAATACATCAAATACATCTGACTTTTCTTTGATGAAGTTTATCCATGTATATCTGGAAAAGTCATCAACCACAACATAGGCATACCTCTTACCACCAAGACTTTCAACCTGCATAGGTCCCATAAGATCCATATGTAGAAGTTCCAAAACTTTGGAAGTTGTCAGATGTTGGAGCTTTGGATGGGACATCTTGGTTTGCTTGCCTATTTGACATTCACCACATATTTTGCCATCATCAATCTTCAGATTAGGAATACCTCTTACAGCATCCATAGATATGATCTTCTTTATGCCTCTGAAATGAAGATGACCTAGTCTTTGATGCCACAGTTTCACTTCTTCTTCTTTAGCTAGAGAGCAGGTTGAAGTGAGACTGAGATTTTGGGATTCCCACATGTAACAGTTGTCTTTAGATCTGGCTCCTTTCATGACAACCTCTTGTTCTTTGTTAGTCACTATACATTCAGATTTTGTAAAGTTTACACTGTATCCTTGATCACATAGTTGACTTATGCTGATCAGGTTAGCAGTTAAACCTTTAACTAGCAGCACATCATCTAGTCTTGGAACATTTTGACAATCCAAGGTTCCAACTCCCTTGATTTCTCCTTTAGCTCCATCTCCAAAGGTAACATACCTGGATGAATGTGATTTTAAGTTTACTAGCAAATTCTTCAATCCAGTCATGTGTCTTGAGCATCCACTGTCAAAGTACCAGTCTTCTTTAGTTGATACTCTCAGAGATGTATGTGCTATGTATGCAGTACTTTTCTTTGACCAGATGAGTTGAGATTTCTTTTGATGTCTCTGCCCTGTGTGTTGTTCAGCTGATCTCCAAGCTTGATTGCTGATCTGGTTCTTGTGTATGTGGCTTTGATCAGTCTGAATGTCAGCTTTTGGTCTCCAAACCTTCTTGATGACCTCTGTCTTCTGCTTAGGAGGTTGCTGATTTCTTTGATGTCTATGCAGCACTTTCTTGGTACCTTCTACTTTCTGATTGGAAGGTTGTTGATACATCTGATTTGGATATCCATGTAGCTTATAACAGTGAGGTTTGATATGCCCAAATCTTCCACAGTGATGGCATCTCCATCTTTGATACTTCTTCTTCATTTTGTTCTTTCCAGAATGTTGAGACATCTGTTGGAACATTATGTTTGTCTTTGTGTTCTGATGTTGAAGCATCTGTTGGGACATCTTGTTTGACTGTGTAGTTTTTGAAGTAGTTTTGCTAGAGCTGGCTTCATCTCTGTTATATCCCAGTCCACTTTTGTCCCCTGAATGTTTATTATTGCTGAGAATAACATCCAGTGAGTTTGAGCTGCTGTTCAACATTCTAACAGATTTGGACATATGTTCCAACTTAGAGTTGAGAAGGCTTATTTCACTTTTTAAGGTGTCAATGATCTCCTGATCATTTGCTTTGTCATCTTCTAATGTCTCATTCTGCTTCTTTAGCTTTATAACATCACTGCATATTTCAGAGCTTCTTTTGTATAGATCTTTGAATGCTTGCTCAAGTTCTTCATAAGTAAGTTCTCCACAACTGGAATCACTATCATATTCACACAGTCCAGCTAAAGCAGTAATATGCTTAGCTGATTCTTCTTCTGACTCTCCTGAGTCTTCATCAGACCAAGTCACAGAGAGTCCTTTCTTTTGCCTCTTTAAGTAGGTAGGACATTCAAACTTGATGTGTCCATATCCTTCACATTCATGACATTTGACTCCTTTATCTTGACTGGTCTTTTCAGCATACTTTAATCTTTTGTTAGCATCATAAGGTCTTCTGTTCTCAGAGTTTGTGTTTCTTCCACTAGGTTTGGATTTGCCTTCCATTCCTCTGAGAATTTGTTTGAACTGTTTTCCAAGCAAGGCAAGGTTTTCTGATAAACTTTTATCATTTGCTGATTCATCATCCTCTTCTTCATCTGTATTTGACACTAAGGCTATGCTTTTGTTCTTTTTGGCATTTGTGTCATTCATTCCCATCTCAAAAGTTTGAAGGGAACCAATGAGTTCTTCAACTTTCATGGAGCATATGTCTTGAGCTTCTTCTATTGCAGTGACTTTCATATCAAATCTTTTGGGCAAAGATCTGAGAATCTTTCTTACAAGCTTTTCATCAGTCATCTTTTCTCCCAAAGCTCCAGAAGTATTGGCTATATCCAAGATGTTCATATAGAACTCATGAATTGATTCATCTTCCTTCATTCTCAAGTTTTCAAACTTGGTGGTGAGAAGTTGAAGTCTTGACATTTTTACTTTTGATGTTCCTTCATGAGTTGTTTTGAGAGTATCCCAAACATCTTTGGCCAGTTCACAATGATGCACAAGTCTGAAAATGTTCCTATCAATGCCATTGAATAAAGCATTTAAGGCTTTTGAATTGCCTAGTGCTGAGTCTTCTTCCTCCTTACTCCATTCTTCTTCAGGTTTCAGCACTTTAGATCCATCTTTGGTGTCTTGGATAGGATGATCCCATCCAACATTGACTGCTCTCCATGCCCTGTTGTCAAGTGACCTTAAGAATGCAATCATTCTTGGCTTCCAGTAGTCATAATTAGATCCATCCATAATAGGTGGTCTATTTACTGACCCTAAATCTCTGTCCATGTTACAGAATTTGTATTCCCTAGATCTCACCCAGTATAAACAGGCAGGGTGCCTGCTCTGATGCCAATTGAAATTCTGTGATCAGGTATGAGATGTCCTAAGAGATGTCCCAACACTTAATAGGACATTTGACAAATTTAACCAAAACTTAAACAGCAAGAAAAGTAAACAACACAGAAGTTTGTTAACCCAGTTCAGTGTATAACCACACCTACATCTGGAGGCTACCAAGCCAGGAGGAAATCCACTATTAGTAATATTAATTCTAGACTTAAACCACCCTGTTTAATCTATCACTTAATACTTACCCAATGAAATTTCTACCTAAGACTCACTTAGATAAGAGTACCCTACTCACTCCCCCTCAATCACACAGTGATCAAGTTTACAAGTTTACTGAAATTGAAGACATCCTTCAAACAAAACAGCTTGATCTTACTTCACAGTTTCAATCAAGTCACAAATGCACTTTTGCTTAAAAGCTCATAAAGTGGTACAATAAAAACAACCTGCTATTAAAACTCTAGACACCCTATTTGGTCTTCTGAAATTCGTACTCAATTCTATGAGTTTCTGTTGCTTAAATAGGTATCTGAATTTTGGGCTTTCTGTAGAATGATCCAGCCCTAATGTGCAGCAACTGTCACCTTGAATTTAGGGTTTGTTACCTCCTATATTCTAGGTGATTTAGGTCTTCTGTTTTAATCTGAATCTTCAATATAAAACACCCTACAGATGCGCCTTGTTCTGTTTTTATCCATCATTAATTAATTCCAGATACTTCTCCTTAAATATCTCTGATCAGTTAATCATTAATTAATTCTGGTAGCAGGTCTGAGATGTCTCGACATCTGTTGGGACATCCTGAAAAACTGAACTTAATTTATTCACACAATGTCCCAACATCTGATGAGACATCCTGAAATAAGTTCATATACTCTGTTTGCTAATGTCCCAACATCTGATAGGACATTCTGAACTGAATTTAACATTTCTTGTTTGGTCAAAAATTCTGCCAATTCTTAAACATCTACAACATGGTTAACAAAATTGCCCTTGAATGTATTCTGAAGGAAGTTGGCCTACTTGCTCAGTTCATTCATTGGATAATGACTGCAGTTACTACAGTGTCCTAAAGGTACAATATCAATGGGTCTTATACTTCTGGTTTGCAGGCTAGACGGGGTATCAGACAGGGAGACCCCTTGTCCCCTCTGTTTGTTTGTTATCTTGATGGAATATCTGAATAGGCTTCTCTATAAGATGCAACAAAATTCTTACTTTAATCATCACGCCAAATGTGAAAAGCTTAAAATCACCAACTTGGCTTTTATGATGATTTGCTTTTATTTCCAGGGGTGATTGCAAATTTGTTGAATTGATGATGGACGCTCTAGACCAATTTTATAAGTCCACTAGTTTGATTGTCAACCCAAGGAAATGTAAGGTCTATTTTGGTGGTGTGAGCAATGTTACCAGGGATCAAATCATCAACATGACCAAGTTTGAGCAATGGGTCATCCCTTTTAGATATTTGAGGGTTCCTCTTTCCAGCAAGAGATTGAATATTCTTCATTATATGAGTCTTGTTGATAAGGTGGTTGGTAAAGTAAGACATTGGAGTAACAACCTTCTTAGGTATGCAGGTAGAGCTCAACTCATTAAATTTGTGTCATTTGATGTAGCTAATTATTGGATGTAGTACCTTCCTTTACCCAAATTTGTGATCCATGAAATTGATGTTATTTTGAGATCTTTCACGTGGAATGGCAAATTTGAGGTAAGTAGAAAGAGCCTTATATCTTGGAAACACGTTTGTAGTCTTAAGAAACATGATGGTTTTAATATCATTAAGTGGGATACTTTGGAACAACACTACTATGCTCAAGCTTTTATGGAATCTCTGTAGGAATTCTGATAACCTCTGGCTAAAATGGGTGCATACCTATTATGTCAAGGGTAGTGACTTAATGGATATGGTTGTTATAACAAATAATTCATGGATTATGAAAGTAATCCTTCATCGGCGCGGGAATTTGCCCCACATGCAGGATCTGTGGCAATAACTGATTCATAGTGACAAATTTGTCTCAAAGAAGGTGTACTTGAAGCTCATAACCACTGGTGAGCCAACTGTTAATTAGAATTGTTTGCTTTATGGTAATCCTGCTAGGCCTGGAGCTATTATGACCTTGTGGAAGGCCTATCATGGTAGGCTTCTAACCAAGACTAGGCTCTGTAAATTTGGCATGTTGGATAATGATAAGTGGTGTTTTTGTCCCAATGGAGAAATTCTTGATCACCTCCTTTTTGGCTGCATTGAAACTAAATCCATATGGAGTAGAATTATTGAATGGATACAAGTGACTCATTTTCCTTTGGAATGGCGGGATGAAATGAATTGGATAATATCTCATTGCACTGTAAAAGGTTAGACAACTTTGATCCTCAAATTGGCTACCACATAAACTATATATGGCATTTGGAATTATAGGAACGACAAATATTTTGGTAACAATGTATATAACACTAAAATCGTGGACAATAGTATAGATATGATAGTTTTTATAGGTTGATTTTGTGAGAGACTTATACCTCACTGAGCTAAATATCGTTAACAACACACATAAGAGCAAACACACGACAACAATAAAAGTTAGTAGCAAAAGTCAGAAGTCAAATGGTTGCTACACATAATCAATGCTCCATAACAACCATGTATGCAATCATTCATGATTAGTTAGTCATGCATGCATACATAGTTAGTAGTCGGTAGTTAAGATTCATAAGCTACTACTAAGACACACAGTCCTATAGAGTTTAAGGCTAGATGTCAGGTTCATGCAAGGTCTTGTTGAGGGCTTGTATGCTGGACCAAGGAGGATCTTGGGATAGTCACTTTCCGTTGATTGATTTTACATACAACAATTGTTTTCATGCTAGTATTCCATGGAATGATCTGACCATCAACACCAATTGGTTCATGCAAGGTCTGATAGGCACTATCAGTTGGAATTGTGAGGACGTGAATCTTATCTGCCCAACCAGCATAGTACCGAATATGGCGAACCAACATTGGAATTTCAACTTGACGAGCTTATTTGTACGACTTCCCATTATCCCAAGTCTCAAGTACTGCAATATCATCATTGTGTTTTTCAATCAGATCAGTGGTACATAAAATTACCGTTTGCCTTTCATTTGCTGTCAACCTATGCCACAACCATAGATCAAATTATTTGCTTATAGTTGCAACAACCCTATCAATATCTTCAGAGTGACCCTCAACAACATGAGCAATCACTTCCCCTGTCCTTGGATCTAATGTCGAAAATGTTTTACCAGAAGCATCACCATCTTTAACGGCAAATCTAATTTGAGGTTCAATATACTTTATTGCCTCAAAAGCTTTAGTAGCAGTTTTGTTTGCCTTTAAGTGTTGTGCTTCTGCGGCATCACTAAGAATCTTAGCAACACTTAAAGTTTGGCACCAAGAGGCCTCCACTAAAGCGTCTATTCGAGACTCCATTGCCTTGTTTACATCATAACCATTTAGTTGTACTTCAGTTTTGAAAGCTTCAATATCATCTGTTGTTGATAATTCTAGAAAAACTGAATTTTGGGACTTATTTTCCATGATTGGATCCTTATGTGTGATATGTTTAGAGATGAAATAAGTAGGAAAATGAGAAGATTCCCCCATAAAGAACATTGATTTCATTGTCTCCCTGATACTGCTCTAACATATAAGTTGGAAAATTGGTGTTCCTTAAATCCCATGATGTATTACCACCAACTGATGATACACTTTGACCTTCTTAAATGCTTCTTCCAAGTGGTTAATGTAACACCTTTCTAATCTAATACAATATACGTGATAAATATACTTAACTAAATCAGAGTACTTCATAAAAATGGTCACGTTTATTCATTAAAACATCATTACAAAAACATCAAGCTTCGTAGCACGAGTTCTCAAAACATTTTTAAAATAATAATTTCTCTGGTAATATCCACAACTAAATTCAAACTTTGCAGAGGAATCATAATTCAAAATATATTATTTTATTTTACCAAAACATCAAGACCTTTTTGTCATTGTCAGCAATCATCATCAACTCAAATCAGCATGTAATAACTCATAAAAATCATTCTAACAAAACAACAGAATAACCACTTAAGCATTTTCCAACCCGATGTTACATATACCAGAGCAAGACACCATACAACTCTACAAGATTAAGCTAAACAACTTCAAGCCAGAACTTCACGCACCGTGAACTAATCTTGGTTATCTGCATATTATCCACGTAGAGGCAACATTCAAACAGACAAGGTGAGTAATCACAATTCATTATACGAGATATAAAGAAATATATATCATATTTACAACAATTGAATAACCACAACATAACATTATATACTTCACACTCAAAACAAGAACGACTTCAAAGTTTTAATATAAAACACCATACTTTAAGGATTAATCAAGTAATTCACGTAACAAATATTGTGCAATGCCACAAATAATGCAAATGCAACATCCTTAGACTCATGCATGCGGTACCGAAACATCATTGATGACTTAGTCATCATTATATCCAAAGATCCCCACCAATAGGATCGGTTCCCGCTTGGAACCAGAGCATATCATAACTTGCACTTAATCCACACAATGGGATTAAGGTCATCACTGGACCTGATCGTCCTTAAATCTTCATTGGATTTATGATCCTACAAAACATCAATGGATTATTCGTCCTAAACAAATTCTATGAACGCATGATGCACAACACACATAACTTACGACCACGACTAGTTAAAACGCATCATCATTCATCATAATCATCATATTATCTTCACATATCTCATATACATGCATCATAGTCAACACATCGTCATTCATTATAACAAACACCCATTAATTCACTTCAAAACAACATCATAGCCATTTATACAGTAAAGCACACACAATTAATTCGACATGTAATATTGTCACTTAATATCATACACATAGTTCTCACACATTACTGTCATTACAACATATAGCAGACATCAATAATTCCCTCTCAGCAATCACATGTTAATCAGTAAGGTTTCACATTGTAAGGCACACAAATAATGAATTTGGAATACAAACTTATCACTTAATTCTTGATACACAATTACTGGTTAATTTTTTTCTATAATGTAGCTCACATCAGTAGTTTCCCATTGCTTCAGACTAATCGAAAAACAGACTTGCAGATTTTAAAATAGGCTT
The DNA here is from genome assembly GCA_963966055.1 of Lathyrus aphaca. Lineage (NCBI taxonomy): Eukaryota > Viridiplantae > Streptophyta > Magnoliopsida > Fabales > Fabaceae > Lathyrus > Lathyrus aphaca. The sequence continues at coordinate 19,522,572 of OZ014525.1, forward strand.
ATAAAAAAACTGGAAAAAAATGGAATACAGGGTGGGTGTAGCACTCGCCACCCCCAATAAAATATGGTAGACACCACTTTAGTCCATAGTGGTCAGCACCACCTAATGTTCTTGTGGCTAGTGCCACACACTAGTGGCTAGCGCCAACTTCACATGGAAATGGTGGCTATAATACCCTAAAATTTGCACTCTTAATTTATCGTCAACCTCAAGTGGTTTATGCTTCATCATTCCGCGAGCATCGCATCACATCCAAAAAATAATAATAGATAAATCACAATCATTTGCATGTGCATGAGGTATGTGATCGAGTAAGACTTGTCAATATTTGGAGCTCAAAAGAAGAAAAATAACACTACAAAAATAATCCAAGGAAATTACATGAGGTGCAATCAAAGAAAAGAAAAAATGAAGTTTTTATGCCGTTAACCGATTAACACATATGGTTAACCGGTTAACGGGTGCGAATTTTGAATAAATACTTCAAAAATTAGTCTGTTCACCATTTCCTTTTCCTTCTCATTTCTCACTTAGTTTTCACACTTCACTACACTCCCTTCACGTTGGAGTTTTCTACCATATTCTAGCATATTTTAATGAATATTCCAAGGAATATTCTAGAGCTCCAACTAACTCTAACTAACTCCAACCCTAACTCCAAATCTAACCTAAAGCCTAAGCAAGCTTCATTCCCAAACCTCATGCCATGCATATGTTGCACCCCAAAATTTGCCCTCACCTAGACCAGACACTGTGTACTAAAGTGTCCCATGAGGTTCACAAGGTTCACAAGATTCACAAGGTTCACAATTAGTCAGAAAGTTTGACAATCCCCTCAGACAAAGAATCCTCCTAAGCAATGCACCCTAAACTAGGGTTTTGAGTTTCATCAGGATAAATGGACTTACAAGGCTTCAAGTGAGCTTCATAGCATCCTATATGTCTTAAATAATCCCTATGTCAAGTTTCAAGGCTTTCCCAAAAGGTTTGCTCAGTCAAATGATCAGATATGCAAAAATCAGTCAAAGCAGTTAAAAAGTCAGACTAAGGTTAACTGTGGTCAAACCAAAGTCAAACTTCATGATTTTTTGCCAACATCAAGTATATGAAGTAAAATTCATCATTTGATCAAGGGTTGATCATGATTCATCAAAGAGATTTCAGATCATCAAGAATCAAGAGTTTCTAAATTAGGGTTTTCATAGGAAAAGTCAACTGAACTTTGACCAGCCATAAATTTCACATGCTTCATAAAATATTTCCCATCCAAATCTCATTTTGAAGTAAATTGAATTCTTTACAACTTTGTGTCTCACAAGCCAAGCCCAAAAATGCTTCATTTGGAAGGTATGAGCTAAGACATTATAGGTCATTTTGAAAGTCAACAAAAAGTCAACATCTTCCAAAGGGCATAATTTGAAAATGGTAAAAGATATGGACATGAGACCAAAGAGGTTGGTTATAGGACTCTCTAAGCTTTCTAAAATGTCCAAGAACACCTTCATATCCTTAAAATTGAAGGATTTGTGCCTTTGTAAAGTTGGGAAATTTTTTAGAGGTTTATTGAGCAAATGGGGTCTTAGAACCAATTCTTTCCACATGGGCTTGCATTTTTATGACCCAATCTCTACCATGACATCATGAACGAATCAAATATAATTTATTCAGATTTTTATAGTTTATTTTTTATTTATTTTGATTTTATTCATTTAAAATCAATTTAAATTAAAATAAAATATGAAAAATCAATATTTAAATTGGATTCTTGTTCTAGAAGGTCATAAACATTATTTAGAGATGATTGATTTGATTCAAATTCGTGCTAGACCAGATTGTCATACAAATATTTAATTTTTTCATATATTTTGATCATGAGATTTCTTCACACTCAAGTTATTCAAGAAAGCCCACAAATCCACAAAGTTTTGACCTAATTCAGATCACTATAAGTTCACAAACCTATTACAAACTCAAGGGACGAAATTCAGAGCCTCCAAGAACACCATTCAACTTCAAAATTTCACATAAAAAGTCACATTTGGATTTTTAATTGCAGGCCATATCAAGAAGTTTTGAAGGTTGCAATACATTCCTGGATGATCATTGAATCTATTTGAATCATTTGCAGCATCCAAATCATCATCAATTGCATAAACCGAACCAAGCTTGTTCATGTTTTATTTTTTTTCGATTCTGATTGTTTGTGTGTTGTCGATGAATTCTAACCATATATTCTTGTTAGCAATGATGTTTAGATTGTTTCTGGGCAAAGAGATTGAAGAACCATGACCTGAATCGAAAACTGTCATTGTTAGGGTTTATGCTCCTCATTTGGGGTTTTGCGAAATACCTAATATAAATGACTAATGAAACCATGGTTGGACTGTAAACATTGCAAGGATCATGTTTGTGTGTTTAATTTGATGAAATTTTACATATTGTGGAAGATCCAATTTTCGCAGGTTCTTTAAATCCAAAATTCGCAGGAAAAATTGTAGGTGAATTTGCAGGCGTTTTCGCAGGAAAAAGGAAGAAAATGAAGTCAGTTGGCGCGCAGGAGGAAATTCAAATTTGAGCTTAATATTTTATTGAATTGTTTTCATATTATTTCAACAGATGTTGCTTGTCCCAGTGGTGTTGGCGTGTGCGTGTTATTGGCTGTGACCTGTGTTCGATCCTTGGTGACAACAATATTTTGTTCAATTTTTCCATGATTCAGTTAACTTAATATATTATGTTTGTTTGTTGTTTAGCTTGCAGACGCGCCCCATGTGGCTTGTGGTTGAAGTGTTTGGTTGTTGTTGTGATGGTCCTAGGTTCGAATTTGGCCGCAGACCATTTTGTTTTAATTTCATTTATTTTGCAGGTTTTACAATATGATGATTGCATTGTACATAGCCTACACCAGCGCATGCTGGCTCAGCTGGTTTTGAATGTTGTTGTTGAGGTAAGGGGCATGGGTTCAAATCCCAGGTCCTATCTTTTTAACACTTTTTCTCATATTTTCCTTATTTTAACTATTTTCTTATTTTTAATTTAAATTAATATAATTGAAATAATTTCTAAAATAATAACCAATAATATTTTCCTAAAAAACTTTATATTTTCTAAAATTCATATTTATTTTCTTAAATGTAAATTATTTGTATTAATTTTATAATATGTTTATATATAATTATTATGTATTTTTGAAAATAAATTAATAATGTATTTTAATTAAAAACCCTAATTTTCTTAATTTAAATATTAACCCTAATTTTTTCTTAACCCTAATTTTCTTCTAACCCTAAAAATTAACCTAATTTTTCTAAACCCTAATTAAGTTATTAATCTTTATTTTTATTAATATGTAAATAATTTGTTATTTGTTTATTATTATTAAACTTATTTTCTTAATTAACTTCTAAAAAAATTTCTAATATTAATTTTTCTTTTTAAATTCTTATTTCCTTCATTTATTTTTCTAACCATTATTTTTATTATCTTATTATTACTAATATTTGATTATTGTTTACTTATTATTCTTATTATGTTTATTATTATCCTTATTATTTTTATTATTATGTAATTGCTAAAGCCATGTAATAGGTTTATTTTTGCTTTATTTTTGTAATTATTTTTCTGTATGGTTAGTAATATTAGGGTGTACATAATCTATGTGTAATTAAATAACTTAGAAAATTAATTTAAATAAGATAAATACCTGAATATAAACACTCACACATGTAAGTCGATCTTTGATCGTCATCTTGCACTTCCTAGGTTACCCATCTTGGTTGCCTTAAATATGGTCAAGTCCCTCGAATATAGGGGTGTCTTAAGCAAAGTCCCTTCATGAAAAATCATCAAGTCCCTACAGTTTAAAAGATCTAGTCCCTTCGAGGTTGCCAACAGAATAATGATCTTGTCCCTTCGAATAAATGATGATAGTCCCTACGAATTGCTAAAGACACCCCTCAAAGTTGCTTTCTATGACCATACGATGACCCTACGTTTGTCCCTTAACACATCCAAGGTAATGACTACATATTCCTTAATAATAAAGATAGTCTTACCATTGAAAGAACATACGAGAACACGAAAGATTTAATCTAGGGTAGGTACCTCATAGTTACTTGCTCACACTTTTCAAACTTACTTTTACACTTCACAATTTCTAAACTAGGCTTTGTATACACCCATACGAGGGTCATTACCAAGTACTTAAAGAAATTTTTCTAATCACACACTACACTCTTGCAAACAAACAAAGTGAGCTAAGTAACTAAGAGCCCATGGATAACCATGGATATAAAGGGTGCTAACACCTTCCCTTTATATAACCTACCCCCCGAACTCAAGTCTTTTAAAATAGGTCTTTCTTGTTCTTTTATGTCCTTTCCTTTTGGATAAAATAAAAGTCGGTGGCGACTTTTGTTATCCGCAACATTTATAGAAAGTCAGTTCTCCCACCGTGTTACAGCATACACTTTATATAATCTCAAATTACTCAAAAGCAAAGGGTTTCACTTCATTTTTTCAAAGTTCCAACCTCATTCTCACCATTTTCATCTTCAATCTCTCATTTTTCTCTCAATTATCTCACTTTGTCACCAAATTTCTCAAAGCTTCTTCATAGAAGTTCTTCAAATTCTTCATTGGAATTTGAAGAACTTAAAGCTAAACCTTCATTAATCATCAATTGTGGAGCTTATTTGAAAAAACAATTATGTTTTTGGATTGGTTGTGAGCTTATTTGAGATGGTTTCACGAGTGTTTATCAAGATCGAATCGCATTTATTTTGCATTCGTGGAATCTTCGGTTTTCTTCTTCGCTTGCACTTCGATCTACACTGCAACACTCACCGAAGCAATCATCTGCTTCATAGGTTGGTGATCTAAAACCGCCTTTCACTTTAACTTATTCTCTTCATCTCGTCGTAACGGTATTCTTTACATGTTCATTGATTGTGTTCGCATTTTACCGTTCAATTATGTTTTGATTGCAATTTGCGTATTTCGGTTGTTAGAAGCTAGATTTGTAGCTTAATCTAGGTCCTAATAGGTGTTAGTAAACCTCCTTTAAGTAGAAAATTTGATTTAACATGTTCATGTATGTGTTAGGGGTCCTTAGAAGTAGGTTTATGACCATAAGTGCTTTTTTCTACACTCTTTTTCACCATTCTGTTCAGTGTTAACCGGTTAACACGTTAAAAACGCCCATTGGATTTGAAAATTTTAGGGTGTTAACCGGTTAACCTATAGCGTTAACCGGTTAATGTTATTGAAAACTTGAAAAATGCTTTTGTTTCATTGTATGCTTGCATTGCATTGTGTCTTAAACTTCATGTAGTGATAGAGCATGAATTTAGGGAATTTTCAAGACTATTATTTGTACCACACCCCATCGTTTCGAGTCGTTTCGATATGTTTCCGTTACGTTTTGCATATTTTGCATTTACTTGTTAATTGTGCATAAAATGACTTTTGAATAGTTGTTGCCATGTTCAATGCATCATTTAGCATATAAATGAATGCTACATTATGTTTTTGCATCCCTTTCATGATTCATACACGTTTCGGTAGCTTATACGCATAATTGCATTGGTGTGGCATTCTTGAAAATACATAATCATAAGCATGTTCTTGCATTTCGTTTGCATGTTTGATTACACAATGCATGTTAATCCAATTTTGATTTTTTTTTTGCATTTAGTTACATGGAATTATTGATGATCCATGTTGATGCATGTTCATAATTCATATTCATGTTTATGTGCCATACTTGAAAGCATACTTGTTGCACATTTGTCATTTGGTACATTCTGTTGAATTTATTAATTCAGCGTCACCCTTAGGGATTCGATGGGCTTAACATCCCAACCCATGGCGTTTAATAGGCGCAGTCCCTTGAGGGCTCTATACTATAAGGAAATAAAGTTGCGTCTTCACTAACAACAATTGCTTTTAGTGCAGTGGTAAGCGCTTGATCCTACAAGTGGTATCAGAGCAAGGTCATGGGTTCGAATCCCCCCGGCTGACACTGGGGGGGAGATGTTTGGATTTATTAATTCAGCGTCACCCTTAGGGATTCGATGGGCTTAACATCCCAACCCATGGCGCTTAATAGGCGCAATCCCTTAAGGGCTCTATACTATAAGGAAATAAAGTTGCGCCTTCACTAACAGCAATTGCTTTTAGTGCAGTGGTAAGCGCTTGATCCTACACATTCTTGCTTAACCACTCATTAAAAATAATCATGTATGTTGATTCCATTTAATCATGCTACATGTTAATTGTACATTTACCATTGGTTTTGTGCATAAAAAATAAAAATAAGCAAATTTGTCTTTTGCATTTCATAGTTGTCTTTTCATACAGTAGTTGTAAAATGTATGTCGATTGTTGCATTTTCTCACTTTTTACACCTGTTTTGCATGTTGATTGTGAGCTATAAATAGTTGTGTGCATTGTGCATTGCATTCCATTGTTGTTTGTGCATTTAGGGACTGTAATAGGCTGCTGGATTTTTGCCTTTGCATTTTTCTTAGGTTCTCTAAACTTAGGATTGAGTCTAGTTTAAGTCTTAGATGTATTAGGATTTAATTGATACTTTGTTTGCCTTATTATTTTAGATAATATGCAATACTAACATTTGTTTTGTAGGGAGGTTAAGGTAAGTTCCTCATAACTTATTCCTTTTACATCTTTATGCATTTAATTTGCATTTTGCCTTACCTTTCATACTTGTGTTTATTAGGTCTTCCCACAACTTCATGCTAATCCCTTTTAGAATTAACTTACCTTCCTTAGGAAGTAAGTTGTATTCTAATTCTTTCTTTTCTTTTCCTTTTCTCATTAGGATTAGAAAACCACACCAGCCATTAGGACCTCCATTGAATAAACAATTTAGGGGTGTGTCTTAGTCCCCCTCAGTTTCTCCTTTTGCAACTTGAGTCCTTCTTTCTCATCTCATGAAGAAAACAACAAAAACATCTAATAAAGATCGAATATTCTCGTACGACATGAGACTTTGTTGTGGGTTACTTATACACGTCCTGTTTCAGGACGAGGTATAAGTCATCTACCAGGATGAATAAGTCTTAGTATGAGAAGGTTCACAAACAAATTCAAAACACTTCTCTAAAAGACAAAACAACAAAGAAGAATCGTCTTTTCCTTCGGGAGTTCTTCTCTCACCTCACTCACTTTCAACATGAACCTGCGACGACTTGTTTCATTTGCAAGACGGTAAACACACTCGTTCAAGGCGAGCCTGCAACACCTGAGCATAGACATAAGCAGTTCCAGTGTATAAAAAACACAAACAAATAGTTACCGCCTTAGTTAGGCGAACTACGTCGACTCTGATCCTCATTTTCCCGATGAGGTACGTAGGCAGCGGGATAGGGCCCGTTTGAGCACATTCTTTATTTTCCCTACATTTTCCCTTTTCTTGTCATTCTTTTTTCCAATTCCACTCTTATTTCAGTTCCAGTTAGCATTTCTTTTATTCAGCAACATCTTATTTCTAACCCTTTAAAACAGACAAACAAGTGTGGGTCTCATCGGATACAGCGGACGATCTGGGGTGCTAATACCTTCCCAGGTCGTAACCGACTTCCGGATCCAGATCTTTGGTTCACAGGACCTTGTCATTTCCTTCTTCCTCGGGATTGTGCAACATTACCTTTCCCGTTCCTTCGGGATAAAAATATCTGGTTGGCCACTCTGACTTTTCCGTGCCACTTTCGCGTTTGTACTAGGATGAAAATCCCGGGAGCGACAATGGAAAACGCCACCTAACAAATTCTATGGGTGGAACTGCCACCCACTCTTTTTCTCAATGGTGGCACTCGCCACCTTTATCCCTACAATGAACAGTGTGGCACTCGCCACCCTCTATATGAGGGGATTCCTTTCCCGTCTCAAATTTTCCTGCATCTTGCCGAATTAAACTCAGTTCTCTCAGTAATTCAATATGATCCTATCAATCCAAAATATTCTCACAATTATAATTCCAATTTCTAATTAGCTTCAAAAGTTACCCATAAATTTAAAATTCAGCCGACTAACATTATCTATTGATTAAACCTAATATAATAACAACAATTACACACCAATATAATTAGTAAAACATCAACTTCTTATAAAACGCATAATTCATCAAATTTATCATGGGCTCCCATAAACCCTATGTAAGTTTGAGATGCGCCTAAAAGAGGGTGAATTAGGATTTTAAATTTTCTTTTAAAAATTTTCCGGTTTTTTGATTCTTTTACTTTCTTACGAGAACTAAGTGCAAAAATGATAAATGCGAAAAGTAAAAGAGACACAGAGAATTATCCTGGTTCCCTTCATAATCTGAAGGTACATCCAGTCCCCTTTCCAAACCGAAAGAGATTTCCACTATTGTTAGATCTTTGTACAAGCCTAATCCCAAGACTTATCCTACAATCTTCTAACAATAACCCACCAAGAATAACCTCTTGGATTTTAAAAATTTAAAGTCCTATTGAGAACAAATCTCACAACGGACCTCTTGTATCCACAATCCGGATAACAAGGAAACACACCCAAGTAGAACAAGAAAACAATCATTTCCTTTCTACTCTCTTGTTTCCAACAAACTTGGACAACAAGGAATAATAATAATTCTGAATTTTGTAAGTGTATGAAAGATAAAGCTTTGAATCTTTTATCAATATAAATATTGATATTCTCCTTGGAACAAGTATCACTCAAAAATAAATATACAAGTGTTCTTGAATAAATGAGATAAAATAGAATGATGTTCTTGAAAATTTATGAAAAGTTTCTCTCAAAAAGTTTGAATATGAACACTTAAAATATTTGAAAGATGAAGATTATGAGTGATTTTTTATTATGAAAATTATTGGAGGTGAGTGTAAAATCTGAAAATAATTTGTTTATATAATGCATAAAACACACTTTCATAAAGGTATGATCAAATAAAAAGATGTCATGGTTTGGAAAATTGAAACAATGAAGTTTTTAATGAAAAGATACATATTTTTGGTCACTGTTACAATGTTAACCGGTTAATCATATGGGTTAATCGGTTAACACCCTTTCAACGTTAGAAAATATTCAAATTAAAAAATCTGTGCAAATTACGGCGTTTTTTGTGTGTTTTTAAGTCCGTTGAAACTGTCATATTTTACCAAATACTTCATGTTTAAATAAATTTAAAAATTTAAAAATTGTCTAATTATTTATTTTTTAATGCAAGAAACTTATGGCATGTATTTGCTATTATTCCTAAACATGTATATTATGCATGAGATATTTTTGAACACTTGCATATATATTTTTAAGCAATAATTGTTATACCTTTAATTTATTCCAACTTGTTCTTCAATTCTTGAAAATTTATTGAATGATGTTTGAAGCTTGATCCAAATGATTCTCTTTCTTTTTGCACATACACATATGAGCATAATTTGTTGTCTTCTTCAAAACATGATATTTGAAGGAAGTTTGTCTTCACACCCTAAAACCTCCAAACCATTCACATCTAATCTAAACTCTATATCAATTATAATGAAAGGTAATACTCTTTATATCTTAGATGTTAAACCCTGAATTTCCTTTCTTTGAGATCTTAAAGAAAACTCTAAGCCCTAGCCTTTCTGCCTCCGTTCCTTCGAGCATTTCTCACAAAAATAAGACCGATCCAGGGATTCTCTCCAAAAAATCCAATTTTTATCTTTGGCTCTCTTACCCCCCCCCCCCTTGGGCCTCACTATGTTATTTCGTCTTTATCCTCACTAACTTCATCCATATTTACCATTTTATCCTTAAAATCTCTAATATTATTATTTATCTAATTATTTAGATTAATCTTCTATTAAGTCTAAATAATCTTAATGAAATAATAACTTAGAACTTATCCTCATAATTTATTCTTACTCCAACATCATCCCATATCACATTATTATATCATCATGGTTCATAACCATCATACATCACTTAAACTCACAAAATCACACTAAATCGATTAAATTACTGATTAAATAATTAATTAAGATTTTTGGGATGTTACAACTCTTCCCCACTAAAAGAATTTATGTCCCAAAAAATTACATGTTGTAACCAATTCTAGATACAACTCTCACATCCTTCTCTCCAACTTCCACATCGTATTGACAACCATTCGAACACCACTAATCCAAATTCCACATTGTAAACCATAAAAATCTAACAAGATACAATACTACCGAGTTATGAACACACCAGTTCACTTCACTCCTTGTCTCGTCACCTTGGGATCTCATCCGTTCTTTAATTGGAGCAATACGAGGTCGTTACCACCATCATAGGTATCACTTCTCCAATTTCCTTTCATGGTAAAGAGTTATTTGCACTAGTATTCTTGCCGTTATAAACGAGGCAGTAACATAGTTTAAGAACGTAGAGTTCCGAAACATTAACATTAGCTTTATCATCTCCTCACGCAGCCACATCATCAGAAGGACATCAACATAACCTTAATACCGATGACATTATCACCCAACAATAATAACATTGTGCTGCAGTTCATCAGTTGAACCTATATTTCAATACATTTATCGACATAACAGTAATACGAATAATATACAAACATTTCACATATCATTTTTATTCTGGAATATCCAATTGTTTGCATCATTCCCACAAGCTTATAATACTTAGCCTCAAGCTTGAATAAGTCATACACACATAATGAATTATACTACATCCCTCTTCAGGTGCGTCACTCTAATCTTCCACCTTAAAGTCATTGTCCTCACTTTGATTTCCATCATCTAACATCTCCACGAGTCTCACATCTAGCTTCTGAATCTCTTTAATATTCACTAGAAAATCATTGTTCACTTTCTATCTCCTCAACCGTCCACTCTGAGGCATTAGCTCACATACCAACTCAAATTTCCAAATTATTCAATAAGTCCCAACTTTATCCTTGCCACTTTTCCATTAGGTTCACACAAAATGGGGAACGACTAACCCCTCGATAGAATACCAATTTAATGTACACACTATTAAGCTGGCAAAATAAGTTTATCTCATCCAACACGGTCTTCTATACTATCAACAAGAGATTATGGGTGATAAGTTCCTCAATTTGTCAATAGGTAACGGACGACCATGATGAAGCATAAACCATCGTTACTAAACCATAATAGCGTTTCCTCTCGAACTTGTTCTCAAAGTTACCTAAAACATAGTGGTCCCATAATCTTCTTTAAATCTCACAACATCGAGGATCCATATATTTTTCACATTTGAATCTCATCCCAATCGTACTCTTGATAATACCATATCCACATTCGGTTGATGATAAAAACTCCTATAATTCTCCCTGCCATACGCCAACACTTTTCCCACACAAGTATGATTCCAATCTCTCTAAGGCTTACAAACATTTTTTTATTGTCCTTCTTTTCAACCTCGCCAATGGTACATAAACGCCCAAAATCCATTATATATTCTCCTAATACCGAAACTACTACTTCACCAAGTACAATCCAAATCGGTTTGCTTCAAATGAAACATTTATCCAAGGAGAAAACTTTAACAACACTAACAAATACTAAATTAAAAGCATGTAATGTGAAAACCAAATCATTATCCTAAGCTCTAGGTAATATGAAAATCATGAACAACTTCTCAACAACTAACACAAATAAGAGAAAAATTAACTAAATAATACATCATAAACGATAAGATCCTCGTAGAATATAAATTTTTTCTCAACTCTCAAATATTAAGATTATCTATTTATACTAAAAACACATAAAAAAAACTAGCATTCATATGTTTGAAAACCCTCTAACATCCACACTAGAAATACATATGCATGAAAAGAAATATAAAAACAAAAAACAAAAAAAACTCTATTAAGGTTGTAATGTGCAAGTAAGAATGGAAGAAGATATATTAGGGTAAAAATTCTAGGAGGATGGAAGCGAATTGAAAGGATAAATAAGCATCCCAATGCGTTGTTATATTTCCCAAAATCTTTTTTCCATAGTTTTAGGTACTCTCTCTGTCTCAAAATAATAGTTTTTTAAGGTCAAAAAAGTTGTCCCATCTTTCTACGTTTTCAATGCAATATTAATTAGTTTTTACCAATTTTATCCTTAATTACACTACTTTCAATGTATTACATCATACTATACTTTTAGGACAACCAATAGTAATTAAAGACAATTTTGTAAAATTGTTATATTTAATCATTCAATCATTACTTTTTTTAATTTATGTGCAACAATCTTAAAAGACTATTATTTTGAGACGGAGAGAGTATAATTTAGAAATAAAAGATATAGGTGTGGGTGGAGTATTAGGTAGCCATGGAATCTAGGTCACAAGAATCTTGATAATTGATTTTACACAATAATCTTTTTTGCAATGTTGATAAAGCATGGTGTCCTATGGTGGGACCTACGAAATTAGTACCCTAATTAAGAAGAAGTTTTGAATGGATACATGTATTTGATGTGATGGCGTAATGAAATGACTTTGATGAAAGAAACTGGCCTACAACTAAACGTCATTCTCGGAGGTTGCCCCATGCAATTGATGAAAATTCTCCCTCCTATACTTATAAACCATGCATGGTGTTGACATACTCCACACATGTTTCATCTTTATTAGGGGTCGATAAATTTAAATTGTTCGGTTGACATCGACCGATCTATTATATATATATATATATATATATATATATATATATATATATATATATATATATATATATATATATATATATATATATATATATATATATATATATATATATATATATATATAAATAGATTGAATTTGGTTAGATGTCAGATTGATTCAGTTGTTTAATTTAACTAATATAAAGTTGTTTCAGTTGACTCGGATGATAATTTTAGATCCATTAAAAGTCGAAATCGACCAAACATAATTAATATATATTTTATCTATTATTATGACTCATTATACAAATGAGATTCATTATATTTATATGAATACTATAATTTTTATAATATTCAAAAAATACAGACATATAATATGAAATTTTGAATATTATTTCTTTTATGGTTTAGAGTATGATAATGATCAAATTAATATCAAATAATATTAAAAATATTATCACGTAATAACTTTTTCGTTTTCTATAAAAAATAGTTTTTTTAGACTATTCTAATTTTTTTTAAAATTAAAAAGTAAATATTTGTGACTTTTATAAAAAAAACATGTTATTTTTATAGATTTATTTTAAGAAATATTAAACCGACTAAATTAATATGATTTATCCGCCAAATTAATTTAACCAAATTCGTCAAAAATTAAAATTTTATCAAACGAAAATTGAGTCATAAAAATATAATTGTGGTTTGTATCTGATTTAAATTTTGGAGGTCAAACCTGTTGTAAACCACTCAAACATTTTTGGTAACAAATATTCAGGATGAAATAACTTGTGATATTTATAGATGTCAATATAAGAATATTTACAAACATATAATCTTTTTCATTTTAAACATCAAACCGCCACACTTTTCTCATAAATATCATAATATCAAACTACCTCCGATTCAATTGACGGGCCCAACTAAAATTTTATAAGTTCCTTCAGAGCATTGGGCGATAACTAGATTCAACATCAAATCCAACTCATTGGAGATATCAAGAAATATGAGTACTGCACTAATACCAAAGACCATAAGAGACCTGACATTATATATTCACCGTAAACTTTAAGACAATATATATTTTTTTCTTTTTATAATCGATGTGAGATTTAGGTATTTACACTTAAATTTGTAGTAAGACTCCCATTAACTAAATTTTTTGATGGTTATGAATAATTTTATCATTGTTTTCGTAACAATATGAGATTGTTAGCATAATTTTATTCTCATTTTATTTTAAATGATTGAAGTCTTTTTATTTTTCACAATTAGATAGACTTTTTAATTTCCCCTAAGTACTGAATTTGGCCATTATGTAACAATATGCATATATGAATTATGTTGCGTATTTAAAGTAGGCATTGTTCAGTCAATGTTTAAATTTTCATTCACAATTTATTAATAATTTATGATTTATAATTTCAAATACTATATTTTATTATTATTATTACATTAAATTGTATCAACAATTAAATTGTATTATATTGATTTATAATTTGTGTCAATATAACGGTTAATTCTTTGTTTTTTTTTAAGCAAGAAGTATATTGATGAGAGTATCAAAGGTAATCAGCCTGATTACAAAAGAAGCGATAAAACACTCTACAAAAATGAAATTACCAACCAATTGACGCCTAAGCTAAATACAACATCGGGTTTTTGTTGAATTCATATAGATTACAAATTGGATTGGTAATTTCCTCAATGAGCGACCAACCATAAATGAAACTTAATCTTCCAAACTATGTCCATGACATTCCACTTCGCGTTCCTAAAAATGATTTTATTTCTTTGATTCCAAAGGCTCCAACAAGTGGCCAACCAAAGTAAACCTTCCCTACCTGCCTTCATACCTTTCATTCTACAAGAGGCATATGCCCAAACATGAATTGTTCCTTGCAGTTAGAACCTCCACTAAATTCCCATATCCAATCCGTTACCTTTACCCATACCGTTTTAGTTGCTGAACAATCCCGGAGAATATGATTTAATGATTCCGGCTGAGTTTTACAAAAAACATAGTGAAAATCGTTAGACGGAATCAGAATACCCTTATGAAATAAAAGATCTTTTGTTGGTAGCTTATTTCGGAGACATCTCCATCCAAGGACTTTGATATCAGTCGGCGATTTCGCTTCCCACACCAACTGAAACACTGTGTCTTCTTTCTCGCTGGGTCCTAATGGAATGCAGGATTGCATATACTTTCTGTAGAAATAACCTACCGAGAACACCCTGTTATCCTCCAAATTCCAATCGATCTTATCCTGCATAAGTTCCTTTGGCGCGATTGTATGCAGAATTTTAAGGAAATCCTTGTATTCTTCCACATCAGTTCTGGAACTAAGAGGAACAAGAAACTCTCATTCGACTTGTTGGCTATCGTTTGCAGCAGCTTCAGATGTTGTATGATTCTCACTCTGTGTGAAGTCAAGCTTCTCTATGGTTAACAATTATTTTGACGAAGACAAATCTCTTAGTAGCAAAATATGATAAGAAGGATAATATGATTTTCAAGTTAAAGCATCATGTTTCAAGACTTAGTATTCAAGAAGATTTTTCATGAAGGTATATTAACAGTTATACACAAATATTAAAGTCTTAGATGCTCAATCAAAACTAACATCATTGCATATTTAGTTCTTAACCTTGGCATGATTAAAACTTGTATTTTTCAATTTCAAGAGAATGTAAATCGATTTACATATGCATGCAATCGATTTACATCTGTTGTTTAAAGTATTTTTTTCACTTTTTCACTTAGTGCAATCGATTTACATGTTCATGCAATCGATTGCATGCTGCTTAATTTTGAATTTTTTTTAACGTTGGCATGTGCAATCGATTTACATCATAGTGCAATCGATTGCAACCTGTATAGAATTGGAAAATCTATTTTTCATAACACCTCTTCAAGTATCTCTTCATAGAACCTTTTAATGATGCATTGACATTTGTTCATGAAATTTCTACAGTTTTTGTCTTGTTTCATAAGGGTGTTATGTGCATATAAATTCTGAACTGTTTCAAATCAATTTTTTCACCTCTTTCAATAAAATCTTCATATTCAAAAATTCACATACAAAACTCTTGAACTTTCATACAAGAATTTTTTGCATTCCTTCATATCATATAATCAGAAAATTCTTGAGCTATCTAATACTTTAAGTGTTTGTGAATTATTGTTGGTGAAAGAGAAGATCAATTTTTACATTGATAAAGTATCAAGCTTCAACTTTTTACTTTTATACAAAATTCAGATTCATTCTAAATCTTGTTATCCGGACTATGGATACAAGAGGTCCTTTATTGAGAGGATTGTTCTCAATAGGACTTAGTGGAAAAATCCAAGAGAATTGATCTTGGTGATCATAGTTTAGTGACTTGTATAGAAAGACTAGGAAGAGTCTTGTATTGTCTAAAACTATAGTAAATTATCTTTCTTGTTGAAAGGGGAGTGGAGTACTCTCGGATTGTGAGGGGAACCACTATATATCGTGTAACACCCACTTTTCCCATTTTCAAAATATCAAAGGTTTTCAAATAAATCAGAGTTTAAATCTACAAAGTGAGTGGTTACATTTCAAACCAAACAAAGATTCCATTTTTATTCATAAGCAGCGGAAAATATATAGTTCCTCACATGTATATCCAAAACATAGTTATTCAATAACATAAACGATTCTTTTAGTTCCTTAGGCGGATACATAAGCAACAAAATCTGAAAATATGGAATAAAGGTAAAATAGTAAATTCCCCATTCCCGTTACGTATCAGAGGGCCTAGGACTCGAACAAGCACATTCAACAACTTTCATGTACCTGAGTTATCTGTACTTCCGAAGAAGCACAGACTCCACAAAACAAACAAAGGGGTGAGAAACAGTTTCATAATATAACGGTGCAAATAACATCTCAAAGGATAATCACATAAACAATGCACATCATACATCATCAACCTTCCATTCAACAAATGCAATGTGACTCAATGACACAATGCAACATGCGGTACCGACTTTCAATAATGGTTCATCTATTCGAACTCGGATGTATCGCTTACGCTCCACCGAGACACGATCATTCCTGCACCAATGATTCGCAATGAATACGAATAATCACTTACGCTCCACCGAGACATGATTATTCAACCAAATATGTATGCGTATGCAAACTTGTTTACACATACAATATCACAACCCACATGAATACAATCATGTCATCACAATCCTCAAGATCTACATCATTTACCAATCAATACATCATATAATTATATCAAGTGCATTAACAAGTACATACAATTCAAAATAGTCACATAATCTTATTTACTAACTATTGATTGCCAGGTCCTATAGTTACTGCTAATCATGATCCCTAACGCCTTAAACTAATGGTACAAACATCAATTCAAAGAACAAGATGATTCCGGATTAAAACGTTGCATAAATTCCATTTACAGAGGCCTGACACGGCCTCCCGTGTCCCCTGACACGGCTCGTGTCAGGTGGCCTGGGGACACGCCCCCAAAATTCCACTTTCCAACACAGCCAGAGGGCTGACACGGTCGCCCGTGTCGTGTGACACGGCCCGTGTCACACCTCCTGAAGCCCCTTCTCCCAAAAATCCTCCTGAAACCCATCTCCCGTAGCCTGACACGGCCACCGGTGTCCTGGGACACGGCCCGTGTCAAGAGGTCGGTACCAGAAATCCATTTTTTCATAAAAACTCTATTTTCTTCCCTTTTTTCACCAACACGAATCTAATTCTCTTTATTTCGATTTTAACATCCAAATTAGTCCAATTTACATACTTATTAATAATTTAAGCCTATAACATAAACTAATTATCTCACATGACTTTTTCATATCAAAATAAGGAAGAGTTATGAGGTTCAACCCCCTTCTTCATCTACCATAGCTTCCATAACTTTCATATGCCAATTCTCTCAATACCACGCATACATCACCAATACAATATCAGAACACAACATATATTCATAATCATCAAATAATTCATAAACATTTCAACAAATCATCAATCAAATCATAATTTATCAATCCCTAGGGAGTAAGGAACCCCTAATTACCCTTCTATGTTAGATCACCAATTATAAACCCTTTTTCCCCCTACCTTGAAATTGTAATGATTCTTCACAAACTTTGATCTTGATGATCTACGATCCTTGGCCTTCCTCCTCTTCTTTCTTTTCTCCAGAACCTCTGCTCTTCGTCAAAATACGATCAAAATGAGAATTGTATCGTGTTTCCCCTTTTCATAGAGAAATCAATTTACACTTTTACCCATTAGACCTCCAACTCATTCTTTTATTTTATTTTATTAAATAATAACAATATTATAATAGTACACATCATTATATTATTATTATTTACATAAAATATTTTCTCCAATCATAATCCAAATATCCCACCATATTATTAATATTCATTTTATAAAAATTGATTTATAAAATCGCGGCGTTACTACTCTCCCCCACTTGATTTATTTTCATCCTCGAAAATGTACCTGAATGGAATAACTCTGGATACGATTCCTGCATCTTGCTCTTTAATTCCCATGTAACACTTTCACCACCAGCTCCTCCCCAAGCTACTCTCACAAGAGGTATCTCTTTGCCCCTCAGTTGCTTCATCTTGCGATCTTTAATTCTTAACGGTAAAGTCTCTACCGTAAGATTGTCACGAATCTGCACTTCATCTCTCCTGATAACATGTGACGGATCAGGTACATATTTCCTAAGTTGTGATACATGGAACACATTGTGCAAATTCGAAAGTTCTGGCGGTAACGCTATTCTGTAAGCAACTTTGCCCACTCTCTGCATAATCTGATACGATCCAATAAACTTAGGATCCAACTTCTTAGATTTCAAAGCACGTCAAACACCCGTCATTGGGTTGACTCTCAAGAATACATGGTCACCCTCACTGAATTCTAAGTTTTTTCTTCTATTATCATGGTAACGTTTCTGTCGACTCTGAGACGCTTTCATTTTCTCTTTGGTCATTTGAATAGTCTCGGTAGTCTATTGAATAATTTCAGGTCCAAGCATAACATTTTCACCCGTCTCATACCAACACACAGGGGTTCTACATCTTCTACCATATAAAGCCTCAAACAGTGTCATTCCAATACTCGAATGGTAACTGTTATTATAGGTAAACTCAATTAATGCCAAATGAGTATCCCACGCACCACCTTTTTCTAACACACAAGTTCTCAACAAGTCTTCTAATGACTGAATAGTCCTCTCGGATTGTCCATCCGTCTGTGGGTGATAAGCTGAACTCAATTTCAACTTAGAACCCAAAGCCTCATGCAAACTTTTCCAGAATTCAGAAGTAAACCACAGATCTCTATCTGATACTATACACGACGGTACACCATGCAATTTCACAACTATCCGAATATAAATTCCGCCAACTTAGTTAACAGAAAACTAATGTTGATTGGAATAAAATATGCAGACTTAATCAACCGGTCTACAACTACCCAAATAACATCAAATCCTCTCGTCGTACTCGGCAAACCTGTCACGAAATCCATAACAATACTATTCCATTTACACTCTGGGATATCTAATGGTTGCATCAGTCCCGAAGGCCTCTGATGTTCCACTTTTTATTTCTGACATATCAAACAAGCATAAACAAATTGCGCGATATCCCTCTTCATACCGTGCCACCAAAATAATTTCCTCAAATCACGTTACATCTTTGTAGCTCCTGGGTGAATACTCAAGATACTCCGATGAATTTCTTCCAAAATTGCTTTCTTTAACTCAACACTTCCAGGCACACAAATTCTTCCTCGAAATCTCAAAATACCATTATTATCCAAACTAAAATCACCGCCTTGATCGTTTCCTTCGGTATGCATTAAGTCCACCAATCTCACATCTTGCCTTTGGCTCTCCCTAACCACATCAAGAAATTCATTATTTATTCGCAACATACCCAACTTGACGCTTTTCGGTGTCAATTCACAAACCATACTCAAATCTCTAAATTGCTCAATTAAATCCATTTCTTTCATCATCATAGTCGACATATGAATCGTCTTCCGGCTTAATGCATCTGCTACCACATTTGATTTTCTGGGATGGTAACTCAGATTAAAGTCATAATCCTTTAAAAATTCTAACCACCTTCTTTGTCTCATATTAAGCTCCTTCTGATCAAATAAGTACTTTAAGCTCTTATGATCACTAAATACCTCAAACCGCGAACCGTAAAGGTAATGCCTCCAAATTTTCAATACAAACACCACTGCAGCCAATTCTAGATCATGAGTAGGATAATTCCTCTCATGTACCCTCAATTATCTTGAAGCATATGCCACCACTTTACCAACTTGCATTAACACATCACCTAAACCCATTTTAGATGCATCACAATATACAACAAAAGCTTCATTTGGATTCGGTAAAATTTGTATCGGTGCCGAAGTTAATATCTTCTTCAACTCTTCAAAACATTTCTCACAAGCTGCATCCCAAATAAAGGCTTGACTCTTCCGGGTTAATTGAGTTAATGGCAACGCCAAATTAGAAAATCCTTTTATGAACCTTCGTTAATAACCAGCCAGACCAAGGAAACTTCTAATTTCCATTACCGTCTTCGGAGGTTCCCACTTAAGTACAACACTAACCTTTGAAGGATCTACTCCTATTACTTCACCAAATATCACATGCCCCAAAAAGCTCACCGTCTTCAACCAGAATTCACATTTGGAGAATTTAGCAAACAATTTGTTATCTTTTAATACCTGCAGCGCAATCCTCAAATGCTTCGCATGATCTTTTTCAGACTTCGAGTAAATCAATATGTCATCAATGAACACCATAATAAATTGGTCCAAATAATAATGAAATATACGATTCATATATTCCATAAAAACTCTTGGCGCATTAGACACTCCAAAAGGCATCAAAACATATTCATAATGACCATATCGAGTTCTAAACATCGTCTTCTGGATATCTTCTTCCTTCACTCTTATTTGATGGTATCCCGACCTCAGATCAATTTTGCTAAAAACACATGTTCCAACAAGTTGATCCATTAAATCATCAATCCTAGGAAGTGGATATTTATTTTTAATGGTCACTTTATTCAGCTGTCGATAATCAATGCATGGACTCATACTACCATCCTTTTTCTTCACTAACAACATTGGCGCTCCCCACGGCGATACACTGGGTCTAATGAACTTCTTATCGAGCAAATCTCCAATCTTAGATTTCAACTCCGCTAACTCAGTCGCAGACATCCTGTACGGCGCCATAGATATATACCTAGTACCACGAACCAAATAAATAGTAAACTCCACTTCACGTGTCTGAGGCAACTCAGTAATATCACCAGGAAATACTTCTAAAAATTCATTCACCACTGCAACTCTTCAATAGTAACTGTTTCTTCAACGAATAATGAAACGAACACTGCAAACATTTTCGCCTCATCTTCCAACAAGGTCCTCAGTTCTTTCATAGGAACCGAACTAGCCAATACCTCTTCTTCCGGAGTCAAAATTAATAACCTCTTCCTAAAACAATCAATATAAACCCGGTTGGACTCCAACCAGTTCATACCAAAAATCACATCAAGATTACCGAGCGGTAAACATATAAGATCCACTTCAAACTCTCTATCTGAGATTGTTAGAGTACAATTACGACACACCAAAGTGGTAGTCACAAAACCTATAAATGGAGTGTCTATAACCACTCCTCGACTTAACTGAGAAGGTTCCTGATAACGAGAAAAAGTATCGTTTTATTGCTATGTTTCAATGTCGTTTTATCGCATATTTATCGTTTTAACACCCGATTCCTCGAGTTTTCTTTGTCATTTTGCATGTACATCAATTATAGAGCCAAATCATGAGCCACAAGTGAAATGAGCAAAAACAACCATTAAAAGATGAAGAAAATAGGAATTCTGCATAACCTGCACTTTTTGTAACAGTCACGACCGTCACCTAGGAGTCACGACCGTGACACGCTAAAAGGAGCAGTCACCAGTCCCTCACGACCGTGACGCGCATAATACACGGGAGACGAGCGTGACACCCTTGTCACGAACGTGACAAGGGGAATTTAGGGTAATATGCTGAGACTTGGTCATGTACGTGCGTGCTACGTGAATTCAACCTTCCTATTCTCCCGCAGACCAAGCCATGCAGCTTCTCCCTGGATTTTCTCAGCATTTACGAAGCCCATGCAATTATTCCAACTGCCAGCCCAATTATGATTCTATAAATAGCTTAGTTTCAAAGAACAATGCACAGAGTTTTATTTTTACTTTTCTTGCGGAAGCTCTGCCGTATTTTCATTGTACCCTGTTCATTTATTTTTCCAGCATTTATTTGTTCTTGTTTTAGTTTTATATATCCCAACCAAACCATATAACAATTTCCAACATTAGGAAATTGTTATAATTTAATTTTTTTTCAAAGCCTTCAGAATTTCTTTCAGTAATTTTTATTTCCGATTCCGGTCCGTACTCCGAACTTGCCAGCTTGTGGAAGAAGGAGTCTAACATTTTGATTGTTATTCAGGTTTTTATTTCAATTGCATTTATATTAATGTTAAGCATTTATTTTTCTGTTATGCATATTTTATTTTGTATTTCTCTGTCTCTGCCTCTGTCTGGTTCAACAATTAGCTAAACACCTTAGGGCGGTATGTAATTAAAATCAACTAAATCGGTAAAATAAACTCTAGGCTTAAAATAATTAAGAGCTTAAAATTCTGGCTGTGACTTTTTATTATAAAATCAATCTTTTTGTTACGAGAGTAAGGAAAGTGTAATAGGTTAGGTCAAGACCACGAGAGTGTGAGATTTTAACCAGATAGCTAAAGTTAGGCATTTAATTTAAACACAGCGAGAGCGCTTTAAAATGAATTAGAATTATTAAGTTTCCAAAAATTATTTCTAAACACTTATGGGCTAGCGAGAGCAGGCATAGGGCTTTAGGGGTAAGATCTGAGATAAGACCACGAGAGTGTGAGTTAAAGATATTTAAACTGGTAACCTCTACAGAATAGATTAAGTGAACCATCTTTATAAGCCTAGGTTAGATTATCCCGCCTAAGTTAACATAATTACATACCGACCTCCTTAGTATTATTTTATTAAACTTAAATTTAATTCCCGCATTTAATCTTTAAAAACAACCGAAAAATCGTGACAACCATTCACCTTAGCTAAACTAGTAAATCCTCTAGCACTAAGTAATCATAAAGTCCCTGTGGATCGATAATCTTAAATATTACTTCGATAGGCTGTGCACTTGCAGTTAAGATACCGCTAGACACATATTAGAGTACGTCTTTAGCCCATCAAGTTTTTGGCGCCGTTGCCGGGGACCTTAATTTAGTTACTAGTGCACTTTAGAGTAGCATTGTCTAGACTAAGGTAACAACTATTTTCTATTTATTTTCTAATTTCCCGAGTGTATGCCAAGTACTCGCTCTCAAGGCGAAAACTTGCAACCTCTAATCCCAGAATCGGAACGCTTCTTACACGTAAGAAGACGGATATTCGATTACGAACAAAATTACAACATTCCAGATCTTCAAATAGATCCACCTAAACCAATCGTAACATCAAAGGACGCAAAGATGGCTGAAGAACAGAATCATCCACTTAAATATTACGCTAGTCCTTCGCAAGTTGAACCGCATTCCAGCATTGTCGCACCGGCTATCAACCGAAACGATTTCGAATTGAAACCTTCGCTGATATCAGCCGTAGACATGGCAACGGGGCGGGTCGGGGACGGTTTTTATCTCCCCCAAACCCAAATCCATATTTCCAGACAACCCTCATTCCCCGCCCCAAACCCAAACGGGGATGGGGAATTAAAACCCAAACCCGTCCAAAATGGGTTTGGGTTGAGTTCGGGTATCCCCGCCCCACCACTATCTATTTAGTAAAGTTATTTTTTTAATAGAAATATTTAATTTTTCCAAAATAAAATTACATTACAAATAATAAAATAAAACAATCTCAAAAAATTGCATACATACATTTCAAATATTTTAGATAATTAATAAAAATCAAAATATCAAAACATTGACCACATATTCAATATTATAAATTAACAAAACTAAATAATAATGTACATAATAAAATAAACGGGCGGGTTCGAGGGTGGCTTCGGGGTGGGTACTAGTGTCCCCATTACCCGACCCGTCCCCATATTTTTTAATCGGGGAAAACCCAAACCCAAACCCAAACAGAGTCAGAGCGAGTTTTCCCCGTCAACTTCGGGGCGGGTTCGGGTGGGTACCCGCGGGTATGGGTTTTGTTGCCATCTCTAATCAGCCGTGCAACAAAATCAATTCGCCGGAAATCCTACCGAGGATCCGAATCTTTATCTTTCGATCTTTGTGCAATACGCAGATACCGTAAAAGCCAATGGAGTTACCCAATAAGCTATCAGACTACGTCTTTTTCCTTTTTCACTTCGAGACAGAGCGAGAGCCTGGCTTCAATCTCTACCTTCGAATTCAGTAACTACGTGGGAGGAACTAAAAAGAGTTTTCTTGACCAGATATTTCCCACCTAGCAAGACAGCTATGCTGAGAGCTCAGATCAACGGATTTAAGCAAAAGGGAAACGAATCACTTTTCGAAGCTTGGGAATGCTATAAAGATATGCTGAAACTTTGTCCACATCACAGATTAGTAGAATGGATGGTCATCCATACCTTCTACAATGGACTCTTGTACAATACAAGAATGACAATTGACGCTGCCGCAGGCGGTGCACTAATGGACAAAGAATATAACGATGCTTATGCACTTATCGAAAGTATGGCTCAAAACCATTACCAATGGGGAAGCGAGAGAGTCGCAACTGAGAAACCAACAAAAGGAGGTATGTACGAAGTGAGTAGTATGGACCAAGTCAATGCAAAGTTTGACCAACTAATCCAAAAGATCGACAACTTGGCCATAACACCAACAACCACCGTGGCTGCAGTAACACCTAACTGTGAGTTATGTGGAGTTCCAGGACATGATGTTCCTGATTGTCAACTATTAACAGGAATTCCCACAGATCAAGTGAATTATGCTCAAGGAAACCCGTACTCAAACACATACAACCCAGGTTGGAAGAATCATCCGAACTTCTCCTATAAGAACAACAATGCTTTATACGCATCAGGTCAAACACCAACTACACCACCAGGATATCAAAAGACTGCTCCTAATGTCCCTAGAAAATCGAACCTTGAATTGATGATGGAGAACTTCATAGCTAACCAATCTCAAACAAACAAGGACTTCTTAAACCAAAACATACACACTAGTGAGCAGATTAAGCAATTAGTAAGCAAAGTAGATGCATTAGCTACACATAACAAAATGCTTGAAACTCAGATTTCACAAGTAGCTCAACAACAAGCACCTACCGCTGCACCAGCTGGAGTATTTCCTGGACAACCTCAACCTAATCCGAAAGGACGGGCCAATGCTGTGATATTAAGAAGTGGCAAGGAACTGGACGGACCTACCGATCCAAGACTTGACAATCCAACCATGTACCAAAAACCGGATAAACCGACTGAAATGGTGAATGAACCAGAAGAAAAGGAAGATAATAATCAAGAGGCAGTGGAGAAAGAAAAGCCTTATGTGCCTCCACCACCCTATAAACCACCAATTCCGTACCCTCGGAGATTAACCAATTCCAAGACGATGGGCCAGTTTAAAAAATTTGTTGAACTTCTAAAACAGTTGAATATTACTATTCCATTTACAGAAGCTATCACTCAAATGCCCTCGTATGCTTAGTTTTTAAAATAAATCTTATCCAATAAGAAAAAGATAGAGGATAACGGAACCGTTACACTTCTGCTGAGTGTAGCACAATAATTCAGAATAATATGCCTCCTAAGCTAAAAGATCCAGGAAGTTTCTCTATACCCTGCGTAATAGGAAAATTCGTCATTGACAAAGCTCTATGCAATTTAGGAGCCAGCATCAGTGTTATGCCCTTAACGATTTGCAAAAGGCTAGACATGGGAGACCTAAGACCAACTAAAATGTCTGTTCAACTAGCCGATCGCTCTGTTAAATATCTTGTAGGCATACTAGAAAATGTCCCAATACGTATAGGACAATTCTATATTCCTACTGATTTTATAATCATGGACATCTCTAAAGACTCCACTACACCTATCATACTAGGAAGACCATTCTTAGCTACCGCCGGAGCTATAATAGACGTAAAGAAAGGAAAGCTAACCTTTGAAGTAGGTGAAGAGAAAGTTGAATTTATTTTAACACAATTCTTACAATCACCGGTGTTGCACCCCAAAATTTGCCCTCACAATACAAGACTTTGTGTTCTAAGAAGTTTCACAAGGTTCACAAGTTTCCCAACACTTACAAGACCTTTCATTAGGTTCATGAAGTCTACAAGTTACTTTATGAAGGTTCACAAGGTTCACAAGTTCCACAATGCTTTCAATACCTTTCTTGAGGTTCATGAAGTCTACAAGTCACTTCTTGAAGGCTCACAAGGTTCACAAGCTTCACAATACCTCCCATGAGGTTCACAAGACACTTTATGAAGATTCACAAGGTTCACAAAGTTCACAATTGGTCAGAAGAGTTGACAATTCCCTCAGACAATGCACCTCCTAGGCAGTGCATCCAAAACTAGGGTTTTGCCATTAATCAGGCTAAATGGACTTCCAAGACTTCAAGTGAGCTTCATAACATCTTATATGTGTTTAAGAACCCCCACGACAAGTTTCAAGACTTTTCTCAGAAGTTTGCTCAGTCAGATGATCAGATAAGTCAAAATCAGTCAATGCAGTCAAAAAGTCAAACTGAGGTCAACTGTGGTCAAACCAAAGTCAAACTTCATGATTTTTTGCCCAACATCAAGTATATGAAGTAAAATTAATCATTTGATCAAGGGTTGATCATGATTCATCAAGGAGATTTCAGATCATCAAGAATCAGGAGTTTCTAAATTAGGGTTTACTCAGTAAAAGTCAACTGAACTTTGACCAGCCATAACTTTCACATACTTCATCACCAAGTCTCCACTCGAAGCTCATTTTGAAGGAAATTGAATTCTCTACAACTTTGATCTTGCAAGTCAAGCCCAAAAATGCTTCATTTGGAAGATATGAGCTAAGACATTATAGGTCATTTCAAAAGTCAACAAAAAGTCAACAACTTCAAAAGAGCATAACTTGAGATTGGTAAATGATATGGACATGAAACCAATGGGGTTGTTTAGAGGACTCTTCAAGCTTTCCAAAATGTCCAAGAACACCCTCATACCATTAAAATTGAGGAAGATGTGCCCTTGCAAAGTTGGGAAATTTTATGATGGTTTATGATGAAAATGGAGGTTTAAAACCAATTCTTTTCAAATGGGCTTGGCAAATTGTGATCCAATCCATACCATATCATCATGCACGACCCAAATGATTAAAAATCAGAATTTTTATTATTTTATTTTTATTTATTTTGATTTAATTCATAAAAAATCATTTTAAATAAATATAAAATATGAAAATACAATATTTGATGAAGATTGAGCTTCTAGAATCTCATCAATACTGATTTGAATTGAAAGGGAAGGAAATCATGAGATTGGTACAAAAATAGCAAGCCTTCATGAACAAATATTTGAATTTTAAACCATGATCTTTTTCAATCTTCAATTATCAAAATCTCCATACAACCATTCAATTTTTCTGACCTAAATGATCCTCATATAAGTACTGATCATAACCCTAGCACTCATTCACGAATTGGCTGCCTCTAAGTGTAAGTTCACAAATCAAAAAAACCATCCAAAACTTACATTCAGATTCTTCAATCCAGGGCACTAGAAGGTAAAATAAGAACATGGAGAGCTTCATTGGACATCATTGATCATGAACCATCATTCATAAGCATCCAAATCGTGCCATAATGATGAACCCGTAGCTTGTTTATGCTTGACAAAATTTTTTTCGATTCCAATGATTCACTGCATATTATTGAATTTTGTTTACATAACCTTGTTTGTTGATGACTATAGATGGAATCTGGATCGTTTGGTGAAGTTCCATAGCCTGAAACATGATCCACCATTTTTAGGGTTTACGGCTCCAATTAGGGTTTTGTAATCCAGCCAATATAAATGGATTATGAGGACGTAGAAGGATTGGAAATCTTGTTAGGAACTTAATGGCATAGTCAATTTCGTAAAATCTTACTGTTTTGTCAATGTATGAATTTTGTAGGTTTTGCTACCATTCTGTTTTCGCAGGTAATCTCCTAGCTATTTTCGCAGCTAAGTTCGCAGTTCTGGAGGTAGAAGAAGACTTCTTCGCGCGCATTTGTGAATTCAAAAATCTTGTATTATATTTTATGAATTATTGGCTGTTTGGTATCACAACAATTATGTTGTCCCAGTGGAAGGAGGCGTATGCGTATTGGCAACAGGACCTGTGATCGAATCCTGGCCACGACAAATGTTTTGTTTTTTTTTCATTAACGCGTTGAGTATTACATATTATTATTGTTTGCTGGATTAATATCAGGTAGGCTCTTCCAGCCAGGCGGTTATGTGTGTTTGCTTGTGTTCAAAGGTCCTGGGTTCAATACCACCCCAGGCCTTTTTTGCTTTTCATTATTTTTCACAATTTTTCAAAGACAAAGCACAAAACCAAGTTGACTAATTCCTCTATCACCTGCGCCTGGCTGGCCTAGTGGTGAATTTTGATGCTTGCAAACAGGATGTCTTGGGTTCAAACCCAGCCAAGGTAAGTTTCCTTTTACTTTTTTTAATTTAATTTATTTTCTTAATTTGTTTAATTGTTTTCTTATTCACTAAATAAGGATTTAAATTATGCATGAATATATGTTTAACAAATATTTTCTAAAAAGTTCTAAACTTTTGTGTTTCTAATTCAAAAATCCTTTTCTTTATTATATATGTAAATATAATATATGCACATTATTAAATAATTTTGTATAGTTAAATTGAAAACCCTAAAAACATTTTTCTAAACAAAACCCTAATTTTGAGAAAACCTAATTTTATTTTCTAAATTATTTTTACTTTCTAATTTTTTATATAATTATAATATATATATTTATTTAATATAATTTTTGTAAATGTAATAATTAATAAAAATCAAATTTTGTAAATGTGATTAATTTTTGTAAATATGATGTTTAAAACCTATTTTCTTCATATAATGTATAAATATCTTTTAATAAATAATTGTTTAGAAATAAATTGAATTTATAATAATTAAATTTTGTAATTATAATACATTTAAAAATAATTTGTAAATATAATTGCCTATATTAAATAAAAAATTGTTCATCTTTTATTCTTGTAATATTTTGGCTAATTTTATTTATTTTAATTATTGTTACTAACCATGTTATTATTTATTATTTTTGCTTCATTAATCTTATATATTTTGTTATTATTATTATTTCACTAACTTTATTTATTTTTTAATATTTTTACTAACCCTATTTTAAATTATTATTATTACTAACCCCATTTATTTATTATTGCTTATTTCTTTATTTTTGTTTATTATTTATATTTTTGCTTTTATATTTTGCTATTTATTTTTAATTTGCCTATTATTATAATTATTTTGTAATTGCTCCTTGGTGTAAAGATTGTAAATGTTTAATTATTTAATTTGCTTGCTATGGTTAGTAATTTAGGGAGTGCAAATATGTATTCTATTTAAAAATAAATTTAGATCATTTTAATTAAAGATAAATAATATTGAACACTCACCGTAAGTCGATTTTTAATCGCCATCTCACATTCCTAAGGTTATCCCTCAATGTTGCCTATTAATAAGGTCAAGTGGGGTGTATAAAGCAAGTCCCTTAAAAGAAAAAATCATCAAGTCCCTAATGGTTGCCTTTAAAGATCAAGTCCCTTCGAATAATGATGATAGTCCCTCCTGTATGCTTAATACACCCCACAGTTGCCTTCATAAAAACAGATGTCCCTCACATGTCCCTTACATCCAAGGTAATGACTACCTATTCCTTAATAATAGGGATAGTCTTACCACTTAAAGGATAAAGAACAGGAAAGACTTAAACTTTAGGGTAGGTACCTCCTAGTTGCTTGCTCACTTCATTTCAAATTTTCAAACTTTTCACAATTTCAAACAAATTTTCAAAAAAACAAGTTTTTACGCATCCGTACATGGATCATTATTAACTCATCTGAAAATTTTCTATTCACACACTACACTTTCAAAAACAATTCAAAAGTGAGCTAAGTAACTAAGAGCCCATGGATAACCATGGATGTAAAGGGTGCTAACACCTTCCCTTTACATAACCTACCCCCCGGATCCAAAAATATCTCTTAAGGTCTTTCCTGTTCTTTTATGCCTTTCCTTTGGATAAAATAAAAGTCGGTGGCGACTCTTGCTATCCGCAACATAACTTAAAGTCAGTTCTCCCACCGTGTTACAGAACTGGCGACTCTGCTGGGGATTTAAATTTAAGAGGGGTACCCTTAGGAATTAGGTCACTTTAAATTGTTTGCCTTGTTTGCTTTATATTATCTTGTTGGGGTGATCTTATGTGTGAAAGGTCCTAACCCGGATCTAGTGTACCTTAGGTAAATGGCAATAGACCAAGGAAACTGTACGACGTATATCGATACGGTTGATCTGGTGGCCATAGTTAGTGCGACTTCTTGGTTGGTGCTTATGTTCCTTAAGTCAAGTTGAGGATAATATGAGGCTGCCATATGTTGTCAATGCACTAACTAACTTTTAGAACCCTAGTTAACTCATCTTGGCCTTTAGAAAGTAGTGAGGTAACCGGCTTTGGTGCAGACTGAAGTTGGTTGACACTCGATACTACGCTCATTGAGATCTTAAACTTGGAGGGTTTTGGTTGGCAAGTAAGTTGCTTTCTGATCAACCACCCTTGTGAAGGATCAATGATATTGAGATCCCTTAGAACCTGGTTACTTTTGTAGGACAGGATGAACCATCTAACTTCAGGGGAGGGTACTTACCTTTGAACCTCATGCAAGCCTTTAAACCTAGGGCTATGGTGTGACTTGTTTGTGTGTGCCACATGTTTGTGATTGAGCATAACATCATGACATCATCATGCATCATAAGCATAGCATTTTCACTAACCATTTCAAGGACCAAGGGATTTATCTTTGTTCTTTGTTGTAGGTCATGGCTTCTGCTCGTAGAAACACCATCAGAATCAACTTTGTGGGGATACCTCCCAAGCTTAAAGAGTTGGTTTCTCAAGTGGCTGATCACTCCCAGTTCATCAAGAGACATGGTCACCTATTGGATCTAGTCACTTCAGGGTTCAATGAAGACATGATGAGTGTCCTGTTTCAGTTCTTTGACCCTAAGCACCATTGCTTTACATTCCCTGATTATCAGCTGGTTCCTACAATGGAGGAGTTCTCTAAACTTCTGGGTATACCTGTTCTTGATCAAAGACCCTTCACAGGCTTGGAGAAGGAGCTTAAACCAGAGGTTATTGCTGCAGCTCTACGTTTGAAGAAGTCAGACATTGTTCTAGAAACGAGAAGCGGAGTTAAGGGTATTCTTGCCAAGGTACTAATGGATAAAGCTCAAATGTTCTTGAAGGCCATGAGCTATGATGCTTTTGAGGAAATCTTAGCCTTGCTGATATATGGCTTAGTGTTGTTCCCCAATCCAGATCAGTTCATAGACGTTCATGCCATCAACATTTTCCTGAGTCACAATCCAGTGCCTACATTGCTTGGAGACATCCTACATTCTCTTCACACCCGTACTACAAGGGCAAGAGGAACTTTGATGTGTTGCATACCTTTGCTATCTAGGTGGTTCATTTCTCACCTTCCTCGCTCAGTAATGAAGAATGAGCAAGGGTTCAGATGGTCCAAGAGGATCATGTCACTTTCTCACTCAGATATCCATTGGTGCTCCAGATCTATGGAGAATGTCACCATCATTGACCGTTGTGGGGAGTTCCCTAATGTGCCACTTCTAGGCATAAGAGGAGGCATCACCTACAACCCCTCTCTAGCTTTACGACAGTTTGGTTACGCTCGGAGTGATGGTCCTCATGACATGTTGATTCAGGGTATTGTGTTCGACTACGACAACGATCTTCAAGGTTACCGTCAAAGGTTCATATGAGCTTGGGGAAAAGTGAACAAGGTTGACAGCAAGACTCTGGAACCAAAGTACACCATTCCTATGGAACCTTATCTCAGATGGGTACGAGCACGTGCTCAGACTCTTATGATGCCATATCCTGCCGTCCTACCAGTTACCATGGAACCTGTTGCTGAAGGAGACACAGCTTATATCATCCTTCATCCAGACATGCCTACTGATATGGAAGACTTGCAGAGATCATGGATCCAATTGAAGGAGCAAAGGGATACTTTCGAGGCTCATTACAAAGCAAGCCAAGAAAGAATCCTGGAACTAACAAAGCAACTTCACGAGGAACGGAATCTCAATTCATACCTCAACACAAAGAGGAAACGTCCATGGGAGACTTAAAACCCCATCTTTTGTACTGATTTCATTTTCATTTTTGTAAGCCTAAAAGGCAAAACAAAGTTATTACTAATAAAAAGTTACTTTCTTGTTTGTTTAAGCAAATTTAAATCCTGCGGTCCTTGAAAACATTGCATATACATTTACATTCCATTTCATTGCATCACAGGTTTATAATTGTGCACAGGTTTCTCATCTTCTCGCTGTTTATTTCAGCAATGGCTCTTGAACAATCAGTTAAGGATCTCCAGACACAAAACGCACAGTTCCAAGAGCTGATCTTGAACCTGTCCAAGGGGCAAGATGAATTGAAGGCACTGCTGGCCAAGAAGACTAAGAAGGCTAGAAGGTCTGCTAGGTTGATCAACATGGGAAGAAGGTTCAAAGGTCTTGCCAAGACCAAAGAGCCAGCTGAAGACTATGAATCTGAAGAATCTGAAAAAGAGGGAGGCAGTCTCCACAACACTATGGGGGACTCTGATTCTGAGGCTAATTACTACCATGAGCCTAATGAAGACAAATTCAAGATGCTGGTGGATAGGATGGATGCTATGGAGTTGCAGAAATCATCTGGGCTGGATTTTGAGGATTTGAGTTTGATATCTGGGGTGGTCATACCTGTGGGTTTCAAGGTTCCTACTTTTGTTGTCTATGATGGGGTCTCTTGTCCCAAGCTGCATCTGAGGTCTTATGTCAGAAGAATTCAACCCCACACTGCT
This sequence comes from Lathyrus aphaca, assembly GCA_963966055.1. Taxonomy (NCBI): domain Eukaryota; kingdom Viridiplantae; phylum Streptophyta; class Magnoliopsida; order Fabales; family Fabaceae; genus Lathyrus; species Lathyrus aphaca. The sequence goes on from OZ014525.1 coordinate 19,555,509, forward strand.
GATAAAAAGTTGTGGATCCATTTCTTTCAAGAGAGCTTATCTGGAGCTCAGTTGGAGTGGTATTATCAGTTGGAGAGTGTCAACATCAGAGACTGGAATGATCTTGCTGAAGCTTTCTATAAGTAGTACCAATACAATGCTGACTTAGCCCCCACTCGCATGCAGCTTCAGAGCATGTCTATGGGTGCCAAAGAAAGTTTTAAGGAGTATGCTCAGAAGTGGAGAGATTTAGCTGGAAGAGTTCAACCCCCTTTGACTGACAGGGAATTGGTTGATATGTTCATGTGTACGCTGAATGGTCCGTTTTACAGTCATCTCATTGGAAGCTCATCATCTGGCTTCACTGAGTTGATCATGACAGGAGAGCGAGTAGAGAATGGTATAAAGAATGGCAAGATCCATGTGGGTACTTCTTCATCAAGTGCTGCAAAGAAGCCTCCCACTGGGAAGAAAGAGTCCAATGCTGTTTATGGTCAACCTGATCGTAATAGAAGGCATCAGTCTGTGAGTGCAGTTCATATTTCAAATCCAACTCCTGCAACAACAGAGTAGCCACAGGGCAACCAACAGAGGGCTAGAAGACAGTTCACGAAGATCAACATGTCAATGGCTCAGGCATTGCAATATTTGTTAAAGGCTGAACTTATTACTTTGAAAGAGGCTCCTCAGAATCCCAATGTTACCTCTCCCAGGTACAATCCCAATGCACGATGTGCGTATCATTCTAACTGTCCGGGACATGATACTAATAACTGCTGGATCTTGAAGAACAAAATTCAAGATATGATTGATGCTGGAGAAATTGAGTTTGATCCTCCAGGTACTCCAAATGTGATTACAGCTCCAATGCCAAATCACGAGAAGACTGTCAGTGCCATTGATGAAGATCTACATGTCTATTCAGTAATGGAGTTGAACACACCATTGTCTGTTATCAAAAAGAGGTTAGTACAAGCTGGGATCTTTCCAAGTTGTCGTGAAGATTGTTTGTATTGTACCTATAAGCCGGATAGTTGCTTCATATTGAGAGATGGAATTCAACGTCTCATGGATAAGTATACTATAGTGTTTGAGAAGACTCCGTCGTCTGTAGAAAGTATGGTGGATCATCTGACTCAAGGTAGGAAGATTGAAGAGGTTGATATGGTTGACAAAGTACCGATAAGAATCACTTCAAAGAGACCTATTAAAATCACTCATCAGGGTCCAATCAAAATTACTGCTGAAGGTCCCGTGAAAGTTGTTGCTGAAGCCAGAGTAGCTCCTGTGGTCATTACTACTCCTGGTCCTATTCCTTATACATCTGATAAAGTTGTGCCTTGGCACTATGGATCTGATGTTTACATCCATGGTGTTAAGCAGGAGCCTTTACCTGATGTGCCTGCTGACATTGATAATATTGCTGGATCTAGCAAGATCACTCGTAGTGGAAGAGTCTTCTCTCCTCCAGTTACTTCTAAAAATGCAGTTACTCCTGCTGCTACTTCCACCACTGATGCCCGGGGCAAAGGTCCCGTTATTGAGCCTGTATCTACTGATGTGCCAGCTGCTGATGATCTCTCCAAGCAGATGGAAGAAGTATTGAAAATCATTCGCAAGAGTGATTATGACATTGTTGATCAATTGGGGCATACTCCCTCAAAGATCTCTATGTTGTCCTTGTTGCTGTGTTCAGAGGCCCATGCCAAGTCCTTGATCAAGTTTCTGAAGACTGCACATGTACCCAATGCTATTTCTGTTGACCAGTTTGAGAATTGTGTTGCCCACCTGACCTATGATAATGGGTTAGAATTTTCTGATGCTGATTTGACCCCTGCCAAGAGGGATCATAACAGGGCCTTCCATATTTCAATTGAATGCAGGGGCACTACCCTGTCACATGTATTGATAGACAATGGTTCCTCTCTGAATGTGTTGCCCAAAGAAGTCCTGAACAAGCTGAGTCCTGAAGATGCTGTGCTGAAGCCCAGTAGTATTGTGGTAAAGGCTTTTGATGGTTCTAGAAGAGTAGTGCATGGGGAAATTGATCTTCCAATCAAAGTTGGTTCTCAAGTTTTTACTGCTACATTTTATGTGATGGATATGCGTCCTTCGTACTCTTGTTTGCTTGGTCGTCCCTGGATCCATGGGGCAGGTGCTGTAACCTCTACATTGCACCAAAAGTTGAGATATCCGGTGAATGGAAAGGTTGTTACTGTCTATGGAGAAGAAGAATACTTTGTCAGCCATGTAAACACTTTCAAGTATCTGGAAATGGAAGGTGAATACATTGAAACTCCGTGTCAGACGTTTGAAGTGGTTCCTTGGGTTGTTAATGATTATGTAGCTCCTCCTGTTGTGAAGAAAGTTCCTGTGGTCACCAGAAAACCTCCAACAATGGCAATGGCCTCCCTCAATGATGCTAGAGCTGTGGTGGATGAAGGTGGTTGTACTATTTGGGGTCAGCTTCCTGATATTCCATACAAGTCTGACAAGTTTGGTTTGGGTTTCACTGCAGAGTCCCAGAAGGCTGTTCGTCGTGCTCGTGCTGTTCGTATCACCAATCAAGGGGTTGCGAAAGATCAGATCAATGCTGTGGGAGACCATGATGAAGACTATAACTTGGATGCTTGGATTTTTCCTACTGTGGGTGCTGGACTCAATAATTGGAAAGCTGAAGATGTTATCCCTATCTCCTTTAGTCAGGAGTAAATACTATTACTGTGTTGTTTTTAAATTTGTAGTTTCTTGAACAATAAAACTTTCAAGCCATGTGCCTTACCCGGGGCACAATGGTGTGCTTGTTACGGGCTGTCATTTCATTTGCATACTTCATTCAATAAAATCAGTGGACGTTTCGTTTTCGTAAATATTGTGTTCCTTGTCTTTCTTTTCTTTTACTTTTATCAGCTATGTGTTCTTACACACACCCACATCACTAAATGCAGATCCTCATCCACTCTGGATCCTGTTGATAACAGTTCTACTATTGCCAATTATAATTTCGAGAATCCGATCTATCAAACTGAAGACGGAAATGAGGACGATTGTGAAATACCTGTAGAGCTTGCTAGGTTGTTACAACAAAAAGAGAAAGCTATACAGCCACATGAAGAGCCAGTCGAAGTTGTGAATCTGGGAACTGAAGAAAACAGAAAAGAGGTCAAGATAGGGGCTGATTTAGAGGACAGTGTCAAGAGCAGATAGATTCAGATGTTACGTGACTATGTGGAGATCTTTGCTTGGTCTTATGAAGATATGCCAGGGTTGGATACAAACATTGTGGTTCACCGTTTGCCAGTGAAAGAAGATTGTCGTCCAAAGAAGCAGAAGGTTCGTCGTATGCGTCCTGAAATGTCAGAAAAGATCAAAGCAGAGGTAATGAAACAGTTCAATGCAGGGTTCTTAGCAGTGACTTCTTATCCTCAGTGGGTTGCAAATGTGGTACCGGTTCCTAAGAAAGATGGTAAGGTACGTATGTGTGTGGACTACAGAGATTTGAACAAGGCTAGCCCCAAAGATGACTTTCCACTTCCTCATATTGATATTCTGGTAGACAACACTGCTCAGCATAAGGTATTCTCTTTTATGGATGGTTTCTCTGGTTACAATCAAATCAAGATGGCTCTTGAAGACATGGAGAAGACAACATTTGTGACACAGTGGGGCACTTTTTGTTATAAGGTGATGCCATTTGGTTTGAAGAATGCAGGGGCAACATATCAGCGTGCTATGGTGGCTTTGTTTCATGATATGATTCATCATGAGATAGAGGTATATGTGGATGATATGATAGCCAGATCTCAGAATGAAGAGCAACATCTTGATCATCTGCACAAGTTGTTTGAGAGGTTGAAGAAATACAAGTTGAGATTGAACCCAAACAAGTGTACTTTTGGAGTTAGATCTGGAAAGCTCCTGGGTTTCATTGTCAGTGGAAAAGGTATTGAAGTGGATCCTGCAAAAGTGAAAGCTATACGAGAGATGCCAGCTCCCCGTACTGAGAAGGAGGTTAGAGGTTTCTTGGGACGATTGAACTACATTGCAAGATTTATCTCCCAATTAACTACCATCTGTGAGCCAATCTTCAAATTGTTGAAGAAAGATCAGGTGATGGAATGGAATGATGAGTGCCAGTCTGCCTTTGATGAAATCAAGAGATATTTGCTAGAACCACCAATTTTGATGCCACCAGTTGATGGAAGACCCTTGATTATGTACTTAACAGTGTTAGACAACTCAATGGGGTGTGTGTTGGGGCAACATGACGAGTCTGGTCGAAAAGAGCAGGCAATATACTACCTTAGCAAAAAGTTTACCGACTGTGAAACAAGATACTCACTGCTCGAGAAAACTTGTTGCGCTTTGGCATGGGCTGCTCGCCGACTAAGACAGTATATGTTGACCCATACTACCTTGTTGATTTCGAAGATGGATCCAATCAAGTACATATTTGAGAAACCTGCTCTCTCCGGAAGAATTGCAAGATGGCAAATGATTTTGACAGAATATGACATACAGTATACTACTCAGAAGGCCATTAAGGGAAGTGTTGTTGCTGATCATTTGGCTCATCAGGCAGTGGATGATTACCAATCAATGAGTTTTGAGTTCCCTGATGAAGACATTATGATTATTACCAAAGAACCTGGACAATATGACAGACCTGAACAAGGATCCCGATGGACTATGGTTTTTGATGGTGCCTCAAATGCACTTGGTAATGGCGTTGGTGTTGTGATTAGTTCCCCTGAAGGTTGTCATACCCCGATTACAGCCAGACTTTGTTTCTATTATACCAATAACATGGCTGAGTATGAGGCATGTATCCTGGGTATTAAAGCTGCTATTGATATGAAGATTCAGTTCCTTGATGTGTATGGAGATTCAGCCCTGGTAGTAAGTCAGATTAAAGGAGATTGGGATACCAAGCATGATAACCTCATTCCTTACAGAGAGCATGTGTTGTCTTTGATCCCACATTTCAAAGAGATTACCTTTGAGCACATTCCACGAAGAGAGAATCAGTTGGCAGATGCATTAGCCACCATGGCATCCATGTTTGAGATCAGTTGGGATGATGAAGCTCCCAAGATTACTATTGATAGATTTGAAAAGCCTGCATACTGCAATGAGATTGACACAGAAGGGGCAGAAGAGAAGCCTTGGTTCTATGAAGTAAAAAGATATCTTGAAGCTCAGGAGTTCCCTGAAGGGGCATCTGTCAAAGATAAGAAGTTTCTGAGAAGGTTCTCTGCTAAGTTCTTTTTGAGTAATGGTATTTTGTACAAGCGCAATCATGATTCAACTTTGCTTCGTTGTGTGGATAAGAAGGAAGCAACAGAGATTATGGAAGACATGCATGATGGGATCTTTGGCACTCATTCTAGTGGTCATACTATGGCAAAGAAGATATTGAGAGCAGGGTACTACTGGTCTACCATGGAAGCTGATTGCTATCAACACTCCAGAACATGTTACAAATGTCAAATCTATGCTGATAAAGTCCATGTACCTCCATCACCCTTGAATGTGTTGACTGCTCCTTGGCCTTTTGCCATGTGGGGCATTGATATGATCGGTGAGATCAAGCCTACTGCTTCTAATGGACATCGTTTCATCCTGGTTGCTATTGATTACTTCACGAAGTGGGTGGAGGCAGCTTCATTTGCATCTGTTACCAAGAATGTTGTGGCTCGATTCATTAAGAATAATCTCATATTTAGGTATGGCATCCCTGAAAGGATTATCACTGACAATGGCTCTAATCTGAACAACACTATGATTACTGATCTCTGCACGCAGTTCAAGATTAAGCATCATAACTCTTCTCCGTATCGTCCGAAGATGAATGGGGCAGTTGAGGCTGCTAATAAGAATATCAAGAAGATTGTACAGAAGATGACTGTTACTTATAAGGATTGGCATGAGATGTTACCATTTGCTCTTCATGGTTATCGCACTACAATACGTACTTCAACAGGGGCAACCCCATTCTCCTTAGTCTATGGTATGGAAGCAGTTCTGCCCATTGAAGTTCAGATTCCTTCCTTAAGAATTATGAAGGATGCAGGCTTGGATGAAGATGAGTGGATTCAGACTCGACTTGACCAGATAAATTTGATTGATGAGAAAAGGTTAGCAGCAGTTTGTCATGGCCAGATGTACCAGAAACGGATGATCAAAGCTTTTAACAAAAAGGTTAAACCAAAGGTATATCAGGCTGGTGACTTGGTAATCAAACGTATCATATTACCACAGGGTGATCCTAGGGGCAAGTGGACTCCAACATATGAAGGTCCATTTGTAGTCAAGACAGTGTTCTCAGGAGGTGCCATGATACTTACTACAATGGATGGTGAAGACTTCCCACAGTCTGTAAACGCAGACATAGTTAAAAAATACTACGCATAAAAAGAGACCTGCTAGGTTGACAGGCCTAGGCAAAAATAAGGGCATCCCGGCAAACCAAAAGGGTTTGGGCAAAAATTAGGGATATATATAAAAGATGTACACCCGACAAGTCGAAAACCTGAAAAGGCGGCTTGGGCAAAAAAGGGTATCCCGGTGGATTGAAAACCTGAAAGGGCAATCCAGGCAAAAGTTAGGGATTAAAGCGTATGACTATGTCTCGTTTGGATCACCCATGAAACTGCAACTAGTTGTGCTACTTAATCAAGCTCAAACAGATAAAGCTCAATCCAATCGTTTCCGTCTCAACAGCAAAGATGAGATACTTGAAGATAATGGCAATAGTAGAATTGAAACTCAATAGGATTATTTCCCACATAACTGATTTTCCTTGTTTTGTAAACACTTTATGACAAAATCCTCTTACTAGGGTTTATGTCTCCTTGTACGAACTTACTCGTGTATGGGTCACTTTTGATATAAATAAATTCCATCTTTTGAATCCAGATTTACTTTTACCCTATTTACATAAGCGAAACGTCCATTGGTTGTGTTTGAATGTATGTATGCTTTTGAATATGATTGATGTTTACCAAAAATGCATGAATGCTTAATATGATTGATGTTTACCAGAAATGCATGAAAATGCAGTAATAGTATTTACTAAGGACGAACGAGGGAAGGATTTCAACGAAGCTTCGCCGGTTCATCTTTACAAGACAGTTACAAACCCTCGGTAGGACGAATCTATCTTCATAAAGTCCCATCTCCCCTGGAATTTATATCCATCTCTTTTATCCTCATACGGATATACAGGAATTTACTTTCCTATAAGGGTACGACGAACGAAGACGGGAGGTTATATCTGCCCTACTATCAAACGAAGACGAAGGTTATCTATACCTTACTATCCCCAGCAGACGGGAGGTTATATCCATCCTTACTATCCCCAGCATACGGAAGGTTATGTATATCTCATCATCAAACAAGACAGGGACAAGTTCCTCATATTCTTCAGCAACGAATCGGGATTTATTTTCCCTGGCCAGCAGTTGTTATATGAAGATATCCAGACGCTTCCGGCAGTATCATATCATACATACATCATACCATAACATACATATACTTAGATACATAATACATTACTTAAGTGCATCATATCATACATGCATACATAATACATAAACTAATATTATTATACAAAAGCTACCTTGTTTCAGGTTATTTATCCAACAAACAATACTTATGACTATCAGGACTGCTTTATCCTCCTGAAAACTTATCATCTCTCAAGACTGCTTCATCCTCTTGGGAACATATTACTACACCATGACTGCTTCATCCTCCTGATAGCTTATCATTACCTCAGGAATGCTTGATCCTCCTGACAGCTCATTATTACCTCAGGATTGCTTCATCCTCCTGACAGCTTCTTGTACCTCAGGATTGCTCCATCTTCCTGACAGCTATCATCATTACTTCTGGACTGCTTCATCCTCCAGGACATCTTTCAAGAGAGCAAATCCTGACGCTCTTTTGACCTCTTGTTCAAGATACATTTTTCAAAGGAACTAATCCTGACGTTCTTTTGATCCATAAGAGTAAATCCTGACGCTCTTTTGGCCCCTTGTTCAAGACATTTTTCAGAGGAACTAATCCTGACGTTCTTTTGACCCTTAAGAGAAAATCCTGATGCTCTTTTGACTCCTTGTTCAAGACATCTTACTCAGAAGGACAAATCCTGACGTTCTTTTGATCCTTAAGAACAAATCCTGACGTTCTTTTGGCCCTTGGAGAATAGGCAAACAGTCTGTACAAAAATCTATTCCCTAATCCAGAATATTTCCAGAAGAGATAATCATCACAAGATTTATTTCTACTGGTCCATCCAACAACTCAGATCATGTTGCATAAATGATTCAGAGACGGCCTATACAAAGACCTAGTACTGAAATCCAGTATCAGCACAAAGTTATCATCACATCCAGTTCTTCCAAGTGGCATCTTTAAGCCCACTCAAGTAAATACAACCAAACATCAATATCATTCTACGCACTGGTGAGTGCAAATTTTTGGGGCTTTTGTGTTCAATCCCCTTCAACCTTCCAGGTCATGACTGGCAAATATACCAATCTAACCCCTCAGGTTTCAGAAAATTGAACAGGGGCAGCTGTTGCACCCCAAAATTTGCCCTCACAATACAAGACTTTGTGTTCTAAGAAGGTTCACAAGGTTCACAAGTTTCCCAACACTTACAAGACCTTTCATGAGGTTCATGAAGTCTACAAGTTACTTTATGAAGGTTCACAAGGTTCACAAGTTCCACAATGCTTTCAATACCTTTCTTGAGGTTCATGAAGTCTACAAGTCACTTCTTGAAGGCTCACAAGGTTCACAAGCTTCACAATACCTCCCATGAGGTTCACAAGACACTTTATGAAGATTCACAAGGTTCACAAAGTTCACAATTGGTCAGAAGAGTTGACAATTCCCTCAGACAATGCACCTCCTAGGCAGTGCATCCAAAACTAGGGTTTTGCCTTTAATCAGGCTAAATGGACTTCCAAGACTTCAAGTGAGCTTCATAACATCTTATATGTGTTTAAGAACCCCCATGACAAGTTTCAAGACTTTTCTCAGAAGTTTGCTCAGTCAGATGATCAGATAAGTCAAAATCAGTCAATGCAGTCAAAAAGTCAAACTGAGGTCAACTGTGGTCAAACCAAAGTCAAACTTCATGATTTTTTTCCCAACATCAAGTATATGGAGTAAAATTCATCATTTGATCAAGGGTTGATCATGATTCATCAAGGAGATTTCAGATCATCAAGAATCAGGAGTTTCTAAATTAGGGTTTACTCAGTAAAAGTCAACTGAACTTTGACCAGCCATAACTTTCACATACTTCATCACCAAGTCTCCACTCGAAGCTCATTTTGAAGGAAATTTAATTCTCTACAACTTTGATCTTGCAAGTCAAGCCCGAAAATGCTTCATTTGGAAGATATGAGCTAAGACATTATAGGTCATTTCAAAAGTCAACAAAAAGTCAACAACTTCAAAAGAGCATAACTTGAGATTGGTAAATGATATGGACATGAAACCAATGGGGTTGTTTAGAGGACTCTTCAAGCTTTCCAAAATGTCCAAGAACACCCTCATACCATTAAAATTGAGGAAGATGTGCCCTTGCAAAGTTGGGAAATTTTATGATGGTTTATGATGAAAATGGAGGTTTAAAACCAATTCTTTTCAAATGGGCTTGGCAAATTGTGATCCAATCCATACCATATCATCATGCACGACCCAAATGATTAAAAATCAGAATTTTTATTATTTTATTTTTATTTATTTTGATTTAATTCATAAAAAATCATTTTAAATAAATATAAAATATGAAAATACAATATTTGATGAAGATTGAGCTTCTAGAATCTCATCAATACTGATTTGAATTGAAAGGGAAGGAAATCATGAGATTGGTACAAAAATAGCAAGCCTTCATGAACAAATATTTGAATTTTAAACCATGATCTTTTTCAATCTTCAAATATCAAAATCTCCATACAACCATTCAATTTTTCTGACCTAAATGATCCTCATATAAGTACTGATCATAACCCTAGCACTCATTCACGAATTGGCTGCCTCTAAGTGTAAGTTCACAGATCAAAAAAACCATCCAAAACTCACATTCGGATTCTTCAATCCAGGGCACTAGAAGGTAAAATAAGAACATGGAGAGCTTCATTGGACATCATTGATCATGAACCATCATTCATAAGCATCCAAATCGTGCCATAATGATGAACCCGTAGCTTGTTTATGCTTGACAAAATTTTTTTCGATTCTAATGATTCACTGCATATTATTGAATTTTGTTTACATAACCTTGTTTGTTGATGACTATAGATGGAATCTGGATCGTTTGGTGAAGTTCCATAGCCTGAAACATGATCCACCATTTTTAGGGTTTACGGCTCCAATTAGGGTTTTGTAATCCAGCCAATATAAATGGATTATGAGGACGTAGAAGGATTGGAAATCTTGTTAGGAACTTAATGGCATAGTCAATTTCGTAAAATCTTACTGTTTTGTCAATGTATGAATTTTGTAGGTTTTGCTACCATTCTGTTTTCGCAGGTAATCTCCTAGCTATTTTCGCAGCTAAGTTCGCAGTTCTGGAGGTAGAAGAAGACTTCTTCGCGCGCATTTGTGAATTCAAAAATATTGTATTATATTTTATGAATTATTGGCTGTTTGGTATCACAACAATTATGTTGTCCCAGTGGAAGGAGGCGTATGCGTATTGGCAACAGGACCTGTGATCGAATCCTGGCCACGACAAATGTTTTGTTTTTTTTTCATTAACGAGTTGAGTATTACATATTATTATTGTTTGCTGGATTAATATCAGGTAGGCTCTTCCAGCCAGGCGGTTATGTGTGTTTGCTTGTGTTCAAAGGTCCTGGGTTCAACACCACCCCAGGCCTTTTTTGCTTTTCATTATTTTTCACAATTTTTCAAAGACAAAGCACAAAACCAAGTTGACTAATTCCTCTATCACCTGCGCCTGGCTGGCCTAGTGGTGAATTTTGATGCTTGCAAACAGGATGTCTTGGGTTCAAACCCAGCCAAGGTAAGTTTCCTTTTACTTTTTTTAATTTAATTTATTTTCTTAATTTGTTTAATTGTTTTCTTATTCACTAAATAAGGATTTAAATTATGCATGAATATATGTTTAACAAATATTTTCTAAAAAGTTCTAAACTTTTGTGTTTCTAATTCAAAAATCCTTTTCTTTATTATATATGTAAATATAATATATGCACATTATTAAATAATTTTGTATAGTTAAATTGAAAACCCTAAAAACATTTTTCTAAACAAAACCCTAATTTTGAGAAAACCTAATTTTATTTTCTAAATTATTTTTACTTTCTAATTTTTTATATAATTATAATATATATATTTATTTAATATAATTTTTGTAAATGTAATAATTAATAAAAATCAAATTTTGTAAATGTGATTAATTTTTGTAAATATGATGTTTAAAACCTATTTTCTTCATATAATGTATAAATATCTTTTAATAAATAATTGTTTAGAAATAAATTGAATTTATAATAATTAAATTTTGTAATTATAATACATTTAAAAATAATTTGTAAATATAATTGCCTATATTAAATAAAAAATTGTTCATCTTTTATTCTTGTAATATTTTGGCTAATTTTATTTATTTTAATTATTGTTACTAACCATGTTATTATTTATTATTTTTTGCTTCATTAATCTTATATATTTTGTTATTATTATTATTTCACTAACTTTATTTATTTTTTAATATTTTAACTAACCCTATTTTAAATTATTATTATTACTAACCCCCATTTATTTATTATTGCTTATTTCTTTATTTTTGTTTATTATTTATATTTTTGCTTTTATATTTTGCTATTTATTTTTAATTTGCCTATTATTATAATTATTTTGTAATTGCTCCTTGGTGTAAAGATTGTAAATGTTTAATTATTTAATTTGCTTGCTATGGTTAGTAATTTAGGGAGTGCAAATATGTATTCTATTTAAAAATAAATTTAGATCATTTTAATTAAAGATAAATAATATTGAACACTCACACACGTAAGTCGATTTTTAATCGCCATCTCACATTCCTAAGGTTATCCCTCAATGTTGCCTATTAATAAGGTCAAGTGGGGTGTATAAAGCAAGTCCCTTAAAAGAAAAAATCATCAAGTCCCTAATGGTTGCCTTTAAAGATCAAGTCCCTTCGAATAATGATGATAGTCCCTCCTGTATGCTTAATAAACCCCACAGTTGCCTTCATAAAAACAGATGTCCCTCACATGTCCCTTACATCCAAGGTAATGACTACCTATTCCTTAATAATAGGGATAGTCTTACCACTTAAAGGATAAAGAACAGGAAAGACTTAAACTTTAGGGTAGGTACCTCCTAGTTGCTTGCTCACTTCATTTCAAATTTTCAAACTTTTCACAATTTCAAACAAATTTTCAAAAAAACAAGTTTTTACGCATCCGTACATGGATCATTATTAACTCATCTGAAAATTTTCTATTCACACACTACACTTTCAAAAACAATTCAAAAGTGAGCTAAGTAACTAAGAGCCCATGGATAACCATGGATGTAAAGGGTGCTAACACCTTCCCTTTACATAACCTACCCCCCGGACCCAAAAATATCTCTTAAGGTCTTTCCTGTTCTTTTATGCCTTTCCTTTGGATAAAATAAAAGTCGGTGGCGACTCTTGCTATCCGCAACATAACTTAAAGTCAGTTCTCCCACCGTGTTACAACCGGCTATAGAGGATACATGATATCTATTGGACGTAATTGACGAATGTATAAGAGAAATGGAGATGAAAGAAACTACCTATTCCGAAATTATGAAAATTCAAATCCCTCCGATTTTTGGAGATGATAATTGGCGTGAACCATATCAGGATAATAGTCTAAGCGAAATTTTAGCACTTACACCGGATCCCATGCCAAGTAAAGATAAACCTACATTAGGGTTAAAAACTTTACCTAAGAACCTAAGATACGAATTCTTGGACACTGAATGTACAAGACCAGTTATAATCAATTCCAGTTTAGGAACAATTGAAACAAAGAAACTTTTAGATGTCTTAAAGAAATATCCAACTGCATTAGGATATAACATATCTGATCTCAAAGGAATATGCCCTTCAATCTGTATGCATCGTATTCTGCTAGAAGAAGATTGCAAAACCTCCAGAGAATCTCAAAGAAGAATTAACCCAATCCTTAGCACTGTAGTAAAGGAAGAAGTTAAGAAACTACTAGATGCCGAAATAATATATCCAATCTCTGATAGTAAATGGGTTAGTCCAGTACATGTAGTACCAAAGAAAGGAGGTATCACTGTTGTGAAAAATGCTAAAGGCGAATCGATATCACAAATAGTAGTGACAGGACATAGAGTGTGCATCGATTATCGTAAACTAAACAAAGCCACTCGAAAAGATCATTTCCCACTACCTTTTATAGATCAAATGTTAGAACGATTAGCCAAGCATTCATATTTCTGTTTTCTTGATGGTTACTCAGGATTTTTCCAAATCCCTATCCATCCAGATGACCAAGAGAAGACTACATTCACATGCCCTTATGGAACGTTCGCCTATAGACGAATGCCCTTTGGATTATGCAACGCTCCTGCAACCTTTCAAAGATGTATGATGTCAATCTTCGCAGATTTTATAGACAACATCATGGAAGTGTTCATGGACGACTTCTTTGTATGCGGGCAAAGTTTTGAAGGATGCCTATCAAATTTAGAAATGGTGTTAGAAAGATGTGTAAAAGTAAACTCGTGCTTAACTGGGAGAAATGTCATTTTATGGACAGAGAAGGCATCGTACTAGGACACGTTATATCTGACAAGGGAATTGAAGTTGATAAAGCCAAGATAGAATTCATAAAAGATCTTCAACCCCCTAAAACCGTTCGAGAAATACGAAGTTTTTAAGGACACGCCAGTTTCTACCGACGATTCATCAAAGATTTCTCGAAGATCACTAAACCTCTTACCGGTTTATTAATGAAAGACGTTGAGTTCATATTTAATGAAGATTGTCTTAAAGCATTCGAAACTCTAAAAACAACCCTCATCACCGCACCAATCATGCAACCCCCTGACTGGAGATTACCTTTCGAAATCATGTGCGATGCGAGTGACTATGCTGTAGGCGCAGTTCTAGGCCAGAGGAAGGAAAAGAAACTTCATGCGATTTACTATGCCAGTAGAACCTTAGATTCTGCTTAGATGAACTACGCCACTACTGAAAAAGAATTGTTAGCAGTTGTCTTTGCGCTTGACAAATTCCGTTCTTACCTAGTAGGAGCAAAAATAATCGTTTACACAGACCACCCTGCTATCAGATATCTATTGACTAAGAAAGATGCTAAACCAAGACTCTTGAGATGGATTCTACTCTTACAAGAGTTTGATCTTGAAATAAAAGATAAGAAAGGTACTGAAAACGTCGTAGCGGACCATTTATCTAGAATAGAAGGTATTAAACCCGAACAAGTGCCGATTAACGATGATTTTCCGTATGAACAGCTGATAGCACAAATAGGAAGCGACCCAGTTCAGTTAGACATAGATGAACCAGAACCCGTAGAAACAATCCAAACAACTGTAGGACTGCCATGGTACGCTGACATTGTCAACTACCTAGCTGCAGGAGCTCTTCCACCTGATTTAACCTATCAGCAGAAAAAGAAATTCTTTCACAATCTCAAACATTACTATTGGGATGAACCATTATTGTTCAAAAGAGGACCCGACAGAATCTTTCGTCGATGTATTCCCGAAGAAGAAATAGAAGATGTCATTGCTCACTGCCATTCATCTCCTTATGGTGGACATGCAAGCACTTCCAAGACTTGTGCAAAAATCTTACAAGCCGGCCTATTCTGGCCTAATCTATGGAAAGATGTCCACATCGCTGTTATAAATTGCGATCGGTGTCAACACACCGGTAATATTTCAAGAAGAGATGAAATGCCCCAAAAAGGAATATTAGAAGTAGAAGTCTTTGACGTCTGGGGAATAGATTTCATGGGACCATTCCCATCATCTTTTGGTAATAATTATATACTCGTAGCTGTCGATTACGTTTCAAAGTGGATTGAAGTTATAGCTTCTCCTACAAATGACACACGAGTAGTAATAAAGCTTTTCAAAAATATAATCTTTCCTAGATTTGGTGTGCCTAGACTCGTCATAAGTGACGGTGGCTCGCACTTCATTTCAAAAATCTTTGACAAATTACTATCTAAGTATGGAGTAAGACACCGTGTGGCAACACCATATCATCCACAAACAAGTGGACAAGTCGAAGTCTCAAACAGAGAAATTAAACAAATATTAGAAAAGACTGTCGCCATATCTCAGAAAGATTGGTCATCTAAACTTAATGAAGCTTTATGGGCTTATAGGACAGCTTACAAGACACCCATAGGAACTACACCTTTCAAATTAGTTTATGGAAAGTCTTGTCATCTCCCGGTAGAACTAGAACACAAAGCATATTGGGCGATCAAAACTCTCAATATAAACTATAATGCCGCAGGAGAAAAGCGAATCCTAGATATTAACGAATTAGAAGAGTTAAGGTTAGATGCTTATGAGAATGCTAAGATATATAAAGAAAGAACTAAGCGATGGCATGATAAACGCCTATCTAGGAAAGAATTTAGTGTGGGAGACGTTGTACTCCTCTTTAATTCAAGACTTAGGCTCTTTCCTGGAAAACTAAAATCTAGATGGTCAGGACCCTTTGAAATAACTAGAGTGTTCCCGAGTGGAGCGATAGAAATTAAGGGTAGGAATAGTGAACCGTTCACAGTAAACGGACAACGTTTAAAACATTACCATAAAGTTGAAAATAGAGATTATGCAAATAGTCTAAGGCTTTTAGAGTTGTCCACTAATTTCCCTGATTAATCTAACCTAAGCATTACGTCAGGCTTTTGACGATAAAAACAGCGCTTAGTGGGAGGCAACCCATTTAATCATTTAACCATTTTGATCATTTTATTATTTTGTCATTTATCATTTTATTATTCGTTTATTTGTTTTGTCATTTTATTATTGTTTTATTTCATTATTATTATTATTGCTTTTATTTATGCATTTATTTCCTTATTTTTCCTTATTTTAATTTTTAATTTTTGAATCACCTTTACAAATTTTCTAAAGTCTTTTCCACTTTCCTTCTCCCCCTGATTTGTTTCCTCCGTATTTACACTAACTATGGCTAACCAACCGATAAACCTTATGGAAACCAAATTTAGAGGTAGGAACCAAAGAATGAAATTTGAAGAGTTATCACAGAGACCAATGGATTTGACTCTGTACCCGGATGATTTGACTATGGAAACCTTAGGTATACATGATAGCATCCTATACTTGTTTAACCGACTTGGATGGGAGAATGCACTGATTAAACAAAAGTTTGTGACTTACCGCGAGCTCACCCTTGAGTTCCTCAGCTCCTTAGTTTACTTACCCGAGCGCGGTTTTGGATTCAGGAAAGGATTTATCAGTTTCCGCCTATTTGGAATAGAATATGACTTTAACCATAGAGAACTAGCTGACTTATTAGGATTCCCTAGTGGACCCTTTGCTTTTACTACCACACAGGTAGAATTGATGGACATTGAGCTGGATTTCTTTTGGGGAACCTTAACCGGAAATTAGCATCCTGAACCAAATAACATGAACAATGATGAGATACATAACCCTGCTATCCGCTACTTCCATAAGATCCTTGCCCACACCTTCTTTGGAAAAGAAGAGAACCTTACTGGAGTATCTAAAGATGAGATATTCATTATGTCATGTGTGACTAATGGACAGCCAGTATATGGTGTGCCTTTCATGATGCAAACCTTCACCCGAATCCAAGAAGAACCTGATCTACCCATATTAGTAGGAGGTCTTGTCACCATGATTGCTGATGCCTTAGGACTTAGATACTAATTACATAGGTGTAACCGTTTAGGTACCATCCGTCCTATGAATCTTAACTTTTGCTTTAACCGCCATATCATAAGGAATTTAGGACAACCACCTTTCGAGTACCTAATCAGGAATGAAGTAGTAACCCTGATCACACTACCAAACCATGCTAGAGTCAGTGTTCACAATAAGGATAATTGGCTTTATGAGCTAACCCCTCCTGACTATCCATCTACTCCCGAAACACCTCAATCCTACAAGATAAGGGATGATATAATGACCGATGTAGAAAGTGACCCTGAGACGCCTCCTGGTTACCATGACATTGACCACACTGATGAAGTGATTGAAACCCCTGAAGTGAATCAAGTAGAATATGCTGACAACTTAAAGAAAATCATGAATACTCTTGAAGTTTACCAAGCCGATATAAATATTGTTAAGGATGAGATTAAGAGCATGCGATTGGACGTTATAGGTTTAACTGACATAACGTGTGAGCAATTCTACCACCTGAACTCTGCAATCGAAGATTTGAAGAAGCACTTTTGAAAATGCTGTAGTGATCTAACTTATTTTACTTATTGTTTTCGTTTCTAGTTAGTTTAACATTTCGCAAACATTTTCGTACCTTATTTTTATTAATGCAATTTCCCTTCAACTATATCAAAAGCAAAACATTTCTAGTTTTACAAATTTTTCCAATTTAATCAATTTCTATGCTTTCAATTCATTACTGTTATATTTAAATTGATTAATGTTTTATATAATTTCTCGTGTGATGAAATTTACTAATTTATGTTGATCTAAAAATATTATATATTGTTTGTGTTACAATTAAATGAGAAGTGATCATAAAAGAAAGAAAAATTGTATTGAACGTGTGAGAGATAATGCATTCTGGAAAATATTCTAAGTTTTAATCCCTCACGGTCGTCATCACCCTCTAACGATTGTAACAAGCTAATTAGCGTGTCACGACCGTCATCAACCCTCACGACCGTGACGACCCCTGTTATAGGAATTCTGAGAAACATAATTGTTCTTCTTCGAAACCTCTTCTTTTTCAACTTCCACAACATTTAGAAACCCCCATTATCTCTTCCAAATCCCGTAACCTCCCATTACCCTAATTAAACTCCATTAACATCTCCATTTACTCCAAACCTATCACATTCACATCTTGCACTATAATCAGAACCAATTTCTTCACATTTTACACTTTTCTCACAACACTCAAAAACCTCTCATCTCCCACTCCCGTACTTGCATGCAATGGAAGAAATTCAGTTTAGAGATGGTGAGCATGGAGATAATCAGAGACAGAAGTTCATCAGATTCCAAAACCGTGGTGTTCAACCCACTCGATATATCGACACTGACTGTTTGAGGGAGTTGGGAATGCTCAACAGTGTGAAGCTCCTGCTTCAGAAGGTTGGTTTGTGGCATCTATGCAGTCAACCCCAGCCTACATTCGAGCTCCTGACATTGGAATTTCTGAGCTCATTTCACTATATCACTCCTCCCGGTTCATAAAGTCAACTCACCGGCGCTGCTAAGTTCAGATTGCTCGGCCGCGAGTTCGAAGTTTCACAAACAAGGATCGCCGAGCTGCTAGGTTTCGATCACGGCGATGATGCTCATCTCCGCGTGCCGGACAACTTCAGTGAAACCGCTTTCACCTTATGGCACGACATCACCAACACCCGTGCCACAGCCTTTCAGAGCCTGAATGCTACGCATATCCACAACCCGACGATCAGATACTTTCATCGCATCATCTGCAACACCATTTTTGCAAGAGAGAGCAATCACAAGCTTAACTCCAAGGAGCTCTTGTTCTTGCACTGCGCCTTAAATGACGAGCGCATCAATGCTGCCCCATTCATGTTGTCCCATATCCAGTCCATAGCGCAAAGAGGCGCAACCCCCTTCTACATTGGCGGGATTGTCACCACCCTCGCCATTCAGCTGGAGCTTGGTGACTTGGTTATCAATTTGCCTCGCAGAGCCGCAGAGTTCCTAACGAAGAATTATTGCAGGTCCGCCCACTTGATTGCTCAGAGAGAGGATGGCAGGTTCAGCCCTGTTATCCAAGGCACTGTTTATCACCACATCATCTTATCGTGCCGTGACCGCATCGATCCGTCCAACCGAGCCAACTGGCTATTTGCTTTATCGGATGCTGCCGGCCACGCCCCCATTATTGATGAGCAGGCCGATCCACCAGTGGACGAGATGCAAGACACCATGGATGCAGCTGAGCCTGTACAGGACATTCCTGAGTCCTCCACCCGACAGCCACCTGCACAGGAATTCACACTTGAAGACGTCCTCCGTGCGATTCATCAGCAAAACCAGATGAATGCCGCACTGGAGCGAAGGCAAAAAGAGCAACATGATGCATTACTTTCAGCTGTTGCCGCTAACCAGAGGACGAATGATGAGAAGCTCGGAGAAATCTTTAGCGAGCTGGAGTCTTTGCGTATTGATATCACTGCTTTCACCGGCACCGGTTCTGATCCTGAAGCGACCCCGACCAGACGCTCCCGCACCAGAAGCCGCGGCCGTGGTCATCAGCAGCCTTAGTTTTAGTTTTTGTTTATGTTTTTTCCTTTTCCGTTGTTTGTATTGTACTTTACCCACTATTATATCACAACATTGAGGACAATGTCTGATATAGTGTGGGAGAGGTACCTTTCATTTTTCCGCATTTTCCCTTTCCGTACTTTCCATTCCGTTGTATTCCCTTTTCGTATTTTAATGAAACAGAGCAATATTTGTGCTATTTTCTTTAGTTTCGAATTCTCCCCGTTTATTTAGCCATACCGAAAAACTTTTTAATTTTATCCTCGCATTACCCGACTTACCTACGAAATCATAGTTAGGAAGCTGAGAACGATTCAACAAGATCGATACAATCTTGACACCTTAGACTTCCCACTTAAGCATTCCGTTCCGATAATTGTTACGACTACACCTTAAGTTTCAGTTCAAAAGTAACCCCTAGTAGTTTATACTAGCAGTCAGCACCGTCTGAACACAAACCACGTGGGGAGCCGATGAATATAAGTGTTTGATGCCTAATCGATAATGATCCTTCATATCTCGATGCCAATAAAAAGAAATTGCACCAAAGTACACGGTCGCATATAAGAAACGAGAAATATGGGAAGGAGTCCATTGCGGGTTGGTTCAGAGGTACCTGGTTCTGAACTTGGTAGGGCGTGCTACGGCTCGATCCCCCATAACCTCCAAATCGGATAATGTATATAGGGTTACCACATTCGTGTACCAGACCCCGTGCTTAAAAAGGATCAAAGTCACTAACCGGCTACTCCACTACGTGCGTGCTAAGGCAAAGGGCTTAATGTGATTGCGCTAGAATGAAACTGGGTGAAATAAGATCGAAAGACTCTAGGTGGAATCGTAACGCAATTACCGAATGTTTCTTTTAACGGGAAGTCGACGACTTAGCTTATTGCTTGTGTCATTAATGTATCGTTAGTGTTTTATCCCAGTACCGGTTTATCTGACAAAACGATTCTTCGTAAGGTTTGTTGTGTGTGTTCGTCGATGAAAACATGTCCGACAATTTTCAGACCGACTATTTGCTTGAGGACAAGCAAAGGTTTAAGTTTGGGGAAGTTTGATAACGAGAAAAAGTATCGTTTTATTGCTATGTTTCAATGTCGTTTTATCGCATATTTATCGTTTTAACACCCGATTCCTCGAGTTTTCTTTGTCATTTTGCAGGTACATCAATTATAGAGCCAAATCATGAGCCACAAGTGAAATGAGCAAAAACAACCATTAAAAGATGAAGAAAAGAGGAATTCTGCATAACCTGCACTTTTTGTAACAGTCACGACCGTCACCTAGGAGTCACGACCGTGACACGCTAAAAGGAGCAGTCACGGTCATCACCAGTCCCTCACGACCGTGACGCGCATAATACACGGGAGACGAGCGTGACACCCTTGTCACGAACGTGACAAGGGGAATTTAGGGTAATATGCTGATACTTGGTCATGTACGTGCGTGCTACGTGAATTCAACCTTCCTATTCTCCCGCAGACCAAGCCATGCAGCTTCTCCCTGGATTTTCTCAGCATTTACGAAGCCCATGCAATTATTCCAACTGCCAGCCCAATTATGATTCTATAAATAGCTTAGTTTCAAAGAACAATGCACAGAGTTTTATTTTTTACTTTTCTTGCGGAAGCTCTGCCGTATTTTCATTGTACCCTGTTCATTTATTTTTCCAGCATTTATTTGTTCTTGTTTTAGTTTTATATATCCCAACCAAACCATATAACAATTTCCAACATTAGGAAATTGTTATAATTTAATTTTTTTTCAAAGCCTTCAGAATTTCTTTCAGTAATTTTTATTTCCGATTCCGGTCCGTACTCCGAACTTGCCAGCTTGTGGAAGAAGGAGTCTAACATTTTGATTGTTATTCAGGTTTTTATTTCAATTGCATTTATATTAATGTTAAGCATTTATTTTTCTGTTATGCATATTTTATTTTGTATTTATCTGTCTCTGCCTCTGTCTGGTTCAACAATTAGCTAAACACCTTAGGGCGGTATGTAATTAAAATCAACTAAATCGGTAAAATCAACTCTAGGCTTAAAATAATTAAGAGCTTAAAATTCTGGCTGTGACTTTTTATTATAAAATCAATCTTTTTGTTACGAGAGTAAGGAAAGTGTAATAGGTTAGGTCAAGACCACGAGAGTGTGAGATTTTAACCAGATAGCTAAAGTTAGGCATTTAATTTAAACACAGCGAGAGCGCTTTAAAATGAATTAGAATTATTAAGTTTCCAAAAATTATTTCTAAACACTTATGGGCTAGCGAGAGCAGGCATAGGGCTTTAGGGGTAAGATCTGAGATAAGACCACGAGAGTGTGAGTTAAAGATATTTAAACTGGTAACCTCTACAGAATAGATTAAGTGAACCATCTTTATAAGCCTAGGTTAGATTAACCCACCTAAGTTAACATAATTACATACCGACCGCCTTAGTATTATTTTATTAAACTTAAATTTAATTCCCGCCTTTAATCTTTAAAAACAACCGAAAAATCGTGACAACCATTCACCTTAGCTAAACTAGTAAATTCTCTAGCACTAAGTAATCATAAAGTCCCTGTGGATCGATAATCTTAAATATTACTTCGATAGGCTGTGCACTTGCAGTTAAGATACCGCTAGACACATATTAGAGTACGTCTTTAGCCCATCAGTTCCAATCCTAGCTTCTTCACACATTCCAAAGAAATAAACGAGTGTGTTGCACCCGTATCAATAATCACAAATAAAAGAACATTATTGATAAAGCAAATACCTTTGACCAATCGATCCTCACTAGTAGGTTGAGCTCCCACTAATGCGAATACTTTTCCACCCGCTTGTTGCTTCTTCAGTTTCTGGAAATTGGTGCTGATATGACCCTGCTCTCCACAATTATAACAAGTAGGTACATTCACTTTACAATTGGCCACTACATGACCTATTTTCCCACACTTGAAGCACTTCTTCTCCTCATTAGGACAATCAGTGGCACGATGACCCGTACCGTGGCATCTATAGCATTTGAGCACGCCAGGAGTACCTCCTCCCCCACTTGGCTTTTCCTCGATATTAGCCTTCTACTTCCCTTTACCAGTCGGAGCACTATAAGGAGTACCACTGAATCTCGACTTTCCCTTCTTTTTATTTACCGCTTTATAATGCGCAATTTCGGGCCCTGTTGTCGTTATCATAAATCCTACTTCTACTTACCAGCTTTGGATAATTCCTGATCTTCTGGCAAGCAATGCTCAGTTTAATTTCAGGACGCAACCCATTCTCATACTTCGGGCATTTTGAGGTCATAGCTTCCTCGGTGTTGTAATGCGCACAATACTGCACTAACTCTTCAAATTTGGCTGTATACTCAGCCACTGTCATGTTGCCCATGCTTCAGCTCTAGAAATTCTACTTCTCTAGCATTGCGAACGTCTTCCGGAAAGTACTTCTCCAAGAATTCTCTGTGAAACAAAACCCAAGTAATTGCAGTTCCCGCAGCTCCCAACCTTTGGCGACTGTTGTCCCACCAGACTTCAGCCTCGCCTTCCAGCATGTGGGTGCCAAACTTCACTTTCTGATCATCAGTGCATCCAATGGTTCTGAAGATCTTCTCAACATCCTTCAACAACTTATGTGCAGCCTCTGGATCCAGAATTCCACCTTCATAGTTAGGCGGTTGTTACTCCGGAACTGGTCCAATGCACGAGCTGAGCATCACCTCCACCCAGAACTACCTGAATGATGTTCTCGACCGTCTGCGCCATGGCTTGCATAGCCGCAACAAGAGAAGCACCATTCCTTCCTGCCATACTGATACAACAAACAACTCAGGTTAGGAAACACAACAACTCATATCCTAAGGACTGACTCAATCTGGCCGGTTGGACCGGCATGCTCTGATACCAATTGTAACACCCATTTTTCCCATTTTCAAAATATCAAAGATTTTCAAATAAATCAGAGTTTAAATCAATAAAGTGAATGGTTACATTTCAAACCAAACAAAGATTCCATTTTTATTCGTAAGCAGCGAAAAATAAATAGTTCCTCACATGTATGTCCAAAACATAGTTATTCAATAACATAAACGATTCTTTGTGTTCCTTAGGCAGATACATAACCAACAAAATCTGAAAATATGGAATAAAGGTAAAATAGTAAAATCCCCATTCCCGTTTGTTGCACCCCAAAATTTGCCCTCACAATACAAGACTTTGTGTTCTAAGAGGATTCACAAGGTTCACAAGTTCCACAATGCTTTCAATACCTTTCTTGAGGTTCATGAAGTCTACAAGCCACTTCTTGAAGGTTCACAAGGTTCACAAGTTTCTCTACATTTACAAGACCTTTCATGAGGTTCATGGAGTCTACAAGTTACTTCTTGAAGGTTCACAAGGTTCACAAGATTCACAATGATTACAAAGCTTTCCTGAGGTTCATGAGGTCTACAAAGTCACTTCATGGGGTTCACAAGGTTCACAAACTTCACAATACCTCCCATGAGGTTCACAAGACATTTTATGAAGATTCACAAGGTTCACAAAGTTCACAATTGATCAAAGAAGTTGACAATTCCCTCAGACAATGCACCTCCTAAGCAGTGCATCCAGAACTAGGGTTCTGACTTTAATCAGGCTAAATGGACTTCCAATACCTCAAGTGAGTTCCATAACATCTTATATGTGTGTAAGAACCCCCATGACAAGTTTCAAGACTTTTCTCAAAAGTTTGCTCAGTCAGATGATCAGATAAGTCAAAATCAGTCAGTACAGTTAAAAAGTCAAACTGAGGTCAACTGTGGTCAAACCAAAGTCAAACTTCATGATTTTTTGCCAACATCAAGTATATGAAGTAAAATTCATCATTTGATCAAGGGTTGATCATGATTCATCAAGGAGATTCCAGATCATCAATAATCAGGAGTTTCTAAATTAGGGTTTCCTCAGTAAAAGTCAACTGAACTTTGACCAGCCATAACTTTCACATACTTCATCACCAAGTCTCCATCCAAAGCTCATTTTGAAGGAAATTTAATTCTATACAACTTTGATGTTGAAAGTTAAGCCCAAAAATGCTTCATTTGAAAGATATGATCTAAGACATTATAGGTCATTTCAAAAGTCAACAAAAAGTCAACAACTTCAAAAGGGCATAACTTGAGATTGGTAAATGATATGGACCTGAAACCAATGGGGTTGTTTATAGGACTCTTCAAGCTTTCCAAAAAGTCCAAGAACACCCTCATACCTTTAAAATTGAGGGAGATATGCCCTTGCAAAGTTGGGAAATTTTGTGATGGTTTATGTTGAAAATGGAGGCCTAAAAGTAATTCTTTCCAAATGGGCTTACTAAGTTGTGATCCAATCCATCTTATCTCATTATGCACGACCCAATTGACCAAAATTCAGCATTTTTATTATTTTATTTTTATTTATTATTGATTTAATTCATAAAAATCATTTTAAATAAATATAAAATGTGAAAATCTATTTTTGGGTGAAGATTGAGGTTCTAGAAATTCTTAATTAGTGATTGAAGCTTAAAGAGAAGGAAATCATATGACTAATCCAAAGATAGCAAGTCTTCATGATCAAATATTTGAATTTTACAACATGATCTTTTTCAATATTTTTTGGATCAAATCTTCACACAACTAATCCATGTTTCTGACCTAATTCCTTCTCACATATATACTAAGCATAACCCTAGCCTCAAGCCACGAAATCCAGCAGCCAAAAGTAAGTTTCAAAACTCAAAAAATTCTTCCAAAAGTGAGATTCGGATTTTGGATTCCAGGGCATTTGAAGGCAAAGTAAGAACATAGAGATGTTTATTGGACATTGTTGAAGCAAAATCATCATTCATACGCATCTCATGAGCACCATGTTGCTCTACCCGAACTCATTTTTGCCTTGAATTCAATTTTTTCGATTCCATTAATATATGTATTATAAATTGTTTTTGATGGTTGATATGTGTTTATCTTGATCCCTAGAACGTTTCTGGACAATTGGATTGAAGGATGAGTGTCTAAAACGCAAACGGCCATGTTAGGGTTCATGACCTTACAATTAGGGTTTATCATTTGAATGCATATAAATAAATTCTGGAAACATAGAATTATTGTGTGAGTTGTGAGAATTATAAATCGTTAACCAATTTCGTGAATTGATGTGGTTTTGCTTGAGTTTCATTTTCGTAGGTTTTGCTAGGGTTTGTATTTCGCAGGAAAGCTTGTATCAAATTTCGCAGTAAATTTTGAAGGACTGGAGGTTGAAGACGAAGGCCATTCGCGCCAGTTTTGAAATTCAAATATTGTTTTAAAATATTATATGTTTTCCTTGTTTATATATCACCAACTGATGGTTGGCCCAGTGGCAGAGCACATGCGCGTTTGACAAGAGGGGGAGGGGATCGAATCCTGCCTTTACCAATGTTTTGATATTTTTCCCATTTAAATTGCTGTCTTAATATATTATAGTTTGTGGTTGTTTTGCAAGCAGATAGGCTCTCCCAGCCAGGCGGTAAGGCACGCGTATGAATGATCAAAGGACCTGGGTTCAACTCCCACCCCAGGCCTTTTGTTTCTTTTTTTTTTCTCTGGATTTTTTCAAGCAAGCAACAAAACAAACTCTTCCTCCTCACTTATTGCCTGCGCACCAATGGCCTGGTGGTTGTTGTTCTTGTTGGGAATCAAGCTGACCTGGGTTCAAACCCCGGTCAGGTAAGTTTTTTTCATACTCTCTTTCTTTTATTTGTTTTTTAATATATTATTATATTAAATATAATTTTATTTCTAAAACAATAAAAATAATAATAAAACATGTATGTTTTCTTTAATTTCAAAAATATATTTTCATAAATTATGTTTCTATATTTTGTGTTTAATTTATAATATGTATATATAAATTAGAATATTTTTGTATATAGTTAAGCCCTATTTTTTTTTAAAACCCTAAAAATATTTTCTAAATAAAACTTAATTCTATTTTCAAAAATGATTTCTATTCTTATCATAATTATCATGTATATAATTTTTTTTAAATATAATTATAAACTCTTTTCTTCATATAATATATAAATATATTTTACACTATGTTTATAATTTAAATCATTGTCTTTTAAAAAAAAATAATTGAATAATTAAATTTTTTTTGTAATTATAATATATTTAAAAAATAACTTAATAACTTGTAAAATTAAAACAATTGTTTGCTCATATTTTTTTTTTAAATATAATTGTTTATATTAAAAATTGTTGATTTATTATTGTTATAATTTTGATTAATTTTATTTATCATTGTTATTACTAATTATATTATTTATTTTGCTTTATTAATTTTATATATATTTCATTAATTTTTATTATTTACTAACCATATTATTATTTATGATTATATTTTATTATTATGTTTCTAACCTTATTTCTAAATTATTATTATTATTATTTTATTATTACTAACCCCTTATTATTTATTTTTTATTATTTATTGCTTATTTAATTTGCTATTTATTTTGTTTATTATTATAATTTTGTAAATGCTCCTGGATGTAAATTTGTAAATATTTTTTATTATTTGCTATGGTTAGTAATTAGGGAGTGCAAAATATGTATGTTATTTAAAATAAACTTAGATCATGTTAATATAAGATAATTAAATTAAACACTCACACACGTAAGTCGATTTTAATCGCCGTCTCACTTTCTAAGGTTATCTCTCAAGTTGCCTACAAATAATGGTCAAGTGGGGTGTATAAAGCAAGTCCCTTTTAAAAGAAAATCATCAAGTCCCTCATGGTTGCCTATACGAATCGAGTCCCTTCGAATAAATGATGATAGTCCCTCCCGTATGCTTATTACACCCCACAGTTGCCTTCATAACCAGATTGTCCCTCATATGTCCCTTAACATCCAAGGTAATGACTACCTACTCCTTAATAGTAGGGATAGTCTTACCAAGGAAAGGATAAAGAACAAGAAGGACTTTAAACTTTAGGGTAGGTTCCTCTTAGTTACTTGCTCACTCCAATTTTCAAACTTTCCACTATTTCAAAACAAATTTCAAACACTTTACAATTTTCAAACAATTTTCAAAAATAAGTTTTTACACATCCGTACATGGATTATTATCAACTATTCTGAAAATTTTTCTATTCACACACTACACCTTCAAAAAACAATTTAAAGTGAGCTAAGTAACTAAGAGCCCATGGATAACCATGGATGTAAAGGGTGCTAACACCTTCCCTTTACATAACCTACCCCCCGGACCCAAAAATATCTCTAAGGTCTTTCCTGTTCTTTTATATCCTTTCCTTATGGATAAAATAAAAGTCGGTGGCGACTCTTGCTATCCGCAACATTACTTAAAGTCAGTTCTCCCACCGTGTTACAGAACTGGCGACTCTGCTGGGGATCTATTTTAAGAGGGGTACCCTTAGGAATTAAGATCACTTTAAATTGTTTGCCTTGTTTGCTTTATATTATTTGTTGGGATGCTCTTATGTGTGAAAGGTCCTAACCCGGATCTAGTGTACCTTAGGTAAATGGCAATAGACCAAGGAAACTGTACGACGTATATCGATACGGTTGATCTGGTGGCCATAGTTAGTGTGACTTCTTGGTTGGTGCTTATGTTCCTTAAGTCAAGTTGAGGATAATATGAGGCTGCCATATGTTGTCAATGCACTAACTAACTTTTAGAACCCTAGTTATCCCATCTTAGCCTTTAGAAAAGTAGTGAGATAACCGGCTTTGGTGAAGACTGAAGTTGGTTGATACTCGATACTACGCTCATTGAGATTCTAAACTTGGAGGGTTTTGGTTGGCAAGTAAGTTGCCTACTGAACAACCACCCGTGTGAAGGATCAATGATATTGAGATCCCTTAGAACCTGGTTACTTTTGTAGGACAGGATGAACCATCTAACTTCAGGGGAGGGTACTTACCTTAAACCTCATGCAAGCCTTTAAACCTAGGGCTATGGTGTGACTTGTTTGTGTGTGCCACATGTTTGTGATTGAGCATAACATCATGACATCATCATGCATCATAATCATAACATTTTCACTAACCATTTCAAGGACCAAAGGATTTATCTTTGTTCTTTGTTGCAGGTCATGGCTTCTGCTCGTAGAAACACCATCAGAATCAACTTTGTGGGGATACCTCCCAAGCTTAAAGAGTTGGTTTCTCAAGTGTCTGATCATTCCCAATTCAACAAGAGACATGGTCACCTATTGGATCTAGTCACTTCAGGGTTCAATGAAGACATGATGAGTGTCCTATTTCAGTTCTTTGATCCTAAGCACCACTGCTTCACATTCCCCGACTACCAGCTGGTTCCTACAATGGAAGAGTTCTCTAAGCTTCTGGGTATACCTGTTCTTGATCAAAGACCCTTCACAGGCTTGGAGAAGGAGCCCAAACCAGAGGTTATTGCTGCAGCCCTACATCTGAAGAAGTCTGACATTGTTCTAGAAACGAGAAGTGGAGTTAAGGGTATTCTTGCCAAAGTATTAGTGGATAAAGCTCAAATGTTCTTGAAGGCCATGAGCTATGATGCTTTTGAGGAGATCTTAGCCTTGCTGATATATGGCTCAGTATTGTTCCCCAATCCAGATCAGTTCATAGATGTTCATGCCATCAACATTTTCCTGAGTCACAATCCAGTGCCTACATTGCTTGGAGACATCATGCATTCTCTTCACACCCGTACTACAAGGGCAAGAGGAACTTTGATGTGTTGCATACCTTTACTCTCTAGGTGGTTTATTTCTCACCTTCCTCGCTCAGTAATGAAGAATGAGCAAGGGTTCAGATGGTCCAAGAGGATCATGTCACTTTCTCACTCAGATATCCATTGGTGCTCCAGATCTATGGAGAATGTCACCATCATTGACCGTTGTGGGGAGTTTCCTAATGTGCCACTTCTAGGCATAAGAGGAGGCATCACCTACAACCCATCTCTAGCTTTACGACAGTTTGGTTACGCCCGAAGTGATGGTCCACATGACATGTTGATTCAGGGCATTGTGTTCGATTACGACAACGATCTTCAGGGTTACCGTCAGAGATTCATACGAGCTTGGGGAAAGGTAAACAGGATTGACAGCAAGACACTGGAGCCTAAGTACACTATCCCTATGGAGGCTTATCTCAGATGGGTACGATCTCGTGCTCAGACACTCATGATGCCATATCCTGCCGTCCTACCAGTTACCATGGAACCTGTTGCTGAAGGAGACACAGCTTATACCATCCTTCACCCAGACATGCCTACTAATATGGAAGACTTGCAGAGATCATGGATCCAACTGAAGGAGCAAAGGGATACTTTCGAGGCTCATTACAAAACAAGCCAAGAAAAGATCCTGGAGCTAACAAAGCTACTTCATGAGGAACGAAACCTCAACTCATACCTCAATACAAAGAGGAAACGTCCATGGGAGACTTAAAACCCCATCTTTTGTACTTATTTCACTTTCATTTTTGTAAGCCTAAAAGGCAAAACAAAGTTATTACTAATAAAAGTTTACTTTCGTGTTTGTCTAAGCAAATTTAAATCCTGCGGTCCTTGAAAACATTGCATATGCATTACCATATCATTTCATTGCATCACAGGTTTATTTGTGCATAGGTTTCTCATCTTCTCGCTGTTTATTTCAGCAATGGCTCTTGAACAATCAGTTAAGGATCTCCAGGCACAAAATGCACAGTTCCAAGAGCTGATCTTGAACCTGTCCAAGGGGCAGGATGAATTGAAGGCACTGCTGGCCAAGAAGACTAAGAAGACTAGAAGGTCTGCTGGGTTGATCAACATGGGAAGAAGGTTCAAAGGTCTTGCCAAGACCAAGGAACCAGCTGAAGACTATGAATCTGAAGAATCTGAGCAAGAGGCAGGCAGTCTCCACCATACAATGGGGGACTCTGATTCTGAGGCTAACTACTACCATGAGCCTAATGAAGACAAATTCAAGATGCTGGTGGATAGAATGGATGCTATGGAATTGCAGAAATCATCTGGGCTGGATTTTGAGGATTTGAGTTTGATATCTGGGGTTGTGATACCCATTGGTTTCAAGGTTCCTACCTTTGTTGTTTATGATGGGGTCTCTTGTCCCAAGCTGCATTTGAGATCTTATGTCAGAAGGATTCAACCTCACACTGCTGATAAGAAGTTGTGGATCCATTTCTTTCAAGAGAGCTTATCTGGAGCTCAGCTGGAGTGGTATTATCAGTTGGAGAGTGTCAACATCAGAGACTGGAATGATCTTGCTGAAGCTTTCTACAAGCAGTATCATTACAATGCTGACTTAGCCCCCACTCGCATGCAGCTTCAGAGCATGTCTATGGGTGCCAAAGAAAGTTTTAAGGAGTATGCTCAGAAGTGGAGAGATTTAGCTGGAAGAGTTCAACCCCCTTTGACTGATAGGGAATTGGTTGATATGTTCATGTGTACGCTGAATGGTCCGTTTTACAGTCATCTCATTGGAAGCTCATCATCTGGTTTCACTGAGTTGATTATGACAGGAGAGCGGGTAGAGAATGGTATCAAGAGTGGTAAGATCCAAGTGGGCACTTCTTCATCAGGTGCTGCAAAGAAGCCTCCCACTGGGAAGAAAGAATCCAATGCTGTTTATGGTCAACCTGATCGTAACAGAAGGCATCTGTCTGTTAGTGCAGTTCATATTTCAAATCCAACTCCTGCAACAACAGAGCAGCCTCAAGGCAACCAACAGAGGGCTAGAAGACAGTTCACGAAGATCAACATGTCAATGGCTCAGGCATTGCAACACTTGTTGAAGGCTGAACTTATTACCCTGAGGGAGGCTCCTCAGAATCCCAATGTTACCTCTCCCAAGTACAATCCCAATGCACGATGTGCATATCATTCAAACTGTCCAGGACACGATACTAATAACTGCTGGGTCTTGAAGAATAAAATTCAGGATATGATTGATGCTGGAGAAATTGAGTTTGATCCTCCGGGTACTCCAAATGTGATTACAGCTCCAATGCCAAATCACGAGAAGACTGTCAATGCCATTGAAGAAGATCTACATGTCTATTCAGTTATGGAGTTGACCACACCACTATCTGTTATCAAGAAAAGGTTAGTACAAGCTGGGATCTTTCCAGGTTGTCGTGAAGATTGTTTGTATTATACCTATAAGCCGGATAGTTGCTTCATATTGAGAGATGGAATTCAGCGTCTCATGGATAAGTATACTATAGTGTTTGAGAGGACTCCGTCGTCTGTAGAAAGTATGGTGGATCATCTGACTCGGAGTAAGAAGATTGAAGAGGTTGATATGGTTGACAAAGTACCACTAAGAATCACTTCAAAGAGTCCTATTAAAATCACTCATCAGGGCCCAATCAAGATTACTGCTGAAGGTCCTGTGAAAGTTGTTGCTGAAGCCAGAGTGGCTCCTTTGATCATTACCACTCCTGGTCCTATTCCTTATACATCTGACAAAGCTGTGCCTTGGCACTATGGGTCTGACGTTTACATCCATGGTGTTAAGCAAGAGTCTCTACCTGATGTGCCTGTTGACATTGATAATATTGCTGGATCTAGCAAGATCACTCATAGTGGAAGAGTCTTCTCTCCTCCAGATACTTCCAAGAATGCAGTTACTCCTGCTGCTACCTCCACCACTGATGCTCGGGGCAAGGGTCCTGTTGTTGAGCCTGTATCTACTGATGTGCCAGCTGCTGATGACCTCTCTAAGCAGATGGAAGAAGTATTGAAAATCATTCGCAAGAGTGATTATGACATTGTTGATCAGTTGGGGCATACTCCCTCAAAGATCTCTATGCTCTCCCTATTATTATGTTCTGAGGCTCATGCCAAGTCATTGATCAAGTTTCTGAAGATGGCTCATGTACCCAGTGCAATTTCTGTTGACCAATTTAAGAACTGTGTTGCCCACCTGACCTATGATAATGGGTTAGGATTTTCTGATGCTGATTTGACCCCTGCCAAGAGGGATCATAACAGGGCCTTGCATATTTCAATTGAATGCAGGGGCACTACCCTGTCTCATGTACTGATAGACAATGGTTCCTCTTTGAATGTGTTGCCTAAGGAAGTCCTGAACAAGCTGAGTCCTGAAGATACTGTACTGAAGCCCAGTAATATTGTGGTAAAGGCTTTTGATGGTTCTAGAAGAGTAGTGCATGGAGAAATTGATCTTCCAATCCAAGTTGGTTCCCAGATGTTTACTGCTACGTTTTATGTGATGGATATTCGTCCCTCATACTCTTGTCTGCTTGGTCGTCCCTGGATCCATGGGGCAGGTGCTGTGACCTCTACACTGCACCAAAAGTTGAGATACCCAGTGAATGGAAAGGTTGTTACGGTCTATGGAGAAGAAGAGTACTTTGTCAGCCATGTGAATACTTTCAAGTATCTGGAAGTGGAAGGTGAATACATTGAGACTCCGTGTCAGTCATTTGAAGTGGTTCCCTGGGTTGTTAATGATTGTGTAGCTCCTCCTGCTGTGAAGAAGGTTCCTGTGGTCATCAGAAAACCTCCAACAATGGCAATGGCCTCCCTCAATGATGCTAGAGCTGTGGTGGATGAAGGTGGTTGTACTATTTGGGGTCAGCTTCCTGATATTCCATACAAGTCTGACAAGTTTGGTTTGGGTTTCACTGCAGAGTCCCAGAAGGCTGTTCGTCGTGCTCGTGCTGCTCGTGTCACTAATCAAGGGGTTATCAATGCTGTGGGAGACTATGATGAAGACTACAACTTGGATGCATGGATTTTTCCTACTGTGGGTGCTGGACTCAATAATTGGAAAGCTGAAGATGTTATCCCTATCTCCTTTAGTCAGGAGTAAATACTATTACTGTGTTATGTTTTTAAATTTGTAATTTCTGAACAATAAAACTTTCAAGCCATGTGCCTTACCCGGGGCACAATGGTGTGCTTGTTACGGGTTGTCATTTCATTTGCATATTTCATTCAATAAAATCAGTGGACGTTTCGTTTTCGTAAATATTGTGTTCCTTGTCTTTCTTTTCTTTTATTTTTGTTTTTATCAGCTATGTGTTCTTACACACACCCACATCACTAAAATGCAGATCCTCATCCACTCTGGATCCTGTTGATAACAGTTCTACTATTGCCAATTATGATTTCGAGAATCCGATCTATCAAACTGAAGACGGAAATGAGGACGATTGTGAAATACCTGTAGAGCTTGCTAGGTTGTTACAACAAGAAGAGAAAGCTATACAGCCACATGAAGAGCCAGTCGAAGTTGTGAATCTGGGAACTGAAGAAAACAGAAAAGAGGTCAAGGTAGGGGCTGATTTAGAGGACAGTGTCAAGAGCAGGTTGATTCAGATGTTACGTGACTATGTGGAGATCTTTGCTTGGTCTTATGAAGATATGCCAGGGTTGGATACAGACATTGTGGTTCACCGTTTACCAGTGAAAGAAGATTGTCGTCCAAAGAAGCAGAAGGTTCGTCGTATGCGTCCTGAAATGTCAGAAAAGATCAAGGCAGAGGTAATGAAACAGTTCAATGCAGGGTTCTTGGCAGTGACTTCTTATCCTCAGTGGGTTGCAAATGTGGTACCAGTTCCTAAGAAAGATGGTAAGGTGCGTATGTGTGTGGACTACAGAGATTTGAACAAGGCTAGCCCCAAAGATGACTTTCCACTTCCTCATATTGATATTCTGGTAGACAACACTGCTCAGCATAAAGTATTCTCTTTTATGGATGGTTTCTCTGGTTACAATCAAATCAAGATGGCACCTGAAGATATGGAGAAGACAACATTTGTGACACAGTGGGGCACCTTTTGCTATAAGGTAATGCCATTTGGTTTGAAGAATGCAGGGGCAACATATCAGCGTGCTATGGTGGCTTTGTTTCATGACATGATTCATCATGAGATAGAGGTATATGTGGATGATATGATAGCCAGATCTCAGAATGAAGAGCAACATCTTGATCATCTGCACAAGTTGTTTGAGAGGTTGAAGAAATACAAGTTAAGATTGAACCCAAACAAGTGTACTTTTGGAAGTTAGATCTGGAAAGCTCCTAGGTTTCATTGTCAGTGGAAAAGGTATTGAAGTGGATCCTGCAAAAGTGAAAGCTATACGAGAGATGCCAACTCCTCGTACTGAGAAGGAGGTTAGAGGTTTCTTGGGACGATTGAACTACATTGCAAGATTTATTTCCCAGTTAACTACCATCTGTGAGCCAATTTTCAAGTTATTGAAGAAAGATCAGGCGATGGAATGGAATGATGAGTGCCAGACCGCCTTTGATGAAATCAAGAGATATCTGCTGGAACCACCAATTTTGATGCCACCAGTTGATGGAAGACCCTTGATTATGTACTTAACAGTGTTAGACAACTCAATGGGGTGTGTATTGGGGCAACATGACGAGTCTGGTCGAAAAGAGCAGGCAATATACTACCTTAGAAAAAAGTTTACCGACTGTGAAACAAGATACTCGCTGCTCGAGAAAACTTGTTGCGCTTTGGCATGGGCTGCTCGCCGACTAAGACAGTATATGTTGACCCATACTACCTTGTTGATTTCGAAGATGGATCCAATCAAGTACATATTTGAGAAACCTGCTCTCTCCGGAAGAATTGCAAGATGGCAAATGATCTTGACAGAATATGATATACAGTATACTACTCAGAAGGCCATTAAAGGGAGTGTTGTTGCTGATCATTTGGCTCATCAAGCAATGGATGATTACCAGTCAATGAATTTTGAGTTCCCTGATGAAGATATTATGCTTATTACCAAAGAACCTGGACAATATGACGGACCTGAACAAGGATCCCGATGGACTATGGTTTTTGATGGTGCCTCTAATGCACTTGGTAACGGTGTTGGTGTTGTGATTAGTTCTCCTGAAGGTTGTCATACCCCGATTACTGCCAGACTTTGTTTCCATTGTACTAATAACATGGCTGAGTATGAGGCATGTATCCTGGGTATTAAAGCTGCTATTGATATGAAGATTCAGTTCCTTGATGTGTATGGAGATTCAGCCCTGGTAGTAAGTTAGATTAAAGGAGATTGGGATACCAAGCATGACAACCTCATTCCTTACAGAGAGCATGTGTTGTCTTTAATCCCACATTTCAAAGAGATTACCTTTGGACATATTCCACGAAGAGAGAATCAGTTGGCAGATGCTTTGGCCACCATGGCATCTATGTTTGAGATCAGTTGGGATGACGAAGCTCCCAAGATTACTATTGATAGATTTGAAAAGCCTGCATACTGCAATGAGATTGACACTGAAGGGGCAGAGGAGAAGCCTTGGTTCTATGAAGTGAAAAGATATCTTGAAGCTCAGGAGTTCCCTGAAGGGGCATCTGTCAAAGATAGGAAGTTCCTGAGAAGGTTTTCTGCTAAGTTCTTTTTGAGTAATGGGATTCTGTACAAGCGCAATCATGATTCAACTATGCTTCGTTGTGTGGATAAGAAGGAAGCTACAGAAATTATGGAAGAGATGCATGATGGGATCTTTGGCACTCATTCTAGTGGTCACACTATGGAAAAGAAAATATTGAGAGCAGGTTACTATTGGTCTACCATGGAAGCTGATTGTTATCAACACTCCAGAACTTGTCACAAATGTCAAATCTATGTTGATAAAGTTCATGTACCTCCATCACCATTGAATGTGTTGACTGCTCCTTGGCCTTTTGCCATGTGGGGCATTGATATGATTGGTGAGATCAAGCCTACTGCTTCTAATGGGCATCGTTTCATCCTGGTTGCTATTGATTATTTCACGAAGTGGGTAGAGGCAGCTTCATTTGCATCTGTGACTAAAAATGTTGTGGCTCGGTTCATTAAGAATAATCTCATATGTAGGTATGGCATCCCTGAAAGGATCATCACTGACAATGGCTCTAATCTAAACAACACTATGATTACTGATCTCTGCACGCAATTCAAGATTAAACATCACAACTCTTCTCCGTATCGTCCGAAGATGAATGGGGCAGTTGAAGCTGCTAATAAGAACATTAAGAAGATTGTACAGAAGATGACTGTTACTTACAAGGATTGGCATGAGATGTTACCATTCGCTCTTCATGGTTATCGCACTACAATACGTACTTCAACAGGGGCAACCCCATTCTCCTTAGTCTATGGTATGGAAGCAGTTCTGCCCATTGAAGTTCAGATTCCTTCCTTAAGAATTATGAAGGATGCAGGCTTGGATGAAGATGAGTGGATTCAGACTCGACTTGACCAGATAAATTTGATTGATGAGAAAAGGTTAGCAGCAGTTTGTCATGGCCAGATGTACCAGAAACGAATGATCAAAGCTTTTAACAAGAAGGTTAAGCCAAAGGTATATCAGGCTGGTGACTTGGTAATCAAGCGTGTCATATTACCACAGGGTGATCCTAGGGGCAAGTGGACTCCAACATATGAAGGACCATTTGTAGTCAAGACAGTATTCTCAGGAGGTGCCATGATACTGACTACAATGGATGGTGAAGACTTCCCACAGCCTGTAAACGCATACATAGTTAAAAAATACTACGCATAAAAAAGAGACCCGCTAGGTTGACAGGCCTAGGCAAAAATAAAGGGCATCCCGGCAAACCAAAAGGGTTTGGGCAAAAATTAGGAATATATATATAAAGATGTACACCCGGCAAGTCGAAAACCTGAAAAGGCGGCTTGGGCAAAAAAGGGTATCCCGGTGGATTGAAAACCTGAAAGGGCAATCCAGGCAAAAGTTAGGGATTAAAGCGTATGACTATGGCTCGTTTGGATCACTCATGAAACTGCAACCAGTTGTACTACTTACTCAAGCTCGAACAGATAAAGCTCAATTCAATCGTTTCCGTCTCAACAGCAAGAAGATGAGATACTTGAGTGGCAATAGTAGAATTGAAACTCAATAGGATTATTTCCCACATAGCTGATTCTCTTTTGTAAAATTTTATGGCAAAATCCTCTTACTAGGATTTATGTCTCCTTGTACAAATTTACCCGTATATGGGTCACTTTTTGATATAAATAAATTCCATCTTTTGAATCCAGATTTACTTTTACCCTATTTACATAAGCGAAACGTCCATTGATTGTGTTTGAATGTATGTATGCTTTTGAATATGATTAATGTTTACCAAAAATGCATGAATGCTTAATATGATTGATGTTTACCAGAAATGCATAAAAATGCAGTAATAGTATTTACTAAGGGCGAACGAGGGAAGGATTTCAACGAAGCTTCGCCGGTTCATCCTTACAAGACAGTTATAAACCCTCAGTAGGACAAATACATCTTCCTAAAGTCACATCTCCCCTGGAATTTATATCCATCTCTTTTATCCTCATACGGATATACGGGAAATTACTTTCCAATAAGGGTACGACGAACGAAGGCGGGATGCTATCTCTACCCTACCATCAAACGAAGACGAAGGTTATATATACCTTACTATCCCAGCATACGGGAGGTGATATCTATCCTTACTATCCCCAGCATACGGGAAGTTATCTATACCCTATTATCCCCAGCAGACGGAGGGTTATATATTCTTCAACAACGAATCGAGATTTATTTTCCCTGGCCAGCAGTTGTTATACAAAGATGTCCAGACTCTTCCGGCAGTATCATATCATACATACATCATTTACATCATACCATAACATATATATCCATAGACATATAGTACATTACCTAAGTGCATCATATCATACATACATACATAAGGCATAAACTAATATACAAAAGTTGCCTTGTTTCAGGTTAATTATCCAACAAACAAACTTATGATCTCCGGGACTGCTTTATCATAACCTCAGGGTTATTTTATCCTCCTGATGAGCTTCTTATCATTTTGGGACTGCTTTATTGTCACTTCAGGGTTACTTTATCCTCCTGATAACTTCTTATGACTTCAAGACTGCTTTAGAGCTACTGATCGCTCTATCCTCCTGAAATCATCTTATTTATTTCAAGACTGCTTTAGAGCTATTGATTGCTCTATCCTCCTGAAATCATTACTTCAAGACTGCTTTAGAGCTATTGATTGCTCTATCCTCCTGAAGCCATCTTACTACTTCAAGACTGCTTTAGAGTTATCACTGCTCTATCCTCCTGAGGTCATATTACTACTTCAAGACTGCTTTAGAGCTATTGATTGCTTTATCCTCCTGAGGTCATATTACTACTTCAAGACTGCTTTAGAGCTATTGATTGCTCTATCCTCCTGAGGTCATATTATTATTTCAAGACTGCTTTAGAGTTATCATTATTGATG
Source organism: Lathyrus aphaca (assembly GCA_963966055.1). Taxonomy (NCBI): domain Eukaryota; kingdom Viridiplantae; phylum Streptophyta; class Magnoliopsida; order Fabales; family Fabaceae; genus Lathyrus; species Lathyrus aphaca. The sequence goes on from OZ014525.1 coordinate 19,594,312, forward strand.
GCTCTATCCTCCTGAAATCATTACTTCAAGACTGCTTTAGAGTTATCATTATTGATTGCTCTATCCTCCTGAAATCATATTATTACTTCAAGACTGCTTTAGGGTTATCATTATTGATTGCTCTATCCTCATGAAGACATGTTCTTTACATCAGTATTACTCTAGTATCCTGAAAGCATATCATCAATATCTCAGGACTGCTCCAAACTCCTGACAGCTTTCATTATACCTCCATATTTTGGACTGCTTTATCTTCCAAGAAATATATCTGAAGAACTTTCCCCTAGTGGCATCTTTAAGCCCACTCAATCATATTCAACCAACCATCAATATCACTCTATGCACTGGTGAGTGCAAATTTTTGGGCTTTTGTGTTCAATCCCCTTCAACCTTCCAGGTCACGACTGGCAAATATACCAATCTAACCCCTCAGGTTTCAGAAAATTGAACAGGGGCAGCTGTTGCACCCCAAAATTTGCCCTCACAATACAAGACTTTGTGTTCTAAGAGGATTCACAAGGTTCACAAGTTCCACAATGCTTTCAATACCTTTCTTGAGGTTCATGAAGTCTACAAGCCACTTCTTGAAGGTTCACAAGGTTCACAAGTTTCTCTACATTTACAAGACCTTTCATGAGGTTCATGGAGTCTACAAGTTACTTCTTGAAGGTTCACAAGGTTCACAAGATTCACAATGATTACAAAGCTTTCCTGAGGTTCATGAGGTCTACAAAGTCACTTCATGGGGTTCACAAGGTTCACAAACTTCACAATACCTCCCATGAGGTTCACAAGACATTTTATGAAGATTCACAAGGTTCACAAAGTTCACAATTGATCAAAGAAGTTGACAATTCCCTCAGACAATGCACCTCCTAAGCAGTGCATCCAGAACTAGGGTTCTAACTTTAATCAGGCTAAATGGACTTCCAATACCTCAAGTGAGTTCCATAACATCTTATATGTGTGTAAGAACCCCCATGACAAGTTTCAAGACTTTTCTCAAAAGTTTGCTCAGTCAGATGATCAGATAAGTCAAAATCAGTCAGTACAGTTAAAAAGTCAAACTGAGGTCAACTGTGGTCAAACCAAAGTCAAACTTCATGATTTTTTGCCAACATCAAGTATATGAAGTAAAATTCATCATTTGATCAAGGGTTGATCATGATTCATCAAGGAGATTCCAGATCATCAATAATCAGGAGTTTCTAAATTAGGGTTTCCTCAGTAAAAGTCAACTGAACTTTGACCAGCCATAACTTTCACATACTTCATCACCAAGTCTCCATCCAAAGCTCATTTTGAAGGAAATTTAATTCTATACAACTTTGATGTTGAAAGTTAAGCCCAAAAATGCTTCATTTGAAAGATATGATCTAAGACATTATAGGTCATTTCAAAAGTCAACAAAAAGTCAACAACTTCAAAAGGGCATAACTTGAGATTGGTAAATGATATGGACCTGAAACCAATGGGGTTGTTTATAGGACTCTTCAAGCTTTCCAAAAAGTCCAAGAACACCCTCATACCTTTAAAATTGAGGGAGATATGCCCTTGCAAAGTTGGGAAATTTTGTGATGGTTTATGTTGAAAATGGAGGCCTAAAAGTAATTCTTTCCAAATGGGCTTACTAAGTTGTGATCCAATCCATCTTATCTCATTATGCACGACCCAATTGACCAAAATTCAGCATTTTTATTATTTTATTTTTATTTATTATTGATTTAATTCATAAAAATCATTTTAAATAAATATAAAATGTGAAAATCTATTTTTGGGTGAAGATTGAGGTTCTAGAAATTCTTAATTAGTGATTGAAGCTTAAAGAGAAGGAAATCATATGACTAATCCAAAGATAGCAAGTCTTCATGATCAAATATTTGAATTTTACAACATGATCTTTTTCAATATTTTTTGGATCAAATCTTCACACAACTAATCCATGTTTCTGACCTAATTCCTTCTCACATATATACTAAGCATAACCCTAGCCTCAAGCCACGAAATCCAGCAGCCAAAAGTAAGTTTCAAAACTCAAAAAATTCTTCCAAAAGTGAGATTCGGATTTTGGATTCCAGGGCATTTGAAGGCAAAGTAAGAACATAGAGATGTTTATTGGACATTGTTGAAGCAAAATCATCATTCATACGCATCTCATGAGCACCATGTTGCTCTACCCGAACTCATCTTTGCCTTGAATTCAATTTTTTCGATTCCATTAATATATGTATTATAAATTGTTTTTGATGGTTGATATGTGTTTATCTTGATCCCTAGAACGATTCTGGACAATTGGATTGAAGGATGAGTGTCTAAAACGCAAACGGCCATGTTAGGGTTCATGACCTTACAATTAGGGTTTATCATTTGAATGCATATAAATAAATTCTGGAAACGTAGAATTGTTGTGTGAGTTGTGAGAATTATAAATCGTTAACCAATTTCGTGAATTGATGTGGTTTTGCTTGAGTTTCATTTTCGTAGGTTTTGCTAGGGTTTGTATTTCGCAGGAAAGCTTATATCAAATTTCGCAGCAAATTTTGAAGGACTGGAGGTTGAAGACGAAGGTCATTCGCGCCAGTTTTGAAATTCAAATATTGTTTTAAAATATTATATGTTTTCCTTGTTTATATATCACCAACTGATGGTTGGCCCAGTGGCAGAGCACATGCGTGTTTGACAAGAGGGGGAGGGGATCGAATCCTGCCTTTACCAATGTTTTGATATTTTTCCCATTTAAATTGCTGTCTTAATATATTATAGTTTGTGGTTGTTTTGCAAGCAGATAGGCTCTCCCAGCCAGGCGGTAAGGCACGCGTATGAATGATCAAAGGACCTGGGTTCAACTCCCACCCCAGGCCTTTTGTTTCTTTTTTTTTTCTCTGGATTTTTTCAAGCAAGCAACAAAACAAACTCTTCCTCCTCACTTATTGCCTGCGCACCAATGGCCTGGTGGTTGTTGTTCTTGTTGGGAATCAAGCTGACCTGGGTTCAAACCCCAGTCAGGTAAGTTTTTTTCATACTCTCTTTCTTTTATTTGTTTTTTAATATATTATTATATTAAATATAATTTTATTTCTAAAACAATAAAAATAATAATAAAACATGTATGTTTTCTTTAATTTCAAAAATATATTTTCATAAATTATGTTTCTATATTTTGTGTTTAATTTATAATATGTATATATAAATTAGAATATTTTTGTATATAGCTAAGCCCTATTTTTTTTTAAAACCCTAAAAATATTTTCTAAATAAAACTTAATTCTATTTTCAAAAATGATTTCTATTCTTATCATAATTATCATGTATATAATTTTTTTTAAATATAATTATAAACTCTTTTCTTCATATAATATATAAATATATTTTACACTATGTTTATAATTTAAATCATTGTCTTTTAAAAAAAAATAATTGAATAATTAAATTTTTTTTGTAATTATAATATATTTAAAAAATAACTTAATAACTTGTAAAATTAAAACAATTGTTTGCTCATATTTTTTTTTTTAAATATAATTGTTTATATTAAAAATTGTTGATTTATTATTGTTATAATTTTGATTAATTTTATTTATCATTGTTATTACTAATTATATTATTTATTTTGCTTTATTAATTTTATATATATTTCATTAATTTTTATTATTTACTAACCATATTATTATTTATGATTATATTTTATTATTATGTTTCTAACCTTATTTCTAAATTATTATTATTATTATTTTATTATTACTAACCCCTTATTATTTATTTTTTATTATTTATTGCTTATTTAATTTGCTATTTATTTTGTTTATTATTATAATTTTGTAAATGCTCCTGGATGTAAATTTGTAAATATTTTTTATTATTTGCTATGGTTAGTAATTAGGGAGTGCAAAATATGTATGTTATTTAAAATAAACTTAGATCATGTTAATATAAGATAATTAAATTAAACACTCACACACGTAAGTCGATTTTAATCGCCGTCTCACTTTCTAAGGTTATCTCTCAAGTTGCCTACAAATAATGGTCAAGTGGGGTGTATAAAGCAAGTCCCTTTTAAAAGAAAATCATCAAGTCCCTCATGGTTGCCTATACGAATTGAGTCCCTTCGAATAAATGATGATAGTCCCTCCTGTATGCTTATTACACCCCACAGTTGCCTTCATAACCAGATTGTCCCTCATATGTCCCTTAACATCCAAGGTAATGACTACCTACTCCTTAATAGTAGGGATAGTCTTACCAAGGAAAGGATAAAGAACAAGAAGGACTTTAAACTTTAGGGTAGGTTCCTCTTAGTTACTTGCTCACTCCAATTTTCAAACTTTCCACTATTTCAAAACAAATTTCAAACACTTTACAATTTTCAAACAATTTTCAAAAACAAGTTTTTACACATCCGTACATGGATTATTATCAACTATTCTGAAAATTTTTCTATTCACACACTACACCTTCAAAAAACAATTTAAAGTGAGCTAAGTAACTAAGAGCCCATGGATAACCATGGATGTAAAGGGTGCTAACACCTTCCCTTTACATAACCTACCCCCCGGACCCAAAAATATCTCTAAGGTCTTTCCTGTTCTTTTATATCCTTTCCTTATGGATAAAATAAAAGTCGGTGGCGACTCTTGCTATCCGCAACATTACTTAAAGTCAGTTCTCCCACCGTGTTACACCGTTACGTATCAGAGCGCCTAGGACTCGAACAAGCACACTCAGCAACTCTCGGGTACTAGAGTTATCTGTACTTTCGAAGAAACACAGACGCTACAAAACAAACAAAGGGGTGAGAAACAATTTCATAATATAATGGTGCAAATAAAATCTCAAAGGATAATCACATAAACAATGCACATCATACAACATCAATCTTCCATTCAACAAATGCAATGTGACTCAATGACACAATGCAACATGTTGTACCGACTTTCAACAATGGTCCATCTATTCGAACTCAGATGTATCGCTTACGCTCCACCGAGACACGATCATCCCTGCACCAATGATTCGCAATGAATATGAATAATCACTTACGCTCCACCGAGACATGATTATTCCACCAAATGTGTATGCATATGTAGACTTGATTACATATACAATATCACAACCCACACGAATACAATCATGCCATCAAGATCCTCGAGATCCACATCATTTACCAATCAATCCATCATACAATTATATCAAGTGCATTAACAAGTACATACAATTCAAAATAATCACCTAATCTTATTTACTAACTATTGATTGTCAGGTCCTATAGTTACTGCTAATCATGATCCCTAACGCCTTAAACTAATGGTACAAACATCAATTCAAAGAACAGGATGATTCCAGATCAAAATGTCGCAAAAATTCCATTTACAAAGGCCTGACACGGCCTCCCGTGTCCCTTGACACGACCCGTGTCAGGTGGCCTGGGGACACGCCCCCAAAATTCCACTTTCCAACACAACCAGGGGGCTGACACGGCCCGTGTCACACCTCCTGAAGCCCATTCTCCCAAAAATCCTCCTAAAACCCATCTCCCGTAGCCTGACACGGCCACCCATGTCAGGAGGTACGTACCAGAAATCAAATTTTTCATAAAAACTCCATTTTTCTTCCCTCTTTTCACCAGCACGAACCTAATTCTCTTTATTTCGATTTTAACATCCAAATTAGTCCAATTTACATACTTATTAATAATTTAAGCCTATAACATCAACTAATTATCTCACATAACTTTTTCAGATCAAAATAGGGAAAAGTTATAATGTTCAACCCCCTTCTTCATCTACCTTATCCTCCATAACTTTCATATGTCAATTTTCCCAATACCACACATACATCACCAATACAATATCAGAACACAACATATATCCATAATCATCAAATAATTCATAAACATTTCAACAACTCATCAATCAAATCATAATTTATCAATCCCTAGGGAGTAAGGAACCCCCAATTACCCTTCTATGTTAGATCACCAATTATAAACCCTTTCTCCCCCCTTACCTTGAAATTGTAATGATTCTTCGCAAACTTTGATATTGATGATCTACTATCCTTGGCCTTCCTCCTCTTCTTTCTTTTCTCCAGAACCATCTGCTATTTGTTAAAATACAATCAAAATGAGAATTGTATCGTATTTCCCCTTTTCATAGAGAAATCAATTTACACTTTTACCCCTTAGACCTCCAACTCATTCTTTTATTTTATTTTATTAAATAATAACAATATTATAATAGTACACATCATTATATTATTATTATTATTTACATGAAATATTTTCTCCAATCATAATCCAAATATCCCACCATATTATTAATATTCATTTTATAAAAATTGATTTATAAAATCGGGGCGTTACATATCGCCGTGTCCATTTTACTTTTTTGCTTTACCGCTTTCTTATCTTAGAACCATAATCAAGAAAAATTCAACCATCGATAAAATTATGGAAAAACATCTAAGAGCCTAATTCACCCCCTTCTTAGGCGCACTCGTATATTTACATTTGGCATCACAACAAGTTATAAGTAACTTATTCCTAGTGATCCAGCATGGCTTCTGCAAGCACAGATCCGATTTTCAAAGACGGTGGAAGTAGCAACAAGCCCCCACTCTTCTCCGGTGAATATTTTGATTTCTGGAAAATCAGAATGAAGGCACATCTTGAAGCCCAAGGAGAAGGTATATGGGAAACAGTTGAAGACGATCCACATAATCCAATGAATGTTATTAATGGTGTTGGAACCGCGAAGTTGAAACGCACATATGATGAAAATGATAGGAAAAAGATTCTAAATGAGAAGAAGGAAATCAACATACTCAAAAGCGCTCTTAGTATGGACGAGTTCTTCCGCATATCTCAATGTAAATCAGCATAGTAGATTTGGGACACCTTGGTAGAAACACATGAAAAAACCGCCGAAGTGAAGAGATCGAGGCTAAACACACTAAGTCAAGAATATAAGATGTTCCGCATGCAGCCCGGTGAATCTATAGTTGCCTTACAAAATAGATCCGTCCATCTTACAAATCATTTGATTGCTCTCGGAAAAACATTTACAAATTATGATCTCAACCTCAAAGTCCTAAGATCCTTAACAAGAGAATGGCAACCGAAGGTGACCGCTATTTCAGAAAAGAAGAGTCTCTCAACGATGACATCCGCGTCCCTATTTGGCAAACTTCAAGAACACGAATTGGAACTTGGAAGGCTCGAGAAGCACGAAAGTCAAGAAAATAAGTCCAAAGAAATTGCCTTGAAGGTTGATTCAAAAGACGACAAAGATGATGAGACGTCCGAAGATGAGAACTTTATGCTTCTTGTAAATAAGTTTGGTAAGTTTTTTAATAAAAATAAAAATTCCTCTTATGATAAAAAAGAATAGACATTTCAGGAAAAAGGAAACATCCACATTAATGCAAGACGTCACTTGTTATGAATGTGGGAAGCAAGGTCACATAAAGCCGGATTGCTCGAAACTTGCAAAGAAAAGAGGATTCAAAGGCAAGAAGGAGATCAAGAACAAGAAGGCATACATTGCTTGGGACAAGAATGAGATAAGCCCCTCGTTGGAATCGGAAAGCGATGAATGTGCGAATATGGCTCTAATGGCTTCACATCACTCCGATGAAGAAAACAATGAGGTTAGTAGTAACTTTTCCATTTATGACAATGACGCACAAGATGTTATAGATGAACTTTTAAAAGAATGCAAGACTTTTTATAAAAATATTTCATCCCAAAAGAAACGAATTTTTCATCTCTAGAAGAAACAAATTTCATCTCTTGAATGCAACACTTGTTGGATAGTAGAGGAATACGTTGGTCATGGGAATGGGAAGGTGGTAGGTAACATTTATGTTGAAAGACAGTGGGATATTGATGTGTAGAGAAGGCTATTTCTGGGTGTAGGTTGGTGGGTAAGATGTCAATGGGGGTATGGGGAAACAATGGTGTTTGTGTGTGAGGGACAATTATTGAAACTCTTAAGGTGTAATAAAGAGATGGAATTTATATGAATGTGTTGTCGAAGTTGATTGAAGGTGGTATGGGTAGGGTGAGGTTTAAGATGACCCTTCAAGGTGATTAAAGAGTTATTATGGGTGAAAGTAATGGATGGGATAAATAAATATGCTTGAATGGGTTCTAGAGTACGTAACCAATCCATGCCTAGAACAACATTGTCACCTTCAATTGTAAGTAGGTAAATTGGTAAGGTGAAAGGTTGGTCTTGCAAGGCAAGTTCAATACCATAGAAGATGCATTGACATTGTAAATGAGATCAATTTTCAACCATAACTAAAAATTATGGGATCATTGTGAGTTTAGTTTAAGGTGTTGGGCATTACGAGGTTGCAAAATGTTATGGGTGATTCTCGTATCCATAATTGTGAGAACAATATTTAGTTCTGCTCAATATCTTTATGTTTAGATAATAACAACAAAGTATGCAAGTAAAGACAATTTTGATACTCTAACGTTTGTTATTGTGAAAGAATGACAAACAGGTTCTGACTCTGAGGGAGTTCTTGAAAACCAAAGGTTTTGATAAGATAATATCCGCTTATGCGCAAATTAGAAGTGAGACCGCTCAAGTGCCAACTCATCAGAAATATCTTGAGAAAACTTATGTTACTGTTGCAACGTTTTCTAGGATTCTGACTCTGAATGAGTAAGACTTTGATACAATAATGTTTTGAACACCAAGTGCTGAAGACTCCGACGACTTGAGATTCTGAAGACAAAATGATCTAAAGACCAAGTGCGGAAAGACTCTGAAGACTCGGAGTTCTGAATAACAAGGGTTTCAAAGACAAGTTCTGAAGTTCTGAAGACTGAAGACTTGAATTTCTGGAGAACCCACCATTCTTATCTCAACTCATGCTTCAATATAATTATCAATCAGAAGCCACAAAGTTCTGAAGATAAGAATCAAGATCAAGAGACATCCTTTTATCAACTCATGCTTCAATACATCTCTCAACAAGAAGCCTCTGATGTTCTGATAAATATGATCAAGTGTTACTCTTCTCTCTACCCATGCTTCAAAAATATATCAACCAGAAGCCTCTGAAGTTCTGAAGAAAAGAAGTAACGATTAAGAAAGTTAATTTATCTCTACTTATACTTCACACATTTATTAACTAGAAGCCACCAAAGATCAGAAGATAAGAATTAACGAATAAGAGAGAATGATATAATAGTACAAAGACACTTCGTTCCACTACCAAGAAGGACAATTTTGTGTACTATTTTTCACCCTCAGTAACAAAATTCCTTTGGCCAGTTGTGACGCAACAAATATATTTCTCAAGCGCCTATATAGGGAATGACAAGTGAAGAAGAAAAATGACAAACATTGCCATATCTCATATATAAGACTACAAAGCTCAAACGATAAAAATTCATTTATAGTATCAAGCTTCAAAAGCTCTTAATTTGTGTTTACACTTGCTTATTTTAGAAACACTTCTTTGTAAACAATCCATGTAGCAAACTGTGTTTGCATTCCCTGAAGGACATAGTGTAGGTCAGGAGCTTTAGGAAGACTAAGGTTGCGAGTATTAGTGGTTATTAGTCACATAGTTGTTGTGCAGTTGTAATCTGTTGAGATTATAGTGGATTAAGTCCTTGTTGAAGGAAAAATCACCTTGGCGGTGGGCTGGAGGTAGCTTGTGGTTGACAAGTGAACCAGGATAAATTCTTGTGTTCTTTCTTTCTTTCGCTATTCCTTTATTTGATTGTGTTTATTCTTATAGCGGTTATTTTTCAAAACACCATTCAAACCCCCCTTTCTAGTGTTTTCTCACACCTTCATTAATGACCATGTGTTTAGGGAGAGAATTAACCCGTCAAGGCTTAGGGTGAGAGTTGGAAATAAGTATCAGTTGGTTTTCTGTTTATAATTTACATGCATGTATGTGATTCATCAATTTGGTCAATCTGTTATGAGTCATCATCAACCATTAGGAGGAGAAACCTGCCATAAGAACATTTATGGCCCAAAATAATTTTTTCATCATAATCCAAATAAAGCCCTTGAGCACGTCGCTCTTGCAATTGGGATAGGGACATGTGTTTAATAGGAAGATTGGGTGGGTTGGTTGTAAGTTGAGGTGTAGGATTGGGATTAATAAGTGGTTGGGAAACAATGGAAGTCTTTGAAAATAATGGATTAAGAGGTGTATAGTTTGTGCGATTAAGAGAGGGTGTGTATGTTTTATGAAATTTTGGTTTTGCATCTTTTTGTTTGGATTCGAGCAGTTTTGCAAGGCCAATAAATTGGGAAATTGACTCTGGTTTAAGAATAACTATTTCACTTCGAATATCGAGTGCTAGACCTGAAATAAAACAATTAAAAATAACTTCTTAGGGTAAACCAACAACTTGATTTCCCAATATTTCAAATTTGGCTTAGTAATCAACAACCGAACCATCTTACTTAAGCTTGAACAATTCAGCTTGGTGATTAGCATGTGTGGAAAGACCAGATCGTAATTCTAGATCTCTTCGAAAAGAATACCAATCCAACAAAAATTGATTTTGGTGCATCCATTTAAACTAGCACAGAGCCTCACTTTTCATGTAAAATGAAATCAAGGATAATCTATTTTCTGGTGGTAGTTGATAAAAATTAAAAACCCGATTTGCTTGAAATAACCATTATAATGAGTTTGAATCATCAAACATAACAAGTTTCTATTTAGGGGTCCGGAAAGAGGGTAGTTGAGAAATTTGATGAGTTTGAGGTTTGGGAGATTGTTGAAACATGATAATATTGTACTTTTGTGTGTTTGCAAAGATAGTTGGGGACGTGATGTAGGTTGGTTCCATAAAGGGTTGGGTAGGAAAATGTGGTGGAAGTATTGGTGTTATGTGTCACATTGTATCAGTAACATGTGATTGATAGGTATTGTTGGAAAAAGTTGCACAACAGATAAGGGGTGTTGACATAGGTGAAAGTATGATTAACAGAGGTTGTAATCATAGGGACAAATGGAGGGTTGTATGTGATACCTTATGAACTTGCTAAGCATTAGTAGTTTGTTATTGTTCATCATGAGCTGCTAATTTTGTGAGAATATTCATGATATACTCATATATAGAATCTAAGAGTTGCTTTTTATTGTCCATTCTAGTGTTGATTTGCCCCCATTCTATTCTAGATCTGCATTTGCTTTGTCAAATCGTTTATCCACTTGGTGCTGGGATTGGTTGAGAGCATTATCAATGTGAATATGTGCATTTGAACAACTTCTTCCATAATGTCTCTAGGGGTAGGGTTTGTAGGTTTAAGATGCATGGATTCAAGGAATTGAAAGTACCAATGATAAATCTTACTAAGGATACGACTAATCTAAGTTGCATAAGAATAAAAACATTAAACAAACTTTGAACTTTTCATATCCATTTCAACAATAAAGATTACATTTAAGTAGTAGGATTTTCTAATCCTAATGAGTATAGACTACTCTTGGAGGATTTAAATAAAGTTGACAACTTCGGAAAAATAAATACTGACAAAAATTTATAATTTCACCCATCTATAATATAGGTTTAAAAACCTGACACGTGGGTGTTTCTACTTTCACGTTTCATTTGTTTTCTCTTCTCTCAACTTTCATACGTTTTTTCTCTCAACTTTCATACGTTTTTTCTTTAAATTGTTGTTCCTAACACTTTCCATAATTCTCAATAAATTCCCAATTTCATAAACGGTTACAATATTGAATTAACTGAAACGACCTTTGATTTTTGAACCGTCCCACTGATGATGATTTATAACCCATAATCCATTCATGTTCGGTGTCATCTTAATCTTTATTTCATCATATTCATATCCATGGCTATTACGTGGCGAGTTTGATCGTTATCTTCATCATATTCATATCCATGGCGAGAAGAGTTATGAAAGACGGATGTTTCTAACAACAAAGAGTATTTTGAGATGATGATATTGGTTGACAAAGCTGTAAATTTATTTATTTATTTAATTTTTTTTTGCATTTTTGTATTGGATTATTTGATATGATATGTATGTTTTCTTTCTTTTTCTTTTTATTTATTTATTTTTATTATAATTATTATTATTATTATTCCCTTATAATTATTATACTAATTACATATTATTATTATTATTAACAAATATTTTGTTGTTACATCGGAAGATGGGGAAGAGAAAAAAAATTGTTACAGTCCCATCCTACTTTTGTTTTCTTTATTTTTGTTTTTGATTTTTTTTATATTAAATATTTTTGTATACTATTATTATTATATATATTATTTTTATTGTTTTACTGTCATACTAATTAATATATAAGAATATTTGAATTTATTGTTTTAAAGTTGTTTTAATATCATAGTAATTTATTGCTTTAATTTTATAAACTTATAATGAGGATATTTCTCATATACTAAAATTATGAGCAGATTTCAAAATTCAACTTTTATTATTTTAATGTCATACTAATTAATATATAAAAATGTTTGAATTTATTGTTTTAAAATTATTTTAATATCATAATAATTTATTGTTTTAATGTTATTAACTTATAATGATGATTTTCTCATATACTAAAATTATGAGCAGATTTCAAAATTCAAGTTTTATCGTTTTAATGTCATACTAATTAATATATAAAAATGTTTGAATTTATTGTTTTAATGTCATACTAATTAATATATAAAAGTGTTTGAATTTATTGTTTTAAAATTATTTTAATATCATAGTAATTTATTGTTTTAATGTTATAAACTTATAATGTTGATATTTCTCATATACTAAAATTATGATCAAATTTCAAAATTCAAGTTTTATTGTTTTAATGTCATACTAATTAATATATAAAAATGTTTGAATTTATTGTTTTAAAATTGTTTTAATATCATAATAATTTATTGTTTTAATATTATAATAAGTTATTATATACAACAGAATAATTATTCTAGATAGAAAAGGAAATAAAAAATAATATTACATTACTTTTCTTAAAACAACATAGAGGAAGATTAGAATTTAATATTATACCCAATTTGTTTAAGGTTAAAAGTGTTGTTTGAATTTATTGTTTTAATGTCATACTAATTAATATATAAAAGTGTTTGAATTTATTGTTTTAAAATTATTTTAATATCATAGTAATTTATTGTTTTAATGTTATAAACTTATAATGTTAATATTTCTCATATACTAAAATTATGATCAGATTTCAAAATTCAAGTTTTATTGTTGTAATGTCATACTAATTAATATATAAAAATGTTTGAATTTATTGTTTTAAAATTGTTTTAATATCATAATAATTTATTATTTTAATATTATAATAAGTTATTATACACAACAGAATAATTATTCTAGATAGAAAAGGAAATAAAAAATAATATTACATTACTTTTCTTAAAACAACATAGAGGAAGATTAGAATTTAATATTATACCCAATTTGTTTAAGGTTAAAAGTGTTATATGACTCTATATTTAAATGGTAATATAATCCAAAGACCACAATTAAATTAAATGTAGTGTATCGATATCAATATCTCCTTCCTTAACATTTTTTTATTATATTTTATTAATAGTAATTTACATTTATTTATTATCTTAATTATATGTTGTTAAAAATATTAATTATTTATTAATCAATAATTATTATATTTAAATTTAGGATGCATTGTATTGAAAAAATTAAACTAGAAAAATGATAGTATAATAAACTATGATATTGAAAGAAAAATAATGTAGCATAAATGTAAGATTTCAAATAATATAGGTAGTATAGATGTAGGATACAATATATTTACTATTAAAAATTGAATTACAAATCAGTTCTCCCAATTTTCAAGTTTCATTTGTTTTCTCTTCTCTCAACTTTCATACGTTTTTTCTCTCAACTTTCATACGATATATATTTCTCTCAACTTTCATACGTTTTATATTTATTTTACAATCTGTTATATTTGTTTTGTGTTGATTTGCATTTATTACTAAAAAAACTTATATGATATAATCATTATATTATTTATTATTATTATTATTATTTCTATATATATTTTTTTATATTATTATTATTATCCTATTATTATTAATATTCTATTATTATTATTATATTATTATTATTATTATTATTCTATTATTATTATTATTATTATTGTCAGATATTATTTTATTTCTTAACATCTTTTTTCACTACATTTATTTTTTCAGGTGACAAATTTACTAATAAGAAGATGATTTTTTAAAAATAATATTCATAATTTGTTATTTGTTATGTAATATATATATATATATATATATATATATATATATATATATATATATATATATATATATATATATATATGTATGTTAAGATATTATATTTATTGTCCTTTATTTTTTTGTGATTAATATACAAATTTTTTTTGTAACTTCTAATCATTAATATCGATCATATTATATGTTAAGATATTAATATCAATAATTAATGATAATAATGTTACAAGTTAATAATAATTGTTTTTATAACTCCTCATCATTAATAATAATGTCAACATATTAGTATTAATATACATTGTTTTTGTAACCTCTTATCTTTAATATCATTATTTATAATTATTATAATATTGTTATAGTAATTAAATTAAATATAATATTCGATCAATCCTAAGAAGTTTGAAGATAATAAAGATTTTAAAAATATGTAATAATATTTGTATGATACAGTAATTATAAATCAATTTATCTATTAATTTTTTTTCCAGATTAAAACATATGTAATAATATCTGTAAGATATTATAATTTTCTTAATAGTTTAGAAATAGTGTACATAATAATAATGATAATAATAATAATAATCATAATAATAATAATAATAATAATAATAATAATAATAATAATAATTAAAGAAATTTTAATTTTTTTATTTATAATAAAAGAGTTATAAATAACTAAAATTAAATTTATTATTTTGTCTTAAACTTTGAGAGAAATAAAGTGTTTTTTTTTGTTTTGTTTTTATAAATTAGGATGGTGGTGTTTTAATGATGAGACAATTTACATTTATATGTTTGTCCCTCTCTTTAATGTCCAATCAGAAAAGATATTACCGATTATTATTTTTCTAATCTCTTTCACCTCTATTACATTTTTATGATTTTTAACTTATATTTACTAATACTATAATAGATTAAAACATAATTAATTATATTAAAATTTAAATTAATCATAAATTAAATACATTTATTTTATATTATTTTTATTTATAGTAGTTTTAATAAATTTTTCATCTCATTTATAAGTTTTTTAAAAATTAATATATTTATTTATGATCATTATTACAATTAATTTTTAATTAAAAGAAAATTTATGTTAATTTAATATATAAGAAATTAATATATAAGAAAATTTTAATGTTTTAATGTCATAGTAATTAATATATAAGAAAGTTTTATTTTATTTTTTTTAAAATTAAAATAGAAAAATAGAGAATAAAAATGTTTTCTTACAAATATTATGATATTATTTGATGTTTTAAAAATGTTTTCTTAATTATATTATTAAAATAATATTTTCAAAAACTATGATATTATTTGATATTTATAAAACTAAATCATTATATAAATATTTTTTATAAAAAAATATCAAACGATGTCCTCGGGTATTCATTATATATATTTTTTTAAATTAATGATTATTTTATTTTTACTAATTTTTATAATTATATATATTTTTAAAAATAAATGCGTGTAACACACCTATATTGGTGCGAACACACGAATACTGATATGACTATCCCACGAAATAGTTTATGTTAATAATATTTATTTATACAATTAAAATAATATTTACAAATATCAACCGATGTCTGTGGGTATTGATTCTATCTTTTTATTTAAAATATAAATCATATTTTTTATATTTACTAATTTTTGTTTATCTTATTTTTAAACAAACGCGTGTCACTGACCGGTACGTGCGCCAAGGCACGGGTATTACTATTTGTTTTTCATTCACAAACTTATTATTTTAATAACACTTATTTATATCAATGGAACTGATTATTTTTAATCAATTATTTCCTATTTTTACAATTAATTAATTACACAAATATTATTATTTTTAATTAATTTATAAATATTTAACTTTATCATTTATCTTAATTTGATTTAATTCAATATTTTTTATTTTTTATTTTTATAAAAAAAATCATTTTGACAATAAATAAACGTCACCGACTACTTTTCACACTAGTGTTCCACTAGTAGTCACACTAATTTAAAAATTAACTGTGTTCCACTCCTTTTCACACACGTCAAAAATAAGCAAAAGAAAATTATAAAAAAAGTGAATAGCGTCAAAAATAAGCTAATAAGGTGTATAAGAGTACATCCTCATCCTTTTTCAATCCAAAATTGAAATCTCCGTCTCCGGCTCGGCTCATCCTTTTTCAATCCATTGAAATCTATGTCTCCTCCAGACTCTCCTAGATCCGTGAACTCACCTTATTCCGACCCTATGGAAATAGACGATTCCGACTGTGATTTTATGGAAATTGATGAATGAGTAAGTTAGTAAATTTCATTTTAGAATCATTTTTTATTTTTGTTTTCAATTTGGCTAAATCCAGTTTTTTTAGGGTCATTGTTGTTTTTTAAATTTTGGATTTTTTTTTTTAAGTTTGTTTTTTAATTTTTAGATTTTTATATTTTTTTAAAGTTGTTTTTTTTTTAGAATTATTTTTAATAGAATATTTTAATTTTTTTTACTTTTTTTTCTTGAAAAAATATTTATTTAAAAGTTATTTTTAATTTTTCGTTTTTTTTATTTTATTTTATAAAATTAAGTTTTTTTATTTTTTTGGGGCCTTAATTTTGAACCCTTCTAACTTTGTGCCTTATGAATTTGAGGGCTCATTATTTTTAAACATTTTTAGGCCCTCTTATTATAGGGGCTAGGGCCTAAATTAATTGGCCTTTAAATTGGCACCTCTAATTATTATTATTTTCAATGTTTAATTGATTCATTTTTCCTTTCTGTAGGTAGCTTGCAGATGTCGAAGAATAGTCCAGTAATTCATGAGTGTCCTGTTCTGTGTCATGTAACACTGGGATGAGTTTTATTAAGGGATGAGTTTTATTATGTTAATTGTTTCAGTTATGTTATTACTGGATAAATGTATTCCTAATGTTAATTGTTTCAGTTATGTTATTACTGGATAAATGTATTCCTATTTATATGATGTAACACTGGGATGAGTTTTATTATGTTAATTGTTTCAGTTATGTTATTACTGTATTCCTATTTATATGATGTTAAATTCAGGATGGTGAAAATGATTTTTATGAAGTTAAATTCCGCTGTGAAATGATTTGCGATAAGTAATGCCTCCTAATTTATAAAAACAAAACAAAAAAACACTTTATTTCTCTCAAAGTTTAAGACAAAATAATAAATTTAATTTTAGTTATTTATAACTCTTTTATTATAAATAAAAAAATTAAAATTTCTTTAATTATTATTATTATTATTATTATTATTATTATTATCATTATTATTATGTACACTATTTCTAAACTATTAAGAAAATTATAATATCTTACAAATATTATTACATATGTTTTAATCTGGAAAAAAATTAATAGATTAATTGATTTATAATTACTGTATCATACAAATATTATTACATATTATACATATTTTTAAAATCTTTATTATCTTCAAACTTCTTAGGATTGATCGAATATTATATTTAATTTAATTACTATAACAATATTATAATAATTATAAATAATGATTTTAAAGATAAGAGGTTACAAAAACAATGTATATTAATACTAATATGTTGACATTATTATTAATGATGAGGAGTTATAAAAACAATTATTATTAACTTGTAACATTATTATCATTTATTGATATTAATATCTTAACATATAATATGATCGATATTAATGATTAGAAGTTACAAAAAGAATTTGTATATTAATCATAAAAAAATAAAGGACAATAAATATAATATCTTAACATATATATATATATATATATATATATATATATATATATATATATATATATATATATATATATATATATATATATATATATATATATATATTACATAACAAATAACAAATTATGAATATTATTTTAAAAAAATCATCTTCTTATTAGTAAATTTGTCACCTGAAAAAATAAATGTAGTGAAAAAAGATGTTAAGAAATAAAATAATATCTGACAATAATAATAATAATAATAATAGAATAATAATAATAATAGTATAATAATAATAATAATAGAATATTAATAATAATAGGATAATAATAATAATATAAAAAAATATAAATAGAAATAATAATAATAATAAATAATATAATGATTATATCATATGAGTTTTTTTAGTAATAAATGCAAATCAACACAAAACAAATATAACAGATTGTAAAATAAATATAAGACGTATGAAAGTTGAGAGAAATATATATCGTATGAAAGTTGAGAGAAAAAACGTATGAAAGTTAGAGAAGAGAAAACAAATGAAACTTGAAAATTGGGAGAACTGATTTGTACTTCTATTTTTAATAGTAAATATATTGCATCCTACATCTATACCACCTATATTATTTGAAATCTTACATTTATGCTATATTATTTTTCTTTCAATATCATAGTTTATTATACTATCATTTTTCTAGTTAATAATAAAAATCTAAACCAATCGAGTATCTTTCTTTCTCTTTTGGGCTTGAAACTTTGTCCACTAACCGATTGTAAAAAAAATTAGATGCTAATATTATTACCCAATTATATATTAACATGTGGCACATAACAATTCATTAATAAATAATATTCGATTAATTATACTACGAAACATTTTTAAATTAATTATTTTTAATGTAATATACAAAAAAATATATATCAATGAAAAAAAATCCAAAAATATTGATAGAAGGATAAAAAACTGATATATATTTTTAAATAGAGACTAATAAATAAATAAAAAAATTAATTTAGGAGACCAAAAATAGTGTATCGAAAAGCTGAGGGCATTTTGCTAAATTAACATTATAAGTTATAACCAATAAAATGGATCTGCGAAGAAAGCACCAGTAGAAAAACAGAAAACTTCACATGTTTAATTAATCGATTATTAATTAATTTAATTGATTTGGTACATCCAAACACATAATATAGTTGAGAAACCCAATCCCCATTGAAATAATAAGCAGATCCTAAGTTTGAAGAGTTTGAATCGAAGTAAATAATTGGATCTGAAAATAATCAGCAATTTTCAGAAATGGCGATGGCGAGAATAAGTTCTGGTTTGCAATATCCAGAACGGTTCTACGCTGCGGCATCTTACGTCGGTTTCGATGGATCCACTTCTCCAACAAAATCTCTCACCTCCAAGTTCCCTAAGTCCACCGCGCTTCTTCTCTACAGCTTATACCAACAGGTTTTCACTCTTTCGTCTTTTTCCTTTTACCTGCATTGCGTTTTTTTTTGTCGGTGATGTTTTTCTCTTCAATTGCGTGTTTCTGTGTGTGATTTTCATGGATCTGTTTTGATTTGATTGATTGAAGTTGAAGTTGAAGATTAGGTTATTGATTGTTGCTGATTTTGTAATTTACCTTGCTTCTTTGTGGTGGTGTGTTAAACAAGCTATTAGGTGGTTTTGAATTTTGATTTACGAGTACGAGTGAGGAATTTGATTAATGTTAGTTGAATTAGTTGCCTTTATATGATGATCTGTTTTATAAAGATTAGATGGATTTCTAGTTTCTTAACATCATTGATTCGGATTCGAAATTACTAGTTTGGATCTGGTTATGGAAAATTTGATGTTGATCTATGTGGTTTTGTTAACATTTTGGTTAGTCTATTACACTACGGAGAGTATTATATTCAAAATTACTAGTTTGGAACTAGTTATCGAAAACTTGCGGTTGATCTATGTGGTTTTCTTTACATTTTGGTTAGTCGATTAAACTACGGAGAGTGCCGTTGGTTGCAAAATCATTTAATATGATATTATGGCCATGTTTGGATAAACAACTTAATTAAGCACTTAAAGCATAAATTCTTAGCATATAAGTGTTTATGTCTAAGCTAACACAAGATGTTTCCATATAAACTATAAGTTGTTTTGATAGGCTATTCTGAAGAGCTCATGGAAATAAGCTGAAATTAGTTTTGACATTTTCATAGGATTTTTCTATAAGCTCTCAAAACACTCTCACGAGATTTATGTTAGTCAGTAAGTTCAAATACGCTAATCCCAACATGTTCATAAGCTTGGTGGTTGTTGTAGCACTTGCCATTGGATACGCCTTAATTCACGTGATATGCATAGAATTACAGTTTTACTTGCATGCGGCTCATATGCTTCTCTGCTTGATCAAAAGCAAAGAAGTCTGCTATGCAATTTAAACACGAAAGAATTTAATGTTGATTTACTGGCGATTGCTACCATTCTTCTAGCTTCAGCTTGTGGTTTATTTATTTGTTTATTTTTGGGTCTGTTGTGCTATTGTTCTGTGGAGTTGAAGAGGTGAAGTTATCATTATTTCGCTGTAAAACTTATTGCTCAATTCATGGCTAATTTGTTATTACAGGCTAGTGTGGGACCTTGTAACATCCCAGAACCCAGTTCATGGAAAATTGTGGAACACAGCAAATGGGCCAGGTTTGTCTCCTTTAAACATTCATGATTTTTCTGTTTTTTATGCTATTACTTACTATACCTCTCTATTCTATATGTCTGCATTGATGAGGAATTCTGATTTTGCTATGCCTGTTGATGCATTTACATTATATAAATATTTTCTCATGAATACTGCACTCTTGTTTGTTTATGTTTATTGATGTTATATTTGAAATTATTCTTGCAATACGCACTAGTCCATTTTTTCTCTCATTTTGCTTCAGACTATTGTTTTAAGTAGTAATTTTTTTGCAGTTGGAACCAGCTTGGAAATATGTCTTCCACAGAAGCCATGCGTCTTTTTGTAAAAATATTGGAGGTCACACAAATAATTTCTGTGAACATTTCTTCCTTGGTAAAATGCAATATATTGTCTGAAAACTTCTGTTTTTATTTTCTTCTAATGTGTAGGAAGAAGATCCCGGTTGGTATTCAAGAGCCTCTAACTCTGTTGCAGAGCCAGTAATAGACGTTCAAATGAATGTGAGTATTTTTAGGGCTATATATATATAAGAATATCGAGTCTTGTTCTTGCTGATATGCACTTATGCTTTGGGCTTGCATTGAGCTTTACATGCTATATACACATATTATATCAAACTAACGATAGAGTAAGTACTGAGTGAGCACAATAGAGTAAGTACTAAGTAGGAAGTCGGTTATTTGGCTAATATAATTTGGGGTATTGCATAATTGCTTGTAATGTCCTACTTTTCACCCGCTATACATGCATGCAATTCTTATGCAACTAAGATAGTTGGATGGTTTTGGTGTAATGTCAATTACAGATTTCATGATATGACGCTAAGGGTTTGGTCTTTAGAATTAGATTTATTTAAAAGGCATGCCGACATGAATACTTATCAAGAGAATCACAACAAGAACATTTTCCTCTGTATTCTCCACTTTTGTTGTCACCATCAACTTGCAATTTTCCCTGTATCTGTTTTCTAATGTCTGATTCTATCTCGCTGGTTTGACAGTATAATTCCAAAGTTGAACCACCAGTCATTGAGAATGGGAATACTTATCCAGAGACAAAAACTATTTCCTCTGAAAATGGAAGTCAAGTTGGAACACAGGATAAAGATGTTGTTGTGGAAGGCTTTGCTTCAGTTGGAGTCTATGATCAATGGGTTGCACCTCCACTATCTGGTCAACGACCAAAAGCCCGATATGAGGTTTTTGCTCTTGCTTTATATAATAACTATAAAATTAACTCTGTATCTTTCTTTTTCTCCTAATATTTACTTTTAGTCGCCCCCTAAGCCAAGTGTGTTTATATGTTCAGCATGGAGCTGCAGCCGTGCAAGATAAATTGTACATATACGGTGGAAATCACAATGGCCGTTACCTTAGTGATCTTCATGTAAGCATATGTTAAATATATTTGTTGCATGAAGGTATGGATTTTGGCTGAAGTAATTGTTAACTTGTGGGGTTTAATTGACACCACAACTTTTGGAAGTAATTGTATAACTATATCTTGGGTTATGAACAGATAAGCTTTTTGTGATCTCCCTTTTATATTGACTAAATTATGTGTTGATTTTTTTTTCCGAATTAAATGGAAACAAATACAGGTTTTGGATTTGAGAAGATGGACTTGGTCAAAGCTTGAGGCTAAAAATGGAGACGAACCCTCTACAACTGTGGACCCTTGTGCTGGCCATTCTTTGGTTTGTATTGGACATAAAACTCTGCGTAACTGCTGTGTTGAATCTGTTTGTTGTTGACAGCTTGTACTAATTCCGTAATATTTTCAATTCAAAATTATGTCACTATAGATTGCATGGGGAAATAAGCTCCTGTCAATTGCTGGCCACACAAAAGATCCCTCTGAAAGTATCCAAGGTATAATATATTAGTGTTGTAATAATGTGTTTTCTTCTTTTAGGGGTTGGCATGGCATCATATCTGTGCATAATAACTTAAAATTTGAGGAAGTGGATATAAGGATGGCTCGGTGGCTGGACGGGGCGGGGAGTTAAGAAGCGGAGTGATAAGGAGGTCGAGAGTTCGATCTCCACTCCCAGCATAGTGCTGACAATACTAATGTCTGTTTAAAACAAACTTAAAATGTGAGAATTTGGGAAATCATTTATTCAACAGTATATCATTAGAAGAGTGTCTTTTTGGAGTCATAATGCATTCTTGCTTCTCCGGCTCCGCACTTTGGGTTTCCCTAGTCCAATGTCAAAGAAGTTTGTTCAATAAGATGTTCTTCTTCTATGAATTCCTATTCTCTGAACCCGTATATAAAACACACAAACGTAATAACATTTTCCTCAGTTCATTGATTTGATCTATGTTCATAATTTACCATGCATTTCTCCCTTTTTTTATAACACTCTTCTACTTTTTTTTTTGTCTTTTCTATTGTGATTGCAACTAAGTATGGGCACTACTGTTAAATATTATGACAGTGAAACAGTTTGATCTGCAAACAGCAACATGGTCAACTCTAAAGACCTATGGGAAAGCTCCGGTATGTGTCTGTTATATTTATTGATCCTAAAGCCTCTTAGAAATTTCTAATTATCATTTTAGGCCTATGTGACATGTCATATTTACATTTCTCTAACAAGAGATGCATGCATACCTTGGTTTGTAAGCATGCAACAGTGCTGCGCCTCTTTTCTCCTTTCTTTCATTCTTTTTTGTTTTTTAAATTTAAGTATTAGTCTTTAGTTCCCTCTTCCATCATGTATGCTTTCTAGATATCACGTTGAGGCTAACACGTGACCTTTGTTTTTGTTCATTCTTTTTGTTTTAATTAAAATACAGTAATAGCTTGTTTAGTTCCCTCTTCTATCATGCATGCTTTTTAGATATCACGCGGAGGCCAATCAGTGTCCCTTGTTGGGAACACTTTAGTAATTTTTGGTGGGCAAGATGCAAAAAGGGCTCTTTTGAATGACCTGCATATTCTGGACTTGGAAACTATGACATGGGACGAAATTGATGCCGTGTAAGAAATTTTCTAAAAAACCCTTTTTATCTTCATGGTTTCTATTTTAACTTATCAGGACTTTATGGGAAGGGTTGATTTATTTTCTTTAATACCTAAGGGTGGACTTTAATGTTTTGGGTTGTATAAAGAGTAAAAACTTCATACGACTCTGTTTGATGATCATCTCTGTTTATGCAATATTTGGTTTTGTCTTACCATTCTAAAGAGAGAGAAAATATGAAACAGTAACATGATAAGGTTTTGTTCTAACCATCGTAACTGGCAGTGGAGTGCCTCCTTCCCCAAGGTCTGATCATGCTGCTGCTGTACATGTGGAGCGATACTTGCTTATCTTCGGAGGGGGTTCACATGCAACTTGCTACAATGATTTACATGTTCTCGATTTGCAAACTGTAAGGCTCTTCTGTTAGGAAGTGGACTGGAAAGTCATCTCCATCTAATTGTTTGCATGAATTCCACAGATGGAATGGTCTCACCCCACACAACAAGGTGAGATACCAACTCCACGTGCAGGACATGCTGGTGTGACAGTAGGAGAGAACTGGTTCATTGTTGGTGGTGGTGACAACAAAAGCGGTATGCTTTTTTGCTGCTCTGTCATTAAGATTTAAACTTTATGCATTGAGAAATGAAATGCCACACTGTAGAAAATATTCCTTAATTCCTTGGACATATTTTCTAAACTATTTGATGTACATGTGGCATGCCTGTGCTGTGGGTCAAAGTAAACCAATAAGTCTGTATTTAGGTATGTGTTCGTGAAACATGATTTTCAATAAATTGGATTTTGTTAAGTAATTTGGTTTAAATTAATTTAGAAAGAAGTGATTTTTGTTCAAAAGTTTTCACACTTAAAGCAAGACATAAAATTTAGTGCATGTTTTCTAACCTAATAGAAAAGCTATTTCTTATTACTTTGAGCCAAACCGAGATTTGTAGGCAAAGGAATTTTTGCTTGAGAATATTCAAACATGTAAAAAATGATCAAAATCAAGTTTATGATATTAAGTCTGTTAAACATGGATCCAAAACATGCATTAAATGATATTTCAACTCTGCTGTTGAGTCAAATAGTGCATTCTACCTTCAAATAATATATAAATCATACCGGTTCAAATGTCATTTTTTTTAGTTATGTGCATGTGTCTAAGCATAGGATTGTTCACACGTGGCCCAACCTTCTAAAATGGTAAAACTTGAGTGTTTACCATTAATGCTTAAATTGAAAGCGAGATTCAGATTAATAGTAGGCATCCCTTGTACTGCTTGAAGTACTTGTATTCAGGAAAAACACCTTTTGCAATAAAAGTTATTGAGCTAGTACCATCTTATATCAAATAAAATTCTTCGAGACATAATGTTCTTCAAAACCTATTTGAGGTATCAACACATTTGAACATATCAATTCGCTAAATGGGTCTGTGATTCTGTATGCTTAATGCTTATCCCCCTTCAATTGCCTTGCGACGGAATGAAAATATTGCTGTACTTACTTCCGAACTTTATCACCGGGATATAAAATGAACCAGGACCTTTGGAAGGATTCTATCGCCTGAATGGAAAATTGAATATAAATACAAATGAAAGAGAAGGAACTAGAAGATCCTTGGTGCCAACAATGGTATCAAATACTTTCCAAGATCCGGTGGACCACCCGTTATCTTTCCACTCAGATCACGCTCTAGATGTCCACCCTTGAGCTTAGGAGTTTAGAGGGTATTTTGAGAGTCTCACATTGGGTGTGATATGACTTGAAATGTGCTTATGAGGACATCATTTACCGTACAAGTCGGTTTTGTAGGATTGAGTTTGACCCAACACAAACTTTTAAGATGGTATCATACTACAGATGTCCACCTTTGAGCTCTGTAGATGTTTAAGAATTGGCAGAATTTTTGACCAACAAGAAATGTTGAATTCAGTTCAGAATGTCCTATCAGATGTTGGGACATTATCAAACAGAGTATGTGAACTTATTTCAGGATGTCTCATCAGATGTTGGGACATTGTGTAAATAACTTCAGTTCAGTTTTTCAGGATGTCCCAACAGATGTTGAGACATCTCAGACCTGCTACCAGAATTAATTAATGATTAACTGATCAGAGATATTTAAGGAGAGTTATCTGAAATTAATTAATGATGGTTAAAAACAGAACAAGGCGCATCTGTAGGGAGTTTTATATTGAAGATTCAGATTAAAACAGAAGACCTAAATCACCTAGAATTTAGGAGGTAACAAACCCTAAATTCAAGGTGGAAGCTGCATGCGCATTAGGGCTGGATCCTCTGCAGAAAGCCCAAATTACAGATACCTATTTAAGCAACAGAAACTCATAGAATTGAGTACGAATTTCAGAAGACCAAATAGGGTGTCTAGTGTTTTTAATAGCAGGTGTTTTTATATGTACCACTTTATGAGCTTTTAAGCAAAAAGTGCATTTGTGACTTGATTGAAACTGTGAAGTAAGATCAAGCTGTATTGTTTGAAGGATGTCTTCAATTTCAGTAAACTTGTAAACTTGATCACTGTGTGATTGAGGGGGAGTGAGTAGGGTACTCTTATCTAAGGTGTGTCTTAGGTAGAAATTGCATTGGGTAGTTATTAAGTGATAGATTAAACAGGGTGGTTCAAGTCTAGAATTAATATTACTTATAGTGGATTTCCTCCTGGCTTGGTAGCCTCCAGATGTAGGTGTGATTATACACTGAACTGGGTTAACAAACTTCTGTGTTGTTTACTTTTCTTGCTATTTAAGTTTTGGTTAAATTTGTCAAGTGTCCTATCAAGTGTTGGGACATCTCTTAGGACATCTCATACCTGATCACAGAATTTCAATTGGCATCAGAGCAGGCACCCTGCCTGTTTATACTGGGTGAGATCTAGGGAATACAAATTCTGTAACATGGACAGAGATTTAGGGTCAGTAAATAGACCACCTATACTGGATGGATCTAATTATGACTACTGGAAGCCAAGAATGATTGCATTCTTAAGGTCACTTGACAACAGGGCATGGAGAGCAGTCAATGTTGGATGGGATCATCCTGTCCAAGACACCAAAGATGGATCAAAAGTGCTGAAACCTGAAGAAGAATGTAGGCAACTCAAAAGCCTTAAATGCTTTATTCAATGGCATTGATAGGAACATTTTCAGACTTGTGCATCATTGTGAGCTGACCAAAGATGTTTGGGATACTCTCAAAACAACTCATGAAGGAACATCAAAAGTAAAAATGTCAAGACTTCAACTTCTCACCACCAAGTTTGAAAACTTGAGAATGAAGGAAGATGAATCAATTCATGAGTTCTATATGAACATCTTGGATATAGCCAATACTTCTGGAGCTTTGGGAGAAAAGATGATTGATGAAAAGCTTGTAAGAAAGATTCTCAGATCTTTGCCAAAAAGATTTGACATGAAAGTCACTGCAATAGAAGAAGCTCAAGACATATGCTCCATGAAAGTTGAAGAACTCATTGGTTCCCTTCAAACTTTTGAGATGGGAATGAATGACACAAATGTCAAAAAGAACAAAAGCATAGCCTTGGTGTCAAATACAGATGAAGAAGAAGATGATGAATCAGCAAATGATAAAAGCTTATCAGAAAACCTTGCCTTGCTTGGAAGACAATTCAAACAGATTCTCAGAGGAATGGAAGACAAATCCAAACCTAGTGGAAGAAACACAAACTCTGAGAACAAAAGACCTTATGATGCTAACAAAAGATTAAAGTATGCTGAAAAGACCAGTCAAGATAAAGGAGTCAAATGCCATGAATGTGAAGGATATGGACACATCAAGATTGAATGTCCTACCTACTTAAAGAGGCAAAAGAAAGGACTCTCTGTGACCTGGTCTGATGAAGACTCAGGAGATTCAGAAGAAGAATCAGCTAAGCATATTACTGCTTTAGCTGGACTGTGTGAATATGATAGTGATTCCAGTTGTGGAGAACTTACTTATGAAGAACTTGAGCAAGCATTCAAAGATCTATACAAAAGAAGCTCTGAAATATGCAGTGAAGTTATAAAGCTAAAGAAGCAGAATGAGGCATTAGAAGATGACAAAGCAAATGATCAGGAGATCATTGACACCTTAAAAAGTGAAGTAAGCCTTCTCAACTCTAAGTTGGAACATATGTCCAAATCTGTTAGAATGTTGAACAGCAGCTCAAACACACTGGATGTTATTCTCAGCAATAATAAACATTCAGGGGACAAAAGTGGACTGGGATATAACAGAGATGAAGCCAGCTCTAGAAAAACTACACAGTCAAACAAGATGTCCCAACAGATGCTCCAACATCAGAACACAAAGACAAACATAATGTTCCAACAGATGTCTCAACATTCTGGAAAGAACAAAATGAAGAAGAAGTATCAAAGATGGAGATGCTATCACTGTGGAAGATTTGGGCATATCAAACCTCACTGTTATAAGCTACATGGATATCCAAATCAGATGTATCAGCAACCTTCCAAGCAGAAAGTAGAAGGTACCAAGAAAGTGCTGTATAGACATCAAAGAAATCAGCAACCTCCTAAGCAGAAGACAGAGGTCATCAAGAAGGTTTGGAGACCAAAAGCTGACATTCAGACTGATCAAAGCCACATACCCAAGAACCAGATCAACAATCAAGCTTGGAGATCAGCTGAACAACACACAGGGCAGAGGCATCAAAAGAAATCTCAACTTATCTGGTCAAAGAAAAGTACTGCATACATAGCACATACATCTCTGAGAGTATCAGCTAAAGAAGACTGGTACTTTGACAGTGGATGCTCAAGACACATGACTGGATTGAAGAATTTGCTAGTAAACTTAAAATCACATTCATCCAGGTATGTTACCTTTGGAGATGGAGCTAAAGGAGAAATCAAGGGAGTTGGAACCTTGGATTGTCAAGATGTTCCAAGACTAGATGATGTGCTGCTAGTTAAAGGTTTAACTGCTAACCTGATCAGCATAAGTCAACTATGTGATCAAGGATACAGTGTAAACTTTATCAAATCTGAATGTATAGTGACTAACAAAGAACAAGAGGTTGTCATGAAAGGAGCCAGATCTAAAGACAACTGTTACATGTGGGAATCCCAAAATCTCAGTCTCACTTCAACCTGCTCTCTAGCAAAAAAAGAAGAAGTGAAACTGTGGCATCAAAGACTAGGTCATCTTCATTTCAGAGGCATAAAGAAGATCATATCTATGGATGCTGTAAGAGGTATTCCTAAACTGAAGATTGATGATGGCAAAATATGTGGTGAATGTCAAATAGGCAAGCAAACCAAGATGTCCCATCCAAAGCACCAACATCTGACAACTTCCAAAGTTTTGGAACTTCTACATATGGATCTTATGGGACCTATGCAGGTTGAAAGTCTTGGTGGTAAGAGGTATGCCTATGTTGTGGTTGATGATTTTTCAAGATATACATGGATAAACTTCATCAAAGAAAAGTCAGATGTATTTGATGTATTCAAAGAATTATGTCAAAGATTGCAAAGGGAAAAATCCAGCTGTGTGATCAGAATAAGAAGTGATCATGGAAAAGAATTTGAGAATCAAAAGTTCTTAGATTTCTGCTCTTCAGAAGGAATCAATCATGAGTATTCTTCACCTATCACTCCTCAACAGAATGGGATTGTTGAAAGGAAGAATAGAACCATTCAAGAATCAGCAAGAGCTATGATCCATGCTAAAAAGTTACCTCTATACTTTTGGGCTGAAGCTATGAACACTGCCTGTTACATCCATAACAGAGTTACTTTAAGGAAAGGAACTTTGTCCACAATATATGAAGTCTGGAAGGGCAGAAAACCCACAGTTAAGTACTTCCATGTTTTTGGAAGTATATGTTATATTCTGGCAGATAGGGAGCAAAGAAGAAAAATGGATCCTAAAAGTGATGAATGGATTTTCCTTGGATACTCCATAAACAGCAGAGCATATATAGTATTTAATTCTAGATCCAAGGTTATCATGGAATCCATAAATGTGATAATTGATGATGCTCCTACAGATGTCCCAGAAGATGTTGGAACATCTGCTGATATCAAGATTGAAGCTGAAGAAAAGAATGATCAATATAACTTCACTCAAACTGATACAAGGACAGAAGAATCAAGCAAACCTCCTTCCATCAGAATACAAAAGGATCATCCCAAAGATTTGATAATTGGTGATCCCAACAGAGGTGTGAGCACTAGATCAAGAGAAGTGATTTCAGGTTCTTGTTTTGTTTCCAAAATAGAACCTAAAAATATCAAGGAAGCTCTCACTGATGAATACTGGATTTGTGCTATGCAAGAGGAATTAGGTCAATTCACAAGGAATGAAGTGTGAAATCTTGTTCCTAGACCTGATGACATAAATGTGATTGGTACAAAATGGGTGTATAAGAACAAGTCAAATGAACAAGGAGTTGTTACAAAGAACAAAGCTAGACTTGTGGCTCAAGGATACACTCAAATTGAAGGGGTAGACTTTGATGAAACCTTTGCACCAGTAGCAAGGCTTGAATCAATAAGACTACTGTTGGGAATTGCTTGTATCTTGAAGTTCAAGCTATTTCAAATGGATGTGAAAAGTGCCTTTTTAAATGGCTACCTTAATGAAGAAGTATATGTAGAACAGCCTAAAGGATTTGTTGATCCAAACTGTCCAAATCATGTATACAAACTAAAGAAGGCACTTTATGGTTTGAAGCAAGCTCCAAGGGCATGGTATGAAAGACTGACCACATTTCTTATCAAGCAAGGATACAGAAAAGGTGGAATTGATAAAACCCTGTTTGTTAAAGATGAAGAAGGAAATGTCATGATTGCACAAATATATGTTGATGACATTGTCTTTGGTGGGATGTCTGACAGGATGGTCAAACATTTTGTCAAGCAGATGGAATCTGAATTTGAAATGAGCCTAGTAGGAGAATTAACCTACTTTCTTGGTCTGCAAATAAAGCAAATGGAAGACTCAATGTTCATCTCACAAAGCAAGTATTCCAAGAACATAGTCAAGAAATTTGGAATGGAAAATGCTGCTCACAAAAGAACTCCTGCCCCCACACATTTAAAGCTGACTAAAGATGAAAAGGGTGAGAATGTAGATCAAAGCTTATACAGAAGCATGATTGGAAGCTTGCTATACTTGACTGCTAGCAGACCAGACATTGCTTTTGCAGTAGGAGTTTGTGCAAGATATCAAGCTGATCCAAAAGTCAGTCATCTCAATCAAGTCAAGAGAATCCTTAAATATGTTAATGGTACTTGTGACTATGGCATAATGTACTTTCATGGTTGCAAACCAATTCTCACTGGCTTCTGTGATGCTGATTGGGCAGGAAGTGCTGATGACAGAAAAAGCACTTCAGGAGGATGCTTCTTTCTAGGAAACAATCTGATTTCTTGGTTCAGTAAGAAACAGAATTGTGTATCCTTATCTACAGCTGAAGCTGAGTATATAGCAGCAGGTAGCAGTTGTTCTCAGTTGGTTTGGATGAAGCAGATGCTCACTTAGTACAATGTCCCACAGGATGTCATGACATTGTACTGTGACAACTTAAGTGCAATCAACATATCAAAGAATCCTATCCAACATAGCAGGACAAAGCATATTGATATCAGACATCATTTCATCAGAGATCTTGTAGAAGAAAAGGTGATTTCATTGGAGCATGTAGCTACAAATCTGCAGTTAGCTGATATCTTTACCAAAGCATTGGATGCTACACAATTTGAGAACTTAAGGGGCAAACTTGGAATCTGTTTATGTGATATCTAGCAGTTAATGAGATGTGCCAACATGTCATATGACATTGTATGGCATAAGGTCCAGATGGCAAAACTAATCTGGACAAGATCCTTGGGAATTCCAGCTCTAATCATTTGCACTGTAACGGCTACTTATTTAGTAACTGCTTATAATCAGCTATCAAGATTCCCATCATACTATCACAAGCGAATCACATTAACCAGCTATTCTCCAGAAATTAAAAACCCTAAAGCTTTCTATCCATCTTCCTCAACAATGTCTCAAAACCCTAACTCAACTGAAGAAGTTCTCAATCAAGAAGACGTAGTTCATGCCACTCCCATTTCTGTAGTACCAATGCAATCAACCCCATTGGACGAACTCAGGGGAAGCGTTTCTCACACTAAAAAGGCAAGAACTCCAAAGA
Organism: Lathyrus aphaca; assembly: GCA_963966055.1. NCBI lineage: Eukaryota > Viridiplantae > Streptophyta > Magnoliopsida > Fabales > Fabaceae > Lathyrus > Lathyrus aphaca. The sequence goes on from OZ014525.1 coordinate 19,626,146, forward strand.
GAGGTAAAGATCAAGTCAGAAGCAAAGCTAAAGGCACTCCCTCTCCAGCTAACATGCCCCCTAAATCTTCACAATATGTGGATGATTCAATCAAGGAGATTGTCACTCAAATTCTGTTTGAACAAAGAAAGGTGAGTGGAATCTCTGTTCCTCTGAACACAATGCCTGCACCTCAAGAAGAACCAGCTCAAACTGCAAAGGACACTCCTGCAGAACAAGATGTCCCAATAGATGTTGGAACATCTGCAGATGAGAAAGAAAATTCATCTGATGCTGATACTGAACAGACTGAGGACCAGAAAAAGGCCTCAAGTGAAAGTGATAAAGAAAACTCTGAGGATCAGATCAAAGCCTCAAATGAAGATCAAATCCCTGCTGATCAAACAGCTGAAGAGGAGACTGCTCAATCTCCTCCAGTGGTCAACATGGAGCAGGACTCTGATGCAGAAATCATAGCATCTGTTAAACCCAGCATAGCCAAAAGGCTAAGGTCCAGGAAAGGCAAGATGCAAGCTGAAGCAGCAATCCCTGAGAAGAAGAAGGCTAGTCCAAAGAAAGGCAAGGCTAAAGCTACCTTTGGTCCAACAAAACCATGGAGCAAAGTCCAAACCCAGAAGAGAAAAGCTGCCACACCATCAGATTCAGATGTTGGATCAGATGTCCCAACATCTCCTCCCAAGAAGAGACCAACATCATCCAGAGCTTCAACTACTGTTCCAGAAGCTCCCTTGGACAACATATCGTTCCATCATGTCTCCAGTGTCAACAGATGGAAATATGTGTACCAAAGAAGGGTTGCTCTAGAAAGAGAACTGAGCAGCAATGCACTTGAGTGCACAGAACTGATTGACCTCATCTCTGCTGCAGGACTATTCAAGACAGTCTCAGATTTCTCTCCCTGCTATGAACTTCTTGTCAAAGAGTTCATTGTGAATCTTCAGGAGGATTGCTCAAATGGTTAGTCATCTGAGTTCAGAAAAGTGTTTGTGAGAGGTAAGTGTGTTGAGTTCTCTCCTCAAATCATAAATCAATACCTAGGAAGAGAAACAGATGGACCAAATGAGCTAGGCAAAACAGATAATCAAATCTGTAAGGTGATCACTGCAAATCAGGTCAAGGCTTGGCCTGTGAAGGGAAAGCTCTCTGTGAGCATGCTTACCAGAAAGTATGCCATGCTGAACAGGATTGGAACTGCTAACTGGGTGCCTACCAACCACACTTCTTCAATCTCAACTGGTCTGGCCAGATTCATCTTTGCTGTGGGAACTCAAACCAAGATGGATTATGGAGCTTATATTTTTGATCAGACTATGAAGCATGCCATCTCTTCTGCAACAAAGCTGCCAATAGCTTTTCCATCTTTGCTGTGTGGTATTGTGCTCAATCAATACCCTGAAATTCTCACTGACAAGGATACAGCCTGCAAAAGAGAAAGCCCCTTGGCTTTTCACTACAAGTTATTCCTCAGTCATCATGCAGCAGATGTTGAAGCACCTTCTGGGACATCTGCAGGTCCTTCAACTACTAGGAATCCAATCTCCAAGAAGGCTTTAATTGCTGAACTCAAAAGCACCTGCAAAGAGCTTGAAGCTAGAAAGCAGAAGCTTGAGGAAATCATTAAAAGGTTGGAAAGTGAAGAAGATCAGAATGCTGCATCTGATGAAGACAGTGAAGCTGATGAAGAAAGTGAAGCTGATAAAGAAACTGAAGTGGAGGAAGAAACTGAGAGTGATGAATCTGAGTGATCAATGTATGTGAGGCAAATGTAATGACAACAATGTATTTGGAATAGTGTCTTTGGCCTCTAATTTTGTGTCTACCAAGGGGGAGAACAACATCAAATTATTGTAATTTAACATCAAATTATTGTAATTGCTGTTTAAGTATGAATGAAAAAATCTGTTTGTTTGCTTCTGAACTGAATAAGTGTTTTTCTGTTGCAACAAAATTGAATACATATATGTTTGAGGGGGAGTAATCTCAAATAAGAATCAACAGAAAAGTAATGCTATACTCTGATAAAAAGAACTTCTGCTGCACTCTGAAAACCAGAAAAGATGTTAGCCAAAAATTAGCCAAAGGGGGAGTTTGTAGATGTTTAAGAATTGGCAGAATTTTTGACCAACAAGAAATGTTGAATTCAGTTCAGAATGTCCTATCAGATGTTGGGACATTATCAAACAGAGTATGTGAACTTATTTCAGGATGTCTCATCAGATGTTGGGACATTGTGTAAATAACTTCAGTTCAGTTTTTCAGGATGTCCCAACAGATGTTGAGACATCTCAGACCTGCTACCAGAATTAATTAATGATTAACTGATCAGAGATATTTAAGGAGAGTTATCTGGAATTAATTAATGATGGTTAAAAACAGAACAAGGCGCATCTGTAGGGAGTTTTATATTGAAGATTCAGATTAAAACAGAAGACCTAAATCACCTAGAATCTAGGAGGTAACAAACCCTAAATTCAAGGTGGAAGCTGCATGCGCATTAGGGCTGGATCCTCTGCAGAAAGCCCAAATTACAGATACCTATTTAAGCAACAGAAACTCATAGAATTGAGTACGAATTTCAGAAGACCAAATAGGGTGTCTAGTGTTTTTAATAGCAGGTGTTTTTATATGTACCACTTTATGAGCTTTTAAGCAAAAAGTGCATTTGTGACTTGATTGAAACTGTGAAGTAAGATCAAGCTGTATTGTTTGAAGGATGTCTTCAATTTCAGTAAACTTGTAAACTTGATCACTGTGTGATTGAGGGGGAGTGAGTAGGGTACTCTTATCTAAGGTGTGTCTTAGGTAGAAATTGCATTGGGTAGTTATTAAGTGATAGATTAAACAGGGTGGTTTAAGTCTAGAATTAATATTACTTATAGTGGATTTCCTCCTGGCTTGGTAGCCTCCAGATGTAGGTGTGGTTATACACTGAACTGGGTTAACAAACTTCTGTGTTGTTTACTTTTCTTGCTATTTAAGTTTTGGTTAAATTTGTCAAGTGTCCTATCAAGTGTTGGGACATCTCTTAGGACATCTCATACCTGATCACAGAATTTCAAGCTCAAATGGGGTATTTTGAGAGCCTCAATGGATGTGATATGACTTGAAAATGTACTTATAAGTAGTGGTGGACATCATTTACCTTGGGTAGAGTTGAGTTCTACACAACAATTTGATTAAATATATTTTAGCAAGGACAAAATGTCAACTACACCCAAAATAAGTTGTGGTATACAAAAAAAACTACTGCATTATATGCCTCATTTTGTACTGCAACCTCATTCAAATGCCACTGCAAATTCCTCCAAATGCTTTTTGGAATCCGAGAGTCTCTTCCAAAACGCAGTATAGAGAATATATAGAGTAGACTAAATAAATCAGACAAAACCTGTTGTATGGGATATTTGCTAATGATTGCCTCTTTCAATTCTCTTGTTTATCTCAGATTTTAGTTATTTCTTGCAAAATTGGCGATTATCTGTTTGCTGCCTTGATACAATTGTTGTAGGGCATATTTAAGTGTTTTTTTATGCCTACTGTTTCACTGTGAAAGAAAGTAAACTGGAAATAGCATTATTGTTTTAATGGAGTCACTGGGAAGGTTACTAGCTTCTGGTGTAGTCAGTAGTTAATTACTTGCACTATATATCTACAAATATATCAATAAAAAGGTGTGGTTACCTAGGTTGTGAATATACTTAATGTTTTGGATTTTATGAGATTTTTGGTGCTGTCATTTTAGTTAATATATATGCCTTTTTATAAGTTATACTCCATGTTATTCTGCAGGGGCTTCGGAGACGGTTGTACTGAATATGTCTACACTGGCTTGGTCAGCAGTAACATCTGTTCAAGGGCGTGTTTCTGTTGCTAGTGAGGTACTTCGTCCACTTATTTTAACACAATTAGACGTGAAATCTAACTAGAACACCGATCCTTGCTAACTCCTTGATATCATTAGGTATCTTTCTAGTGCCCACTGATGAACATAATTAAAATGCCTCTCATTGCAGGGCTTGAGTTTGGTTGTAAGCTCGTATGATGGCGAAGATGTACTTGTATCGTTTGGAGGATACAATGGACGTTACAACAATGAAGTAAAGATTATTTCAGCATTTTCCCCATTCTGCTCTGTTATTTCCTTTGCTTTATCATTCTCACTGGTCAGATTTAATTTCTGCTTTCAGGTATATGTTCTTAAACCAAGCCACAAATCCACCTTGCAATCCAAAATAAATGAGAATTCCATACCAGGCAGTGTTTCTGCTGTCCCAAATGCTACAAATGCTACACGAGATTCGGAGCCTGAATTTGGAGCAGGACAAGAAGGGAAAATTTGGGAAATTTCTGTGGACAACGCTTATCCAACAGTATGTATTATTGTAAAGCATATACATTTTTTATATCTGGTTTTATGAAGCCGTTTTTTTCCAGTATTTGGTTGTGTTAGGAATCATTTTTATGTGGTGCTTTATTTTAGAAAAGAATTATCTGTTCGTGGAACTGATTTACCGAGATTTTTATTTTCTTGGTTGCATGGCATTGGCTCATAGGCCTAGATCTAAAAGCTTGACATATTCTTCTGTTTCAGTTTCTTTCTTCTTCTGCATATTGCCTTTCAGAGGATCAAAACTATATTAAATGTTTTTTTTTCTCTTAAGATCTGACTGACTACTTTTATATTATCCAAATCTGTTAAGTTATTTAATATGCTTATCAATTTCTTTTGAGGCATGCATAACTTCTCCCATTTTGGAAATTTATTGTTGTAAATAAGTAATTGTAATTGTTAGTACATATTATGTGAGTATTATCTTTTTCCGTATTAAGCCCATTAATCAGATCCATTAGTTAGAGCTTAGTCTATATGTTCAGATTAGTTTAGTGTTTGTACTCAACACACAATTGAATAATCCTTCATAATATTTCTGTCTACACATGATAGATAACACTCTACATAGTCTTGGAGGTCTTGCTTCCTCATGATGCCTAGCCGCCTTCATTGAAGCATCTGGCACCCTCAATGTGCTTGTTTTTTGTTTGTTGACCAGAACGTATTGCGTGCTCTTTTTTCGTCATTGTTCACATTCCGAACAATGATATTATTCATTTTGTCCTTACAGTATCATTGCTCAGGTGTATGTACCACATTCACACTCCATATAGTGTGCTCCTTAGCAAGAACAACTCAAACATTCTCATCAAAAGATTAAGCAATCCAGTTTTTGGAAAAATAGTATCCAAGCTGATAATGGAGAATATCTATTTACCAACTTGTGGTGGAGTTTTTAAACTAAAAAATTATTAATGTTCCACTTTAATAGGACATTATGGCTTAATTTTATACATGTCGCCGATCCCACTCAGTGGGATAAGACTTGGTTGTTGGTTGTTGTTGTTCCACTTTCGTAGACCGCTTTAAGGTTTCACTTCCCAAGCTGTTTAGATCCATTGTATTGCAAGTAGAACAAGTTCAATGTAAGTGCTAGGTTAAATGTTCCCTTATAAATTGAAGTTGTCATTTATTATCAGTGTGATTTCCATGTATGTATAAATTAAGAAAGCATACCAAGCACATTCAGAAAAAACTGTCTTTCTATTTGTCAGTGACATTTATCCTACTGTCAATGTGATAAATGTGGAAAAATAATAATTGAAGATACATAAGAATCGGTTGTATGATCATAAAAACCTCCAAACCTCAAAATGCACTAATGCATGCAATTTTGGATGTCCTGCATAAAGGTCTGTAAATAATACATGCATTTATTGATTTCTAATTTCGCACCTCAAATTTTGGATATTCCTGCCTGCATCATTTAAATGACAAACATAGATCAAATTATGCATTTGTGCCCTTTCATTTTCTTTCCTGCCAGTCACTGCTTTCATATTTTGGGTATCATGCAGAAATCCAAAGGTGATCTCCTATCAATACTAAAGGCTGAGAGAGATGAATTAGAATCATCTCTTAGTAAGGAGAGGCTGCATACTCTTCAACTAAAGCAAGAGCTGGCTGATGCCGAGTCTAGTAACTCTGACCTTTACAAGGTAAATTACTTTTACTGTTGAAATTCATTTTTTTATATTTTGGATTTAGTCTGGAATGGATCCAAGAATCGTACACTAGAGAGGCAAAAGAATATTTTTTTAATAATTAATGGCAATAAATAATTAAAACCCCGGACAATAAACCTATTGCATTCAATGTACTTAAACTTGATACCCTACCTAGAATCGAGAGGGGGATGAAAGATCATAACACAGACTCGTATGATCAAGGACAGGGATAAAAATGATCCTATATGAATAAAATAACCTCTAAATCACAAGATTAGACTAAATTAAAAATTCATAACCATCATCAATTCATAAGTTCATAGACTAAACAAAACAGAAACAGAGGAAGCGCCACAGGGCCACGTGAAGGAAAACAGGGCAAGGCAGGGAAAGGTGAAGAATGTGTCTCAGGAAGTGGCGCACAGACGAGAAGGGAGTCACAGTTGGTAGAGGAGGAAGGAGGAATGGTGCCGCAGGGAGGAGACAGGACTGTGAGTGAGGGAATCAAACTTTTCTCTCTTTTAGAGCCATGTGGCGGAGACGGGACCTTGAGCGAGTGAGTCATACTTTTCACAATAGGCAACCCGTTTCAGCCAAACTCGTTGCGAAATGGTTAATCCCAAACGTGTGATCCTACGACCCCGCTTCATAATTGCGGGTTTGACCACACCACACATCTCCACTGACCCTGGCCGTATTGCAGCATGTAATCATGGCTGTGGATTTTGAGCAAGTGAGTCAAACTTTCACAATAGCCAACCCGTTTCATCAAAGCTCGTTGCGAAATGTTTAGCCCAAACATGTGATTCTACAATCCCACTTCATAATTGCGGGTTTGACCACACATTGCTTTATTTCGTTCTACTTCTAGAGATTTGCGTCCCAGTAAACCACTTTCTTTTGTATTATTTGGGCTGAGACTTATGGAGATTAAGGTATATAAATCTAATTTGAATATTCTAATGTTACTTACCTATAAGATCTGAACTACATCATCGCTCTTATTGCTATCAAAGGTCCTTACATTATGTGCTCTTGCAATGTAGGAGCTCCAATCAGTACGTGGTCAGCTTGCGGCTGAGCAGTCAAGGTGTTTCAAACTTGAGGTATGCATTAGAAATGCTCTGAAAATCTCCTCTCTTTAGCATTATGACTTGTGAATGTGTTTTCGAATAGAATCTGGTGTAGGTAAATGGTTAAAGAAAACTTATTTGGTAAATTTGATGCCCCACACATCTGGTCACCAAACTATTCATGGAGCAACAGCTAACAATTAAATGAATTAATCCACGTGATGATTTTGCATTCAAATAATTCTTTGCAAAACTGGGTGTTGGTATCAAATGCTTTATTTCATAATCTGTAACGATATAAATGATGTGGCTCTGCTATATTTAAGTATTGGAATTAATCCTTCATTGTTATGATCTAATCTGTATGTCTGAGGCTGCTTTGAAATTGTGGCTTTTGTCTCCTTTGATGCAAAATGGAAGTAGGATTTATTATTATTTAACTTTTAAAATATATATTTGCGAACGCAGGTGGAGGTTGCTGAATTAGGTCAGAAGCTCCAAAATTTTGGGACATTACAGAAGGAGCTTGAACTCCTCCAACGACAAAAGGCTGCATCAGAGCAAGCTGCTTTAAATGCAAGACAGAGGCAGGGTTCAGGTGGCGTGTGGGGTTGGCTTGCCGGTTCTCCCCCTGATCCAAATGCAGATGATGATGAATGAACCTTGGCTTAAGCTAAACAGCAACGCATCATTTGGTTTCATTTTTCCAATTTTATTCTCAATACTTGTTGTGTATTAATTAATTAATTCGGTTCTTTTAGTGATGTGAATAAGATTTAGCTTCTATTTGGGCGGAGGAAGATTTTCTACACATGAGGATATGATAGTATAATATATAGTGAAGGTTATTTTTTCACCATTTTTGCTGATGACTGTATTCAGAGTGGATAATATACACTATTACATGAAAATATAGAAATTCAATTTTGTGAGTCACATATAATCTTATTAGAATTTTATTCAGTGAACCATCAATCGTAACCGAATTTATGAGAATTTAACCTTCCACCCTCCACTTTTATCATTTGTAGCGAAATTTCTTATATGTCCTTTCTAAATTTCCTGTAAATATGCAATTTCCGGATTAATATCAAAAATTTCGTTAATAAATCGGAAATTTAACTAAAATTACCGTGGATAGACTTGCAATTGATTTATGTATTGAGAATTTCAAAATTTCTGGTGGCTGATATTGAAAATGTTGAAAATTCTAATATTTGTTATACTGTGTGTAATATATTTCCGTAAATTGAAGAAAAATATTAAAAAATTTAAATGTCTGGTATATTGGAAATTTAGAGATTTTAAAATTTCTGGTATTTGTTTAGAACTTAAGACAAATTTTTTTTTCGTTTCTTAACTTTAAAAAGTGGCAAGTTGGTCATATAATTTTTAAAATGGTGTCACTTGAATCCTAATCGTTCGTTGATCTCAAACGTCTGTTTAGTGTTAATACGTGGCAGATGACTTGGCAAAGCAACTTCATCTTTTCTATTTAGACTTCCATCTGAATTCCATGACATATTATGCCAAAACAAAAAGTCTGTGTTAATAGAAGCATATAATCCTTGGGAACATTTAAATTTGAACAACTTATCATAGCAGTTGGTCCAATCCTCATCCCTAAGCCGCACTCCCAACAACATCGACAAACTGCCATCGTTCTCCTCATGCATGTTAGATGTTTGTAATATTGTCTCAATGAAACTCTCTCAACTTCATCCTCACCCTCACCCTTTACCTCGCTTCTTAAACCCACACCACATTCAAAACACCCTTCACCCTCAAAATTTGTTGTCGGAACAGTAAAAACCTTCAGATGAGAAATATAAAGGATACAATTTTGGAGTTGTCATGTGGGAGTTGTTGGTCCTTTTGAGTTATCTTCGTGGATAACTCTTTATTTCTTGGTCTCAAACATAATGAAACCAATTGGTTTTGAAAAGTAATAATCATCATGTTATATTATATGTGATATCCATTTCTGTATACAGTTATAGAAATGAACTGCGCATGACATAATTTTTTCTGTCTAATGTAAACTACATGTAACACCTTAAATTATACATGTTCTAGCCAAATTTAGTTAGAACACCAAAGGTGCTAGCTATCCTCCTTCTGAGCAAGGAGAGTTACGCCGTCTGTATTGTGCAATACCTAGAGGGATTCGAGAGTTGCACTGAAGTAGTAAGTCTCAAGATGTATGTGTCTTGCTTATCCCTCTGGCGGGAGCCCCTTTTATAGTTGTCTCCGTTTAGTAGGTCATTAAGAGAAGTCCTTTGGTCTTCCATCGTTGCAAGACCTTAAATGTGTAACTCTCTTTCATGATTGCTTGCTTTGAAGGCTTGGTAACATCCATATTGATGTGCCGTAACCGTTACAATCTATTGGTTAGCTTGGTGGGGATGTGCCCGGATGACGAGTTATGCGATCGATACCCGACCTCATGGGAGACGAGTTTAGTTGGATGGGTGGTCTGGGTTGTGATAGTTGTTGCTCTTGTTAATCTGATAATGGTAGCATAGTTCTGACTACATAGCCCGATTTGAAAATATTTTGGGTATGCACATAAGCCCCCCGAGTTTTATTCCTGTTTTATGGGTATATTGCTTGGTAATACCTTGAACCCGTACATATTTTGGAGCTGTTGGTAATTCGGTATATATGTAGGCCTCTACATGGCAGAATATAGCCACTAAAAGGTCACGCCCCTTAGACTTTCTTGCATTATGATGACTTTAATGCCTCATGAATGGCTAGTCTCTAGCTATTCTTGAACGCTGAGCCTACTTATTAAAGTGGTTTCTCCTTTCTTCTTTCTTCCCACACTCTTATTTCTTACGCTTGCCTCTAGTATTCAAGTTTGCCATCCTTATTCTGGTACTTGATTCTTACTTTAATATTTCCTTTTTCTTTTAATAGAAATGGTAATCCTTAGGGAGTGCGATAATAAGGGAAAGATTATTCAAAAGAGTTAATAGGAGAGAAGATAATATGAGAGAGATATGCACAAGCACTAGACGGTCCTTTAAGGTTAGAGGATCATAAGCGAGTTATGGATAAATTCTGTAGCGAAGTTCTGTCCTCTAAAAGTGAATTTGATTCTGAGTCTTCAGGTTCTGTAGAGATTTTAATGGAGACTGCCGCTCCTTTTGACTCTAAAGTTACGATTTACAAATATAGTGTTATTGATGACACTAATATTACGGTGGTCCATTCTCTGAGGAAAATATGATCTACTGGTTCCGAAGATGATGCCATTTTAGAATCATGTGTTCCACAAGAGCGTGTGTGTGCTTCGCTCAAAGAATGTCTCTGAAGAGTTCTTTTACTTCTATCTGAGCATTCTTGAAGATTTTAACTATAATACCCATATATAAAAGACATACATCAGAGCATATTTTTCATATATATAATTAAGTTTGGTACTGAAATACAACAAGTTCTTAGTAACACATTGCATAAATATAGCCACTACAACATAATTTACTAATACAAAAGGCTATAAATAATACAAGATGTTCACAAAATAAAATTCTAAGAACTAGATCCGAAGATCCCAAAAGTCCACAACGGAAGAAACCATCAAACAAGCAAAGATAATCAAATCGCCTTATCTTTACCCTTTGAGGAACTTGAAGTACCTGAAATAACAACATCAACATGGGGTGAGATAAAACATCTCAGTGAGTTCCCTATCTTAGGGTTATCTCGACTCTAAAAGGGTCGAAACTAATCACTACTCAAGTCGGGGGGAAACCTAGACTTCGAGTTCACATACAACTAGAGACATCAAAGAAACAACAGAGCACAAAGTGATTTAAGGCATCTTTTCCTGCCCAGCCATACCAGGGTAAACAATTACGGGTCACTCGATCCTTAACGTATAAATAACTTTCCCCTTCCAGCCATACTCCCTGGTGGCAAGCAAGCATGGGTCACTCATTATCTATCATAGGTACTTTCCCCGCCCAGTCATACTCCCAGATGACAAGCAAGCACGGGTCACGGTACCTCACAACTATGTAACTTTCCCCGCCCAGTCATACTCCCAGATGACAAGCACACACATGTCACAGTTACGCTTTCTAATGGATACTTTCCCCGCCCAGTCATACTACCAGATGACAAGCAAGCACGGGTCACGGTCATCCATTAAGAGATTCAGATCCACAAATTAATTATATCTCCCCGGTCGTTCCACCTCGTGAGACTTCGACACGAGCAAAATATAATTAAATTAGGATACATCGCAAGGAAGTAAACTTCCAACTTCTCACAACTACCTAGCCCGAAGACACCCTCCGAGTATCGACGCCTAAGTATTTTCAAGTCTCTAAAACAATTCCGTAACAGCCTAGGGTAACCCAACTACCTCACAAGTTTTACCTTTTTATTACTTTTAGCTCACAATTCCCTAACTTAACATTTTTACGGTATTTTCAAAAAGTCGGGCAAAAGTCGGGTAAAAATAATATTTTTGGCATCACGTGAAAGTACATATTTTTAGCTTTCCAACGGTACAAAGAATGCTTAAATCTGATAACCGAGTAAAATTTTTGAATTTTCAAAGTTTGGAAATAAAACATTTTCCTTCATACTTACAGTGTTAACCGGTTAACGCCTGAGGTTAACCGGTTAACCAAACCATAAAAACAGTCCCAGTAGCGCAGTATTAGATGCGTTAACCGGTTAACGCATATGGTTAACCTTAACCGAAGACAGAATGCAGAAAAATGCGTATTTTCCATGACAAAAGCACCCAAATTCCTTTCAAATCATTTTCAAACATCAAAACAACATTTCAATAAGGTTCCTACACCTAGAGGCAACATACTCAAGCATTTATATCGATTTCTAACTGTTTAATTTACCGATTCTAGAATTTTTTTCATAAAATGCCCTAAACTCATAAACCCTAAAAACTCTATCAAAACCAAAAGGAAAAGTTTCTAGCTATGAACCCACATCTAGTCAGATGATTGGATAAGATTGAATGATGAATGGATGGTGGAAGCAACAAGATCAAGAGTTCTCCTCTTCTTCTTCAAGATTTTCTCTTCTTCCTTCTCCCCCTTTTTCTCTTCTCTTCTGTTCTTTCTCTATTTCTATTTCTAGAAAAACAAAGAAATAAAACTTTATGTCTTAAAGGAAAACATAACTTTTCCTACCGATGAGTCCAAATAGAGAGTATCCAAAAATGTTTCTTAATCCAATATTTTATAAAACCTCTGAGTCAGCTAATATTAAGTAATAAAATAAAATCCCGCTGATTACTTTATTTATTCCCGTTAAAATTTCTTAGAATAATTCAGAACAATATTAATATCAAATAATATTATTTAGAGCATTAAATAAATTATGGGGTATTACATCCTCCCCCTTAAATAGAAATTCGTCCTCGAATTTAAAAGATTACCTTAACAGGTGAGGATATGATTCCCGCATCGATTCCAATTCCCACGAAGCATCTCCCGGATGAGTCTCATCCCATTGCACTTTAACAAGTGGTATCTCTTTGTTCCTTAACACCTTAGTTTCTCTTCCAACAATACAGCTCGGTTGGGGTTAAAAATTCAAATCCGCTTCTATCTCGATAGTATCTGGCAGAATAGGCTACAGAGGACCAGGAACGAACCTACGAAGTTGGGATACATGAAAAACATCATGCATTTCCGATAGAGAGGGTGGTAAGGACAATCTGTAAGCAACTTCACCAATCCTTTCTAAGATCTGATACGGTCCTACGTATCTCGGACTTAACTTGCACGACTTAAAAGGTTCTTTCAATCTCAATCTCGGAGTGACTTTCAAATACACATGATCGCTTTCATCAAATTCTAAAGGTCTCCTTCGATTGTCAGCATAACTCTTCTGACGATCTTGGGCTTGCTTAATCTTTTCTTGAATCATCTGAATCTTTTCTGTAGTCTCTTGAATAACCTCGGGTCCCAAAATCCTATCTTCACCCACTTCAGACCAACACAACGGTGTTCTACACTTTCTTCCATACAAAGCCTCATACAGAGCAATTCAGATGCTCGCATGGTAACTGTTATTGTAAGAGAATTCTATCAATGGTAAAAGTTCCTTCCAATTTCCTTTACTTTCCAAAACGCATGCTCGTAACATATCTTCCATTGTTTGAATTGCACGTTTCGTTTGACCATCCGTTTAAGGATGATTAGAAGTGCTCAAACGTAATTCTGTACCCATAGCCTGTTGGAACACTTTCCAAAACCTCGAAGTGAACTTTGGATCTCTATCTGACATAATACTAGACGGTACACCATGCAATCTCACAATTTCAGCAATAAACAACCTCGTAAGATGACTTGCCTTGTACGTGGTCTTAACGGCTAAGAAATGCGCAAATTTCGTTAATCGATCCACAATCACCCAAACAGAGTCATAACCGCCTTAAGTACTCGGTAAAACCACTGCAAAGTCCATAGAGATACTATCCCACTTCCAGATTGGGATGTCCAAAGGTTGCAACAAACCGCCCGGTCTTTGGTGCTCAATCTTCACTTGTTGACACACCGCACATTCGGACACAAATACCACAATGTCCTTCTTCATTCCAGACCACCAATACTCTTTCTTCAAGTCTTGATACAACTTCGAAGAACCCGGATGTATCGTAAAAGAACCTTTATGGGCTTCCTCCAAAATCTTTCTCTTCAACACCTCATCATTCGGAATGCAAATTCTTTGGTTAAATAGGATAATCCCATCCAACGCTCTTATAAAACCCGATTGGAGTAACAAATCTTGCAACTTCTCATCTAGAACTTGTGCTTATTGAATCTCGTTCTCAAGGTAGAATTGATATTCAAATTTCCCATGATTACACCATTCAGAGTCCAAATAAACTGAAGATTAAGGTCTCTAAACTTTTCCAACAGTGCATATTCCAACACCATCAACTCGGTACTATGAATCACTTTCCTACTTAAAGCATCTTCCACTTTATTCGCTTTTCCCGGATGGTACTTCAATTCAAGGTCATAATCCTTCAAATACTACATCCATCTTCTCTGCCTCATATTTAATTCCTTCTGATAAAAAAGGTACTTCAAACTCTTATGATCAATGAACATCTCAAAACGCACACCATACAGATAGTGCCGCCACACTTTTAAAGTAAACACCACGGCCGCTAGTTCCAAATCATGAGTTGGATAATTCTTCTCATGGACTCTCAATTATCTAGAAGCATAGGCTACAACTTGGCCTTCTTGCATAAGAACACCTCTTAATCCCATCTTAGAAGCATCACAAAACACTTCGTAAGATTTGTTAGGATCGGGAATGATCAAAACTGGAGCAGTTATCAATTTCTCTTTCAACCATACGAAACTTTGCTCACAACTAGAATCCCATTCGTAAGCGAAGTCCTTTCTAGTAAGCTTAGTCAATGGTAATGCCATCTGAGAAAAACCTTTAATAAACCTTCTACAGTAACCTGCCAAACCTAAGAAACTTCTCACTTCTGAAACATTATTCGGTCTCTCCCAATTAATCATGGCTTCAATCTTTGACGGATCCACTGCTACACCTCCCTAAGATATAACATGTCCAAGAAACTTGACTTATGACATCCAAAACTCACACTTGCTAAACTTGGAAAAATGTTACATCTCTTGCAGTAACGATAGAACAATCCTCAAGTGTTATCCATGCTCTTGTGGAGTACGAGAATAGATAAGAATATCATCGATAAAGATCACTACAAACTGGTCCAAATAATATTGAAATATTCGATTCATGTAATCCATGAAAACAGCTGGAGAATTCTTCACACCGAAAGGCATTACTAAGAATTCATAATGGCCATAACGGGTTCTTAATGCAGTCTTCGGAATATCAGAAGTTTTCACACGAATCTGGTGATAGCCCGACCTTAGATCAATCTTCGAGAACACACGGGCTCCTTTCAATTGATCTAGGAGATCATATATCCTCGGCAAGGGATATTTATTCTTGATAGTAACCTTGTTCAACTTACGATAATCGATGCACAACCGCATACCACCATCTTTCTTCTTTACCAACAAAATAGGAGCTCCCCACAGTGAAACACTTGGTCTCACAAAATGCTTTGCCATCAAATCCTTTAATTGATCCTTCAATTCTCTTAACTCGAGTGGTGCCATCCGATAAGGGGAAACAAATATAGGAGCCGTTCCCGGTACCAGGTCAACTGAGAATTCAACTTCCCTCACCGGGGGTAAGGAAGTGACATCCTCGGGGAAGACATCAGGAAATTTACAAACTATCGAAATATTCAAAACTTGATGACCATTACTTTCCTCTTGAGTAATGACAAGCAAAACAGACTTTTCTTGTTCAAACAGAAAATTTACCATTCCAGCCGTACCTTCTAATATCGTTGTCAACATATCTTTCAGAGGCGCTTCAATGGATGGAATAAGGATCAACTTCTTTTCACATCCAATAACACAGAATTCACGGACAACCAATCCATTTCAAGGATAATATCAACTTTCTTAAGAGGCAGATAAATGAGATAAATCTGAAAAACTCTACCATCCACGGACAAGGTACAATTCTCACACCTAAGGGGTGTCTCAACGGTTTCATCCATAGCGGTAGTAACCACCATCGGAGGAGACAAAGGAAATACTCGCAACCCAAGTCGCTTCACACAACTAGTAGATACAAAAGAATGTGTATCCCCACAATCAAATAAAACAAGACAAGGATGATCATTAACAAGACATGTACCCCCAATGAGAGAGTTGTCGGCTTTGGTTTTCTAGCATCCATAGTGTAAACTCTCGCTTGAACTTGATTCTTCGACTTGGTACAATCCCTCGACAAATGGCCCACTTTATTACAATTATAACATCTCATTCCTCCATCCCTTTGACACCTACCAAAATGACGTTTGTTACACAACCTACACGTTGGTAGAGTGTTAGGTCCAACACTTTGAACTTGTTTCCCTTTGAAGGGTTGAGGCCTTGGCCTAAAAGGTTGGTAGCTCTTCCTCGGTCACTTGCTTCGGTTTGCACTTTCTTCAAACTATGTTCGGCGACATAACACTACCTTAACAACTCAGAATAGGTAGTGAAATCCCTTTGAGATACACTATGAGATATTTCGGCCCTCAAACCAAACAAGAACTGATCAATCTTCCATCTTTCATCTGGAGCATACATGGCTTGCCTAGAGTAGGCCGCCATGTCTTCAAACTTCTCGACATAATTGGCCACAATCATGCTCCGTTGTCTAAGATGTTGGAATTCAAACTCTTTTTGGGTTCTCAAGGAACTCAGAAAGTACTTCTCCTTAAAAATTGTCTTAAACTGTTGTTACACTCTTGGAACTTCTTGCATCGTTATTATATTTGAAGCACTCTCCCACCACCTAGCAGCATGACCTTTGGGAAAATGTGACACAAAAGTCACCTTATCTTCTTCACCACATATCACAATCTGGAAAATTCTCTCCATTCCGGTTACCCATTCATGTGCCTTAACCGGATCTAATCCACCATGAAACTCCTGAGGATTCATGCGAAAGAAATCCCGGAAGGTTCCACCTCCAGCTCCAGGAGCAACCACATGAGGATGAAGACCCATATTCATTTGGTGCATTATCTCCTGCATGAATTGATGTTGATGTTGCACCATCTGTTGCATTAATTGGAACATAGGAGCATTCCCTTCACCACTCGGCTAATCATTAACAGGAGGAGTGACACTAGGTCGACCATGAGTTCCACGCCTACCAGCCATATTCCTAAATATCATAAAAACAAGATTAAGTTGATCAGGCTCAATACCATAAACATAAAATTTAGTTCTACAATGATATTACGTGTATGAACGGAAAGAAACACTTATAATATTCCAAGGCTAGGTCGAGGATATGACCTGCTCTGATACCAACTGTAATACCCATATATAAAAGACATACATCAAAGCATATTTTTCATATATATAATTAAGTTTGGTACTGAAATACAACAAGTTCTTAGTAACACATTGCATAAATATAGTCACTACAACATAAGGTACTAATATAAAAGGATATAAATAATACAAGATGTTCACAAAATAAAAGTCTAAGAACTAGATCCGAAGATCCCAAAAGTCCATAGCGGAAGAAACCATCAAACGAGCAAAGATAATCAAATCGCCTTATCTTTACCCTTTGTGGAACCTGAAGTACCTGAAATAACAACATCAACATGGGGTGAGATAAAACATCTCAGTGAGTTCCCTATCTTAGGGTTCTGTTGACTCTAAAAGGGTCGAAACTAATCACTACTCAAGTCGGGGGAAAACCTAGATTTCGAGTTCACATACAACTAGAGACATCAAAGAAATAACAGATCACAAAGTGCTTTAAGGCATCTTCCCCGCCCAACCATACCATGACAAACAAGTACGGGTCACTCGATCCTTAACGTATAAATAACTTTCCCCGCCCAACCACACTCCCAGGTGGCAAGCAAACACGGGTCACTTGTTATCTATCATAGGTACTTTCCCCGCCCAGTCATACTCCCAGATGACAGCAAGCACGGGTCACGGTACCTCACAACTAAGTAACTTTCCCCACCCAGTCATACTCCCAGATGACAAGCAAGCACGGGTCACGGTTACACTTCCTAATGGATACTTTCCCCGCCCATTCATACTCCCAGATGACAAGCAAGCACGGGTCATAGTCATCCATTAAGAGATTCAGATCCACTGATTAATTATATCTCTCCGGCCGTCCCACCTCATGAGACTTCGACACGAGCCAAATATAAATAAATTAGGCTACATCGCAAGGAAGTAAACTTCCAACTTCTCATAACTACCTAGCCCGAATACACCCTCCGAGTATCGACACCTAAGTATTGTCAAGTGTTTAAAATAATTTCGTAACACCCTAGGGTAACCTAGCTACCTCACAAGTTTTACCTTTTTATTACTTTTAGCTCACAATTCCCTAACTTAACATTTTTACGGTATTTTCAAAAAGTCGGGAAAAAGCGGGTAAAAATAATATTTTTCGGTATCACATGAAAGTATATAATTTTAGCTTTCCAACAGTATAAAGAATGCTTAAATCTGATAACCGAGTAAAAAGTTATGAATTTTCAAAGTTTGGAAATAAAACATTTTCCTCCGTACTTACAATGTTAACCGGTTAACACCTGGGGTTAATCGGTTAACCAAACCAGAAAAACAGTCCCAGTAGCGCAGTATTAGACGCGTTAACCGGTTAATGTATATGGTTAACCGGTTAACCAAAGACAGAATGCAGAAAATGCGTATTTTCCATGACAGAAGCACCCAAATTCCTTTCAAATTATTTTCAAACATCAAAACAATATTTCAACAAGGTTCTTACACTTAGATGCAACATTCTCAAGCATTTATATCGATTTCTAACCGTTTAATTTACCAGTTCTAGAATTTTTCCACAAAATGCCCTAAACTCATAAACCCTAAAAACTTTATCAAAACCAAAAGGAAAAGTTTCTAGCTATGAACTCACCTCTAGCAAGATGATTGGATAAGATTGAATGATGAATGGATAGTGGAAGCAACAAGATCAAGATGTCATACCCTAAATTTTGACAAGAAATTTTCATTTTTTTTTCCGTTCATTTGACGCATTTTTGCCGATATATCGAAAATCAATTATTTTACATTTTTAAGATAAAACATTTTTTTAATCATACATTTCACCATCTCAATTTTCATCTTTTATTTATTTTTTAGAATTTGTTTCTTTTAAATAAGAATGTTTGTTCGTATTTTAATCATTTTAGTATAGATTTTTTAGAATTTGATCCAATCTTAAAGTTTTAGTTAGAATATTTTGTCACACTTTGTCATTTATTTATGTTTATTTTTATTTTTACTTAAATGTTTATTTTAGATTTTTTTTTTTAGAATTTATTTTAGTTCAATTTAATTTTAATTCAGTTTATAATTTGTTTAGTTAAATTTAGATTTTTGTTCGACCTTTTGATTTAGTCTAGTTTTTAAGTAATCTTTTTTTATTACTATTATTTATTTAGTTTTGATTTTTTACTTCATTAATTTTCATATAATTTTATTAGTTTATCATTTTAATTAAGCTTATGTTTATTTAGTTTAATATTTTATTTTGTCAATTTTTATTAGTGTAGTTTAATTAGGTTTAATTTTTTTAAGATTGATTTCATTTTATTTAATTTTATTCTTAATTAATCTAATTATATTTAGTTTATTTTTATTCAGTCTATATTTAGATTTAGGTTCTATGTTTCAGTCAGTTTAATTTTAAATAGTTTTAGTTAGATAGTTTAGTCACGTTTCAACAAGTTTAGTCCCATTTTAAATTTCAATACATGTCACCACAAACCAATGTTATCACTATCCTAATACACGCTACCTCAACCCATCTTAATACAATATGTACTAGTCCTCTAAAGCATCCTTCAGACTTACACAAAACACAACACTCCAAAAAATTGTTACACTTGCTTTTTAGTTTACACCAAAATGAATAGCCTGCACCTCACACTAGCTACAACACAACTTTACATCATATCTGCATCAACAATAAGAAAAAATAAGGGAAGCAATTCTGAATTTAAAAAAAGATCATTTCATTATACCAGAAAAAAAGAAGATTTTGTAGGATGTTTTTTTATATAAAAAAGAGAGCCATGATAAAGAAAAAGGGGGAACGAAATATCAACAACAACAAAAAGACTTCATCAATCAAACCCCTTTCAAAAAAACTCAACCCACAAATCAATACCCTTCAACCAAACATACCTGGAAAAAAAAAGAATGAGATGGAGTAGAAGATTTGAGAACAAAAAAAACTACAGAGAAAAAACCTTTGAACGCCTCAACTACCGAAAACCTTAAAACCTTCGAACCTCCGCACAAGCCAAACACCTCCTTAAACGCAGAACCACCGCCAAAAACCCATAACTGCGAACCAAAACACCACCACAAAATAGTGAGAACAAACCTTCAAATCGGAACCATAAACCGCCGCCAATGAGAGATTCAGAGAGTGAAACGCCGTCAAAACCAAAGTCGTGAGAGAGACCGCGAGCAATCATCGCTGCCGTTAAGACCATCGTGAAGGGTGGGTTTGTTTTTTTTCCTCTGAAGCGTGAGCATTTCCTATGTGCGTGTCTGATAGTGTTTTACAAATTGTTCCGGACTGGGCCTCCGGACTGTATTGGGCTACGACCCAATATGTTGAGCAGTGACCCATATGCTCGGGCAGATACGTCTAATAGACGGGCGGGGGCGCTTAATGGTCGGACACATATCCTAGATGTCGGGCACGCACTTAGAACGGGCAAAGAACATGTCTGCCAATTCACTTTCCACGTCACCCAACTGTCCCCCATTATCTCCTGAAAGATAGGGGCAGTTGAACCAAGGACCAAACCACTTAGCTAGGTCTTCACGCTTCTCACGCATTCCTTGGCAATTCTTCCTTTGGCCTAGTTGATCCAGCCCAAGGAAGGACTTTGGCCCAGCGCTTGGGGCTCTCTATAAATACCCTTTTTCACTAAAGGGTCAGGTATTCTTATTCCACTATTCTACTCACCTATTCACTATACCTCTATTAACTTTGGCATCGAAGTGCCTTGCAGGTACACTCCCCTCCTTTTCATCCGCTAGCTGTCTTCACCCAATTGCAGGAAGGTCCTCCTGATCAGGTAAGATCAGTGGCGCCGTCTGTGGGAAACTAGTTTCCCCTTCTTCCACAGCAGAATATCAAAGCTCAACTACTCCGTCCTTTCAGCATGGCCGGAGAACAGCCCAACGACCGTAATCGTCCCCTCGTCGACTACACGATGGAGGAAAATTTGAACTACCATGAATCTGACGCCCGAGATGGGCGCACTTCCACCCCATCCCCTGAACCCGAGGACAACGGAAACCAACCTCAGATTTAGGACCAGGCGATCACCACGTTCCAGCCCATCCCCATGCCCGTCGAGGGGGATGCCACCATGATTGCTATGGTGAACGCCCTTAATCAGGCCAGCTCCATGCTCTACCAGCAGCATGAAAGAATCATGGCCTTGGAGACTGACCGGCAGAAGAGCCGACCTCAGCAGGAAAGAAGGACGTAACAACGTCCAAAAGCAGCGAAGAAGCGGGGACGACGCTCCCCGGAACCCAACAAGAGCAGGTCACGAGCACGCCGTGATACCGGCCGATCAGGGACCTCGCTAAGGCACGACCAAAGCCCTGGGAATAATGAGCTCTCCTCACCAAGGAGCGACGAAGAAGACCCGCATTGCCCCCTCTCGCGGGCGATAATGGAGGCTCCACTCCCCAAGGGCATAGAGAAACTCCCAAATTTGGTCATCTACGACGGGACCACTGACCCCGACGATCACGTCGACAACGTTAATGTGATGCTCGACTAACACAATGACATCACCGAGCACCTCAAATGCAGGTTGTTCTCGATAACTCTCAGGAAGGGAGCCATGACCTGGTACAAAAGCTAAGCCCCAGAATCCATCACATCCTGGAGATTCATGAGATCCATGTTCACGAGGAATTTTACAGCCTCCCGACGCCATCCCAAGACCGAAGCGACCCTCGAAGCCATAGTGCAAAGGAAGAATGAAACATTGCGCTCGTATATCGAGCGATTCAACCAAGAGGCTGTCGAGGTGGACACCACGGAACACATGAAGAAATACCTCCTCGAGAGGGGACTTCTGCCTGGAAGTGAGCTTAGCAGGGCTAAAAAAGGAGCTGGAAGAACTGAAGCTCGAGCGGGATCATGGCGGTCTCCATCACCTGGATAACAGCGGCCAGGTACCTAGCTAGGTCTCTTCGCCGGGCGTTGGCATCTTGATTTAGAATGGCCTTTTCCTCGGGCGCCGCCACCACGACGGAACCTTCAGCCTTAAAGAACTCCTGCTCCAGATAGCAAGGAGGCAGCAGATAACTCCCAGGGGCATCAGAATCATTGCCCCCCACAGCAGCAGACTGAGCAAAAGTCTCGTCCAGACGCTTCCGCTTGAGCAAAGGAGAGGTGGAACGGGGGGACTGTCCCGTATTTGGATCGTAGAGGTTTGTTGAGCGGACTGACGGGAGTTGGACATCGGGCTAGCATTAACCGAGCTACCTACCCTGAGCTCCGTGGCCATCTCCTGGACACGGGGTGTCACTTTCTTTTTCTTTTTAGGGACCCTGTTCGGGGCCCCAGCTTGGTTCACCAGCTTCAAAACTCGTTCACGATCAGCGGGCATAGTTCCTACAAAACAAAAACAAAGATTAGTTGGACGGACACAAGACCGAGAAAAGAAAATAAGTAAAGAAAACCTACGCAGTAACTCCAAGGCCTCCTCGTCCGTATCACACTCGAGCAGAGCCCTCGTGTTTATAAGACAGGTTTCATAAATCGGCATCCCAGCCTCATCGACGTAGGGGGCACCTTTCCGGTCAACCCAAACCGCCAGGTTGAAGCTCTGTACATACTCCACCAGCCTCTTGTAGGCCAGCCTATCCTCGACCCCCATGCTCGAGAATTTTACCCGGTAGTGACTGGTCGATAGATTGAAATGGTCGGGTTGCCACCTCAAGGGGATCCTCGACATAATATTTTCCTCCCTAGCGGCATTCTGTTTGTAATAGTAAAGGGAGTTTAAGGCAGAACGAGTGATCGACTTCACCGTATACCACCGCCCTTTAAAATGTCGGGCATAATCTACATAGGTCTTGAATAGCCTCACTGGCTGCTTCAGAGACACCCATCTGTGACGTCCCCGGGCACCAGACCGTTGCAGGTGGAAAATATGGAAAAAGAGGGGCAAAGTGCACCCAATGCCTAGAAAACGGAAGACTAGCTCGAACGCCCGGATAAAAGCGATGGCATTCGGATGCAGTTGCGACGGTGCCAGTCTGAGCCACCTAAAAACCCCCATCTGAAAAGAGTTAAAGGGAAGCCTGACCCTCGCTTCTCAGAAGGCAAATTCGTACATAGCAATTTTGCTTCCCTGGAAAGCAGTGACATATCTGGTCCGACTCCTGAGGAGCAAGGCATTGCCAATTCACAGGGTCCTCGGGACTGAGGTCTTCCACCACGGCGTATGCATTGGTCGTCTCATCGGCAAAGTATGACTCTTCTTCCAACGATTCGTCCGCGACCCACGTCAAATCATTACGCTCGGACGAGGAAACATGCTCGTGTTCCTCCTCGACATTCCTTTCGTCGGGGTTCTGATGCACGACCTCCCCTTCATCAGCTTGATGACATTCGACATTCTCTTCCCTGACCTGCCGATGCTCGGTCGTACCTGAAACGCAGACAAAAAAAGTGAATTCGACATCGCATCAAATCCACCCTTCCACCGCAAGTCAAGTGAAAGGGCGAAAAGCTAAAACACCCAAAATCCGACTAAACTAACCTAGACCGACGAAAATGCAACCCCCACACGCATTTGGGCACATAAAGATCCGACCTACAATTTCATACATACATGAACTCTACGCCCGTGGCATGCTAACCTTGCCCGGGATATTCATACGCATATGAATTTCACGCCCGTGACATGATAGTTTTGCCCGGTTTATTCAAGCACATATGAAATTTTTGCCCGGGACATTCTAATCCTGCCCGGGACATTCATACCCAAAACCTAAAAAACTATCCCTAAAACCAGATTTATCTACTCTACACTAAAGTTTGCTTACTCTATATAGACATATCAGGCATTTTCCTACCTACCAAACGAAAAAGCATGCAAAATAGAGAATTTGAGTTGCTACCTAACATATTAGGAACGAGGAGAAGACGGTGGCGCGCGGGCAGAAAATGGCGGTGCAGACGGCGGAGACGGGCGGAGAGAGGGTTCTTCTCGGAGCTTCCGGTCAAACATCAGAGCAAAAAAGTCCAAATGAAGTGGACCACCCCCTTTATATAGCCACAAGCGTGTGGACGGACGCGCCAAGTAATCATTACCTAGACCCTACGCCGCCGTTTGCACAGGAAACGAACCGACGCATCATTAATGCTGAGACACGTCAGTCCACAAGAATCATGAACGACGCCGAGCAACTGCAAATCTCCGCGACTATAAGGAGTATCCTCGACTCTGTGAAACACCACATGCCCAACAGACTCAACAACACGGGCAAGTATATGCCCGACACCTTCTTCAACGCACCTACGCCCGCCTATTCTCTAATTCATCGCTTTGACTCGGAGACTCGACTTGGGGGGCTCCTGTTCCGGACTGGGCCTCCGGACTGTATTGGGTTGCGGCCCAATATGTCGAACAGATGCCCATATGCTCGGGCAGATACATCTGATAGAGGGCGGGGGCGCATAACGGTCAGACACATATCCTAGATGTCGGGCACGCACTTAGAACAGGCAAAGAACATGTTTGTCAGTTCACTTGCCACGTCGCCCAACTGTCCCCCATTATCTCCTGAAAGATAGGGGCAGTTGAACTAAGGACCAGACCACTTGGCTAGGTCTTCACGCTTCTCACGCGTTCCTTGGCAGTTCTTCCTTGGGCCTAGTTGATCCAGCCCAAGGAAGGACCTTGGCCCAGCGCTGAGGGCTCTCTATAAATACCCTTTTTCACTAAAGGGTCAGGTATTCTGATTCCACTCTTCTACTCACCTATTCACTGTAGCTCTATTAACTTTGGCATTGGAGTGCCTTGCAGGTACATCCCCATCCTTTTCATCCGCTAGCTGTCTTCACCCAATTGCTGGAAGGTCCTCCTGATCAGGTAAGATCACAAATGTTTTGTTCTAATTCTTTTATTTCTACAGCTTTTCTTTTTCTATTATTATTTATTTATTATTTTATGGTTATTTAAAAGAAATCTGATTTGTTTCCCTTCAATTTTATTTCTTTATATTTGTTCATTTATTATTATTTATTAGATAGATTCAAATTTAGTTTAGGTTGTGGATTTTAGGCGCATGTTGTTGCTCTCAAGATTATACTTTATCTACTCTCATACCCCTGTTCCATTTATTTATTTTATTTTCTTAATTACTTTAGTTAATTAATCTTTAATTTTAGATTTAGGATTTTAATTAATATTTTTTTAATAAATAAATTTTAGTTAGTAATAATTAGTAATTTTTATTATTTAATGGTTATTTATTTATTTATTCTAGATTTAAGATTTTTTTTATTAATATAGTTTAATTAAGTTTAGGATAATTCTTAGGTTCTTAGGAGACTATTGTATTACAATGTTTTTTTTCTCGTGTAGTTTAATTTAAATTTTAAAGAATTTTTGTTTAATTTAGTTATATTTAGGTTAATTAACTTGTTAATTTATTTTTAAAATATTTTTAGTATAATATTTAGTATAGTTAATAGAAATATATTTTTTATAAGAAAAAAAAAGAATACAAAAAAGTGGTAACATTAGGATTTATCTTCATTTATCACTTTTAAATAATATTGAAAGAAATCAAAATAATTAATGCATATTTTTTATTATTAACAAGAAAATTCTCAACAAAAATTTATTTTATTATTAGTTTAGTTTATTAAGTTTTTATTTATTTTAGATTTATATTTTTTTATTAGTATAATTTTATTAGGTTTAGGTTTTTTTCTTTTAGGTTTAATTTAGGTTTAATTTTACCTTAACCCCCTTGGCCCATTTAGATTACTAATACATACCATTGTTTCCTATTTCAAACCCTCAATCCTTTTTGTTTTTTTTTGTTTTTGTTTTTTTTTATATTATTATTATTATTATTATTATTATTATTATTATTATTATTATTATCTTTTAATTTATTAGATTAGAGTTTAGTTTGTATTAGTATTTTTAAATATTTGTTTAAGTATTTTGTTCATTTAATTTTTATATTAGATAGTTAATTCTTTTTTAGAATCTTTAAATATAATGTATAGTATAGTTATAACATGTTAATAATTAAAATAAAGAATATCTTAATTCATTTATTTATCTTCTTTAGTTATTTAGACTTGTTCTTCTTAGTTTAGTTGGTTTTTTGTTTCAAGTATTCAAAAAAACTAAAAAAATATTAGTTAGATGTTAGTTTTTTTCCGATCCACTTCTAGTTCTGATTTGATGTTGTTCTTACCGTCTCCTTGATATTTTGTCGTTGTTCTATTTGTCTTGATGTCTTCTTATGATTCCATTTATCACGATGTTTTGCCGTGCGTACGCTTGTTCGATTTCGTTTGCTCTATTTGTATTTTACCCGTAAGTCGATTGCTCTACGCATCGCCATCTAACTCCTTTAACTTAATAATTAACGAGGAACTGAACTCAGGAATCTAGCATTCCTTGGGTTCTTTAATGAACCACTTTTGAGGCTAGCCTTCGAGTTGTGTTTCATTTACTCATTCGTTTCTAAAAATAACCCTAAAACATCCAAAAGCAAACACAACACTTACTTCACAAATCAAATAACAGAGGAACTAGATTTTGGAGTCTAGCACTCCACATAATCCTTGAATTAAATCACTCCTGGGCTAGCCCCACGTGTTGTGGTTTATTCACCCTCTCGTTCCTAAATTTCCGAAAATCTTTCATTTAGTTATACGAAAGAACTGAACTCAGGAATCTAGCATTCCTCGGGTTCTTGAATTGAATTACTCTTGAGGCTAGCCTTCGGGTTGTAATTCATTCACTCTTCCATATTCAAAACATCTAAATCTCAAATAAAATTCGCGAAAGAACTGAACTCAGGAATCTAGCATTCTTTGGGTTCTTGAATTGAATTACTCTTGAGGCTAGCCCTTGTGTTGTAATTCATTCGCCCTTTCGTACTCAAAACACTTTAAAACAATTCATCAACCTTCGAAGATGAGACATGATTCATCTCCATAGGAAGATATTCCTTCTATTCCCACAAACACAAACAAAATCTTTCAAACAATTATTCTCAAAGGAAGAATGTGGCATTGCTTGTCGATCATCGTATCCAAGTTTAAAGCTTCTTCCGATTTTATTTCTTAAAGAAAGAATGTGGCATTGCTTGTCGATCACCATATCCAAGTTTAAAGCTTCTTTCGATTTCATTCCTCAAATATTTGTGGTAGAATAGGTGAGATATCTCCCTTAAAGATAACGACTTGTCTCTTTCTTCAAAATACAACTTAAAACTTACTAACAAATATAAATCATTTTATAATTAATCAACGAAGAATTGAACTCAGGAGTCTAGCATTCCTCGGGTTCTTGAATGAAAATCACTCATGGGCTAGCCCCACGCGTTCTGATCCATTCGCCTTTTCGTTTAAAACACTTTAACAAAGGTCAAACATATTTTCTCTAAGCGAACCTTGTTTAAATCTTTCTATCTCGCAAACAAGCTAGCGCTTCAGCCTCCGCCGCGAGTAAAAGCCAACACCTAGCAGATTAGAAAGCATTTTCAAATAATCGTTCAATAAAAATTACAAACCGTAGTTGCACGAACTACGAAGCTCTGACTTTCCCATTGAACAAGGGAATACGTATGCAGGGGGATTTTAATCCTTCGCGAGCACAATAATAAAAAACTTAACATTTCCCCATAACAAATAATAATTGAAACATTAAAAGCAATCTTAAAAATAAGACAATAATATAAATCAACATTTAAGCGCAAATTAAACTAAGAGGTTCCCGTTGAGTACACCAGACGTGAGGGGTGCTTAATACCTTCTCTTTGCGTAACTGACTCCCGAACTTAGATTAGTGGTTTCGTTGACCATTTTCTTATCCCATTTAGGTTGTATCTATATCTCCCTTTTCTTTAGTTAGAATAAATAGAATTAGGTGGCGACTCTGTTGTTTGTTTTAGGATCGTATTTTTCGAGGTACGACACAAGAGCTCTCATATTCTTCTTCAAGATTTTCTCTTCTTCTTCCTTCTCTCCCTTTTTCTCTTCTTCTTCTTTCTCTATTTCTATTTCTAGAAAAACAAAGAAATAAGACTTTATGTCTTAAAGGAAAACATAACTTTTCCTACCGACGAGTCCAAATAGAGAGTATCCAAAAATGTTTCTTAATCCAATATTTTATAAAACCTTTGAGTCAGCTAATATTAATTAATAAAATAAAATCTCGTTGATTACTCTATTTATTTCCATTAAAATTTCTTAGAGTAATTCAGAACAATATTAATATCAAATAATATTATTCAGAGCATTAAATAAATTACGGGGTATTACATTAACATTCGAATACCTTTTACTGATTTTGAGATTGACGTGTTGAAAACCGTCAATATTTCCCCCTCTCAGATGCATCCCAACAATTGGGGTTTTGTTAAGGCTTTCGAGCGAGTATGTAAGGTCTTGTACATCACTCCAACTATAGGTTTGTTTTTTTCCTATTTCGAGGTGAAGGGCGTTGATAACCGAATTCAGATTAAGTGGGATTCCTTGTAGGAGTTTCCTTCAGGCTTATGCATCTAACTATAAGCACTACAAAGATTGCTTTGTTAGGGTTTGTTGTGGATCGACGTGTCCCCAGGTCCTATATGCTTCAGACGGGCATCCCCATTTCCCCACTACTGGATGAATGATTCGTTGTTAACTACCGGGTTTGATTATGACAAGTTGACTGAGTCCGAGTTTGAATCCTTGGCCATTTTAGACTTTTTTTTCGCATGATGAAAGTCAAAGATTTTCTTCCTTTAGCAGATGATCAACTCCTTCGTTTCTTGGGTAACTATTATTTTTACACAATGCTTTCACCGTCCTTTATTTTATGTTGATCCCTCTTCCTTTTGCAGATAGAATGACTTATTTGTCAAAGTCGGATATGAGTGGGTTGGAAACTTGAGCCCCTAAACGGCCTAGAGGAACAAGTACTAAAGTCGCTCCGACCAAGGATGAGTCTCAACCCCTGGTTGTTCCCAATCCAGAAGATGTTTCTCAATCGGATCCGAAAAAGCTAAAATTTCTTTCAGGTGAAGATATCCGTCAGGCAAGCCTGGAGATTAGTTCTCTCATGCAAGGTTCTGGAGAAGGCTTTGTGCCTGGGGAATTTAAATTCTAGTCGAATGACCTTGATGGTTTTAGATTTCTATGTGACCATCTTAATGCAGTCGAGGATGTTGACAAAGTTAAATCCATTGGGAAGCAAAATATTACCCAAAATATCAGCTCTTATCTGATGAGGTGTGCGGTCCTGGTGTGGAGACTGTTTGAACTGACTGATAATTCTGAGGAGACCGAGTCCAAACTCAAAGGTGAGATAGCGCAACTGAAGTATGATTTAGAGAGAAGTTCAACCATTGCTAAAGAGCGAGAGAATTCTCTAATGTCAGAGCACACATCCGCTTTAGTTGCACTTGGGGCTAAACTGAAGTCATTTGAGGCTTCCAATGTTAAGTTGCTCTCCACTGTTAACGACCTTCAAAAGTCTTTGGAGCAGGTTGATATTGAAGTTTTGAATGTTGGTGATGTGGTATTTGACCAAGCTAAGGAACAATTCCTATATCTTCACCCCAGATTAGATTTGTCTGAGGTTGATTATTTCAAGGTGGTGCAGGATGGTCGCCTTATGGAAATGATTGGCCCTAAGGAGGATATCCCAGGGGAACCAACAACCTCAGTGGATAACTCGGAAGAGTCAACAACCTCAGTTAACGGTCTTGAGAACCCGGATGTTGTCTCTTGTTGAAATCGACATCCTCTTTTGTAATGTTTTGACCTTCGGGCCCCTTTTTTAATTTGTAATGAACAATTTATGGCCCTGCTAAGGCTTTATGCTATATTTCTTTTTTGTTAAAAATTTTATCACTTTTTTTTTCTCAAAGTAATTCTCCGCGTATGTATGTATGTATTACTCCCATTGTCCACACATTATAGGGGTTTTTAATGAGTTATAACTCTTAAAGTCGAGTACCTGTAATTTAAGATGTAAACATTTTTTTAAGGTCGGGAGCCTCATTAAAAACCTTTGTATTGCAAGAGAAAAGAGTGCAACCCGACTCCTTTTATTTATTTATATGGATTTTTAATGAGTTATAACTCTTAAAGTTGAGTACCTGTAATTTAAGATGCAAACATTTTATTAAGGTCGAGCACCTTATTAAAAACCCTCGTATTGCAAGGGAAAAGAGTGAAACCCGACTCCTTTTATTTATTTATCAAGAGATTTACATAAAGTTTAATTGAAATACTAAGCTTGAGTGTATCCATATCCTAAACATTTCTATTCCCTCTAATCATGCATAGCAGTTTAAAGGGATACTCTATGTACTGTCTTTATTCATAAGGGTTTTCCCAACAGGTTGGTTAGATGTCCTTATACGCGGTGCTGAAGCTTTTGAGAGCCGTGTATTTTGCTAGAAAATTAAACTTGTCACTCGGTTGTCCTAAGGTGTCGTAGACTCATGTTGACTGATCTTTCTTCTTGTTATTATCCTCTTCATATCTATTTGAAAGACGTGCCTTTGGCATGTTGTGCATTTCGTGTAACACGACTTTGTTTATTCTTGAGCTCTTAGTATTGGCCAGGTAGGCTATGCGATTGGTTCGGGAATTATCTTGTCTAGCGGAGCACTCTATCCCAAGCTCAAAAAATGTAGTGTATATTGCTGAAATTTCTTGGAGATACTTCATCAAATTAAGGTCTCTTGCCTGGAACATACGTCTCATTTTCCCGACCACTAGTTGGGATTCAACTTTCATCAGGAGGCGGGTTGTTCCATCCTCTATTGCTAATAATATTCCGACAATCAAGGCTTCGTGTTCCACCTGGTTGTCACAGACCATTAATTTTAAACATAAAGAAAATGTTGATGTTAGTTTAGCTAGTCCCTCAATGTTGGGAAACACATATTTGCATAGCACCCAACTATTTGGGATCTCTTCTTCTTTAATTTCTTTTTTCCTTTTCTTCTCACACTCTTCCATGAGAATCGGATTTAATAATGGGGTTAACTTCCATGGAAGGCAAAATACTCTCAACATATGTTTCCGGGACGGCAGTTGCCCTACCCCGTTCTGAGTTTCTTCTTCAGCAGGCACAATTTCTAAGTCTTCATGCATGAAAATATTTACCATATAGACCTTAAGGCTTGTTTTGGAACTTGTCTCATTTTGTGACTCCTTTATTCTTAGATTTAGGTTATTTTTGTAGCACTTTCTTGTCAGCCCCTGGTCGCCTTTGATAATTCCTACCCAACCTTCACCTAGTGGGAATTTCATGGTGAGGTACAAAGTTGACAACAAAACTTTCAGAGCATTGAATGAAGGTCTACCTATAATGATATCATAAGGCGAGATGACATTGACAATAAGGTACCTGACTTGGACATTATTTGCATTGGCCATGTTGCCAAAGGTTGTTGGTAATTCCAAATGTTTGAGTACCTATACTTTGTCCCCTGAGAATCCTACAAGACTCCCTTTGAATGGTAAGAGCTCGGTAGTACCAAATGTTTGAGTACATGCATCTTCTCCCATTCGATAAAAGGCATACCAGTATAATACATCTGTTGAACGACCGAGGTCTATCAGTACTCTTTTCACACTCCAATCTCGTATCAATACTTTTATGACCATAGGGTCATTTCTGTGGGCCAACACTCCTATGGCGTCTTGTTTAGAGAACGTAATTGCCCCAGGATCCTTATTCATCTTTTATGGAAGGGATTTATTAATGTGCATGACCGCCCTTGCGTATTTCTTCCTAGCCGAACTAGTTTCGCTTCTGCCTGCAAAACCTTCGGCTATGGTGTTCAGTATGTGACGAGCAGCTTTTGCTTCACGACCCTCACCAACGTCTAAGCCCTTCTTCCGAAATGTTTTTTCAGCACCCGGGTCATCTCGATGAGGACTTCTCTTATTTTTCTATGATCGGAAATTCTTCACATAGGATAAGAGATGACCTCTCTGAATTAAAGCTTCAATTTCCCTTTTTCAATTGTTGGCAATCCTCTATATGATGACCCTTTATTCGATGATAGTTGCACCATGCCTCCGGATCCCTCCCCATGATCACATTTTCTCTCTTGGGGCGATTAGGTTATGGTAACAAATTCATGTGACCTACTTCTTTCAAGATGTCTACCCTCCGGGTATTTAGTGGGGTATAATTTCTATCTGGCTTAGGTGCCAGTTTATATGGCCTATGGGAGTGTCGCTATCGGACAACCGTCTGAAGTGATTCCTTTTTCTGGATTGAAACCCCTTCTTTGCCCTTTGTTTTTTCCGTGTCGTCCTGAGCTCTTTTATCCTGGTTGATTTCTTTACCCTTGATGTAGCATTCAACCTGGGATGTGATTTCATCCATATTGGCGATCGACTTATGAGCCAGAGACTCGTTAAATTTCCCAGCTAGTAGTTCATTCTGGAAGGCTCCCACAAATAATTCTTGGTTAGGATGGGATACCTTTAAGATTTTCTTCATTGAATCTAGCCAAGTACTCTTTGAGAGACTCAACGTGCTTCTGGCGGACACTGAATAAAGTGGTAGTGGACATTCTCCAGTGTTTTCTTGCCGAGAAGTGTTGCACCAATATTTTGGTCAATTCTTGGTAGCTCATGACAGAGAATCATGGAAGACTCATGTACCACCTGAGGACCACGTCCTTGAAAGTACCAGCTATGAGCTTGCATTTTAATGAATTTATAGGTGCGATTATAACTATTTGATTTTTTACATGTATAACATGTTCCTCCGGATAAGTCTTGCCGTCATAAGGTACTAATGACGGTGCTATAAAATTATCTGGTAGGTGATCATCCCAGATTTCTTGAGATAAAGGTTGCGGCTCGAATACTTACTCCTCTATATCATCTTCAATTTGAGTTTTCTGTAGTAATGTGTGTATACTGTCTTGTAATGATTCATTCTGCTGACGCATATCCTCCATCATTGCTAAGAGTTGTGCCATGGTTGGAGGAGGGTCATTTCCATCCTCAGACATGATGATAGTAAAAGGTATGGCCTGTGAAACGTTATACCGAGGCCCCATGGTGGGCGTAAAATATTCTAGCCAATTGGTTTTGAAAAGTAATAATCATCATGTTATATTATATGTGATATCCATTTCTGTATACAGTTATAGAAATGAACTGTGCATGACATAATTTTTTTTGTCTAATGTAAACTATATGTAACACCTTAAATTATACATGTTCTATCCAAATTTAAATAGAACACCAAAGGTTCTAGCTCCCCTCCTTCTGAGTAGTGACAATTATGTCGTTTTTATTGTGTAATACGTAGGGGGATCTGAGAGTTGTATTGAAGCAATAAGTCTCAAGATGTATGTGTCTTGCTTATCCTACTTGAGAGAGCCCAGTTTATAATCATCTTCATTTATTGAGGCCATTAAGATAATTCATTTGCCTTCAACCGTTGCAAGACCTTAAATGTGTAACTCTCTTTCATGATTGCTTGCTTTTAAGGATTGGTAATTTCCATATTGATTCGCCGTAACCATTACAATAAATTGGTCTTCTTGGTGGGGATTTTGCACCCCAAAATTTTCCCTCACCTAGACAAGAAATTGTGTAATAAGGTATCTAAAGAGGTTCACAAGGTTCACAAGATTCACAAGTTTCACAAGGTTCATAATTAGTCAGAAAGTTTGACAATCCCCTCAGACAATGCATCCTCCTAAGCAATGCATCTTAAACTAGGGTTTTGGATTTCATCAGGCTAAATGGACTTCCAAGGCTACAAGTGAGCTTCATAGCATACTATATGTCTTTAAGAAATCCCTATGTCAAGTTTCAAGGCTTTCCCAAAAAGTTTGCTCAGTCAGATGATCAGATATGCAAAAATCAATCAAAGCAGTTAAAAAGTCAAACTGAGGTCAACTATGGTCAAACCAAAGTCAAACTTCATGATTTTTTGCCAACATCAAGTATATGAAGTTAAATTCATCATTTGATCAAGGGTTGATCATGATTCATCAAGGAGATTTCAGATCATCAAGAATCAGGAGTTTCTAAATTAGGGTTTTCAGAGGAAAGGTCAACTGAAATTTGACCAGCCATAACTTTCACATGCTTCATCAAAAATTTCCCATCCAAAGCTCATTTTGAAGGAAATTGAATTCTCTACAACTTTGTGTCTCACAAGCCAAGCCCAAAAATGCTTCATTTGGAAGGTATGAGCTAAGACATTATAGGTCATTTTATAAGTCAACAAAAAGTCAACATCTTCCAAAGGGCATAACTTGAGAATGGTAAAGGATGTGGACATGAGACCAAAGAGGTTGGTTAGAGGACTCTCTAAGATTTCAAAATGTCCAAGAACACCTTCATAGCCTTAAAATTGAGGGATTTGTGCCTTTGCAAAGTTGGGAAATTTTTGGGAGGTTTGTGAAGCAAATGAAGTCTCAAAACCAAATTTTGCCAAATGGGCCTACCAAATTCCAATCCAATCTCAAGGATAAGGTCATGCACGACCCATTGACTATTTTTCTATATTTTTATGTTTTATATTTTATTATTTTGGATTTTATTTAATAAAATTCAATTAATATGAAAATAAAATATAAAAGGTCAATCCAAAAATCTGATTTTTGTTCTAGAAATTCTTAAAGGACAATTAAAGATGATTGAGACCATATAAAATCAGGTCAACCAAAAATAGTAAGAAGATATCAAATTTTTTCAATATTTTGAAGCATATCTTTCTTCAATCTCAAGTTATCCAAAAGTCCAAAGTGGGATTTGATTGTTTGACCTAATTAGGTCCTGTTATATATGTACAACATAAAGCAATGCAAGGACACGAAAAATTGGCAGCCAAGAACACTAAACAAATTTCAAAAAATCAAGAAAAAGTTCATATTCGGATTCTGCAATTTTGTTGTTTTTCAGGTGATTTAAAGGTGGCAAATCATTTCTGGACTGAAATTCTGTGATCAGGTATGAGATGTCCTAAGAGATGTCCCAACACTTAATAGGACATTTGACAAATTTAACCAAAACTTAAACAGCAAGAAAAGTAAACAACACAGAAGTTTGTTAACCCAGTTCAGTGTATAACCACACATACATCTGGAGGCTACCAAGCCAGGAGGAAATCCACTATTAGTAATATTAATTCTAGACTTAAACCACCCTGTTTAATCTATCACTTAATACTTACCCAATGCAATTTCTACCTAAGACACACTTAGATAAGAGTACCCTACTCACTCCCCCTCAATCACACAGTGATCAAGTTTACAAGTTTACAAAAATTGAAGACATCCTTCAAACAATACAGCTTAATTTTACTTAACAGTTTCAATCAAGTCACAAATGCACTTTTGCTTAAAAGCTCATAAAGTGGTACATAAAAACAACCTGCTATTAAGAACACTAGACACCCAATTTGGTCTTCTGAAATTCGTACACAATTCTATGAGTTTTTGTTGCTTAAATAGGTATCTGAATTTTGGGCTTTCTGTAGAATGATCCAGCCCTAATGCGCAGCAGCTTCCACCTTGAATTAGGGTTTGTTACCTCCTAGATTCTAGGTGCTTTTAGGTCTTCTGTTTTAAACTGAATCTTCAATATAAAACTCCCTACAGATGCGCCTTGTTCTGTTTTTATCCATCATTAATTAATTCCAGATACCTCTCCTTAAATATCTCTGATCTGTTAATCAATAATTAATTCTGGTAGCAGGTCTGAGATGTCTCAACATCTGTTGGGACATCCTGAAAAACTGAACTTAAGTTATTTACACAATGTCCCAACATCTGATGATACATCCTGAAATAAGTTCATATACTCTGTTTGATAATGTCCCAACATCTGATAGGACATTCTGAACTGAATTGAACATTTCTTGTTTGGTCAAAAATTCTGCCAATTCTTAAACATCTACAAACTCCCCCTTTGGCTAATTTTTGGCTAACATCTTTTCTGGTTATCAGAGTGCAGCAGAAGTTCCTTTTATCAGAGTATAGCATTACTTTTCTGTTGATTCTTATTTGAGATTACTCCCCCTCAAACATATATGTATCCAGTCTTGTTCCAACAGAAAAACTTATTCAGTTCAGAAGCAGACAAACAGAATTTTTCATTCATAATTAAACAGCAATACAATTTGTTGTTGTTCTCCCCCTTGGTAGACACAAAATTAGGGGCCAAAGACACTATTCCAGAAATACATTGCTGTCATTACATTTGCCTCACATACATTGATCACTCAGATTCATTACTCTCAGTTGCTTCCTCAACTTCTGTTTCTTCATCAGCTTCTGTTTCTTCATCAGCATCACTGTCTTCATCAGAGTTTGCTTTCTGGTCTTCTTCATTCTCCAACCTTTGAATGATTTCCTCAAGCTTCTGCTTTCTAGCTTCAAGCTCTTTGCAGGTGCTTTTGAGTTCAGCAATTAAAGTCTTCTTGGAGATGGGATTCTTAGCAGTTGAGGGACCAGCAGATGTCCCAGAAGGTGCTTCAACATCTGCAGCATGGTGACTGAGGAATAATTTGTAATGAAAAGCCAGGGGGCTCTCTCTCTTGCAGACTGTGTCCTTCTCATTTAAAATCCCAGGGTATTGACTTAGAACAATACCACACAGCAATGATGGAAAAGCTATTGGCAGCTTTGTTGCAGTAGAGATGGCATGCTTCATGGTTTGATCAAAGATGAAAGCTCCATAGTCCATCTTGGTTTGAGTTCCCACAGCATATATAAACCTGGCTAGACCAGTTGAGATTGAGGAAGTGTGGTTGGTAGGCACCCAGTTAGCAGTACCAATTCTGTTCAGCATGGCATACTTTCTGGTAAGCATGCTCACAGAAAGCTTTCCCTTCACAGGCCATGCCTTGACCTGGTTTGCAGTGATCACCTTGCATACTTGATTATCTGTTTTACCTAGCTCATTGGGTCCATCTGTTTCTCTTCCTAGGTATTCATTTATGATTTGGGAAGAAAACTCTACACATTTACCTCTAACTTAAACTTTTTGAAACTCAGAGGACTTACCATTGGAGCAATCCTCCTGAAGATTCACAATGAACTCTTTGACAAGAAGTTCATAGCAGGGAGAGAGATCTGATACTGTCTTGAATAGTCCTGCAGCAGAGATGAGGTCTATCAGTTCTGTGCACTCAAGTGCATTGCTGCTCAGTTCTCTTTCCAGGGCTACCCTTCTTTGGTACACATATTTCCACCTGTTCACACTAGAGACATGGTGAAATGATATGTTGTCCAAGGGAGCTTCTGGTACAGCAGTTGAAGCTCTGGATGTTGCTGGTCTCTTCTTGGGAGGAGATGTTGGGACATCTGATCCAACATCTGAATCTGATGATGTGGCAGCTTTCCTTTTCTGAGTTTGGACTTTACTCCATTGTTTTGATGGCCCAAAAGTGACTTTAGCCTTCCCTTTCTTTGGAGAGGCTTTCTTCTTTTCAGGAATTGCTGCTTCAGCTTGCAGCTTGCCCTTCCTGGACCTGAGTCTTTTAGCAATGCTGGGTTTCACAGATGCTATGATCTCTGCATCAGAGTCCTGCTCCAGATTGACCACTGGAGGAGATTGGGCAGCCTCCTCTTCAGCTGGTTGATCAGCAGGGATTTGATCTTCATTTGAGCCTTGAGCCTGTTCTTCAGAGACCTCTTCATCATATTCATTTGAGGCTTTGTCCTCAGTTTGTTCCAGATCAACATCAAATGAGTTCTTTTTCTTATCTTCAGATGTTCCAACATTTGTTGGGACATCTTGTTCTGCAGCAGTGTCCTCTGTATCTTGAGCTGGTTCTTCTTGAGGTGCAGGAATGATGTTCAAAGGAACAGAGATCCCTTTCACCACTCTTTGTTCAGAAAAAACTTGGTTGACAATCTCCTTGATGGAATCATCAACATATTTGGAGTATTTTGAGGACATGTTAGTAGGAGAGGGAATGCCTTTAGCTTTGCTTCTGATTTGATCTTTACCTCTCTTTGGTGTTCTTGCCTTTTTAGTGTGAGAGGCGCTTCCCCTGAGCTCGTCCAATGGTGTTGATGGCATTGGCACAACAGAGATTGGAGTGGCATGAACCACGTCTTCCTTGTTGAGAATTTCCTCAGCTGTTTTAGGGTTTTGAGACATTGTTGAGAAGATGGATGAACAGCTTTAGGGTTTATGATTTCTGAAGGATTGAGAGTTAATGTGATTCGCTTGTGATGGTATGATGAGAATCTTGATAGCTTCTTATAAGTAGTTACTAAATATGTAGCCGTTACAGTCCAAATGATTAGGGATGGAATTCCCAAGGATCTAGACCAGACTAGCTTTGCCATCTGGAACTTATGCCATGCAATGTCATATGACATGTTGGCACATCTCATTAACTGCTAAATATCACATAAAAAGATTCCAAGTTTACCCCTTAAATTCTCAAATTGAGTAGCATCCAATGCTTTGGTAAAGATATCAGCTAATTGCAAATCTGTAGCTACATGCTCCAATGAAATCACCTTTTCTTCTACAAGATCTCTGATGAAGTGATGTCTGATATCAATATGCTTAGTCCTGCTGTGTTGGATAGGATTCTTAGATATGTTGATTGCACTTAAGTTGTCACAGTACAATGTCATGACATCTTGTGGGACATTGTACTCAGTGAGCATCTGCTTCATCCAAACCAACTGAGAACAACTGCTACCTGCTGCTATATACTCAGCTTCAGCTGTAGATAAAGATACACAATTCTGTTTCTTACTGAACCAAGAAATCAGATTGTTTCCTAGAAAGAAGCATCCTCCTGAAGTGCTTTTTCTGTCATCAGCACTTCCTGCCCAATCAGCATCACAAAAGCCAGTGAGAATTGGTTTGCAACCATGAAAGTAAATTATGCCATAGTCACAAGTACCATTAACATATTTAAGGATTCTCTTGACTTGATTA
This sequence comes from Lathyrus aphaca, assembly GCA_963966055.1. NCBI lineage: Eukaryota > Viridiplantae > Streptophyta > Magnoliopsida > Fabales > Fabaceae > Lathyrus > Lathyrus aphaca. The sequence goes on from OZ014525.1 coordinate 19,665,088, forward strand.
AGATGACTGACTTTTGGATCAGCTTGATATCTTGCACAAACTCCTACTGCAAAAGCAATGTCTGGTCTGCTAGCAGTCAAGTATAACAAGCTTCCAATCATGCTTCTGTATAAGCTTTGATCTACATTCTCACCCTTTTCATCTTTAGTCAGCTTCAAATGTGTGGGGGCAGGAGTTCTCTTGTGAGCAGTATTTTCCATTCCAAATTTCTTGACTATGTTCTTGGAATACTTGCTTTGTGAGATGAACATTGAGTCTTCCATTTGCTTTATTTGCAGCCCAAGAAAGTAGGTTAATTCTCCTACTAGGCTCATTTCAAATTCAGATTCCATCTGCTTGACAAAATGTTTGACCATCCTGTCAGACATCCCACCAAAGACAATGTCATCAACATATATTTGTGCAATCATGACATTTCCTTCTTCATCTTTAATAAACAGGGTTTTATCAATCCCACCTTTTCTGTATCCTTGCTTGATAAGATATGTGGTTAGTCTTTCATACCATGCCCTTGGAGCTTGCTTCAACCCATAAAGTGCCTTCTTGAGTTTGTATACATGATTTGGACAGCTTGGATCAACAAATCCTTTAGGCTGTTCTACATATACTTCTTCATTAAGATAGCCATTTAAAAAGGCACTTTTCACATCCATTTGAAATAGCTTGAACTTCAAGATACAAGCAATTCCCAACAATAGTCTGATTGATTCAAGCCTTGCTACTGGTGCAAAGGTTTCATCAAAGTCCACCCCTTCAATTTGAGTGTATCCTTGAGCTACAAGTCTAGCTTTGTTCTTTGTAACAACTCCTTGTTCATTTGACTTGTTCTTATACACCCATTTTGTTCCAATTACATTTATGTCATCAGGTCTAGGAACAAGATTCCACACTTCATTCCTTGTGAATTGACCTAATTCCTCTTGCATAGCACAAATCCAGTATTCATCAGTGAGAGCTTCCTTGACATTTTTAGGTTCTATTTTGGAGACAAAACAAGAACCTGAAATCACTTCTCTTGATCTAGTACTCACACCTCTGTTGGGATCACCAATTATCAAATCTTTGGGATGATCCTTTTGTATTCTGATGGAAGGAGGTTTGCTTGATTCTTCTGTCCTTGTATCAGTTTGAGTGAAGATATATTGATCATTCTTTTCTTCAGCTTCAATCTTGATATCAGCAGATGTTCCAACATCCTCTGGGACATCTGTAGGAGCATCATCAATTATCACATTTATGGATTCCATGATAACCTTGGTTCTAGAATTAAATACTCTGTATGCTCTGCTGTTTATGGAGTATCCAAGTGTCGCTCCCAAAGATTAGCATCCAGGTACAAGCGCGAACGGTCGGCGAAAGGGACAATGAGAACACATAGCCGTGAACTCACTGGAGATGAATAGAGTCGCCAGCTAGGCATTTTTATCCCGGAGGAAAGGTAATGCTGCATAGACCTAGAAAAAGATGGATAAGACGGTTGCGAACCAGAGAGACTGAGAAAGGGGGTTGGTTACAACCTGGGAAGGTATTAGCACCCAAATTGTCCGCCGTACTCGACGGGATCCACGCTTAAAAGATTTGTGTTTTAAAGGGGTAGTGTCAGTGCAATCTGTGTATGAAATAGCTGGAAGAGATGTACAGGTGTCAGTGTAAAAGAGAGTGAAGTGTATAAATGAAGTGTCAGTGTAAGAACAAAGATGAAATGCTCATGATAATGAGGCTGAAAGAATAGGGCTAGAAAGAGGGGGAATATACAGAGAATTTTGTTCGATAACTGTTAAGTTATGCCTACGTATCCTCTCGTGCAATGAGGAAGTCAGAACACCGTAGTTCGACCCAAAGAGACTGAAAGGTGAATTGACTTGTGAACTGCTTGCTTGCCTATGCTCAAGTGCATGACCTGTCTGGCTCAGGTGCTTACTGTCTTGCATTAGACGGAAGAAGCGAGTTCTCGTTTGTGAGTGAAGGTGATGAGAAAAGAATCCCGAAGGAGACGATTATTGATTGTTTTTGTGTTTTCAGTCTTTTATTGCTTGTGAAAGTTTGTCATAAGAAAATGAGCTTAAACCTAAACCAATGGATTGGTAAACTCATCACATCTTCCCTCTGATTAGGGGTAATGAGAAATACCTTAAGTGTGAAGTCAGATTCTCACACTTAATCACCTTTGATGTAGGGTTAAGATCATTAACCTACTTGTGATTATTTAGATGTTTTTGTGGTTTTTGTTTAGTGTTGAGTAATGAGGTTAAGCCATAATCAGGGATTAAACAGACTCATTACACCATCCTAAAAGAAGGATAATAGATGAGAATGTTTAAGCTGAGGAAAACTCCTCAACTTAACCCATGATTAGGGATTAAACCCATGACAAAACAAGCCTTTGATTAAGTGAATTTTATTTAAAGATATGATGATGAAGTGAATTTTATGGTTTGTAAGACAACTTGAGGGGGACTTGTCCATTAACACTAGGGTTAGTCCTTCTTAACCACTTAAGGAAGAATTAGAACCCTAATGCAAGGCCCAAGTTACAAGTGATGTCTTGATGATTATTAAGTGGATTGATTAAGAGATTTAAACACATTAAGGGTTTAACACTTAGGATTAAAGTTATACACTCCATCCTAATAGAAGGATGCAGGCATAAGCTTAATCACAAAGCCTTAAAGCCTTTAGGGTTTAGTCCCTGATTATGAGATGAGAAGAGAAGACTCAAAGAAGACACAAAGGCAAAACTAAGAGGGGAGACTAATCAAAACCCTAATCATTGTCATGCTTGGTTGTTCCTAAGGTTTGTGAGGTTAAACAAGAAAGATCTCCAATGGAACCACCAGGAAGCAGATGAAAGGATCAAGAGAAGCAAAGTGACTTGCTTCATTCAAGAAGTCAAGTCACTTGAAGAAAGAAAGTAAGAAGAACAAGAATGAGCAAGCTCAATCTCATACACAAACAAAAATGCATCAAGGATGCATAAAAGAGATGAAGAGAAGTTATGAGAAGTGAAGGCAAATTCACTTCTCAAAGCCACTTACCACCTGAAAAGTTAGAAAAGAAAATGCAATGCAATGCAAAATGAGATGAAATGGTATGATGAAAAACAAAACCAGAAGCACATACATGATGTTAATGATGCTATGAGATGCTGCAAACATGAGGCAAGGCATGGAGATGTTCATACAAGATTATGAATGCAAATGATGCAAGCTAAGGAGCATGAACAAGCATGGAAAGTTATGAATCATACAAGACAAATGACATGGCAAATATGTAATGCAATGATCAAACATGCTTTCTATATGTCTTAAGATGTCAAATGGATCACAAGAATGCACAAAATGCAAAGACAAGTCATGTTATGCAAGAGAATGCAAGAAGGATGCAAAAGAAAGCCCAAATTAGGGTTCATGGATCAAACATCAAACAAAAACCCAAAACAGAAGCAAACCCTAAGATAAAAAATGGAAAATGCTACCCAAAGAAACCCTAAACCTATAATGAACCACTGTCCAAAGGGGAACTCTCAACTCTCAACCAAACTCAAGTTATGATTTTTACAAGTTATTAGGGTTTTTTAGGGTTCTTAACAAAAAAAAATGCCAAACAATTAGAAAATGCAAGATCAAATCATGGCCATTTTACCCTAGAAACTACATGCTAAACATAAAACAATGCAAGAAGAATCAATGTCTCAACCTTCTCCAATAGGCAGAAATGAATTTTTGAATCCATGATCAAAATAATGCACAAAATATGATTTAATGCAATGAAAAATTCTTAAAATGCATCAAGATCAAAAAAGAAATTTGGTTTGAAGGTTGGACAATGTTTCTAAATGTCTTAGAACATTTCATGAATTTTTTTGTAATTTTTAAATACCTAAAAGTATTTTTAATTAATTAATTCCCATTAATCAATTAAAAATAATCTTTTAAATATTTAAAAATACTTTTTTAATGATGAAAAATAAAATAAAAATATTTTTGTGTCATAAAAATTATTAAAACTCAGAGGAAAAAGTTTCATAATTTTTATGTATTTTTTGCTATTTTAAAATAATTGTACAAGTTTAATGAAATAAAATGAATTAAAAATCAAATAAAAAAGAAAGTCAAAGGAAAGGATGGCTGAGATTGATTCTGAGTTTGAAAGTGTTGACTGGCGCGTGAATGAAGGGTGTGGATTGCACCTGACTTAATTAATTTAATTACGAATTAATTAAAGCTAATGAGAGAGATTAGGGCAAATGAAATGATCTGGGCCATCCAAAAGAGAGGGAAGTCAACAGGTCAACGCACATCCATGGCTCAAATTCAAACTAGAGTTAATGACCTGAGATTAGGGTTTAATGACTCAGGTGGCCGGAGAAGACTTCCGGTCGTCTTCTCCGGCCAGCACCTCACCGGGAAACTCACCAACTCCCTCAAAACGTAACAAAAACAAAATCTATGAATTGGGAAATGATCTCCAACCTCTCACGAATCAAACCCCTCTCTCAAAACAAATTTATTCTTCCTAAACAAGCTGAATCGAAGAGAACAAGTTCTAGGGCACGCAAGCTTCAGAGACAAATTAAATACTCAAAACAAAGCCATTTCAAAAACTAAGAACATCAGGATGATCAGTGAATCACATAGAACAAGTTTGTAACAAGAAAAATGATTTCTGGAAAAATAATTTTCGAGCTACCTGAGATTTGGAGCTTTCAACTTGAGGACTTTCTGGCCACTTCTTTCAGTGCAAACCACTCCACTTGATCCCCAGAAGATGTTTGAATGCTCAAAAGAAGTTTGAGCTGGCTGGATAGTGAGATTCGAAAGCTCCTGCTCAAGCTTGGTCAGAAATGGCAATGGAGTTTCTGGAGGTTTCAGGCCATTGTGAATGATGGTTTGTGATCCTGAGGATGAATGGAGAAGGTCTGGAGTGTTTGTTGGTGTGTTTGTGGTTTGTGGAAGGAGATTCAATTGAAACTGCAAAATGAAGTGAGAAATGGCAGTGAGATGTTCAGGCTGTTTCAGGCTTGTGTTCTTGGTGTTGGGTGGTCTATGGAGCAAGGTGAGTTGAATGGTGAAGAGGGTTTGAATGTTTGCAAGCTGTGTAGGCAGATTCGAAGCAAGATGCAAATGGGAGTGTTTTTGTGAATGTTGCGAATGAATGTGTTTCAGGCTGGCCTTCTACATGAAATGGCTTGCAAATTGTCCACATAACTCTCTCTCATTGGTCAGTTGATTGGACATGTGCTTTATTGATTGGTAAGTTGCCTTTTGCAAAAAGTCAAAAATTGTGTAAGAGAGGTATGGTGAAGTGCTAGCTTGGTACAAAGCCTAGGGGCTGCGCAGCATGGTGTGTGTATGAAGCTAGCTTGGTTCAGCAGCCAATGCCTCAAGTTGGTGAGATGTGATCATGAGTTTTGCAAGTTGTTGCTTTTTTTGAAATCTCATGAAAAATGCCTTGTTACATGAACTAAACACATGTGATCTTTGGTTCAAATCTGATTTTGGGCCTTAGAGAATGTTTATGTGCTGGTTTGAAATGAATTAGAAGTTGCAATTTGACTTAGCACATGATTTTGCAATTTTCACACTTGGTGCATATCTTGAAAATAAGTGATTTTTGCCAACTTTGCATTGCCATAACTTTTGATCCAAGAAGAGTTTGATCATGTTCTTGTACTTTTTGAAAAGGGAAAGATGAGATCTACAACTTTCATGACCAAAGTTTTTCCATTTGAAGCCTTTTTGGATCAAGAATCATGGCTTGAAAAATGACCTAAAATGATGCATTCTTGAAAAGTCAACTATGCCCAAAAAGTCAACATTTGCAAAAACCCTAAATTCTTGATTTTTATGAACTTCAACCTTCTTTCATGATCAAATAAAGATCATATACACCCAAAATGATGAAGATCACCCATTGGTTGGGTCATTGGGGGCCTCAGATGCCCTGATTTTACACTGACTTGTCCAGAAAGTCAACTCTTGATCAGATGACTTCCCCAAGGAATTTCTTCATGAAAATTGATATGCATACTCCCTATACCATATGGAGACCAATGGAAATAAGAATGACCAAAAAATTTGGGGTTATGGCCTCTGAAACCAAAACCCTAATTTTCTGTCAACTGTGCAGTTCAACCTGGCTCTGCATCCACTCAAACCCTAGTCCTTGTGATTCCTCTGCATTTTTGACTTTGAGGAGATGAAATATGATATAAGAACACACATGGACCCCTCTGAGTTGATTGGTGACCTTTGGAATGGCTCAAGAAGCTTTGGGATTGCTCAGATCACAAACCCTAGGTGCAGATGCTTTAGAAACTATGCAGTGAATCAAAAATGAGATGTGAGATGATATGTTTGTGTTTATGCATATGAGGATGATCACAAGCCATGGTGTGAATGGGTGAGGGCAAATTTGGGGTGTTTACACCAAGAAAAATCCCTTCATCACTTTTAGGATCCATTTTTCTTCTTTGCTCCCTATCTGCCAGAATGTAACATATACTTCCAAAAACATGGAAGTACTTAACTGTGGGTTTTCTGCCCTTCCAGACTTCATATAATGTGGACAAAGTTCCTTTCCTTAAAGTAACTCTGTTATGGATGTAACATGCAGTGTTCATAGCTTCAGCCCAAAAGTATAGAGGCAACTTTTTAGCATGGATCATAGCTCTTGCTGATTCTTGAATGGTTCTATTCTTCCTTTCAACAATCCCATTTTGTTGAGGTGTGATAGGTGAAGAATACTCATGATTGATTCCTTCTGAAGAACAGAAATCTAAGAACTTTTGATTCTCAAATTCCTTTCCATGATCACTTCTTATTCTGATCACACAGCTGGATTTTTCCCTTTGCAATCTTTGACATAATTCTTTGAATACATCAAATACATCTGACTTTTCTTTGATGAAGTTTATCCATGTATATCTTGAAAAATCATCAACCACAACATAGGCATACCTCTTACCACCAAGACTTTCAACCTGCATAGGTCCCATAAGATCCATATGTAGAAGTTCCAAAACTTTGGAAGTTGTCAGATGTTGGAGCTTTGGATGGGACATCTTGGTTTGCTTGCCTATTTGACATTCACCACATATTTTGCCATCATCAATCTTCAGTTTAGGAATACCTCTTACAGCATCCATAGATATGATCTTCTTTATGCCTCTGAAATGAAGATGACCTAGTCTTTGATGCCACAGTTTCACTTCTTCTTCTTTAGCTTGAGAGCAGGTTGAAGTGAGACTGAGATTTTGGGATTCCCACATGTAACAGTTGTCTTTAGATCTGGCTCCTTTCATGACAACTTCTTGTTCTTTGTTAGTCACTATGCATTCTGATTTGGTAAAGTTTACACTGTATCCCTGATCACATAGTTGACTTATGCTGATCAGGTTAGCAGTTAAACCTTTAACTAGCAGCACATCATCTAATCTTGGAACATCTTGACAATCCAAGGTTCCAACTCCCTTGATTTCTCCTTTAGCTCCATCTCCAAAGGTAACATACCTGGATGAATGTGATTTTAAGTTTACTAGCAAATTCTTCAATCCAGTCATGTGTCTTGAGCATCCACTGTCAAAGTACCAGTCTTCTTTAGCTGATACTCTCAGTGATGTATGTGCTATGTATGCAGTACTTTTCTTTGACCAGATGAGTTGAGATTTCTTTTGATGCCTCTGCCCTGTGTGTTGTTCAGCTGATTTCCAAGCTTGATTGTTGATCTTGTTCTTGGGTATGTGACTTTGATTAGTCTGAGAGTCAGATTTTGGTCTCCAAACCTTCTTGATGACCTCTGTCTTTTGCTTAGGAGATTGCTGATTATGCAGCTCTTTCTTGGTACCTTCTACTTTCTGTTTAGAAGATTGCTGATACACCTGATTTGGATATCCATGTAACTTATAACAGTGAGGTTTTATATGCCCAAATCTTCCACAGTGATGGCATCTCCATCTTTGATACTTCTTCTTCATTTTGTTCTTTCCAGAATGTTTAGACATCTGTTGGAACATTATGTTTGCCTTTGTGTTCTGATGTTGAAGCATCTGTTGGGACATCTTGTTTGACTGTGTAGTTTTTGCAGTAGCTTTGCTAGAGCTGGCTTCATCTCTGTTATATCCCAGTCCACTTTTGTCCCCTGAATGTTTATTATTGCTGAGAATAACATCCAGTGTATTTGAGCTACTGTTCAACATTTTAACAGATTTTGACATATGTTCCAACTTAGAGTTGAGAAGAGTTACTTCACTTTTCAAGGTATCAATGATTACTTGATCACTTGCTTTTTCATCTTCTAATACCTCATTCTGCTTCTTTAGCTTTATAACCTCACTGCATATTTCAGAGCTTCTTTTGTATAGATCTTTGAATGCTTGCTCAAGTTCTTCATAAGTAAGCTCTCCACAACTGGAATCACTATCATATTCACACAGTCCAGCTAGAGCAGTAAAATGCTTAGCTGATTCTTCTTCTGACTCTCCTGAGTCTTCATCAGACCAGGTCACAGAGAGTCCTTTCTTTTGCCTCTTTAAGTAGGTAGGACATTCAAACTTGATATGTCCATATCCTTCACATTCATGGCATTTGACTCCTTTATCTTGACTGATCTTTTCAGCATACTTTAATCTTTTGTTAGCATCATAAGGTCTTCTGTTCTCAGAGTTTGTGTTTCTTCCACTAGGTTTGGATTTGCCTTCCATTCCTCTGAGAATCTGTTTGAATTGTCTTCCAATCAAGGCAAGGTTTTCTGATAAGCTTTTATCATTTGCTGATTCATCATCTTCTTCTTCATCTGTATTTGACACCAAGGCTATGCTTTTGTTCTTTTTGACATTTGTGTCATTCATTCCCATTTCAAAAGTTTGAAGGGAACCAATGAGTTCTTCAACTTTCATGGAGCATATGTCTTGAGCTTCTTCTATTGCAGTGACTTTCATGTCAAATCTTTTTGGCAAAGATCTGAGAATCTTTCTTACAAGCTTTTCATCAGTCATCTTTTCTCCCAAGGCTCCAGAAGTATTGGCTATATCCAAGATGTTCATATAGAACTCATGAATTGATTCATCTTCCTTCATTCTCAAGTTTTCAAACTTGGTGGTGAGAAGTTGAAGTCTTGACATTTTTACTTTTGATGTTCCTTCATGAGTTGTTTTGAGAGTATCCCAAACATCTTTGGCCAGCTCACAATGATGTACAAGTCTGAAAATGTTCCTATCAATGCCATTGAATAAGGCATTTAAGGCTTTTGAGTTGCCTAGTGCTGAGTCTTCTTCCTCCTTACTCCATTCTTCTTCAGGTTTCAGCACTTTTGATCCATCTTTGGTGTCTTGGACAGGATGATCCCATCCAACATTAACTGCTCTCCATGCCCTGTTGTCAAGTGACCTTAAGAATGCAATCATTCTTGGCTTCCAGTAGTCATAATTAGATCCATCCAGAATAGGTGGTCTATTTACTGACCCTAAATCTCTGTCCATGTTACAGAATTTGTATTCCCTAGATCTCACCCAGTATAAACAGGCAGGGTGCCTGCTCTGATGCCAATTGAAATTCTGTGATCAGGTATGAGATGTCCTAAGAGATGTCCCAACACTTAATAGGACATTTGACAAATTTAACCAAAACTTAAACAGCAAGAAAAGTAAACAACACAGAAGTTTGTTAACCTAGTTCAGTGTATAACCACACCTACATCTGGAGGCTACCAAGCCAGGAGGAAATCCACTATTAGTAATATTAATTCTAGACTTAAACCACCCTGTTTAATCTATCACTTAATACTTACCCAATGCAATTTCTACCTAAGACACACTTAGATAAGAGTACCCTACTCACTCCCCCTCAATCACACAGTGATCAAGTTTACAAGTTTACAAAAATTGAAGACATCCTTCAAACAATACAGCTTGATTTTACTTAACAGTTTCAATCAAGTCACAAATGCACTTTTGCTTAAAAGCTCATAAAGTGGTACATAAAAACAACCTGCTATTAAGAACACTAGACACCCTATTTGGTCTTCTGAAATTCGTACACAATTCTATGAGTTTTTGTTGCTTAAATAGGTATCTGAATTTTGGGTTTTCTGTAGAATGATCCAGCCCTAATGCGCAGCAACTTCCACCTTGAATTAGGGTTTGTTACCTCCTAGATTCTAGGTGCTTTTAGGTCTTCTGTTTTAAACTGAATCTTCAATATAAAACTCCCTACAGATGCGCCTTGTTCTGTTTTTATCCATCATTAATTAATTCCAGATACCTCTCCTTAAATATCTCTGATCTGTTAATCAATAATTAATTCTGGTAGCAGGTCTGAGATGTCTCAACATCTGTTGGGACATCCTGAAAAACTGAACTTAAGTTATTTACACAATGTCCCAACATCTGATGAGACATCCTGAAATAAGTCCATATACTCTGTTTGATAATGTCCCAACATCTGATAGGACATTCTGAACTGAATTGAACATTTCTTGTTTGGTCAAAAATTCTGCCAATTCTTAAACATCTACATGGACCATCTCTGAACCTGTTTGCATCATTATCATCATCAAAATCGTGCCATATCAAGCTAACCGAATCATATTTTTTTCTTCATATTCATGTTTTCGATTCTCCTAATTTAACCGGTTTCAATTGTTTTAGCTTGTGTAGTATGATTTATAATGAAGCTAAGATCGTTTCTGGGCAATTAGAATTGAGCTTTGGTGTACGGATACTCAAACACCATTGTTAGGGTTTATGGTCCTAAATTAGGGCTTCCTAATACAGGCAATATAAATACCTTATGAGACCATATTTGAATTCTTTGAACCCCGGGCAATCGAATGGTACAAAAAATTTGGACAAATCGTACCTATATATGATATATGTGTAGACCTAGGAATACCTATGAAAATAAATTCGCAGGAAAATTTGTATAAGAATTCGCAGGTATTTTCGCAGGTACAGAGGTTGAAGACGACCATAGCGCGGGAATGTTATTTTTGAATTGTTAATTTATCTTATTTAGTTCTGTTTGCGTTTATATGTTTGAAGCACTGCTTGTCTTAGTTGGTAAGGAAGCGTATATGTGAGGCAGCAAACCAGGGTTCGAATCCTGGCCTGGTATATTTTTTGGGCAATTTTCTTTTGATTTTCAGGTTTACAATATCTTGATGTTGGACTATTCCATAAACAGCTACGCAGGCGCAGCCCAGTGGCCCATCATCTTGCTGGTAATGGGGAGGTCCTGGGTTCAAATCTAGGCCTCCCCCATTTTTTTTAAACTTTGTTTTGCTATTTTCTTAATTATTTTAATTATATATTATCTAATTATTTAATTTGTTTTATATTAAAATTAAAAACTCAATTTAAAATGTTAATCAAATTTATGTTTTTATAAATATCATAATATATTTTTGTAAATAATTTTGTATATAATTTTAATATTCATAATTTGTAAATAATTTATTTAAGTGTTAATTAATTATTTAAACCTAAAATATCTAAACCCTAATTTTTCTTAAATAAAAATGTAAACCCTAATTTTATTAACCCTAATTTTTAATTAACCTTAATATTTAACTTAATTTTGTTATAAACTATAATTAAATAATTAATCTTTTTTTATGTAAATAATTAGTATTTGTTTATTATTATCACAATTATTCTATTTTCTTCTAAAAAAATTTCTAAATGTTTATTTAACTTAAAAAATAATATTCTCTTAAATTTTTATCTTCTTTATATTTTTACTAACCCTTTCTTATTATTATTATTTCATTATTACTAACATTTAAATTATTGCTTATTTATTTTCTATTTTATCGTTATTATTATTTTTTTTGATTATATTGTAACTATCCCAAAGCTTTGTAATAATTTAGGTTTATATTTTTGCTTTATGTTTATTGTAAATATATTAACTGTATGGTTAGTAATTCTAGGGTGTGCATAACATGTTTGTGATTAAAATTGACTTAGAATAACTAATTAAATAAGATAAATAGTTGAACATGAACACTCACACACGTAAGTCGATCTTTGATCGCCATCTTGCACTTTCTAGGGTTACCTCTCATGTTGCCTATTTCTAAGGTCATGTAAGGTGTCTTAAGCAAAGTCCCTTCATAAATATCATCAAGTCCCTTCAGTTTATAAGATCAAATCCCTTCGAGGTTGCCTACGATTAATGATCTTGTCCCTTCGAATAAAAGATGATAAGTCCCTACGTATTGCTAAAGACACCTTACAGTTGCCTACATTCAGATTGTCCCTATCCATGTCCCTTCTTAAATCCAAGGTAATGACTACCTATTCCTTAATAATAGGGATAGTCTTACCATTGAAAGAACATAAGAACAATAAAGACTTAATGTAGGGTAGGTTTCCCTTAATTACTTGCTCACCTTTTCAGAATACTTTTTACACTTCACATTTCAAACAAATTCTCAAAAACAAAGTCTTTATATACATCCATACGAGGATCATTATAAAATACTTAGAAAATTTTTAATCACATACTGCACTTTTCTCAAAACAATTTAAAGTGAGCTAAGTAACTAAGAGCCCATGGATAACCATGGATATAAAGGGTGCTAATACCTTCCCTTTGTATAACCTACCCCCCCGAACTCAAAATCTTTTTAAGGTATTTCCTGTTCTTTTATGTCCTTTCCTTTTTGGATAAAATAAAAGTCGGTGGCGACTCTTGCTATCCGCAACATTTAACTAAAGTCAGTTCTCCCACCGTGTTACAGAACTGGCGACTCTGCTGGGGAATTAATAAAAGAGGGGTACCCTTAGGAATTAGATCACTTTAAATTGTTTGCCTTGTTTGCTTTATATTACTTGTTGGGCTCTTATGTGTGAAAGATCCTAACCCGGATATAGTGTACCTTAGGTAAATGGCAATAGACCAAGGAAACTGTATGGCGTATACCGATATGGTTGATCTGGTGGCCATAGTTAGTGTGACTTCTTGGTTGGTGCTTATGTTCCTTAAGTAAGTTAAGGATAATATGGGGCTGCCATATGTTGTCAATACACTAACTGACTTTTAGAACCTTAGTCATCCCATCTTGGCCTTTAGAAAGTAGTGAGATAGCCGGCTTTGGTGAAGACTGGAGTTGGTTGATACTCGATGCCACACTCATTGAGATTCTAAACTTGGAAGGTTTTGGTTGGCAAGTAAGTTGCCTACTGAACAACCACCCTTGTAAAGGATCAATGATATTGAGATCCCTTAGAACCTGGTTACTTTTGTAGGACAGGATGAACCAACTAAACTTCAGGGGATGGTACTTACCTTTAAACCTCATGCAAGCCTTCAAACCTAGGGCTATTATGTGACTTGTTTGTGTGTGCCACATGTTTGTGATCGAGCATAACATCATAGCATCATCATGCATCATAAGCATAGCATTTTCACTAACCATTTCAAGGACCAAAGGATTTATCTTTGTTCTTTGTTGAAGGTCATGGCTTCTTCTCGTAGGAATACTATCCGGATCAACTTTGTAGGAATACCTCCTAAGCTTAAGGAATTGGTCTCTCAAGTTTCTGAAAACTCCCAATTCATCAAGAATCATGGTCACCTACTGGATCTGGTCACTTCAGGGTTCAATGAAGACATGATGAGTGTCCTGTTTTAGTTCTTTGACCCTAAACATCATTGCTTCACATTCCCAGACTATCAGTTGGTTCCTACAATGGAAGAGTTCTCCAAGCTTCTAGGTATACCTATCCTTGATCAGAAACCCTTCACAGGCTTAGAGAAGGAACCTAAACCTGAAGTTATTGCTACAGCCTTACATCTGAAGAAATCAGACATTGTCCTAGAAACAAGAAATGGAGTTAAGGGTATTCTTGCCAAGGTATTAATGGAGAAAGCTCAAGTGTTCCTGAAGGATATGAGTTATGATGCTTTTGAGGAGATCTTAGCCTTATTGATCTATGGCTTAGTGTTGTTCCCTAATCCAGACCAGTTCATAGACGTACATGCCATCAACATATTTCTGGCTCATAATCCAGTGCCTACATTACTTGGAGACATCTTACACTCTCTTCATACCCGTACTACGAAGGCACAAGGAACTCTGATGTGTTGCATACCTCTTCTATCTAGGTGGTTTATTCTCACCTTCCTCGATCAGTGATGAAGAATGAACAAGGGTTCAGGTGGTCCAAGAGGATTATGTCACTTTCTCATTCAGATATTCATTGGTGCTCTAGATCTATGGAGAATGTTACTATCATTGACCGTTGTGGGGAATTCCCTAATGTGCCACTCCTTGTCATAAGAGGGAGAATTACCTACAATCCTTCATTAGCTCTACGTCAGTTTGGTTATGCTCGGAGTGATGGTCCTCATGACATGCTTATTCAGGGTATCGTGTTCGACTACGACAACGATCTGCAAGGTTACCATCAAAGGTTCATACGAGCTTGGGGTAAAGTGAACAAGGTTGACAGCAAGACTCTGGAACCAAAGTACTCCATTCCTATGGAACCTTATCTCAGATGGGTGCGATCTCGTGCTCAGACTCTTTTGATGCCATATCCTGCCATCCTGCCAGTTACCATGGAGCCTGTTGCTGAAGGAGATACTTCTTATATCATTCTTTATCCAGACATGCCCATTGACATGGAGGAGTTACAAAGGTCCTGGATCCAGTTGAAGGAGCAAAGAGATACTTTTGAGACTCATTACAAAGCAAGTCGAGAAAGAATCCTGGAGCTAACAAAACAACTTCACGAGGAGCGGAATCTCAACTCATACCTCAACACAAAGAGGAAACGTCCATGGGAGACTTAAAACCCCATTTTTGTATTCATTTCATTTTTGTTGCAAGCCCAAGAGGCAAACAAGTTTATTGATTACTAATAAAAGTTTACTTTTTGGTTGTTTAAACAAATTTAAATCCTGCGGTCCTTGAAAACATTGCATACGCATTTACATACCATGCCATTGCATCACAGGTTTCTTATGAACAGGTATCTTATCTTTTCGCTGTTTATTTCAGCAGAAATGGCTCTTGAACAGACTGTTAAAGATTTCCAGGCTCATAATGCACAATTCCAAGAGTTGATTCTGAACTTGTCCAAAGGACAAGATGAGCTGAAGACACTGCTGGCTAAGAAGAAGAAGAAGACTAGAAGATCAGGAGGTCTTATCAATCTGGGAAGAAGATTCAGAGGTCCTATCAAGACAAAGGAGCAGATTGAGGATTCTGAGTCTGAAAATTCTGAGAAAGAGGGAGTTAGTCTCCATGATACTGTGGGAGATTCTGATTCTGAGGCAAATTATTATCATGATCCTACTAGCATGGAGAAGTACAAGATGTTGGTGGACATAATGAATGCCATGGAATTGCAAAGATCTTCTGGGCTTGATTTTGAAGATCTGAGTTTAGTTTCTGGAGTGGTTATACCTATCGGTTTCAAGGTTCCTATTTTTGTAGTGTATGATGGTGTCTCATGTCCCAAGCTGCATTTAAGATAAGAAGTTATGGATTCATTTATTCCAAGAGAGCTTATCTGGAGCTCAATTGGAATGGTACTACCAACTGGAAAGTGTCAATATTCGTGATTGGAATGATCTTGCGGAGGCCTTCTATAGGGAATACCAATATAATGCTGATTTAGCACCTATTCGCATGCAGCTCCAAAGCATGTCAATGGGTGCTAAGGAGAGTTTCAAGGAGTATGCCTAGAAATGGAGAGACTTGGATGGCAGAGTTCAACCTCCTCTGACTGACAGGGAGCTAGTGGATATGTTTATGAGTACGCTGAATGGTCCTTTCTATAGTCACCTCATTGGAAGCTCATCATTTGGTTTCACCGAGCTGATAAGGACTGGAGAACATGTGGAAAGTGGTATAAGAAGTGGTAAAATACAAGTGGGTGCCTCTTCATCAAGCACTGCTAAGAAGCCCCCTAGTGGAAAGAAGGATTCTAATGCTATGTATGGTCAACATAGTCGTAACAGGAGTCACCAATCTGTGGGAGCAGTTCACATTTCCAATCCTACTCCTGCAGCACCAGAACCACAACAAAACAATCAACAGAAGCATAGAAGACAATTCACCAAGACCAACATGTCACTGGCCCAAGCCTTGCAACACGTGTTGAAAGGGGAACTCATTACTTTGAAAGACCCTCCTCAGAATCCTAATACTTCCTCTCCCCGATACAATCCTAATGTAAGATGTGCCTATCATTCTAATAGTCTGGGACATGACACCAACAACTGCTGGGTGTTGAAAAACAAGATTCAAGATATGATTGAAGCTGGGGAGATTGAATTTGACCCTCCCGGGATTCCAAATGTTATCACTGCTCCTATGCCCAACCATGAGAAGACTGTTAATGTTGTTGATGAAGTTTCATATGTTTCCTCAGTAGCAGATGTGACTACTCCCTTATCCATTATCAAGAAGAAGTTGGTGCAGGCTGGTTTCATTCCAGGTTGTAATGAAGACTGTTTTTATTGTGCCTACAAACCTGATAGTTGCTGGAAGTTGAAAGATGGTATTCAACGCCTCATGGCCAATTACACTATATTGTTTGAGAGGACACCTTCTGTGGAAAGTATGTGTGAACATCTAACTCGAAGTACAAAGCTTAAAGATGTAGCTATGGTTGATAAAGTGCAAGTGAAGATTACCTCCAAAGGCCCTGTCAAGATCACCTCTAAGGGTCCTGTCAGGATTACTGCTGAAGGCCCTGTGAATACTGTTGCTGAAGCTAGAGTGGCTCCCATGATTATTACCACTCCTGGCCCTGTTCCTTATACTTATGATAAAGTTATACCCTGGAATTATGGTTCTGATATTTACATCCATGGTGTCAAGCAAGAACCTCTGACTGATGCACCTGTTACTGATGATAATCTTGATGTTGATAATATTGCTGGATCTAGTAAGATCACCAGAAGTGGAAGAATTTTCTCTCCTCAGGCTACCTCCAAAGATGCAGTTACTCCAACTACTACCTCCAATTCTGGGCCAAGTACTGATGCTCGGGGAAAAGGTCCTGTGGTTGAACCTGTGCAAGCTGAGGCACTGACTGCTGAAAATCTCTCTAAGCAGATGGAAGAAGTGCTGAAGATCATTCGCAAGAGTGATTATGATATTGTTGACCAGTTGGGGCATACTCCCTCCAAAATCTCCATGTTATCTTTGTTGCTGTGTTATGAGGCTCATGTTAAAGCCTTAATCAAGTTCTTGAAGACTACTCATGTGCCAAATGAGATTTTTGTGGATCAATTTGAGAATTGTGTTGCACATCTGACTTATGATAATGGGTTAGGCTTTTTTGATGCTGACTTGATTCCTGCCAAGAGAAACCATAACATAGCTTTGCATATCTCCATTGAATGTAGGGGCACTACCTTGTCCCATGTGCTAGTGGACAATGGTTCTTCATTAAATGTGCTCCCCAAAGAGGTTCTGGACAAGCTCAGTGTCGCTCCCACCAAATGAAGCCGGGTCAAATGGGGTACAGACGCGAACGGTCGGCGAAGGGAACAGTGAGAACACACAGCCGTGAACTCACTGGAGATGAATAGAGTCGCCAGCTAGGCATTTTTATCCCGGAGGAAAGGTGATGCTGCATAGACCTAGAAAGATACGGATAAGACGGTTGCGAACCGGAGAGACTGAGAAAGGGGGTTGGTTACAACCTGGGAAGGTATTAGCACCCAGATTGTCCGCCGTACTCGACGGGATCCACGCTTAAAAGATTTGTGTTTTAAAGGGGTAGTGTCAGTGCAATCTGTGTATGAAATAGCTGGAAGAGATGTACAGGTGTCAGTGTAAAAGAGAGTGAAGTGTATAAATGAAGTGTCAGTGTAAGAGGTGAATGGAATGCTCAAGATCATGAGGCTTAAAGATTGATGCTGGAAGGAGGGGGAATATACAGAGACTTTTGTTCGATAACTGTTAAGTTATGCCTACGTATCCTCTCGTGCAATGAGGAAGTCAGAACACCGTAGTTCGACCCAAAGAGACTGAAAGATGAATTGACTTGTGAACTGCTTACTTGTCCATGCTCAAGTGTATGACCTGTCTGGCTCAGGTGCAAACTGTCTTGCATTAGACGGAAGAAGCAAGCTCTCGTTTGTGAGTGAGTGAGGTGAGAAAAGAATCCCGAAGGAGACGATTATCGTTTGTTTTTTTGTATTTTTAGTCTTTTATTGCTTTTGAAAGTTTGTCATAAGTTAATGAGCTTAAGCCTAAACCAATGGATTTAGTAAACTCATCACATCTTCCCTCTGATTAGGGGTAATGAGAATACCTTAAGTGTGAAGTCAGATTCTCACACTTAATCACCTTTGATGTAGGGTTAAGATCATTAACCTATTTGTGATTATTTAGATGTTTTTGGTGTTTTTGTTTAGTGTTGAGCAATGAGATTAAGCCATAATCAGGGATTAAACAGACTCATTACACCATCCTAATAGAAGGATAATAGATGAGAATGTTTAAGCTGAGGAAAGCTCCTCAACTTAATCCATGATTAGGGATTAAACTCATGACAAAACAAAGCCCTTATTAAGTGGATTTTAATTAATGGTATGATGATGAAGTGGATTTTATGATTTGTAAGACAACTTGAAGGGGACTTGTCCATTAACACTAGGGTTAGTCCTTCTTAACCAATTAAGGAAGAATTAGAACCCTAATGCAAGGCCCAAGTTACAAGTGTGATGTCTTGATGATTATTAAGTGGATTGATTAAAGGAGTTAAACACATTAAGGGTTTAACACTTAGGATTAAAGTTATACACTCCATCCTAAGAGAAGGATGCAGGCATAAGCTTAATCACAAAGCCTTAAAGCCTTTAGGGTTTAGTCCCTGATTGTGAGGTGAGAAGAGATGACTCAAAAGAGACACAAAGGTAAAACTAAGAGGGGAGACTAATCAAAACCCTAATCATTGTCATGCTTGGTTGTTCCTAAGGTTTGTGAGGTTTGCAAGAACAATCTTCAATGGAACCACCAGGAAGCAGATGAAAGGATCAAGAGAAGCAAAGTGACTTGCTTCATTCAAGAAGACAAGTCACTTGAAGAAAGAAAGTGGGGGGAACAAGAATGAGCAAGCTCAAACTCAAACACATATAAAAATGCAGCAATGGAATGCAAGAGAGATGAAAAGAAAAGTTATGAGAAGTGAAGGCAAATTCACTTCTCAACATTACTTACCACCTGAAATGTTAGAAAAGAAATGCAATGCAAAGCCAAATGAGATAAGATGACATGATGATAAACAAAACCAGAAGCATGTTGATGATGATAATGATGCTATGAGATGCTACAAACATGAGGCAAGGCATGGAGATGTTCATACAAGATCATGGATGCAAATGATGCAAGTTAAGGAGCATGAACTTACATGAAAAGTTATGAAACATACATGGCAAACAACATGGCAAATGCAAGATGCAATGATCAAACATGCTTTCTATATGTCTTATGATGTCAAATGAATCACATAGATGCATAAAATATCATGGCAAGTCATGTTATGCAAGAGAATGCAAGAAGGATGCAAATGGAAGCCCAAATTAGGGTTTATGAACCAAACATCAAACAAAAACCAAAAACAGAAGCAAACCCTAAGATAAAAAATGGAAAATACCACTCAAAGAAACCCTAACCCTATACTAAACCAAGGTCCAAAGGAGAGGTCCCAACTCTTAACCAATCTCAAGTTATGAATTTTACAAGTTATTAGGGTTTTTAGGGCTCCTAAACAAAAGAAATGCCAAATAAATTGAAAATGAGGAATCAAATCAAGGCCATTTAATCCTAGAAACTACATGCTAAACACAAAACAATGCAAGAATAATCAATGTCCAACTCCTCATGAATAGGCAGAAATGAATTTTTGAACTTTGGATCAAATTAATGCATAAAAAATGATTTAATTCAATGGAAAATTCTCAAAATGCATCAAGATCAAAAAAGAAATTTGGTTTGAAGGTTGGACAATGTTTCTAAATGTCTTAGAACATTTCATGAATTTTTTGGTGATTTTTAAATACCTAAAAGTATTTTTAATTAATTAATTTCCATTAATCAATTAAAAATAATCTTTTAAATATTTAAAAATACTTTTTTAATGATAAAAATAAAATAAAAATATTTTTGTGTCATAAAAATTAACAAAACTTATGAGAAAAAGTTTCATAATTTTTAGACATTTTTTACTATTTTAAATTAATTATGCAAAACAAATGAAAAGAAAATGAATTAAATGAAAATAAAAAAGAAAGTCAAATGAGTGGAGGGCCAGGATTGAGTCTGAGTTTGAATCAGTTGACCACGCGCGTTATCCAAGGGCTGTGGTTGGCTCAGATTAAATTAATTTAATTATAGATTAATTAAACTAAACACGTGGATTAGGGCTAAGCAAACAGATCTGGACCACACATGCGCGCGGGTAGTCAACGGGTCAAAGGCATCCAACGCACGAAATTCAAATGGGAGTTAATGACTGTAATTAGGGCAAATGATTTTCAGGTGGCCGGAGAGGACCTCCGGTCGTCTTCTCCGGTGGGAAGTCCACCTGAAAATCTCCAAACTCTCTCAAATCGTAACAAAAACAAAATCTAAAAAAGGGGAAATGATTCCCATGATCCACTGAATCAAAACCCCATGCCCAAATTCATTTATTTTTCCCCAGAAGCATGAATCGAAACAAACAATTTTTAGGGCAAACCAGTTTCAGAGATCAATTAAATGTTCATTTCATCACCATTTCAAAAACTAAAAGCATCAGGATACTCAGTGAAGCATGGAGAACAAGTTTAGAACATAAAAAATGATTTCTGGAAAAATATTTCTTGAGCTACCTGAGGTTCGAAGCTTTCACTCCAGCAACTTTCAGACCCTTTCTCCTTGTGCAATCCCCTCCTTAGGACCTCTTGATGATGTTTGAATGCTTTGGAGAAGTTTATGTTGGCTGTGTGAAGAGTTTGAGCAGCTTCTGCTCAAGCTCAGTTGGAAATGGCAAAGGTGATGCAAGCAGCTTCAGGCCAATGTGAGTGGTTCTTTATGGTCCTGATGATGAGTGGAGAAGGTTTGTGGAGTTGGTTTTGATGTTTATGAGCTGGGGAGAGAGATTCGAATGAAACTGCAACTTGAGGTGAAAAATGGCAATGGGGTGCTCTTGCTTGTTTCAGGCCCAAGTCTTGTTGGTTTCTACTCAGTGAAGCCAGGTGATTTGATCTATGGAAATGGTTTTTGTGTTTGTGTGTTGTGGAAGATGATTCGAAAGTTTTTGCTTGTTGGGTTTTTTTTGTGAATGGCTTGCTATATGAGGTTTCAGCCTTGCTTCTTGAGTGTCCTGGCCAGCATTTGGATAGTATATTTTAATCCCATAGGTCAGGGGATGTGACATGGCCTGTGGTGATTGGGATGTTTACTTTTGCAAAATGTCAACTTGGTTGTAAGAGAGGCATGGGCTTGGTGCTAGCTTGGTACAAGGGCTAGGGCTGGCGCAGCATGGTGTGGTGAGAGACTATGGCTGGTTCAAAGGCCAAGGCAGCAAGTTGTAGGAAACATCATGATGGTTTTGCAACTTGGTTAACTTTTGGTTCATATGGAAAAATCTTGTTACATAAGCCATGAAACATGAGGCACCTTGGTTCAAATCTGACTTTTAGAAGTTGCATGATCATGTTAAGTGCATTAGAAGCCCATATGGTGACTGAATTGGCCTTGAAAGGAGAATTTGCAATTTTTGCCTTTTGGTGCATAACTTGAAAATCAATGATTTTTGCCAACTTTGACAAGCCATAACTTTTGATCCAAAATGAATTAGGTCATGTTCTTGTACTTTTTGAAAAGGGAAAGATGTAATCTACAACTTTCATGACCAAAGTTTTTCCATTTGAAGCATTTTTGGATCAAGAATCAAGGCTTGAAAAATGACCTAAAATGAAGCATTCTTGAAAAGTCAACTATGCCCAAAAGGTCAACACTTGCAAAAACTCCAAATTCTTGATTTTTATGAACTTCAACCTTCTTCCATGATCAAATAAAGATCATATATACTCAAAATGATGAAGATCACCCATTGGTTGGGTCATTGGGGGCCTCAGATGCCCTGATTTTGCACTGACTTGTCCAGAAAGTCAACTCTTGATCAGATGACTTCCCCATGGAATTTCTTCATGAAAATTGATATGCATACTCCCTATACCATATAGAGACCAATAGAAACAAGAATGACCAAAAAATTTGGAGTTATGGCCTCTGAAACCAAAACCCTAATTTTAGGTCAACTGTGCAGTCAAACTTGGCTCTGCATCCATACAAACCTCAGTTCTTGTGATTCTTTTGAAATCTTGACTTTGAAAGGATGGAATATGATACAAGAACACATATGGATCCCTTTTAAGTGATTGGTGGCCTTTGGAGTGGCTCAAGAGGCTCTTGGATTGCTCAGATCACAAACCCTAGATGCAGATGACTTTGAACCAATGCAGTGAATCAAAAATGGGATATGAGATGATATGATTGTGTTTATGTATATGAAATGATCACAAGCCATGGTGTGAATGGGTGAGGGCAAATTTGGGGTGTTTACAGCTGCCCCTATTCAAACATGAGTTAGCTGTGCAGGATGTAAGCGACGGCTTGACAGGCAAACAAGATAACTTGTGGTTGAATACCAAAGACAGTCCAAAATTTGCACTCACAGCATGAAGAAGAAAAGGGATATAGATTGTAAAGGAAAATAAAGTATATTGTAAAGTGTGGGCAACGGAGGACGACCGTCGAGCAGAGGACGACTGCTGGGTAAAGAGCAATGACGGGGACGGCCGACATGCTGGGAAGAGTGTGTGAAGTAAAGCAATGACGGGGACGGCCGACATGCTGGGGATAAAAGGTAAAGCTAAGACGGGGACGGCCGACTAGCTGGGGAAAATAAAATTATGATGGGGACGGCCATCAAGATAAAGTAAGATTCTCTGGGAATTAATGAAACATGACGGGGACGGCCATCAAGTTCACAAGGCAAGGTAACCAACGATGGGGACGGCCATCGGGCTAAAAGGAAAGGAAAAGGGACCACGACGGGGACGGCCATCGGGTTAAAGAATAAATGAAATAAACAGATGATGGGGTACGACCATCAAAGGTGAAGGACGATCACCTAGCAGGGTACGGCTGCTCTGTTGGGGAATGAAAGGAAAAAAAATGATGGGGACGGCCATCAAAGGTGGAGGACGACCACCTGGCAGGGTACGGCTGCCGAAAGTATCAACGATGGGGACGGCCATCGGATAAAAGGTCAACGATGGGGACGGCCATCGGACGAGCATGATGGAGGACGACCATCAAGAGGTGGAGGACGACCACCTAGCAGGGGACGGCTGCTCTCAAGGTTTATCATGACATAGGACGAATGCCAGATAACCAAAATCAACAATGGGGACGACCATTGGATAAAATGATGAAGGACGATCATCAAAAGGTGGAGGACGACCACCTAGCAGGGGACGGCTGCTAAAATCAACGATGGGGACGGCCATCGGATGAGCATGATGGAGGACGACCATCACGAAGTGGAGGACGACCACTCAGCAGGGTACGGCTGCTCTCAGGGTTTATCATAACACATGACGAGTGTCAGATAAGAAGGAAAATTTGTTGTGTTGGCAATCTACTGGGGATATAGTAAACACGGACGAGTATTTACAACCAAGAAGAGAAAGTATAAGTGTTTAGACGTTGTGTATAGATTAAAGATGCGGACGAGCATCCTTAAGACTACGATACGGACGAGTATCGGGTAGAAACAAATACTGACACGTGTTCAGAGATGATGATACGGACGAGTATCAACGGGTTAACAAAGAACACGGACGAGTGTTGCATCTGAAGGGACTCTTCTGGGGAATAATAGATACAGACGAGCATCTATATTCAATAAGACATAAGTGTTTGACACGGTGTATGGATTAAAGATGCGGACGAACATCCTTAAGACTATGATACGGACGAGTATCATGTAGAAACAAACACTAGACGCAATGTTCTGAGATGATGGTACGGACGAGTACCAACGGGTTAACAAAGAACAAGGACTATTGTTGAATCTGTGGGTATATAAGTGGTATATACAAGATACGGACGAGTATCTGCATAAGTGCAATCATGAGTAGTGAGCATGAGTATTGTATAGATGAGTGTTTATCTGCTGGGGAGAGTGACACGGAAGAGTGTCAAAGTATAATAATATTAACAAGTATGCGGGTTGCAAAAGTATAAGCGACTGCGCTGGGGAAATGACACGGACGTCTTTGGCTTTCTGCTGGTGATGTGACACGGACGAGTGTCAGGAAGTATCTGTAATACGAGTGATATGGTTGTAAAGAGTGTTCAGGCGGCTTTACTGGGGAAAGATGACACGGACGGGTGTCAAAAGGTGTATATACTGGTGTTTGATTTGTGAGGCAGCTGCTTTTGCTGGGGACCCTGGGGGATTTTGGGGAAAGTATTCTGTATTCTGATGAATGGTTATTGTTCACAAGTGTTCTATTCAAAACATGGCTTATGATTATGCTATGCGTTTGATTTTTTTGCCGTAATGCTCCGTATTAGACGGAATGCTACGCTCTGAGGGGATAATATGATGCGAATGCTATGATTATGCAGAGAGGCACAGATCTGGGATTCGGATCCCGCTGCTGCAGAGATCCCTGATTGATCTGTTTGAAAGTGGACATCCCAGCTGGGGTTTGTAGAGGCCTTCTACACTCTGTTGTGACTTCTTCATGCGTTGCTATTCTGAACAGAGGCTAAGACTCTGTGGGGAGATGGTTCCCTGACTTTGTACTCGGCTGAGGGCGAGATGGCAACTCGGCTAGGGAGAAAGAGATCCTTGACTCAGTCGGGGATGTAGGCGCCTTCCGTGATGCCTAGCAACTCTGATAGAGATATGTAGTAAATGGCAACTCCACCGGGGAAGTTATGAGAGGCAACTCAGCTGGGGAGAGAGCACTTTGGGTGCTAGAAACGAGTGTTGATTTGCCAGCTTGCTAGGATGAGGCCTCATGCCCCAAGTTGCGCTCTGGATACCTGCAATCCTGAAAAAGATAGAGAAACGCGCAAGATAATCCCGAGGTACCCTTTACTGGATTCCGTCATAGGAGTTTAGATACTTCTGAGAGTAAGCATATTTCCTGCAAGCATGTTTTTTTTTTATTATTATTTTTTTTTATTATTTGAAGATAAACATCTGTATTCTTATGCAATCGGTTTTTTTTCTTTTAAGACATCAGACATTTTTGCAAACAAAATGTACAAAACGAGATACGACTGAAAATCTGATTTTATTAATTCATATGCCCTGAATTGGCGAGATACAGTCAAAGAAACATATCTCCTGAAATGAAGAGATTGCTACAAATTGAGAAACAAAATGCTGGCAGTGTTGATGACGCCTTAAAGAGCTACCTCTTCTGCTATGACTCGTATGACAATGACGTTCTTCTCGTCTTGCTTTCTGAAGAAGGCTGATTCTGATTGAAGCTTGATTCTGTTGAAGCTTTCCAAGTTGTAAGTGATACAGATGAATTCAGAGTGCAGTTGTTCGCTTATTCCCTTATTTTGCATGGATCGCCCTCTCGGGTTTTCGATCCATCGGGATACCCATTTTTGCCTGAGCTGTCCAATGCGGCTTTTCAACTCAGCGGGTGTACATTTTTTCATTTATTTTCCCTTATTTTTGCCCGAGTCTTTTATTCTGTTTTTGACTCGCCGGGATGCCCTATTTTTGTCTGGACTTACATTCTGTTTTTGTGTCCAGCGGGTCATTTTTATGCGAAGTATTTTTTAACTGCATCTGAATTCACAGGGGACGGGAAATCTTCACCATCCATGGTGCCGAGCATCAGTGCTCCACCAGAGAAAACTTTCTTTACCACAAATGGTCCTTCATAACTTGGAGTCCATTTGCCCCTGTGGTCTGTATGCGGAGGGAGGATTCTCTTCAGCACAAGATCTCCCACTTGGTACTCTCGGTGCCTGACTTTCTGATCGAAGGCTTTCTTCATTCTCTTCTGATACAACTGCCCATGACAGATTGCAGCCAGCCTCTTTTCTTCGATCAGACTCAGTTGTTCGTATCGGGCCCTAACCCATTCTGCTTCACTCAGTTTAACATCCATCAATACTCGTAGAGAGGGTAATTCAACTTCAACCGGTAGGACTGCTTCCATACCATATACGAGCTGATACGGTGTTGCCCCAGTGGATGTTCTGATTGACGTGCGGTACCCATGCAAGGCAAACGGTAACATTTCATGCCAGTCTTTGTAAGTGACTACCATCTTCTGCACAATCTTCTTGATGTTCTTATTTGCTGCCTCAACAGCGCCATTCATCTTTGGCCTGTAAGGAGAAGAATTGTGATGTTGGATCTTGAAGTCCCGGCACAGCTCAGCCATCATTTTGTTGTTTAAATTGGAACCATTATCAGTAATGATCCGCTCGGGCACTCCATATCGACAGATGATATCTCTTTTCAGAAATCTGGCTACCACTTGTCTTGTGACGTTTGCATATGAGGCTGCTTCAACCCACTTGGTGAAATAGTCAATGGCGACCAGGATGAATCTGTGGCCATTTGAAGCAGTCGGCTCAATCTTGCCAATCATGTCAATGCCCCACATAGCAAAGGGCCAGGGTGAAGACATTATGTTCAAAGGATTCGGAGGCACATGCACTTTGTCTGCATAGATCTGGCATTTGTGGCATTTTCTGGCATAGGCACAACAGTCGGCATCCATTGTGCTCCAATAATAGCCTGATCTTAACAACTTCTTAGCCATTGCATGTCCTCCGGCATGAGTGCCAAAAGAGCCCTCGTGCACTTCATGCATCAACAAATCTGCTTCCGTCTTGTCAACACATCTGAGGAGTACCATATCAAAGTTCCTTTTGTATAAAGATCCATCAGTGTTCAGAAAGAAACTCCCAGCAAGCCTTCTTAAAGTCTTCTTATCATTGGAAGATGCCCCAGGTGGGTATGTTTGATCCTCCAAGAAGCATTTAATGTCGTGGAACCAAGGCTTATCATCTTTGACAACTTCCGCTGCAAATACATATGCTGGTCTATCAAGTCTTGACACTGAAATCTGAGGTACAAAGTTAGCAGCTTGAACTTTGATCATGGACGAAATGGTAGCCAAGGCATCTGCAAACTGATTCTCGTCCCGAGGGATATACTCAAGCTTGACTGTTGTGAAGAATGTCAATAACCTTCTTGTATAATCCCTGTAAGGTATCAGATGATCCTGGTGTGTATACCATTTGCCGTTGGTCTGATTGATTACCAAAGCTGAATCTCCGAATACGGTCAATGTCTTGATCCTGAGGTCAATGGCTTCCTCAAGACCCATAATGCAAGCTTCGTATTCAGCTTCGTTGTTAGTGCAGTTGAAAGTGAGTTTTGCCGAGAAAGGCATGTGAGCTCCTTTAGGTGTAATGAGTACTGCACCAACACCACGACCATTCATGTTAACAGCCCCATCAAACATCATAGTCCATTCTTCTTCCGGGTCGGGCCCTTCAGTGTGAATAGGCTCTTCATGATCTCTTGCTTTAATGAACATGATGTCTTCATCAGGGAAGTCAAATCTCATAGGCTGGTAATCATCAATGGGTTGCTCAGCAAGATATTCAGATAGTACACTGCCCTTGATGGCTTTCTGAGAAGTGTACTGGATGTCGTATTCTGTAAGAATCATTTGCCATCTTGCAACCCGTCCGGTAAGAGCTGGCTTCTCGAAAATGTACTTAACTGGGTCCATCTTGGATATCAACAAAGTAGTGTGGGTCAACATATACTGCCTTAGTCGGCGAGCAGCCCACGCTAAAGCACAACAAGTTTTCTCGAGCAGTGAATAACGTTGTTCACAGTCGGTAAACTTTTTGCTTAGGTAGTATATTGCATACTCTTTTCGACCAGACTCGTCATGCTGGCCCAGCACACACCCCATTGACTCTTCTAATACTGTCAAGTACATGATTAGAGGTCTTCCTTCAACTGGAGGCATGAGGATTGGAGGCTCTTGCAGATACTCCTTGATCTTGTCAAAAGCCCTTTGGCAGTCTTCGTTCCACCTGACTGTCTGTTCTTTCCTTAGCAGTTTGAACAAGGGTTCACAGGTTGCTGTAAGGTGAGATATGAACCGTGAAATGTAGTTCAATCGGCCCAAGAACCCTCGAACTTCTTTCTCTGTTTTCGGTGCAGGCATCTCTTGGATGGCTTTGACTTTATCAGGGTCAACTTCAATCCCTTTCTCACTTACAATAAATCCTAGCAGCTTACCGGATCGCACCCCGAATGTGCATTTGTTGGGGTTCAACTTCAGTTGATACTTCCTCAGACGCTTGAACAATTTGAGCAGATTTACCAGATGGTCTTCTTCAGTAAGGGACTTGGCAATCATGTCATCCACATAACATTCGATTTCTTTATGGATCATGTCATGGAATAATGTCACCATAGCCCGTTGATACGTTGCACCAGCATTCTTCAGTCCGAATGGCATCACTTTGTAACAGAATGTGCCCCAGGATGTAATGAATGTTGTCTTCTCCATGTCTTCAGGTGACATCTTGATCTGATTGTATCCTGAAAATCCATCCATGAAGGAGAATACCGAGAACTGAGCCGTGTTATCCACCAATACATCAATATGAGGTAATGGGAAGTCATCTTTCGGGCTGGCTCTGTTCAGGTCCCGGTAGTCAACACACATCCTTACTTTGCCGTCTTTCTTAGGCATAGGTACTATATTAGCAACCCACGGTGGATAGCTAGTTACAGCAAGGAACCCGGCGTCCCATTGCTTTTGTACTTCCTCCTTGATCTTCATTGCCATGTCCGGACGAGTACGGCGTAGCTTTTGTTTGACTGGAGGGCATTCTTCTCTCAAAGGTAGTTTGTGCACGACAATATCGGTATCCAACCCTGGCATATCTTGGTAAGACCAAGCAAACACGTCCACATACTCTTGAAGCAGGTCAATCAGTTGTCTCTTCACTGAGTTTTGCAGGCAGGCCCCGATTTTAACCTCTTTCACGTCTTCATCTGTACCAAGATTGATCACTTCAACCTCCTCCTGGTGAGGAGTAATAACCTTTTCCTCTTGTCTTAACAACCTGGCTAGCTCTTCAGGAAGCTCATATTCTTCATCAACCCCTTCATCAGCTTGATTGATTGGATTGTCAAAGTCATACGAAGTCATAGCCGTGCTGTTGTCGGTGCTGTCTGGAAGGCACTCTCTGCAAGGG
Source organism: Lathyrus aphaca (assembly GCA_963966055.1). Taxonomy (NCBI): domain Eukaryota; kingdom Viridiplantae; phylum Streptophyta; class Magnoliopsida; order Fabales; family Fabaceae; genus Lathyrus; species Lathyrus aphaca. The sequence goes on from OZ014525.1 coordinate 19,694,389, forward strand.
TTAAGTTTGTTCATTTTAGTGATCTGATTTTAGTCTTATTTAGAAAGGTGAAATGAAGTTGTCATTTTGAAAACACCGCCATTTATTTTTTGTACAAAAAGAAAAATGGAAAAACAGTGAACGAAAAGAAAAAGACTCGTTTGCAAAAAGATGTCTGATATTTCATTAATTGATCTTGTTTGCACAAAAAAGTACAGATGGCCCGATTACAAAATGAGTCTTGTCATCTTGGGCAAGATGCAAGACTTTGATGCATGCTTATAAAAATACAGGAAATAATAATTACTCTGCATGAGTAACTCTTATAATTTCCTGGGAAGACCAGTTCGAGACACTGCTCCCCGGGATCTTTGGACGAATCCAGCTTTCCAGGTTGCGCTCCTCTTCCAGCTCGTCTTCCAGACAGTTGATAGCATCAGGGGTAAGCATCCCCCCACTCACAAAATTGGGCTCTTTCGTAGCCGCTGCTTGATCTTGTTGAGTTGGTTTGTAACCCAACCCAAATCTGTCTTCTTTCTTCTCCACCGATAGCAGTTTGCCCCAGCCTTGGGCAGTTCCTTCCTGTTGCACCCCAAAATTTGCCCTCACAATACAAGACTTTGTGTTCTAAGAAGGTTCACAAGGATCACAAGTTCTCCAACACTTGCATAACCTTTCATGAGGTTCATGAAGTCTACAAGTTACTTTATGAAGGTTCACAAGGTTCACAAGTTTCTCAATGCTTATATAACCTTTCATGAGGTTCATGAAGTCTACAAGTCACTTCTTGAAGGTTCACAAGGTTCACAAGCTTCTCAACATTTTCAAGACCTTTCATGAGGTTCATGAAGTCTACAAGTCACTTCTTGAAGGTTCACAAGGTTCACAAGTTTCACAATGATTACAAAGCTTTCCTGAGGGTCATGAGGTCTACAAAGCCACTTCATGAGGTTCACAAGGTTCACAAGCTTCATAATACCTCCCATGAGTATCACAAGACATTTTATGAAGATTCACAAGGTTCACATAGTTCACAATTGGTCAAAGAAATTGACAATTCCCTCAGACAATGCACCTCCTAAGCAGTGCATCCAAAACTAGGGTTTTTGACTTTAATCAGGCTAAATGGACTTCCAAGACTTCAAGTGAGCTTCATAACATCTTATATGTGTGTAAGAACCCCCATGACAAGTTTCAAGGCTTTTCTCAACGGATTGCTCAGTCAGATGATCAGATAAGTCAAAATCAGTCAATGTAGTTAAAAAGTCAAACTGAGGCCAACTGTGGTCAAACCAAAGTCAAAATTCATGATTTTTAGCCAACATCAAGTATATGAAGTAAAATTCATCATTTGATCAAGGGTTGATCATGATTCATCAAGGAGATTCCAGATCATCAATAATCAGGGGTTTCTAAATTAGGGTTCCCTCAGTAAAAGTCAACTGAACTTTGACTAGGCATAACTTTCACATACTTCATCACCAAGTCTCCATCCAAATCTCATTTTGAAGGAAATTGAATTCTCTACAACTTTTATGTTGAAAGTTAAGCCCAAAAATGCTTCATTTGAAAGATATGATCTAAGACATTATAGGTCATTTCAAAAGTCAACAAAAAGTCAACAACTTCAAAAGGGCATAACTTGAGATTGGTAAATGATATGGACCTGAAACCAATGGGGTTGTTTAAAGGACTCTTCAAGCTTTCCAAAAAGTCCAATAAAATCCTCATACCTTTAAAATTGAGGGAGATGTGCCTTGGCAAAGTTGGGAAATTTGGTGATGGTTTATGTTGAAAATGGAGGCTTAAAAGTATTTCTTTCCAAATGGGCTGCCCAAGTTATGATCCAATCCATACACAAACACTATGCACGACCCAAACCATTTAAAATCTGATTTTTATTATTTTTATTTCTATTTATTTTGATTTAAATCATTAAAAATCATTTTAAATAAGAATAAAATATAAAAATAATGGATTTTATTTGGACAATGTTTCTAGAAGATCATAATGGGTGATTAGAGTCAAAGAGGAATGAAATCATGTGAATTGTCCCAAAATAGCAAGCATTCATAAGATAATATTTGAATTTCATGACACCATCTTTTTCAATCTTTTTTGAATCAAATCTCCACACAATTAATCAATGTTTTGACCTAGAATGATCCACATATATATACATAACACAAACCCTAGCCTCATTCACGAAATCCAGCAGCTTCAAGGTAAGTTCAAAAGCACAAAAATTCTTCCAAAAGTGAGAATCGGATTTTGAATTTCAGAGCTTTAGAAGGTAAATTAAGAACATAGACATGTTCTTTGATCATCCATGAAGCAAAATCATCCATCATACGCATCCCATATGCCCCATATTGTTCAACCCGAATCCTCTTTACTCTTGAATGATTTTTTTTCGATTCCAATGATTCCTTGCCTATTATTGAAATTTGTTTACATAACTTTGTTTGTCAATGTTCATAGATGGAATCTGGATGATTTGGTGAAGCTCCATGGCCTAAAACGAAATTCACCATAGTTAGGGTTTTGACCAAGAATTGGGGTTTCGTGATTTACAAAATATAAATGATTTCTAAGATCATGGCTTGACTTGTATGGACCTCTGGAATGTGTTTATGTTTTCAATTTTGTGAAATTGTACGTTTTCATTGCTTGTTGATGTTCATAGGTTTTGCTGGGAAAATATTCTTCGCAGGAAAATTTGTAATAATATTCGCAGGAAAATCCTACGAATTTTGAGGAAGAAGATGACTGGCTTGGCGCGCAGTCCATATTTCAAATTTTGATTTCAAATATTATTTTCATGTTTTGTTTATTATCACAAGCTTGATGCTTGTCCCAGTGGAAGGATGCGTATGCGTTTGATGCAATGGCCAGGGTTCGAATCATGTTGGGGCCATTATTTTTGTTTTATTTTCAGGATAAAATCAAGCATAATATATAATATGTTGTTATCAATCCATGACCAGAAGGGCTCTCCCAGCCAGGTGGTAAAGCGCGCGTATGTACATCCATAAGGTCCTGGGTTCAACACCAACCCAGGCCTTTTATTTTTCATCATTTTCTGGATTTTGCAAGGCAAGGCATAAAACAAACTTTGTTCATTCTTCTATCACCTACGCTTGGCTGGCCTGGTGGTGGATTTTGGAGCTAGCAGGCAGAACGTCCTGGGATCAAACCCAGCCAAGGTAAGTTTCTTTTTCCTTATTTTCTGTTTCAGTTATTTAATTAATTTGTTTAACTATTTTCTTATTATCAATTAAAAAAAATAAATAATGTATGTATATATTGATTAAATATCTAAAACAATACTCACATTTTTTCTTAAATAAAAATTCTAAACTTTTATTTTTCTCAATTGAAGTTAGTTATAATTAAATTGTAATATATGTTTATTTATTTTGTATATTAAATCCAAACCCTAAAAATTATTTCTCTAATAAAACCCTAATTTTGTAAAACTCTAAAAATTTTTTTAAAATAAAAATCTAATTCTATTTTTTTTTTAAGTAATTTTATTTTCTAATTGTTAATGTAGTTATAATGTATGTATATTTGTTTAATATGATTCATGTAAATATTATAAATATAATTATAAATTATTTCTCTCATCTAAAATATAAATATATTTCATATTATTAGAAATTAAAGTTTTTTTGTAAATATACTTATAATTTATTTTTCTCTTTATATATTAAGTAAATATTTTTTAACTTTTGCTTAGAAATAATTGAATTTATAATAATTAAGTTTTGTGGCTATAATATATTTAAAAATAACCTAATAACTTGTAAATTAAAATAATTGTTTGTTCATGTTTGTTTTTTTAAATATAATCGTTCATATTAAAAATTGTTAATTTCTTATAATATTTTAATTAATTTTGTTTATTATTACTAACCATATTATTTAATTTGTTTTGTTAATTTACATTATTATTAATTCATTAATTATTATTTTTATGCTTATTATTTCACTAACTTTATAATTTTTACTATTTCTCAATTTTTTCTTATTTTTATTACTAATTCTTTTTCTTGCTTATTACTAACCCCTTATTATTTATATTTTATTATTTATTGCTTATTTATATTTATTTTGCTATTTAATTATTTTGCTTGGTATTTATTTATTATAATGTTGTAATTGCTTCTTGGATGTAAGTTTGAAATTATTTAATTCTTTTTGTCATGGTTAGTAATTAGGGAGTGTAAAATATGTTTGTTATTTAAAAAATAAATTTAGATAATTTTTAATATAAGATAAATTAAATTAAACACGTCACACACGTAAGTCGATTTTAATCGCCGTCTCACTTCCTAAGGTTATCCCTCAAGTTGCCTACGAATAATGGTCAAGAGGGGTGTATAAAGCAAGTCCCTTAAAAATAGAAAATCATCAAAGTCCCTTATGGTTGCCTTTACGAATCGAGTCCCTTTCGAAAAATGATGATAGTCCCTCCAGTTTGCTTATTACACCCCACAATGGCTTTCAAAATCAGAATGACCCTCATATGTCCCTTAACATCCAAAGTAAGGACTACCTACTCCTTAATAGTAGGGATAGTCTTACCAAGGAAAGGATAAAGAATAAGAAAGACCTTAAACATTAGGGTAGGTTCCTCTTATGTACTTGCTCACTTCAAAATTTTTCACACCTAACAAATTCAAACAAATTTTCAAACAAGTTTTTTACACATCCATACATGGGTTATTACTAAACTATTCTGAAAATTTTTTCTATTCACACACTACATTTTCAAAAACAATTTAAAGTGAGCTTAAGTACCTAAGAGCCCATGGATAACCATGGATGAAAAGGATGCTAATACCTTCCCTTTTCATAACCTACCCCCCGGACCCAAAATATTCTCTTAAGGTCTTTCCTGTTCTTTTATAACCTTTCCTTATGGATAAAATAAAAGTCGGTGGCGACTCTTGCTATCCGCAACATTACTTAAAGTCAGTTCTCCCACCGTGTTACAGAACTGGCGACTCTGCTGGGGATCTATTTAAGAGGGGTACCCTTAGGAATTAAGATCACTTTAAATTGTTTGCCTTGTTTGTTTTATATTACTTGTTGGGGTGCTCTTATGTGTTAAAGGTCCTAACCCGGATCTAAGTGTACCTTAGGTAAATGGCAATAGACCAAGGAAACTGTACGGCGTATACCGATATGGTTGATCTGGTGGCCATAGTTAGTGCGACTTCTTGGTTGGTGCTTATGTTCCTTAAGTCAAGTTGAGGATAATATGAGGCTGCCATATGTTGTCAATGCACTAACTAACTTTTAGAACCCTAGTTATCCCATCTTGGCCTTTAGAAAGTAGTGAGGTAACCGGCTTTGGTGCAGACTGAAGTTGGTTGACACTCGATGCTACGCTCTTTGAGATCTTAAACTTGGAGGGTTTTGGTTGGCAAGTAAGTTGCCTTCTGATCAACCACCCTTGTGAAGGATCAATGATATTGAGATCCCTTAGAACCCGGTTACTTTTGTAGGACAGGATGAACCAACTAACTTCAGGGGAGGGTACTTACCTTAAACCTCATGCAAGCCTTTAAACCTAGGGCTATGGTGTGACTTGTTTGTGTGTGCCACATGTTTGTGATTGAGCATAACATCATGACATCATCATGCATCATAAGCATAGCATTTTCACTAACCATTTCAAGGACCAAAGGATTTATCTTTGTTCTTTGTTGCAGGTCATGGCTTCAGCTCGTAGAAACACCATCAGGATCAACTTTGTGGGGATACCTCCCAAGCTTAAAGAGTTGGTTTCTCAAGTGTCTGATCACTCCCGGTTCAACAAGAGACATGGTCACCTATTGGATCTAGTCACTTCAGGGTTCAGTGAAGACATGATGAGTGTCCTGTTCCAGTTCTTTGACCCTAAGCACCATTGCTTTACATTTCCTGACTATCAGCTAGTTCCAACCATGGAGGAGTTCTCTAAACTTCTGGGTATCCCTGTTCTTGATCAAAGACCTTTCACAGGCTTGGAGAAGGAGCTTAAACCAGAGGTTATTGCTGCAGCTCTACATCTGAAGAAGTCTGACATTGTTCTAGAAACGAGAAGTGGAGTCAAGGGTATTCTTGCTAAGGTATTAGTGGATAAAGCTCAAATGTTCCTGAAGGCCATGAGTCATGATGCTTTTGAGGAGATCCTAGCCTTGCTGATATATGGCTTAGTATTGTTCCCCAATCCAGATCAGTTCATAGACGTTCATGCCATCAACATTTTCCTGAGTCACAATCCAGTGCCTACATTGCTTGGAGACATCCTACATTCTCTTCACACCCGTACTACAAGGGCAAGAGGAACTCTGATGTGTTGCATACCTTTACTCTCTAGGTGGTTTATTTCTCACCTTCCTCGCTCAGTAATGAAGAATGAGCGAGGGTTCAGATGGTCCAAGAGGATCATGTCACTTTCTCACTCAGACATCCATTGGTGCTCCAGATCTATGGAGAACATCACTATCATTGACCGTTGTGGGGAGTTTCCTAATGTGCCACTACTAGGCATAAGAGGAGGCATCACCTACAACCCCTCTCTAGCTTTACGATAGTTTGGTTACGCCCGAAGTGATGGTCCACATGACATGTTGATTCAGGGCATTGTGTTTGATTACGACAACGATCTTCAGGGTTACCGTCAGAGATTCATACGAGCTTGGGGAAAAGTAAACAGGGTTGACAGCAAGACACTGGAGCCTAAGTACACTATTCCTATGGAGGCTTATCTCAGATGGGTACGATCTCGTGCTCAGACACTCATGATGCCATATCCTGCCGTCCTACCAGTTATCATGGAACCTGTTGCTGAAGGAGACACAGCTTATACCATCCTTCACCCAGACATGCCTACTGATAAGGAAGACTTGCAGAGATCATGGATCCAACTGAAGGAGCAAAGGGATACTTTCGAGGCTCATTACAAAGCAAGCCAAGCAAGAGTCCTAGAGCTAACAAAGCAACTTCATGAGGAACGAAACCTCAACTCATACCTCAACATAAAGAGGAAACGTCCATGGGAGACTTAAAACCCCATCTTTTGTACTTATTTTACTTTCATTTTTTATAAGCCTAAAAGGCAAAACAAGTTATTACTAATAAAAAGTTACTTTCTTGTTTGAGCAAATTTAAATCCTGCGGTCCTTGAAAACATTGCATATGCATTCCCATATCATTTCATTGCATCACAGGTTTATATTGTGCACAGGTTTCTCATCTTCTCGCTGTTTATTTCAGCAATGGCTCTTGAACAATCAGTTAAGGATCTTCAGGCACAGAATGCACAGTTCCAAGAGCTGATCTTGAACCTGGCCAAGGGGCAAGATGATTTGAAGGCACTGCTGGCCAAGAAGACTAAGAAGACTAGAAGGTCTGCTGGGTTGCTCAACATGGGAAGAAGGTTCAAAGGTCCTGTCAAGACCAAGGAAGAGGTTGAAGACTATGAATCTGAGGAATCTGAGAAAGAGAGAGGCAGTCTCCACAACACTATGGGGGACTCTGATTCTGAGGCTAATTACTACCATGAGCCTAATGAAGACAAATTCAAGATGCTGGTGGATAGAATGGATGCTATGGAATTACAGAAATCATCTGGGCTGGATTTTGAGGATTTGAGTTTGATATCTGGGGTTGTGATACCCATTGGGTTCAAAGTTCCTACATTTGTTGTCTATGACGGGGTCTCTTGTCCCAAGCTGCATCTGAGGTCCTATGTTAGAAGAATTCAACCCCACACTGCTGATAAGAAGTTGTGGATCCATTTCTTTCAAGAGAGCTTATCTGGAGCTCAGTTGGAGTGGTATTATCAGTTGGAGAGTGTCAACATCAGAGACTGGAATGATCTTGCTGAAGCTTTCTACAAGCAGTACCAATACAATGCTGACTTAGCCCCCACTCGCATGCAGCTCCAGAGCATGTCTATGGGTGCCAAAGAAAGTTTTAAGGAGTATGCTCAGAAGTGGAGAGATTTAGCTGGAAGAGTTCAACCCCCTTTGACTGACAGGGAGCTGGTTGATATGTTCATGTGTACGCTGAATGGTCCGTTTTACAGTCATCTCATTGGAAGCTCATCATCTGGCTTCACTGAGTTGATCATGACAGGAGAGCGGGTGGAAAATGGTATCAAGAATGGTAAGATCCAAGTGGGCACTTCTTCATCAGGTGCTGCAAAGAAGCCTCCCACTGGGAAGAAAGAATCCAATGCTGTTTATGGTCAACCTGATCGTAACAGAAGACATCAGTCTGTTAGTGTAGTTCATATTTCAAATCCAACCCCTGCAACAACAGAGCAGCCTCAGGGCAACCAACAGAGGGCTAGAAGACAATTCACGAAGATCAACATGTCAATGGCTCAGGCATTGCAACACTTGTTGAAGGCTGAACTTATTACCCTGAGGGAGGCTCCTCAGAATCCCAATGTTACCTCTCCCAAGTACAATCCCAATGCACGATGTGCATATCATTCAAACTGTCCAGGACATGATACTAATAACTGCTGGGTCTTGAAGAACAAAATTCAAGATATGATTGATGTTGGAGAAATTGAGTTTGATCCACCAGGTACTCCAAATGTGATTACAGCTCCGATGCCAAATCACGAGAAGACTGTCAGTGCCATTGAGGAAGATCTGCATATCCATTCAGTTGATGAATTGACCACACCATTGTCTGTCATCAGAAAGAAGTTGGTACAGGCTGGGTTCTTTCCGGGTTGTCGTGAAGATTGTGTTTATTGTGAGTATAATCCAGAGAAGTGCTTCAGGTTGAAGGATGGAATTCAGCGTCTCATGGATAATTACACCATTGTATTTGAAAGGAGGCCATCTTCTGTAGAAAGCATGGTGGATCATCTGACTCAAGGAAGGAAAATTGAAGAGGTTGACATGGTTGACAAAGTACCACTAAGAATCACTTCAAAGGGTCCCATTAAAATCACCCATCAGGGCCCAATCAAGATTACTGCTGAAGGTCCTGTGAAAGTTGTTGCTGAAGCCAGAGTGGCTCCTCTGATCATAACCACTCCTGGTCCTATTCCGTATACGTCTGACAAAGCTGTGCCTTGGCATTATGGATCTGATGTTTACATCCATGGTGTTAAGCAAGAGCCTGTAGCTGATTTGCCTGTTGACATTGATAATATTGCTGGATCTAGCAAGATCACTCGTAGTGGAAGAGTATTCTCTCCTCCAGTTACTTCCAAGAATGCAGTTACTCCTGCTGCTACTTCCACCACTGATGCTCGGGGCAAGGGTCCCGTTATTGAGCCTGTATCTACTGATGTGCCAGCTGCTGATGATCTCTCTAAGCAGATGGAAGAAGTATTGAAAATCATTCGCAAGAGTGATTATGACATTGTTGATCAGTTGGGGCATACTCCCTCAAAGATTTCTATGCTCTCCCTATTATTATGTTCTGAGGCTCATGCCAAGTCATTGATTAAGTTTCTGAAGATGGCTCATGTACCCAGTGCAATTTCTGTTGACCAATTTGAGAACTGTGTTGCCCACCTGACCTATGATAATGGGTTAGGATTTTCTGATGCTGACTTGACCCCTGCCAAGAGGGATCATAACAGGGCCTTGCATATTTCAATTGAATGCAGGGGCACTACCCTGTCTCATGTGCTGATAGACAATGGTTCCTCTCTGAATGTGTTGCCTAAAGAAGTCCTGAACAAGCTGAGTCCTGAAGATACTGTGCTAAAGCCCAGTAATATTGTGGTAAAGGCTTTTGATGGTTCTAGAAGAGTAGTGCATGGGGAAATTGATCTTCCAATCCAAGTTGGTTCCCAGGTGTTTACTGCTACATTTTATGTGATGGATATTCGTCCTTCATACTCTTGTCTGCTTGGTCGTCCCTGGATCCATGGGGCAGGTGTTGTGACCTCTACATTGCACCAAAAGTTAAGATATCCGGTGAATGGAAAGGTTGTTACGGTCTATGGAGAAGAAGAGTACTTTGTCAGCCATGTGAATACTTTCAAGTATCTGGAAGTGGAAGGTGAATACATTGAAACTCCGTGTCAGTCATTCGAAGTGATTCCCTGGGTTGGTAATGTAGCTCCTCCTGCTGTGAAGAAAGTTCCTGTGGTCACCAGAAAACCTCCAACAATGGCAATGGCCTCCCTCAATGATGCTAGAGCTGTGGTGGATGAAGGTGGTTGTACTATTTGGGGTCAGCTTCCTGATATTCCATACAAGTCTGACAAGTTTGGTTTGGGTTTCACTGCAGAGTCCCAGAAGGCTGTTCGTCGTGCTCGTGCTGCTCGTGTCACTAATCAAGGGGTTATCAATGCTGTGGGAGACTATGATGAAGACTACAACTTGGATGCATGGATTTTTCCTACTGTGGGTGCTGGACTCAATAATTGGAAAACTGAAGATGTTATCCCTATCTCCTTTAGTCAGGAGTAAATACTATTACTGTGTTGTTATATTTTAAATTTGTAATTTCTTGAACAATAAAACAATAAAGCCATGTGCCTTACCCGGGGCATAATGGTGTGCTTGTTACGGGTTGTCATTTCATTTGCATACTTCATTCAATAAAATCAGTGGACGTTTCGTTTTCGTAAATATTGTGTTCCTTGTTTTTCTTTTCTTTTATTTTCGTTTTATCAGCTATGTGTTCTTACACACACCCACATCACTAAATGCAGATCCTCATCCACTCTGGATCCTGTTGATAACAGTTCTACTATTGCCAATTATGATTTCGAGAATCCGATCTATCAAACTGAAGACGGAAATGAGGACGATTGTGAAATACCTGTAGAGCTTGCTAGGTTGTTACAACAAGAAGAGAAAGCTATACAGCCACATGAAGAGCTAGTCGAAGTTGTGAATCTGGGAACTGAAGAAAACAGAAAAGAGGTCAAGATAGGGGCTGATTTAGAGGACAGTGTCAAGAGCAGGTTGATTCAGATGTTACGTGATTATGTAGAGATCTTTGCTTGGTCTTATGAAGATATGCCAGGGTTGGATACAGACATTGTGGTTCACCGTTTGCCAATGAAAGAAGATTGTCGTCCAAAGAAGCAGAAGGTTCGTCGTATGCGTCCTGAAATGTCAGAAAAGATCAAAGCAGAGGTAATGAAACAGTTCAATGCAGGGTTCTTAGCAGTGACTTCTTATCCTCAGTGGGTTGCAAATGTGGTACCAGTTCCTAAGAAAGATGGTAAGGTACGTATGTGTGTAGACTACAGAGATCTGAACAAGGCTAGCCCTAAAGATGACTTTCCACTTCCTCATATTGATATTCTGGTAGACAACACTGCTCAGCATAAGGTATTCTCTTTCATGGATGGTTTCTCTGGTTACAATCAGATCAAGATGGCACCTGAAGATATGGAGAAGACAACATTTGTGACACAGTGGGGCACTTTTTGTTATAAGGTGATGCCATTTGGTTTGAAGAATGCAGGGGCAACATATCAGCGTGCTATGGTGGCTTTGTTTCATGATATGATTCATCATGAGATAGAGGTATATGTGGATGATATGATAGCCAGGTCTCAGAATGAAGAGCAACATCTTGATCATCTGCACAAGTTGTTTGAGAGGTTGAAGAAATACAAGTTGAGGTTGAACCCAAACAAGTGTACTTTTGGAGTTAGATCTGGTAAACTCCTGGGCTTCATTGTCAGTGACAAAGGTATTGAAGTAGATCCTGCAAAAGTGAAAGCTATACGAGAGATGCCAGCTCCCCGTACTGAGAAGGAGGTTAGAGGTTTCTTGGGACGATTGAACTACATTGCAAGATTTATTTCCCAGTTAACTACCATCTGTGAGCCAATTTTCAAGTTATTGAAGAAAGATCAGGTGATGGAATGGAATGATGAGTGTCAGACTGCCTTTGATGAAATCAAGAGATATCTGCTAGAACCACCAATTTTGATGCCACCAGTTGATGGAAGACCCTTGATTATGTACTTAACAGTGTTAGACAACTCAATGGGGTGTGTGTTGGGGCAACATGACGAGTCTGGTCGAAAAGAGCAGGCAATATACTACCTTAGCAAAAAGTTTACCAACTGTGAAACAAGATACTCACTGCTCGAGAAAACTTGCTGCGCTTTGGCATGGGCTGCTCGTCGACTAAGACAGTATATGTTGACCCATACTACCTTATTGATTTCTAAGATGGATCCAATCAAGTACATATTCGAAAAACCTGCTCTCTCCGGAAGAATTGCCAGATGGCAAATGATCTTGACAGAATATGATATACAGTATACTACTCAGAAGGCCATTAAGGGAAGTGTTGTTGCTGATCATTTGGCTCATCAAGCAGTAGATGATTACCAGTCAATGAATTTTGAGTTCCCTGATGAAAACATTATGACTGTTACCAAAGAACCTGGACAATATGACGGACCTGAACAAGGATCCCGATGGACTATGGTTTTTGATGGTGCCTCTAATGCACATGGTAATGGTGTTGGTGTTGTAATTAGTTCCCCTGAAGGTTGTCATACCCCGATTACTGCCAGACTTTGTTTCTATTGTACCAATAACATGGCTGAGTATAAGGCATGTATCCTGGGTATTAAAGCTGCTATTGATATGAAGATTCAGTTCCTTGATGTGTATGGAGATTCAGCCTTGGTAGTGAGTCAGATTAAAGGAGATTGGGATACCAAGCATGATAACCTCATTCCTTACAGAGAGCATGTGTTGTCTTTGATTCCACATTTCAAAGAGATTACCTTTGGACATATTCCACGAAGAGAGAATCAGTTGGCAGATGCATTGGCCACCATGGCATCTATGTTTGAGATCAACTGGGATGATGAAGCTCCCAAGATTACTATTGATAGATTTGAAAAGCCTGCATACTGCAATGAGATTGACACAGAAGGGGCAGAGGAGAAGCCTTGGTTCCATGAAGTGAAAAGATATCTTGAAGCTCAGGAGTTCCCGGAAGGGGCATCTGTCAAAGATAGGAAGTTCCTGAGAAGGTTTTCTGCTAAGTTCTTTTTGAGTAATGGGATTCTGTACAAGCGCAATCATGATTCAACTATGCTTCGTTGTGTGGATAAGAAGGAAGCAACTGAGATTATGGAAGAGATGCATGATGGGACCTTTGGCACTCATTCTAGTGGTCATACCATGGCAAAGAAGATATTGAGAGCAGGTTACTATTGGTCTACCATGGAAGCTGATTGCTATCAACACTCCAGAACTTGTCACAAATGTCAAATTTATGCTGATAAAGTACATGTACCTCCATCACCCTTGAATGTGTTGACTGCTCCTTGGCCCTTTGCCATGTGGGGCATTGATATGATTGGTGAGATCAAGCCTACTGCTTCTAATGGGCATCGCTTCATCCTGGTTGCTATTGATTACTTTACAAAATGGGTAGAGGCAGCTTCATTTGCATCTGTGACTAAGAATGTTGTGGCTCGGTTCATTAAGAATAATCTCATATGTAGGTATGGCATCCCGGAAAGGATTATCACTGACAATGGCTCTAATCTGAACAACACTATGATTACTGATCTCTGCACGCAGTTCAAGATTAAGCATCACAACTCTTCTCCGTATCGTCCAAAGATGAATGGGGCAGTTGAAGCTGCTAATAAGAACATTAAGAAGATTGTACAGAAGATGACTGTAACTTACAAGGATTGGCATGAGATGTTACCATTTGCTCTTCATGGTTATCGTACTACAATACGTACTTCAACAGGGGCAACCCCATTCTCCTTAGTCTATGGTATGGAAGCAGTTCTGCCCATTGAAGTTCAGATCCCCTCCTTGAGAATTATGAAGGATGCAGGCTTGGATGAAGATGAGTGGATTCAGACTCGACTGGACCAGATAAATTTGATTGATGAGAAAAGGTTAGCAGCAGTCTGTCATGGCCAGATGTACCAGAGGCGAATGATCAAAGCTTTTAACAAGAAGGTTAAGCCAAAGGTATATCAGGCTGGTGATTTGATAATCAAGCGTATCATATTACCACAGGGTGATCCTAGGGGCAAGTGGACTCCAACATATGAAGGTCCATTTGTAGTCAAGACAGTGTTCTCAGGAGGTGCCATGATACTGACTACAATGGATGGTGAAGACTTCCCACAGCCCGTGAACGCAGACATAGTTAAAAAATACTACGCATAAAAAGAGACCCGCTAGGTTGACAGGCCTAGGCAAAAATAAGGGCATCCCGGCAAACCAAAAGGGTTTGGGCAAAAATTAGGGATATATATAAAAAAAATGTACACCCGGCAAGTCGAAAACCTGAAAAGGCGGCTTGGGCAAAAAAGGGTATCCCGGTGGATTGAAAACCTGAAAGGGCAATCCAGGCAAAAGTTAGGGATTAAAGCGTATGACTATGTCTCGTTTGGATCACTCATGAAACTGCAACCAGTTGTACTACTTACTCAAGTTCGAACAGATAAAGCTCAATCCAATCATCTCCGTCTCAACAGCAAGAAGATGAGATACTTGAAGGGCAATAGTAGAATTGAAACTCAATAGGACTGTTCCCACATAGCTGATTCGTTTTGTAAAACTTTATGGCAAAATCCTCTTACTAGGGTTTATGTCTCCTTGTACAAACTTACCTGTGTATGGGTCACTTTTTGATATAAATAAATTCCACCTTTTGAATCCATATTTACTTTTACCCTATTTACATAAGCGAAACGTCCATTGGTTGTGTTTGAATGTATGTATGCTTTTGAATATGATTGATGTTTACCAAAAATGCATGTATGCTTTTAATATGATTAATGTTTACCAGAAATGCATGAAAATGCAGTAATAGTATTTACTAAGGATGAACGAGGGAAGGATTTCAACGAAGCTTCGCCGGTTCACCTTACAAGACAGTTACAAATCCTCAGTAGGACTAATCCATCTTCATAAAGTCTCATCTCCCCTGGAATTTATATCCATCTCTTTTATCCTCATACGGATATTCGGGAAATTACTTTCCAATAAGGGTACGACGAACAAAGACGGGATGTTATACTTATCCTACTATCAAACGAAGACGAAGGTTATATATACCTTGCCATCCCCACCAATGGGAGGTTATCTATACCCTACTATCCCCAACAACGGGAGGTTATATATACCTTGCCATCCCCACCAACGGGAGGTTATCTATACCCTGTTATCCCCAGCAGACGGAGGGTTATATATTCTTCAATAACGAATCGGGATTTATTTTCCCTGGCCAGCAGTTGTTATACGAAGATATCCAGACGCTTCCGGCAGTATCATATCATACATACATCATTTACATCATACCATAGCATACATATCCATAGACATATAGAACATTACCTAAGTGCATCATATCATACATGCATACATAAAGCATAAACTAATGTTATTATACGAAAGCTACCTTGTTTCAGGTTGATTATCCAACAAACAAACTTATGGTCTCCAGGACTGCTTTATTGTAACCTCAGGGTTACTTTATCCTCCTGATAAGCTTCTTGTTATTTTGGGACTGCTTTATTGTCACCTCAGGGTTACTCTATCCTCCTGAAATCATATTACTACTTCAAGACTGCTTTAGGGTTATCAATATTGATTGCTCTATCCTCCTGAAATCACATTATTATTTCAAGACTGCTTTAGAGTTATCATTATTGATGGCTCTATCCTCCTGAAATCATTACTTCAAGACTGCTTTAGAGCTATTGATTGCTCTATCCTCCTGAAGCCATCTTATTATTTCAAGACTGCTTTAGAGTTATCATTATTGATGGCTCTATCCTCCTGAAATCTCATTGTTTCAAGACTGCTTTAGAGCTATTGATTGCTCTATCCTCCTGAAATCATATTATTACTTCAAGACTGCTTTAGAGATATTGATTGCTCTATCCTCCTGAAATCATATTATTACTTCAAGACTGCTTTAGAGCTATTGATTGCTCTATCCTCCTGAAATCAAATTATTACTTCAAGACTGCTTTAGAGTTATCATTATTGATTGCTCTATCCTCCTGAAATCATATTATTACTTCAAGACTGCTTTAGGGTTATCATTATTGATTGCTCTATCCTCATGAAGACATGCTGTTACATCAGGATTACTCCAGTATTCTGAAAACATATCATCAATACCTCAGGACTGCTCCAGACTCCTGACAGCTTTCATTATACCTCCATATTTTGGACTGCTTTCCCTTAGTGGTATCTTTAAGCCCACTCAATCATATTCAACTAGTCCTCTGTATCACTCTAATGCACTAGTGAGTGCAAATTTTTGGGCTTTTGTGTTCAATCCCCTTCAACCTTCCAGGTTACGACTGGCAAATATACCAATCTAACCCCTCAGGTTTCAGAAAATTGAACAGGGGCAGCTGTTGCACCCCAAAATTTGCCCTCACAATACAAGACTTTGTGTTCTAAGAAGGTTCACAAGGATCACAAGTTCTCCAACACTTGCATAACCTTTCATGAGGTTCATGAAGTCTACAAGTTACTTTATGAAGGTTCACAAGGTTCACAAGTTTCTCAATGCTTATATAACCTTTCATGAGGTTCATGAAGTCTACAAGTCACTTCTTGAAGGTTCACAAGGTTCACAAGCTTCTCAACATTTTCAAGACCTTTCATGAGGTTCATGAAGTCTACAAGTCACTTCTTGAAGGTTCACAAGGTTCACAAGTTTCACAATGATTACAAAGCTTTCCTGAGGGTCATGAGGTCTACAAAGCCACTTCATGAGGTTCACAAGGTTCACAAGCTTCATAATACCTCCCATGAGTATCACAAGACATTTTATGAAGATTCACAAGGTTCACATAGTTCACAATTGGTCAAAGAAATTGACAATTCCCTCAGACAATGCACCTCCTAAGCAGTGCATCCAAAACTAGGGTTTTTGACTTTAATCAGGCTAAATGGACTTCCAAGACTTCAAGTGAGCTTCATAACATCTTATATGTGTGTAAGAACCCCCATGACAAGTTTCAAGGCTTTTCTCAACGGATTGCTCAGTCAGATGATCAGATAAGTCAAAATCAGTCAATGTAGTTAAAAAGTCAAACTGAGGCCAACTGTGGTCAAACCAAAGTCAAAATTCATGATTTTTAGCCAACATCAAGTATATGAAGTAAAATTCATCATTTGATCAAGGGTTGATCATGATTCATCAAGGAGATTCCAGATCATCAATAATCAGGGGTTTCTAAATTAGGGTTCCCTCAGTAAAAGTCAACTGAACTTTGACTAGGCATAACTTTCACATACTTCATCACCAAGTCTCCATCCAAATCTCATTTTGAAGGAAATTGAATTCTCTACAACTTTGATGTTGAAAGTTAAGCCCAAAAATGCTTCATTTGAAAGATATGATCTAAGACATTATAGGTCATTTCAAAAGTCAACAAAAAGTCAACAACTTCAAAAGGGCATAACTTGAGATTGGTAAATGATATGGACCTGAAACCAATGGGGTTGTTTAAAGGACTCTTCAAGCTTTCCAAAAAGTCCAATAAAATCCTCATACCTTTAAAATTGAGGGAGATGTGCCTTGGCAAAGTTGGGAAATTTGGTGATGGTTTATGTTGAAAATGGAGGCTTAAAAGTATTTCTTTCCAAATGGGCTGCCCAAGTTATGATCCAATCCATACACAAACACTATGCACGACCCAAACCATTTAAAATCTGATTTTTATTATTTTTATTTTTATTTATTTTGATTTAAATCATTAAAAATCATTTTAAATAAGAATAAAATATAAAAATAATGGATTTTATTTGGACAATGTTTCTAGAAGATCATAATGGGTGATTAGAGTCAAAGAGGAATGAAATCATGTGAATTGTCCCAAAATAGCAAGCATTCATAAGATAATATTTGAATTTCATGACACCATCTTTTTCAATCTTTTTTGAATCAAATCTCCACACAATTAATCAATGTTTTGACCTAGAATGATCCACATATATATACATAACACAAACCCTAGCCTCATTCACGAAATCCAGCAGCTTCAAGGTAAGTTCAAAAGCACAAAAATTCTTCCAAAAGTGAGAATCGGATTTTGAATTTCAGAGCTTTAGAAGGTAAATTAAGAACATAGACATGTTCTTTGATCATCCATGAAGCAAAATCATCCATCATACGCATCCCATATGCCCCATATTGTTCAACCCGAATCCTCTTTACTCTTGAATGATTTTTTTCGATTCCAATGATTCCTTGCCTATTATTGAAATTTGTTTACATAACTTTGTTTGTCAATGTTCATAGATGGAATCTGGATGATTTGGTGAAGCTCCATGGCCTAAAACGAAATTCACCATAGTTAGGGTTTTGACCAAGAATTGGGGTTTCGTGATTTACAAAATATAAATGATTTCTAAGATCATGGCTTGACTTGTATGGACCTCTGGAATGTGTTTATGTTTTCAATTTTGTGAAATTGTACGTTTTCATTGCTTGTTGATGTTCATAGGTTTTGCTGGGAAAATATTCTTCGCAGGAAAATTTGTAATAATATTCGCAGGAAAATCCTACGAATTTTGAGGAAGAAGATGACTGGCTTGGCGCGCAGTCCATATTTCAAATTTTGATTTCAAATATTATTTTCATGTTTTGTTTATTATCAAAGCTTGATGCTTGTCCCAGTGGAAGGATGCGTATGCGTTTGATGCAATGGCCAGGGTTCGAATCATGTTGGGGCCATTATTTTTGTTTTATTTTCAGGATAAAATCAAGCATAATATATAATATGTTGTTATCAATCCATGACCAGAAGGGCTCTCCCAGCCAGGTGGTAAAGCGCGCGTATGTACATCCATAAGGTCCTGGGTTCAACACCAACCCAGGCCTTTTATTTTTCATCATTTTCTGGATTTTGCAAGGCAAGGCATAAAACAAACTTTGTTCATTCTTCTATCACCTACGCTTGGCTGGCCTGGTGGTGGATTTTGGAGCTAGCAGGCAGAACGTCCTGGGATCAAACCCAGCCAAGGTAAGTTTCTTTTTCCTTATTTTCTGTTTCAGTTATTTAATTAATTTGTTTAACTATTTTCTTATTATCAATTAAAAAAAAATAATGTATGTATATATTGATTAAATATCTAAAACAATACTCACATTTTTTCTTAAATAAAAATTCTAAACTTTTATTTTTCTCAATTGAAGTTAGTTATAATTAAATTGTAATATATGTTTATTTATTTTGTATATTAAATCCAAACCCTAAAAATTATTTCTCTAATAAAACCCTAATTTTGTAAAACTCTAAAAATTTTTTTTAAAATAAAAATCTAATTCTATTTTTTTTTAAGTAATTTTATTTTCTAATTGTTAATGTAGTTATAATGTATGTATATTTGTTTAATATGATTCATGTAAATATTATAAATATAATTATAAATTATTTCTCTCATCTAAAATATAAATATATTTCATATTATTAGAAATTAAAGTTTTTTTGTAAATATACTTATAATTTATTTTTCTCTTTATATATTAAGTAAATATTTTTTAACTTTTGCTTAGAAATAATTGAATTTATAATAATTAAGTTTTGTGGCTATAATATATTTAAAAATAACCTAATAACTTGTAAATTAAAATAATTGTTTGTTCATGTTTGTTTTTTTAAATATAATCGTTCATATTAAAAATTGTTAATTTCTTATAATATTTTAATTAATTTTGTTTATTATTACTAACCATATTATTTAATTTGTTTTGTTAATTTACATTATTATTAATTCATTAATTATTATTTTTATGCTTATTATTTCACTAACTTTATAATTTTTACTATTTCTCAATTTTTTCTTATTTTTATTACTAATTCTTTTTCTTGCTTATTACTAACCCCTTATTATTTATATTTTATTATTTATTGCTTATTTATATTTATTTTGCTATTTAATTATTTTGCTTGGTATTTATTTATTATAATGTTGTAATTGCTTCTTGGATGTAAGTTTGAAATTATTTAATTCTTTTTGTCATGGTTAGTAATTAGGGAGTGTAAAATATGTTTGTTATTTAAAAAATAAATTTAGATAATTTTTAATATAAGATAAATTAAATTAAACACGTCACACACGTAAGTCGATTTTAATCGCCGTCTCACTTCCTAAGGTTATCCCTCAAGTTGCCTACGAATAATGGTCAAGAGGGGTGTATAAAGCAAGTCCCTTAAAAATAGAAAATCATCAAAGTCCCTTATGGTTGCCTTTACGAATCGAGTCCCTTTCGAAAAATGATGATAGTCCCTCCAGTTTGCTTATTACACCCCACAATGGCTTTCAAAATCAGAATGACCCTCATATGTCCCTTAACATCCAAAGTAAGGACTACCTACTCCTTAATAGTAGGGATAGTCTTACCAAGGAAAGGATAAAGAATAAGAAAGACCTTAAACATTAGGGTAGGTTCCTCTTATGTACTTGCTCACTTCAAAAATTTTCACACCTAACAAATTCAAACAAATTTTCAAACAAGTTTTTTACACATCCATACATGGGTTATTACTAAACTATTCTGAAAAAATTTTCTATTCACACACTACATTTTCAAAAACAATTTAAAGTGAGCTTAAGTACCTAAGAGCCCATGGATAACCATGGATGAAAAGGATGCTAATACCTTCCCTTTTCATAACCTACCCCCCGGACCCAAAATATTCTCTTAAGGTCTTTCCTGTTCTTTTATAACCTTTCCTTATGGATAAAATAAAAGTCGGTGGCGACTCTTGCTATCCGCAACATTACTTAAAGTCAGTTCTCCCACCGTGTTACACTTCCTCAACAACCTTCCGGGCTTGTTGGTATGATGATATTGAAGTGCCAGGCACAACAGATGTTTCATTGACATTCAAAGCTTCAAAACCCTGACTCATTGTTTCATGGATCTCCCCATCCATCTCAATGTACTTATAGGTAGCCAGGTGGCTGACAAAAATGTCCTCCTCTCCACAGATTGTAACGATTTGACCCTCCCACTCGTATTTTAATTTCTGGTGAAGGGTAGAGGTCACGGCGCCAGCAGCGTGAATCCATGGCCTACCCAATAGACAGCTGTAGGCAGGCTGTATATCCATCACGTAGAAAATAGTTTTGAAGGTCTGCGGGCCAATCGTTACGGGCAGCTCAATCTCTCCCAGAACCGATCTCTTTGAACCATCAAAGGCTCTTACCACCAGGTTGCTGGGTCTTAACGCCAATCCGTCATATTCTAGCTTCACCAAGGCCTTTTTGGGTAAGACATTGAGGGATGACCCTGTGTCTACCAGCACATGGGAAAGGACAGCACATTTGCATTCCATGGTTATGTGCAAGGCTTTGTTATGGTTGCGGCCTTCCGCTGTCAAATCAGTATTGGTGAACCCTAGTCCGTGACTAGCATTAACATTTCCCACTACTGCTTCCAGCTGATTGAAAGTGATCTCTTCAGGCACGTAAGCTGCGTGCAGGACTTTGAGTAGTGCATTCCGATGGGCTTCGGAGCACATAAGCAATGATAGGATTGAGATCTTGGAGGGCGTTTGGTGAAGCTGATCCACTACTTTATAATCACTCTTTTTGATGATTCGCATGAACTCATCAACCTCTTGATCGAATGGTGTCTTCAAAGCTTCCTTAACAGCTTGATCTTCCTGCACAGGGCTCTTCCCTTTTGCCTTGGCAGCAGCTTCTGCTTCGGCTGTGGGTCTCTGAATTTGTGGAGCGAAAAGACGTCCGCTTCGAGTGAAGCCTCCGCCTCCGCCCACATTGTCAATTTGTAGTGCAGGGGTTGATGATTCAAAAGTGATTCTTTGTCCTTCACGGTACAAGTCAGAGCCGTAATGCCAGGGGATGGCATTACTGCTTTCATAAGGTACCGGTCCAGGCACCGTGATAGTGACTGGACTGATTGCAGCTGTGGAAGGAATTGTGATAGTCTGCGGATCATAATAAATTGTCACTGGTGCTCTGATGGGAGCAACACCTTCTGAATTGTAGGCAGAGTTGTTTTCAGGATCATAGAATATGGTGACAGTCGAGACGTCTTCATGATTTGTTGCTGGTGTTGTAGGAGATAATGGTGGAAGGATGGATGTTGTTGTTGTAGGAGTTTCAAAATGGAGTGGTGCTGGAGTTGTAGAAGGAACATTCATTGATATCTGATCAGTTGAAATGACAGATGAAGTACTCGTTGATGAAACCGAAGAATTGTCAGGAACAATAGTTGCTGCAGTTGTAGGAGGTTCTGAAACCGTTGCTGATGAGATTGCTGGATTTGTTGGAAATGATGTGGTGATCTGAAGCTGGCCACTCTGAATTAGGCCATCTATGCCATTCCTCAAATTGTCGCACCCATTGACTGAGATATTGCAGTAAGCGCACCCCAACTCACACCCCGGGAACATTTGACATTCCAAAAGCTGAGCTTTGATTTCCACCAACGGTGTCCTGATCTGGCCCACACTGGTTATTAAATAAGACGGCTTGTCTTCTTCAATAGCGTTAATTCTAGGACCACCGTGGTTTGGCATCGGGTTTTTGTTGACATTGGGTGGTGGTGCGAAATTCAGAGCCTTTGAGTCTACCAGGTCTTGTACCTTCATGTGCAGGGCTCTGCACTTTTCTGTACTATGACCAGGCGCGTTTGAATGAAAGGCACACCTAGCATTGGAGTCGTAATTCCTGGGTAGACTGTTGGGATCAGGAGGTGCCAACGTCCTTAGCTCAACTAGGTTGAGTTTCAGGAGTTGCGGCAGCAGGGTAGCATATGGCATAGGGATCGGATCGATCACCCTATTAGCTTGAGATGGCCTCTGCTGAAATGGCCTTTGTTGACTGTTGTTGTTGGTGTTGCTGTTGTTGTAATTCCTTGGAGGATACTGAGATTGCTGGTGGTACTGAGGTTGTGGCTGATAGTTTTGTTGTGGAGGTTGATAGACTGGTTGAGGATGTGCTGGAGCAGGAATGGTAACTGCTGCTATTGACCTGTGAACATATTGGGGCCTGCCCCTGTTGGTGTGGATGGCATTGGTCTCGCCAGTTCTTCTCGGGCCTGCAAAAGGCTTTCTTGTACTACTGGACGAGCTGACACCATTATCGGAGATCTTACCCATCTTCAATAGGCTTTCAATTCTCTCCCCAGCTATGACAACATCCGCAAAGCTAGTGGAAGAGAAAGCAACCAGCCTGTCAATATAGGTTCCCTGAAGGGTGTTCATAAACATGTCTGCCATTTCCCTTTTAGACATAGGTGGCTGAACAGCAGCAGCCAATTGCCTCCATCTCTGGGCATATTCTCGGAAACTCTCCCTTGAAGACTGTGACATTCCCATTAGGAGGGTCCTGTTGGGTGCCATGTCTAAATTGTACTGATACTGTCTGATGAAGGCCTCTGCCAGGTCCTTCCAGCATCTAATAGTTGCTCTTGTCAGGTGAGAGTACCATTCTCTTGACGCTCCAGTCAAACTGTCCTCGAAATAGAACATCCAGAGCTTCTCATCCATAGTATAGGCCTTCAACCTTCCCAGAAATGATTGTAAATGAGTCCGAGGACATGAAGTCCCGTTGTATTTTTCAAAGCAAGGAGGCTTGAACTTATGGGGGATCCTGACCCCGTCTACCAAGCCCATGTCCATGACGTCGAAGCCCAAAGAGTTTTGAGATTCTAAGGACCTCAATTTCTCAGCTATCTCATCCAACCTTCTATCATAAGCTTCCTCCCCAGCACCCATTACTGTGAATTGGTCCTCTTGGGGGTCTTCTTGAAGTACCCTAGCTGCAGTGGCAGCCCCTTGAACATTTGCTGGAATATTGACCTCAGGATGGAGGTGTGGCCCAAAGACAGGGGGGTTAACATGAGGTTGTACCCTTTCGTTGTTGCTGGTGCCGGCAGTCCCTATATGTGGATCCTCTTGATTTTGCCTTTCTACCATGGCCCTCAATCTTTCCTGGCTTTGAGCCATGTTGTTCATAACTTCCATAAACTGAGTCATCTGCGTTCTCATTTCCAATCTTTCGTTTTCCATTTGATTTCTAACCTCTGCAAGGTCCTGCTGTACCTGATCCATTTGAATTCCCGGAAGGTTGTTTCGGGTTGGATAACGGTGCAGACGGTTGAGGGGAAATACCCGGCGCCTAGCAATAGTTCCTGAACATCACAACAGAGTTAGCAACAATAAAACAAAAACCTACAAAACAAACAAAGGGTTAGCATACAATGCAGTATGCTTATTTGTTCTCAAGGTATCCGGTTTGGCCTTCAGTTTTGACCCTTCCAGACCCTTGAAGATGTTGTTGATGCTGCTTTTGAAGTGAACTCAGATGGAACGAACTAACACATATATTACAAAAACAAAATGGTACATAGTTTGTTTTACAAATACAAGCCCTCTGAGGGGTCAAAATATTACAAGGAAACAAAAGTACATGGAAAGAAAACAACAACAAACAAATGGTCAAACACCAAGACCAAACTCATCCTCACGAACTTCCTTAAGAAGTGCTTCGGTCACAGGATCAGCCGGACGTTCCGTGAGATTCCTGATGAGGAGATTCCGGGTTGTAACAGTTGTAGTGAGCTTCTTGTGCTGAGTTTGGTCCTTTGACCTCTTCACCCCTGCTTTGACCTTCAGTTCTGATATCTCCCTCTGGGCTGCTGCCAGGGCTTCTTGTTGTTCTTTTGCACTAGCTTCTAGTTGCTCCATCTTGTCTTGAACTCTCCTGTCTTCCAAAGTACGAGCCTCGGTGATCCTGACCCACCGGGTTTGACTCTCCTTCAAATACAAGTCTGTCCTTGCTCTCTGGAACTGGGCTTCTTTGCAAGCATTTTTCAGAATTTGTTCTCCAGCTTTGGACTTCTTGATATAATCCCCAGACTTCTCAATCTTAACCAGATGCTCCACTCTTAACTTCTCTAGCCTTTCAATCTCCCTCATACCATTACTCCTCTCCCGGAGGGTCTTCTGCAAAGCCTGGGTTAACTTCTCATTTCTTTCCTTCAAGCTCTCAAACTCCTCCAAACTGATAGTGGCAGGGGGTGGTGCTGAAGATGACTCAGGCATGTCTTCTATGGTAAAGGGCATCCCAGAGAAATGGGCCCTGGCACGGGACCACTCATAATATTGTGCTGATGCCACATTGTTGCACTTCCCCAGGATGGTTACTCCCTTGGTTTGAACATTATCCCAGGCCCAAGCAGCCTGCCTAACAACAGTCAAATTAATCTTGTTCTCACAATAAAGAGTCTCAACCAAGTCCCGTGCCTTAGGAGTGTGGACCAGTGCATAGCCCAGTTGTCGTCTAAACAGCAGAGGGTTGTAATTGATACTACCCTTAACTCCTATCAAAGGCACATTGGGAAAATGCCCACAGCTGGTGATGATATCCCTGCCCTTGGTGCTTTGAGCGCACCATCTGATATCTGCTGAAATTAGAGCAGTGAGTCTCTTAGCCCAGTTGCTCTGCTGATGAGGGTTCAGAAATGCATCTGTCCTGGGCAAATGCCTGAGAAGCCAAGTGTGGAACAATGGAGCACAACACCTCACTAATCTTCCCCTCTGCTTTTCATTCCTCTGATGCACTGAATAGTAGAGATCCCCCAATAAAGTGGGCACTGGGTTCTTCAGGATGAACAGATGGATTGCATTCTTGCTAATGAATCGAGGCTCATCTGCAAACAACACAATTCCATATATGCTCAAAGCCAACAAGGCACAAACAGCTTTCCACTCTCCTAAAGAAGCTTTCAAGGTAGCTTGAGAGATCAAGAAGTCCAGATGGAAACCAGGGATTCCAGCTTTAGAAGTCATATGCTGCTCAATCAAAACAGGTTCCAGATGCAAAGCTTTTGCTACTTCTCCATTGCTAGGAAAGACCATCTCAGGGTTGAAAGGGATTCCACCCCTGATAGGTATACCAACTAATGAGGAGTACTCTTCCAACAAGGGGCCCAACTGAAAGTCTTGAAAAGTGAAACATCTCAATGGGGGATCATAAAACTGAATGCAGGTGTGGATCAGGCTTCTCTGTGAAGGGTCCAGATCCATAACCATGTCGAGTATATCTCCATAATCTTCCCTGAACAATGGTATGTGATCTGGAGTGATCAGGGTTTGAATCCTCCTGATGTCTGATAGCTCTGGCTGGAAAAAGTGATAGGTGATGTTGCTCTTTTTAGGAGCCATGATGCTGAGACTGAGTAGAGACAAATGCTGGTGATAGTGCTGAAGTAATGAGCCACTGATTGGCTGGTGCAGGTGATAGCTGAAGCAGATAGCTAAGCTGGTACTGATGAAGATAGGTCAATACTGAAGATGGGGTCAAAACTAGCCAAAAGTGAAGATGGATACCCTGAAACACAAATAAGCAAATGTCAATATGATGCAATGATTATGTATGCAAATGAAATGCAAGGGTCTGTGACTGAGCCGGATCTGATCAAAATGCCCTGATATAGGTCCAAGTGTGCTCAAGAATTCCAGATGAGGTCTATAAATCCAGTAACCAAGGTGGGGGACTCAAATAAAGAGCCACATGTCCAGGGTTTTAGAATCACAAGAACTGTCCCAAATTGGAGTATTCTTAAACAATCAAAGTAACAAGGTATTCTGAGGTCAAGGTACCTGCAAACCTGTAAACAGCCCAACCCCCTCACAGGTGGTGTTCTAGAACAAGGATCCTTAGACTTGGATCAGTTATGAGAAGTGTAAACACTTCTAGCCCGGAGGTACAGTGTTTACAATAACCATAAAAGTTCCTCCTCTAATTCACCTCAGTTTCTGAAGGTCAATACTAAAAGGTCATCCAGACTTAGCAGGCTTCCCAGATAGCCCTAGCATTGCAGGAAATCTGCAACACAGAGTTCTCAAGAAGAAACCCACATCTGAACCGTGTTTCATATTCCCGCACCAGACCGAAATGGAATGGGAAAGAATATGATTCACTCTAGCCTAGGTGTCACTCAGGTCCCAGGTATAGGACCTTAACTCTCAATGAATCACCCACCCACCAAAATAAAGACCAGATCCAGCCAGCAGCATGACAGTATGATATATACAAAAGCAATAAAGAAAGCAGTAAAGCAACTGTACATAAAACAGCAAAAATAAAACAAGTATACAAACACAAATAGCACAAAACACCCCAGTAAACACAAATCAATCAAGCGCTAGGAGGAACCCACAAAAAGAACCAGAAGCCCTGGTTACAGTATAAGGATCCCCAGCAGAGTCGCCAAGCTGTCGCTCCCACCAAATGAAGCCGGGTCAAATGGGGTACAGACGCAAACGGTCGGCGAAGGGAACAGTGAGAACACACAGCCGTGAACTCACTGGAGATGAATAGAGTCGCCAGCTAGGCATTTTTATCCCGGAGGAAAGGTAATGCTGCATAGACCTAGAAAGATACGGATAAGACGGTTGCGAACCGGAGAGACTGAGAAAGGGGGTTGGTTACAACCTGGGAAGGTATTAGCACCCAGATTGTCCGCCGTACTCGACGGGATCCACGCTTAAAAGATTTGTGTTTTAAAGGGGTAGTGTCAGTGCAATCTGTGTATGAAATAGCTGGAAGAGATGTACAGGTGTCAGTGTAAAAGAGAGTGAAGTGTATAAATGAAGTGTCAGTGTAAGAAGTGAATGGAATGCTCAAGATCATGAGGCTTAAAGATTGATGCTGGAAGGAGGGGGAATATACAGAGACTTTTGTTCGATAACTGTTAAGTTATGCCTACGTATCCTCTCGTGCAATGAGGAAGTCAGAACACCGTAGTTCGACCCAAAGAGACTGAAAGATGAATTGACTTGTGAACTGCTTACTTGTCCATGCTCAAGTGTATGACCTGTCTGGCTCAGGTGCAAACTGTCTTGCATTAGACGGAAGAAGCAAGCTCTCGTTTGTGAGTGAGTGAGGTGAGAAAAGAATCTCGAAGGAGACGATTATTGTTTGTTTTTTTGTATTTTTAGTCTTTTATTGCTTTTGAAAGTTTGTCATAAGTTAATGAGCTTAAGCCTAAACCAATGGATTTAGTAAACTCATCACATCTTCCCTCTGATTAGGGGTAATGAGAATACCTTAAGTGTGAAGTCAGATTCTCACACTTAATCACCTTTGATGTAGGGTTAAGATCATTAACCTATTTGTGATTATTTAGATGTTTTTGGTGTTTTTGTTTAGTGTTGAGCAATGAGATTAAGCCATAATCAGGGATTAAACAGACTCATTACACCATCATAATAGAAGGATAATAGATGAGAATGTTTAAGCTGAGGAAAGCTCCTCAACTTAATCCATGATTTGGGATTAAACTCATGACAAAACAAAGCCCTTATTAAGTGGATTTTAATTAATGGTATGATGATGAAGTGGATTTTATGATTTTTAAGACAACTTGAAGGGGACTTGTCCATTAACACTAGGGTTAGTCCTTCTTAACCAATTAAGGAAGAATTAGAACCCTAATGCAAGGCCCAAGTTACAAGTGTGATGTCTTGATGATTATTAAGTGGATTGATTAAAGGAGTTAAACACATTAAGGGTTTAACACTTAGGATTAAAGTTATACACTCCATCCTAAGAGAAAGATGCAGGCATAAGCTTAATCACAAAGCCTTAAAGCCTTTAGGGTTTAGTCCCTGATTGTGAGGTGAGAAGAGATGACTCAAAAGAGACACAAAGGTAAAACTAAGAGGGGAGACTAATCAAAACCCTAATCATTGTCATGCTTGGTTGTTCCTAAGGTTTGTGAGGTTTGCAAGAACAATCTTCAATGGAACCACCAGGAAGCAGATGAAAGGATCAAGAGAAGCAAAGTGACTTGCTTCATTCAAGAAGACAAGTCACTTGAAGAAAGAAAGTGGGGGGAACAATAATGAGCAAGCTCAAACTCAAACACATATAAAAATTCAGCAATGGAATGCAAGAGATATGAAAAGAAAAGTTATGAGAAGTGAAGGCAAATTCACTTCTCAACATTACTTACCACCTGAAATGTTAGAAAAGAAATGCAATGCAAAGCCAAATGAGATAAGATGACATGATGATAAACAAAACCAGAAGCATGTTGATGATGATAATGATGCTATGAGATGCTACAAACATGAGGCAAGGCATGGAGATGTTCATACAAGATCATGGATGCAAATGATGCAAGTTAAGGAGCATGAACTTACATGAAAAGTTATGAAACATACATGGCAAACAACATGGCAAATGCAAGATGCAATGATCAAACATGCTTTCTATATGTCTTATGATGTCAAATGAATCACATGGATGCATAAAATATCATGGCAAGTCATGTTATGCAAGAGAATGCAAGAAGGATGCAAATGGAAGCCCAAATTAGGGTTTATGAACCAAACATCAAACAAAAACCAAAAACAGAAGCAAACCCTAAGATAAAAAATGGAAAATACCACTCAAAGAAACCCTAACCCTATACTAAACCAAGGTCCAAAGGAGAGGTCCCAACTCTTAACCAATCTCAAGTTATGAATTTTACAAGTTATTAGGGTTTTTAGGGCTCCTAAACAAAAGAAATGCCAAACAAATTGAAAATGAGGAATCAAATCAAGGCCATTTAATCCTAGAAACTACATGCTAAACACAAAACAATGCAAGAAGAATCAATGTCCAACTCCTCATGAATAGGCAGAAATGAATTTTTGAACTTTGGATCAAATTAATGCATAAAAAATGATTTAATTCAATGGAAAATTCTCAAAATGCATCAAGATCAAAAAATAAATTTGGTTTGAAGGTTGGACAATGTTTCTTAATGTCTTAGAACATTTCATGAATTTTTTGGTGATTTTTAAATACCTAAAAGTATTTTTAATTAATTAATTTCCATTAATCAATTAAAAATAATCTTTTAAATATTTAAAAATACTATTTTAATGATAAAAATAAAATAAAAATATTTTTGTGTCATAAAAATTAACAAAACTTATGAGAAAAAGTTTCATAATTTTTAGACATTTTTTACTATTTTAAATTAATTATGCAAAACAAATGAAAAGAAAATGAATTAAATGAAAATAAAAAAGAAAGTCAAATGAGTGGAGGGCCAGGATTGAGTCTGAGTTTGAATCAGTTGACCACGCGCGTTATCCAAGGGCTGTGGTTGGCTCAGATTAAATTAATTTAATTATAGATTAATTAAACTAAACACGTGGATTAGGGCTAAGCAAACAGATCTGGACCACACATGCGCGCGGGTAGTCAACGGGTCAAAGGCATCCAACGCACGAAATTCAAATGGGAGTTAATGACTGTAATTAGGGCAAATGAATTTCAGGTGGCCGGAGAGGACCTCCGGTCGTCTTCTCCGGTGGGAAGTCCACCTGAAAATCTCCAAACTCTCTCAAATCGTAACAAAAACAAAATCTAAAAAAGGGGAAATGATTCCCATGATCCACTGAATCAAAACCCCATGCCCAAATTCAATTATTTTTCCCCAGAAGCATGAATCGAAACAAACAATTTTTAGGGCAAACCAGTTTCAGAGATCAATTAAATGTTCATTTCATCACCATTTCAAAAACTAAAAGCATCAGGATACTCAGTGAAGCATGGAGAACAAGTTTAGAACATAAAAAATGATTTCTGGAAAAATATTTCTTGAGCTACCTGAGGTTCGAAGCTTTCACTCCAGCAACTTTCAGACCCTTTCTCCTTGTGCAATCCCCTCCTTAGGACCTCTTGATGATGTTTGAATGCTTTGGAGAAGTTTATGTTGGCTGTGTGAAGAGTTTGAGCAGCTTCTGCTCAAGCTCAGTTGGAAATGGCAAAGGTGATGCAAGCAGCTTCAGGCCAATGTGAGTGGTTCTTTATGGTCCTGATGATGAGTGGAGAAGGTTTGTGGAGTTGGTTTTGATGTTTATGAGCTGGGGAGAGAGATTCGAATGAAACTGCAACTTGAGGTGAAAAATGGCAATGGGGTGCTCTTGCTTGTTTCAGGCCCAAGTCTTGTTGGTTTCTACTCAGTGAAGCCAGGTGATTTGATCTATGGAAATGGTTTTTGTGTTTGTGTGTTGTGGAAGATGATTCGAAAGTTTTTGCTTGTTGGGGTGTTTTTGTGAATGGCTTGCTATATGAGGTTTCAGCCTTGCTTCTTGAGTGTCTTGGCCAGCATTTGGATAGTATATTTTAATCCCATAGGTCAGGGGATGTGACATGGCCTGTGGTGATTGGGATGTTTACTTTTGCAAAATGTCAACTTGGTTGTAAGAGAGGCATGGGCTTGGTGCTAGCTTGGTACAAGGGCTAGGGCTGGCGCAGCATGGTGTGGTGAGAGACTATGGCTGGTTCAAAGGCCAAGGCAGCAAGTTGTAGGAAACATCATGATGGTTTTGCAACTTGGTTAACTTTTGGTTCATATGGAAAAATCTTGTTACATAAGCCATGAAACATGAGGCACCTTGGTTCAAATCTGACTTTTAGAAGTTGCATGATCATGTTAAGTGCATTAGAAGCCCATATGGTGACTGAATTGGCCTTGAAAGGAGAATTTGCAATTTTTGCCTTTTGGTGCATAACTTGAAAATCAATGATTTTTGCCAACTTTGACAAGCCATAAATTTTGATCCAAAATGAATTAGGTCATGTTCTTGTAATTTTTGAAAAGGGAAAGATGTAATCTACAACTTTCATGACCAAAGTTTTTCCATTTGAAGCATTTTTGGATCAAGAATCAAGGCTTGAAAAATGACCTAAAATGAAGCATTCTTGAAAAGTCAACTATGCCCAAAAGGTCAACACTTGCAAAAACTCCAAATTCTTGATTTTTATGAACTTCAACCTTCTTCAATGATCAAATAAAGATCATATATACTCAAAATGATGAAGATCACCCATTGGTTGGGTCATTGGGGGCCTCAGATGCCCTGATTTTGCACTGACTTGTCCAGAAAGTCAACTCTTGATCAGATGACTTCCCCATGGAATTTCTTCATGAAAATTGATATGCATACTCCCTATACCATATAGAGACCAATAGAAACAAGAATGACCAAAAAATTTGGAGTTATGGCCTCTGAAACCAAAACCCTAATTTTAGGCCAACTGTGCAGTCAAACTTGGCTCTGCATCCATACAAACCTCAGTTCTTGTGATTCTTTTGAAATCTTGACTTTGAAAGGATGGAATATGATACAAGAACACATATGGATCCCTTTGAAGTGATTGGTGGCCTTTGGAGTGGCTCAAGAGGCTCTTGGATTGCTCAGATCACAAACCCTAGATGCAGATGACTTTGAACCAATGCAGTGAATCAAAAATGGGATATGAGATGATATGATTGTGTTTATGTATATGAAATGATCACAAGCCATGGTGTGAATGGGTGAGGGCAAATTTGGGGTGTTTACACTCAGTCCTGAAGATGTTGTGTTAAGACCAAGTGATGTAGTGGTGAGGGCCTTTGATGGCTCAAGAAGAGTGGTACATGGAGAAGTAGATCTCCCGATCAAAGTAGGCTCTCAAGTTTTCGACTCTACTTTCTATTTAATGGATATTCGCCCTGCTTACTCCTGTTTGCTTGGGCGCCCCTGGATCCATGGGGCAGGTGCTGTGACTTCCACTTTACATCAAAAATTGAAATATCCGGTGAAAGGAAAGATTGTCACTGTTTATGGTGAAGAAGAATGCATGGTCAGTCATGTGAATACTTTTAAATATGTTGAGATGGAGGGTGAATTTGTTGAGACTCCTTGCCAGACATTTGAGGTAGTTCCTTGGGTCGTTCCTACTACTGAAGCTCCCCCTGTTGTTAAAAAAGTTCATGTGGTTACCAGAGTACCTCCTACAATGGCCTCCCTCAAAGATGCTAGAGCTGTGGTTGAAGAAGGTGGTTGTACTATTTGGGGTCAGCTTCCTGACACCCCTTATAAGTCTGACAAGTTTGGTTTGGGTTTCACTGCAGAATCCTAGAAGGCTGTTCGTCGTGCTCGTGCTGTTCGTATCACCAATCAAGGGGTCATGAGAGATCAAATTAATGTTGTGGGTGACTATAGTGAATACTACAACCTGGATGATTGGATTTTTCCTACCATGGGTGATGGGCTCAACAATTGGAAGACCGAAGACATTATTCCTATCTCATTTAGTCAGGAGTAAATACTATTACTGTGTTTTTAATTTCGTAATTTTGAACAATTGAACTTTCAAAGCCTTGTGTCTTACCCGGGGCACAATGGTATGCTTGTTTCGGGATGTCATTTCATTTGCATACTTCATTCAATAAAAATCAATGGACGTTTCATTTTCGTATATATTGTGCTCCTTGTCTTTCTTTTATTTTTATTTTTGTTTTATCAGCTATGTGTTCTTACACACACCCACATCACTAAAATGCAGATCCTCATCCACTCTGGATTCTGTTGATAACAGTTCTACTATTGCCCATTATAATTTCAAGAATCTGATCTATCAAGCTGAAGATGGAAAGGAGGAAGATTGTGAAGTACCTTTAGAGCTTGCTAGGTTATTACAACAAGAAGAGAAAGCTATACAGCCACATGAAGAGCCAATTGAAGTTGTGAAACTGGGAACTGAAGAAAACAGGAAAGAGGTCAAGATAGAGGCTGAACTAGAAGATGGTGTTAAGAGCAGACTAGTTCAGATGTTACGTGATTATGTGGAGATCTTTGCTTGGTCTTATGAAGATATGCCAGGGTTGGATACAAACATTGTGGTTCACCGTTTACCGGTAAAAGAAGATTGTCGTCCAAAGAAACAGAAGGTTCGTCGCATGCGTCCTGAAATGTCAGAAAAGATTAAAGCAGAGGTGATGAAACAATTTGATGCAGGGTTCTTAGCTGTGACTTCTTATCCTCAATGGGTTGCAAATGTGGTACCAGTACTTAAGAAAGATGGTAAGGTACGCATGTGTGTGGATTACAGAGATTTGAACAAGGCCAGCCCTAAAGATGACTTTCCACTTCCTCATATTGATGTTCTGGTAGACAACACTTCTCAGCACAAGGTATTCTCTTTCATGGATGGTTTCTCTGGTTACAATCAAATCAAGATGGCACCTGAAGATATGGAGAAGACTACGTTTGTTACACAGTGGGGCACCTTTTGTTATAAAGTGATGCCATTTGGTTTGAAGAATGTCGGGGCAACATATCAGCGTGCTATGGTGGCTTTGTTTCACGATATGATTCATCATGAGATAGAGGTATATGTGGATGATATGATAGCCAGGTCCCATAATGAAGAACAACACCTTGATCATCTGCATAAGCTGTTTGAAAGGTTGAAGAAATACAAGCTCAGATTAAACCCAAATAAGTGTACTTTTGGAGTTAGGTCTGGTAAACTCCTGGGTTTCATTGTCAGTGGAAAAGGTATTGAAGTAGACCCTGCAAAAGTAAAAGCTATACAAGAGATGCCAGCTCCCCGTACTGAGAAGGAAGTTAGAAGTTTCTTGGGACGAATGAACTACATTGCAAGATTTATTTCCCAGCTAACTGCTACCTGTGAGCCAATCTTCAAGCTGTTGAAGAAAGATCAGGTAATGGAATGGAATGATGAATGCCAGATATCCTTTGATGAAATCAAGAGATATCTTTTAGAACCTCCAATCTTGATGCCACCAGTTGATGGAAGACCCTTGATTATGTACTTAATAGTATTAGACAACTCAATGGGGTGTGTGTTGGGGCAACATGACGAGTCTGGTCGAAAAGAGCAGGCAATATACTACCTTAGCAAAAAGTTTACCGACTGTGAAACAAGATACTCACTGCTCGAGAAAACTTGCTGCACTTTGGCATGGGCTGCTCGCCGACTAAGACAGTATATGTTGACTCATACTACCTTGTTGATCTCAAAGATGGATCCAATCAAGTACATATTCGAGAAACCTGCTCTCTCCGGACGAATAGCAAGATGGAAAATGATCTTAACAGAATATGATATACAGTACACTACTCAGAAGGCCATTAAAGGAAGTGTTGTAGCTGATCATTTGGCTCATCAAGCAGTGGATGATTATCAGTCAATGAGTTTTGATTTCCCTGATGAAGACATTATGATTATTACCAAAGAACCTGGACAATATGACGGACCTAAAAAAGGATCCCGATGGACTATGGTTTTTGACGGAGCTTCTAATGCACTTGGTAATGGTGTTGGTGTTGTGATCATTTCCCCTGAAGGTTGTCATACCCCGATTACTGCAAGACTTTATTTCTATTGTACCAATAACATGGCTGAATATGAGGCATGTATCATGGGTATCAAAGCTGCCATTGAGATGAAGATTCAGTTCCTAGATGTATATGGAAATTCAGCCCTGGTAGTGAGTCAGATTAAAGGAGATTGGGATACCAAGCATGAAAATCTTATTCCTTACAGAGAGCATGTGTTGTCTTTGATCCCATATTTTGAAGAGATTACCTTTGGACATATTCCACGAGGAGAGAATTAGTTGGCAGATGCATTAGCCACCATGGCATCTATGTTTGAGATTAGCTGGGATGATAAAGCTCCCAAGATCACTATTGACAAATTTGAGAAACCTGCATACTATAATGAGATTGATACTGAAGGAGGAGAGGAAAAGCCTTGGTTCTATGAGGTGAAAAGATATCTTGAAACTCAGGAATTCCCTGAAGGGGCATCTGTCAAAGATAAGAAGTTTTTGAGGAGGTTTTCTGCTAAGTTCTTCTTGAGTAGTGGAATTTTGTACAAGCGCAATCATGATTCAACTTTGCTTCGTTGTGTGGATAAGAAAGAAGCAACAGAGATTATGGAAGACATGCATGATGGGATCTTTGGCACTCATTCTAGTGATCATACCATGGCAAAGAAGATATTGAGAGCAGGTTACTATTGGTCTACTATGGAAGCTGACTGCTATCAACATTCCAGAATATGTCACAAGTGTCAAATCTATGCTGATAAAGTGCATATACCTCCATCCCCATTAAATGTGTTGACTGCTCCTTGGCCTTTTGATATGTGGGGCATATATATGATTGGTGAGATCAAGCTTACTGCTTCTAATGGGCATCGTTTCATCCTAGTTGCTATTGATTACTTTACTAAGTGGGTGGAGGCAGCTTCATTTGCATCTATTACTAAGAATGTGGTGGCTCGATTCATTAAGAATAATCTCATATGTAGGTATGGCATCCCTGAAAGGATTATCACAGATAATGGCTCTAATCTGAACAACACCATGATTACTAATCTCTGCACGCGGTTCAAGATTAAACATCACAACTCTTCTCCGTATCGTCCAAAGATGAATGGGGCAGTAGAAGCTGCTAATAAGAACATTAAGAAGATTCTACAGAAGATGATTGTTACTTACAAGGATTGGCATGAGATGTTACCATTTGCTCTTCATGGTTATCGTACTACAATATGTACTTCAACAGGGGCAACCCCATTCTCCTTAGTCTATGGTATGGAAGCAGTTCTGCCCATTGAAGTTCAGATCCCCTCCTTAAGAATTATGAAGGATGCAGGCTTGGATGAAGATGATTGGATTTAGACTCGACTTGACCAGATAAATTTGATTGATGAGAAAAGGCTGGCAGCTGTTTGTCACGGTCATATGTACCAGAAACGGATGATCAAAGCTTTTAATAAGAAGGTTAAGCAAAAGGTATATCAGACTGGTGATTTGGTAATCAAGTGTATCATACTACCACAGGGTGATCCTAGGGGCAAGTGGACTCCTACATATGAAGGACCATTTGTAGTCCATAGGGTGTTCTCAGGAGGTGCCATGATGCTTACTACTATGGATGGTGAAGACTTCCCACAGCCCGTAAACGCAGACATAGTTAAAAAATACTACGCATAAAAAAAGACCGCTAGGTTGACTGGCCTAGGCAAAAATAAGGGCATCCCGGCGAACCAAAAGGGTTCGTGCAAAAATTAGGGATATATATATAAAAAATGTACAGCCGGCAAGTCGAAAACCTGAAAAGGCGGCTTGGGCAAAAAAGGGTATCCCGGTGGATTGAA
The DNA here is from genome assembly GCA_963966055.1 of Lathyrus aphaca. Classification (NCBI taxonomy): domain Eukaryota; kingdom Viridiplantae; phylum Streptophyta; class Magnoliopsida; order Fabales; family Fabaceae; genus Lathyrus; species Lathyrus aphaca. The sequence goes on from OZ014525.1 coordinate 19,731,336, forward strand.
AACCTGAAAGGGCAATCCAGGCAAAAGTTAGGGATTAAAGCGTATGACTATGTCTCGTTGGATCACCCATGTAACTCCAACTGTTAGTGCTACCTAACTCAAGCTCGAACAGATAAAGCTCAATCCAATCGTTTCCGTCTCAACAGCAGAAGATGAGATACTTGAAGATAATATCAATAGTGGAATTGAAACTCAATAGGATTATTTCTCACATAGCTGTTTTCTTTGTTTTGTAAAATTTTTACGACAAATTCCTCTTACTAGGATTTTTGTCTCCCTGTACAAACTTGGCTATGTATAGGTCACTTTATAATATAAATAAAATTTCGTCTTTGAGTCCAGATTTACTTTTAACCTGTTTACCTAAGAGAAAACGTCCATTGGTTGTGTTTGAATGTATGTATGCTTTTGAATATGATTGATGTTTACCAGAAATGCATAAAATGCAGTAATAGTATTTACTAAGGACGGACGAGGGTAGGAGTTCAACGAAGCTTCGCCGGTTCATCCCCACAGGACAACTACAAATCCCCAGCAGAGCAAGTCTATCTTTATAGATACTTCGAGTTACATCTCCCCTTGAATTTATGTCCATCTCTTTTATCCTCAGTCAGGATACTCGGGAATTTATTCCTTCAATAGAAGTACGACGAACAAAGACGAGAGGTTATAAATACTATACTATCAAACAAGACGGGAGTGAAGTCCTCATATTCCTAAGCAACAAGCCGGGATTTATTTTTCCTAGCCAGCAGTTATTATACAAAGACATTCGGACGTTTCTAGTAACATGATTCATACATACATCATTTACATCATACCATAGCATATCCATAAATGCATAATACATTTACTTAAGTACATCATGCCATACATGCATACATATTGCATAAACTAACCTTTTCTTTGCAGGATAATTACATGCAGATAAAACACTATCAACAATTCACAACAGTTCAGAGACGATCTATACGAAAATCTAGTGTTGATACTTAATTCAGGGATAATCGCTACGAAGATTCATTTCTGATGATCAATACTCAAGTTATCCTTGGAGGGGTACGTAAATGATCTATACGAAGATCTGGTGCTTAATCCAGGATATTTCCAAGGGATATAATCGCCACGAAGATTTAATCCTGATGTTCTTTTATCCTTGGATGGTAGGTAAACGGTCTATACGAAGATCTATTACCTAATCCAGGATACTTCCAGAAGAGATAATCGTTACGAAGATTTATTTCTACTGGTATATTCAACAACTCAAAACAGTTCAGAGACGATCTATACGAAGGTCTAGTGCTGATACTTAATTCAGAAAAAGATCGCCACGAAGATTTGGTTCTGATACTTAAATTAAAGTATGTTCTTAGATATGGTTCAGAGACGATCTATACGAAGATCTAAACCCTGACACTTAATGAAGGATATTCTTTTCCCCCAGAGATAATGCAGAGACGATCTATACGAAGATCTAGTGCTAGCATTCAACTTAAACCATGTTGCATAAACGATTCAGAGACGGCCTATACGAATACCTAGTACTGATATCCAGTATCAACATAAAGATATTATCACCTCCTGATATTATGGATGGCATATATAAGCCCATCTCCAGTTCCAAGTGGCATCTTCAAGCCCACTTAAGCATATACAACTAATCATCAGTGTTACTTTTCGCACCGGCGAGTGCAAATTTTTGGGCTTTTGTGTTCAATCCCCTTCAACCTTCCAGGTCACAAATGGCTCATATGCCAATCTAACCCCTCAGGTTTCAGAAAATTAAACAGGGGCAGCTGTTGCACCCCAAAATTTGTCCTCACCTAGACAAGACATTATGTACTAAGGTGTCCAAAGAGTTTCACAAGGTTCACAAGGTTCACAAGATTCACAAGGTTCACAATTAGTCAGAAAGTTTGACAATCCCCTCAGACAATGCATCCTCCTAAGCAATGCATCTTAAACTAGGGTTTTGGATTTCATCAGGCTAAATGGACTTCCAAGGCTACAAGTGAGCTTCATAGCATCCTATATTTCTTTAAGAATCCCAATGTCAAGTTTCAAGGCTTTCCCAAAAAGTTTGCTCAGTCAGATGATCAGATATGAAAAAATCAGTCAAAGCAGTTAAAAAGTCAAACTGAGGTCAATTGTGGTCAAACCAAAGTCAAACTTCATTATTTTTTGCCAACATCAAGTATATGAAGTAAAATTCATCATTTGATCAAGGGTTGATCATGATTCATCAAGGAGATTTCAGATCATCAAGAATCAGGAGTTTCTAAATTAGGGTTTTCACAGGAAAGGTCAACTGAACTTTGACCAGCCATAACTTTCACATGCTTCATCAAAAATTTCCCATCCAAAACTCATTTTTAAGGAAATTTAAGTCTCTACAACTTTGTGTCTCACAAGCCAATCCCAAAAATACTTCATTTGGAAGGTATGAGCTAAGACATTATATGTCATTTTAAAAGTCAACAAAAAGTCAACATCTTCCAAAGGGCATAACTTGAGAATGGTAAAGGATGTGGACATGAGACAAAAGAGGTTGGTTAGAGGACTCTCTAAGCTTTTCAAAATGTCCAAGAACGCCTTCATAGCCTTAAAATTGAGGGATTTGTGCCTTTGCAAAGTTGGGAAATTTTTGGGAGGTTTGTGAAGCAAATGAAGTCTCAAAACCAAATTTTGCCAAATGGGCCTACCAAATTCCAATCCAATCTCAAGGATAAGGTCATGCACGACCTATTGACTATTTTTCTATATTTTTATGTTTTATATTTTATTATTTTGGATTTTATTTAATAAAATTCAATTTAAATGAAAATAAAATATAAAAGGTCAATCCAAAAATCTGATTTTTGTTCTAGAAATTCTTAAAGGATAATTAAAGATGATTGAGATCATATAAAATCAGGTCAACCAAAAATAGTAATAAGATATCAATTTTTTTCGATATTTTGAAGCATATCTTTCTTCAATCTCAAGTTATCCAAAAGTCCAAAGTGGGATTTGATTTTTTGACCTAATTAGGTCCTATTATATATGTACAACATAAAGCAATGCAAGGACACGAAAAATTGGCAGCCAAGAACACTAAACAAATTTCAAAAAATCAAGAAAAAGTTCAAATTCGGATTCTGCAATTTTGTTGTTTTTCAGGTGATTTAAAGGTGGCAAATCATTCCAGGACCATCTCTGAACCTGTTTGCATCATTATCATCATCAAAATCGTGCCATATCAAGCTAACTGAATCATATTTTTTTCTTCATATTCATGTTTTCGATTCTCTTAATTTAACCGGTTTCAATTGTTTTTGCTTGTGTAGTATGATTTATAATGAAGCTAAGATCGTTTATGGGCAATTAGAATTGAGCTTTGGTGTACGGATACTCAAACACCATTGTTAGGGTTTATGGTCCTAAATTAGGGCTTCCTAATACAGGCAATATAAATACCTTAAGAAACCATATTTGAATTCTTTGAACCCTGGGCAATCGAATGGTACAAAAAATTTGGACAAATCGTACCTGTATATGATATATGTGTAGACCTAGGAATACCTACGAAAATAAATTCGCAGAAAAATTTGTATAAGAATTCGCAGGTATTTTCGCAGGTATAGAGGTTGAAGACAACCATAGCGCGAGAATGTTATTTTTGAATTGTTAATTTATCTTATTTAGTTCTGTTTGTGTTTATATGTTTGAAGCACTGCTTGGCTCAGTTGGTAAGGAAGCGTATATGTGAGGCAGCAAACCAGGGTTCGAATCCTGGCCTGGTATATTTTTTGGGCAATTTTCTTTTGATTTTCAGGTTTACAATATCTTGATGTTGGACTATTCCATAAACAGCTACGCAGGCGCAGCCCAGTGGCCCATCATCTTGCTGGTAATGGGGAGGTCCTGGGTTCAAATCCAGGCCTCCCCCATTTTTTTTAAAACTTTGTTTTGCTATTTTCTTAATTATTTTAATTATATATTATCTAATTATTTAATTTGTTTTATATTAAAATTAAAAACTCAATTTAAAATGTTAATCAAATTTATGTTTTTATAAATATCATAATATATTTTTGTAAATAATTTTGTATATAATTTTATTATTCATAATTTGTAAATAATTTATTTAAGTGTTAATTAATTATTTAAACCTAAAATATCTAAACCCTAATTTTTCTTAAATAAAAATGTAAACCCTAATTTTTAATTAACCTTAATATTTAACTTAATTTTGTTATAAACTATAATTAAATAATTAATCTTTTTTTTATGTAAATAATTAGTATTTGTTTATTATTATCATAATTATCTATTTTCTTCTAAAATGTTTTCTAAATGTTTATTTAACTTAAAAAATAATATTCTCTTAAATTTTTATCTTCTTTATATTTTTACTAACCCTTTCTTCTTATTATTATTTCATTATTACTAACATTTAAATTATTGCTTATTTATTTTCTATTTTATCGTTATTATTATTTTTTCTGATTATATTGTAACTAACCCAAAGCTTTGTAATAGTTTAGGTTTATATTTTTGCTTTATGTTTATTGTAAATATATTAACTGTATGGTTAGTAATTCTAGGGTGTGCATAACATGTTTGTGATTAAAATTGACTTAGAATAACTAATTGAATAAGATAAATAGTTGAACATGAACACTCACACACGTAAGTCGATCTTTGATCGCCATCTTGCACTTTCTAGGGTTACCTCTCATGTTGCCTATTTCTAAGGTCAAGTAAGGTGTCTTAAGAAAAGTCCCTTCATAAATATCATCAAGTCCCTTCAGTTTATAAGATCAAGTCCCTTCGAGGTTGCCTACGATTAATGATCTTGTCCCTTCGAATAAAAGATGATAAGTCCCTACGTATTGCTAAAGACACCTTACAGTTGCCTACATTCAGATTGTCCCTATCCATGTCCCTTCTCAAATCCAAGGTAATGACTACCTATTCCTTAATAATAGGGATAGTCTTACCATTGAAAGAACATAGGAACAATAAAGACTTAATGTAGGGTAGGTTTCCCTTAATTACTTTCTCACCTTTTCAGAATACTTTTTACACTTCACATTTCAAACAAATTCTCAAAAATAAAGTCTTTATATACATCCATACGAGGATCATTATAAAATACTTAAGAAAAATTTTAATCACATACTACACTTTTCTCAAAACAATTTAAAGTGAGCTAAGTAACTAAGAGCCCATGGATAACCATGGATATAAAGGGTGATAATACCTTCCCTTTGTATAACCTACCCCCCGAACTCAAAATCTTTTTAAGGTCTTTCTTGTTCTTTTATGTACTTTCCTTTTTGGATAAAATAAAAGTCGGTGGCGACTCTTGCTATCTGCAACATTTAACTAAAGTCAGTTCTCCCACCGTGTTACAGGGATATGCTTGGATGATGGGTTATGCGATCGATACCCGACCTCATGGGAGACGGGTTTAGTGGGATGGCTGGTGCGGGTTGTGATAGTTGTTGCTCTTGTTAATTCGATCATGGTATCCTAGTTTCGACTACATAGCCTGGCCTGGAATTATTTTGGGTATGAACAATATATATTTTTCTCCATACATATTACTATACCCATCAATTTCCTAACCATAAAAACAACTAAACAATGTGTCCATGATCACTTGAATCTCTAACATTGGGTTTAGATATCAAAATAAGCATAGCCAAAACTTGTTTCATATTTAGCCTACCATTTGGTGTCTCATTTGTACTCTTCAAAGCAATACATAACAATCCAACCATTTCTTTTAAACCCAAATAACTCAAAACATGATGATATTGATGTTGTTTTCTTCCCATCATAACACACCTTGTCCATTCGACCAAACATTTTTCACCTCCACCTCCATCCACTATTTTTCTACCTATAGAGAATTCCATAACCAACTCACTGTAACTATAAACATCACCTTTTGTAGTAGCTTTCATTGTTTTTCCATATTCAGGTGCAACACTTTTATGTCACCTTTAATGTCTCATTCTTCTCTACCATCTGCAAAAAAAATCCTTTGTATATTGTTCCAAATCCACTTCTTCATATGATTCTACTTTCTGAGAAAGTGTTTGTTGCTTTCAAAATATCAGCATAGGTGAAAGTTATCTTGTTTAAACGAAAAACTTTTATCGAATTAGATAACCATTGTGGAAATTTTATTCTTTAATTGCTCGAGTCATTGCAGTGTTTTGTTTACTTGACAGCGACCCTACTCAGCGCCCGTCTTTCTGTGGCATAACTGATACACTAAAGAAGTTGCTGAAGTCTCCAACATAGTGATAAAAATGGGCGATACGCATAACCCTTAATTGTTTTTCTTGTTGTTGAAACTTGTTCACCTTGTATGGAAAGGTTGATGTTCATGTATTGTCTAAACATGATTTGTTAACACATGTTTCTATGGATGTTTTGGTTAAGGCTTTCTGCAAACAAGGTCATGTTAAGGAAGCTCTTAGATTTATTCACGGGGTTTCTGACTATTGGGATAATGATCAACACAACACACTTGGATTATTATATTATATGTGACATCCATGTCAGCAACAAAAAAGCCACCTGGCATGGATTTACTAGCTTTAACTAACAACAACTAACAAAAGGATAAACGTGACACTATTTAAACCATTCCCTATGGTGTAAGCTCTTGTTCAAATGAAAATCTTGTTCTTGGGTTCCCCGATTAGTCATAAACCCTAATTTGGGCACTGTGAAACCCTAAATTTGCAGTCTTTGATCGCTGCATCTTTTGTACTTGTAAATCGCTTGTCAAAGTCATGTCAACATTTTTTATGATGTATGGAGGTCTTGGCTCCTTTTTCTATGAAAAATTTAATCTTTAGGGCTCAGTTGACTGAAACCCTAATTGGTGATTGTGATGGCTCGGGCCCGAATCATTGAGACTTTTGTATAGTCTTTGAAAGATTTCCCATCATTTGAGATTCCTTAACCCTTTTATAGTGATTGCAAGGTTGGAAATCTTATGTATTAATGATTAGTCATTTTCCTGAATCCTCTGAGGGACTCAAGAATCCTGATTCATTGCGGGGATACTGTTCAAACCACTCTGGCATAGTTCTTTGGCTAGTGGATTTCCTCTGATGATGTACATATCTTATGGTCAAAATTTAGGGTATGACATTATGGTAAAAGGGGAAAATGTAATGTTAAGTCTCTATGACAAGGAGACAAATACGACATTGTACTTACTCGTAATCGGGTAACTCATATCAGGAACCGACATCCATTTTTCTCTACCATGTACACCTAAATGTTCTACTATTAAGGAATTCCTAACTTCAGCAAAAAAGTCATAGAAAAATTTGGAAAACAATTTTGGGTGTTGATGAATTTTGTATCTAATTGAGTCCGGACCAACAACCATGACTCTTCTCCCTATCCAAGTAAAATTGCAATAGCCCGAAAACCACAATTTCCATCATCACCCACATTAATGATGTCATCAATGTATGAATGCAAGAAACCAGGAAATTGAGATAAGTAAAGATGCCTAGAAGATACGTTGGACGGTTGACTTTGACTCAACATTGTAGAAGATTGACTTCCTATTATGTTAATGCACGAGCTCTTTGTGGTTTAACTCCCCTATGGGCCCTCACCATACTCCCACTAAGAGGGATCACGATGCACATCACCCTCTTCACCCTTCTACTCTTCTTAACTGCCTCTTTGGCTTGTACTTCACCGACGATGGACACATAGAATTTGTGGTTGGATGTGTTAGTTCTCAAAGTTTTTTCTTTAACACCCTTTGACCAACAATATCCAAAGAATTGTAATATGTCTTCAACTCTTCACATTTTGCCTCTATCCATCTTTGTGTCATTATCCTCATGATCATTGGCATGCTCTTGAATGTGTAACTTATTCTAAAAACATGAATTGGTTCTAAAGGAATAGGAAAGCCTTGTATTTGGAAACCGAAAAGTTGGCTCGCACAAGGTAACCCATGTGTATGTCTAATGAAGCGAACACAAATATCCTTGTTTGTACCAACACATTTTACCTTTTCTAGCTATTTCCCTATGTGATGTATACATTGCCTTGAAACAAAACCATGCAAGTTGGCATAGAATGAAGAGTTATACTGATGCTCAATATTAACAATAATTTTTTAAAATGACACTCTTTTTAAACCTAGCTGCAATTTTAGCATGATGTTCACAACATCCCAACTTCGGCATAGATCTCCTCGACTTGAAGTAAATAATTTTTTCGGTCTCCAATGAGAAGACTCCACTCTAAACTGCAATAATTAAACCATAATAAGACAAAATTTTAAATTATGCATTGTAATAACATCAGAAAGAAGTTGGTATACTTGTTCGTTGTTGTGTTCCCTAAATAAGTGACTTTGTTAGTCCAAGCAGACACAAACCTTTCTTTATACAGTGTCAACTATAATAATTTTAATATTTTTGACGCATTGGCCTGCATAAATGGGTTCACATATAATAAATAAATAGTGTCCACAAGATTACATAGCAAATTAGGATGGCTTCCTAACTTCATCCTCCCAATGCCTAATTCGTCTTATAAATGTTGATTCCCATACTTTTGCATCTTCATTATAGTTTTGTCTCCAATGGTCAATGATAGGAAGCAATGGACTATCTTGTTTAAATTTTACCTAAACCCAATGATTGTTGTTCACAAAACCAACAACAATGATTTTATGTCTGCTCGTATACATATGTGGAGCTATCGTAAGAGGAAAAAAGGTAATGTTAAGTCTTTGTGACAAGGAGACAAATGTGATATTGTACCTACTTGTAATAGGGTAACCTATATCAGGAATCAACATCCATTTTCTCTACCATTCTAACCTAAGTGTTATACTTTTAAATAATTCCTAACTTCGAAGACCGTGTCATAGAAAAAGTTGGAAAACAATTTTGGGTGTTGATGAACTTGAGTATCTAACTGCGTCCGGACCAATGACCATGACTCTTCTCCCCATCCAAGTAAAGTTGCAATAGCTTGAAAACTACAATTTTCATCGTCATCCAAATCAACAATGTCATCAACGTGTGGATGCAAGAAATTGAGAAACTAAGACAAGTAAAGATGTCTCAAAGATACAATGAACGATTGAATTTGACTCGACATACTTGAAGGATGACTTTGACACGACATACTAGAAGGTTGACTTCCTGTTGGTTTCATGCATGATCTCTTTGTATTGTGGTGGTTGAGCCATGTACACTTCATCATAGAGAATTCCATTGAGAAAAGAATTGTTAACATCAATTTTTTGAACCTCCCACTTGTGTGTTATGGCTATAGTAAGTATGACTCTGATAGTGGTAGGTTTCACAACTAGGGAGAAAGTCTCAGTGTAATCAAACCCATGTTCTTGGTGAAATCCTTTTGCAACAAGCCTAGCCAAATATTTATGAATTGTACCATCAACATTCTCTTTGATTTTGAATACCCACCTGCAACCAATTACTATCCTATCAGGAGGAAAAGATGTGAGAACCCAAATGTTATTAGCTATGGGGGCATTATACTCTTCTGCCATGGCTTTGACCCATTCAGGTTTGGACAGGGCTTGTTGTAACACCCCAAATTTTCCCTCTCCTGTTTAGCATCATCATCATATCATAATCATCATAAGCATATCATATCCTTACCATATCCTTACCATATTGCATAGAAAAATGAAGCATAGTACTTTCATGTCCCAGCATAAGGCATATGATCAATCGTCAGGGAAATTCAAAGCTCACAAGGCATGTTCCAAGCTTGATATCATGGGCAAAGCCTTGAAAGGGATTGAGGATCAAAATCAGGTCAGAACGGTTGGCGCGGGGTTATTCCTGAGGTTTCCCACCAAAAGGAGGGAAAATTCAAAATTCATTGGCGTTAACCGGTTAACGGCTGCGAATTTTGAATTCCAACAGCAAATTCAGCATGTGCTTTGGCTCCAAATTTCCAATTTTTTGATTTTTTATTCATTTGAATTGTGGAGAAGGATCTAGATCATTAATCCAAGTCTAATTCCATTGCTAAATCCTAATCACTTTACCAAACCATATTTTTTGGATCCCAAGCCTATATTTTGGGCTCTAAACCTAAACCATATTTAATCCATTTCCCTCCAAACCAAGAGGGGGCTCTCTCATTTTTCATTCTTCATTCTGAATTTTCACTCTTCTCTCTCACTATTCTCTCATTTTATCTCCTACATTTTCCAAATTCACTAAGAGTTCCTATTTGAAGATCACATAACCTTGCCTTAAGGTGTGTAGATCTTGGAACTAGACCTCCATCCATAGCTTCTTTGCATCATTTTGCTGGTTTAATTTGTGATTCAGATCTGGTTTGGGATTTAGAAGTGCTTTTGGATCCAAAATTATGCATCAAGACCCTTTGCTTGCATTTATTTTGCATGGAGTGTGAAGCTTAGCACCGGATCTTCAAAGTTTTCCGCGAGATCTCTCATTTCCAGCTCAAACAACAATTACCAAAGCGTACCTCGGCTTTTAAGGTTGGTTTAATTCAGATGTAGCTCTGTTTTAGCTTATTTGCATGCTTGTGCTTTAGATCCGCCATGTGCTTGCGTATTTGTTTGTGTTACTTGAATTGATTGGTTGATTTGTAGCCGGATCTATGTGTTAATGTTCACGAGCTTGATGATGTTAATTAATGTGAATTAATTCATTTATTTTATGCATAATTGATTGCTGGTCTGTGGTGGAATTATTTGGATAAGTTGGTTTTGAGCTGATTTTCTGTAGGAATCGTTGCTGTTTTGACAGTGTTAACCGGTTAACGCATCCTTTTTCTGTGCTATTTTCTGCAGGTTTGACATGGTTAACCGGTTAACGCTTTGGTTAACCGGTTAACACTGAAGCAAATTTATTTTTTTGAGCTATTTTGAGCTTGTTTGATCCCCTTACATGTTTTAATTGCCATGGATCATTGTATGATCATGGAATATGATTGTTTAGGGTGATTTTCTTGCTGGTTGATGCATGTTTCCATGTTCTTGACACGTAAATGCTTGTGTGTGCAATTTGACATGTCGTATGATCTTTGTTAATGTGAGCTTTGAGCATGCCATTTCCTTGAGTTTTGTTGATGAACATGTGCTGGATTTTTGCCAACACTTGCAGGGGCTCATGGTAAGAGAAGTGTGGATGAACATCCATATTTCAACTCTTCATCTTTCCTTTTTAAGTTGCTTTATCTTTGTGCTTTTTGATGTGCCTTATGCCATCATGTGAGGCAACTCTTTTCTTCCCCCTTTAGGAGCAACTTATCTCCTTTAGAGGAGTAAGTTGCTTGCTAGCTTTCTTTTCCTCTCTTTTACTCCTCTTTGGTTCTTCTTTTCTCTTAGGATAGTTGAAACCTCACTAACCTTAGGACCACCTTTTGCATGCTAACATTAGGATTAGTCTTTCCCCATTAGACTTTTTCCTTTTTGCTCCTTTGGTTCTTTCTCTTCTCATCTCAAAACAAAACCTAAAAATCATTAATAAAGAAAGAAGTGACTTCTTGTGTAATAGTCTTATTCCATGGGGCACATGTATTCATTACATCTTGGAATAGTGCATTTGTCTAGCATGATGCACAAGTCGGATCATGAAGTCATCTTCATCAAGAAAAACCCTAAAAAATACTTCTTCATTTTAATCACAAAAATACTTAATAAATTCAACAAGTCAATGAAATTAGGCCCTTGCCCTTGGAAACAAGTCTTGGATAAGTTCTTCTTGCTTGGTGTGCTTGTTCTATTATTCCATCTTGGAATGTAGTAGCAAGTACACATTCCATGGAAAAGAGCTTGAGTTCATTCTTTTGTGCCGCACCAATAAAAAAAACTCATAAAAAACACAAATAAACAATAATCGTCTTTCCTTCGGGAATTCTTTTCTCATCTCCTTCGCTCCGTCCGCGAACTTGCTCCTACTTTCATTTTGTAAGACGGTTATGCACTCGTCGTCCGAGCCTGCAACACCTGAGCATTGACATAGGCAGTTCAAGCCTTAATTCACAAGCAATCCTTTCCACCCCTAGTTAGGGGAACTACGACGACTCTGATCCTCATGTCCAAATGAGGTACGTAGGCAGCAGGGTAGGGCCCGTTCCAACACACAATCTTTATTTTCCCTACATTTTTCCTCTTTGTTTCCTTGTTCAGTTCTTTTTTCGTTCCAGTTCCAGTTTCAGTTTTGCAGCAGCTTTCATTCCTTCACCCTTTGAAGCACTTTCTTTGCAAGTGTGGATCCCGTCGGGTACGGAGGACGATATGGGGTGCTAATACCTTCCCAGGTCGTAACCGACTCCCGAATCCAGATTCTTTGGTTCGCAGGACCCGTGTCCTTCCTTTCTTTTCTTCTGGTTTGTGCAGCATTACCATTCCTGTTTCTTCGGGATAAAAATGTCTGGCTAGCGACTCTAACCTCTTTCCGCGCCACTTTCGCGTTTGTACCAGGATGGAAATCCGGGGAGCAACACTTGTTTAACATTACTAGGTTCAGTTTCAGAATGAGCAAGAAAGGCTTTTAGTTTTGACTTGCCAGTCTTGGCTCTAGTAAACATATGATGTTGATTTTCAAGTAAAGGAACAACACGAGCCTCAGTACCAATGGAAGGAGATTGAGATGATTCAGAAATAGGTATGCAAGAGTAAAAAGTAAGTTCATTAGAACAAAAAGTGGAATTATAACTTGGAGTAGAAAGTGTATCTTTGTGCATATGTGATTCATTCTGAGAATTTGAGTGTGGAGCTATTTGAGAGTTATCAAAGGGTGTAGGCACAATGTGATTAGAATTAGAGCACACTACTATATCAGAGCCACTTTGGAAATGAGATACTTCAAATGTAGGTTGAGGAACTACATCAACTGGAGAGTTATTTCGTGTGTCCTGACCAAATACATTTGTTTTGGAGTGAGATGGCTTAATATGACTAGATGAGTGACAAGACTCTACCCTGTCACAGGATGACTGTGAATAGAATCAGACTGTTGTATAGCAGTCTTGCAAGCAGACCGGTGTGGAGACTTTTGAGGACTTATGGATTGTGGTGATTGAGACCTTTCAACACTAAGTAATTGGTTATTGAGAACAAGCTGGAAAGTAGATAAGTGAGGACTGATGGAATTAAACAGAATGCCAACATTTAACCTTGATCATGTACTTCTTGAGTGGGGCCTGTATTACCATTTGCAGGATTATAATGAACTAGGTCTGCTGAAGCAGGATTTGCTTACATCACATGAATATTTTCAGGATGAGACCCCTGACTAGTTTCAATTTGATAAGTAACCATTGGTCCACTACCTGGTGTTACACCATTAGAAGGTTGATTAGATATATCAGTATTAATGTCCATCACCCTAGGAGTCAAAGTACTGGAAATTGGATAATAACCACTAGACTTATTATGAACCTCAATAGATGTCACAGTTGAGGAAAATAACTTTTGAAATGGAAAACATTCTCATTAAATGTGACATCCTTAGAAATGTAAATTCTGCCATCTTTGTTTAGACACCTAAAACCTTTATGTTGTGGAAAGGGGCCTAAGAATACACACTATTGACTTCTGATTTGAAGGTTGTGCTTATTATAAGGTCTTAGAAGGGGAAACATGAGCACCCAAAAACTCTCAACCTTGAGTAATTTGGATCTCTGCCATACAAATCCTGAAATGGTGGATTGAATTGAGGCATAGTTGAAGAGGGTAACATATTTATAATGTGAACAACATTTGAAAAGCTATAATCCCAATAGGCAATAGGTAAATCAGCATGAACAAGTAAAGTCAGTCCCATTTCAACAATATGTCTATGTTTCCTCTCTACAAAGAAATTTTGGTGTGAAGTGTGTGGACATGTGAGCCTATGGCTAATTCCCAACTCAGTAAGATATTTAGTAAAGGGTCTAAATTCACCTCCAAAATCTGATTGGACAACTTTGATGGTGGTTCTGAATTGTATTTAAACAAATGTGAAAAGGAGTTTGAAAGCTTGTAATGCTTCAGACTTTTGCTTAAGCATGTACAACCAAGTAAACCTTGTGTGCCCATCAACAAATTCAATATAGTATTTATACCATAATCTAAAGCAACTTGGGGAAGGACCCCATAAATCAATATATATGATGTCCAAAGGGTTATGATAGACAATTGTTGTGAGATGAGCATATAACTTATAAGCCTTAACAAGACTACAAGATGTACAAAAGAAGTACTACTTTTATTTATAGAATGTATATTACACATTTTTAGTACAATGGCAACAAAATTATAATTGGCATGGCCAAGCTTATGATGCCATAAAGTGCTAGTATTACAATTTTCTATGTTATTAGGACTAGAATGAGAAACAACATAATTGTGACCTCCACCGAAACTACTAGAATTGTTGATGTGACTACAAGAACTCTTGAGACTTAGAAGAAGTTGTGGAAAACAATACAGTCCACTACCATCAAGTATTCCTTCCATAATGACTTGGTTAGAATCCCATGATTTTATATAACACTTGTTAGGAAGAAACTCAAACACAACATTATTATCACTAGAAAACTTGGAAACAAACAAAAGATTTATAGTTATGGAAGGAACATGTAGAATATGATTAATACTCAGTAAACACAATGGTTTGATTTTGGAAGCAAAATTTGAAGATCCTATAGACTGTATAACAAGAGTTTGACCATTACCAACATAGACCTTATTCGTGCCTACATACGATTTACTAGTTTGTAACAAAAATGCATAAGGAGTGAGGTGATGGGAAGCACTTGAGTCTGCAAACCACGTTTGAGATTAAACCTCAGAAGTTAAATGACATTCTTGAGTGTAAGCATTTGGTCGGCTTGTAGTGGAAACCATAACTATAAATTGTGAGTTTTGAGAGGCTTCAGATGTTGATGTTGCTTCCTGTGGATTGGTGTTGTTGCCATTAGATCCAACTGAGGCATTATTGCTCTTGGAGGGCATGAAAGTTTCATCAAACCGACGCCAACATGTTGATACTTCATGACCATATTTGCCACATAATTGGCATGTAGGACGATTTTCAGTCGTGTAGTTGCTTCTTCCTCTACTTCGACCACAAGAGTATCTCCCTCTACCTCGACCTATAGAGTAAGCTCCTCTTGAGTTATTGTTGTTGTTTTCTTGACTAGTGTGAGCAATGTTTGTTGCTATAGTAGTTGCTGCGAGTTCTTCACGAAACTTGTCCAACTGAGCTTCTTGAACATAAAGGAATGCCTTAACATCACAAAGGGTAGGGGTGAAACACAACCATACATCTGCATAACAAAAGAATTGTATTCTTTTAGAAACCCCTGCAGAATGGAGTCAACTTGATCATATTCAGATATTGAATCCCCAACTACTAAAAATGAGTTAGCAATAACTTTGATCCTCAACACAAATTCAGTGATATATTTCATTCCTTTCTGGGTTGATTTAAGCTCTACCCTCAATTTCCTAACCCTAACTTTCATTTGTGCAATGAAAAATTGATGAATTTTATCTCAGACCTCAAAGTCATGTTTGCAAGCAAGAACACGAGGTAAAACGGACCCATAAATGGTTGAAAGTAACCAAATGAACAATGCTTGACCTTGAACAACCAAAGATTCATATTCTTCAGAAACCATACTTGTGAGACGATCTTGATTTGTTTTGAACTTTTATGGAATTTACAAATTAACAACCAACTTGTGCATCTTCTGTGAAAGAATGACTCTTTCAACCTGCTGATTCCAAAGAAGATAGTTGTTCTCTTGGAACTTAATGGAAAGCTTAGGACCGAACGATTTCGCATGCTTTGGTGCAGAGAACTCATTGGAGAGGTCTTGAGACAAAACAAGGTTTATGACAAAGGATTCATGATTATCTTCAGATGCCATGGATGATCTTGCACAGGTTCTTGGCACTACCATGATTCAGATCAAGATTGATGTATGAGATCAGAGAGCACAGTTTGAAAGAGAAGAGAAGCGCGAAAGATCGATTACGCGAATGATACCATGTTGAAGTTATGCATCAGTTTCCATCTATTCACTATATGAAAAATGGTGAGTTGCAGCAAGATATCTTCACTCAGTGAAGATGAAGCTATGTGTATAAGGAAAGAGGAAAAGAATAAAAAGAATCTATATAGCTTAACTTTCAATATTACACATGTGCCTTATATATACTAGCTTATCATTGAATAACTTAGTCGACACAAAAGTAAAAGCTAACCGAATTAGTTACAAGAGCTAACAATGTGATAATCACTAAAAATATTCATATGGTATAAAATACATTTCTAATAGAAACACACAAAATAGGAGAGACAAGTCTTTTTATTTAGATTTGTATATCCAACTTCAACATGAAATACTTTTGACAAAAGGTTACAAAAATGCTCTTGACAATAGTGAAAGACAAATATTTTTCTTGTTAGTTAATTTCTTTTTAGATATTACTCCCATAGTCCCATAATGAGTGGCTCATTTAAAATAAAAGAGTGTCCCAAAATAAATACTTATTTCAATTTCCAATGTATCTTTTCTATTTTTAGCCTCTAATTAATATCGCATTCATCATTCCGAAATAACAATACTTTATTAAAAATATTATTTCCTCTCTTTTATTATTTATTTTTCTTAATTTGTGTGAAAAGTCAACTGAATCACTCATTGTGAGATGGAGAAAATATATAACAAATCAATCATATAAGAAAAGTATGCGTTGTTTAAAAGTCCTAATTACCCTCTAATCCAAATTATGATGCCACTTGGCTAATTGCACATTCTAAGAAGTTGCCACTTGGATAATTACCTCATATTATTTATTAATTCATTACTAATAATTACTAATTATATGTTACACACAAAATTTGAATAGAATGTGTATCACTCTCTCGCTTTCAAACCTCCAAAAACCAACTCTCACACCACCACTTCCCCACAAACCGCACACTCTCAAATTGATTTTCAAAAGATGACTGGAAATTATAACTCCAGACCAAACATTCTCCTTCTCTCTTTTGGTGCAGAAATTTCGAATTCTTTGATTATAATTTCTGGAATTTACTCATGGCCAGACCGTTTAAGCGACTCACTGACATCAACGACAACAAAGAGCTTTGGAAAGTGGCTGTCAGGATTCATCACAAATGGACGGTCGTGTCGAACAATAAAGAGCATTTCGAAATGTTATTCGTTGACAAGGAGGTAATCATGATAATAATTTTTCCATAACATTCGTAATTCCATTAATTTTTTTATCGTCCTAATTGTATGTGTTGTGGTGTACGGTTTGTTAATTGCAGGGCATTGATATACATGTTGTTGTAACAACGGTCCATATGCATGTTGTTGCACCCCAAAATTTGCCCTCACAAATACAAGACTTTGTGTTCTAAGAAGGTTCACAAGGTTCACAAGGTTCACAAGGTTCACAAGATTCACAATGCTTACAAGACCTTTCACGAGGTTCATGAAGTCTACAAGTCACTTTATGAGGTTCACAAGGTTCACAAGATTCACAATGCTTACAAAACCTTTCATGAGGTTCATGAAGTCTACAAGTCACTTTATGAGGTTCACAAGGTTCACAAGACCTCCCATGAGGTTCACAAGGTTCACAAGACATCTTATGATGGTTCACAAGGTTCACAATTGGTCAGAAAAGTTGACAATTCCCTCAGACAATGCACCTCCTAAGCAGTGCATCCAAAAATAGGGTTTTGACTTTAATCAGGCTAAATGAACTTCCAAGACTTCAAGTGAGCTTCATAACCTCTTATATGTGTGTAAGAACCCCCATGACAAGTTTCAAGACTTTTCTCAAAAGTTTGCTCAGTCAGATGATCAGATAGGTCAAAATCAGTCAAAGCAGTTAAAAAGTCAAACTGAGGTCAACTGTGGTCAAACCAAAGTCAAACTTCATGATTTTTCGCCAAAATCAAGTATATGAAGTAAATTCATCATTTTATCAGGGGTTGATCATAATTCATCAAGGAGATTTCAGATCATCAAGAATCAGGAGTTTCTAAATTAGGGTTTTCTTAGTAAAAGTCAACTGAACTTTGACCAGCCATAACTTTCACATGCTTCATCACCAAGTCTCCATCCAAAGATCATTTTGAAGGAAATTGAATTCTCTACAACTTTGTGTCTCACAAGCCAATCCCAAAAATGCTTCATTTGGAAGGTATTAGCTAAGACATTATAGGTCCTTTTGAAAGTCAACAAAAAGTCAACAACTTCAAAAGGGCATAACTTGAGAATGGTAAATGATATGGACATGAAACCAGTGGGGTTGGTTAGAGGACTCTTCAAGCTTTCCAAAATGTCCAAGAACACCCTCATAGCATTAAAATTGAAGGATGTGTGCCCTTGCAAAGTTGGGAAATTTTTGGTTGGTTTATGAAGAAAATGGAGGTCTAAAACTAATTTCTTCTAAATGGGCTTGCCATATGATGACCCAATCCACACCAAGACTTCATGCACGAAATTAACTTAATATTTTCATTATTTTCATTATTTTATTTTTATTTATTATGATTTTTTATATTAAAAATCATTTTAAATTCAAATAAAATATAAAATGGTGAAGATTTAAAATGATTTGTCTTCTAGAATGTCATAAATTATATTTGGATTTGATTGATACAAGAATAATGAGGATCATCCTAAAATAGCAAGGCTAGATCAAGATATTTCAAGTTTTCAAACCAAATATTTTTCAATCTTAAAAGGTCCAAATATCCACAAGTTTGTGAAAGCTCTTAACCTAATTTCATTCACTCCTATATATACAACATGAGGCAGCTTCAAATGGACGAATTCAGAGCCCTAAGAACACAAAATCGAATTTCAAAAATCCAAGCATAAACTCAATTTCGGTTTCATACATACCAGCCATTCCCAAACTATTTGAAGGTTGAAATAGCTTCTTGGAAGCATTTAGAGTGTTTTTGAATCATTATATACATCATGAACCTCTTAAATCATATAATCCGAATTCAAATTTTTCTTGAAATTTTAATTTTTCGATTACATCAATTCATGGAGTATTAGCTGTTTCTATTCATTGATATTTGTTTCTTATCATGTGTGGATTGTTTTTATGTACTTTAATTGAATTTTCGTGACAGAATCAAGAAGAAGCCATGGCTAGGGTTCGGACCTTCGAATTAGGGTTCTGTTATTTACTCAATTTAAATGATTTTGAAAACCATAGCAAGATTGTATGGACTGTGGGAAATTGTTTTATGCTAACAATTGGATCCAATTTTACGTGTTTCATAGGTGTACAAAAACCTAGGTTCTTCTGTAAAAAATATGTGCAGGAAATTTCGCTGGAAGATTGGTGGAGAAATTCGCAGGAAAATGTGCAGGTCAGGAGGAAGAAGAAGCTGCGCGCGAAATCAGAATTCAAAATTTGATTTGTTTTTATAATATATAGTTGTTAGTTTGTTATCAACTAACGCGCATGGCTCAATTGGTAAGGTGGTGATGGCTGTAGGTATCAGGGCGTGGGTTCGAACCCAGTCTTCAGCAGTTTTTTATTTTTCTTAACTAATTCACTTGATTTATCATATAATGTTTGTTTGCTGGCTTTAGGTCATCAGCTGCATGCGCAGCCCAGTGGTTTTGACTCCCTCAGGTAAAGGGGAGGTCCTGGGTTCAAATCCAGGCCTCCCCATTTTTTTTAAAACCTAATTTTCTTCTATTTTCTTATTATTTATTCAATTATATATTTTATAAATTAATTTCTTTTAAAAAATAATAGTATAATAATTCTAATAAGAAAATAAAAATAGAAAACTTTGTATTTTATTTTTGCAATATATTTTGTTTATGTATATATTATTATTATATATTGATTTTTGTAAATAATCAAATTAATATTGTAATTCAAATTATAAACCCTAATTTTTATTTTTAAATCTCTAACCCTAATTCTTATTTAATTTTAAATATTAACTTAATTAATTTTTCTAATACTTAGTTAAATAATTAATTTTGTTCTTTTTTTGTAAATAATTATTATATTGTTTATTATCATTATTATAATTCCTTTATTATTTATTTCTTAAAAATTCTTAAAAATTGCTTATTTAATTTAAAAATGTTCTTTTAAATTCTATATATTTTTATATATTTGTACTAACCTTTCTTTCTTATAATTATTTTGTCACTAACCCCATTTATTTTTAAATTGTGATTATTATTATTATTATTACTAACCCAATTATAATTGCTTATTTATTTTGCTTATTATTTTATTTTTGCTTATTTATTTAAATTGCTTTTATTATTATTATTGTAATTTCTCCTGGATGTAATATTTTATAATGTTTAAATTATTTATTTTTATGCCATGGTTAGTAAAATAGGGAGTGTAAACATGTATGTTATTTAAAATTAATTTAGGTCACTTAATTTAAAAAATAAATATTAAATTGAACACTCACACACGTAAGTCGATCTTTGATCGCCATCTCACTTTCTAGCGTTACCTCTCATTGTTGCCCAATCAAAAGGTCAAGTAGGGTGTATAAAGCAAAAAGTCCCTCAAAGTAAAGTCATCTAGTCCCTTAACAATAAAAGATCAAGTCCCTTAAATGGTTGCCTTCATAATGATCTTGTCCCTTTCGAATAATGATGACAGTCCCTCCAAAAATGCTTAATACACCCCACAGTTGCCTTCATTAAACAGATGTCCCTTTACTTGTCCCACACATCCAAGGTAATGACTACCTATTCCTTAATAATAGGGATAGTCTTACCATTTAAAGGATTCAAGAACAGAAAGACTTAAACTCTAGGGTTGGTTCCTCATAGTTACTTGCTCACTATTCAAAAACTTCTCAAACACTTCACACATTTCAAACAATTTTCAAAACAAAGGTTTTTTACGCATCCGTACATGGATCATTATCAAACTCTTAAGAAAATTTCTATTCACACACTTCACATTTCAAAAACATTTTAAAGTGAGCTAAGTAACTAAGAGCCCATGGATAACCATGGATGTAAAGGGTGCTAACACCTTCCCTTTACATAACCTACCCCCCGGACCCAAAAATCTTTTAAAAGGCCTTTCCTGTTCTTTTATGCCTTTCCTTTGGATAAAATAAAAGTCGGTGGCGACTCTTGCTATCCACAACATAACTAAAGTCAGTTCTCCCACCGTGTTACACATGCTTTCTATGAAAAGCTTGAATTAAACCATACATATACTGTCATAAACTTCAAGGTTCAGCCTAATACGGGTACCTTCAAATCGTCGTCTCACATGTTTATGCTGAAGTTTACTAGAGGTACATCTGTTGTTGATGATAATAAACATGAAACAGGATCCGTCTACCAATGATCTCATCCCCAGCTGGGATGTTCATTTCAAGCAGATCGACTAGAGATTTTCACAGCAACAGGATCCGAATCCCGAATTGGTATCCTTGCATAATCATAGCATTCGCATCATATTCACCCCACAGAGCGTAGCATTCCGTCTAACACGGAGCATTATGGCAAAAATCAAACATATTGCATAATCATAAGCCATGTTCTGATTCAAACACTGGTGAATATTGACAATCCATCAATATACAGAATACCCCCCAGATTCCCCAGCGGAGAGCTAAGGCTGAAGCAGTTGCCTCACATTCACAAACACCAGTATATACTCCCTATGGCACTCGTCCGTGTCATATCCCCAGCAGAAAGCCAAAGCGTCCCCTTTGCACTCTCAGATACTCATATATACAATTCCTTGACATCCGTCCATGTCATTTTCCCCAGCACAGCAACATAAACACTTTATATATCAGATATTTGTTTATACTATACTTCTCTCCTTTTGACACTCGTCCGTGTCACTCTCCCCAGCAGATTAAACACTCATCTATACATCACTCATACTTACTACTCATGTTACTTATACAGATGCTCGTCCGTATCTTGTATACACCGTTTATATCCCCACAGATTCGACACTAGTCCATGTTCTTTGTTAACCAGTGGGTACTCGTTCGTACCATCATCTCAGAACATATGTCAAGCGTTTGTTTCTACCTGATACTCGTCCGTATCATAGTCTTAAGGATGCTCGTCCGCATCTTTAATCCATACACTGTGTCAAACATTTTTGTCTTCTTGAATTTAGACACTCGTCTGTGTCTACTATTCCCCAGAAGAGTCCCTTCAGATTCAACACTCGTCCGTGTTCTCTGTTAACCAGTTGATACTCGTCCGTATCATCATCTCTGAACACGTGTCAGTATTTGTTTCTACCCGATACTCATCCGTATCATAGTCTTAAGGATGCTCGTCCGCATCTTTTCTCTATACACAAACATCTAAACACTTGTACCTTTTATTTCTTGGATATAAACACCCGTCCGTGTTTACTATTCCCCAGTAGATCGCCGGTAAAGCAAAGTTTCTTTTCTATATGACATTCGTCCTATGTCATGATAAACCTTGAGAGCAGCCGTCCCCTGCTAGGTGATCGTCCTTCACCTCTTGATGGTCGTCCTCCATCATGATCGTCTGATGGCCGTCCCCATCGTTGATCCTTTTATCCGGCATTCGTCCTATGTCGTGATATTTAGCAGCCGTCCCCTGCTAGGTGATCGTCCTTCACCTTTTGATGATCGTCCTTCATCATTTTATCCAATGGCCGTCCCCATTGTTGATTTTGGTTATCTGACATTCGTCCTATGTCATGATAAACCCTGAGAGCAGCCGTCCCCTGCTAGGTGATCGTCCTTCACCTCTTGATGGTCGTCCTCCATCATGCTCATCCGATGGCCGTCCCCATCGTTGACCTTTTATCCGACATTCGTCCTATGTCGCGATATTTTCGGCAGTCGTACCCTGCCAGGTGATCGTCCTTCACCTTAGATGACAGTTCCTCATCTTATCCCCAACAGAGCAGCCGTCCCCTGCTAGGTGATCGTCCTTCACCTTTGATGACCGTACCTCATCATCTGTTTATTTCATTTATTCTTTAACCCGATGGTCGTCCCCGTCGTGGTCCCTTTTCCTTTTCCTGATGATCGTCCTTCATCAGTTTAGCCTGATGGCCGTCCCCATCGTTGGTTACATTACTTTATGAACTTGATGGCCGTCCCCATCATTTTTCATTAGATCCCAGAGAATATTATAACTTTACTTGATGGCCGTCCCCATCATAATTCCTTTATCCCCAGCATGTCGGTCGTCCCCGTCATTGCTTTATTTCCCGCACTTTTTCCAGCATGTCGGCCGTCCCCGTCATTGCTCTTTACCCAGCAGTCGTCCTCTGCTCGACGGTCGTCCTCCGTCGCCCACACTTTACAATATACTTAATTTCTTTTACAATCTATATCCCTTTTCTTCTTCATTCTGTGAGTGCAAATTTTGGACTGTCTTTGGTATTCAACCACAAGTTATCTTGTTTGCCTGTTAAGCCGTTGCTTACATCCTGCACAGCTAACTCATGTTTGAATAGGGGCAGCTGTAAACACCCCAAATTTGCCCTCACCCATTCACACCATGGCTTGTGATCATTTCATATGCATAAACTCAATCATAGCATCTCATATCACATTTTTTATTCACTGCATTGATTCTAAGTCATCTGCATCTAGGGTTTGTGATCTGAGCAATCCAAGGACTTCTTGGGCCAATCCAAAGGCCATCTATCACTTCAAAGGGGTCCATGTATGTTAAAACATCATATTATATCCTCTCAAAGTCAAGAATGTCAAATAATCACAAGAGCTGAGAATGGCATGGAAGCAGAGCCAGGTTTGACTGCACAGATGACCTAAAATTAGGGTTTTGGTTTCAAAGGCCATAACTCCAAATTTTTTGGTCATTCTTGTTTCTATTGGTATCTATATTGTATAGGGAGTATGCATATCAATTTTCATGAAGAAATTCCATGGGGAAGTCATCTGATCAAGAGTTGACTTTTCAAGCAAGTCAGTGCAAAATCAGGGCATCTGAGGCCCCCAATGACCCAACCAAAGGGTGTTCTTCATCATTTTGATTGTATATGATCTTTATTTGATCATGGAAGATGTTTGAAGTTCACAAAATTGAAGAATTTCAAGTCTTTTGCAAAGTTGACTTTTTGGGAAAGTTTGACTTTTAATGAAATTGCCATTTTAGGAAACTTTTTCAACCTTTACTTTTTGATTCAAAAATGCTTCAAATGAAAAAACTTTGGTCATGAAAGTTGTAGAATGGATCATTCCCTTTTCAAAAAGTACAAGAACATGACCTAATTCATTTTGGATCAAAAGTTATGGCTTGTCAAAGATGGCTAAAATCACAAAATTTCAAGTTTTCTACCAAAGGGACATTTTGCAAAATGGTTTGTTCAAGTGTTCTAAAGGCCTCAAATGTGTATCATTTCCACACAACATGATCATACAACCTCTAAACTTCAGAATGCACCAAAGAATCACACATTTTTATGGCCTATGGAACAAGATTTTTCATAAGAAGCAAAAGTGAACCAACTTGCAAAACTCATCATAAGTTACAATCCACTTGCTTGCTAGCTTGCTGATCCATCCTAGGGTTCTCCCCACATCATGCTGCGCAGGACACACCTTTTGTCCTTGGCTAGAAAGTAGCCCATGCTTCTCTTACACAACTTTGACCTTTTGGCAACTTGAGCCATACCTATCACAAAAGCACACATCACTTCTTCTGACCAATCCCAATTGTTTATGAAAACAAAAAGCAAGCCAAAGCAACTACAACACAAGCCTGAAGCACCCTCTAAGACAGCATTCCCATTTTCACCTCATCTTGCAAAAGCATTCGAAACTGCTTGCACAAGCCAAAAACACAAAAACAAACTTCACAAACAATCTCACCATGTTTCACTGAACACAAACCAACCCTTAAAACAGCCTGAAAGCCACTGAATCAAAGATACGATTTCTGCCCCTCATTGAGCAGAACTTCAGCCATCTTTCAAACCAGCCAAAATAAACTTGCTCTAAGCCTTTCAGAAGCACAAGGGAGATCATAGGAGTGGTTTTGCACAAGAGAAGAGGTCAGAAAGCTCCAAACTGAAAAGCTTCAACTCAGGTAGCTTCAAGAACTTTTTTTCCAGAACTTGCATTTTAAGTTTCTAAATGAATCTACATGCTTCACTGATCATCCTGATATAATTTGTTTTGAAAATGATTAAGAAATGAGCATGTATTGAACTTCTGAAAGTTTTGTTCACTTTCACGATTTGCTTCGAATCTTGTTTTTGGTGAATCATAAATGTGTTTTGTTTGCTGATTCATGATGTATGATGCTTGGGGATCATTTCTGGGCAAGAAATTTGGGGTTTAGTGACCTAGGGAAGAAGTTAGGTGTTTTGGCCTGTCGGAGAAGATGACCGGAACCACTGTTCCGGTCATCTGAAAGTAATTAGGGCTGGATTAGGGCTTAATCATTAATTAGCGAAATTTGAATTTCAGCCCTTGGATGTGGCGCCAAGTCAACTCCCGCGCGCGTGTATTTGAATCCTGACCCTTTGATTTGCATACTTTTCTTTTTTCAGTTTAAATTCATATTAATTTACATTTTATTTCATTTCTTTTCTCCAATTTATTTAAAATAGCAAAACAATTTTAAAAATTCTGGAAATTTTTGTACAAACTTTTATTAATTTTCAGAAACCAAAAACATTTTTATTTTTATTTTTTGCATTAAAAAAATATTTTAAATCATTTAAAAGTTTATTTTTAATTAATTAATGAGAATTAATTAATTAAAAATACTTTTAAGTATTTAAAAATCACCAAAAAATTCATGAAACATTTAAAAACATTTAGAAACATTGTCCAACTATCAAACCAAATTTATTTTTTGATCTTGATGCCTTTTGGCAATTTTCAATGGAATTAATTTCATTTCAAGGCATTATTTTGATCCAAACTTCAAAAAATCATTTTTGCCTAACCATTGAGAGTTGGACTTTGATTCTTTTTGCATTGCATTTTGTTTAGCATGTAGTTTGTGAGATTAAATTGGCATGATTTGATCTTTCATTTTCCATTTGTTTGACATTTTTCTTGTTAAGGTACCCTAAAACCCTAGAAATCTTAGGAAATTCATAACTTTAATTAGGTTAAGAGTTAGAACCCCTCCTTTGGGAAGTGAGTTTGTGTAGGGTTAGGTTTCCTTTGAGTGCATTTTCAATTTTTTATCATGATGTTTGCTTCTGGTTTTGATTTTTGTTTGTTGCATTGATCATAAACCCTAATTTGGGCTTCCTTCTGCATTCATCTTGCATTTGCTTGCATACCATGACTTGCTATAGCATTTTGTGCATCCATTTGATTCATTGGACATCTTAAGACATATTGGAATCATGTTTGATCATTGATTCTTGCATTTGCCATGTTGTATGTCAGTTGCATTTGCCTTTACTTCTCACAACTTCTTTTCATCTTTCTTATGCATCTTTACTGCATTTTGCTTTGTGTTTGAGATTGAGCTTGCTCTTTCTTCTTCATCTTACTTTCTTTCTTCAAGTGACTTGTCTTCTTAAATGAAGCAAGTTACTTTGCTTCTCTTTGCTCCTTTCACCTGCTTCCTGGTGGTTCCATTGAAGATTTCTTTCTTAAACCTCACAAACCTTAGGAACAACCAAGCATGACAATGATTAGGGTTTTGATTAGTCCCCCACTTAGTTTTTTTACCTTTGTGTCTCATTGAGTCTTCTCTTCTCATCTCATAATCAGGGACCAAACCCTAAAGGCTTTAAGGCTTTGTGATTAAGCTTATGCCTGCATCCTTCTATTAGGATGGAGTGTATAACTTTAATCCTAAGTGTTAAACCCTTAATGTGTTTAAATACTTTAATCAATTCACATAATAATCATCAAGACATCAAGCTTGTAACTTGGGCCTTGCATTAGGGTTCTAATTCTTCCTTAATTGGTTAAGAAGGACTAACCCTAGTGTTAATGGACAAGTCCCCCTCAAGTTGTCTTACAAACCCTAAAACTCACTTCATCATCATACCACTAACTAAAATCCACTTAATAAAGGCTTTTTTTTGTCATGAGTTTAATCCCTAATCATGGATTAAGTTGAGGAGCTTTCCTCAGCTTAAACATTCTCATCTATTATCCTTCTATTAGGATGGTGTAATGAGTCTGTTTAATCCTTGATTATGGCTTAACCTCATTACTCAACACTAAACAAAAACAACAAAAACATCTAAATAATTACAAGTAGGTTAATGATCTTAATCTTACATCATGGTGATTAAGTGTGAGATGCTGACTTCACACTTAAGGTATTCTCATTACCCCTAATCAGAGGGAAGATGTGATGAGTTTACTAACCCATTGGTTTAGGCTTAAGCTCATTGACTTATGACAAACTTTCAAAAGCAATAAAAGACTGAAAACTCAAAAACAAACAATAATCGTCTCCTCCGGGATTCTTTTCTCATCTCATTCACTCACAAACGAGAACTTGCTTCTTCCGTCTGATGCAAGACAGTTTGCATCTGTGCCAGACAGATCATACACTTGAGCATAAGCAAGTAAGCAGTTCACAAGTCAATTTATCTTTCAGTCTCTTTGTGTCGAACTACGGTGTTCTGACTTCCTCATTGCACGAGAGGATACGTAGGCATAACTTAACAGTTATCGAACAAAAGTCTCTGTCTATTCCCCCTCTCTCAGCATCATTCCCTTAGCCTCATTATCATGAGCATTTCATTCTTGTCCTTACACTGACACTGTATATATTACACTTCACTTCTTTTACACTGACACCTGTACATCCTTTTCCAGCTCTTTTATACACAGATTGCACTGACACTACCCCTTTAAAACACAAATATTTTAAACGTGGATCCCGTCGAGTACGACGGACAATCTGGGTGCTAATACCTTCCCAGGTTGTAACCAACCCCCTTTCTCAGTCTCTCTGGTTCGCAACCGTCTTATCCATATCTTTCTAGGTCTATGCAGCATTGCCTTTCCTCCGGGATAAAAATGTCTAGCTGACGACTCTTTTCATTCCCTGCGAGTTCACTCCTGTGTGTTCTCGCACACCCTCCTCTCGCCGACCGTTCGCGTCTGTACCCTATTTGACCCGGTGTCATTTGGTGGGAGCGACAGCTTAGCGACTCTGCTGGGGATCCTTATACTGCAACCAGGGCTTCTGGTTCTTTTTGTGGGTTCCTCCTAGCGCTTGATTGATTTGTGTTTACTGGGGTGTTATGTGCTATTTGTGTTTGCATATTTGTATTTATTTTTGCTTTATGTACAGTTGTTTTACTGCTTTCTTTACAGCTTTACATATATCATACTATCATACTGTCTGGCTGGATCTGGTTTTGCTTTGGTGGGTGGGGTTCTATTGAGAGTTAAGGTCCTATACCTGGGACCTGAGTGACACCTAGGCTAGAGTGGTTCATATTCTTTCCCATTCCATTTCGGTCTGGTGCGGGAATATGAAACACGGTTCAGATATGGGTTTCTTCTTGAGAACTCTGTGCTGCAGATTTCCTGTAGTGCTAGGGCTATCTGGGAAGCCTGCTAAGTCTGGATGACCTTTAGTATTGACCTTCAGAAACTGAGGTGAATTAGAGGAGGATCTTTTATGGTTATTGTAAACACTGTACCTCCGGGTTGGAAGTGTTTACACTTCTCATAACTGATCCAAGTCTGAGGATCCTTGTTTTAGAACACCACCTGTGAGGGGGTTGGGCTGTTTACAGGTTTGCAGGTACCCTTGACCTCAGCATACCCTGCTACTTTGTTTTGATTAAGAGTACTCCACTTTGGAACAGTTCTTGTGATTTTTAACCCTGGACATGTGACTCTTTATTTGGGTCCCCCACCTTGGTTACTGGACTTATGAACCTCCATCTGGATTTCTTGAAACATACATGGACTTATATCAAGGCAGTTAATCAGATCCAGCTTAATCACAAACCCTTGCATATCATTTGCATACATCATCATTGCATCATTTAACATGTGTTTATTTGTTTTTCAGGGTATCCATACTATATTTTGGCTTGGTTTTGACCCCTTCATCTGCATAGACCTACCTGCTTCAGCTACTGTTGTCACCAGCATCTGCCTGTCAGTGGCCCATCTTCAGTACTATTCTCCATCATCAGCATCTGTCTCAGCTCTTCTTCAGCAACATGGCACCCAAGAAGAGCAACATCTCCTACCATTTCTTTGAGCCTGAGCTGGCTAGCATCAGGAGGATCCAGACCCTGATTACTCCAAACCATATACCACTATTCAGAGAACATTATGGAGGCATCCTTGATGTGGTTATGGATTTGGACCCTTCCCAGAGGAGCTTGATTCATACTTGCCTGCAGTTCTATGATCCCCCTATGAGGTGCTTCACTTTTCAGGATTTTCAGTTGGGGCCTTTATTAGAGGAGTATTCATCATTGGTTGGTGTACCTGTCAGGGGTGGAGTCCCCTTCAACCCTGAGATGGCTTTTCCTAGTAATGAAGAGTTGGCAAGAGCATTGTATGTGGAACCCTCTCTGATTGGACAAAACATGACTACCAAGGCTGGGATCTCTGGTCTACATTTGGATTTCTTGATTTCTCAGGCCATCCTGAAGGCCTCCTTGGGAGAGTGGAAGGCAGTCTGTGCCTTATTGGCCCTTAGCATATATGGGGTCATATTATTTGCAGATGAGCCTAAGTTTATTAGCAAGAATGCATTCCACCTTTTCATTCTGAGGAACCCAGTGCCCACCTTACTGGGAGATTTCTACTACTCTGTTCACCAAAGGAATGAAAAGCAAAGAGGAAGATTGGTGAGATGCTGTGCTCCCCTGTTCCATACCTGGCTGCTCAAGCACTTGCCCAGGACTGATGCATTCTTGAATCCTCACCAGCCAAAGAATTGGGCTAGAAGACTCATTGCTTTGACCTCAGCTGACATCAGGTGGTGCACTCAGAGCACCAAGGGCAGGGACATCATTACTAGTTGTGGGCAGTTCCCCAATGTACCCCTGATAGGAGTGAAGAGTTGCATCAACTACAACCCTCTGCTATTCAAAAGACAATTGGGCTATGCATTGGTCCACCCTCCTAGAGCACAAGACTTGGCTGAGACCCTTTATTGTGAGATTAAGCCTAATCTGGCCATTGTCAGGCAAGCATCCTGGGCTTGGGACAATGTCCATACCAAAGGGATAACCATTCTAGGGAGATGCAACAATGTGGCCTCAGCTCAGTACTATGAGTGGTCTCATGCCAGGGCTCAAATTTCTGGGATGCCCTTCACCATTGAGGATGCACCTGGGCCCTCCACAGCACCACCTCCAGCCACTGTCAGCTTAGAGGAGTTTGAGAAACTAAAAGAGAGGAATGAGAATCTGACCCAGGCTCTACAGAAGACCCTCTGGGAGAGGAGTGATGGTCGGCTGGACATTGAGAGGTTAGAAAAGCTAAAGGTGGAGCATCTAGCCAGAATTGAGAAGTCAGAGGATTACATCAAGAAGTCAAGGGCTGGAGAACAGATTTTGAAGAATGCCTGCAAGGAGGCTCAGTTCCAAAAGGCCAGGACTGATTTATATCTGAAGGAGAGTCAAGCTAGGTGGGTCAGGATCACCGAAGCTCGTACTCAGGAAGATAAAAGGACTCAGGACAAGATTGAGCAGTTGGAGGCTAGTGCAAAGGAGCAACAGGAAGCCCTACTAGCAGCCCAGAGGGAGATCTCAGAGTTGAAGATTAGAGCTGGTGTGAAGAGGTCAAAGGACCAGAGTCGACACAAGAAGCTAACTGCAGCTGTTACTACCAGGAATCTCCTTATCAGGAACCTCACAGAGCGTCCAGCTGATCCTGTGACTGAAGCACTTCTAAAGGAAGTTCAGGAGGATGAGTTTGGTCTTGGTGTCTGACTTTTGCTTGTTGTTGCTTTCATTTCATTGTACTTTTCCTTTTTGTGTTGTATTTTGACCCCTCAGAGGGCATGTTTTGTAAAAAACAAACTATGTATCATTTACTTTTTGTAATATATATGTTGGTTTGTTTTATCTGAATTCCTTCAAGAAACATCAAAAGCATCTTCCTCAGGGGTCTGGAAAGGTCAAAACCAAGTGCCAAGCCGGATACCTTGGAAACAAATAAGCATAACTGCATTGCATACTAACCTTTTGTTTTGTTTTGTAGGTTTTTGTCTGTTTTTGTTACTAACTCTGTTGTGGTTCAGGAACTATTGCTCGACGTCGGGTGTTCCCACTCAATCGTCCACACAGATATCCAACCCGCAACAACCTTCCGGGTATACAGATGGACCAGGTACAACAGGACCTTACAGAGGTCAGGGCTCAAATGGCCAATGAGAGACTGGAAATGAGGAATCAGATGACACAATTTATGGAGGTGATGAATGGTTTGGCTCAGAGCCAAGAGAGATTAAGAGCCTTGGTAGAGAGGCAGACTCAGGAGGATCCCCATCTAGGGACTGGTGGGACAAGCAACAATGAGAGGGTCCAGCCTCATATCAACCCACCTGTATTTGGACCCCACCTTCATCCAGAGATCAACATCCCTGCTAATGCGCAAGGGAATGCTACTACAGGTAGAGTACTGCAAGAAGACCCCCAGGAAGATCAGTTCACAGTGATGGGAGCTGGGGATGAGGCCTATGACAGAAGGCTGGATGAAATTGCTGAAAAATTGAGGTCCTTGGAGTCTCAAAACTCTTTGGGTTTTGATGTAATGGACATGGGCTTAGTGGACGGGGTCAGGATTCCCCACAAATTTAAACCACTATGCTTTGAAAAGTACAACGGGACTTCCTGTCCACGGACCCATTTGCAATCCTTTCTGGGGAGGCTGAAGGCATATACCATGGATGAAAAGCTATGGATGTTTTATTTCGAAGATAGCTTAATAGGAGCTTCAAGGGAATGGTACTCTCACTTGACTAGAGCAACCATCAGATGTTGGAAAGACTTGGCCGAGGCCTTCATAAGACAATACCAGTATAACTTGGATATGGCTCCCAACAGGACCCTCCTGATGGGAATGTCACAATCATCTAGAGAAAGCTTCCGAGAGTACGCCCAGAGGTGGAGACAGCTTGTTGCTGCTGTCCAACCACCCATGTCGGAGAGGGAGATGGCCGACATGTTTATGAACACCCTCCAAGGGACATACATTGATAGGCTAGCTGCCTTTTCTTCTACCAGCTTTGCAGATGTCGTTATAGCTGGAGAAAGAATTGAGAGCCTATTAAAGATGGGCAAAATCTCTGACAACGGTGCCAGCTCATCCAGCAACACAAGAAAGCCTTTTGTGGGCCCAAGAAGAACTGGTGAGACCAATGCTATCCATACCAGCAGGGGCAGACCCCAATATGTTCATAGGTCTGTGGCAGCAGTCACCATTCCCGCTCCAATTCATCCACAACCAGCTTATCAACCACAGCAACAAAATTACCAGCAACAAACTCAGTATCCTCCTCAGAGAAACTACAACAACACCAGCAACAACAATCAGCAAAGACCATTTCAACAGAGACCATCTCAGGCCAATATGGTGATCGATCTGATCCCTATGCCTTATGCCACATTACTGCCACAACTCCTGAAACTCAACCTGGTTGAGCTAAGGACATTGGCACCTCCAGATCCTGCCAGCCTGCCCAGAAATTACGACGCCAGCGCCAGATGTGCGTTTCACTCAAATGCACCTGGCCACAGTACAGAGAAGTGCAGAGCCTTGCACATAAAGGTACAAGACCTGGTAGACTCTAAAGCTCTAAACTTTGCCAAACCACGGAGGACCCATAATCAACGCTATTGAGGAAGATAAGCCGTCTTACTTAATAACCAGTGTGAGTCAGATCCGGACACCCTTGGTGGAGATTAAAGCTCAACTCCTTGAATGTCAAATGTTCCCCGGATGTGAGCTAGGATGTGCTTATTGCAACATTTCAGTGAATGGGTGTGATAACTTGAGAAATGGCATAGATGGTCTCATCCAGAGTGGCCTACTTCAAATCACAACATCAATACCTACCAATCCAGCAATCTCCTTAACAACAATTCCCGAGTCTTCTACAACTGCAACAACTATTGTTCCGAACAACTCTTCAATCTCATCAACAAATGCTTCATCTGTCACTTCAACAGACCAAATATCAACAAACATCCCTTCTACAACTTCAGCACCACTTCATTTAGAACCTCCTACAACAGCAACACCCATCCAGTCAACAGTGTCTCCTACAACATCAACAGCAAACAATGAAAATGTCTCAACGGTTACAATTTATTATGATCCTGCAAATGATTCAGCCTACAACTCACAAAATGCCACTCCTATCAGAGCACCGGTTACAATATACTATGATCCACATACTATCATGGTCCCTTCTGCAGCTGCTATCAGTCCAGTCACTATCACAGTGCCTGGGCCAGTACCTTATGAAAGCAGTAATGCCATCCCCTGGCATTACGGCTCCGATCTATACTGCGAAGGACAGAAAATCACTCTTGAACCATCAACTTCTTCACCACAAATAGACAATGTGGGGGGAGGCGGAGGCTTCACTCGAAGCGAACGTCTCTTTGCCCCGCAACATCCAAGACCCAGTGCCGAAGCAGAAGCTGCTGCCAAGGCAAAAGGGAAGAGCACGGTGCAAGAAGAAAAAATTGTTAAAGAAGCTTTGAAAACACCTTTTGATCAAGAGGTTGATGAATTCATGAGAATCATCAAGAAAAGTGATTACAAGATAGTGGACCAGCTTCACCAGACTCCTTCCAAGATCTCCATTTTATCATTGTTAATGTGCTCCGAGGCTCACCGGAACGCATTGCTAAAAGTCTTGCACGCAGCTTATGTGCCAGAGGAGATCACAGTCAATCAGTTGGAAGCTGTGGTTGGAAATGTTAACGCTAGTCATGGACTAGGATTTACCAACACTGATTTGACTACGGAAGGCCGCAATCACAATAAGGCTTTGCACATTACCATGGAATGTAAGGGTGCAGTTCTTTCCCATGTACTGGTAGACACAGGGTCATCCCTCAATGTCTTACCTAAAAAAGCCCTTGTGAAGCTGGAGTATGAAGGATTGGCATTGCGTCCCAGCAACTTGATAGTGAGAGCCTTTGACGGTTCTAAGAGATCAGTTCTGGGGGAAATTGAGTTGCCTATAATGATTGGCCTACAAACTTTCAAAACGACCTTCTACGTGATGGACATTCAGCCGGCCTACAGCTGTTTGTTGGGTAGACCTTGGATTCACGCCGCTGGCGCAGTTACGTCTACCCTTCACCAGAAGTTAAAATTCGAGTGGGAGGGCCAAGTCGTTACTATTTGTGGGGAGGAAGATATTTTTGTTAGCCACCTGGCTACATACAAATACATTGAGATGGATGGGGAGATCCACGAAACTATGAGTCAAGGGTTTGAGGCCTTGAACATAAATGAAGCATCCGTTGTACCTGGAACCTCAATGACATCTTATCAACAAGCCCGGAAGGTTGTTGAAGAAGGGACTGCCCAAGGCTGGGGCAAGTTGCTGCCCATGGAGAAGAAAGAGGATAGATTTGGGTTGGGTTACAAACCAACACAACAAGATCAAGCAGAGGCTGCTAAGGAGCCCAATTTTGTCAGTGGGGGGATGCTCACCCCCGATGCTGTGAACAACTTGGAAGACGAGGATGAAAGCGACCGCAACCTGGAAAGTTGGATCCGTCAAAAGATCCCGGGGAGCAGTATCTCAAACTGGTCTTCCCAGGAAATTATAAGAGTTACTCCTGCAGAGTAATTATTATTTCCTGTATTTTTAAGCATGCATCAAGTCTTGCATCTTGCCCAAG
Source organism: Lathyrus aphaca (assembly GCA_963966055.1). NCBI lineage: Eukaryota > Viridiplantae > Streptophyta > Magnoliopsida > Fabales > Fabaceae > Lathyrus > Lathyrus aphaca. The sequence continues at coordinate 19,766,188 of OZ014525.1, forward strand.
ATGACAAGACTCATTTTGTAATCGGGCCATCTGTAATTTTGTGCAACAAGATTAATCAATGAAATATCAGACATCTTTTTGCAAATGAGTCTTTTTCTTTTCCGTTCGCTGTTTTTTCATTTTTCTTTTTGTATAGAAATAAATGGCAATGTTTTCAAAATGACGACTTTATTTCACTTTTCTAAACAAAGATTAAAATCAATCACTAAAATGAACAAACTGAACCCTTGCAGAGAGTGCCTTCCAGACCGCACCAACAACAGCACGGCTATGACTTCGTATGACTTTGACAATCCAATCAATCAAGCTGATGAAGGGGTTGAAGAAGAGTATGAGCTTCCTGAAGAGCTAGCCAGGTTGTTGAGACAAGAGGAAAAGGTTATCACTCCTCATCAGGAGGAGGTTGAAACGATTAATCTTGGTACAGATGAAGACGTGAAAGAAGTTAAAATCGGGGCCTGCTTACAAGACTCAGTGAAGAGACAACTGATTGACCTGCTTCAAGAGTATGTGGACGTGTTTGCTTGGTCTTATCAAGATATGCCAGGGTTGGACACCGACATTGTTATGCACAAGCTGCCTTTAAGAGAAGATTGCCCGCCGGTTAAACAGAAACTGCGCCGTACTCGCCCAGACATGGCAATGAAAATCAAAGAAGAGGTACAAAAGCAGTGGGACGCCGGGTTCCTTGCTGTAACTAGCTATCCACCGTGGGTTGCTAACATAGTACCTGTGCCTAAGAAAGACGGCAAAGTAAGGATGTGTGTTGACTACCGGGATCTGAACAGAGCCAGCCCGAAAGATGACTTCCCATTACCTCACATTGATGTATTGGTGGATAACACGGCTCAATTCTCGGTATTCTCCTTCATGGACGGATTTTCATGATACAATCAGATCAAAATGTCACCTGAAGACATGGAGAAGACAACCTTCATCACACCCTGGGGCACATTCTGTTACAAGGTGATGCCATTCGGACTGAAGAATGCCGGTGCAACATATCAACGGGCTATGGTGACATTATTCCACGATATGATCCATAAAGAAATCGAATGTTATGTGGATGACATGATTGCCAAGTCCCTCACTGAAGAAGACCACCTGGTAAATCTGCTGAAGCTATTCAAACGACTGAGAAAGTACCAACTGAAGTTAAACCCCAACAAATGCACATTCGGGGTGCGATCTGGTAAGCTGCTGGGATTTATTGTAAGCGAGAAGGGGATTGAAGTTAACCCTGATAAAGTCAAAGCTATTCAAGAGATGCCTGCACCGAAGACTGAGAAAGAAGTTCGAGGGTTCTTAGGTCGATTGAACTACATTTCACGGTTCATATCTCACCTTACAGCAACCTGCGAACCCTTGTTCAAGCTGTTAAGAAAAGAACAAACGGTCAGGTGGAATGAAGACTGCCAGAAGGCTTTTGACAAGATCAAAGAGTACTTGCAAGAACCTCCAATCCTTATGCCTCCAGTTGAAGGAAGACCTCTGATCATGTACTTGACAGTATTAGAAGAGTCAATGGGGTGTGTGCTGGGCCAGCATGACGAGTTTGGTCGAAAAGAGTATGCAATATACTACCTGAGCAAAAAGTTTACCGACTGTGAACAACGTTATTCACTGCTCGAGAAAACTTGTTGTGCTTTAGCGTGGGCTGCTCGCCGACTGAGACAGTATATGTTGACCCACACTACTTTGTTGATCTCAAAGATAGATCCGGTCAAGTACATATTTGAGAATCCAGCACTTACCGGACGGGTTGCAAGATGGCAAATGATCCTCACAGAATATGATATCCAGTACACCTCTCAGAAAGCCATCAAAGGCAGTGTATTGTCCGAATATCTTGCTGAGCAACCTATTGATGATTACCAGCCTATGAGATTTGACTTCCCTGATGAAGACATCATGTTCATAAAAGCAAAAGATTATGAAGAGCCTGTTCACACTGAAGGGCCTGACCCGGAAGAAGAATGGACTATGATGTTTGATGGGGATGTTAACATGAATGGTCGTGGTGTTGGTGCAGTACTCATTACACCTAAAGGAGTTCACATGCCTTTCTCGGCAAAGCTCACCTTCAACTGCACTAACAACGAAGCTGAATACGAAGCTTGCATTATGGGTCTTGAGGAAGCCATTGACCTCAGGATCAAGACATTGACTGTATTCGGAGATTCAGCTCTGGTAGTTAATCAAACCAACGGAAAATGGTACACACACCAGGATCATCTGATACCTTACAGGGATTATACAAGGAGGTTATTGACCTTCTTTACAACAGTCAAACTTGAGTATATCCCCCGGGACGAGAATCAGTTTGCAGATGCTCTGGCTACCATTTCATCCATGATCAAAGTTCAAGCTGCCAACTTTGTACCTCAGATTTCAGTATCCAGACTAGGATTTACCAGCATATGTGTTCGCAGCAGATGTTGTCAAAGATGATAAGCCTTGGTTCCATGATATTAAGTGCTTCTTGGAGGATCAAACATACCCACCTGGGGCATCTTCCAATGATAAGAAGACACTAAGAAGGCTTGCTGGTAGTTTCTTTCTGAACACTGATGGTTCCTTATACAAGAGAAACTTTGATATGGTACTCCTCAGATGCGTTGATAGAACAGAAGCAGACTTGTTAATGCACGAGGTGCACGAAGGATCCTTTGGTACCCATGCAGGAGGGCATGCAATGGCAAAGAAATTATTAAGATCAGGTTATTACTGGATCACAATGGATGCCGACTGTTGTGCTTATGCCAGAAAATGCCATAAATGCCAGATTTATGCGGATAAGGTGCATGTGCCTCCCAATCCTTTGAATGCGATGTCTTCACCCTGGACCTTTGCTATGTGGGGCATTGACATGATTGGCAAGATTGAACCGACTGCTTCAAATGGCCACAGATTCATCCTGGTTGCCATTGACTATTTCACCAAGTGGGTCGAAGCTGCTTCCTATGCAAACGTTACAAGACAAGTGGTAGCCCGATTTCTGAAGAGAGATATCATCTGTCGGTATGGAGTTCCCGAGCGAATCATTACTGATAATGGTTCCAACTTAAACAACAAAATGATGGCAGAGCTATGCCGGGACTTCAAGATCCAACACCATAATTCTTCTCCTTACAGGCCAAAGATGAACGGCGCTGTTGAGGCAGCTAATAAGAATATCAAGAAGATTGTGCAGAAGATGGTAGTCACTTACAAAGACTGGCATGAAATGCTACCGTTTGCCTTGCATGGGTACCGCACGTCAATCAGAACATCCACTGGGGCAACACCGTATCAGCTTGTGTATGGTATGGAGGCAGTCCTACCTGTTGAAGTTGAATTACCCTCCCTACGGGTACTGATGGATGTTAAGCTGAACGAAGCAGAATGGGTCCGATCCCGATGCGAACAACTGAGTCTGATTGAAGAGAAGAGATTGGCTGCAATCTGTCATGGGCAGTTATATCAGAAAAGAATGAAGAAAGCCTTCGATCAGAAAGTCAGGCACCGAGAGTACCAAGTAGGAGATCTTGTGCTGAAAAGAATCCTCCCTCCTCATACAGACCACAGGGGCAAGTGGACCCCGAACTATGAAGGACCATTCGTAGTAAAGAAAGTTTTCTCAGGTGGAGCACTCATGCTCAGCACCATGGATGGTGAAGACTTCCCGTCCCCTGTGAATGCAGATGCAGTTAGAAAATACTTCGCATAAAATGACCCGCTGGACATAAAAACAGAATGTAAGTCCAGGCAAAAATAGGGCATCCCGGCGAGTCAAAAACAGAATAAAAGACTCGGGCAAAAATAAGGGAAAACAAATGAAAAATGTACACCCGCTGAGTTGAAAAGCCGCATTGGACAACTCAGGCAAAAATGGGTATCCCGATGGATTGAAAACCCGAAAGGGCGATCCATGCAAAATAAGGGAACAAGCGAACAATTGCATACTGAATTCGTCTGTATCACCCACAACTTGGTAAATCTCGAAAGGATCAAGCTTCACTCAGAATCGGCCTCCTTCAGAAAAGCAAGAAGAGAAGAACGTCAAATGTCATACGAGTCATAGCAAAAGGGGAAGCTCCTTGAAGCGTCGACAACATTGCCAACACCTTTTTGTTTCTCAATTTGTAACAATCTCCTCATTTCAGGAGATATGTTTCTTTGACTGTATCTTGCCAATTCAGGGCACATGAATTAATAAAATCAGATTTTTAGTCATGTTTCGTCTTGTACATTTTTATTTGCAAAGAATGTCTGATGTCTTTTAAAAAAAAAAACTGATTGCATAAATACGGATGTTTATCTTCAAAAATGATACGTGCTTGCAAGAAATGTACTTACTCCCAAGAGTGTCTGAACTCTCATAACGGGATCCAGTAAAGGATACCTCGGGATTACTTGTGCATCTCTCTGTCTTTGCAGGATTGCAGGTATTCAAAACGCAACTCGGGGCATGAAAGCTTCATCCCAGCATGCTGGCAAATCAGTACTCACTCAGTCTTAGCACCCAAAGTGCTCTCTCCCAGCTGAGTTGCCACTTGTTACTTCTCCCAGCCGAGTTGCCAATCATCCTTTCTCCTCAGCCAAGTACAAAAGCCAGGGAACCATCTCCCCACAGAGTTCCAGCCTCTATCCAGAAGAGCAACGCATGAAGGAATCACAACAGAGTGACGAAAAGCTTCTACAAACCCCAGTTGGGTCTCTCATTTACCGGAATAGGTCCATCACTGACCCATTTCCCCAAGCAGATATATCTTGTCAAATCTACCAATGATCTCATCCCCAGCTGGGATGTTCATTTCAAGCAGATCGACTAGAGATTTTCACAGCAACAGGATCCGAATCCCGAATTGGTATCCTTGCATAATCATAGCATTCGCATCATATTCACCCCACAGAGCGTAGCATTCCGTCTAACACGGAGCATTATGGCAAAAATCAAACATATTGCATAATCATAAGCCATGTTCTGATTCAAACACTGGTGAATATTGACAATCCATCAATATACAGAATACCCCCCAGATTCCCCAGCGGAGAGCTAAGGCTGAAGCAGTTGCCTCACATTCACAAACACCAGTATATACTCCCTATGGCACTCGTCCGTGTCATATCCCCAGCAGAAAGCCAAAGCGTCCCCTTTGCACTCTCAGATACTCATATATACAATTCCTTGACATCCGTCCATGTCATTTTCCCCAGCACAGCAACATAAACACTTTATATATCAGATATTTGTTTATACTATACTTCTCTCCTTTTGACACTCGTCCGTGTCACTCTCCCCAGCAGATTAAACACTCATCTATACATCACTCATACTTACTACTCATGTTACTTATACAGATGCTCGTCCGTATCTTGTATACACCGTTTATATCCCCACAGATTCGACACTAGTCCATGTTCTTTGTTAACCAGTGGGTACTCATCCGTACCATCATCTCAGAACATATGTCAAGCGTTTGTTTCTACCTGATACTCGTCCGTATCATAGTCTTAAGGATGCTCGTCCGCATCTTTAATCCATAAACTGTGTCAAACATTTTTGTCTTCTTGAATTTAGACACTCGTCTGTGTCTACTATTCCCCAGAAGAGTCCCTTCAGATTCAACACTCGTCCGTGTTCTCTGTTAACCAGTTGATACTCGTCCGTATCATCATCTCTGAACACGTGTCAGTATTTGTTTCTACCCGATACTCATCCGTATCATAGTCTTAAGGATGCTCGTCCGCATCTTTTCTCTATACACAAACATCTAAACACTTGTACCTTTTATTTCTTGGATATAAACACCCGTCCGTGTTTACTATTCCCCAGTAGATCGCCGGTAAAGCAAAGTTTCTTTTTTATCTGACATTCGTCCTATGTCATGATAAACCTTGAGAGCAGCCGTCCCCTGCTAGGTGATCGTCCTTCACCTCTTGATGGTCGTCCTCCATCATGATCGTCCGATGGCCGTCCCCATCGTTGATCCTTTTATCCGACATTCGTCCTATGTCGTGATATTTAGCAGCCGTCCCCTGCTAGGTGATCGTCCTTCACCTTTTGATGATCGTCCTTCATCATTTTATCCAATGGCCGTCCCCATTGTTGATTTTGGTTATCTGACATTCGTCCTATGTCATGATAAACCCTGAGAAAAGCCGTCCCCTGCTAGGTGATCGTCCTTCACCTCTTGATGGTCGTCCTCCATCATGCTCATCCGATGGTCGTCCCCATCGTTGACCTTTTATCCGACATTCGTCCTATGTCGCGATATTTTCGGCAGTCGTACCCTGCCAGGTGATCGTCCTTCACCTTAGATGACCGTCCCTCATCTTATCCCCAACAGAGCAGCCGTCCCCTGCTAGGTGATCGTCCTTCACCTTTGATGACCGTACCTCATCATCTGTTTATTTCATTTATTCTTTAACCCGATGACCGTCCCCGTCGTGGTCCCTTTTCCTTTTCCTGATGATCGTCCTTCATCAGTTTAGCCCGATGGCCGTCCCCATCGTTGGTTACATTACTTTATAAACTTGATGGCCGTCCCCATCATTTTTCATTAGATCCCAGAGAATATTATAACTTTACTTGATGGCCGTCCCCATCATAATTCCTTTATCCCCAGCATGTCGGCCGTCCCCGTCATTGCTTTATTTCCCGCACTTTTTCCAGCATGTCGGCCGTCCCCGTCATTGCTCTTTACCCAACAGTCGTCCTCTGCTCGACGGTCGTCCTCCGTCGCCCACACTTTACAATATACTTAATTTCTTTTAAAATCTATATCCCTTTTCTTCTTCATTCTGTGAGTGCAAATTTTGGACTGTCTTTGGTATTCAACCACAAGTTATCTTGTTTGCCTGTTAAGCCGTTGCTTACATTCTGCACAGCTAACTCATGTTTGAATAGGGGCAGCTGTAAACACCCCAAATTTGCCCTCACCCATTCACACCATGGCTTGTGATCATTTCATATGCATAAACTCAATCATAGCATCTCATATCACATTTTTGATTCACTGCATTGATTCTAAGTCATCTGCATCTAGGGTTTGTGATCTGAGCAATCCAAGGACTTCTTGGGCCAATCCAAAGGCCATCTATCACTTCAAAGGGGTCCATGTATGTTCAAACATCATATTATATCCTCTCAAAGTCAAGAATGTCAAATAATCACAAGAGCTGAGAATGGCATGGAAGCAGAGCCAGGTTTGACTGCACAGATGACCTAAAATTAGGGTTTTGGTTTCAAAGGCCATAACTCCAAATTTTTTGGTCATTCTTGTTTCTATTGGTCTCTATATGGTATAGGGAGTATGCATATCAATTTTCATGAAGAAATTCCATGGGGAAGTCATCTGATCAAGAGTTGACTTTTCAAGCAAGTCAGTGCAAAATCAGGGCATCTGAGGCCCCCAATGACCCAACCAAAGGGTGTTCTTCATCATTTTGATTGTATATGATCTTTATTTGATCATGGAAGATGTTTGAAGTTCACAAAATTGAAGAATTTCAAGTCTTTTGCAAAGTTGACTTTTTGGGAAAGTTTGACTTTTAATGAAATTGCCATTTTAGGAAACTTTTTCAACCTTTACTTTTTGATTCAAAAATGCTTCAAATGAAAAAACTTTGGTCATGAAAGTTGTAGAATGGATCATTCCCTTTTCAAAAAGTACAAGAACATGACCTAATTCATTTTGGATCAAAAGTTATGGCTTGTCAAAGATGGCTAAAATCACAAAATTTCAAGTTTTCTACCAAAGGGACATTTTGCAAAATGGTTTGTTCAAGTGTTCTAAAGGCCTCAAATGTGTATCATTTCCACACAACATGATCATACAACCTCTAAACTTCAGAATGCACCAAAGAATCACACATTTTTATGGCCTATGGAACAAGATTTTTCATAAGAAGCAAAAGTGAACCAACTTGCAAAACTCATCATAAGTTACAATCCACTTGCTTGCTAGCTTGCTGATCCATCCTAGGGTTCTCCCCACATCATGCTGCGCAGGACAAACCTTTTGTCCTTGGCTATAAAGTAGCCCATGCTTCTCTTACACAACTTTGACCTTTTGGCAACTTGAGCCATACCTATCACAAAAGCACACATCACTTCTTCTGACCAATCCCAATTGTTTATGAAAACAAAAAGCAAGCCAAAGCAACTACAACAGAAGCCTGAAGCACCCTCTAAGACAGCATTCCCATTTTCACCTCATCTTGCAAAAGCATTCGAAACTACTTGCACAAGCCAAAAACACAAAAACAAACTTCACAAACAATCTCACCATGTTTCACTGAACACAAACCAACCCTTAAAACAGCCTGAAAGCCACTGAATCAAAGATACGATTTCTGCCCCTCATTGAGCAGAACTTCAGCCATCTTTCAAACCAGCCAAAATAAACTTGCTCTAAGCCTTTCAGAAGCACAAAGGAGATCATAGGAGTGGTTTTGCACAAGAGAAGAGGTCAGAAAGCTCCAAACTGAAAAGCTTCAACTCAGGTAGCTTCAAGAACTTTTTTTCCAGAACTTGCATTTTAAGTTTCTAAATGAATCTACATGCTTCACTGATCATCCTGATATAATTTGTTTTGAAAATGATTAAGAAATGAGCATGTATTGAACTTCTGAAAGTTTTGTTCATTTTCACGATTTGCTTCGAATCTTGTTTTTGGTGAATCATAAATGTGTTTTGTTTGCTGATTCATGATGTATGATGCTTGGGGATCATTTCTGGGCAAGAAATTTGGGGTTTAGTGACCTAGGGAAGAAGTTAGGTGTTTTGGCCTGCCGGAGAAGATAACCGGAACCACTGTTCCGGTCATCTGAAAGTAATTAGGGCTGGATTAGGGCTTAATCATTAATTAGCGAAATTTGAATTTCAGCCCTTGGATGTGGCGCCAAGTCAACTCCCGCGCGCGTGTATTTGAATCCTGACCCTTTGATTTGCATACTTTTCTTTTTTCAGTTTAAATTCATATTAATTTACATTTTATTTCATTTCTTTTCTCCAATTTATTTAAAATAGCAAAACAATTTTAAAAATTCTGGAAATTTTTGTACAAACTTTTATTAATTTTCAGAAACCAAAAACATTTTTATTTTTATTTTTTGCATTAAAAAAATATTTTAAATCATTTAAAAGTTTATTTTTAATTAATTAATGAGAATTAACTAATTAAAAATACTTTTAAGTATTTAAAAATCACCAAAAAATTCATGAAACATTTAAAAACATTTATAAACATTGTCCAACTATCAAACCAAATTTATTTTTTGATCTTGATGCCTTTTGGCAATTTTCAATGGAATTAATTTCATTTCAAGGCATTATTTTGATCCAAACTTCAAAAAATCATTTTTGCCTAACCATCGAGAGTTGGACTTTGATTCTTTTTGCATTGCATTTTGTTTAGCATGTAGTTTGTGAGATTAAATTGGCATGATTTGATCTTTCATTTTCCATTTGTTTGACATTTTTCTTGTTAAGGTACCCTAAAACCCTAGAAATCTTAGGAAATTCATAACTTTAATTAGGTTAAGAGTTAGAACCCCTCCTTTGGGAAGTGAGTTTGTGTAGGGTTAGGTTTCCTTTGAGTGCATTTTCAATTTTTTATCATGATGTTTGCTTCTGGTTTTGATTTTTGTTTGTTGCATTGATCATAAACCCTAATTTGGGCTTCCTTCTGCATTCATCTTGCATTTGCTTGCATACCATGACTTGCTATAGCATTTTGTGCATCCATTTGATTCATTGGACATCTTAAGACATATTGGAATCATGTTTGATCATTGCTTCTTGCATTTGCCATGTTGTATGTCAGTTGCATTTCATAACTTTTCATGTATGTTCATGGTTCTAAGCATGCTCCATTTGCATCCATATGTTCATGTGATCATCCTCATGCCTTGTTTCATGTTTGCATCATCTCATAACATCATTATCATCACACTTGTGCTTCTGGTTTTGGTATACACCATGTCATCTCATCTCATTTTGCATTGCATTGCATTCCTTTCACTAACATTTCAGGTGGTAAGTCATTTTGGGAAGTGAATTTGCCTTCACTTCTCACAACTTCTTTTCATATCTCTTATGCATCTTTACTGCATTTTGCTTTGTGTTTGAGATTGAGCTTGCTCTTTATTCTTCATCTTAATTTCTTTCTTCAAGTGACTTGTCTTCTTAAATGAAGCAAGTTACTTTGCTTCTCTTTGCTCCTTTCACCTGCTTCCTGGTGGTTCCATTGAAGATTTCTTTCTCAAACCTCACAAACCTTAGGAACAACCAAGCATGACAATGATTAGGGTTTTGATTAGTCCCCCACTTAGTTTTTTTACCTTTGTGTCTCATTGAGTCTTCTATTCTCATCTCATAATCAGGGACCAAACCCTAAAGGCTTTAAGGCTTTGTGATTAAGCTTATGCCTGCATCCTTCTATTAGGATGGAGTGTATAACTTTAATCCTAAGTGTTAAACCCTTAATGTGTTTAAATCCTTTAATCAATTCACATAATAATCATCAAGACATCAAGCTTGTAACTTGGGCCTTGCATTAGGGTTCTAATTCTTCCTTAATTGGTTAAGAAGGACTAACCCTAGTGTTAATGGACAAGTCCCCCTCAAGTTGTCTTACAAACCCTAAAACTCACTTCATCATCATACCACTAACTAAAATCCACTTAATAAAGGCTTTGTTTTGTCATGAGTTTAATCCCTAATCATGGATTAAGTTGAGGAGCTTTCCTCAGCTTAAACATTCTCATCTATTATCCTTCTATTAGGATGGTGTAATGAGTCTGTTTAATCCTTGATTATGGCTTAACCTCATTACTCAACACTAAACAAAAACAACAAAAACATCTAAATAATTACAAGTAGGTTAATGATCTTAGTCTTACATCATGGTGATTAAGTGTGATATGCTGACTTCACACTTAAGGTATTCTCATTACCCCTAATCATAGGGAAGATGTGATGAGTTTACTAACCCATTGGTTTAGGCTTAAGCTCATTGACTTATGACAAACTTTCAAAAGCAATAAAAGACTGAAAACTCAAAAACAAACAATAATCGTCTCCTCCGGGATTCTTTTCTCATCTCATTCACTCACAAACGAGAACTTGCTTCTTCCGTCTGATGCAAGACAGTTTGCATCTGTGCCAGATAGATCATACACTTGAGCATAAGCAAGTAAGCAGTTCACAAGTCAATTTATCTTTCAGTCTCTTTGTGTCGAACTACGGTGTTCTGACTTCCTCATTGCACGAGAGGATACGTAGGCATAACTTAACAGTTATCGAACAAAAGTCTCTGTCTATTCCCCCTCTCTCAGCATCATTCCCTTAGCCTCATTATCATGAGCATTTCATTCTTGTCCTTACACTGACACTATATATATTACACTTCACTTCTTTTACACTGACACCTGTACATCCTTTTCCAGCTCTTTTATACACAGATTGCACTGACACTACCCCTTTAAAACACAAATCTTTTAAACGTGGATCCCGTCGAGTACGACGGACAATCTGGGTGCTAATACCTTCCCAGGTTGTAACCAACCCCCTTTCTCAGTCTCTCTGGTTCGCAACCGTCTTATCCATATCTTTCTAGGTCTATGCAGCATTGCCTTTCCTCCGGGATAAAAATGCCTAGCTGACGACTCTTTTCATTCCCTGCGAGTTCACTCCTGTGTGTTCTCGCACACCCTCCTCTCGCCGACCGTTCGTGTCTGTACCCTATTTGACCCGGTGTCATTTGGTGGGAGCGACAAATTAGATCACTTTAAAATTGTTTGGCTTGTTTGCTTTATACTTATCTGCTGGGTGCTCTTATGTGTGAAAGATCCTAACCCGGATCTAGTGTACCTTAGGTAAATGGCAATAGACCAAGGAAACTATACGGCGTATACCTATATGGTTTATCTGGTGGCCATAGTTAGTGTGACTTCTTGGTTGGTGCTTATGTTCCTTAAGTCAAGTTGAGGATAATATGAGGCTGCCATATGTTGTCAATGCACTAACTAACTTTTAGAACCCTAGTTATCCCATCTTGGCCTTTAGAAAGTAGTGAGATAACCGGCTTTGGTGCAGACTGAAGTTGGTTGATACTCGATGCTACACTCATTGAGATTCTAAACTCGGAGGGTTTTGGTTGGCAAGTAAGTTGCCTACTGAACAACCACCCTTGTGAAGGATCAATGATATTGAGATCCCTTGGAGATATCCTACATTCTCTTCATACTCGTACTACAAGGGCAAGAGGAACTTTGATGTGATGCATACCTTTGCTCTCTAGGTGGTTTATTTCTCACCTTCCTCGCTCAGTAATGAAGAATGAACAGGGGTTCAGGTGGTCCAAAAGAATTATGTCACTCTCTCATTCAGACATCCATTGGTGCTCCAGATCTATGGAGAATATCACTATCATTGACCGTTGTGGGGAGTTTCCTAATGTGCCACTTCTAGGCATAAGAGGAGGCATCACCTACAACCCATCTCTAGCTTTACGACAGTTTGGTTACGCTCGAAGTGATGGCCCACATGACATGTTGATTCAGGGCATTGTGTTTGACTACGACAACGATCTTCAAGGTTACCGTCAGAGATTCATACGAGCATGGGGAAAAGTAAACAGGGTTGACAGCAAGACACTGGAGCCTAAGTACACTATTCCTATGGAAGCCTATCTCAGATGGGTACGATCTCGTGCTCAGACTCTCATGATGCCATATCCTGCTATCCTGCCAGTTACCATGGAACCTGTTGCTGAAGGAGACACTGCTTATACCATCCTTCACCCAGACATGCCTACTGACATGGAAGACTTGCAGAGATCCTGGATCCAACTGAAGGAGCAAAGGGATACTTTCGAGGCTCATTACAAAGCAAGCCAAGAAAGAATCCTGGAACTAACAAAGCAACTTCACGAGGAACGGAATCTCAACTCATACCTCAACACAAAGAGGAAACGTCCATGGGAGACTTAAAACCCCATCTTTTGTACTTATTTCATTTCATTTTTTGTAAGCCCAAGAGGCAAAACAAATTTATTACTAATAAAAGTTTACCTTCTTGTTTGTTTAAGCAAATTTAAATCCTGCGGTCCTTGAAAACATTGCATATACATTCACATATCATCTCATTGCATCACAGGTTTATAATTGTGCACAGGTTTCTCATCTTCTCGCTGTTTATTTCAGCAATGGCTCTTGAACAAACAGTTAAGGATCTCCAGACACAAAATGCACAGTTCCAAGAGCTGATCCTGAACCTGACCAAGGGGCAAGATGAATTGAAGACATTGCTGGCCAAGAAGACTAAGAAAACTAGAAGGTCAGGTGGCCTGATCAACATGGGAAGAAGGTTCAAAGGTCTTGCCAAGACCAAAGAACCAGTTGAAGACTATGAATCTGAAGAATCTGAAAAAGAGGGAGGCAGTCTCCACAACACTATGGGGGACTCTGATTCTGAGGCTAATTACTACCATGAGCCTAATGAAGACAAATTTAAGATGCTGGTGGATAGAATGGGTACTATGGAGTTGCAGAAGTCTTCTGGGCTGGATTTTGAAGATTTGAGTTTGATATCTGGGGTAGTCATACCCATTGGTTTCAAGGTTCCTACCTTTGTTGTTTATGATGGGGTCTCTTGTCCCAAGCTGCATCTGAGGTCTTATGTCATAAGAATTCAACCTCACACTGCTGATAAGAAGTTGTGGATCCAATTTTTCCAAGAGAGCTTATCTGGAGCTCAATTGGAGTGGTATTATCAATTGGAAAGTGTCAACATCAGGGATTGGAATGATCTTGCTGATGCTTTCTATAAGCAGTATCAATACAATGTTGACTTAGCTCCCACTCGCATGCAGCTGCAAAGCATGTCTATGGGTGCCAAAGAAAGTTTCAAGGAGTATGCTCAGAAGTGGAGAGATTTAGCTGGAAGAGTTCAACCCCCTTTAACTGACAGGGAATTGGTTGATATGTTCATGTGTACACTGAATGGTCCTTTTTACAGTCATCTCATTGGAAGCTCATCATCTGGCTTCACTGAGTTGATAATGACAGGAGAGCGCGTGGAAAATGGTATAAAGAGTGGAAAAATCCAAGTGGGTACTTCTTCATCAGGTGCTGCAAAGAAGCCTCCCACTGGGAAGAAAGAATCCAATGCTGTTTATGGTCAACCTGATCGTAATAGAAGGCATCAGTCTGTGAGTGCAGTTCATATTTCAAATCCAACGCCTACAACACCAGAGCAGCCACAGGGCAACCAACAGAGGGCTAGAAGGCAGTTCACAAAGATCAACATGTCAATGGCTCGGGCATTGCAACACTTGTTGAAGGCAAAACTTATTACTTTGAAAGAGGCTCCTCAGAATCCTAATGTTACCTCTCCCAGGTACAATCCCAATGCACGATGCGCATATCATTCAAACTGTCAGGGACATGATACTAATAGCTGCTGGGTCTTGAAGAACAAAATTCAAGATATGATTGAGGCTGGAGAGATTGAGTTTGACCCTCCGGGTACTCCAAATGTGATTACAGCTCCAATGCCAAATCATGAGAAGACTGTCAATGCCATTGATGAAGATTTACATATCTATTCAGTTGCAGAGTTTACCACACCATTGTCTGTTATCAAGAAGAAGTTAGTGCAAGCTGGGTTCTTTCCAGGTTGTCGTGATGATTGTTTGTATTGTACCTATAAGCCGGATAGTTGTTGGAGATTGAGAGATGGAATTCAGCGTCTCATGGATAAGTATACTATAGTGTTTGAGAGGACTCCATCGTCTATAGAAAGTATGGTGGATCATATTACTCAAGGTAGGAAAATTGAAGAGGTTTACATGGTTAATAAAGTACCGGTAAGGATCACCTCAAAAGGACCTGTTAAAATTACTCATCAAGGTCCAATTAAGATTACTGCTGAAGGCCCTGTGAAGGTTGTTGCTGAAGCCAGAGTGGCTCCTATGGTCATTACTACTCCTGGTCCTATTCCGTATACGTCTGATAAAGCCGTGCCTTGGCATTATGGGTCCGATGTTTATGTCCATGGTGTTAAGCAGGAGCCCTTAGCTGATGTGCCTGTTGATGTTGACAATATTGCTGGATCTAGTAAGATCACACGAAGTGGAAGAGTCTTCTCTCCTCCAGTGACTTCCAAGAATGTAGTTACTCCTGCTGCTACCTCCACCACTGATGCTCGGGGCAAAGGTCCTGTTATTGAACCTATATCTACTGATGTGCCAGCTACTGATGATCTCTCTAAGCAGATGGAAGAAGTATTGAAAATCATTCGCAAGAGTGATTATGACATTGTTGATCAGTTGGGGCATACTCCCTCAAAGATTTTTATGTTGTCCTTGTTGTTGTGTTATGAGGCTCATGCCAAGGCCTTGATTAAATTTCTGAAGACTGCTCATGTACCCAATGCAATTTCTGTTGACCAATTTGAGAATTGTGTCGCCCACCTGACCTATGATAACGGGTTAGGATTTTCTGATGTTGATTTGACCCCTGCCAAGAGGGATCATAACAGGGCTCTGCATATCTCAATTGAATGCAGGGGCACTACCCTGTCACATGTATTGATAGACAATGGTTCCTCTCTGAATGTGTTGCCCAAGGAAGTCCTGAATAAGCTGAGTCCTGAAGATGCTGTGCTGAAGCCCAGTAGTATTGTGGTGAAGGCTTTTGATGGTTCTAGAAGAGTAGTGCATGGGGAAATTGATCTCCCAATCAAAGTTGGTTCTCAGATTTTTAATGCTACATTTTATGTGATGGATATTCGTCCTTCGTACTCTTGTTTGCTTGGTCGTCCCTGGATCCATGGGGCAGGTGCTGTAACCTCTACATTACATCAGAAGCTGAGATATCCGGTAGAAGGAAAGGTTGTTACTGTCTATGGAGAAGAAGAATATTTTGTCAGCCATGTGAATACCTTCAAGTATCTGGAAGTGGAAGGTGAATATGTTGAAACTCCGTGTCAGACATTTGAAGTGGTTCCTTGGATTGTTAATGATTATGTAGCTCCTCCGGTTGCCAAGAAAGTTCCTGTGGTCACCAGAGTACCTCCAACAATGGCAATGGCCTCCCTCAACGATGCTAGTGATGTGGTAGATGAAGGTGGTTGTACTATTTGGGGTCAGCTTCCTGATATCCCATACAAGTCTGACAAATTTGGTTTGGGTTTCACTGCAGAGTCCCAGAAGGCTGTTCGTCGTGCTCGTGATGTTCGTATCACTAATCAAGGGGTTATGAAAGATCAGATCAATGCTGTGGGAGACTATGATGAAGACTACAACTTGGATGCTTGGATTTTTCCCACTGTGGGTGCTGGGCTCAATAATTGGAAAGCTGAAGATGTTATCCCTATCTCCTTTAGTCAGGAGTAAATACTATTACTGTGTTGTTGCTTTTAAGTTTGTAATTTCTTGAACAATTAAACTCTTGAGCCTTGTGCCTTACCCGGGGCACAATGGTGTGCTTGTTACGGGATGTCATTTCATTTGCATACTTCATTCAATAAAAATCAGTGGACGTTTCGTTTTCGTAAATATTGTGTTCTTTGTCTTTCTTTTCTTTTATTTTTACTTTGTCAGCTATGTGTTCTTACACACACCCACATCACTAAAATGCAGATCCTCATCCACTCTGGATCCTGTTGATAACAGTTCTACTATTGCCAATTATAATTTCGAGAATCCGATCTATCAAACTGAAGACGGAAATGAGGACGATTGTGAAATACCTGTAGAGCTTGCTAGGTTGTTACAACAAGAAGAGAAAGTTATACAGCCACACGAAGAGCCAGTCGAAGTTGTGAATCTAGGAACTGAAGAAAACAGGAAAGAGGTCAAGATAGGGGCTGATTTAGAGGATAGTGTCAAGAGCAGATTGATTCAGATGTTACGTGACTATGTGGAGATCTTTGCCTGGTCTTTTGAAGATATGCCAGGGTTGGATACAGACATTGTGGTTCACCGTTTACCAGTAAAAGAAGATTGTCGTCCAAAGAAGCAGAAGGTTCGTCGTATGCGTCCTGAGATGTCAGAAAAGATCAAGGCAGAGGTAATGAAACAGTTCAATGCAGGGTTCTTAGCTGTGACTTCTTATCCTCAATGGGTTGCAAATGTGGTACCAGTTCCTAAGAAAGATGGTAAGGTACGTATGTGTGTAGACTACAGAGATTTGAACAAAGCTAGCCCCAAAGATGACTTCCCACTTCCTCATATTGATATTCTGGTAGACAACACTGCTCAGCACAAGGTATTCTCTTTTATGGATGGTTTCTCTGGTTACAATCAAATCAAGATGGCTCCTGAAGACATGGAGAAGACAACATTTGTGACACAGTGGGGCACCTTTTGCTATAAGGTGATGCCATTTGGTTTGAAGAATGCAGGGGCAACATATCAGCGTGCTATGGTGGCTTTGTTTCATGATATGATTCATCATGAGATAGAGGTATATGTGGATGATATGATAGCCAGGTCTCAGAATGAAGAACAACATCTTGATCATCTGCATAAGTTGTTTGAGAGGTTGAAGAAATACAAGTTGAGATTGAACCCAAACAAGTGTACTTTTGGAGTTAGGTCTGGAAAGCTCCTGGGTTTTATAGTCAGTGGAAAAGGTATTGAAGTGGATCCTGCAAAAGTGAAAGCGATACGAGAGATGCCAGCTCCCCGTACTGAGAAGGAGGTTAGAGGTTTCTTGGGACGATTGAACAACATTGCAAGATTTATTTCCCAGTTAACTACCATCTGTGAGCCAATCTTCAAGTTGTTGAAGAAAGATCAGGTGATGGAATGGAATGATGAGTGCCTGACTGCCTTTGATGAAATCAAGAGATATCTGCTAGAACCACCAATTTTGATGCCACCAGTTGATGGAAGACCCTTGATTATGTACTTAACAGTGTTAGACAACTCAATGGGGTGTGTGTTGGGGCAACATGACAAGTCTGGTCGAAAAGAGCAGGCAATATACTACCTTAGCAAAAAGTTTACCGACTGTGAAACAAGATACTCACTGCTCGAGAAAACTTGCTGCGCTTTGGCATGGGCTGCTCGCCGACTAAGACAGTATATGTTGACCCATACTACCTTGTTGATTTCAAAGATGGATCCAATCAAGTACATATTTGAGAAACCTGCTCTCTCCGGAAGAATTGCAAGATGGCAAATGATCTTGACAGAATATGACATACAGTATACTACTCAGAAGGCCATTAAAGGAAGTGTTGTGGCAGATCATTTGGCTCATCAAGCAGTGGATGATTACCAGTCAATGAATTTTGAGTTCCCTGATGAAGACATTATGATTATTACCAAAGAACCTGGACAATATGACGGACCTGAACAAGGATCCCGATGGACTATGGTTTTTGATGGTGCTTCCAATGCACTTGGTAATGGTGTTGGTGTTGTGATTAGCTCTCCTGAAGGTTGTCATACCCCGATTACTGCCAGACTTTGTTTCTATTGTACCAATAACATGGCTGAGTATGAGGCATGTATCCTGGGTATTAAAGCTGCTATTGATATGAAGGTTCAGTTCCTTGATGTGTATGGAGATTCAGCCCTGGTAGTAAGTCAAATTAGAGGAGATTGGGATACCAAACATGATAACCTCATTCCTTACAGAGAGCATGTGTTGTCTTTGATACCACATTTCAAAGAGATTACCTTTGAACATATTCCACGAAGAGAGAATCAGTTGGCAGATGCATTAGCCACCATGGCATCTATGTTTGAGATCAGCTGGGATGATGAAGCTCCCAAGATTACTATTGATAGATTTGAAAAGCCTGCATATTGCAATGAGATTGACACAGAAGGGGCAGAGGAGAAGCCTTGGTTCTATGAAGTGAAAAGATATCTTGAAGCTCAGGAGTTCCCTGAAGGGGCATCTGTCAAAGATAGGAAGTTTCTGAAAAGGTTTTCTGCTAAGTTCTTCTTGAGTAATGGCATTTTGTATAAGCGCAATCATGATTCAACTTTGCTTCGTTGTGTGGATAAGAAGGAAGCAATTGATATTATGGAAGATATGCATGATGGAATTTTTGGCACTCATTCTAGTGGTCATACCATGGCAAAGAAGATACTGAGAGCAGGTTACTATTGGTCTACCATGGAAGCTGATTGCTATCAACACTCCAGAACTTGTCACAAGTGTCAAATCTATGCTGATAAAGTACATATACCTCCATCACCATTGAATGTGTTGACTGCTCCTTGGCCCTTTGCCATGTGGGGCATTGATATGATTGGTGAGATCAAGCCTACTGCTTCCAATGGGCATCGTTTCATCCTGGTTGCTATTAATTACTTCACGAAGTGGGTGGAGGCAGCTTCATTTGCATCTGTTACTAAGAATGTTGTGGCACGGTTCATTAAGAATAATCTCATATGTAGGTATGGCATCCCTGAAAGGATTATCACTGACAATGGCTCTAATCTGAACAACACTATGATTACTGATCTCTGCACGCAGTTCAAGATTAAGCATCATAACTCTTCTCCGTATCGTCCAAAGATGAATGGGGCAGTTGAGGCTGCTAATAAGAATATCAAGAAGATTGTACAGAAGATGACTGTTACTTATAAGGATTGGCATGAGATGTTGCCATTTGCTCTTCATGGTTATCGCACTACAATACGTACTTCAATAGGGGCAACCCCATTCTCCTTAGTCTATGGTATGGAAGCAGTTCTGCCCATTGAAGTTCAGATTCCCTCCTTAAGAATTATGAAGGATGCAGGCTTGGATGAAGATGAATGGATTCAGACTCGACTTGACCAGATAAATTTGATTGATGAGAAGAGATTAGCAGCAGTTTGTCATGGCCAGATGTACCAGAAACGAATGATCAAAGCTTTTAACAAGAAGGTTAAGCCAAAGGTATATCAGGCTGGTGATTTGGTAATCAAACGTATCATATTACCACAGGGTGATCCTAGGGGCAAGTGGACTCCAACATATGAAGGACCATTCGTAGTCAAGACAGTGTTCTCAGGAGGTGCCATGATACTGACTACAATGGATGGTGAGGATTTCCCACAACCTGTAAACGCAGACATAGTTAAAAAATACTACGCATAAAAAGAGACCCGCTAGGTTGACAGGCCTAGGCAAAAATAAGGGCATCCCGGCAAACCAAAAGGATTTGGGCAAAAATTAGGGATATATATAAAAAGATGTACACCCGGCAAGTCGAAAACCTGAAAAGGCGGCTTGGGCAAAAAAGGGTATCCCGGTGGATTGAAAACCTGAAAGGGCAATCCAGGCAAAAGTTAGGGATTAAAGCGTATGACTATGTCTCGTTTGGATCACCCATGAAACTGCAACCAGTTGTACTACTTACTCAAGCTCGAACAGATAAAGCTCAATTCAATCGTTTCCGTCTCAATAGCAAAAGATGAGATACTTGAAGATAATGGCAATAGTAGAATTGAAACTCAATAGGATTGTTTACCACATAGCTGATTCTCTTTTGTAAAATTTTATGGCAAAATCCTCTTACTAGGATTTATGTCTCCTTGTACAAACTTACCCGTGTATGGGTCACTTTTTGATATAAATAAATTCCATCTTTTGAATCCAGATTTACTTTTACCCTATTTACATAAGCGAAACGTCCATTGGTTGTGTTTGAATGTATGTATGCTTTTGAATATGATTAATGTTTACCAAAAATGCATGAATGCTTAATATGATTGATGTTTACCAGAAATGCATGAAAATGCAGTAATAGTATTTACTAAGGATGAACGAGGGGAGGATTTCAACGAAGCTTCGCCGGTTCATCTTTACAAGACAGTTACAAATCCCTCAGTAGGACAAATCCATCTTCATAAAGTCTCATCCCCCCTGGAATTTATATCCATCTCTTTTATCCTCATACGGATATACGGAAATTACTTTCCAATAAGAGTACGACGAACGAAGACGGGACGTTGTATCTACTCTACTATCAAACGAAGACGAAGGTTATATATACCTTACTATCCCCAGCAGACGGGAGGTTATATATACCTTACTATCCCCAGCATACGGAAGGTTATGTATATCTCATCATCAAGACAGGGACAGGTTCCTCATATTCTTCAGCAACGAATCGGGATTTATTTTCCCTGGCCAGCAGTTGTTATATAAAGATATCCAGACGCTTCCGGCAGTATCATATCATACATACATCATTTACATCATACCATAACATACAAATCCATAGATACATAGTACATTATCTAAGTGCATCATATCATACATGCATACATAATGCATAAACTAATATTATTATACGGAATGTCACCTTGGTTTCAGGTTAGTTATCCAACAAAGAAACTTATGATCCTCAGGACTGCTTTATCCTCCTGAAGACATGCTGTTACATCAGGATTACTCCAGCCTCCTGAAAGCATATCATCAATCTCTCAGGACTGCTTCATCCTCCTGAAAGCTTATAATCTCATCAGGACTGCTCCATCCTCCTGAAGACATGCTGTTACATCAGGATTACTCCAGTCTCCTGAAAGCATATCATATTATTACCTCAGGATTGCTCCATCCTCTTGACAATTTTTTATTACACCAGGACTGCTTCATCCTCCTGACAGCTCATTATTACCTCAGGAATGCTTTATCCTCCTGACAGCTATCATCATTACTTCTGGACTGCTTCATCCTCCAGGACATCTTTCAAGAGAGCAAATCCTGACGCTCTTTTGACCTCTTGTTCAAGATATTTTACTCAAAGGAACTAATCCTGACGTTCTTTTGATCCATAAGAGCAAATCCTGACGCTCTTTTGGCTACTTGTTCAAGACATTCTATTCAAAAGAACAAATCCTGACGTTCTTTTGACCCTTAAGAGCAAATCCTGACGCTCTTTTGACTCCTTGTTCAAGACATCTTACTCAGAAGGACAAATCCTGACGTTCTTTTGATCCTTAAGAACAAATCTTGACGTTCTTTTGGCCCTTGGAGAATAGGCAAACGGTCTGTACAAAGATATATTCCCTAATCCAAAATACCTCCAGAAGAGATAATTATCACAAGATTTATTTCTACTGGTCCATCCAATAACTCAGATCATGTTGCATAAATGATTCAGAGACGGCCTATACAAAGACCTAGTACTGAAATCCAGTATCAGCACAAAGTTATCATCACATCCAGTTCTTTAGATGGCATCTCTAAGCCCATCTCCAGTTCCTCCAAGTGGCATCTTTAAGCCCACTCAAGCAAATGCAACCAAACATCAATATCATTCTATGCACTGGTGAGTGCAAATTTTTGGGCTTTTGTGTTCAATCCCCTTCAACCTTCCAGGTCATGACTGGCAAATATACCAATCTAACCCCTCAGGTTTCAGAAAATTGAACAGGGGCAGCTGTTGCACCCCAAAATTTGCCCTCACAATACAATACTTTGTGTTCTAAGAAGGTTCACAAGGTTCACAAGTTTCCTAACACTTACAAGACCTTTCATGAGATTCATGAAGTCTACAAGTTACTTTATGAAGGTTCACAAGGTTCACAAGTTCCACAATGCTTTCAATACCTTTCTTGAGGTCTACAAGTCACTTCTTGAAGGTTCACAAGGTCCACAAGCTTCTCAACATTTACAAGACCTTTCATGAGGTTCATGAAGTCTACAAGTTACTTCTTGAAGGTTCACAAGGTTCACAAGATTCACAATGTTTACATAACCTTTCATGAGGTTCATGAAGCCTACAAGTCACTTCATGAGGTTCACAAGGTTCACAAGCTTCACAATACCTCCTATGAGTATCACAAGATACTTTATGAAGATTCACAAGGTTCACAAAGTTCACAATTGGTCAGAAGAGTTGACAATTCCCCCAGACAATGCACCTCCTAAGCAGTGCATCCAAAACTAGGGTTTTGACTTTAATCAGGCTAAATGAACTTCCAAGACTTCAAGTGAGCTTCATAACATCTTATATGTGTTTAAGAACCCCCATGACAAGTTTCAAGACTTTTCTCAAAAGTTTGCTCAGTCAAATGATCAGATAAGTCAAAATCAGTCAAAGCAGTTAAAAAGTCAAACTGAAGTCAACTGTGGTCAAACCAAAGTCAAACTTCATGATTTTTTTCCAACATCAAGTATATGAAGTAAAATTCATCATTTGATCAAGGTTTGATCATGATTCATCAAGGAGATTCCAGATCATCAAGAATCAGGAGTTTCTAAATTAGGGTTTCCTCAGTAAAAGTCAACTGAACTTTGACCAGCCATAACTTTCACATACTTCATCACCAAGTCTCCACTCAAAGCTCATTTTGAAGGAAATTGAATTCTCTACAACTTTGATCTCGCAAGTCAAGCCCAAAAATGCTTCATTTGGAAGATATGAGCTAAGACATTATAGGTCATTTCAAAAGTCAACAAAAAGTCAACAACTTCAAAAGGGCATAACTTGAGATTGGTAAAATATATGGACATGAAACCAGTGGGGTTGGTTAGAGGACTCTTCAAGCTTTCCAAAATGTCCAAGAACACCCTCATAGCATTAAAATTGAGGGAGATGTGCTCTTGCAAACTTGGGAAATTTTGTGATGGTTCATAATGAAAATGGAGGTCTAAAAACAATTCTTTCCAAATGGGCTTGCCAAATTATGACCCAACCCATACAACAACACCATGCACGAAATTTCCATGTTATTTTCATAATTTTTATTTTATTTAATTAATTTATCATGATTTTTTATACTTAAAATCATTTTAAATTTAAATAAAATATTAAATATGAAGATTTAATTTTATTATTGATTCTAGAAGGTCATAAAATCAGCATGGAACAAGTTGATACAAGAATTATATGGAATGGCTTGAAATAGAAAGCATTGGTACAAAAATATTGAGATTTTAAAGCTTATCATGATGAATCTTTTTGAATCAAATCTTGCACACAACCAATCAAGTTTTTGACCTAGATTCAATCACATATAAGTACTGATCATAACCCTATCACTCATTCACGAATTTGCCGCCTCTAAGTGTAAGTTCACAAATAAAAAAAAACCATCCAAAATCTCCATTCGGATTCCTTCATACAGGGTGTTTTAAGGTAAAACAAGAACATAGATGTGTTCCTTGATCATCCATGAAGCAAAACCAATGCCCATATGCATCCATATCATGCATATATGAACAACCCGAAGCTTGGTTGTTCTTGAAAATTTATTTTTCGATTTCCATTATTTAACCATTATTAATGAAATTTGTGTGTTGATTTGATGTTATTTGAAGCTTTGGAAGAATTCTGGACAAATTAATTTGATTTTCGTGACCCCATACAGATTCGGCCATTGCTAGGGTTTATGACCTCCATTAGGGCTTTATGTTCTAGGCTATATAAATTCATTCTGGAAACGTGGTTCAATTCCAAATGGTCTTGTGATCATGTTTGACTCTTTAATTTGTTGAAATTTTACAGTTTTGGCCATGTATGAGATCCATAGGTATTGCTGCAAAGTTGATTTTCGCAGGTACATTGGTAGAGAATTTCGCAGGAAAAATCGAAGGGCATGAGGTTGAAGATGAAGGCATGCTGGCGCGAATTCTATATTTAAAATATTGATTTAAAATATTATGGAATTATCTTGGATATTTGTCACACAGAAGCCTGTGTCCCAGTGGAAGGAGACGTTTGTGTTTGGTCACAAGACCTGAGTTCGAATCTGGCTTGTACCATTGTTTTTTTTTCTATTTTTTCAGGATAACAAAGAAACTTAATATATTATATTCTGTTGCCATTATACTATCAGGTGGGCTCTTCCAGCCGGGTGGTGATGCGTATGCTTGTGTGTGTAAAGGTCCTGGGTTCGATTCTCACCCCAGGCCTTTTTTCTTACTTTCTTATATTTTCTGGATTTTCCAAGGCAAGGCACAAAACAAAGTTGACTCATTCTATTATCACCAAAGCATGGTTGGCCTGGTGGTACGTTTTGATGGTTGCAGCCTGAGTGTCCTGGGTTCAAACCCAGCCAAGGTATGTTTTTTTTAATACTTTTTTCTATTTTAATTTCTTATGTAATTAGTTTAATTGTTTTCTTGTTATTAATAAAAAAATAAATCATATATATTCAAATATTTAAAATAACATTTTATTCTCAAAAAATTCTAAACTTTTATTTTTGTTCTAAAATTCAAAAATTATTTTCTTATTTATATATGTAAATATAATATATGCATGTTAATAATTTTGTATAATTAAATTAAAAATCCTAAAAAATATTTTTCTAAACAAAACACTAATTTTTGTGAAAACCTAATTTATTTTCTAAATACTTATAAAAAAAAAAAACTTAATTGTTATTCTCTAATTTTTAATATAATTGTCATGTATATATTTATTTAATCTAATCTTTAATATAATTAATTTGTTGTAAATATAATTATGACTTACTTCTTTTATAATATGCAAATATATTTTATATACTACGCTTATAGCTTATTTTTCTTTATATAATATGTAAAAATACTTTTGTTTTTTTAGAACTTTTTGTTTAGAAATAATTTAACTTATAATAATTAAATTTTATAATTATGATACATTTAAAAATAATTTAATAATTTGTAAATATAATTGCCTACATTAAAAAATTGTTAATCTTTTATTCTTATTTTGGCTAATTTTATTTATTTAATTATTGTTACTAACCATGTTATTATTTATTTTTGCTTCATTAATCTTATATATTTTATTATTATTATTATTTTACTAACTTTACTTATTTTTATTATTTCTAACTTTTGATTATTATTTCACTAATATTATTTTAACTAACCCTATTTTTTTAATTTTTATTATTACTAACCCATATTTATTTATTTATTGCTTATTTATTATTTTTGCTTATTATTCATTTATTTTTTTTAATTTGCTTATTATTATAATTATGTAATTGCTCCTTGGTGTAAATTTTGTAATATTTAATTTTATTTAATTTTTGCTATGGTTAGTAATTTAGGGAGTGCAAATATGTATTCTATTTAAAAATAAATTTAGATCATTTTAATTAAAGATAAATAATATTGAACACTCACACACGTAAGTCGATTTCTAATCGCCATCTCACATTCCTAAGGTTATCCCTCAAGTTGCCTAAATCATAAGGTCAAGTGGGGTGTATAAAGCAAGTCCCTTAAAAGAAAAAAATCATCAAGTCCCTAATGGTTGCCTTTAAAGATCAAGTCCCTTCGAATAATGATGATAGTCCCTCCTAAATGCTTAATACACCCCACAGTTGCCTTCATAAAAACAGATGTCCCTCACATGTCCCTTACATCCAAGGTAATGACTACCTATTCCTTAATAATAGGGATAGTCTTACCACTTAAAGGATAAAGAACAAGAAAGACTTAAACTTTAGGGTAGGTTCCTCTTATGTACTTGCTCACTTCCTTCAAAACTTTTCAAACTTTTCACAATTTCAAACAAATTTTCAAACACAAGTTTTTACGCATCCGTACATGGATCATTATCAACTATTATGAAAAAATTTTCTATTCACACACTACACTTTCAAAAAAACAATTCAAAAGTGAGCTAAGTAACTAAGAGCCCATGGATAACCATGGATGTAAAGGGTGCTAACACCTTCCCTTTACATAACCTACCCCCCGGACCCAAAAATATCTCTTAAGGTCTTTCCTGTTCTTTTATACCCTTTCCTTTTGGATAAAATAAAAGTCGGTGGCGACTCTTGCTATCCGCAACATAACTAAAGTCAGTTCTCCCACCGTGTTACACTATCGACACTCCAGAACATGTCACAAGTGTCAAATTTATGCTGATAAAGTCCATGTACCTCCATCACCATTGAATGTGTTGACTGCTCCTTGGCCCTTTGCCACGTGGGGCATTGATATGATTAGTGAGATCAAGCCTACTGCTTCTAATGGGCATCGTTTCATCCTGATTGCTATTGATTATTTTACAAGGTGGGTGGAGGCAGCTTCATTTGCATCTGTTACCAAGAATGTCGTGGCTCAATTCATTAAGAATAATCTCATATGTAGGTATGGCATCCCTGAAAGGATTATTACGGACAATGGCTCTAATCTGAACAACACTATGATTACTGATCTCTGCACGCAGTTCAAGATTAAGCATCACAATTCTTCTCCGTATCGTCCAAAGATGAATGGGGCAGTTGAAGCTGCTAATAAGAACATTAAGAAGATTGTACAGAAGATGACTGTTACTTACAAGGATTGGCATGAGATGTTACCATTTGCTCTTCATGGTTATCGTACTACAATACGTACTTCAACAGGGGCAACCCCATTCTCCTTAGTATATGGTATGGAAACAGTTCTGTCCATTGAAGTTCAGATTCCCTCCTTAAGAATTATGAAGGATGCAGGCTTGGATGAAGATGAGTGGATTCAGACTCGACTGGACCAGATAAATTTGATTGATGAGAAGAGGTTAGCAGCAGTTTGTCATGGCCAGATGTATCAGAAACGAATGATCAAAGCTTTTAACAAGAAGGTTAAGCCAAAGGTATATCAGGCTGGTGACTTGGTAATCAAGCGTATCATATTACCACAGGGTGATCCTAGAGGCAAATGGACTCCAACATATGAAGGACCATTTGTAGTCAAGACAGTATTCTCAGGAGGTGCCATGATACTCACTACTATGGATGGTGAAGATTTCCCACAGCTTGTAAATGCAGACATAGTTAAAAAATACTACGCATGAAAAGAGACCCGCTAGGTTGACAGGCCTAGGCAAAAATAAGGGCATCCCGGCAAACCAAAAGGGTTTGGGCAAAAATTAGGGATATATATAAAAAATGTACACCCGGCAAGTCGAAAACCTGAAAAGGCGGCTTGGGCAAAAAAGGGTATCCCGGTGGATTGAAAACCTGAAAGGGCAATCCAGGCAAAAGTTAGGGATTAAAGCGTATGACTATGTCTCGTTTAGATCACTCATGAAACTGAAACCAGTTGTGTTACTTACTCAGTACTCGAACAGATAAAGCTCAATCCAATCGTTTCCATCTCAACAGAAGAAGATGAGATACTTGAAGATAATGGCAATAGTAGAATTGAAACTCAATAGGATTATTTCCCACATAGCTGATTTTCTTTGTTTTGTAAAAAACTTTATGACAAAATCCTCTTACTAGGGTTTATGTCTCCTTGTACAAACTTACCCATGTATGGGTCACTCTTTGATATAAATAAAATTCCATCTTTGAATCCAGATTTACTTTTACCCTATTTACATAAGCGAAACGTCCATTGGTTGTGTTTGAATGTATGTATGCTTTTGAATATGATTGATGTTTACCAGAAATGCATGTATGCTTAATATGATTGATGTTTACCAGAAATGCATAAAAATGCAGTAATAGTATTTACTAAAGACGAACGAGGGAGGGATTTCAACGAAGCTTCGCCGGTTCATCTTTACAAGACAGGTACAAACCCTCAATAGGACAAATCCATCTTCATAAAGTCACATCTCCCCTGGAATTTATATCCAATAAGAGTACGACGAACGAAGACGGGAGGTTATGTATACCCTACTATCAAACGAAGACGGAAGGTTATGTATACCTTACTATCCCCAGCATACGGGAGGTTATATATACCTTGCTATCCCCAGCATACGGGAGGTTATGTATAATATATTATCATACAAGACGGGAACAAATTCCCCATATTCTTCAGCAACAAACTGGGATTTATTTTCCCTGGCCAGCAGTTGTTATACGAAGATATCCAGACGCTTCCGGCAGCATCATATCATACATACATCATTTACATCATACCATAACATACATATCCATAGATACATAATACGTTACTTAAGTGCATCATATTATACATGCATACATAATGCATAAACTAATACTACCATATAGAATGCTACCTTGTTTTCAGGTTAATTCTCCAGCAAACAGACTTCATCAACCGCTTGTGACTATCAGGACTGCTTTATCCTCCTGAAGCATATCATTCCCTCAGGACTGCTTTATCCTCCTGAAAGCTTATTATTACCTCAAGACTGCTTTATCCTCCTGAAAGCTTCTTATACCTCAGGACGTTGTCATCCTCCTGAAAGCACACTACCACCTCAGGACTGCTTTATCCTCCTGAAAGCATATTCATACCTCAGAACGTTGTTCATCTTTCTGAAAGCGTATCATCACTTCCTCAGGACGTTGTTATCCTCCTGAAAGCATATTATTACTTTGGGCCGTTGTTATCTTCCCAAAGGTCACCAATTCCTCAGGACATTGTTATCCTCCTGAAAGCATATTATCTCCTCGGGACGTTGTCTATCTTCCCGAAAGCTATCACCCCTACCTCAGGACTGCTTTAACCTCCTGAAAGCATATTATTATTACCTTAGGACTGCTTTAACCTCCTGAAAGCATATTATTATTACCTCAGGACTGCTTTATCCTCCTGAAAGCATATTATTACCTCAGGACTGCTTTATCCTCCTGAAAGCTATCATTATACCTCCATATTTTGGACTGCTTTATCCCCCAAGAAAAGGTATCTGAAGAATTCTTCTCCAAGTGGCATCTTTAACCCCACTCAAGCATATTCAACTAGTCACCTGTATCACTCTATGCACTGGTGAGTGCAAATTTTTGGGCTTTTGTGTTCAATCCCCTTCAACCTTCCAGGTCACGACTGGCAAATACACCAATCTAACCCCTCAGGTTTCAGAAAATTGAACAGGGGCAGCTGTTGCACCCCAAAATTTGCCCTCACAAATACAAGACTTTGTGTGCTAAGAAGTTTCACAAGGTTCACAAGATTCACAATGCTTACAAGACCTTTCATGAGGTTCATGAAGTCTACAAGTCACTTTATGAGGTTCACAAGGTTCACAAGATTCACAATGCTTACAAAACCTTTCATGAGGTTCATGAAGTCTACAAGTCACTTTATGAGGTTCACAAGGTTCACAAGACCTCCCATGAGGTTCACAAGGTTCACAAGACATCTTATGATGGTTCACAAGGTTCACAAAGTTCACAATTGGTCAGAAAAGTTGACAATTCCCGCAGACAATGCACCTCCTAAGCAGTGCATCCAAAACTAGGGTTTTGACTTTAATCAGGCTAAATGAACTTCCAAGACTTCAAGTGAGCTTCATAACCTCTTATATGTGTGTAAGAACCCCCATGACAAGTTTCAAGACTTTTCTCAAAAGTTTGCTCAGTCAGATGATCAGATAGGTCAAAATCAGTCAAAGCAGTTAAAAAGTCAAACTGAGGTCAACTGTGGTCAAACCAAAGTCAAACTTCATGATTTTTTGCCAACATCAAGTATATGAAGTAAAATTCATCATTTGATCAAGGTTTGATCATGATTCATCAAGGAGATTTCAGATCATCAAGAATCAGGAGTTTCTAAATTAGGGTTTCCTCAGTAAAAGTCAACTGAACTTTGACCAGCCATAACTTTCACATGCTTCATCACCAAGTCTCCATCCAAAGCTCATTTTGAAGGAAATTGAATTCTCTACAACTTTGTGTCTCACAAGCCAATCCCAAAAATGCTTCATTTGGAAGGTATGAGCTAAGACATTATAGGTCCTTTTGAAAGTCAACAAAAAGTCAACAACTTCAAAAGGGCATAACTTGAGAATGGTAAATGATATGGACATGAAACCAGTGGGGTTGGTTATAGTAATCTTCAAGCTTTCCAAAATGTCCACGAACACCCTCATATCATTAAAATTGAAGGATGTGTGCCCTTGCAAAGTTGGGAAATTTTTGGTTGGTTTATGAAGAAAATGGAGGTCTAAAACTAATTTCTTCTAAATGGGCTTGCCATATGATGACCCAATCCACACCAAGACATCATGCACGAAATTAACTTAATATTTTCATTATTTTCATTATTTTATTTTTATTTATTATGATTTTTTATATTAAAAATCATTTTAAATTCAAATAAAATATAAAATGGTGAAGATTTAAAATGATTTGTCTTCTAGAATGTCATAAATTATATTTGGATTTGATTGATACAAGAATAATGAGGATCATCCTAAAATAGCAAGGCTAGATCAAGATATTTCAAGTTTTCAAACCAAATATTTTTCAATCTTAAAAGGTCCAAATATCCACAAGTTTGTGAAAGCTCTTAACCTAATTTCATTCACTCCTATATATACAACATGAGGCAGCTTCAAATGGACGAATTCAGAGCCCTAAGAACACAAAATCGAATTTCAAAAATCCAAGCATAAACTCAATTTCGGTTTCATACATACCAGCCATTCCCAAACTATTTGAAGGTTGAAATAGCTTCTTGGAAGCATTTAGAGTGTTTTTGAATCATTATATACATCATGAACCTCTTAAATCATATAATCCGAATTCAAAATTTTCTTGAAATTTTAATTTTTCGATTACATCAATTCATGGAGTATTAGTTATTTCTATTCATTGATATTTGTTTCTTATCATGTGTGGATTGTTTTTATGTACTTTAATTGAATTTTCGTGACAGAATCAAGAAGAAGCCATGGCTAGGGTTCGGACCTTCGAATTATGGTTCTGTTATTTACTCAATTTAAATGATTTTGAAAACCATAGCAAGATTGTATGGACTGTGGGAAATTGTTTTATGCTAACAATTGGATCCAATTTTACGTGTTTCATAGGTGTACAAAAACCTAGGTTCTTCTGTAAAAAATATGTGCAGGAAATTTCGCAGGAAGATTGGTGGAGAAATTCGCAGGAAAATGTGCAGGTCAGGAGGAAGAAGAAGCTGCGCGCGAAATCAGAATTCAAAATTTGATTTGTTTTTATAATATATAGTTGTTAGTTTGTTATCAGCTAACGCGCATGGCTCAATTGGTAAGGTGGTGATGGCTGTAGGTATCAGGGCGTGGGTTCGAACCCAGTCCTCAGCAGTTTTTTATTTTTCTTAACTAATTCACTTGACTTATCATATAATGTTTGTTTGCTGGCTTTAGGTCATCAGCTGCATGCGCAGCCCAGTGGTTTTGACTCCCTCAGGTAAAGGGGAGGTCCTGGGTTCAAATCTAGGCCTCCCCATTTTTTTTAAAACCTAATTTTCTTCTATTTTCTTATTATTTATTCAATTATATATTTTATAAATCAATTTCTTTTAAAAAATAATAGTATAATAATTCTAATAAGAAAATAAAAATAGAAAACTTTGTATTTTATTTTTGCAATATATTTTGTTTATGTATATATTATTATTATATATTGATTTTTGTAAATAATCAAATTAATATTGTAATTCAAATTATAAACCCTAATTTTTATTTTTAAATCTCTAACCCTAATTCTTATTTAATTTTAAATATTAACTTAATTAATTTTTCTAATACTTAGTTAAATAATTAATTTTGTTCTTTTTTTGTAAATAATTATTATATTGTTTATTATCATTATTATAATTCCTTTATTATTTATTTCTTAAAAATTCTTAAAAATTGCTTATTTAATTTAAAAATGTTCTTTTAAATTCTATATATTTTTGTATATTTGTACTAACCTTTCTTTCTTATAATTATTTTGTCACTAACCCTATTTATTTTTAAATTGTGATTATTATTATTATTATTACTAACCCAATTATAATTGCTTATTTATTTTGCTTATTATTTTATTTTTGCTTATTTATTTAAATTGCTTTTATTATTATTATTATTGTAATTGCTCCTGGATGTAATATTTTATAATGTTTAAATTATTTATTTTTATGCCATGGTTAGTAAAATAGGGAGTGTAAACATGTATGTTATTTAAAATTAATTTAGGTCACTTAATTTAAAAAATAAATATTAAATTGAACACTCACACACGTAAGTCGATCTTTGATCGCCATCTCACTTTCTAGGGTTACCTCTCATTGTTGCCCAATCAAAAGGTCAAGTAGGGTGTATAAAGCAAAAAGTCCCTCAAAGTAAAGTCATCTAGTCCCTTAACAATAAAAGATCAAGTCCTTAAATGGTTTCCTTCATAATGATCTTGTCCCTTTCGAATAATGATGACAGTCCCTCCAAAAATGCTTAATACACCCCACAGTTGCCTTCATTAAACAGATGTCCCTTTACTTGTCCCACACATCCAAGGTAATGACTACCTATTCCTTAATAATAGGGATAGTCTTACCATTTAAAGGATTCAAGAACAGAAAAACTTAAACTCTAGGGTAGGTTCCTCATAGTTACTTGCTCACTATTCAAAAACTTCTCAAACACTTCACACATTTCAAACAATTTTCAAAACAAAGGTTTTTTACGCATCCGTACATGGATCATTATCAAACTCTTAAGAAAATTTCTATTCACACACTTCACATTTCAAAAACATTTTAAAGTGAGCTAAGTAACTAAGAGCCCATGGATAACCATGGATGTAAAGGGTGCTAACACCTTCCCTTTACATAACCTACCCCCCGGACCCAAAAATCTTTTAAAAGGTCTTTCCTGTTCTTTTATGCCTTTCCTTTGGATAAAATAAAAGTCGGTGGCGACTCTTGCTATCCACAACATAACTAAAGTCAGTTCTCCCACCGTGTTACACATGCTTTCTATGAAAAGCTTGAATTAAACCATACATATACTGTCATAAACTTCAAGGTTCAGCCTAATACGGGTACCTTCAAATCGTCGTCTCACATGTTTATGCTGAAGTTTACTAGAGGTACATCTGTTGTTGATGATAATAAACATGAAATACCTGCTAAACCACTGAAGTTTACAAGTTTTAGTGATATCATCACCAAAATGTTCAAAAAAGATGTCCTCTTAGGTAAGTGTCTATGATTTTCCATGTGTTTCTGTTATCGTTATGTCAGTTGCGGGTAATGTTTGGTTACAATATATTATAACATTTTGTTCATTGCGCAGACATCATTGGAATGGTTGATACGATTAGATTTTCCCAGATAAAGGCAGGGGCAAAAAAGCAACAAGTTAATTTACTGTTACGTGACCACAGGTATTTCGCTATTAATTCCCGACTTCTTTGTTGATCTTATGTTTTGTAACTGACTCTCATGTATTCTTTGTGCAACAACAACACCGTGAACTGCACTCTTTGGGAGTCATATGCCGGTCAATTCGTCAAGTTCACCCAGGATCGGGTCAATGTTGTTGTTCTAATAGTGGTTATGCTTCAATATGCAAAGGTCAAGGCGGAGGGTTAGTGTCCTAGTACAAACGCGAAAGTGGCGCGGAAAAGGTTAGAGTCGCCAGCCAGACATTTTTATCCCGAATGAATGGGAAAGGTAATGTTGCACAAACCTGAGGAAGAAGGAAAGGACAAGGCCTTGTGAACCAAAGATCTGGGTTCGGGAGTCGGTTACGACCTAGGAAGGTATTAGCACCCCAAATCGTCTGCCGTACCCGACGGGATCCACATTTGCTTGCTTTGTTTCAAAGGGTAAGAAAATATAACTGTTGTTGAATAAAACTGCTGACTGGGATGGAAAATGAAATGAGAAAGGAACTGAAATAAGAAAATGGAAAGAAAGGGGAAAATGTAGGGAAAATAAAGAATGTGCTCGAACGGGCCTTACCCCGCTGCCTACGTACCTCATCGGGATAATGAGGATCAGAGTCGACGTAGTTCGCCTAACTAAGGCGGGAACTATTTGTTTGTGTTTTTTACAGCTGGAACTGCGTATGTCTATGCTCAGGTGTTGCAGGCTCGACTGGTACGAGTGTGTTTACCGTCTTGCAAATGAGACAAGTCGTCGCGAGTTCGCGTTGTGAGTGAATGAGATGAGAAAGAGAAGTTCCCGCAGGATAGTCGCTTGTTATTTGTTTTTGTCTTTTAAAAGAAGTGTTTTGAATTTGTTTGTGAACGGTCTTGTACTAAGACCTATCCATCGCGGTGAATATTTATACCTCGCCCCGAAACAGGACGCATATAAACACTCCACAACAAAGTCTCGTGTCGTACAAGAAAGTTCGATTTTTATTAAGTGTTTTATTGCTTTTCTTTATGAGATGAGAAAGAAAGACTCAAGTTGCAAAAAGGACAAACTAAGGGGACTAAGACACAACCCTAATTTTATTTGTTTATTTACAAGAGAGATCCTATGGTTAATGAGGTATTCTAATCCTAAGAAAGAAAAGGAAAAGAAGAAAAGAGAGCTTAGAAACTAACTTACTTCCTAAGGAAGTTAAGTTGTTTCTAAGGAAAGGGAAAACCTAAAGGCAAAACACAAAGTGCTAAGTCAAACACAATTAAAATGCATAAGAGATAGGAATGAAGTAATGCTTACCTCAATCTTCCCCCCTACAAAACAAAAGTTAGCATGACAATGCATATTGAAAGTAAAATCAAAGCATGAAAACGATTAAGTACCATAAACGTCCTAGAATGGAACTAGGATTCAAAATAAGACCTAAGTCTAAAGGTGAAGGTACCTAAAGGTCATATGACTTCTAAAGTCAGTAGCTACATGCTATAGGTCCCTAGGTGTGATAGGATACCTCACAAGATCGAACTATGTCAAATTATGTACAAAAAGTTCACATAAATTCACCTAAATGCAAGTTAGGGTTCAAAGATGAAATATGAGTGCATATGGCTTACAAGCACGAATTAATACATGAAATGAACATCAAAGTCAGTAGTGAATGCTTATGAAGATGGATGAATGAATATACAATCATGGATGCAATGGATTAGGCATATGGAGCAATGAGAAGAAGATATGAGAAGAAACGAACAAAAATCGCATAAGATCGCACATGACGCAAACTAAGGAAGAATGGCATGTGAATATGAATGAAATGATTATGGGTCAGTAGCATACAAGGTATGAGATGCAATTAGAATGCATGAATAGGCATTAATGATTTCCACATAATTCAAGTTATTATTTAGAGTAGAAGAGAAACTAGTTTAGATTAAAGTTAATTCACATAAGCATACACTTTAAAGCACCAAAACAAACCAAATGAGTATGGTTCAAAAAGTGACCTATAACTGGAATTAAAGACATAAAAATGGCCTATAATCAACTCCTGTAGGCTACCAAAAATTCCCTCAAGAGAATGGCATGAATGCCTTCTTAACATTTAAGTTATGCAACAAATGAACACATGAATCAACCTAGGATCTAGGTGACATGGAAAAATAGCAAAAAGCCTTTAAAAATTATGAAAGTAAATCCCTGGAATAATAAAGTCATTATCTCACATGGTACAAAAGGATTCTACAAAATTATGCACCAAAGTGCCAAAATAATTCCTTGATTAACAAGGTAACAAATCGTGATCATCGAAAAACAACTCCACAAAGTGGATCAAAAAGGGCACTAGAAATTATGAAAAAAATGCCTAATGAGCATCAAAATGTTACAAATTACAGTGATTAATCATACACAAAAAATAGGTTTCACACCTATGGGGAAAAATTGCTTTTTGTCCCTTATGCCAAAACATTCCTTTTTGGGACAGCTTGTGATCTAAAATCCGAATTAATTATTAAAACCACCCAAATCTGGAAACAAAAAATATGAAAAATTAATTAAGAGGATGAGGATCACTCATGAATTTTTCCAGAATTTTATCACACCTAAAACTATTTTTAATAATTGCGACGAAACGGGCAAAAAAGTGGATTTTAAGGGGAAGTGAAAGGAAGTGATCCTAATGGTTCGTAACCTAATCCCTAAGTTCCGAAATCGACACAAATCAACATATATCTCAAATAAATCCAATGCCTCAGGTGGGAGGGCTCAGTATGCACCTTAAGTTATATGGTCCTAAGCCGCATATGACTAGAATGATGCGTAATCGCCGAAAAAGCTTGAAATTACTTACTTGATCGAAGTACCGATTCTTCACGCAAAAGAAATCCAAAAACTCCGTGAAAGGTCTTGAAATCTCCTATGAGCAAAATAAATGCTCATCTTACATAATCACTTTGTTGAGCTTTGCCATAATCGGAATCGATCCAATATCGATCAAAAACACTTATGAACACTTGCATCATAATTAATACTAAATCACAATTACCTACAAAAGTTCTAATTAAAAAAAAAATTACAAGAAAGAATAAATTAAGT
Source organism: Lathyrus aphaca (assembly GCA_963966055.1). Lineage (NCBI taxonomy): Eukaryota > Viridiplantae > Streptophyta > Magnoliopsida > Fabales > Fabaceae > Lathyrus > Lathyrus aphaca. The sequence continues at coordinate 19,803,265 of OZ014525.1, forward strand.
GTTAATCCCAAAAAATTAACTAGTAATAAAAATAATTAACAATTTCCAACAAGATTCATTAGAAATTTATAGGAAAAAAAAACATAAAGAGACCAGGGGGTGAAAAGCAGAATTCAGTGGTGACAAATAGAATAATAAAATGGCCTAAGGCCCACTTCTCCTCCAAATTCGGATCCGGGGGGTGCGTTAGTAGAAACAAGGGATTGGAAAGTAATCCATAGCGGTATTGCTCATGTTAGGCCCAAAATCTAGTCTTTTGACCTAAAATGCTTTCAGCCAAAATAACAAGAATCAGGAACACATTTCATCTTCATCTTGCTTCATTACCCCTTCACAATCGTGGTCGACAAAGACGACATCGTATGCCACTCTCGTCGTTCCTATTTTCCGGCGATAAGATACTCCAGTCGCGCCGTCCTCCGTCCTCCTCTAGCTGTTTCCGAAATACCTTCCCCTTCTCTCAAAAACAAACTCGCCGGAAACGCCTTGTGGCCAACAAACCCTCGACAATCTTTCCACCGTCACCATGATTGCGCGCCGTTGTGTCGGGTTTGACCACCGGCGGCGCCGAAACCTTTCATAACTTCACTCGATCCCAACTCTCTTGTTATACCCAACCCTAATCTCTTCCATTTTTCAATCCAACGCCAATAGAGACCGAAACTCAACAATGATTTTGAGTCAACGATACATAACCACCTAGAGACACGATTTGAAGCTCGATCAACAGCCTACATCATACCAATGCGAGATTCGGCGGAAGATTCAACCGATCTGTGATGGTGACGAGGAATCCTTTGGTGAAGATCAATTTCGATGCTCATGTATTGTTGATTCAGATTCTTTGAGCCACGATCTTGCGTTTTGAACTGGTAGAGTTTGTTACGGACTTATTCTTCTTCTTGAAGCCTGGTCCGATTCTGATAGCCTATGAGAGAGCACCTCTCATACGTGGATGAGAGTGGTAGTGAAGATGGTAACGAAGGGTCTTACCGGAGGCCATTGCCGAAGGCCATTATCGAAGGTACTCGTCTGCCAGTCTCAGTTATTGGGGTAGATTCTAACGGAAGAAGTTCTATTGCGCTTCATCATCATGAATCCAAAACCATCGAGAACATGAACAACAACTCGAATCGACGCATTCACTTGACGACAACGGTAGTGTAACTTTCCGGTATGAACGCTTTGACTCTTTTTCCCTTTTATTTCTTCTCAGATTCCTTTCTTTTCCTCTCCAGATCGGAACTATTGTTGATTTGCGTTGCTCTTGATGTGAATTTGCGGAGTTCTTGTTGAACCGATGCACGTTGTGGTTGCTGAAGCGTGACGGAATGGTTACGATGTGTAGATGATGAAGTTGATTGATGATGTTGATTGATGGTGGAGTAGAGCGATCAGAAGAGAGTTTCCTTCTGAGTTCAGTTCTTGCCGATGATTGAAAGCGGTGAAGAGGTATGGAGTTTTTTTTGAAGATTGATGGTGATGAGAGATTGGAGATTGGATTGATGAAAGAAAGTGCATGTTGAAGGTTTAGTTATGGTTATGATTGGTGAAGATTCACGGTTCTGAGTCCCGTTTTCTATCCGTTTTTTTTCTGGTGCATTGATATTGTTTGTATTGATTTTTTGCAGAAAGAAGCTTGAAGAAGTGTTGAAGAATGTTGGTTGATGAGGAAAACTGATGGCAGTTATTGAAAGTGATGTTGCCACTGATTGAAGGTTAATTGAGAGGAAGGTTGGTGAAGACTTGGAGAATGGTGAAGCTTCGACCGTTTTTGTTGCAGGGAGATTGGAGATAATTAGAATTGGAGATTGATAATGGATTAGTGAAATGAGAGATTGATCACCCCCCAGAGTCACCGAACCCTCTTTCTGTTATCCCCCCCTTTTCTTCTTGTAATTTTTCTTATATATTATCCCTTAAGGATTTTCTTTTTTTTCCTGGAATCTGTATTTTCAGAAGAGGCTTTTGATTCCATGCCTTATGAGCCCATGAAATGAACGATTATCATGTTATGACCTAATGGGAAGATGCAGATGAAATGCAAAGCGGTAAGCCAGTTAAGGTAAAAAGAATGAGGGCAAATTTTGAGGTATTACAGTTAGTTGCTTTATCAGTTGCAATGAATAGAGAAATACCTGTTTGATACTCACACTTAAGTGTACCATCCTTTATGCAGGAAAGTTCCCCCTGTATATGATAAACACTTTCAATGTTACCATGATGTCCCTTGATACTGATTTTCTTCCGATCAAAGAGTTTATCGACAGGTATACTTTGTTAGTAGCAATGTATTGATTTCTCTTCTCATGTATTTGTGTTAATTGGATCAAAATTCTGCATAATGCCCAAAGATTTGGTGGTTAGTGTGTCGGGACAGCTAAACTGTAATTCTCAACTTTCCTCGCAAGGCTCTAAAAATAATCAACAGACTCTTGTTCAGAGGTTGTTGTCCAAGGCTGTTGTTATGCCTCTCACTGAGATTACCAAGCTTAATGAGGTATGGACTATTCTTTCTTCATAGGTTTTACTTTAATTATTTGTGGATTCATATACATCTCCATGCCTTTTGCGGTTGACGTTTTATTTAAATATACAATTTTTACATATCACGTTTTGTGCTACTGTTGTCGAAATAATGATTTTAGTTGCATCTCCGTTTGGGTGGTATTATCGAGCTTGCCATCTATGCCCGAGGGTTGCATGCAGTGTGATGGCCCCATATCTTTGTGAGGCGGGTCATTTCATCGAAGCTGAGATATTTAGGTATGGTTGCTTATGGTCCGTTGTATGCATTATGTTGCAGTTTATATAGTTACGTGTATTAGTATGCACAAAGAATACTAATTCTTATCACCTGAAATTGAACGTATATCAGGTATAAGATAGAAATTGAAGTATGCTACGCAGGGACAACCTGCAACTTTGTTTTATGGGACAGAGAATGTTCACAGCTATTGGATTTATTTGCTGCTCAGATGCGTGATTCCATGCTTGAGGTTTACTATTTATTTGAAAAGGATTATAATAGTATCGTCGTAAGTTGTTGTCATATTAATCGCATGTCTACATTCGATAGGCTGGAATTCATGATCCATTAGAATTTCCACTAGCACCTGATGTGATGTTGAATTTAGAGATGGCTTTTAGAGTAAAGTGGCATCCGCGTTGGAAAAATTGCTCGGTTGTTATGATTCTGAGAGACGACCCTGTCATCAAACAACTTAAGGCTCCTTGGGAGACTATGCTGGAGGTCTAACTTGGTTACATATGTTTTTTTTAGAGTTGCTGAATTTCTAACATGTTTCCGGGTACTGATCCTACTATGATCACAACAAATTAGGAAACAAAGAAGGTCGCGACTGTGACATCGGAGTTGCTGCAGGTTTTTTCCTCTTAGCACTGTCTAATTTTTATTTTATGTTTGTTTGGTTCTGTTGTGTTGATGTGTATTGGACATTGCAAACTGTCTGGATTATCCTTATATTAAAAAGAGTGTCGATGAGGTGAAGACTAAAGCACCTGAGGACTGTAATTTTGTTACGGTAAAACTACACGATGATCTTGCACTGTGTAAATTTAATTTGCAATGCAAATAACACATATCGATTCATATATTATGTTAGTTGACTATATTCGATTGTGCAACATGATCTTGAGATTACGTCAAAACACCATCCTGGTCTAAAAACTCCGACTGCTAAGAGACAGGTTCCTGATGGATCAAGTGAATCAACGAGTGTTGGAGGCGTGTCCAAGGGAGAACTCTCTTCAACCAAGCTTCACAAGATCATCAAAACTGAGAAGTAGGATTAGTTGTAGCTATAGTTTGTTTATTTGCTTCAGTTGTAATTTCTTTGTTTCATCGTGTTGTTTTCTTTTTATCCGGTTAGATCGACTTTATTATTTGTGGTTTGTGTGTAACAACATCAACTATTTATTCATAATGCAGTATATTTTCGAATTCTTGATTATTGTTACCCACTAATTTCCGTATTATTGTATTCCTACATGACTATTATCGAATTTTTGTATCAACGCTTAATTCTAAAATTAACTCTAATCTTTAAAATAATTTTGTCTGTAAAAGTGATTTTCACTCACAAATTTGGAGTTTGATTCATATTTTACTGAATGTTGTCAACCACATATCAGTTATATTCACATGTTGATTCATATTTTAACTCAGTCAATGTAATCAAGCACAAATCAGTGGCATTGTAAACTAACTTTCACCGACGTAAATCCATAAATAATCCTCCAAATAGAAGGTAAGAATCCATAGAATTCGCAATATCCTTTTATTAGCAGCAACATCAGTTTCTTGGTGACCAGTTTTGTGTACGCCTACATCGTTTGACAACATCCTACATTAAGCAAGATCGGTTATTCGTTGTCAACATTTGAATAAATTCTATGGAAATGTTTGCAGTCTCATGAGTGTATACATCTCATAAGATTATTTTTTTTAATGAGCCAACAGGGTCCATTGAGAATTAATGCCTAAATAACATTAAACATTGTTTTGTAAAAATAGTGTTGGGAGTCATACTGGTAGTTACCTATTTTGTAGTGGTTAGTTACTTTTAAATTACCAGTTAGCCCCGTTTTTCCTTAATGATATTTAGATATAGATGCAGCCTTAGACAGTTTCTCTCCTAAGTTATTGCTCATCTCACATGTGTTAATTTCGAAACTGACCAACAGGTTTCCTTATACAACTTTCATGCGCACACATTTCATGTATAGTTAAAGGTAATATTTTTTTATTACTTGAACAATATGATAAAAAAACACCATCAATGTAAGGGAGGTTTCAGACAATTATCATAAACTTGCCAATTTCGTTTTCCGACCATGGAGTCAATCTTTATTCAAAACAAAAAGACTGAATATGCAATTTCTAGCCGTAGGAGGAGGCTTATTTTGACAGCGAAGAAAAATGCCCGGTATGCTGTACATACCCGCCAAACGACTCAAGTACATACGCGTGGTTATGTTTCCGGTATACCGCTTTCTCTTTCAGTTCTTTCATCCAGTACACCAGTTGGTACCGTTTGTTCTACTAACTATGAAAACTTGGAAAATTCTTCTGATCCTACTATTGCTAGACGTAGATGGAAGCTAATTCTAAGTAATAAAAAACAGTCCCGTAATAATTCAAATAAGGAAAATTGCACTGGGGCCAACAACACAATGATATTCGTAATCAGGAGCCCTTCACTGGTCTGTGTACACCTCTTTCAGCTAGCAATTCTAATTTGATAAACAGTGGACCATTTCTGATACATCCCCAAGAACCACCGGTGGCTAAAAAATTCGATTGCTTGGAAGTTCACAACAATCTTTGACTACTACAGTTCAACCGAGTTGTATCACGAGTCACACATCTAAGTCTAATCCCCGGATCTCCACTGAAGATGCAACTCCTGATATTACAGTAGAACATCGTTCTTCGGATGATGCAGTTTCTAATTCTGATGACGAATTCGGTGTGAGTGGTACTTTTTATTTCGATCGTAGCATGGATGATGAACTATTAATTAAGCAGCATCTACAGGGTATGTTCGATATCGCAAACCTTTGTAACTATTGAAAATTATTTCATTTGATTATCATGTTTTCCACAATGTAGAGTATTCTAATATAAGGGACCACATATGGGAATGCCCACGTTGTCAAGCATGCATGTGGTATCAAGAAAGCCTATGATGTTCGTGCCATTCAACCATTCCTAAGTTCCATTGTTGTTGTCGTGGTGGAAAATTGTACCCCCTTCCTACAAGAGCCACTACAAGTGTTGTAACATCTTCTGCATAATGGTACGTGTCCACGGAGTAAAAACTATCAGAACAACATTCATACCTACAATGCCATGTTTTCTTTCACCTCTCCAGGTATGAAATTCGACACAACCTACTCGAAGACCGGAGGCCCACCCACTTTAAGACTGCACAGTCAAACCTGTCATCGTATAGGTACCTGACTACCTGAAATTGGACATCGTCCGCAGTATGCTCAGTTGTATATTTATGATACCGACAACGAGGTTGATAACAGACTGAACTGTTTTAGGTATATGTAATTATTTAGCAATACATAATTCATGTCACATTTTATGTTTCGATTTTTCACATCTGACCTAATATATAGTGACAATAAAGTTGTCCAGAGGGACATTGTGACTAAGCTGAAGTCTATGTTAGATGAGTTCAATGTTCATGCCAAGGTTTTTAGAATGGCAAGGGATCTTTTGAAGGCCAATACTTTCTTGGACTTGAAGTTGAGGCTTATTGGTGATAGACCCAAAGATGATCGTGTCTACAATACACCGACTGTGTCAGAAGTTACTGCTCTCATTGTTGGAGATATTGACTCTGCTTCAAAACGAGACATCATCATTCAAGCACGTAATGGACATTTGCAACGCATTGATGAGTTTCATGCTACATACTTGGCATATCAATACCCTATCATATTTGTGTATGGTGAAGATGGATACAAAAAAAATCTATTGAAGAAATATGAACATGAAACTGCAGTTAATAGTAGAAACCATCAATTTATCAAAGATTGGTTATCATTCCGATTGCAGGAATGGCAGAAAGAGGCAAAAACCTTACTTCACTCGAGACGCCTATTTCAACAGTTCTTGGTCGACGGTTATGCAATGATGGAGTCTGAACGTCTAAATTGGCTGAGGGACAATCAATCAAAGCTAAGAGTCGGTAAGTATAACAAACTGAATGATCAATGCGGTGTTGTTCAACCAAATCAACCACCGAAGCGAGGCAAACATGTAGTTTTACCGTCTACTTTTGTTGGTAGCAAATGATACATGGATCAACTATACTTTGATGGAATGGCCATTTCAAGTAGGTTGGGTTTCCCTGATTTGTTTGTTACCTTTACTTGCAATCCAAGTTGGCCAGAGATCGCACGTGCATTGTCTGGTACTGGGTTAAAGCCGCACGATCGACCATATATTATTACCAAAGTTTTCAAAATTAAGTTTGACGAACTCATGCGTGATATTACAAAAAACCATGTTCTCGGCAAAGTTTTAGCATGTAAGTGGTGTTGTTTATTTAAGTCATTTTTGTATCATTTTCTCCCTATGACATGAACCTTTAACTAGATAGCTTTGTTTCTGTTATGTACACGATTGAATTTCAAAAGCGGGGATTCCCGCATGCACAATTTTGATCTTCTTGCATCCTCAGAGCAAATATCCAACACCTTCGGACATAAACAACATCATTTGCGCAGAAATTTCGGACCATATTCTTCATCCAACTTTATATGATTTGGTTAAGGCGCACATGATGCATGGACCCTGTGGTCTGTCTCGGATGAACTCATCGTGTATGAAAAATAGGAAGTGCTCGAAATACTTCCCGAAGAATTTCAATAAACACACAGTTGTTGATGCTGATGGTTATCCACTTTACAAAAGAAGATCAGACTCCCATGTTATTGAAAATAATGGAATCTCGCTGGACAATTGACATGTGATACCTTACAATACAAGACTGTTGTTGAAATACCATGCACATATAAACATGGAATGGTGTAACCAAAGTACATCCATCAAATATCTTTTCAAATATATTCATAAAGGTTTTGATAGAATCACGTCAATGATTTCAAGGAACGACATTGATGAGGTTGATGAAATCAGAAAATATCTGGACTGCAGGTATGTCTCCCCGAGTGAGGCGTCTTGGCGAATTTACTCTTACAGGATCCATGGACGGAGACATGCGGTTGAATGCATGTTCTATCATTTGGTTGGTGAGAAAGCAATTTACTACACCAATTATGATCGAATGGAAAATATTTTGGAAACTGCAAGTGTCACCAAATCCATGTTTACTGCTTGGCTGGCTGCAAATGGGAAATGTGAAGAAGCCCGGTCTCTGACGTACGACCAATTTGTATCAAAATTTGTTTATGATAGGAAGAAAAGAATGTGGAGACCTTGCAAAAAGGGGCTCACCATCAGTCATTTGATATGGGTTCCACCAACCACCGGAGAATTGTTTTACCTGCAGATGATGTTGACGGTAGTTAAGGGACCAACAACTTATGAGGAAATTCGCAAAGTTGGTGACACCCAATTTGATACATTTTGGGATGCATGTTTTGCACTGGGCTTTCTTGAAGACGATAGAGAATTCATTGTAGCTATCAAAGAGGTGAGTGAATGAGGTTCGTGTCATTTTCTTCGCAAACGTGTTGTGGTTATTCTTCTGTCAGGTGTTGTTAATCGGCCTGCCCATGTTTGGATAGAATCTTGGGTGCTACTAGCGGATGATGTGTTGCATGGCCAAAGACAGTTGGCTCAAAATCCAGGTTTAAACACATCTTTATATTACGTACCATGTTTCAAAATATTTGCTACACGGAGTATCCTGTATATTTCTTACAAGTTTGTGATTAATCGATTATCAGTCATAATCTTTGTTTTCCCATATGAATGCTTGAAGAGTTGCTATTGACGGAATCCGAATTACAGAATTTAACATTAATTGAAATAGAAAAACTTCTTCAGGAAAACCAAAGGAGTCTCAAGGAATTTAAACCGATTCCATATCCAGATGGGTATGTTCTGCAACAGCTAGGAAATAGACTCATATACGACGAACGTAATTACAATGCGTCGGCAATGAGAGTCGAATTCACAAATCTCTTCAATGCTCTTACAGGTTCACATTAATCATTATTACTATATTTTCTATATTTCCTTTGTTACTGTTAGTTTTTATTTCATTTCAAGAATTTTTATCTGTAATGTTAGATGTTTTATGTTATAAACTCTTTATCAGATGAACAACGAGGTATATATATGAAAGAATTATGGAGTCTGTGGATGCGCAAAAAGGTGGTGTCATCTTCTTACATGGTTACGGTGGTACCGGTAAAACATACATGTGGAGGACGCTTGCAAGCAAATTGAGGTCTAGACATGATATATGTTTAACTATTGCAACCAGTGGAATAACTTCTCTTTTATTGCCCGCCGGTAGAACTGCACATTCTAAGTTCAAGATACCTATCCCAACCTTGGATAATTTTATTTGCCAAGTAGACTACGGGGATGATATTGGGGAACTTCTTAGGCAAACAAAACTTATTATATGGGATGAATCACCCATGGCACACAGGTATGCTTTAGAAGCACTTGACAGAACTTTGAGGGATGTAACGTGTAAAGACGGTAATTCCAACGATGTGTTTGGTGGCAAGGTTGTTGTATTTGGGGGTGATTTTCGATAGATTTTGCTTTTCGTTCCAAGAGGTAGTCATTCTGATATTGTACACTCTACAAAAAAGGCTTCTTATATATGTCATTCGGTTGAGGTCTTGACTTTAACACATAACATGCGGTTTCATTGTGGTCCGAGCGAACAAGATAAAAGAGAGATTGCAGAGTTTTCTAATTGGCTTTTAAGGATTGGTGAAGGCAAAGTTTCAGAACCAAACGACGATGTTGCTGAAATTGAGATACCCCCTGAACTTTTAATCACAAACTTTGATGATCCTATTGTTGGCATTGTCAATAATACATATCCTGATTTCGTTCATAATTACATGTCTAACGATTATCTGAAGGGTCGAGCAATTCTCGTTTCTACCTTAGAAGTTGTTGATGAGATAAATGACCACCTTATTGCCTTGATGCCAGGTTGTTTGCCTAATCCCATTTCAATTTCATATTTTATATGTTTAATTTCAGGTCACTGATATAATTATGTTTGATATGTAGGAGAGATACGTGATTACTACAATTGTAATTCTGTTGATCAGTCTGAAATTCATGACCCCACTATAGTTGAAATCCTCACGCCGGAGTTTCTTAGTTCTCTGCGAACGTCTGGATTGTCTAACCATCACATAAAGTTAAAAGTTGGAACACATGTTATGCTAATGTGAAACACTGATCAGGCAGAAAGGTTGTGCAACGACACAAGGCTAATTATAACAAAGATGACATCGCATGTTGTTGAAGCTAAAATAATGGGTGGCAAGGGTTTTGGAAATTTAGTTTACATCCCTCAGATGGATATGTCACCCTCACAGTCCCATAGGTCATTCAAACTAAATAGACGAAAATTCCCATTAATAGTCTCATATGCAATGACTATTAACAAATCTCAGGGCCAATCTTTGGATACGGTGGGACTTTACTTGCCAAGAGATGTGTTCACAAATGGTCAAATATATGTCACACTATCAAGGGTGACAACCAAACAAGGAATCAAAATATTGGTTCACGGTGACAAGGGCGAGTTCAAAGGAACCACTACAAACGTCGTTTACAAAGAGGTTTTCAATAACATATGGGATTAAGTTGCTACGCATTTGTGTGTTTCTCTTTGCATTGAGTTCATGTTTTACATTTTTTTAATTAATAGTTAATTTATGTGATAGTTAAATGTACAATTGGTTTTTTTCATACTGAACCATTTATTGTATTGTTTTGAAAACCAAAATAGCAATACTACGTTTGAGCTACCTCACCAACACAATTTTACATAGACACTTGGTTGAAGACGTTATTATAAAAAGGACAACCATTATTTCCATGTTTTTGTCCTAAAAATACAGAGAATCATTCGTTGCTTACAATCAGGTGCATTTAAAATTAGTTGGTATGAATACGCTCTTAATGGACTTAAAACCTGTTTGAATTTATAAATCATTTTCAATTTATATGCCCAATAATGGTACTGATAAATTTTTCGAGTGTTAATTATTCATTCACCCGACATTGTAGCAAGCTTTCTCAATATGACAGTTCCAAATATTAACATTGTGGAACAATGGTATCATATAACTGAAATTCATATTAAACATAACATCGTTTTGTAGTGGTAACTTCAACATTAACACTTAAGGTTGTTTCAACAGCCTACAGAAAGATGTTACACATAATTCTGCATAAAATATTCCAAAAAGAAGCATTCCACCATCGACAAAATACCAAATTTGAACCCAAAACATCCAAGAGACCCATATCAACACACAAATACGCCTTCTAGTTTGAAACAGTGGTCCTACATGCAACAATGTTTCTGGACGAACACTGACAGACGAGATGCGGGAGGGTACTGAATTGAGAGGGACAAATAAAACACCATTATGTGATAAAGATGCTATGGATACTCAATGCATTCACCCAAACTAACCTAACAATTGTTATGCATACACCAAAATTCATTTACCTCTGAGTATGTGGAACATCGACTTCTGAGGTGCACACTGCTCCATGTATTATCTGTTGAGTTTCCGATTTTCCTTTTAGTTTTCCAGCATCCTCATTTCTACAACATTAATCACAGAAACCGATATATAAAATCTACAATTGGATTGAAACACCAAAAAACAGAATTAAATAAGTGGATGTAAATATCGACATTATGAGACAATAACATATATTCCACTTTGCTGAAACATGAAGTACAAATATGGTAAAGTACATGGTTCGCGGTCAATCTTGAGATACACTCGCATAACAACAAACTGAAAAAAACTGTCTCAGAATTAATATACCAATACACACGACTGTTCTGAATTCTTTAATAAGCTGGTGTCATGCTCGAGATATTGCGGGATATCAATACAAAATGATATTTCTATGTATTCTTATGATGTCAAGACCAATTAAACCATGTATAATACACATTCAAAATTCTGAAATACTTATATTCAATATCTATCACATGTCTATCACATGTCTAATTTATGAAATCAGAAGCAACAAATATGACGAGCTATTTCGAACGCATTGTACAAACAAAAGTTGATCTCAGACTCCGACAGGGGATAATTTAATGTTGTTGGTTGCATGCAATGCAATTTTTATTAAAAAAATACCTTTTTTCGGGTTAGAACTTTCTCCAGCTGTCTTTTTTTACAGATGATCTTGCTACATTTCCAAATTTCGCACCTTGATGATCTTGCTTTTTCATGTTTTTCTTCCTCGAAGTCTTTGGGTTCATATTTTTTTTCCAGCTAACACTTCGTCCATGAGTTCTTTGATTCTTGCATTAACCCATTTTTGGTCTGTATCGGAATCCGGAGATGATCTTCAATGGATGTTACAAATATGTACAATGACATGTTAAGAATGTTTTAAGCAAGCGATAGAAATGTTCAGAGGCATACCCGCTTGAGATTTCAATTGGTCTTGATCGGATTCTTCCATCCAAGAAATGCATGTTGTTGTACTGCTTAGGGTTCCGCGTTGATGGAGAGGGAGGAAGATGATGGAATGGGGTTATGAAAATGGGCTTTTATGTTGCTTAAAGTCTGTAACATAACAACGTTGGGTGGAGTTTATGTTTCTAACATTTAATTGGTTTCGTTTGTATGTTTTTGTTTTATGGAACGCGGGAGTTTGCACTGCCAATTTTATTACATGTTTTTATTGTTTTATTATTGTATGTATGTTACTTAAAATACATTTCATTATGTATACCTGTTACATAAAACACATATAATAAAAAGATAAAAAGAATTCTAATGGTACTATTATCTAAAATAATTTGGAATATTATATATTCATTACGTGTGATATTTTAATGTACTGAAAATTGCCTCATTAATTTAATATTGCCTCATTAATTCAAAATAAAATAAACTATTTTTTAATGAAGTTTTTTATATATAATTAGTTGGAAATGAAAATTGCCTAATTAATTCAAAATGAAACAATCTAGTTTTTCTATTTTAATCTACTAAACTAACTTTTAATATACTAACACAACTAATAATTCCATTTGAAACTAATCTTTTTAGCAAGGTCCAACATAGTTCGACAATGCAAATCGATTATCCTAATTGTTGTCTAAACCACAAACAGTGTAAGCACTAAGTACATAGTCATTCATTCGCACAATAGGGCATAACAAACCTAAGTACACATCCATTCATTCAATACAAAATGCTATTATAATTCCTATTCTCTCAAGGAAATATATTTATCTTATTCCTTTATCAAGGTGACAATTAATCATGACAACAACTCTCTAATTGTTCATGAATGTGATTGAATTTTTTACAGGAATTGTTTCATGGTATTCTTTTAGCTTTCCTAAATCTCAAGTAAATAAAATAGAGTTAACTCTCCACAATCCTTTAATCTTTTATTATTTTTGTTGGGTTATATAGGGAAGAATATGAACTCTTAGAAACTGCACAAGCAAAAGTTGCAGGCCATTATTAGACTGCACCTATTCTTGGAAACAATCATAATGAGTTTCGGAGCCGCGAAAATCCAGTTAGAACTATAAATTAGGCATCCAACTCATTGTTTCTAAACTAATAGTTATAACACTTAATCCATACACAAGTAGCAGTTCATGAGCATTCACCTTTAAATTGCAACAATATTTCAGTTCATCAATAACCTTTTGTCACTAACCAAGTTGTCTTAATAAGTTAACAAGATGTCATTAAAAAAATTGGCATGTTTCACATAAACCTCAAATATAGCATAGTCAGACTAAACCCAACAAACATATTCCATATCATGAAGTTACAAATTTAGAAAACTACCTTATGCTGTTTTGGGAGCACTCTCCTGTTTCCGTAACGCACCTGACAACCCTTTCTTTCACGTTTCCATCAGAATTGCATAAACAAAAATGTTTATTGCTTCAGGGTAAAACAATAATGAAAAACATAGTGGGGAAAATAGACATGACTGAGTAATATCCATGTCTTGGAGTAAAAATTGAATACAAATTTTGCCGCAACCGATACGACTGATAACGAGAAATCGTATCGCATTATTACTATGTTTTTAGTCCGTTTTATCGTACATTAGTCCTTTTAACTCCCGATTGTTTCGAGTTTTTATGTCACATTGCAGGTATAACATGTCTAGATCCAAATTATGAGAAAAAGATCAAAGGAACAAAAATTAGCATGAAAAGAAAAGAGAGAAATCAATTATGCTAAAAGCTGCATATTTTGTTGCTCTTACGGTCGTCACAACTGCCTCACGGCCGTGGCACGCCAATTTGAGGTCTCACGATCGTCACCATGTTCTAACGACCGTGACGCGCTAATTTGAGGAAATCTGCCCATTACACCATGTCACGAACGTGACAAGCAAAAGTTATTTAATTTGTTTGAATATAATTGAGAACGTGCAACGAAAAGAAAGATTCTTCAGAGACTCCTACTTTCTCTCAACTTCAGCAACGCCCAGTAAACCAGTTCTCCTGGATTCTCTCAAAACTGAAGCACCGAAGCCCACGATCCTACTCTTCAACTGCCAAATTTCTCTGCTATAAATATGAAAGAAGTAGATGGAGAAAGTACAGAGTTTTATATTGAAATTTTATGCGGAAGCTCTGCCGTTTTTACAACCCATTTATTTCCAGCTTTTGTTCTTGATGTTTTTTCCTTTTAATTTCCAAACCCTTTAATAACAATTTCCAACATTAGGAAATTGTTATCTTAATTAAATTTCTTTAAGCCTCAGAACTTAGTATTTTATTTTTTCGATTCCGACACTCCAAGCTTGCCAATTTGTGGAAGAAGGAGCCTAAAAATTCATTTGTTCAGGTTTTTGTTTTGCAATTAATATTAAGTTAATTTATTTATGTTAAGTTTCTATTATCATTATATAATGCATGTTTCAATATTTATTAATTTCATTTTGTATCTGTCTGTTGTTTTAATAAATATGAGTAGCTAAATTAATTGAGTCGGTATGTAATAAAGCAACCAAAACGGATAAATCGAATCTAAGCTAAAAACAATCACGAACTTATATTCTGGCTGTGACTTTTTATAATTAAAATCAAGTTTTTTGTTACGAGAGTAAGAGAAGTGAAATAGGTTAGGTCGAGACCACGAGAGTGTGAGATTTTAACCGGATAGCTAAAGTTAGGCATTCGATTTAAATACAGCGATAGCGCTTTAAAACGAATTAGACTTATTTAGTTTTCAAAAATTATTTTCTAAACACGTATGGGCTAGCGAGAGCAGACATAGGGCTTTAGGAGTAAGATCTGAGATAAGACCACGAGAGTGTGAGTCGAGGGTTTTTAAACTGGTAATCTCTACAAAATTATTTAAGTGAAACATCTTTATAAGCTTAGGCTAGATTGACCCGCATAGGTTAATATACTTACATACCGACCGCCTTCTCATTATTTCCTTAACTAAGTTTAATTCCCGTTTTTAATCCTTAAAACCATAACCGTGACAAATTTCTGCCTTAGCTAAACTAGTAGACCTTCTAGCACTAGAGTGATTACAAAGTCCCTGTGGGTTCGACATCTTTTTATTACTATTGCGATAGGTTGTGTACTTGCAGTTCAGATACCGCTAGACATATCACGTCTTTGCCCCATCAAGTTTTTGGCGCCGTTGCCGGGGACCTTGATTTAGTCACTAGTGCACTATTAGAGTAGCACTGTCTAGACTAAGGTAACAATTTATTTTCACTAATCTAATTTACCGAGTGTATGCCAAGTACTCGCTCTCAAGGCGAAGACTTGCAACCTCCAGTCCTTGAATTAGAACGCTTCTTACATTTAAGAAGACGAATATTTGAATACCAACGGAAATACAACATTCCAGATCTTCAAGTTGATCCACCTAAACCAGTTGGAACATCGAAGGACACAGAGATGGTTGAAGAACCAAATCATCCACTAAAGTATTACGCTAGTCCTTCACAAGCTGAGCCGCATTCCAGCATTGCTGCGCAAACTATCAACCGAAATGATTTCGAGTTGAAACCTTCGCTGATATCAGCCGTGCAACAAAACCAATTCGCCGGAAATCCTACCGAGGATCCGAACCTTCATCTTTCGATATTTGTGCAGTACGCAAATACAGTAAAAGCTAATGGAGTTACCCAAGAAGCAATCAGATTACACCTTTTTCCTTTCTCACTTCGAGACAGAGCAAGAGCCTGGCTTCAATCTCTACCCTCGAATTCAGTAACTACGTGGGAGGAACTAAAGAGAGTCTTCTTGACAAGATATTTCCCACCTAGCAAGACAGCTATGCTAAGAGCTCAAATCAACGGATTTAAGCAAAAGGAAAACGAGTCACTTTTCGAAGCTTGGGAACGATACAAAGATATGCTGAGACTTTGTCCACATTACGGATTAGTAGAATGGATGGTCATCCATACTTTCTACAATGGACTCTTGTACAACACAAGAATGACGATTGACGCTGCCACAGGCGGCGCACTAATGGACAAAGAATATAATGATGCTTATGCACTTATCGAGAGTATGGCTCAGAATCATTACCAATGGGGAAGCGAGAGAGTCGCAACTGAGAAACCAACAAAAGGAGGTATGTATGAAGTGAGTAGTATGGACCAAGTCAATGCAAAGTTTGACCAACTTAACCAAAAGATCGACGACTTGGCCATAACACCAACAGCCACCGTGGCTGCGGTAACACCTAACTGTGAGTTATGTGGAGTTCCAGGACATGCTGTCCCTGATTGTCAATTATTAGCAGGAATTCCCACAGATCAAGTGAATTATGCTCAAGGAAATCCGTACTCGAACACATACAACCCAGGTTGGAAGAATCATCCGAACTTCTCTTATAAGAATAATAATGCTTTATACGCACCAGGTCAAGCGCCAGCTACACCACCAGGATATCAAAAGACTGCTCCTAATGTTCCTAGAAAATCAAACCTTGAATTAATAATGGAGAACTTCATAGCTACCCAATCTCAAACAAACAAGGAATTCTTAAACCAAAACATACACACTAGCGAGCAGATTAAGCAATTAGTGAGCAAGGTAGATGTGTTAGCTACACATAACAAAATGCTTGAAACTCAGATTTCACAAGTAGCTCAACAACAAGCACCTACCGTTGCCCCAGCTGGAGTATTTCCTAGACAACCCCAACCTAACCCAAAAGGACAAGCCAATGCTGTGATACTAAGAAGTGGCAAAGAACTTGACGGACCTGCCGATCCAAGACTTGACAATCCAGCCATGTGCCAAAAGCAAGATAAGCCGACTGAAAAGGAGAATGAACCAGAAGAGAAGGAAGATAATAATCAAGAGGCAGTGGAGAAAGAGAAGCCTTATGTGCCTCCACCACCTTATAAACCACCAATTCTGTACCCTCAGAGATTAACCAATTCCAAGACGATGGGTCAGTTTAAGAAATTTGTTGAACTTCTGAAACAGTTGAATATTACTATTCCATTTACAGAAGCTATCACTCAAATGCCCTCGTATGCTAAATTTCTAAAGGAAATCTTATCCAATAAGAAGAAGATAGAGGATAACGGAACCGTTACACTTACTGCTGAGTGTAGCGCAATAATTCAAAATAATATGCCTCCTAAGCTAAAAGATCCAGGTAGTTTCTCTATACCCTATGTAATTGGAAAATTCGTCATTGACAAAGCTCTATGCGATTTAGGAGCCAATATCAGTGTTATGCCCTTAACAATTTTCAAAAGGCTAGACATGGGAGACCTAAGACCTACTAAAATGTCTGTTCAACTAGCCGACCGCTCTATTAAATATCCTGTAGGAATACTAGAAAATGTCCCAGTACGGATAGGTCAATTCTACATTCCTACTGATTTTATAATCATGGACATCACTGAAGACCCCACTACCCCTATCATATCTAGGAAGACCATTCTTAGCTACCGCCGGAGCTATTATAGACGTAAAGAAAGGAAAGCTAACCTTTGAAGTAGGTGAAGAGAAAGTTGAATTTATTTTAACACAATTCTTACAATCACCAGCTATAGAGGACACATGCTATTTATTGGATGTCATTGACGAGTGTGTAAGAGAGATAGAAATGAAAGAAACTACTTATTCTGAAATTATGAAAATTCAAATCCCTCCGATTTTCGAAGATGACAATTGGCGTGAACCGTATCAGGATGATAGTCTAAGCGAAAGTTTAGCACTTACACCGGATCCCATGCCAAGTAAGAAGAAACCTACATTAGAGTTAAAAACCTTACCTAAGAACCTAAGATACGAATTCCTAGACACTGAATGTACGCGACCAGTTATAATCAATTCCGGTTTAGGAACAATCGAAACGAAGAAACTTTTAGATGTCTTAAAGAAATACCCAACTGCATTAGGATATAACATATCTCATCTCAAAGGAATATGTCCTTCAATCTGTATGCATCGTATTATGCTAGAAGAAGATTGCAAAACCTCTAGAGAATCTCAAAGAAGAATTAACCCAATCCTTAGCACTGTAGTAAAAGAAGAAGTTAAGAAACTACTAGATGCTGGAATAATATATCCAATCTCTGATAGTCAATGGGTTAGTCCAGTACATGTAGTACCAAAGAAAGGAGGTATCACTGTTGTGAAAAACGCTAAAGGCGAATCGATATCACAAAGAGTAGTGACCGGACATAGAGTGTGCATCGATTATCGAAAACTAAACAAAGCCACTCGAAAAGATCATTTCCCACTACCTTTTATAGATCAAATGTTAGAACGATTAGCCAAACACTCGTATTTCTGTTATCTAGATGGTTACTCAGGATTTTTCCAAATCCCTATTCACCCAGATGATCAAGAGAAGACTACATTCACATGCCCTTATGGAACATTTGCTTATAGACAAATGCCCTTTGGATTATGTAACGCTCCTGCAACCTTTCAAAGATGTATGATGTCAATCTTCGCAGATTTCATAGATAACATCATGGAAGTGTTCATGGACGACTTCTTTGTATGCGGGCAAAGTTTTGAAGGATGTCTATCAAATTTAGAAATGGTGTTAGAAAGATGTGTAAAAGTAAACCTCGTACTTAACTGGGAAAAATACCATTTTATGGTCAGAGAAGGAATCGTACTAGGACACGTTATATCTGATAAGGGAATTGAAGTTGATAAAGCTAAGATAGAAGTCATAAAAGATATTCAACCCCCTAAGACCGTTCGAGAAATACGAAGCTTTTTAGGACACGCCGGTTTCTACCGACGATTCATCAAAGATTTCTCGAAAATCACTAAACCTCTTACCGGTTTATTAATGAAAGACGCTGAGTTCATATTCGATAAAGATTGTCTTAAAGCATTCGAAACTCTAAAAACAGCCCTCATCACCGCACCAATCATGCAACCACCCGACTGGAGATTACCTTTCGAAATCATGTGCGATGCGAGTGACTATGATGTAGGTGCAGTTCTAGGACAAAGGAAGGACAAGAAACTTCATGCAATTTACTATGCCAGTAGAACTTTAGATTCTGCTCAATTGAACTACGCCACTACTAAAAAAGAGTTGTTAGCAGTTGTCTTCGCGCTTGATAAATTTCGTTCCTACCTAGTAGGAGCAACAATAATCATCTACACAGACCACACTGCTATCAGATATTTACTAACCAAGAAAGATGCTAAACCAAGACTCTTGAGATGGATCTTACTCTTACAAGAGTTTGATCTCGAAATCAAAGATAAGAAAGGCACTGAAAACGTCGTAGCGGACCATTTATCTAGAATAGAAGGTATTAAACCCGAACAGGTGCCAATTAACGACGATTTTCTGTATGAACAGCTGATAGCACAAATAAGAAGCGACCCAGCTCAGTTAGACATAAATGAACCAAAAGCCGTGGAAACAATCCAAACAACCGTAGGACTGCCATGGTACGCTGACATTGTCAACTACTTAGCTGCAGGAGCACTTCCACCGGACTTAACCTATCAGCAGAAAAAGAAATTCTTCCACAATCTCAAGTATTACTATTGGGACGAACCATTATTGTTTAAAAGAGGACCTGACGAAATCTTCCGTCGGTGCATTCCCGAAGAAGAAATAGAAGATGTCATTGCTCATTGTCATTCATATCCTTATGGTGGACATGCAAGCACTTCCAAGACTTGTGCAAAAATCTTACAAGCCGGCCTATTTTGGCCTAACCTATGGAAAGATGTCAACATCGCTGTTATAAATTGCGATCGGTGTCAACGCACCGGTAATATTTCAAGAAGAGATGAAATGCCTCAAAGAGGAATATTAGAAGTAGAAGTCTTTGATGTCTGGGGAATCGATTTCATGGGACCATTCCCATCATCTTTCGGTAATAAGTACATACTCGTAGCTTTCGATTATGTTTCAAAATGGATCGAGGCTATAACTTCTCCTACAAATGACACACGAGTAGTAATTAAGCTTTTCAAGAATATAATCTTTCCAAGATTTGGTGTGCCTGGACTTGTCATTAGTGACGGTGGCTCGCATTTCATTTCGAAAATATTCGACAAATTACTATCTAAGTATGGAGTCAGACATCGTGTAGAAACACCGTATCATCCGCAAACAAGTGGACATGTCGAAGTCTCGAACAGAGAAATAAAACAAATTCTAAAAAAGACTGTCGCCATATCTAGGAAAGATTGGTCATCTAAACTTAATGAAGCTTTATGGGCTTATAGGACAGCCTACAAGACACCCATAGGAACTACACCCTTCAAACTAGTGTATGGGAAGGCTTGTCATCTCCCGGTAGAACTAGAACACAAAGCATATTGGGCGATTAAAACACTCAATATAAACTACAATGCCGCTGGAGAAAAGCGAATCCTCGACATTAATGAATTAGAAGAATTAAGGTTGGACGCATACGAGAATGCTAAGATATATAAAGAAAGAACCAAGTGTTGGCACGATAAGCGCCTATCTAGGAAAGAATTTAGTGTGGGAGATGTTGTGCTCCTCTTCAATTCAAGACTTAGGCTCTTTCCTGGAAAACTAAAATCTAGATGGTCAGGACCCTTTGAAATTACTAAAGTGTTCCCAAGCGGAGCAATAAAAATTAAGGGTAGGAATAGTGAACCGTTCACAGTAAACGGACAACGATTAAAACATTACCATAATATTGAAAACAGAGATTATGCGAATAATTTAAAACTTTTAGAGTTGTCCACTAACTTCCCTGATTAATCTACCACTAAGCACTACGTCAGGCTTATGACGATAAAAACAGCGCTTAGTGGGAGACAACCTATTTTATTGTTTTATTTCATTTTTTATTATTGACTTTATTTATGTATTTTTTTCCTTATTTTCTTTATCTTTAACTTTCATTTTCTAAATCACTTTTAAATTTACTTTGCTACAGATTTTCTAAAGTCTTTTCTACCTTACCTCTTTCTCCCCTGATTTGTTTCTCCCGCTTTAACACTAACTATGGCTAACCAACCAAGAAACTTCATGGAAACCATATTTAGAGGTAGAAACCAAAGAAGAAAATTTGAGGAATTATCACAGAGACACATGGATTTGACTCTGTATTATGATGAACAAACTATGGAAACCTTAGGTATCAATGATAGTATCCTATACATGTTTAACCAGCTTGGATGGGAGAAAGCTCTCATAAAACATAAGTTTGTAACTTACCGCGAGCTCACCCTTGAATTTTTAAGCTCCCTAGTTTACCTACCTGAGCGCGGATTTGGATTAAGGAAAGGATTTATTAGTTTCCGACTATTCGGTATCGAATATCTCTATAACCACAAGGAACTAGCTGACCTACTAGGATTTCCTAGCGGACCTTTTGCCTTTACTACCACCCAGGTAGAATTATTGGATATTGAGCTAGATTTCTTTTGGGGAACTTTAACCGGAAACTACCACCCTGAGCCGGATAACATGGAAAATGATGAAATACACAACCCCGCTATCCGCTATTTTCATAAAATCCTTGCCCACACCTTCTTTGGAAAGGAAGAGAACCTTACTAAAGTATCTAAGGACGAGATATTCATTATGTCCTGTTTGACCGATGGCAAACCCGTAAATGATGTACCCTTCATGATGCAGACCTTTACCCGCATCCAGGAGGAACCTAATCTACCAATAATGGTAGGAGGCCTAGTCACCATGATTGCTAATACCCTCGGACTTAGATATCAGTTACACAAGTGCACCCGTTTCGGTACCATTCGCCCTATGAATTTGAATTTCTGCTTTAACCGCCGAATAATAGGAAACATAGGATAACCACCATACGAGTGCCTGATTAAGAATTAAATCGTAACCTTGTTCACCTTGCCGAACCATGCTAAAGTCAGAGTTCACAATATAGATAATTGGCTTTATGAGCTTACCCCTCCTGACCATCCTACAACACCTGAAACACCACAATCCTACCAAATTAAGGATGATATGATGACTGATGTAAAGAGTGACCCTGAGACCCCTCCTGGTTACCATGACATCAACCCCATAGATGAAGATATTGAGACCCCTGAAACCAACAAAGTAGGATATGCTGACAGCTTAAACAAAATTTTGACGACTCTTGAAGTATACCAAGCTGACATTAATGTTGTTAAGGATGAAGTTAAAAGCATGAGATTGGACATTATAGGCTTAACTGATTTAACATGTGAACAATTTTACCATATAAATTCCACACTTGAAGACTTGAAGAAACGACTTTGATGAGCTGTAGTGATTTGCTCAGTTTTACTTTTTGCTTTTTGTTTCTAGTTAGTTTTGAATTTTTGCAACATTTCATAGTTTATTTTTATCACTGTAATTTCTTTCTGTTATGTCAAAAACAAAGTATTTTCATTTATGCAATTTTCCATTCAGTCTATTTACATGTTTCATAATTTAGTACATTTACCAAAAATACCAATTGCATGTTTGATTTGTACTGTGTGCTATTTGTTACTATCAGTAATAACATATACTGATACATTTGATTGCTAGATATTTTGATGAATTTTTGTGTGATGAAATCCAATGCTATTATATATCGATCCATTGCTATGTGTTATGTTGGAATTAATTATTTAATGTGATAAGAATTATAATTGGATATAACTGAGGTAAACATTCTGTGAAATTCCAAATTTTGTGAACATCACGGTCGTAACCATCCCCTCACGATCGTAACGGGCAATTTAGCGCGTCACGACCGTAACCACCCCCTCACGACCGTGACAATCCTAATGCACGACCTCTGAGTTACAGAGGCCGTTCTTCTTCGTCTCCACTTCTATTTTCACAAAATACTCAAACCGCCCATTACCCTATTCTTCTCCCGTAACCACCCATAATCACCCATTATTCACCATTACTCCGTTCCACTTCCTCATTTAACCCCAACTCCACATATTCCCTTCACTCCACTATAAATCAATCAATTTCTTCACATTTTCATCACAAAACCTCACACACATATCTCACGATAAACCTCATTTGCATGCAATGGCAAACATTCAGTTTAGAGAGGGAGAACAAGGAGCAGCACAGAGAGCGAAGTTTGAAAGGTTTCAAACCCGAGGCATCCAAACTACTCGGTACGTCGACCTCAACTGTCTGAGGGAGTTAGGATTGTTCGACGGAGTGAAGCTACTTCTTGAAAAAGTTGGCTTGTGGGACTTATGCAGTCAACCGCAACCAACATTTGCAAACCTCACTCTGGAGTTCCTGAGTTCCTTTCAATACATCACACCTTCTGGATCAACGAACCAACTCACAGGCATCGCAAAATTCCGAATGCTTGGCAGAGAGTTCGAGCTCACTCAAACCAGAGTCGCTGAACTTTTAGGCTTCAGTCACGGTGCCCACCTTCGTGTGCCCGACAACTTCAATGAAGCAGCTTTCACTTTGTAGCACAACATCACAAACAACCGTGCTTCCGCCTACCAAAGTCTCAACGCTACTCACATCCATAATCCAGCAATATGGTACTTTCATCGTATCATATGCAACACCATCTTTGCAAGAGAGAGCAACCATAAGCTCAATTCCAAAGAGCTCCTATTCTTGCATTGTGCCTTGAATGAAGAACGCATCAACGCTGCTCCGTTCCTTCTAGCCCACATTCAGTCTGTAGCACAAAGAGGCGCCACTCCCTTCTACATTGGCGGGATTGTCACTTCCCTAGCTATATAGTTGAATCTTGGTGACCACCTCTCTCATTTGCCTCATAGAGCACCGGAGCTGCTTACCATGAGCTACTGCAAGTCCGCTCACATGATCTCTCAGCGTGAGGATGCCAGGTTCAACCCTGTGATACAAGGCACCATCTATCATAATATCGTTTTGCCTTGCAGGAACCAGATTGATCCATCAAACAGAGCCAACTGGCTATTTGATTTGCCGGTTGCCACATGCCATGTTCCGATTGTTGACGACCTGCCTGATGCACCTGTGGATGAGATGCAGGATGCGATGGATGCTGCTGAGCCAGTTCAGGACATACCTGAGTCTTCCACCAGGCAGCCGCCTTCAGCTGAGATCACCCTTGAAGAAATCCTCCGTGCCATTCACCAGCAAAATCAGATGAATGTCGCACTTGAGCGTAAGCAGCGGGAGCAGTACGATGCACTCCTTGCCAATGTTGTCAGAAACCAGGAAGCAACAAATGCGAAGTTGGATGAGGTCTTAAGCGAGTTGGAAGCTTTGCGGATAGACGTCACCGCTCTCACTGTCACTGGTTCTGATGAGGAAGCCACTCCTACCAGACGCTCCCGCACCAGAAGCCGAGGCCGTGGTCGTCAGCAGCATTAGATTTTCTTTTTTTGTTTGTTTTTGCATTCTGTTTATGTAGCGTATTTCCCCGCTATTATATCACAACATTGAGGACAATGTCTGATATAGTGTGGGAGAGGTACCTTTCCCGTTTTCCATTCATTGTATTTTCCCTTTCCGCATTTTCAATTGAACAAGTAATATTTATGCTATTTCTTAAATTTTTTTTACTTTATCTTCACATTATTCGACATACCTATGAAATCATAGTTAGGAAGCTGAGAAAGATCCAACAAGATCAATACAGTCTTGACACCTTAGACTTCCTACTTAAGCATTCCATTTCGATAATTGTTATGACTACACCTTAAGTCTTAGTTCTAAAGTAACCCCTAGTAGTTTATACTAGCAGTCAGCACCGTCTGGACACAAACCACGTGGGGAGCCGATGAACATAAGTGTTTGATGCCTAATCTATAAAAAATCCTTCATATCTCGCCGCCATAAAAAGAGAATTTGCACCAAAGTACACGGTCGCATATAAGAGATGAGTAATATAAGAAGGAGTCCATTGCTGGTTGGTTCAGAGGTATCTGGTTCTGAACTTGGTAGGGCGTGCTACGGCTCGATCCCCCACGACCTCCAATCTGGATAACATGTAAAGGGTTGCCACATTCGTGTACCAGACCCCGTGCTAATAAAGGATCAAAGTCACTAACCGGCTACTCCACTACGTGCGTGCTAAGACAAAGGGCTTAATGTGATTGCGCTAAAACGAAACCGGGTGAAATAAGAACGAAGGACTCTAGGTAGAATCATAACGAAATTACTGAATGTTTCGTTTAAAGGGAAGTCGACGACTTAGCTTGTTGCTTGTGTCATTAGTGTATCGTTAGTGTTCTACTCTAGTATCGGTTTATCTAACTAAATGACTTCTCGTATGGTATGTTATGTGTATGCGTCTGATGAAAATTGTCCGATCATTTTTCAATTGATTATTTGCTTGAGGACAAGCAAAGGTTTAAGTATGGGGGAGTTTGATAACGAGAAATCGTATCGCATTATTACTATGTTTTTAGTCCGTTTTATCGTACATTAGTCCTTTTAACTCCCGATTGTTTCGAGTTTTTATGTCACATTGCAGGTATAACATGTCTAGAGCCAAATTATGAGAAAAAGATCAAAGGAACAAAAATTAGCATGAAAAGAAAAGAGAGAAATCAATTATGCTAAAAGCTGCATATTTTGTTGCTCTCACGGTCGTCACAACTGCCTCACGACCGTGACACGCCAATTTGAGGTCTCACGATCGTCACTATGTTCTAACGACCGTGACGCGCTAATTTGAGGAAATCTGCCCGTTACACCATGTCACGAACGTGACAAGCAAAAGTTATTTAATTTGTTTGAATATAATTGAGAACGTGCAACGAAAAGAAAGAGTCTTCAGAGACTCATACTTTCTCTCAACTTCAGCAACGCCCAGTAAACCAGTTCTCCTGGATTCTCTCAAAACTGAAGCACCGAAGCCCACGCTCCTACTCTTCAACTGCCAAATTTCTCTGCTATAAATATGAAAGAAGTAGATGAAGAAAGTACAGAGTTTTATATTGAAATTTTATGCGGAAGCTCTGCCGTTTTTACAACCCATTTATTTCCAGCTTTTGTTCTTGCTGCTTTTTCCTTTTAATTTCCAAACCCTTTAATAACAATTTCCAACATTAGGAAATTGTTATCTTAATTAAATTTCTTTAAGCCTCAGAAGTTAGTATTTTATTTTTTCGATTCCGACACTCCAAGCTTGCCAATTTGTGGAAGAAGGAGCCTAAGAATTCATTTGTTCAGGTTTTTGTTTTGCAATTAATATTAAGTTAATTTATTTATGTTAAGTTTCTATTATCATTATATAATGCATGTTTCAATATTTACTAATTTCATTTTGTATCTGTCTGTTGTTTTAATAAATATGAGTAGCTAAATTAATTGAGTCGGTATGTAATAAAGCAACCAAAACGGATAAATCGAATCTAAGCTAAAAACAATCACGAACTTATATTCTGGCTGTGACTTTTTATAATTAAAATCAAGCTTTTTGTTACGAGAGTAAGAGAAGTGAAATAGGTTAGGTCGAGACCACGAGAGTGTGAGATTTTAACCGGATAGCTAAAGTTAGGCATTCGATTTAAATACAGCGAGAGCGCTTTAAAACGAATTAGACTTATTTAGTTTTCAAAAATTATTTTCTAAACACTTATGGGCTAGCGAGAGCACACATAAGGCTTTAGGAGTAAGATCTGAGATAAGACCACGCGAGTGTGAGTCGAGGGTTTTTAAACTGGTAATCTCTACAGAATTATTTAAGTGAAACATCTTTATAAGCTTAGGCTAGATTGACCCGCATAGGTTAATATACTTACATACCGACCGCCTTCTCATTATTTCCTTAACTAAGTTTAATTCCCGTTTTTAATCCTTAAAACCATAACCGTGGCAAATTTCCGCCTTAGCTAAACTAGCAGACCTTCTAGCACTAGAGTGATTACAAAGTCCCTGTGGGTTCGACATCTTTTTATTACTATTACGATAGGCTGTGCACTTGCAGTTCAAATACCGCTAGACACATCACGTCTTCGCCCCATCAACGACCAGAAGAAAATACAATCTAACAACCTAAGAACACTGAACTAAATATGAACCATTTTCTTACAAATATACCTAAATAACAAAACATCATTGTAGAAATTATCACCCAATAACATAGCATAATGTCACCCAAAATTTAATATGTCAACACAAAACCCTAACTGTTACCAAATAGAGTCAAGACCATGGT
This sequence comes from Lathyrus aphaca, assembly GCA_963966055.1. Lineage (NCBI taxonomy): Eukaryota > Viridiplantae > Streptophyta > Magnoliopsida > Fabales > Fabaceae > Lathyrus > Lathyrus aphaca. The sequence goes on from OZ014525.1 coordinate 19,830,596, forward strand.
TTACCTTGTTGCGTTCACTTCAGATTCAAGCAGGTTGTTGTGCATCCCAATATTTGTTTCTTCATTAATCCTGGATAAAAAAACAAAAGATCCAAAACATTATAAACCTGAGTATGATAGAGTTGCATGCATACCCGCAAAAATGAACATCAAATACATTTCAACCTCGCTGAATCGTTTGAAGTATCTATCACTGATTGATACTTCGTCCTCCATGATCGTCGGAGGCCATGGTCTTGACGACACCGCCAGATCATGTTTTCGGTACAAAGTCTGTCCCATTGTGCCATTGCAAGTTGTGAGCTTTCTTTCTCTTTTCCGTTAGTTTTTGTAACAAGTACATTGAGTTAACCCATTTTATGGACACTTCAACACGTTTGGTTAGCATTGCGCCGTTTCAGTTATTTCTTTTGGATACATGCAGACCTCTTCATATACTCTAAACTGACTATTTTCTTTTTAATTTTAATTATATTATGAATTCCACTAATTCTATTTTACTTTTACTTTTTATTTATTTTTTAATGTTCGGAAGTATTTATATATTTATGTTTATATTGTTTAAACAACATCTTTAAAACATTATCATTTAAATTATTTTTATTATATGTTATAATTTTTTAAATATATATTTCATTTCATAAATGTATATGCAAAATGTACATAAATTATGAAGTAAACAATTTATTTAATAAAAATTATGATTTACATTATTTATTATATCCCACTTATTTATATCATTTACAACTAATTTAATTTCGGATTACCCTCTCTTCATATATAAATTACATTGATTTTTATTTCATCTAATAATATAATTTTGATCATATTATTTTTAATAGAGATTTCTTATATTATTTTTTAATATCATCTTTCTATTTGAACTAATCAATCGACATTTTTTCTTAGCTAATCATTATTGTTCTTTCTGAATTTTAAGGTATTTTAAAAAAAATGTCGGTCTTGGTAACAGATGCGCGTCCCCCGACGGGTACCCGTGCGAAGGCACGAGTATCATACTAGTTTAATTTTAACAAAATATTTTATACTATCAATTAATTATAATCATTTATTTGTTAGATGAATTCAACTTTTATTATAATCATATAATGTACTCTCTCTGTTCCATATTATAAGCAAATTTCACCTTTTTAGATTCATTGAATAATTCATATACTATACTCTCTCTGTTCCATATTATAAGCAAATTTCAAATTTTTAGATTCATTGAATAATTAATATATCTGGTTTAGACCAGATACATTAATTATTCAACGAATTTAAAAATGTGAAATTTATTTATAATATAAAACGAATGAAGTACATCCTTTATTCATATTTATAAGCAAATTTTAACTTTTAAGATTCATTGAATAATGAATGTATCTAACCTATATATAATCCAAATACATTATTTATTCAATAAACCTAAAAAATCAAAATTTGCTTATAAATAAGAAGTATAAAATAATACACAAATAATTGTGTTAAAAGTGGATAGTGCATATTTATTCTATTCTATGTGCTTAGATATTTTCTATGTTCTAGACGAGATATATACAATCTCGAAACATCCACGGAGCGTCCACGTGTCATGATGTTTATTTTACCGCTCCCAAATAAAAAAAATCACTCAATCGAAAATCAAAGACGAACTCATCTCTTGTTTCTTCTCTCCCGAGTCACGCATGTGTAACTAACCACCTTTCACTTCTTCCACCTTTTCTAGGGTTTCCAAAATTCTCCATTTCCCCCAAATTCTACCAGTGATGAGCGACGCTTCTCAATTCCCATCCCAACACCACAACTCTTCCGATGCTAGGGTTTCTCGAAATCAAAACTCCGAAGATGAACCCGAAGAACTTAGGGTTAGGGTTTCTTCCGACGTTACATCAACCGTTGATGTTGAATCTGAAACCGAGCAAAAACCTCGTAAGCGTGATACCGACAAATTCCCCATTTCTGATAGCAAATCATTGTTATTGGAATTCGACGAGTATGTAGCTTCGGAGAGAAACACCGGAGGAGTAACGGATCTAGGTTATGGTTTTGAAGTTGGTGATTTGGTTTGGGGGAAGGTGAAATCTCATCCCTGGTGGCCTGGGCATATATACAATGAAGCATTTGCGTCTCCTTCAGTGCGTCGCGCGAGGAGAGAAGGTCATGTGTTGGTGGCTTTTTTTGGTGATAGTAGTTATGGATGGTTTGAGCCGGAAGAGCTTATTCCGTTCGAAGAGAATTTCGCTGAGAAATCTCAGCAGACGTATTCTAGAACTTTTATTAAGGCAGTGGAGGAAGCGGTTGATGAAGCCAGTAGGAGACGTGGTCTTGGATTGTCTTGTAAGTGTAGAAACGCTCATAATTTTAAACCGGCTAGGGTTAAAGGTTATTATTCGGTTGATGTGTTGGATTATGAGCCTGGAGGGTTTTATTCCGATAGTCAGATTAAGAAGGCTAGAGATAGTTTTGATCCTATTGAGACTCTTGATTTTGTTAGAGACTTGGCTCTTGCTCCTCTTGAGGAAGAGCATGGGAGTATTGGGTTTGTTCAGAATAAGGCTACTGTTAATGCTTATCGGAAGGCGGTGTTTGAGCAACATGATGAGACTTATGCCCAGGCTTTTGGAGTGCACCGGTCTCGCCCTTCTCGGCCTCAGAATGTTCCCATCAATCAGTCTGCCAGACAGCCTCCTAAAGGTAGATTACCATTCCCCAACTTCCTCATTGAAGTTCTGAATTTTGTAGTTTTTGTTTGGGTTTTGTGGGATAACTAGCTGCTATTATTTAAATGCTTCTTTATTTTATGTGGTAGAGTGATGTATTGGTATAATATGATTGGTGAATAGATTGATGCAATACAAATATGGGCCTGTTTGTTATTAACTTTTAATATTCATTAACTTGGATATGCACTGTTACAGATTTTAACATCATAAAAATCACATTTTTAAGAAGATTATCTCTTAATTATGATTTTTATGAAAAGCTACTCAAATGGCTTCTCATTACATGCATTTATAAATCTGAAAATGCACCAATATACGGCTAATAGTGGTGTCGACATATCGTATTGGCTACCCAAAATTCCGATACCCACTAACAGTATAATGACCCTATACCAATTTTTAACAACACTGAATCTTATCACCCAAAAAAGTCATAACAAAAAGATGAAATATCTGAAATGATTTTTCATGAGAAGTTATTTAAATCAAACTCACATTTGAAGTTTTATTTTTCAAAATCTCTTAATTTTTTTTTTAAAACTAAAGCATCTATTGTTTTAGAAATCCTTTAGAAAAACTGTTACAAATGGGTTTATGATATACCTATTGCCATGTTTATTTATTTGTGGAGATATGTCCCTATCAGCACATCATTAACCTAACCACTGGATTGTATTGTATTTCATTACCTTCATCTTTGAGTTGTTTGTGATACTTTTGGCACTTTAATTAATGACTAAATCTCTGTAAATCTATGGCTATGGGCTATAAAGCAGTAGAGTGCTTCAATTTTTTTTACTTAATACATGCCCTTCGATATTTAAGCTAGATTTAAAGTTAAAATAGAAGTGATTAGCCATTCTTTGACTCTGTAAATTTTTGTTGGTTGATATTCTGGGTATTGTTTGAATCAATATTACAATATGATAAAATCATAAAAATATTGGTTTGGTTAGACTATTAAGAATGTCTTCGAGGAATAGTTAAGTAGCATCTATTGATGATAAGATGACAGACAATTGGCTGTCTATTTGCAGTTTATAACTTTTATAGATGTGTTAATTTTTTTGAACGAATTACAAATCGTTGTTTCTCAATTTACTCAAAATCAATTTCATAGGTTTAATGATACTTTTTCCATTTTTCAGCTCCTTTGACTGGCCCCTTGGTGATAGCAGAAACTTTGGGCGGTGGGAAAAGCACTGCCAAATCTGTTAAATTTAAGGATAATCCAAAAAAGGATAGGTACCTTTTTAAGCGAAGAGATGATCCAAGTAACTCTACCCAAGTAACATACAAGGAGGAAATACCTGATGCAGCTGGGCGTTATGTGTTTCAGAATAGGTCCCCACCTGTGCCTGTGATACCTCACAATTTAGAAAATCGTGCAGACTCGGGATTTGTTAGTCATGATGGTGCAACTTCAACTACAGATGCCAAAGAAGCTTCAAGGAGTCAGGTTAAAGCAGAAAACAGTGGACTTGCACCCCAATCCATTTCCTTAGATGCAAAACCTCATGTTGAAAAGGGGAAGATGGCCTACTCTGAAGAAACGACCCATAGCCTTGAAGAGGATGATACTTCAAGTAAAATTATCGTTAGGTCTGATTTGTCCGGGGAGTTGACATCGCAAAGCACTGTTGATGAGACATCTCAATCATCCCATCTGGTGAGCAAAAGTCATGTGAAAGTTGAACATGACAGGGCTGCAGAACTGTTAGAACCATGTGCAGATTTGAAGCAATCAGAGCAAGGGATTTCGACGGTGGCTGATGGAGGAAAAGACATGCATCAAGTTAAGAGGGAAAATAATTCACCTGTTGAAGCAAAGCATCGGGAAACTGTTGCAGTAAAGAAGATTAAAGGTCATAAGCGACCTGCAGATGACATGAACTCAAAGATTTCTGTTATTGAGGAGAGAAAGAAAAAAAAGAAAAACAATCTAAACATACAGCCGACGTCGGACCATTTGGAGAAGCATTCTACTTCTGTACAATCTGTACACCATTCAGGAAATTTATCAGGGAAATCTGTCTTAACCACTTTGCCTCCTAGGGAAGGTATTAAACAAGAACAAATGCAGGAAGAATCCAGTGCTCGCAATTTGTTGTCTGTGGATACCTTAGGTGATGTAAATTTGGAAGTGCCGCGACTTTTAGGTGATTTGCAAGCACTTGCTCTGAATCCTTTCCATGGCATTGAAAGAAAGATTCCTGTAGCTGTTCGCCAGTTCTTCTTGCGGTTTAGATCCCTTGTTTACCAAAAAAGCTTACCGTCATCACCACCAACAGATAATGAAGCTTCAGAAGTTCGTGCTACCAAATCTTCTTCCGATGTCAAAACATCTGACAATTCTGAGGATCACGTCAGAGCTTCTCCACTTGTAAAACCTGTAAAAAATGTTCGGCCTGATGATCCTACAAAAGTTGGGCGGAAAAGGAATCCCTCTGATCGCCAAGAAGAAATTGCTGCAAAGAGGTTGAAGAAAATCAAGGATATAAAGGCTCTAGCTGCTGATAAGACAGCTGCCAGTCAGAAAACATCTGAAGCTTGGCGAGAAGACAAGGCAACTTCAAGTCAGAAGATTTTGGAAGCTCGGCGAGAAGATAAGACATCTTCCACTCAGAAAACCTCTGAAGCTCGGCGAGAAGATGGAAAAGAACCTGTATCCCAGGCTCCATCCAAGTTGGTGAAACCAGACTCAGCCAAAAAAATGAAGTCACCCACCACATTGGTGATCAAGTTTCCTCCCCAAACATCCCTTCCATCTGTGGCAGAACTGAAGGCAAGGTTTGCTCGCTTTGGACCAATGGATCAATCGGGTTTCCGTATATTTTGGAAGTCATCAACTTGCCGTGTTGTTTTCTTATACAAGGCTGATGCACAAGCTGCGTATAAATATTCCGCAGCAAACCCATCCTTATTTGGCACAGGCGTGAGGTGCTTCCTCAGGGAATTTGGGGATTCTGCATCTGAAGCATCTGAAGCTACCAAGGTTAGAGGAGATGATGGAGCCAATGAAATACCCCGCACCAGGGATCCTGCCGCAGCTCAGCAGCAGATATCAGTTTCATCACAGAAACCCCTAGTTCCACAGGCAACAGTCCAGCTCAAATCCTGCTTGAAGAAATCTACTGGCGATGAGTCAGGTCAGGGTACTGGTAGTAAAGGAAACCCGCGTGTAAAATTCTTGTTAGTTGGGGAAGAAAGTAGTAGTAGGGGGGAGCCATTAATGGTGGGTAATAAAAACAACAATTTATCCGATGCTGGTGCACCTGTTGCAATGGATTTTATTAGTAAGAATATTCAAAAGGTCATTACTACTACTTCTACTAGTTCACAACCACCTCTGTTGCCCACTCCTCCACAGTTTCTAAAAACCCCACAACAAAATTTGCGTAATTCTGAATTGGCAATGGCATCCAGAAACAACCCAAATTTTATTAATACAACAAGGACGTCAGCCACGGTTGATATATCACAGCAAATGATAAGCCTTTTAACAAGATGCAGTGATGTTGTTACTAACCTGACGGGTGTATTAGGTTATGTTCCATACCATCCACTTTGACAAAAATTGCTCAAAATCGTTGCATCATGTCATTTACAAGAATTTGCAAGTTGGTATGTCTTATACAAGAATTTGCGAGGCCTAGCATGATACGATATCGGTGGTTTGAAGTTCAAGTATTTGGGCTCTAAAATGTAATTGCACTCTCGATAGTGGCATACTCTTATTAGCTAGTTAATTTTCGTTTTTCGTTGTTCCTTTTAATTAAAGCACTTTGTTCGGAGTGGGAGTACTATAATTATTTACCAACACCAATGGCACTTCAGTTGCACAAATATATAGTTATGTACTCGTCATGTTTAAGTTTGTGCCAATGGCATTCTTCTATGTCTAGGTGTTGGCAATGTATGTGATTGAGATTGCAAAGTTTTCGATCAACTTAGATTGAGAATTTCATATTTGGTGTAAGCTTTAAAAAGTTAATATTGGTAATTATCGTAGTTTATTAAACTAAATATCTCCCATTTTGTAACTGAGATTAATTGTTGTTATGCACAAAAAGTCAAATGTATGTTAAAGTCAAATATATGTTAAAATTTAAAGTTATGATTAAGTGATCCAATAAAATATTTTTATAATATCAATTAAATTTTTGTAATAAGTTGTTGGTATTATCTGTTTTAGTTTAATTATCAAAGCGAGTTATATATTTTTAGACAACATGAGTTATTTTAAATTTAGTGATGAATTGCTACTATAACGAGTTTTTTATTTTTTTAATTTGGAGATGAATTTTTTTTTTTTTGCTGAGCAACAAATTAAACGAAATATTCCAAAACGGTAGGAATACACCAGTCCAACCGTTTCAAAAAATCAATAGGAGATTTGAACAATCATAGTAATTACATTTCGCATTAGAAAACATACTACCCTCTAACCAACACCACGAATTATGCATCACCTTAAGAGTTAAATATTTGATTACCAATCATATCTTTAAATAACACTTCGTTTCTAACTCGCTAAATTGTCCAACATGCCGAAATCCAAATATAACACGTTGCGGTCTTGGAAGTTAACCTCACCATTTTCATGAACCAACCAACCAAATAATCAATGATATTATCAACTTCAAGCCAAGGAATCTCGATCCAATTCGATAATTTCCTCCACATCACAAGAATATGAGGACACCGACAAAAAAATGATTATTATCTTCGATTGCGTTGAAGCATAAAACACAAATCATTTCACGTGCACAAGAGATTATTCCACTGGCCACCAAATTCAACCTCACTAGAAATCTATCATGCACAATTATGTTATAAATTAATGGTTAAAAAGTATCCGGCAATTTTTTTTAAGATTTCCATAAAGTTTGACACTAAAACATAAATATCAAAATAAATAGTTAAAACTTAAAACTAAAAGGACCGGACAAAACATTTCTGAAAAAGTTGAGGTGCAAATCTATAAAATTAAAAAAAATAGAATTAATCTTCATAAATTTAAAATATAAATATGTACGAGTAATGTGCGAATTTTAAAATATTTAAGGATCCAATATTTAAATTTTAAAAAGTTAGATAAAATATTCAAATTGGTCCTTTAACTCTACCACTGAGTCCAATTTGGTCCCTTAAGTTTAAAAAGTGTCAAAAAAGTTCCTTAATCGTTTAAATGTTTCCAAATTGGTCCTGTTCGTCAAGTGCCCCCAAATAGACTTTTTTTCTTCTTCTGTGTATGTGGCATGGTGACATGACATATTTCATCTTCTTCATTGTTAACGCCTTCTGGATTAAGGTTTGTGTTGTTAGAGTTTCTTCCCCTAATTGATTCACCACATATCTAGGGTTTCTTCACCAAATCCAGCTTCAGAAATGAAGTTGAATTGTTCTTCTTCAGCAATGAAGCAAAAAAACACATATGGTGTGTCTTCTTCGAAGCAAGGGTCGAATGTCAACACAATCACAAGTTGAAAACCGTTTTGTCACTGTGGGGATTTAGCTGTGCTTTGAATGACAACAACAGTTAAGAACTATGGAAAACATTTCTGGGGTTGTCCTAATTTTAAGGTATGTTTAATGTGAATGTCATGTTTATTCTTATTAAAACAGTTAATGCTGCAAAGATTTGATGTATAGAGATGAATTTTACAGGGATCAATGCATGTTGGTTGTGGGTACTTTGGATGGTATTATGAAGATGTTGGAGATGAGAAGGAGCAGGTGTTGATGGATAGAATAAAAAAGCTTTCAAACATACATAATGTCAAGTGATTATCGAAGAATATGGGAAACAAATAAGCAATGTGGAAACTGAATTGAAGAACCTACTGAAGTCGAAAAAATTGTGGAATTTGATTTTGTTCATGTGCCTCATTGTAGTTGTTATGAGAATGCTTTAGGGAATCTGTTGTTTATGAAGTTGTTATCAATGTAATGAATAGACAAGTTATTGTACCAAGTTGTTATCAATTTGTTGTTATCAATTAAATGAAGAAATATGTATCAGATTTGCTGTTATCAATTTGTTGTTATCAAACTATTAACAAATTTGTTATCAGTAATATGTTGTTCAATATGTAATAAAAATTTGTGACAGAAATATGTTAACAATTTGTTACAGAAATATGTTATGAAAATGCTTTAGGAAATTTGTGACAGAAATATGTAATCAGAAATATGTTAACAATAATATGTGACAAAATACCATAATAGTTGATTGCTAGTCAAAATACACAAGTCATAACTTGTCTTAACATAACAGAATACCATACATATCTTAACATAATACCATATGTCTTAGCAAAATACCATACATGTCTTAACATAATAACATACAATTGTAATTGCCCTACATCTATCTAAATTTTCCAATTCTTTGTTGTTCTCTTGGTCGGTGTTGATCTCCTTGTAGTTGGTCCTACAACAGTCTTGGCTGCACTCATTTTTGTGGTTGGGCCCGGTGGAATAAAAAGCTTAGTTGACCTTCTGATTGACAACTTTTTGGGTCTTCCTTGAGTTTTCTGGGATGTTTGTGATTTTGCTGCAGAAGAGGATATCTTGGCCTTTCCTTTAGATTTCTAATTTGATGTTTCCTGCCCTTGTGTTGCTTATGTTCCCTATGTTACTTGAGTTGCTTGAGTTGGTTGTGTTGATGCTTGCTGAGATGACTGTTGTTGATTGGTGATGTCCTTGCAAGTCAATTTATTATGACTTGTTTTTTTGTACCTGTTACACTTAACATAAAAACCATTCCTTCTCATCTTTTTGTCTGATCCATCAAATTCACCTTGCTCTAAATTCCTTCTCTTCTTTGGCCTTCCAGGCATCTTTCTATACTTAAGAGGTTGCACATCTGGATACTCAGTCCTTACCCACAGATTAGAACCATTAATTGGAAAAATGACATATTTATAGACTTCCATGTATCTTTCCTTTCTGTAATAATCTGGAATGTAGGCATCAATATTGTAGTTCCTACTCTTGATTGCTGACAATGCATGAACACAAGGTAGGCCTGTCAACTCCCATCTTCTACAGGAACAATTATGAACCTTAAGGTCTATTGTAAACTGATCAACTTGGTTTTCTAGATGCCTAACCTAAAAAATATGTTCATCAACCATCCTATAAATAAATATTGGATCATTAGTTATATGTTAATTACATTATCTACTACATATATTCTACTGTCATATGTATTACTTGCATATCCAGAGGTTGGTGAAAGAGCTTGTTTTTTCAACTTTCTTTCTTATGTTTGGCAAGACTTCCTCATCAGCCATGTTCTAAAACCTCATCCTATTTGTTTCCCATCTCTCCATCATGTATGTCCTTATATCTTCAACCATAATTTTAAGTGGCTTGGCTCTGGAATCAAGTATTACACTATTGAATGCCTCTGACATATTATTGAGGACTGCATCACACTTGTTTTCAGTCTCATCTACTTCCATCACTTCTGCTTCTACCTCATCAATATGGCCATCATAGTAATCAGGTTGGGACAGTATGTGTTTAATGTATAACTCAACCCTAAGGTGCACCCTATAGAGATCAACAATCTCTAGAGCTCATTTGTCATCAACCAAAGTGTTCATCCCAAATTGTGGATCCCTATAGTAAATATTGTCAATAGAGTTATAACCTAATTCCTTAAAACATCCTAACAGTTCAAAATAGCCTCATCTATCAACATCTATTCTCAAGTCAGCAATCTCACCCCTTCGTAAACACTCATCTCGTCATCGACAAATTCACCACTATGGTGGATTGCTAGATTCAAATACTCAGACATTTCTACCAAACTCCTATGTCCTATTAAGATTTGTACGAAAAAACCCAATTTCAGTAACTAATTGAAAAAACCCTAAAACTACAAAAAAAACCTAAATCATTAAACACCGTGAAATCGAATAACACGTACCTGGTTAACTTTGATTTTCAAAAATGACAATGAAGATTGATTCAGTATGTACATGTTCCTTTGCTTCATGTATCCATGGATGCACTAGGGTTCCTTTCCTTTTTTGCGTTTCGTTTTCTGAAAATTCTCTTTGTAAAATCATTTTTAAGTTATGCATATCCTACATGGCAGATGAATCACCAAAGTGCAGCACCACGTGTCTAAAATAATTGACTTTGACTAACGGTAGGTAACGGAAGGACTAACGTGGAACCATTTAAACAATTAAGGGACCTTTTTGACACTTTTTAAATTTAAGGGACTAAATTGGACCCAATGGTAGAGTTAAGGGACCAATTTGGGTATTTTTCCAAAAAGTTACTATATGGTTAATTAAAAACTTAGTCCTGACATCCTCAAACTTTTAGTAAATTTCTTAATTCATCCCTTAAGTCTTTCGGTCACCTACTGGATTTTTAATTATGCTCCTTGATTCCGTAGATACACATCTGGACGCACCATTTTTTTTTGTTTTACACTGAATGCTTTCAGGATGTATCTACGGAAATAGTTTCGTATATGTGTTGTACCCCAAAATTTTCCCTCCCACAATCAAAGCAATGTGTCCCTAGAGTTCTCTCAAGGTTCACAAGGTTCACAATTGGTCAGAAAGTTTGAAAGTTATCTCAGACAAAACATCCTCCTAAGCAATGGATCCACAACTAAGGTTTTGAGTTTATCTGAGCTAAATGGACTTATAAGGCTTCAAGTGAGCTTCATAACATCCCACATGTATTAAAGAATCCCCATGTCAAGTTTCAAGGCTTTCCCAATAAGTTTGACCAGTCAAATGATCAGATATGCAAAAATCAGTCAAAGCAGTTAAAAAGTCAAACTGAGGTCAACTGTGGTCAAATTAAAGTCAAACTTCAAGATTTTTTTCCAACATCAAGATTATGATGTAAATTTCATCATTTTATTAAGGGTTGATCATGATTCATCAAGGAAGTTTCAGATCATCAAGAATCAGGAAGTTTCTAAATTAGGGTTTCCTAGGAAAAGTCAACTGAACTTTGACCAGCTATAACTTTCACATGCTTTGAATTCTCTACAACTTTGTGTCTCACAAGCCAATCCTAAAAATGCTTCATTTGGAAGGTATGAGCTAAAACATTATAGGTCATTTCAAAAGTCAACAAAAAGTAAACTTTTTCCAAAGAGCATAATTTGAAAATGGTAAAAGATATGGACATGAGATCAAAGAGGTTTATTAGAGAACTCTTTAAGCTTTCCAAAATGTCCAAGAACACCTTCATAGCTTTAAAATTGAGGGATTTATTCCTTGTCAAAGTTGGAAAATTTTCAAGGGGTGTATGAAGCAAATAAGGTCTTAAATCCAAATATTTCCAAATGGGCCTATCATTTTGCAACCCAATCTTAAGAATAACACCAAGAACGACCCAATTCAAATAATTTTTGATTTTTATAATTTATTTATAATTTATTTGGATTTTATTCATTAAAATTCATTTTAAATCAAAATAAAATATGAAAATACAAATATTTGATTTGATTCTTCTTCTAGAAGTTCATAAACATCATTCAAGTTGATTTGATTTTATCCAAATTCGTGCACAGCCTCTTGGGTTTGAGAAGATATGATTTTTCATCACATTTATGGTTGATTTTGATTCACACTCAAGGTATCCAAAAAGCCCACAAAACCATCAGATTTTTGACCTAATCTCACTCTTGTATAAGTATACAAGTCAACCAATGCATATGACACATTTTTGCAGCAGCCAAGAACTCATACCAAACTTGAAAAATCCTTAAACAAACTCAATTTCGGTTTAAAACCTAGAGGCCAATTCCAGTCAAAATAAAGGTTGCAACACCTTCATGGACACTCATTGAACGCATCCACACTATTTGCATCATCAGAACCATGTGCATATGCCCTATCCAGACCGTTTTTGTTCTTGATTCAATTTTTTTCGATTCCATCAATTTACATGTTTATAATGCATTTTGATCATGTATTGGTGTTTGTATGTTCCTATAGATGATTTCTGGATAGTTTGTGTGAAGATTCATGGCTTAATCGTGAAAACGCCATTGTTAGGGTTTATGCTTGTCGTTTAGGGTTTCTTAATTAAACCAATATAAATGAATTCTAACAACACAAATGAATTGTATGAGATATGAGGATCACAATAACATGATCAATTTGATGAGATTTTACAGGTTTCATGGTGTTTGAGGAAACACAGGTTTTCCTATGAACCTTAATTCGCAGGTAATATCGCAGCTAACATTGCAGGAATTTTCGCAGGTAATCTGGAGAAGATGAAGACGATGGCGCCATCTGGAAATTCAAAAATTTGATTTAATAATTTTAGAATTGTTTTCTGTTTTGTTTCAGTAAACGTTGGTTGGTCCAGTGGTTACAATGCGCGCATGTGATGTCCAAGACCTGTGTTTGAATCCGGCTGAGGCCAATTATTTTTGTTAGTAATTTATTTTAGCAAGATTAAAATATAATGATTAGAAGCTGTTCAATATCACCAGACGCGCGCTGGTCCAGTGGTCCAAAGCTTATGGGAATATGGTGGAGACCTGGGTTCGACCCTAGGCTCCTGCAGGCTTGTTTTATTTGTTTTCATTTTTTGTATAGTTTATTTAAATTATTATTATCATAAGTTAATTAGTTAATTAGAATAAATATTTTCTAAATTAATATAAAAACTTAAAAAAAAATAATGATAAACAAAATGTTATTTTGTAAAAATTTCACTTTTCAAATTTTTGTATATAATTTTTAGTATAAATGTATTCAAATAATTAAAATTTTCTAATTAAAAAGTCTTAATCATTTTTTTTAAATAATTTTATTTATTCATCTAAAAGTTTTATAATCTTATTTTAAATTTCTATTATATGTTCATATTTGTAAATAAAATCTAATTAACCATTTTTATTCTAATTAAATAATAATGATAAATATAATATCTTTTTCATAATTCATAATTTATAATTAACTTAATAATTTATTATTTTCTATTACCTTTATTATTTTTTTAAATATTAACTTAATACTTTTTTTTTAAATATAATTGTTTTTTTTTATATTCATAATATTGTTTTCTTAATTATAGTAGAATAAGTAACTATTTTATTTTTCTATTATTATTACTAAATTATTTAAGCTCTTATTTTCTTAATAAGCTTCTAAAAAATACTTTTCTAATTCATCTAACTTAGAATAATTTCTTCTAAATTTCCTTAATTTATTTTATTTAATCTTATTTATTATTATTGCTTTATTACATTTATTATTTTTTGCTTTGTTTCTCATGCTTTATTACATATTCTTACTTTATTATCGTAATTTATTTTTATCTGATTATTATGTATTTGCCCATAAGCCTTGTAATAGCTTAGAGATTTATTTTTCCGTCTTTATTTTCTTTGTAAATATAATTGCGTAGTTAGTAAATAGGGAGTGCGAAACTAATTGTGATTAAAAGGACTTAGACAACTAATCAAAAAGAATAAATATCTGGAAAATAACACTCACACACGTAAGTCGATCTATGATCGCCATCTGCACTTCCTAGGGTATTCCTCTTGGTTGCCTTATTTCAATGGTTAAGTCCTTCGAATATAGGGGTGTTTAAGCAAAGTCCCTTAGAAAAGAAATCATCATTGTCCCTTTAAAGATTTTAAAAGATCAAGTCCCTTCGAGGTTGCCTACGGAATAATGATCTTGTCCCTTCGGTAAATATGATGATAGTCCCTTCAAATTGCTAAGAACACCCCTACATGTTGCCTTCATTGACCATACGATGACCCTACGCTTGTCCCTTAATAAAATCCAAAGTAATGACTACCTATTCCTTAATAATAGGGATAATCTTACTCTTGAAGAAACATAAAAGAACTTGAATGACTTAGCTTAGGGTAGGTACCTCATAGTTACTTGCTCACACTTTAAAACTACTTTTCACACATCATTTTTCTTAAACATTTTCAAACTCAAAGGCTTTGTATACATCCATACGAGGATCATTATAAAGTACTTAGGAAAATTTCTAAATAAACACTACACTTTCTTTTAAAAAACAATTAAGTAAGCTAAGTAACTAAGAGCCCATGGATAACCATGGATATAAAGGGTGCTAACACCTTCCCTTTATATAGCTTACCCCCCGAACCCAAGTCTTTTAAAAATGGTATTTCCTGTTCTTTTATGTCCCTTCCTTATGGATAAAATAAAAGTCGGTGGCGACTCTTTCTATCTTCAACATGACTAAAAGTCAGTTCTTCCACCGTATTACAGAACTGGCGACTCTGTTGAGGACTCCCAAGATAAATGACGTCCCAAGATAATGAGATAACCTTCGGGTGGATAGACGACGGCCCAAGGTACCAATATGGATTTTGAGAAGATAAACGACGTCTCAAGATAGCCTTCGGGAAGATAAACGACTTCCCAAGATAATGAGATAACCTTCGGGTAGATAAACGAGGACCCAAGGTAACAATATGGTCTTTGAGAAGATAAACGACGTCTCAAGATAGCCTTCGGGAAGATAAACGACGTCCCAAGATAATGAGATAACCTTTGGGTAGATAAACGACGACCCAAGGTAACAAAATGGCCTTTGAGAAGATAAACGACGTCTCAAGATAGCCTTCGGGAAGATAAACGACGTCCCAAGATAATGAGATAACCTTTGGGTAGATAAACGACGACCCAAGGTAACAATATGGCTTTTGAGAAGATAAACAACGTCCCAAAATAGCCTTCGGGAAGATAAACGACGTCCCAAGATATTAAGTTGTTGACGAAGTTTGTCTGCTGGAGAATTAACCTGAAAAACAAGGTTAGTTCGGTGCAAATGTTATTTTGTAAAAAGTTTCACTTTTCTAATTTTTGTATATAATTTTTAGTATAAATGTATTCCTTGTAAATAAATAACCAAATAATTAAATTTTTCTAATTAAAAAGTCTTAATAATTTTTTTTAAATAATTTTATTTATTCATCTAAAAGTCTTATAATCTTATTTTAAATTTCTATTATATGTTCATATTTGTAAATAAAATCCAATTAACCATTTTTATTCTAATTAAATAATAATGATAAATATAATATCTTTTTCATAATTCATAATTAACTTAATAATTTATTATTTTCTATTACCTTTATTATTTTTGTAAATATTAACTTAATACTTTTTTTTTAAATATAATTCTTTTTTTGTATATTCATAATATTGTTTTCTTAATTATAGTAGAATATGTAATTATTTTATTTTTCTATTATTATTACTAAATTATTTAAGCTCTTATTTTCTTAATAAGCTTCTAAAAAATACTTTTCTAATTCATCTAACTTAGAATAATTTCTTCTAAATTTCCTTAATTTATTTTGTTTAATCTTATTTATTATTATTGCTTTATTACATTTATTATTTTTTTGCTTTGTTTCTCTTGCTTTATTACATATTCTTACTTTATTATCGTAATTTATTTTTATCCGATTATTATGTATTTGCCCATAAGCCTTGTAATAGCTTAGAGATTTATTTTTCCGTCTTTATTTTCTTTGTAAATATAATTGCGTAGTTAGTAAATAAGGAGTGCGAAACTAATTGTGATTAAAAGGACTTAGACAACTAATCAAAAAGAATAAATATCTGAAAAATAAATCACTCACACACGTAAGTCGATCTATGATCGTCATATACACTTCCTAGGGTATTCCTCTTGGTTGCCTTAAAATAAATTGTAAAGTCCCTCGAATATAGGGGTGTTTAAGCAAAGTCCCTTTAAAAAATAAGTCATCATTGTCCCTTTAAAGAATTTAAAAGAGCAAGTCCCTTCGAGGTTGCCTACGATAATGATCTTGTCCCTTTGATAAATATGATGATAGTCCCTTCATATTGCTAAAAACACCCTTACATGTTGCCTTCTTTGACCATACGATGACCCTACGTTTGTCCCTTAATAAAATCCAAAGTAATGACTACCTATTCCTTAATAATAGGGATAGTCTTACTCTTGAAGAAACATAAAAGAACTTGAATGACTTAGCTTAGGGTAGGTACCTCATAGTTACTTGCTCACACTTTAAAACTACTTTTCACACATCACTTTTCTTAAACATTTTTCAACTTAAAGGCTTTGTATACATCCATACGAGGATCATTACAAAGTACTTAGAAAAATTTCTAAACACACACTACACTTTCTTTTCAAAAAACAGTTAAGTGAGCTAAGTAACTAAGAGCCCATGGATAACCATGGATATAAAGGGTGCTAACACCTTCCCTTTATATAACCTACCCCCCGAACCCATGTCTTTTAAAAACGGTCTTTCTTGTTCTTTTATGTCCCTTCCTTATGGATAAAATAAAAGTCGGTGGCGACTCTTGCTATCTGCAACATGACTAAAAGTCAGTTCTCCCACTGTGTTACAATATGCATCTCTGGAATTTTATCAGAACACCTTTTTTTATAGATAAAACCAATTTTGTTATTCGAAGATGCGTATACAATAACATACAAACACAAATAAAGTAATTATATATATATAAAAGAAGTCATACAAATAGTACATCAAAGTCATCATCAAAAAATACTACATCAATGTCATATGAACAATTTACATTAAAATAACTACTGTGTGTGCGAGAGTACATCTGCACCCCCTCCTCTGCCTCTCCCTCTACCACCTCATCTTCCTCTACCACCCCGTCTGCGTCCTCAGCTGTCGATCCCACCTATCCTGGTGTGATGTCTGATGTATAAAAGTGTCCCCTCTGCCACCCGAATCATGCCATCCACTATACGCCTGCCACCAGACCCCTTAGGGAAGAAATCTGCCTCAATGCTTTCCTGTCCAATCGTAACTATCTCACGACATCGAGGCATCACATCCTGAGTATGGTCCAACTGAGATTGTTACTCCTCTAATATCTCTTGATGAGCTGGTTTGGAAGGTGATCCCTCTACACTGGGCACCATGTAAGGATGTGAGACTTTAAAGAACCACATAATGTAGCCATCGATGCAACTCAAATCTCTCTCAACTCTGATCGCCCGTGCCTCATTTTGTACCATATGGCTCTGAAAGTTAGCAAATATCTCATCTATCTCCCTACGGGTCAGGCCTAGAGGAGCTGACTCAGTAGGTTGCATGGTTATGGTCCGATCATAATCGAACAACTGCATTATATGCTCAAGCAGATATGGAACAATGATGGTCGAACTGCGTGCCAACCATCCGCTGAACATTGAGATCTCATCTAACAGGCACGTCAATGATTTGCATATACATCGTATTTGGCATCCTCAACAACCATGTGATCTAAATAGAGTTTGTACGAGTCTACCTCCTAGTTCCCTCTCAACGGGACAAAGGCATGTGTCTGCGACGAGTCCTCTGTGTACTCAGGCACACTCCCCAACCAACTATCATCAGAAAGTGATGGAAGATCCAAGCCTGGAATTAAAATAAAAAACATCGGTATTAATCGCGATAATATAATGAAAAATATTCGAATGTTATATGATTGTTACCATATAGAGTGAACAACTGCCCGCAACCGTTCTGGTCTTCTAGAGGCATCCCTCTGAAAGTCTCGAGTATGTGTAAGCCAACATATTCGCACCTCAGTTGCACTCATAGAGCCATGTGGGATCTAAGAAGTACATGAGGTAAGCTACACCTGTATATGAGGAGTTTGTGTCCATAAACAGTTGTGTGCCCACCAAGTATAATCAGTAGCATTCTATCGCCCATTGTCTATGTATCCCGACCTCATCCGCATCACCCTCTTCCGGTCCTGCAACATCCATAACCTCCTCATAATAATGCTCCAGGGTGGTGAACCTAACATGAGCCCCACATGTCTTATCCACCTCTTCCAGCGCATGATCTGGAGTGAACCCGAGCCCCTCAACCATCATATCTTAAACCTCCTCCTTTATCATCCTACTGTGCAGGGAGGATACCTATGATTGGTAATGTAGTAAACATGAGATGACATCAATGGTAATAATGATCTCCCTGTATGGTAGATGGAAATAAGATGTCTTTGGGTGTCATCTCTCTGCAAAAACCAGAAGCATACCGTTGTGGATCACCCTGTACCAAATCCCACAAAGGTCCTTCAGACCATACTCAACAATGGTAGTCAAGAACCACTAATCCTCTGGAAAATCTAACCTCTTTCGCCCATGGTTATAGAACCTCTAGGGGCCGCGCGCCTGAAAATTAACAAAGAAAACAATTTTAATAAGAAATAATGGTACATATATTAAAATCTGAATGATAAAATAAATAAATAAATAATATGAGTAATTTTACCTCTCCCAACCAGACATGTGGGGCAGTGTGCTCTGCATAACCCGTCAGCATGGACATATTAGATGGACCCCCAGAAAACCCTTAAGAGCATCAACATCGTTAGCAACATGCACCTATATCTATGCATGGAACTCTAGAGGTGGGACCAGATCAACATCATGCTCCGGTAGTGGAACTAGACTCTACTGGCATCGCCTGTGGGAGGGCAGAGACTGTGATGTAGCCTCAACAACTTCTTGTTGCCTTCGGGATGAAGAAGTGCCCTCGTCCTATGATGTAGACTGTTTTACATCTACCACGATCTGTGACGTAGATGATACATCTGGTTGGGTCTTCTCCATCTGAACAGTGACATATTGGGCAAACTGTCCATGTATCCGTCTAGATGTAGGTATGTTATAATTTGAATCTGATTCAGTCATATATTCTTCATATAACTAATAAATTAAAATCAGATACAACAAAATAATATAAAAACAATACATTTTATTCCGTAAATGCATCCACAAAATGTATTCCACACTTGCATTTACGGAAGCACCCAAAATTTAGAAAGTCTGGGTTGTTCTGCAAGTGCATCTACGAAAAATTTTAACGTTAATTTGTTCTGGATATGCACTTGCGGAACCTTCTGCAACTTCATAATTACATGGATGACACCATTAACGACCCAAGAAGAAAAAATCAACATTTTTAACCTCTGATCGTCTGTTAAATCCATCAAACAATACATACATTGTCTCTAAACTATATTTCTAAACTTATCTAATGATTTATACACCTAATAACTATTATAAATTGATTACGGAAAAACTTTGAAAATAACTCGAAAATCGTAAATTCGAAAACTTACTGATTGAAATGAGCTACAAATGACTAGGAGTTTGTTGATCGTTGCAGATGATCCTCTGTGTCAAACTCTACTGAAAACGATGTGTTTTGATAGAAATGATTTTTTTTGAAGTTGAGAGAAATGGATAGAGTGTTTGAAGAGGAAGATGAAAAGTGAAAATGAGGGAGGTGAGGGGTCTGGAGCGAAGTATAACAAAATATGTACCAGAGATACATAACAGGAAACCTTTCATTGATGTATCTCTGGAACAAACCAACGTTGAGAAAAAAATGGTGCATATGAAGATACATCAGTGGAAGCAAGAGGATAAAATTGGAAACGCACATGGTGCGTGAGACATCCAAGGGGTGGGGGTAAGAAACTCTCTAATTTTATTGGGCACCCTCCAAAATTATTGTCTTACTATAATATCTTTTTTACTTTAAAAAATCACATATTATTGGTCAATTTTCCAACTTTTTTACAAAAACCGTGCAATTCACTATATTTTTTTGAGCTTTCTATTGGATTTTTACGAGTAAGTTTTTTTTTCCGGTTAAAACTTTAAATTTTTACTGAAAATTTAAGATTCTTACTGCATTTTAAAGAAAACCATGAATTTTTATTGGTATTTTTAATATATTCGATAAATTTTCATAATTTATATTCAATTATACCGGAGTTTTTTTTTTAATTTGGGTAAAACAACATGCATTTTTACCGACCCGATAAAAATGCATATATGTTTACTTGTATTTCAAAATTTTCAGTAAAAGAGGTTGTTGATGATTAGATTTTTCAAAATTACCGATAATTCCATGTTTATTTCTAAATATTTTTAAAATTCAATAGTTCATATCTTTTTTTCTTTAATGGGGACTAGATAACATATGACACAATTGCTTTTAGATTAAATGGTAGAGTTGAGAGAGCAACTGTAGAAATCTCTCGTAGAGGGGCAGATGATTAGATTTTTCAAAATTACCGATAAAACCATGTTTATTTCTAAATATTTTAAAAATTCAATAGTTCATATCTTTTTTCTTTAATGAGGACCAGATAACATATGACACAATTACTTTTAGATTAAATGGTAGAGTTGAGAGAGCAGTTGTAGAAATCTCTTGTAGAGGGGCAAATGGCAGAGAGGATTCACATATTCGGGTGGGTAAAGTAGTCCTTGTTAGTTTGAATATGGAGTAATTTTTCTAGAAGGGGGGTTGAATAGACAATTAAAATTTCCCTTCTTTTTGATTTAAAAGTAGATTGTGCAAGCGGAACCGGATATGGTGAAACGAGTTTTGAAAAGGTTTTATGATATTGGAAGAGAATTAATACTATACATACACCAAAGGTTATAATGAGGTGAAATACAATGAATTTACAAATTGTTAAAGTTTCAACGAGATGTTCAAGACTTCAACTATTCTTCAATTGAAAGGAAAATCTAAAATTAATTCTCAAACAATAATCAATTTACAAGATCCTTTAAAAGACATGTTACTTGACATCTTCCTCAATAGACTTTCTCAGCATCAGTGGGAATAACAGTGGACAAGGAGTAGAAAGTCCTGAACTCTTGGCCGAACGAATCCATTACTACCCCTATCCATTCAGGTTCCCAAAAACATTCCTCATAGCCTGAGAAACACTCACCCTCAAGGAGACCAATGGTGGCATAAGAGAACAAGAACCTCATTCCCTTATGTAACTCAGAACACAAGTCACAATTGTGTTCATAACTCAGGACATAAGTCACAATGACTAAACTACAACCTCCATCTTGACATCCTAGCCACCACACCTGGAACACATCTGACATAGCCAATGGAACAATAACTCCAAACACACTATCTGAGCAAACCTTGCAAACCTTTTCTCCCCCTTTTTAGCCAAAAATTGGAAAACACATCCATCACAGCACCACACCCACGCAATACTCATCCAGAAACAAATAAATCCCATCAGAGAAAAGAAAAGATAAAAACACTTATAAGCTGAATGAGGAGAAACACTCTCTATAAATAGTAGGAAATGACATAGATAGTAACGAGCTATCTTTGAATAAAGAAGCGTTCTTGGTCAAGGATATTTATTATAGGAGCAAAAACTTCTGCACCAATTAACGGGGACTGTCCAAATTAGACCTTGACCAACTGACTTTATTCTCCCAAACTAAATGAACCATAACAAACACGCATGAGTAAAAAACCCGTATTTCATATCCTTCTATCAGCACCGTCCATAAAACTCCTAGTTCGGCTCACGACACACATGTTCTGACATCCTACCACCAGTTGTCTGCTAACAACACTACATGCCTGGTTCACAACCCCTTATGTTATTCAATTAATACTGCAGATAATAACTTTATCCAGATGAATCCATACATCCCTTTATACACATAAGACAACTCTTATTCAGATCTTCAAGGAAAAGGCACACAACAACTAATTAAAATATATCAGCCTAAGAGATAATCTACCATACTTAGTAGACCATGTTACAACATGATGTGTGACATCACAGACACTTATCAGAGGCAACTATTTTGAGTATGAATAGTCCAAGGACCCATGATAATACTTATTTTTCTCTCTCAATAGCATGTACTATCTAGACCATCAAGGAAAATACTACTCCCTCTTAATTTCACAAGTCCAACTGCACAAAAGTGTAACATTCTCCCCTATCAAGGATGACACATGCTTCTTTGTACTTTGATGAATGGAAAACATAAGACGCATCTCCATGTCTTCAAGAGCTCACTCTTTGTTCAACCCACATGTTGAACACAATCATCCCTTGTACCAATCTACACATGATCCTTTCTTGGTTTATTGTCAACACATGCTCCAAAACATCACATCTTGACAGGCTGATCAACTAGCATGACTTGACAATAGAGCTATATTACTTTCACATACTCTTTTTCTTGGCCAAACATTTCAAAACAATACTCATCCAATCCTTTAACTTTGACAATAGTATCAGTTGATGAATATCCACATTCAGACTTTCAAGCAATCACTAACCTGATCTACTTCGGTCTTCTATACCATCTCAACCTACTGCTTCATTATTCTCCCATATGATAAGGTAGAATCTTATTGGATATAATGTAGACAATCACCCTAGATAATGCTCTAACACCAGTTATAACATCTTCCATACACCAAGACATCATCACCATGATTCTTGATATGTTCCACCAATTGGACTTACTATAACATAGTAATCCAAGAACTGAAGACCTTTAACAACACTGTGCCACTAGCTTGAATTAGAACTTCAGAAAAAGAGATAAACTCTCATCCACCTTCAAGAAGAACAAAAGCTCCTTGAGTCTTCAACTCATCACTCTTATACCCAAGAGCAACTTGTTCCAAGACAACCCTCAAGAACAACCAGCTGCCACTGTCTGATTATCTTGATTCTTCGAATCTACTTTAGAGATCAACCAATTTCCACAGTTTGATCACCTCATTTATGAATCCTCATATGAAAAATCCAACGGACACAAATTGCCTCCTTCACGTTAGTCAGAATTCTCACAAAGATATTCTAATCAACTCACTAAAAGTCGATCTTCAGCAGACTGTCAAGAGAGCAGTCTTTTTGAAGCATTCAATTCATGTAGAACATTCTATCTTAAATTGATGTGTCACTTCACCAACTGAGATTCTGATGTTGAACTATATGTTAGAACATTCTCAATCCATATCCAGCTGTTGAATTTAGCTCCTTCTTCTGCCACTTGAAAGAGCTTCCTCCCTTAACAAAACAAGAGTTTCATGCTCTCATAGACTTGATTCACCAACCAAGTTTCAGTAGATAATCTCCATTCTGTTGATTCTGCAGAAGTCCCTACCAATATCATGCATTGATGAGAATCTGCCAATGATTCTCTAAAGTCCTCAAACCTGCCACTGTCTGAAACTTCATAAGGAATAGTTAAGAACTACACCTTATAGCCATACCAAGGAATACACCTTTCCTTGAGTAAAGCATACTTCACAAAGTTCTGATAATTTTATCTATTATAACTTTATGATAGTCATTATGGTATGCACCTAAACCAGACATAGACCATTCCAAGTGGTCATCAAAATTATGATGTCTACACATTCTATCATCTCCATTTTCACCTTTTGTTACACAAGATTGAGATGTTCTCAACTCTGAGATGATATCAGGACTCCTCCCGTGATTCTGCACAAACTTCCTTGTCATGAAAAAACAATACTCTGGCTGAGCATAGACTTCACTAAATCTCAGCATTATGATCAGTCTTCAGTAGCACTCAAGCTACATAAAAACATTATGCATCCTTCCATCAATAGACCACAGACAACACCCTTAACTCCCCCTAACACTGAGATTGCCATATTCCCATCATGAGGACTGCCACTTCTTGCACTTGTTGAGCATAGTCTCACCAAGTTTATGATCTTCCAAGTCTAATGCAAGGAACATCCACACACAATATAATCAATTGAGTAGAGTCACCCACTAGCACCAATTTCTCAGTACACTTTTTGAATCATAATGTTATGCCAACAGATATGCATAACTTCCAGATAAATACTAATTCCCCCGTCAAAGTATCCACCTTCAATCATATGCATTACAACAATAATAGACAAATATTGAGTCTCCCGTCAAAGTATTTTTTTATTTGTCAAATAAGATTACCTTCTCACACTAGGTAGGACAAGTAGTCTAACTTCTTCTTCTGCAGGCGTCTATCATTTTCTGATGACATCAAAAAGATCAGTATCTTAATCTTTAGCTCCATCATGAGATGATGTTTTAACATCTTTTCCAGACATCAACCTCAGGCATAAAAGACTTCTAAAATTACTATGGCTTTGAAGGCATCTTTCATAGTAATCTACACAAACACTAGCAGGGGAACATATGGGAATTAACCATCAGTAGTTGTTCAAACTTCCAAGGCAAACTAAGAGTACATGCAACAACAGGAACCTTCTCAGACACACCACCTAGATACCTCCTCTTCCAAATCAGGAGTAGGTTCCAAACATATGTGATTCCATAATATTAGTTTGGCTCCCAAAGCATCTATTCAACAATTCCTTTAGACAACAGAATTAAGCACAATTCTGATGTGACAAAATCATTCCAAGGAATACACCAAGAGATCTACAGACTGGTGATAGGTCTGAAAAAAATACTTATATCTTCAGACCTCTTTACACCAACTTCACTTAACGATGCCTTTATGAATGGACTTAAACAATAATCTTCAAGTATTGTTGGCAAAGTTATCTGAAGTAGACATGCATATCTCCTGTCACCATAAGACATAACACCAGAGAAGAACAACCTTCTCAACATCAGGAGTTTTTAGATAGCTATGCAGCGGATTAAAACACAAACTCCTCAAGAACTTCAAGTGTCACATATCAGCCCTAGCAACATACTCCAGCTGACACCAAACTACAATAGGTTTAAAAATAAACCAAACCTACTACAACAGTAGCTTACCACCAGGTTGCAACAATAGAATAGTCCATCATCCACTTCTAGGGACCATTCGCACAACAAACAGCTTTTCAGTAGAAATCTTCCACCTTAACCATGAACCAGAAAGTATCCCCCTTGGATCTCATCCAGAAACAGACTAGGATTCATGCTCTAATACCAATTGAAATTCTGGTGTGACAAAACCAGATGTCAAATATGATGTCAAGACACCTAGTCAGTTATATAAAACATGGCAAGGTCCAAACAACACCATTATTGTGTTTTGATATACCCGATTCTAATTATCCTACAAGATGTAGAGACATTTGGTTTGACATTTAGTAGAACATTTTATAATATACAAAACAGAAAAGCATAAATAACACATCTAAATTGTTAACCCAGTTCGATGCAACCACATCTACTATGGGGCTACCAAGCCAGGAAGGAAATCCACTATGTAGTATCAATCAATTCAAGGACCTACAACAAACAACTCAGTTTACAATCCTCTCACTTAATCACTACCAATGAAACTTTTACTTAGGAACTCCTAAATATGAGAAACCTATATCACTCCCTCTCAATCACAACAGTGATAAATAACTTAAAAATTCAGAATCAGAAGACTCACTTCCATGACAATATCTTAACCAGGTGGCATGCCCCATGGACGATCCTTTGGCGTCTCATACCTTGGATCCTTATACAATATCTCTACAATCGGTGCAGACAAGACTTCAGAGATCACTATTATTTGGTGAATATTCCGAGCTACAGTCAGAGCTTCGACCATTTCTTTGAGCCTTTCCATAGTTTAATTCACATTAGAGAGCTCCTGTTTCAGCTTTATGTTCTCTGCCTCGAGGTCTTCCATTCTTTTCTGGTGACTGACTCGAGTATTATACGAATGAGATAGTTTTACTTCTAAAAGAAGTATAGAATAAGAATTGATAAAAGAAAACATGCAAATAATGCAAATGATGAATGATAATGCAATGATTAAAACTAAAATTTGTTAATTTTCTTCTTTATTAAAGAAAGAACAGATTGAACAAACTGTTGCAAAGTATCATACATAAATTTTTATTGAACCGAAGCAAGTTACATCCATAATAAATTATTTGAAATGCAGGAAAGAAAGTTTAGAAATCTAAAGATCTCTTTGTTGGGACTTCACTTTATTGACGATCTGTTTTATGTCTCTTGAGCGGGACTTCTTCCAGATTTTCAGTTCTTTTCCAGGTGTAAAAGGTTCCGGTGTTGCCTTGAACATGTAGTTGTTCTTCCTTCTCTGTGATGTGGTAATCAACTAACTCAATGAGGTCATCCTTTTCATTCAAGAGACTTTGAATTTTTACATTCTCTAGGCTGAGAATTTGATATTTGTTTTTCTGAAGCTTTTTGTTGAAAGTTATCTGAAGCTTCTTTTAATCTCCCTCTGCTTTTTGTTGAAAGTTATCTGAAGCTTCTTTGTATCATTCATGATGTAGAGAATAATTTCCTTCAGTGGAAGCACCCCTTGTCGAGGGTAAGGTATCCTCAGTTTCAATGCTCTGACTTATACCCATTGGAGGTAAGGATCCAAAGAGATACAATTTGGTTTTTCCAGAGATTTTATTCCTTTATTATGTACATGTTTCCAAGCATGCACAATTTCTCCCTTGATAGTCGTGTGCTCTTCTCCTTCTTCGAAGAAAAGTCCTTCATTCCGAGTGTTGACGGGTATATCTCTCATTAGGTATCATGTATGATGTCGAGCTAACTTAGGGTGATAATGAATCCTTCCCTTGGGACCAATGAGAGGTATATTAGGGAAATTACCACAGCTAGTGATGATCCTGATTCCGTCGTAGACTGGATTGGACCAACTGATGTCTGAATTGGTCAAATACATAATCTTCTAAGACCAGTGCATTTCATTTTTAGTTTCGCAAAACGCTGATGACTTGGTTAAGTGAGAAGTGAACCATTTGTAGAAAAGTGGTACACAACAAGTAATTATTCCTCCACCGCGTAAATTCTGCAGGTGAATTGAGTGGATAACATCTGTATTTTTGATACTGGCGAAGTATAATGCTCTTTCAATCAGAAATTTGGAGGGTAGACCATTGATTCCTCATTTAGTAGTTCAATGAGCTTTAACTTATGACTCTTCCAAAGCAAGATTCCTAGTAATTGTTGATTCTCTCGGCATTCCTTCCAATCCAAAGAATGGTATTTTCTCATTAATAAGGATTCCTATCAACTAACAGTACTCTTCCAATGTTAGGCAGAGTTGGTAATCTGGTAATGTGAAAGAGTGGTACACCGGGTCATAGAACTGGACCAGTGTAAGAAGAATACCTTCTACCATGCTGACTTTCAGTAGGGACAAAAGTTCCCCAAATTTTGCCCTAAATTATTCCTTATTTGTGACAAGTTTTCCTAGCTTTCTATGATCATCCAACCTCAGACTCTTGAATGTAAACTTGTGGGTTTTCCGTTGCCTAAAGTCCATATTTGAAAAACTAATAAATGAAACAAACAATCGTTCGGTTCTTTTAAAGGAGAAAAGATAATGATGAATGTTTTTTGAAAAATGTTTCTTTTGATGAATGCATGAATGCAACACAACAAAACACAGTGAAAACTTGGGTTTATACTACGATAAAATATTTTTGTACCTATATCATGTCAGTCAAGGTCAAGGGGTAAATACTAAATCCTTAGCCTTATGAGCATCCGATTGGAAATCACCGAGTTTTTGCAGAGTACGCTATAAACATCGATTTCTCACCAGATACTTAGACTGATTCAGGGACTTTTGAGGTTTCACCTGATCGGGATTGGACTCCCAACAATCTATCTCAATTATGACCTACCTATCTTAAAGTGCACTCAAGCTCACCCAGAGGCGAATTAATCGCATTCCCATTTTTTAGAGACCATCCCAAAGGATATCATTTGAACATATATTTTGCAGAAACATAAACAAAAGCAGTATAAAAGCAATATAAAAGTTGTATATATATACATGTTCCTAAACCTAGGGTTTTTCTATCTAAAAAGTTTTAAAAGAAAATTCTAACTTAAAAAGGTAAGAATTCCCCACAGTCAACGCCATTTTCTTGTAGCTCGATTTTTGTGGTCTTTAATCACTATCACATTTTTGTTACTTTCTGATTTTTTTTCCTGATGAAGCTGGTTATGGAAGGGAAACGATATCTTAAACTCACCCCGTTTTGCATACTATTATTTAATAGATTCCCGCATGGTTTTGGGTTCTTCTTTAGATCATTTCACCTTTGGATTAGTGCAAAATATGGGTATGAGATGACGAGTGTTGATTTATATGTTGATGTTGATGTTTCTTTGTTTCTGTATCATCATAATTTTCTGATGTTTTTTTTAGGTTTAGAAACCTAATTGTTGTTTTTTGTTTGGTGTGCTCGCAAAGATCTTACGACATTTTGCCTACGTACCCCGAAAAAGAGAATTGAGGGATCAGAGCACCGTAGTTCCTCCTAAAAGGATAGAGTTATGAGGAAAGGGTTGATTTGTATCCTATTTAAAGCACATGATGTTGATGCTTAAATCTTTGATTTGTGTCTTGATTAAAGCCCCCAATTGAAGCTGAAAAGTCTGTTTGTTTCCTGATCAAAGCCCGGGATTGAAGCTAGAAAAAAATAGTTGTTTATAACTGGTTGGTTGGTTGGTTGCTTGAATTGCATAGCTCAAGGCATAAACTGAATGGGTTATCTTGATTTGCATAGCTCAAGAAAGGCTGAATGGGTACCCTAAATTGCATAGCTCAAGGAGGACTGAATGGTTGACCTGAATTGCATATCTCAAAGAGGACTGAATGGTTAACCTGAATTGCATAGCTCAGGACAACTAAATGTGTTATCTTGATTTTCATAGCTCAATAAAGGCTAGATGTTTAGCTTAGTTGAAGTCCAAGAATATGACTGTATTGCGGGAAATTAGCTTATTTAAAGTCCAAGATTGTGATTGTATTGATGTTGCTATCTTAGTTAAAGTCCAAGACTATGACTGGTGTTAGCTTAGTTAGAGTCAAAGACTATGACTGCATTTGAATGTTGTTAGCTTAGTTAAAGTCCAAGATTATGATTGTAATGAAAGAATTAGCTTAGTTAAAGTCCAAGACTATAACTGATTTTGAGTGATTGTATAGTGTTTGATTGTTTGTGCCTTGATTGAAGCCCAATGTTGAAGCTAAAAGGTGCTCATAAGAGAGAATTTTCCATCTCTAAATAGGGAAGATTTGTTTTATATATGCCTTTATTGAAGCCCAATGTTGAAGCTAAAGGATGAAAATTGACTATGTTGGGAAAGTGTTATATGTGTCATGATTTGGAAGCCCATGTGTGAAGCTTATTTGTGAGAGACTGACTCTTGATTATTTGTATCTTATATGAAGCCTAAGATGGGAGGCTGAAAATGTATTGAAGACTGACTTTATATTAAGAGTATTTTGTCTATTGGAAATGTATGTGAGATATTGTCATCAGACATTCCTCTGCCTGGGGAGGATTTAATTGTACAAAGCCCAAGAGGAGGCTAGTTTGGTCATCCATTGGAGAGAAGGAGACTATTATATTGTATTTGATTCTAAGGTTTGTTCTTATGCTTTTAGGAAGCCTGGGAGGGTCCTTGTGTTTAAAGCCAAAAGGAGGCTAGGTTACTTGTAAGAGGCCTATGGGTTCTTGGATAAAGCCCGAGAGGAGGTTGGGGATGGTTTACAAAGAATCACTTCACCCAAAAACTTCTTATCTTTGTAAACCCCTTGTAAGTTGTAAAGAAAATAAAATTTTAAGTATTTTGAAAGGGTTTATCTGTTTGGATGAAGATAACCTAAATACTTAGAGATTCTAGCAAGATGCAAAAATATACAGATGAAATGTATGCAGAAAAATAAAAGGTGTCAGCGAATATGTTTAACAAATGTTAGTATTCTCTTTGATATGGTTTGAGTATTCTTAAGTTGTTTTATTTAGAATGAAGTTGGGGGTTACACTGGGAAGCAGAGGCCCAAAATCCCGAGGGAGAAAGATTACAGATGTGTTTTACATTGTATTCTCTTTGTCATTAAGAAGTATTTTATTATATTTGCTTTAGTATATGAAGTGAAGAAAGATAATTTTGGCAAAAATTTCTATTTTAATCAAGCACAACAGTTTAAGAAAACAACGAGAAGTTAGAAAGAGAAATGATGGCTCAGAAGCCAATAATAGGGCCTAAACATAAGGTTTGACTATGGAATTTGTTTTGTTGATTAATTATCTGATGATTTCATACACAGAGTAGGACTTGGGTGCAGAAAAGTTGCCTACAGCCTAGAAAGCAGTTCGCCGGAGTGAAGCTTAGTCTAGTTGCTGGTGTATTAGATCTTTAGTCATAAAGATGAAAAATGAAAAGGAGATGGGACTTGTAAACAAGTGGGCCCATAATCTCTATTTAGGAGATTGAAAATTGTTTAAGAAACAGTTGGTGGGTTTAGTACTTATACGAAAGCATGGCGGAGTTTTAAAACAGACCGGAGAAAGTTTAAAACAGAAAGAATGAGTCCTAAACACAAAGGATTCCTCATGACACATTTTGACAATTCATTTTATAAAAACAAATGGTTATGTGTTAAGATATTCACAAATGAAAACTTAATACGGTTAAAAAGGCGATCACGCCGAGTTTTTAAAAATTGATTTGATGAACCCTAATGGTTCATTTTTTAAAGAGGGGTAGGTCTTACACTCTAATAGATGCCCAAAAGTGATAAAATTCAATTTGAGGGTGATTAAAATCAAAACCCTAGTTTTTGTTACCTTTTGATATTTTAAATATAAAAATATTTTAAATCTTGGATAAATTCCAAACATTATTGAAAAACAAGTTGAAAAATTATGTTTTACCCATGAGACAACTTGAATATCATTTATGTTTGAAAAATCAAGTGAAAGAAATGAATTTAAAATGTTTAGAAACAAATAAAATTAATTCTTTATGAAAATAATAAATATATTA
The DNA here is from genome assembly GCA_963966055.1 of Lathyrus aphaca. Classification (NCBI taxonomy): domain Eukaryota; kingdom Viridiplantae; phylum Streptophyta; class Magnoliopsida; order Fabales; family Fabaceae; genus Lathyrus; species Lathyrus aphaca. Next base: position 19,861,968 of record OZ014525.1, read on the forward strand.
AAAAATATATTTTTGGTGATTTTTTCATGAAATAAAATATTTAAACATTTTTTAGAATTAATGAAAAGAGAATCATTCAAAAACTCAAAATAATCAGAGAGAACTTAATTTTGGATGGAATTAAATAAAATCTCAATATTCAAATATTTGAAAATTTGAAAAAGGGCGCCAAGAACATGGTAAGAACATGCGCGTGTTCTTCAGGTTTCTCAGAATTGGGGATTTTGCAAAATCCCTCATATCTCACTGAATATGTAATGAAATGAAACAAACATCAATCTTGCTCGTTATGATCCCACGAACACAATGACCAATTAATTTTATTTATTTTTAGTGTAGAGTGAAAAATCTGTGAAGAATACTGAAGAACCCTAATTTGGCTTGAGCCTCATGAAATTCTACATAATGGTGATTTTATGAAATTTATTGAGGGGAATTACTTTGAATATGATTACACACATATGGCAAAAAGATAGTGCGAGGAAATATGCATGGATCATGAATTGACCAAGTTTGAGGCTTACCTGAAATTAAGCTTGCAGCTGGAGTTGTGATTTCGAGCTGGAGGTGTTACAGAGATGTTGCGATGATCTGGAAAGCTTCCCTACACCATATGGAGTGTGTTTGAACATTTGGACTTGATTTCAAGTCGTTGGATCAACTTTTGATCTTCAAGTTGCAGAAACAAGGACTTTTTGAGGTTTTGATGAGTGATTATGGGTTTGGAGTGTTTCAGAGGTGATAGAAGTGTTTGAACACCTCATAAACATCATATGTGATATATGTGAGCAATTGGTTTGAGCTTGTGCTACCTCAAACTCAAAAACCAAAAGTGATTGCTCAAAATATTTAGTTTTGACTCTTTGAGAGCAAAGAAGAGAAAGCTTAGTGATGAGAGGAATTGGTGTAATTTTTATGATGGAATGAGGTCTCTATTTATAAGCAAATATGTTGAACATACTTGGTCTCCAAGATTTGAAGTAATGAGGTCACAATGGTGAGTCATGGTTTATGAAAAATATCTCTTACATGTGAAATGATGAAATTCTCAAATAGCTCAGTTATGCAGCAGCAAAATTCACATCCCTCAGAAGTTTGATGCTTGGATTGTGTCCACATATTGCTTCTTGAATAAGAGATCCAAGAATATGCCATTTTGGAGCTTTGTGGCCCTTGGATCAAAATGCCTAATGTTGAATTCTATGAATGTCAGTTTGGTGAATTCCAAGGTGAAATCATGAATTTCCAGGTTTGATCAAGTCTGTGATCATTATTTAGATGCTTAAATCCACTTGACATTTTCCTTTGCTTCCAAATATCATATTTCACAAGTTTGTGAAAAATCTGCTTTTGCAAAACAACTTGTTGAGGTCACTTTGATCCATGATTTCTTCATGCACAAGCAAGATCTTTTCATGCCAATTGATTCCTTGAATTGTTGGAAAAATTTATAACAACATTGGTGTTTTGAAAAGGATCCGAATCAGCTTGAAACTTGGTAAAAAATCCCTCCAAGTTTTGATGTTTTGTTGATTTTACACTTGGCAGATTTTTTCTAAGTGTTGAAAATTAGTATTTTTCTTGATTTTGATCCATCTTCAACTTAAAATCCATAATGAATTGGAGTTTCTTCTATACGAATCATTTGTATTTTGTGATGAGATCTTTTATTTGAGATCTGGTTCACCGAAATATGATGCTTGGATCACAAGTTATGATGCTTGGAAGTAGGGCACTTGAACACTTTTTTCCATAACTTAGAAAACTTTCTAAGTTTCAAAGTATGCCCCTTTTAAAAATTATCTTCAAATTTCTGATTTTTTGTGATCAAATTCATTCATTGACCATATATTCTTGAAATATAGGTCATGAGGATCATTTTGGGTGAAAAAGTCAAACTTTGACTTTTTGGTCCAGGTGGAAATTACATTGGATACCCCTGGATTTCTGATTTTTTGAATGGACATCCTCTGAGGTATTTTTTCCTTATGAATGGACTTCCATTATATATATGAGCTATTTAAACAATTCCTTATGTTATAGGATCTTGTCTAGATGAAAATCTTGACTTTTGGTTCCCTGATTAGTCAGAAACCTTAATCTGGGCATTGTGAAACCCTAAACTTGCAGTCTTTGATCTCTGCATCTTTTGTACTTGTAAATGGATTTTCAAAGTCATGTCAACATTATTGTTGGTGTATGGAGGTCTTGGATCCTTTTTCTATGAAAATTTTCATCTGGAGGGCTCAGTTGACTAAAACCCTAATTGGTGATTGTGATGGCTCGGAGCCCAGATAACTGAGACTTTTGTATAGTCTTTGAAAGATTTCCCATCATTTGAGATTACTTAACCATTTGATAGTGATTAAAAGGTTGAAATTTTTATGTATTAATTATTGTTATTTTTCCTGAATCCTCTGAGGGACTCAAGAATCCTGATTCATTGTGGGGATAATGTTCAAACCAGTCTGGCACAGTCCTTTGGCCAATGGATTTCCTCTGATGATGTACATATCTTAGGTTCAAAATTTAGGGTATAAAACTTGTCTTTGTATATCTTAGAAATTTTAAGAGGTTAAAAACCTGTGTGGTTGTTGCACAATTTCTATAATTCTAATTTTTTATCTAAGTATAGTTATCTTTTCTACTAAACTACTTGCTAAAGTAGAGGAAGTCTCTTGCCTACGTGTGTGAGCATTAAAGTCTCTTGTATGTGTACTTGAGCAGTGAAGTCTCTTTCTAGGTTGATTGATCAAATGTCTCTTGCAAGGTTGCTTGAGCATAAGTTTCTTTATATGTTAATTGAGCATTGAAGCCTCTTGCAAGTGTGCTTGAACAAAGTCTAGTCTAATTGGTTATAGTGAAAAGCTCTTATTGATGAAAGGGGACTGGTCTACTCTAAGTTGAGGAGAGGAACCAGGATAATTTTTGTGTGTTGTTTACTTTTACTTTTGATCACTTTTATTTCCGTTATTGTATCTATTTAAGTGTAATACCCATATACAAAAGACATACATAAATCATATTTTTCATATATAATATTAAAATTTGGTATTGAAATACAAATGAGTTCTTAGCAACACATTGCATAAATATAGCCGTTACAACATAAGGTACTAAACAAGGCTATATAATAGTACAAGATGTTTAACTTCAAAAAGATCTAAGAACTAGATCCGAAGATCTCAAAAGTCCACAGCGGAAGACTAAGCCATCAACTAGTAAGGATAATCAAGTCGCCTTATCCTTACCCTTAGCGGAACCTGAAGTACCTGAAATAACAACATCAACATGGGGTGAGATAAAACATCTCAGTGGATTCCCTACCTTAGAATTCTCTCGGCTCTAAGGATCATTTCCAACGAAACTCGCATGCTTCACAAACCAATTTACACAAGGACCAAGGACATAGGGGAAACTAAGGTCCACACACGATTTCAAAACACAAAGGGAAATGTCTACCTCAAGTCCTTACGGATGCTCTAGTGAAACACATAATAACCACTTTGAGACTTATACAAGACCTTACGGAGGAATTGACATAACATGCGCTTCAATCTTTATGGATGCTTCCCGTGGGACTAAAGATAACCCACCTCAAGACTTACTCAAGATTGACACATAACTAGCATAGCACTTGCCTCAAGTCCTTACGGATGCTTCACGTGGAACTAAGGACAACCCACCTCAAGGCTTACTCAAGACCTTACGGAGAACTTATAGTCTACACTTTGCAAATCAACGCCCATGCATACACAACGGATACCTCAAGTCCTTATGGATGCTCTAGTGAAACACATAGTAACCACATAGAGACTTATACAAGACCTTACGGAGGATCCTAAAAACAAAACATAAATCATAATTCAACGAGTTTAAGGGGAACCTAGATACCTCACAAGTCGTACCTTTCTCTATTTCCATTAACTTACACGTTCCATTTTATCAAGTTTTGGTCATTTGAAAAAGTCGGGTAAAAGTCGGCTCAAAAATAATGTTTCTTGATCTTAATAGATAGATTATGCCATTAGCTTCAAAACAATATGTGGAAAGCTCAAAACAGATACCCGAATCATAAATCAGAAATTAGAGAGTATCTGAAAATGTCTTTTAATCCGATATTTTATAAAACCTCTGAGTCGGCTAATATCAATTAATAAAATAAAATCCCATGAATTACTCTATTTAGTTCCATTAAAATTTCTTAGAGTATTCCGGAATAATATTATTACCAATTAATATTATCCGGAACTTTAAATAAAATACGGGGTATTACATTAAGGTATCTCACTTTGAACATTGTTCAGGTTCTGAAGTTGCATTATCAAGAGAGAAGTGAATTTTCAGCATACACAATTCAACCACCCTTTTGTTATCTCTGATTTTTTTACAGAAACATTAATTATAGAAATAAGATAAGGATCATACAATAATGGTTTTTCTTGTAGAAAAGTCGGAATGGTTCGTTATGACCTTAAAGATTTCAACTAATTTGACTTGCGAAAAAGTAGTCTCGGCTCTAGTCGAAAGTGTAAGCATACAGAGGTCAGGGAGTGTTGTTAGTGTTTAAGACTTAGTGAAATTAAGAATTCTCAAATTGTTTTTCTACTCATTCAAAGGACACATGGTTGTTTGTTGAAGGCGAAGGTTGCATGGAGGCGAAGATGTAGTGTGTTTTGCTTAGTATACCGTTGTAGACGGTTATTTTAAACTAGTGTATAAGTATATGATTGCTTATGTTTTAGGGGTCTGCAATCGTACACAAATTCTACAAAACTCTAAGTATCTGTGTGATTGAGAAAAGAGTCGGGAATGTACGTATGTGTTCCACTTTATAAAAATTAAAGTGTTTATGATCAAATCATTTTCTGCAATTAAATTACTTACTCATTTTATTTTAAGATCTTTGCATTTCAATTCCAATTTAAATTTTAGACATTGTCTTCGAACTTTGCATTTCGATTTCGATGTCAAACTTGCTTAAAATTCATGATTCACACAAATATGTCTTGGGATCTTTTCGAGTTTAATCTCTTAAGTATTATTGAAACTTGTTTTGTTTACTAAATTTCACAGTAAATAAATTGGCACACCTAGTGGGACCCTTTTTGTGTGAACTTAAACGTTTTTGTTTTGAAAATTATTTTATAAATTTCTTCGTTTAAGAAACTTCTCAGAGTGTGAGTGTGCATTAGATTGAAGAGTGGTAAGATAACCAAAAAAAGAAGTTAGAAAACGAACAAAGAAATACACTAGAATGATAGTTTCTACTAGAAACAATAATGGAAAACAACCATCTAATAGCTCATGGGCTGGCACGATCACTACAGGTTCGACTGAGCCAATCCCTTCCATGGTTAGCACGACGGTCATATCGTCAACAATGTTTGCGCCATCAACTGCATAGGTAGGGACAATTTTATCCCTTTAGATAATGCAAAGTCACCCAGTGACTCCCAAACCGACTATGGCAACGGATTTTAGACCTTTTGCCATAAGTCTAACAAGCCCATGCCTGGTCGTGAATAACCTTATGGTATTCCAACGTCAATGTTGGAAAAACTACATACTAACCCTTGGAAGTTTTCCGAAAATTCTCAAACTCATATTCGCCAATACTAGCATCTAGGTCGGCCATATGTAACCTTGGTATAGCCATACAACCTCAATTAGGGATGGGATTTGGTTCCCAAGCAATGCCAACATTCACTATGAATTATGTGATGGAAATGATGGACGAGAGTAACCATGATATTGTCAATACTCTCACCCAACAAATGGGTACCATATTTAACCCACTAATTTAAAATACGAATCACAGTTACCAACAATAGGCTACTTAAATTAATCTAATTGTTAACTTCTTTGGTGCTTCTCTGGCACAAGTTCGACCCATAGTACAACCTCAAGTGGTCAGGTGTTTACTTGGAAATTTGTTAAACAAAACAAGTTTTTGTTAATACTTTAGGGATTAAACTCGAAAACATCTCAAAACATATTTGTGTGAATTTAAACCTTTGAACATCGTGTTATTATTGAAATCGAGACACGATGTTTGAAAATAACAATGTGAAATTTGACAAAACTTAGAATACATAAGGTTTTGAAAATAATGATAACTGAAATCGAAATGTAAACTGAAGATAAAATGATAGGAATCAAAATGTAAATGAATACAGGAAAAAACTTGAATGTAAAAGTGATTGAAGTTTATAAATGTGGAACGCATACGTACATTTTTTCACTTCTTTATCAAATATGCAAATACGTTGAGTATATAGAAATTTGAGTACAGTTGTGGACCTTTACTTCATAGGCAAGCACCCTTTTATATACTAGTCTAAAAATAACTACCTACAATGGTCAAATAAGCATATCACGACACGTTTTACTTTCATGCAGCTCTAGTCTTTGACGAAATTCTACATGTCTTCGAGTAATCACCTATTCTAATTCAATTCCTGCTCTTTCAATCAGGCTAAATAATTGACTAGAATACTTAGAATTTTACTAAGTCCAAAAACCCATATATTCCTCGACCTTCAACTACAAACTCCGTCCAACCTTATCAAACATGACTTTCAACATACCTAAATCAAATCAACTTATGACTTCTGATTGACCACATTCGATTTCAGCTTTCAACATGACACACTTATTTGTTTTACTTGCCATCTATAATTAGGTAGAAAAATTCAAGGTAACAAATTGCCCCCCCCCCCCAAAATGCCATTTTTCAATTTGAATCAGAAAAAATAAATGTGGTGCTTTTTATCGTATTTTTCGACACTTATTTCACCTCTCTTCTGATGTCATTGTCATAATTACCCATTTTATGATGCATTGTCATTTTCAATGGGATTTGTTCTGAATATCATCAATATTCCTAGTTTCTAGGAAGTCATGAATGTGCATGTATGTCTTAATTGCTCCATTCACATTAATGCTCCCACTTCGTAACCCACGAAATCGTTTCAAAATCTCCACTTGGATGCCATGTGTCCTAAATTAGGCATGCGACGAAAAAGTTATAAATACCCAGCTTCGGCCTCTTTCTCTTCTTCTTCATTTAAGCCTTTCTCGTAATCTTATTGCAGAAAGAAACCATTCACTTTCTTTTGGTAAACTCCCATTTCCATTAATGGCATCCACTAAGATTTCAACTTCTAAGTTTGACACTAGAAAGAATCTGATGGCCTTCACGATTCCACCAAATGAGGATGAACAAGGAAGATATTTCATCCCTGGACCTTCATTATCAAGACAAAAGATCTCCAACTGGGCAAAATTGTTGGTGTAAGCCCTAGAGGCCAATACTTTTGCTACTCGTATCAAATTATTTATTAATAATAAAAGGTATTTCTTTATTATGTTTATTTTTCCAAAATAACAAAATCCCTAGAATAACTAGTATGTTTAATGAAATATTAAGTATGCTTAATCATGAGATCCCATTAAACATAAGGACACTATGTTTAAAGTATTTGTAGTCGAGATTTACTGTGAAGTTGGATAACCTTATCACATTAAGACTATTATATAGGTAGACTGATTGATCACATCTAAAAGCTCCTGAAATTTGACTAAAATTTTGGTAAAACATGGTGATGATAAAGATGAAGAAATATGAACAAAGACAAAGATGTCGAAGGAGATATCCTAAAAGCTGACAGGACATCTTATTGATTTAGCAAGTTTAATTGTAAAACAAACCAGGTTAAGATTTGTTACGCGTTTAAAGGCTGGATCTAGACAGAATTATAAGGCCCAAGAAAGAAAACAGAAGACTATAAAAGAAGATTTAGACCTAGGATGACATTATGCCTTATGTAACAATTGTAACCTAGTTCTCTTTTGTAAAAATAAGGGTTTAGGTTTTTAGAGTTGTTAGCTCTTAGGGATGTAGTTCCAATCTGCAGTATGGGATACAGAGAGGACGACATAGGTGCATGTACACTTCCAGAAGTCTTTAGGTAATGATTGTTATATTATTCTTGGACGAAACTATGAAACAAGTCCAGGATAACTTGTAGGTCAAAAACCCGTGAGAGGTTTTGTGATGGCGGAAGACAGATGCAATGCAGGTTGTGAAGGATGTGAGTGATCTCTCATATCAAGGTTGTAAATTATAGAGTTTAGATTTGGTAAAGATGTTCATTAGGGTAGTGATTAAGAGCCAAAGTTGTAAATGGGGGAATTTCACTTTATGATAATACTACGATATAGTGAAGTCTTCATCCTAGATTCGTATCCCACAGATGTAGGTTTGTTAATACCGAATTGGGTCAACAATTACCTGTGTTCTTTATATTCTGCAGATTTACAATTTTTTGTATATTGTTCTTGACTGAGATCTCCCAACATGTTGTCTTGACATCAGTTGGTATTTATTTTGCACTACTTTAAAACAACAGTTGTGTAATTCTTTTGTTCACTAAAGTGCAGTAATCATTATCTCAACATTAAGATAGGACTTTGCAGTATCTGCATAACCAGAATTTCAATTGGTATTAGAGCAGACATCCTGGTCTGTTTTTTGGATGAGATCCATGGAGTACTTTCTGGTGATTAAGTAGGAGAAGTTATTTTCTGAAAGGTTCTGAAACAACAAACAAGATAAGTGGCTAGTTCTCTTGGATGGTGTCCTATAAGATGTTTTGACATCTTGTCTAGGGCAAGTTAAAGTTGTTCTTTGGTGTTTCCGTTGCATACGTTCTGATTGAAGATTTCTAGTAATATGGGATACTGGAGTATTGATTGAAGAAAGCTTATAGCTTTCCTTACCTAGTTTTGTTCTTGTAGATGTCAATCGGTTTGAAGACACATAGCATTCCAAAGTTGGGAGCAGGGGAGTGTTATTGTGATGATTGAGTCTTATTTGACTTTGTACTTGATTGAGTGATGTCATCATGTATGCTGAAGCCAGGCTGGAAAGAAGTGGTAAGATGAATTATCAAACTCATGATCTAGGGGTTTGATGATTACTTGTTGGCTAAGTTGTTGAAGACACTTGATATTATAATCAAGTCCAATCAAGGCAATTTAGTCGTGTTCTGGAGTCTGCTGGTTATTCTTCATACTAGGAGGTGCTTTCTTGGAAGAATGGAAGTGAAGACATGGAGGTTATTTATTTTCACCGTTCACAAACTGAATGCAAGGAAGAACTCATACTTTTTACCCTAAGGATGATTTCACACAGTTAAAATAATTAGGTTTCCTTCTGAGAGAATTTTAAAAGCTTGAGTCAAGGGGGAAATCTTGATATCTTAACAACTTGTACAACAATGAGGAAGACAACATGAAGAAGAATATCTATGTGATATTAAAAATATGCTAGAATCAGAATAGGGTTATTACTACAATGATTAAAAATCAATTGCTTTGTGCAAATTTGATTATCCTTGTGATTCAAGATTGAAGTTGTTATATCAAATGTTCTAACATCTCTTTGTCAGAGGTTTAAAGAATCACGGGAGGGGTTCTACATTTGCTCAGAAGTGTCCCAGGTTTTTGATCTAGGATTATTGGCTTCATATCTTTTCCTGGAAAGTAATAAGACTTGTCCAGACGGTGATGCATTATTATGAAGACATCATAATCTTGATGACCTTCTTGGATTGGTTTATTTTTGATCCAAGTACTTTAGGGCATTTCAGAATGCTCATCATGGAGTTCAGATAGGTGGCATATCAGCAACTTCATGAAGACGAATCTACTTAAGGAAAGATGGCATCCTTGGTACAACTATGAGGGTTAGTTTCTAAATAGTCCTTATGAAGATTCAAATTGTGGCAGATTTGAAGTCTTTAGAGAAGCACCAACGGGTACACTTCAATGTGTGAGATTGGTTGAAGTAACTGCAAAATCAATAGAATGGAGGTTATCTATTCAAACATGGTGGGTGAATCAAGTCTATGGGAGCATGGGACTCTTGTTGTGTAAAGGGAGGAATTTCTTTCAAGTGGCAGAAGAAGGAGCTGATTTCAACAGCTAGATGTCGAATCACAATGTTCTGACATCTAGTTTTCAACATCAGAATCTCAGTTGGTGCAGTGGCACATCAACTCAATATAGGGTGATCTACTGGAATAAACAATGATGCTTCAAAAATATCATTCTCATGGCAGTTTGCGGGAGTTGTAGGAAGGAGAATATGTTACATTATACATGGCTTATGGAGTATAAGTGTGTATTGCTATTGAACAAGTGGATACATGTAACTTTAAGATCAAGTTCAGTTGGTAGATCATGATATCTTTGTGAGAATTCTGACATACATGAATAAGACAATATGTGGTAATTGGCTTATTCATATGAGGATTCATGAAGGAGGTGATCAAATTGTGGCATTTGGTTTATCTCATAAGTGGATTCAAAAAATCGAGATAATTAACAGTTGGTAGTTGATTAGTCTTGAGGTTATGTCTTGGAACAAGTTACTCTTAGGCAGAAGAGTTGCAAGTTGAAAGCTCAAGAAGATTTATTTTCTTCTTTAAGGTGGATGAGAAGTTACTCTCTTTTTAGAGCTCTTATTCAAGTTGGTGGCACAGTGATGAAGGTTATTCAGTTCTTTGGATTACTATGATTTAGTAAGTCCAGTTGGTGGAGCATATCAAGAATTTTGTCTTGGTGTGTGGAAGATGTTCTAACATTTTGTTAGACATTATCTGGGAATGATATCCTTGGTTAAGGATGATTATTGCTCTGGTACTAGGAGCTTTTTAACTACATGTCTGTCGGGGATGGAGAATGTAGAGAACACTGAAGAAGATCAGGATTGATTGCTTTGAAGTCAGCATGTGGATAGCCAACAACTGATTAGGAGTATTTCAGATTATCATATGGGAGAATTATAGGAATGACTTCCTTTGCAGAGTTGCGTATGATTGAATGTTATGTGAGCCTTGCTGAGGTTCTGTCTTTTAAAAATATTACGGAAGGACTTTTTTTCTAGCAAGTCATGATGTTCTTAAGCATGTGTTCATATGAGGTAAAGTGAATGTGTCTCAGCAAATGTATGGACAAAGTTTGCTGCTATTGAAGACATTGAAGATGCGTCTTATGTTTTCCATTCATTTCATGCAAGTGCGCGGGGGGGGGGGGGGGGGGGGGCATAAATTGTCTTAGATATGGGGAGTTACCTTTTTATCTAAGGATCATCAACACCAAGCTCGTGGTGAGTAACAAGCATAGATTTTCCATCCAGGAGGGATGAATATGTCAAGTGTTATGTCTTGACATTTTGTTGTTGCAAGTTGGGGGAGACTTGACAATGCAGAATATGTGATTCTTGTTGGATGCTTAAAGAATCATTCACCAGACTGAGAGAATTTATTTTTTCTCTGCAAATTCCTGTGAAGATACTTTGAAAATGTCTTATCAGAAAATATTTGGAAGACGAGACAATCTCCTGACATCATGTCTGACATTGTTGTACAACATAATTTTAAGAAAGTGGGTTGATGGACGGTTGGCCTTGACCAATGGAGAACATGTGTGTGGGAAACATGTTTCTCGTTACTTGCTTTATGTTGGACTGGTTGCCTTAGAAGAAACAGTTAAAGCATTCTTTGCCTATGCACATTATTTTGCATGGTGTTACATTCTTAGAATTGTATCTTCATAAATTTCTTTTGTTATTATCAAAGATTTCATTACAATCTAAGATGGATCTGGGCTATATAAGGAGGGTCTTGGTTCAGTGAATATTAGTATCAGGTTCTTTGTATTATTTATCTCAAAATGTTTGTTCAAATCTGGGCTTGTATTGGTTAGGTATGGGAATTCCTTGGTTACTTTTGCCAATTTTTGGCTAAAAAGGGGGAGTATTTGGTACTAGGTCAGAGGGTACATGGGATTTGCTTGTAGGTTCTCTACAAGGATGTCAAACAAGATGCTCTACCATCATGTTTCTTGTTTCCCATTTGTGTTTGCTGATCTGAGTTGAAGAATAGAGTTGTGTCTAGTGATCTGAGTTACATGTGCTCTATCCTCAGATCTACTATCTATACAATTGTTCTCCAAAGGAGGAATGTGTTTGAAGAATGTGTCCTTGGGATATTAAAACCTTCTTCTACCTTGCTCATCATGGCTTACTACTTTCCTCAAGGGTGGAAGTACTGGTTCATAGACTTAGGGAGAGTTAATATTACCTTCTTCCTCATGTACACCAACATGAACACAATATGCTCAGTATTCCAATCATATCCATCGTTCAGGGTGAAGATACGTTCAAGAAGTGTTTTAGCCAAAATTTGTCAAAAGGGGGAGATTGAAAGCTCCTGAAGTTTGACTAAAATTTTGTTAAAACACAGTGATGATAAATATGAAGAAATCTTAACAAATACAAAGATGTCGAAGGAGGTGTCCTAACAGCTGACAGGACATCTTACTGATTTAGTAAGTTTAATTGTAAAATAAATCAGGTTAAGATTTGTCACACTTTTAAAGGATGGGTCATGACAGAATTAGAAGGCCTAAGAAAGAAAACAGAAAACTATAAAAGAAGACGTAGACCTAAGATGACATTATGCCTTATGTAACAATTGTAACCTAGTTCTCTTTTGTAAAAATAAGGGTTTAGGTTTTGAGATTCGTTGGCTTTTAAGGTTATAGTTCCAATCTGCTGTATGGGATGCAGAGAGGACGACATAGGTGCATGTACACTTCCAGAAGCCTTTAGGTAATGGTTGTTGTATTGTTCTTGGACTAAGTTGTGAAGCAAGTCCAGGATAACTTGTAGGTCAAGAAACAGTGACAGGTTTTGTAATAGCAGAAGATAGATGCAACACAGATTGTGAAGTATGTGAGTGGTCTCTCATATCAAGGTTGTAAATCGTAAAGTTTAGTATTGGTAAATATGTTCATTAGGGTAGTGATTAGGAGCCAAAGTTGTAAACAGGGGAGTTTAAATTTGTGATAATATGGCTATAGTAAAGTCTTCATCCTAGATTGGTATCCCCATATGTAGGTTTGTTAACACCGAATTGGGTCAACAATTATTTGCGTTCTTTTTATTCTGCAGATTTACAGTTTTCTGTATATTGTTCTTGACTGAGATGTCCCAACATGTTGTCTTGACATTTGTTGGTATTTGTGATGCACTACTTCAAAACAGTAGTTGTGTAAATCTTTTGTTCACTAAAGTGCAGTAATCATTGTCTTAACATTAAGATAAGACTTTGCAGTATCTACATAACCAGAATTTCAACATCTCATGAATCATGGATAAGGAGTTATCAAGTATTAACATAGGTATGAATATTAGAAGTAATATTTATACTTGATTAACTTGGTATGAGAGTAATACATAGAATGTTATGCAAAGTGTCATAAGTTACTATCATAGTGATAGTAGTGTATACAGCCCTTCAACTTGAAACCACTATGGAAACTAGATGTAGAGTTTAGTACTTTATTGATGATCTAACATTGTTCATAATTGGATACCATAAAGACAGTTGATGGGTACTCCACAAAGCATTTTAAGGGACATGAGTGACCTAGATGTAATTTGCACATCTTGCCTAGCAAGATAAATGTCTAAGGGTCCAATATTGATCTGGACGAGGATGGCATGTTATATGCCTTGTGTTCAATATAGACAGAAGGGAAAAAGGGTACACACATGTATTATCACAAAAGGTTTTTGTCAAATCACATGACATTTTCTTGACTTGGGTACCAGTGATGTATTGATAGATATCGCTCATTGTTTATTATGTTAAATGTGTGATTTAATATAATTGCCAATGTCGTGAAAACCTGCGGGATCACACACATAAGGACATATTGATAAGAGGTAGAGTAAATAAGGAACACCGTAAGGTACGACTCACTTAAGTAAATGTAGAACACCGTAAGGTACGATGCACTTAAGTTGAATACGAAATGTAATTACTATAAATATTGAAATCAAAACCCTAGTTTACTTTCAATTTAAAAAATGATTCAATTTTATTAAATAATAATGTGATTAATTGGTTAATAAAAATTGAAATCAATCTATATTTCACGATTTAATCCAAATTCTCTTACAAACAAAAATCGAATGAAAATGATTAATTAGGCGTATGCCTCTTTCATCCTCGAGTGTTCGGTTACAAGATGTATAGCTTGCGTTTTGGATGTTCGTCTTCCATCCCAAAAAACTATATATATATATATATATATATATATATATATATATATATATATATATATATATATATATATATATATATATATATATATATATATATAGTCATACAAACATCTTTTTCTAGGAAGGAACTAGCGTAAAACCTAAACGAAACAAGAATTACAAAATTTTCCCATCATCTTCAACCTTTCTTCTATGCATACACACAATCAAACTAAACATAATCATTTTTTGATTGGGTGACCATCTAGATCATGGTTGGTAACACACACACACACAAATATTTGTTTAGGAAGTTCCCAAATCGGCCTTGCTATGGGTACTCCTTCCCTCAATTCGAAATTGAATTGAGATACTTGCAATTAACCTTATCTTTGAAAAATGTTTTTACAAGATATTAAGAACTCTAACCCCACAAACCCTATGGTTTGTTGTTAATTCTACCACCTTTATCAAAGTTGGATCATGTCACCAACAATGTTGCTACAATCCACTTATTCTTGACTACTTGCTAGCAAGACCTCCTCGTCTTTAAGATTTTATCTCGATCAGATTAATCGCTAGCACACATTTGTTGAACCCAATATTTTTGAACACGATTCACTGTCTCGTGCTACTCCCTTTCAATGAACCACCTTGTCCCAATGTTTTCACTCGATTGAATCCGTTTTTGTGTAATCTTTTCCAAAACCTTCAAATCCCAATGATCTTGAAGGAAAAACTCAAATTAGTTTTCTTATTTGAAACACATAAAGATACAAACTCAATATTCTTGGTTACATCAACCTAATTGTACATTATCAACCATGATCTAGATGGTCACCCAATCAAAAAATGATTATGTGTAGTTTGATTTTGTGTATGCATTGAAGAAAGGTTGAAGATGATGGCACAATTTTGTAATTCTTGTTTCCTTTAGGTTTTACGCTAGTTCCTTGCTAGAAAAAGATGTGTGTATGAGTATATATAGGTATGGGAGAAAATGAGCAAAAGAAATGCAAAAGGATTGAGTAAAAATAAAATTTTTGAGATGGTGTGTCGTATGCTTAGGCCTATTAAATCAATGAGTCATCCTATCAAGGTACTTAGGTCGGCCTGTGAAGGTGTCAGGTCAGCCTATGAAGGTCTTGTGTCGCCCATGTGTCGACCTAAGTGAGGTGACATCTGGGTAGTGGCCACATGCTTTAATATTGATTTGTGGAAGTCGACCTAAGATTCCATGTGTCGAACTATACTGAAGCTGAAACTTGTAACGGTCGACTTACTTACGCGTGTGTCGACCTAAAATGCCTTGACCACCCAAAAAAAAATCAATGAATTTTTCACAAAAACTAAGTTTTCAATGCATATATGATGTAAGCCCCTTTTCCAAATCATTTTAATGCTTCTTAATACTAAGATGATCATCTAGAATAATAGGATATCGTCCAATATACATAATGTTACACTATCTTAGTTTTGACATCACTCAAAATCTAAAAGTACACTCACATGCTTGTCTTTTGTTAAGGTATTGTGACTCAATTCACCTAACATATTTTATCATAAAATTGGATGAAAATGATTAATTAGGCGTAGGTATCTTTTTTCCCCCAGGTATTTGGATACAAGTCGTATAGCTTGTCTTTCGAGTACTCGTCATGCACCTAAAAACAACTTCAACCAATCAAATCTTGTTTTGCTCAAACGCTACTAAGCAAACTTTTTTCACAAATGAATGGTGTTTTATCCATTCCGATGCAATACAATAAAACACTTCATTTCGCTCGTGCGCGGGGAACAAGCAACATTTAACTGCTTGAATTCGATCTAAACATCGTTCGCTAAAATCAACAAACAAACAAACTTTTGCTACCCAGAATTACGTAGCTTTGAGTTCATCATCGCACCACAGGATACGTATGAGCGATATTCAACGTCTCGTCAAGCACTTTAATAAAAAATAAATTTAGTCTTTTTTATTTTTTTGTAAATACTTTTAATAAGCAGAAGAAATTTAACATTTCAAGCTAACACTCATATTCGCCAAACTAACTAAACGGTTCTCGTTGGATACAATGAAAGTGTGGGATGCTAATATCTTTTTCGCGCATAACTGATTTTGAACCTGAATTTGATTGTGATCACCATATTTTTCTTCTTTAAGGGTTTTATCAGTGTTTCCCTTTTAAAAATAAAACTTTAGTGGCGACTCTTTTGATTTCGAGTGTTTGTTTGCTCGAGTATTTTTCGTGTCACGATACCTATATAGCTGCAAAACATCCTGAAACCATAATTCCTTAGGCTATAACAACTTTGCAACCTTCTTATCATGGTTAATACATTTCAACGTATCACGATATTGCATAAAATAAATACATCATCGCACAATTCAATTATTATAACACATGTGTTTAAAAGAGTACTTAAATATTTATGCTACCTCTTCATCCCACTTGTTCCTAACAACATGGTTTGCATACAGAGGTGGTAATGAAAGGTCTTTGGGACTTCCCGAAAAATGATTGGGCATGACAACATTAGATACAACAGGGGTTTTATGATGAGCTAGAGACATGTGAATCTGGGAAGACAATGTTTCATGATCAAATGAAGTTTCTCCAACTACAGGTCGTGAGGGTGTATCTTTCTTCCTTCTAACATAAGCATGTTGGATCACACTACCATGTATCATTCTTTCTTGGTCAATCATCTTTCCTATAATCAAACAAGAAAAGGCATGTCATAGTTAAATAATATATTGGCAAACCGAACAAAAAAATAGAAAATAGGTAAATCTGAATTTTGTTATCAGGACTAAGAGTCTTGATTTTAAAATCCTGACTGGACGAAACCAGAACAGATGAAGCAAAAACAAAGCGTAAGATCCCTAAACAAAAATGATTACAATTTCAAAAGAATGTAGTTTAAGTTTGAATGCAATAGAGTAAAAGATATGAGAAAGTTTAAAAAATATGGAACAAGAGTATGCTCATGAGCTCCATTTGCTATGTTTTGTTAACTTCGCTAAAATGAAAAAGAAAATGAAGATGGAAAGAACTAGGTGCGAATACGTAAATAGAAACGTCTGAATTTCATTTTTTTTATAAATTTTTGACATGACATTCAGATTTTTTTTTAATGTGTGTTTGTGTGATTCTGAAATTGGACATATATGTGGTGTTTAAGCACATTGAGTTCAATTTCCGTAACTTATTAACTTTTTTTAATATTTGTTTTGGCGTATTTTTTAAAAAGCATAGTGTATTTGACGCATTTGAATTTTAAAATTTGAATTACAAAAATATTTTTATTATGAGAAGGCATAGTGTATTTTACGCATTTGAATTTTAAAATTTGAATTGCATAAATATTTTTAGAATTCCTACAAAATGGGTAGTGAGGCATATGTCTAATGAACAATTTCCCTTATATACACATGAATTTAAACCCAGTGCTTTGAGATGAGATTGGAGGCCGTGAATAACCTAGAGATGAGGAGTATGAGCTGGTTTAGAGAAACAAAAAGGAATGATACACATAATTCTTACACGCAAGAAAAATGTCATCAACACATAATTCCCATAATCTTTGGTAAAAAAATTGACTGCCATCATCAGTATTATTCAAACACTTATCCGTAAATAATTCAGTTTAAATTCAAGCTCACTTTTAAGTAAAATGAATTTTAATAAAATAAAATTCAAGTCTAGGATTCACCTAGATAAACTATGGTATACAAAAATGAATCTGCCAAAAAAGACAAACGAATCGATAAGTTATGCAATTAAGTAACTACGGGAGAAATTGGTTTCATGGAGTAATTTGCAGCAATCTTTTTCTACAAATCGAGATTGGATTCCTCCGGTATCACAGTTAAAGTCGCTAATTTATCATTTGCTCTCTTAACTACAACTTTCATGGGCACCCCAACTTTGTCTCCCATCATTTCAATCACCTGCCATTATTTTATATCTATGTCAGATTAAATAATTAACCACAACTCCATCATAGTCATGGAGACAGATTTATATATCATGCACATATGCCAATACCTCCTTCATGCTTTCCACAGGCTTTCCATCAAATTCAATAACAACATCACCCGGACGGAATCCAGCACGATCACCAGGAGACTCCGGAGTTACCTAGTCAAAAACATTCAACTTCAATTCTGACCAAATAATTTCAAGTATCCTAATGTTTGCATTGCATTGGTCAGTGCAGAAGAGATACAGTTACATACTTAGAATAATTACATTGAAAAAGCTAAATTATGCTAAACATAAGGAGAATTGCATAGTTATCTACATTATTGTTGTCTATTCAGAAAGAGGAGTAGACTTCCCATTCAAGTAACAAATGCTTTTGCTACAAATATGTGGTTGGTTCGAGTAGGTTAAGAAACTCTGACACCTTAAGCAAGTGGTTTGGAGTTTGATTTTGGGCTATTGTGTATGGAGAAAACCCGTCTGGGAGGAGAAATTATTCACAGCTAGAAGATGGTGAATACTTCATACCCGTAACATCATGGTTATAAAAATAAAAGTGACTCGGCTACACATAACTATCATCTAAAACTGTGAACCACCAATGGCATCACCAACATATCTCTTAGAAATTTTGACAATCCAACTAAATAATAAGCTAAGCTAGTTATTGGCCAAAGCATTGCCATCAAATAAACCAGGTAAATTTTCAATTAAAATCACTTCATTATCATCACTAACCAGCTTTGCCGACAATTTTGCAACTTATTTGTCTCAAAAAAACAGAACATGAAGATAGTGAATCTAGATTTTGAACATTTATATAATACAATCTCAAAAAAGCAATCATTTAGGGACATACCATTGGTACAAGAATGCCCTTATTGACATTTGGGAATGAAGCATCTTTCTTTTTAAGCTGTGCAATAATCATCTCATTTAGATCAAGCATTCTTACTCCAAGCCAAGGCCTTATTACTCTCCTGAAAGAAATAATAATAATGTTTATTCAATTTTTACACAACTTAGCACATCCTAATTATTTAAGTATGAACCACGTGAAAATAAGTAAATCATAATTGTTTATGTGGATGAAACCAAAAACATACCCACTTTTCTTGAAATGCTCTATTATTTTACACACTGAGTCGATGGGTACAGAAAAACCCAAGCCATCAGCTGCCAACACTTTCATTATGTTCACTCCGACAATTTCTCCATCCATATTGACAAGTGGCCCTCCAGAATTTCCCTATGTCATGCAAGCAGATTAAATTTAAGTTGATATTTTATCTATACACAAACTGCCAGTGCCAAGTAAGTTATGTGGGGAGAGGAAGACATCTCACATACCACATTAATTGCACAATCTGTTTGTAAATACTCTCTCGGCGTGCCGCTAAACCCCAAATCACTGCTTTTACGATCAACACAACTACACCAAAAATCATACAAGATGTGAACATATTAGTCCAAAAGACATTCAAAACATCACTACTTGTTAAATCTAACATGGAAATGGTATAATTTAAACCAAAACAAAATAACTTAATATCAGAACACATCTTCTAGCTACGGCTAGAAAATAAATGCTTCAGACCTTACAATACCAGCAGTGACAGTATTCTGAAGGGAATGCGGACAACCCATGGCTATTACCCAATCCCCGGGACGAAGCCTAATTGAAGAACCAAGTTTTGCTTCCGGTAGTGGGGTTTCAGAATTTATTTTTAGAACAGCAATATCGGAATGCAAGTCAGCATTCACCACTTTCCCCTCAAATGTTCTTCCATCTTGCAAAGTGACTTCAATCTGTAGTACAAATGATATTTCATGCCATAGGTAAAATGAGTGTCCATAGTCATATTTTTATAAATATAGATCGGATGTGCTCATGGTAAAAGAAAATTAAATTGTTTCAATATTCAATAGCTTTCATATGATAGTCTAAAATGATTTTCATAAGAACCAGACATTCAGGCAATCACTCAAGCGAGCAAAGCTTCGTGCAACTAAATAGATAAGTACCTGTAACTCTTTGGATTACATGAAAATCTATCATATATACTTGTAATCAGCCTATGTATGGGAATGAAACTCGGACAGTAAAGTGGTCAAATGAAAGTGACTCTGTTACAGATATGAGAATGTTAAGATAGACACGTGATCGTACAGACAGGATTAGGAATACATTTGAGAGAAAATTGTGGTAGCTCCCTTCATAAAAAGAAAATTTGGCATGTTAATTCACTGGTGAAGAGAATTAACCAGATAGCCAATGATAGAGCAGAGATCATATATAATGGAAATGAAAAACACAAGTCCATAGCAGAGCTCCGGAGTTAGAGAACAAGCTTCTACTGCCTAACCATAAAGGTGGGTACAAAATGCAAGATGATTATACTAATTCCCACTATTGCTATTTATTGAGGGAATATCCTACCAGATAGCCACCTCAGCTATCACACTTTCTTTGTGACTGCTTTCTCAATTCTCCTCTCATACACACGCCAAACTTTGGGCCCAACACTCTTCGTTAACAAACACATCCCCTTTTTATTAACAAGCCCATTCCTACCATCACTCCCCCCCTTCATACACAGCCTTGTCCTCAAGGCAGAGGTCAGGAAATTGACTTTTTAACAGAAGTACTTCCTCCCATGTAGCATCCCCGATATCCATTGCACCAACCATTCTCTGGTATGCATCCCAGCATCAAATTTATCCCTCCAAGACAGCAATTTGGCAGGAACCACATTCCCTTTATCTACTTCCAAACTTGCAGGCAGTTCATTAGTTGGTGTGTAATTACCAACTGCTTTCTTTAATTGTGACACATGGAAGGTCAGATGAATTTTGGTATGAGTTAGGGAATGATGGCGGCTTCTAATTCTAGTCCATATAGTTTAACTTGCCTAAAGGATTGATTGTTACTATTGTTGTTGTAATGGTGATGCATTTGGAAAAAACTAAGGTATGCCAAAATAATGAGAGATCGTGTTAATTCAGTTCTGTAGGCAATAAAAACAAATTGAACTTGTTAAGGAATGCCCTATTTTTGTTGGGCATGAATCAATGAATTTTCAAACCATGACTTAGAAAGTGCTACATAACTTGCCTTGTGCTAAGGCCTAGCTTTAAGCAATCAAAAACCCTAAAATTATTCTATAAGAGGGGGAAAAATCGTAGAACTATAGCTTGAAACTGGCTGAATGTCAATAGAGTTACAGACGAAACATGAATTTGGGAAACATTCAAACGTACTGTTTTACTACATTTACATTACAGAGAACTTAACAAACGTACCAGTACTTTTAATCAACTTTCAAGACAGTATATATTTAGAAAGATAAGCCCTAGCATGAACACAAACCTTCCCTTTGGACAAACTTTTCGTGCCTTGAAATTCAACTACAACATGAGCACATGTCAAAATTGTACCATCTTTGTTAATAATTGTTCCAGAGCCAATACTCTTTCCTGTAGTAATACCATAATAATCTACAAAGCCAATACTCGCAATCATCAGCATAATCTCAAAATAGGCAAAAATTCAAACAACCCATTCAAATCAAAAGGTAAAACAGAAACCTTGTGGAACTGAAATATTAACAACAGCAGGACCAACTTTAGAAGCAGCATTTGCAATAGTATCTTTGCCAAAACAATCACATGAACATGGCTTTGACCCCTCATGAACAACCCCAGAAGTTTCCTTAGATATGTCAGAAGAAGGAACGGGACCGACTCTAAAAGAAGACAGCGCAAATATTCCTACAAATTCAGTTCCAATCATAACAGACATCTAAACATACATAATTATTAACAAACAAAATTCAAAACAAAAGGAGAACAAACCATTTTGATCAAATGATGGCCAATGCTGAGGAAGCAAATCAAATGATGCTTCTAATGTCAACAATGGTGTATCTTGTAATGGCAAAGGTAACTGCGTATTTACAAACGTTCCTAGATTTTAAGCCATGTTAGTATAATTAGAATTATTTAAAAGAATTTAATTGACATGACATATGTCATCGCTATAAAATGATGGTTCCACCTTGAATTTCAGAAGTAACACACTACGCTTTTGGTTTGAAGTGGTTTCTCCCATTACTTTGGTTGATGACATAAGACCAAACAAGTACTCCCTACGTTTCTAAATGACTATCGTTTTATAGAAAAAAATTGTTTCAAAATGAATGACATCCTCACTTTTCAATGTACTAATGGTTACTCTTTTTCCAAATATATCCTTTAATTATTATTCTACACACTACTTCCAACACATTAATCTTGCTAACTTGGTAGAAGTGCAATGTCATACGACAATATTATTGCATTCTTTAATCTGTGTAAAAACGGAAGGAGTACTAAAATGATTTGACCCAATTCAATAAATGTGTGTTTGGTTCTAAGTGTTTGTAAAAGGGAATTGACGGGCAAATTTCAACTTATTAATAATCAATTTAGACTCAAAGGCTAAACATCATAACTTCGAGTTGTAATCAATCAAGGAGTCAAAATCAAGTTAAATATAAGAGAAAATGGGTGATGCAGTGTAAAGTTGTTTTACATCAAGTTAAATATAAGAAAAAATTGATGATACACTCAAAATTTTAAATTAATTATATGACATGGCAAAATTATATATTCTCTTAGAATGAGAGTGTAAACATTTTTTAATATGTCAGTCCATCTCCATTAAAGCCTAAATATAATTTATCAAAACGACATTAACTTCCTTAAAGAGTAAGATTTTATAAAATTGAGTTCCTATTGTAAACAATAATAGCAAATGGTTACAACTAAACAAAAGAGGATCAATTACTCACTGAAATTGGTGTATTTATCAGAGTATTGTAGAGTCGAAGCAGCGGCCAGGATACCCACAGCTCCAACAACAGACCTTCTATTCAAACGTGAAAGCTTACTCTGTCACACATAAAAACCCCAAAATCAATGATTCTACAAAGGTTTTCTTCAATTATTACCAAAACAAATGCATAAAAGGAAAATATAAAAACAATACCAGAAAATAGCTCATGACACCGCTTCGAAGGCAAAGATCCGTAACTCTTCACCGCAAAAACAATCAAAACCAGTAGCACGGAAAATATTCAGGGATCAAACATTTGGAAAATAATAGAGTTAAAAAAAAAAAACATGACAATGTCTTTGGGCTTACTTAAGAAACGTTAAATAAGGCCCATACCCACGGCCCAATAAAAGTAAAATCAAATGATTCGAAAAACGAGTCAGTAGAGTTTGCATTAATAACGCGGTTGATTGTATCTACTGCTCATCACAAATTATATTAATTCCCAAAACGGTTTCAAATGGATTTTAACTGAAGAATGCAATTATTCAATAATAAATTGAAATTACTCAAAGGCATCAAGATGAACAGATGTAAGAGAAACAATTTTGGTGAAATAACCATCGTTAATATTTAACAAACCACTACACGTATCCAACAAAATAGTTAGAACGAAGCGGAATTTGCATTTGGAACCAAATTACATCTAAAGTAAAGCCAAAATATAAACCTAATTTAAAGAGTATACAAATTAAAATCTATTTCTTAGGAGACTTAGAAGCAGTAGATTTCTCAGCAGCGGAACTAGTTTTCTTTGGCAACAACACTGGATTAATGTTAGGCAAAACTCCACCATGCGCAATTGTTACACCTTGAAGCAATTTTCCTAACTCATCATCGTTTCTCACAGCCAGGCACACGTGTCTAGGGTTAATCCTATTCTTCTTGTTGTCTCTTGCAGCATTTCCAGCCAATTCAAGAACCTAGATACATTTCAAATCAAAACCTAATTAGAATAAATTAAAATAACTAAGAGTTTAAGAATTTTAGGAAAAATATATAAATATAAATGTGAATACCTCAGCGGCGAGATATTCAAGAACGGCGGTGAGGTAAACCGGAGCACCGGTTCCCAAACGCTGTGAGTAGCGGCCTTTCTTCAGGAACCTAGCGACACGCCCGACGGGGAATTGTAGACCTGCTTTGGTGGATTTGGAAACGGCTTTCTTCCTTTCCCCGCCTTTTCTTCCAGCGGCGGGTTTCGTGGTTCCGGTTGTGGTGGTGGTTTCCATTGTTCAGAGATCCGAAAATGGAGCAAAACGAATCGTTTGGAGGTAATGTAGAAAATGAGAATGAGATTTTCTGATAATTTGGAGGTAGTGACGTAAATGTTTAGGCGCGAGGTGTTAAATACTGATTGTAACTGCCAAATGTCGGTTATCGCGTTTGAATCTAATGCCAGATCGGACGGTAAGGATTGTGCACGTTGGCGATCCGTGGCTTTTCTTATGAAGGATATTAAGATTATGCGAGTGCGAAACTCTTTGCATCGTGGATTGATGTATCGTACGGTTGATTTTGTGCCACGCTGGCAATCCGTGTGTTAGTTTTTGATCCAATGGTGTTACAAATTGGTGGAAGAAATTGAAATTTTCACGTGGGTTTTTGATTTTGATATAAAACTGCATGCACTATCTCACAAACTATCAAAACACTTTTATAGAAAAAATATGCAATACATTTTAGAAAAATCAGTCTCGTGCATCTTGAAATTCATTGTTCATCAAAATACCACATTCAATAGTAAAAGAAAAATAGCAATGCAAACAACATGTACAGAATAATAGTTTGTACATTTGTCCTTCATTTCTTGAGTTTTTTCTTGTTTTTTTTTTTATAAAATTTTCTTTCTTTTAAAGCAGTAATTTTTTTTCAAGTACTTTTTTAATTATATTGTTTTTTTATTGTAATAAAAAAAATTTATAAATTTTTTTTTCCGTCTAATGGTAAATTTATAAAATTATACAAATAATCAAAATGTTTAAAACTTTTTTTTAAATTTAAGAGATATCCTATATTTAAGGATGGAGCAACATTACTTATCAAGAGTTTTAGACGGAAAATTGATATTATTGTTCAGTCGAACGATTTTAGTAAATGAGAGAGAAAGTCTAACTTATCTCTAGGTTTGTTAGTTTTTGCACCATTTTTCAGATTTTCACTTCAAGCTTGAAATAATGGGAGATTGGTAGTAAGTCTTTTACAAAAGGCGGGGCATAATGAGGAGTAAAACTCGTTGTGATAATGAGATGTCCAGGAGAGGCAAGGCCAAGTTGGTTGAGCGAATGATGGAGGTTGTATCACAACATTTTTCTTAACTTCCTTTCCAAATGAGTTCTCATTAAGGGACGTGTATTGGAAATTTAAGAGCTTTGAGGACAATGATGAGGTCATTATCCCCTCAAAAAGAGACATCAAAAGAAGAAGATATGAATATGTAAGATTCTCCAATGCCATGGATGTTACGATATTGGTTGCTAAGTTGGATAACTTATTTCTTGGAAACCAAAAGTTGTTTGCTAACATTCCTAAATTCTAGAGGAATATTAGAAAGGGAGATAGAAGGGAATACTTTCAAGTCAACACCTCTAAAGTTACTATTAACACACCATGCCAGAGGAGAGAATGCATAAGTGGAAAAGGAAAACGTAATGTTAGGTCATATGTGAATGTTAAAAAACCAGAAGGTTACTAGTCTGTAATTAATCATGGATATCATATAGGTGTTCTGCAGCAGAAGTCTTTGGAGGATATACAAGTATCATTGGAGTATAAGATAAATCATGTAGCACATGTGCTAAGATGTGAGAAGGCTTGGGTGAGAGTGGTTGGGATTTCAGGTACTATGTATAATATTCAAGATTTGCTTAGTATATAATATAATTTTTATACAAGGCGGTCCTTTTATAAGCAATCATGTGTCTGTTAAAAAATGGAAGATGTTAAGTTGCCCAATATCATGGAATCAGATGGAGAGAGGTTGAAAAGTTAGGCCCTGAAAGCCCAATTATGTGTATGTGGAAAAATTAATGTGGTTTAGGGTATATGGAGTCCCATGTCACGTTTGGAACTTTCGTTTTTTTTATTTATTTCAAAACTTGTTGGGATTTCCATTAAAGTTGATGAGGATATCGTATAGAGAACAAATATAGACGTGTTGCACTTATTATTCCGGGCTAAATGTTCTTTTGTTATTCAAGAAGTCTTAACAGATTCTATTTATGAAGATGTTTTTATTACTTTGATGGAATAACCTCAAGTAGCAGCGACGTTCTCGTATTTGAGTAATATTATGAGTTTCGTTTACTCTTATGATTTAGAGAAAAAGTTTATTAATGTCGAGTGAAGCATTGGAAGAGAGGAACTAGTCTCAAGAAATGAAAAGGAAACGACTCTCAGAATGTGTAGGGAAAATCCTTTGGAATTGACAAGTGGTAAGAATTTGAACGGAGGCACGATAGATATCACACTAGCGTCTGAATGTGTATCAGCTGGTATAAATATGTGGACCAACAAAACAAACCAATTAGGTATTAGACCAATTAAAAAAAATACAAAGAATATATTAAAAAATGGTATAGTCATAATAGTTATAATCATGTTCGTATTTATTAGTAGGTAGTATTAAGAAAAGTATGAATTGGAATTAATTAGGTTTAGTAATGATTGATTAGTTGAAATTACATTTAGGGGTATAAAATATGGTTGTTAAACTGTTTTAGTTTGGATAATTAAGTAATTTTGGTGGTATTAAACTTTCTTATATTAGTAATAGATAAATGAGTTATTAATTTTATAATGTTTAGAATTTTGTATATATTTATTAAGGGAAATTCGTAGGTACATGTGAAAAATAGTTGGGTATCGGTAACTTTAATACAAAATGTGATAAAATTTTAATATTTTGAAAAAGTGTAAAATAATAAAATGGATACCGGTATTATTTTTAATATGAATTTAGAAATTTGCTAGGAAGCTAGAGGAACCCTAACAAAATATGGCAAAAAAACTCCAAACTTCCTAAGAGAATAAAGGGTAAAAGATAATAAAAGATAACTTTGATTTTTCATTCATTTTTTTCCAATGTATCAAATAACACTACATATATAATAATATTAATGGACATTTAACTAAAGTACCCAAATACTATTGAAAACTCAATTCAATAACAATTAAAATACCAACTACTACAAAACCTTAATTTAATAATAAACTAAAATATTAAAATATAACTAATAATACTCTTTATCATTGCCGCTGGGTTCACTTGAACCTTGTCCTCAGGATTCTAAACCGACTCCCGAATCCCATTGCTTAAACTGAACAATCATACAGACAATTTATCTTGAGTCACGGGTTGAACAGTTCTCAAAATGATAACATTTTCATCCTGGACAAATTTCCCA
The DNA here is from genome assembly GCA_963966055.1 of Lathyrus aphaca. Classification (NCBI taxonomy): domain Eukaryota; kingdom Viridiplantae; phylum Streptophyta; class Magnoliopsida; order Fabales; family Fabaceae; genus Lathyrus; species Lathyrus aphaca. The sequence continues at coordinate 19,889,361 of OZ014525.1, forward strand.
AAACCACAACCTTGAGAACATCCATGGTATAAAGCAAGAGTGGAAAGAGTAACACTAGTTGAACAATTAATTTATCGCCAGAGCAATCAAATTTTACAAAGACCAAGCCCAACTCTTGACCTAATTTGATCCCTCACTAAGCTCACTTATATACAAACAAAAACAACACAAGAGGGATAAAAATCAGACTTTGGAGGCATATTCAAGAACCAAATTTTCAAGAGAAAATTGAGATTCAGTTTTGAGGTTTGAAGCAATTTCAAAGCATAAATATGGTTGCAATCAACTCATTGATGATCATAGAACATGTCTCAACCATTTACAACATCCAAAACATGCTAGAATGCATAATCTGATTCGTTATTTCTCATGATTTTTGATTTTTCGATTCTTCAATTTTATGCACTATAAACTGATTTCAATTGTTGTTTTGTGTTTAGATTGAAGCCTATAAGCTTTCTGGATGAATCATTTGAAGCTCCATAGCCTTATACGATAAATGCCATACTTAGGGTTTTAAGCTTCGTTTTAGGGCTTTACAATCTAACAAATTTAAATGAATTTTAAGGATGTAAATGAATTGTACGAGTCATGGGGATCATATTGATGTGGTCAATTGGATAAAATGGTACATGTTTCGTTGGTTTTGAATTTCGCAGGTGTTCGGGCGTATGAAAAATCGCAGGAATTTTTGGCAGGAAATTTTGCAGGTAAACTTGCGAAATCCCAAGGAAGAAGATGAATCCAAGGGCGCCAAATCTGGAATTCAAATTTTCATCTTGTTTTTTATTTTATTTGTTGTATATTGATATCAGAAAAATGCAACGGCTCAGTTGGTGGAGAGGGTGCGCGCATGTGAGCTATTAGGCATGGGTTCGATTCTCAGGTTTGCTTATTTTTTTAATACTTATCTTATTTTACAGGTTTATTACATAATCAATATTGTCCCACATATGCTTCAAACGAACGCGCAACCCAGTGGTGTTGTCTTCAACCAGGTAATGGGGAGGTCCTGGGTTCTAAATCAGGCATCCCCCATTTATTTTAGGCATTTATTTTATTTTCCTTTTGTTTTATTATTTTTGAATTCTATTATAATTAACTAATTGATTAAGTGACAATTAACCATTAATCAAACAAAATTAATTAACAAACTAATAATTCTTAAAAATCTTATTTTCTAAAAATTAATATTAAATTTTATTAATTATTTTATAAAAATATTTGATATATCTTTTTTAATAAAAAATGTTAATAGTTTATTTTTTATATAATTTAATTAAATGGTAAATTAATTAGTATTTAGATTAATGTTTTTTTAAATCATCTTAATTTTCTTAAAATTTCTTTTTTGCCATTAATCATCTTTTAAATATTTGGATAATAATAGTTTCTTTTGGAAATAATTCAATTTATGATAATAATTAATTAGGTTCATTTTTCTTAATAAATTTAAATTTTTTCTTTCTAACCCTAATTTATCTTCCAAACCTTAATTTAAACTTTTTCTTTCTAACCCAAATTTCAAAAAAACTTAATTAATTTAGATTATTTTTCTTTATTTATTATTTATCTATTTTATTCTGTCTTATTTTAATTACTTAGAAAAATTGTATAGGATATTACCATTATTGTAATTTATTTTCTCGCCCGATTATTTTGTATCTGCCCCAAAACCATATAATAGCGTAGATTTTATATTTTCCGCATTTATTTATTTTATGGTTAGTAAATAGGGAGTGAAAATCTAATTGTAATTAATCGAACTTAGAAAATTAATAATCAAGATAAATATCTAAAAACAACACTCACACACGTAAGTCGATCTAAGATCGTCGTCTACACTTCTTAGGGTATTCCTCTTAGTTGCCTTATTTAAATGGTCAAGTCCCTCGAAAATAGGGGTGTCTTAAGCAAAGTCCCTTCAAACATCATCAAGTCCCTATAAACTTAAAAGATCAAGTCCCTACGAGGTTGCCTACGATATAATGATCTTGTCCCTTCGGTAAATATGATGATAGTCCCTCCCAATTGCTAAATACACCCTTCAAGTTGCCTTTGTTGACCGTACGATGACCCAACACCTGTCCCTTAATAAAATCTAAGATAATGACTACCTATTCCTTAATAATAGGGATAGTCTTACCCTTGAAAGGACATATAAGAACATGAATGACTTAATCTAGGGTAAGTACCTCATAGTTACTTGCTCACTCTTGAAAAATACTTTTCACACCTCACAATATTTTCAAACAAGGCTTTGTATACATCCATACGTGGATCATTACAAAGTACTTAGAAAATTTCTAATCACACACTACACTTTTCTAAAACAATTAAAGTGCGCTAAGTAACTAAGAGCCCATGGATAACCATGGATATAAAGGGTGCTAACACCTTCCCTTTATATAACCTACCCCCCGAACCCAAGTCTTTTCAAAACGGTTTTTCCTGTTCTTTTATGTCCCTTCCTTATGGATAAAATAAAAGTCGGTGGCGACTCTTGCTATCCGCAATATTTATAAAAAGTCAGTTCTCCCACCGTGTTACAGAACTGGCGACTCTGTTGGGGAGTTACTAAGTAAAAGAGGGGTACCCTTAGGAATTAGTTCACTTAATTGTTTGTCTTGTTTGCTTTATATTATCTATTGGGCTTTTTGTGTGAAAGATCTTAACCCGGATCTAGTGTACCTTAGGTAAATGGCAATAAACCAAGGAAACTATACGGCGTATACCGATATGGTTGATCTGGTGGCCATAATTAGTGTGACTTCTTGGTTGGTGCTCATGTTCCTTAAGTAAGTTAAGGATAATATGGGGCTGCCATATGTTGTCACTACACTAATTGGCCTTTAGAACCTTAGTCATCCCATCTTAGCCTTTAGAAAGTAGTGAGATAGCCGGCTTTGGAGAAGTCTAAAGTTGGTTGATACTCGATGCTACGCTCATTGAGATCCTAAACTTGGAGGGTTTTGGTTGGCAAGTAAGTTGCCTACTGAACAACCACCTTTGGAAAGGATCAGTGATATTGAGATCCCTTAGAACCCGATTACTTTTGTAGGACAGGATGAACCATCTAAACTTCAGGGGAGGGTACTTACCTTTAAACCTCATGCAAGCCTTCAAACCTAGGGCTATTGTGTGACTTGTTTGTGTGTGTCACATGTTTGTGATTGAGCATAACATCATGACATCATGACATCATAAGCATATCATTTTCACTAACCATTTTAAGGACCAAAGGATTTATCTTTGTTCTTTGTTGCAGGTCATGGCTTCCGCTCGTAGGAATACTATCAGGATCAATTTTGTGGGGATACCTTCTAAGCTTAAGGAATTGGTCTCTCAAGTTCCTGAAAGCTCCCAGTTCATCAAGAAACATGATTATCAGCTGGTGCCCACCATGGAAGAGTTATCCAAGTTGCTTAGGGTATCTATCCTTGATCAGAAACCCTTCACAGGCTTACAGAAAGAGCCTAAACCTGAAGTCATTGTTGCAGCCCTACATTTGAAGAAATTAGACATTGTCCTGGAAACCAGAAGCGGAGTTAAGGGTATTCTTTCTAAGGTATTGATGGAGAAGGCTCAAGTGTTCTTGAATGCTATGAGTTATGATGCTTTTGAGGAGATCTTAGCCTTGATTATTTATGGCTTGGTACTATTCCCTAATCCAGACCAATTCATAGACGTACACGCTATCAACATATTTCTGACTCACAACCTAGTGCCTACATTACTTGGAGACATTTTACATTCTCTTCACACTCGTACTACGAAGGCGAGAGAAACTCTGATGTGTTGCATACCTTTATTGTCTAGGTGGTTTATTTCTCACCTTCCTCGATTAGTGATGAAGAATGAACAAGGGTTAAGGTGGTCCAAGAGGATTATGTAACTTTCTTATTCAGATATTCATTGGTGCTCTCAATCTATGGAGAATGTTACCATCATTGATCATTGTGGGGAGTTCCCTAATGTGCCACTCCTTGGCATAAGAGGGGACATTACCTACAACCCTTCTTTAGCTCTACGTCAGTTTAGTTATGCTCAGAGTAATTGTCCTCATGACATGCTTATTCAGGGTATTGTGTTCGACTACGACAATGATCTTCAGGGTTACCGTCAAAGGTTTATACGAGCTTGGAACAAGGTGAATAGGATTGACAGCAAGACTCTGGAATCAAAGTATTCTATTCCTATGGAGCCTTATCTCAGATGGGTGTGATCTCATGCTCAAACTCTTATGATGCCATATCATGTTATTTTACCAGTCACTATGGAGCATGTTACTGAAGGAGATATTCCTTATACCATCCTTCATCCAGACATGCCCGCTGATTTGGAAGAGTTGCAGAAGTCCTGGATTCAGCTGGAGGAGTAAAGGGATACTTTTGAGACTCATTTCAGGGCTGGTCAAGAAAGAATTCTGGAGCTAACATGGAAACTTCACAAGGAGCGAAATCTCAACACCTACCTCAACACAAATAGGAAGCATTCATGGGAGACTTAAAACCCCATATGTTTTCCTTTGTCTTTATTTATGAGCGTTATTTTATTTTGTAAGCCCAAGGGGCAATATTACTTCAAGTTTACTAATAAAAGTTTTGTTTTCTTTTGTTTAAACAAATTTAAATCCTGCAGTCCTTGAAAATATTGCATATGCATCTACATACCACCTCATTTCATAACAGGTTTTCACAACAGGTTTCTCAATCTTCTCGCTGTTTATTTCAGAAAAAATGGCTCTCGAACAATCTGTCAAAGATCTCCAAGCTCAGAATGACCAGTTTCGAGAAATGATCCTGAATTTGTCCAAGGGGCAAGAAGAGTTGAAAGCATTCCTCTCTAAGGATATGAAAATGAAGAATCCTTAAGATAGTAAGGATGATCAGTTGGAACAACTGCAAGCTGAGATGGCAAAGATGAGGATCCAGATGAATGGCCAGGTGACTCTTATCCAAAGTTTAGCTCAGGGGCAAGAAGAGGTGATAACCTTTGTCCACAAACTTCAAAGTAATGGAGTCGGGAATCTAATCATCAATCAACCTCCGATAAAACAAGCTGACTTGGTCGAAAAGAAGATAAGAATAAGAGAAGGAAAGAGACAGGCTACCACTGATTGTTCTTCAGTTGAAGAAAAAAGACCTTGTAAGATTAATCCACCTCAACACAAGGAATGTAGAAGACAGTTCACTCGATTCAGCATGCGAATGTCGCAAGTTTTGTAATGCTTGTTGGAGATTAAGCTAATTCCCTTGAAACATCCTCCTCAAAATCCTAATACTTCCTCTCCTCGCTATAATCCCAAGGCAAGGTGTATATATCACTCCAACTGTCCCGGACACGATACTAATAGTTGTTGGGCATTGAAGAAAAGGATTCAAGACCTGATTGACGAAGGAATCCTCGAGGTTACGCCAGAAGGCCAGATTGAGTTCTTCTATTTCCCATCAAACATCAAAGCGCCCAGACATCCGGAGTAACCAGTTTAGAGGAAGAGGCTTTGAAAATATTTGAATTTTCATTTGTAATTTCTTTTGTTGGTTTAAACACTTACTATTATGTCAAAATTTTGTTTTCATTAATGCGTTGCATATGTTTGTCTTGAATTAATCCATTCGTTTCACTATATTTAAAAATATGCTTTTTACTTCTATTTTGTGATATTTAACTCTTGATAAAGCTGTAAGCCTTTAGAGGAAGGATGACGAAAAAAATACCATAATATTATGCAATATACTTTTGAACATACTATGTTGACGATGTACATCCATTGTTTCAATTCCTAAACAGTGGAGATATAAGGAAGTTAATCCCTAGTCAACCATTTTGAGCCTATGAAGTAGGAGTTTTCATTCTCACGCAAATTAAAACCTTATTCATAACCTGGGGCAGGGTAGTTATTCGGTTAACTCAATTATGCAAATTATCTGTGTTGTACACAACTAATGATGGTTCTCTTTAATCATTAAACCTAACAGTCAATATCTATCAAAAGAAAAAGCTAACTAAGTCAAAACCTATGAAGGAGACTTAGTAAGAATTGAGACATCCCGCTGACTGTAACCTTAAAACAGACAGTTCAGGCAAAAAAAAGGGATAATAAAGTAAAAAAAAAAAGAGGTCATTATAAATCCTAAAAAAAAAAAAGATGACTTTTAAAATAAAATTATGGTTTCTGAATCATCTCAAATGTCAGTGTTACGATTTCAAACACCTTTGAAGCCTCAATGCATAAGTTAACCGAACATAGGACTGAAGAACATCATGGAGATTGAGTTGGGTACAAATAAAATTTGAGCCTTTATTCTTTGTTTCTTAAACCGTGAACCAGACCACGTTATAACCCTTTAAAAGTGAAGCATGGTTAGTTTGAAAGCGTATTGCCAAAAAAAGGTATCCTGACTCCTTTAGGGCTTATTATAAATCTTGAGTTAATATCACAGTTTTTACAAACATTGTTTTACTAAAATAACTATTTTTCAAAACTTCAAGACAGACATAAGCATTGCATTTTGAATATCATTGTTTACATATAACTAAGTGTTTGACACACAAGGGAGCTTACAGGATGAATGTTCAATAAACCAAAGTGCTTCCGATAGACAAAGTTGCTTCCTAGATCAAAGCCAATGTATACAAGGGGTATAATCATTGTTTCCCAATCAAGGGGGCATATCAAGTTACTGTCCAATTTATTTGAGGCAACCAATTCAAGATTCAGCTATGCTTAAGTAGCTAGGGGCAAATCTCTCCATCTGAAGTACCAAAAGCAACATTACTGTGTTCATGATGCCAGAGGCATATTATTGTGGGGCATGCTTCTTATTTCTTTAGAGGTAGCTCCTTTCAGATACTTCCTCAACCAAGGGGAAACACTCTCTTTCCAAATCTAATACCCGGAGAGTATATGGTCCATCACAATTTGAAAGCACGTTCCTCTCATTGTATTACCTTGATATTGGATTCTCAGCAGAAGCCATTGTGAAAATTAATTGTCTACGCCAGTAGTATCAGATGGTGTCAGTATCATGTCTTCGGATCTAGTCATAAGAATTTCTGGGAAATTACTCAGGAAAGTCAAGAACCTCAGAAGCTCCAAATCCAATTGGTTATACACTCTCAAAGTTGAAACGATTATGTTTTCGAGTTCAGCTTTACTTTTCCCTCTTTATCCAGTTTTACTTTTCCCCTTTTACTAAAGCGAGAAACGTTCGTTGGTTATGTTTGAATGTATATATGCCTTTGAATATGATTGATGTTTACTAGAAATGCATAAAATACAATAATAGCATTTACTAAGAACGAACGGAGGTAGGAATTCAACGAATTTTCGCCGGTTCATCCCCATAGATTAATCTTTACGGATATTCTTACGGAGTACTTCAAGTAATATCTTATACTTCTAACTCTGCGAAGTCTCCAAACAATTTCATATCTTCCGAAGAGTTGATACTTAATCGAATAAGTCTCCCGGATCTATGTCGATCTCTTTTATCCTCAGTCAGGATATCCAAGAACTAAATCCTTCAATAAGAAGTGCGAAGAACGAAAACGAGAAGGTTCTAAGTACGATGTTCTTAAACAAGACGGGAATGAAGCCTTCATACTCTTCAGCAATGAATCGAGATTTATTTTCCCCAGTCAGCAGTTGTTCTACAACTACATACTTCATTCGTACATACATCATATCATATTATACGCATTATCATAAAATATTATCTTGCAGGATGTTATATATATCTTGATATTTGCACCGAACTAACCTTGTTTTTCAGGTTAATTCTCCAGCAGACAAACTTCATCAGCAACTTATTTTGGGACGTCGTTTATTCTTCCCAAAGGCTATTTTGAGACGTCGATTATCTTCTCAAAAGCCATTTTGTTACCTCGGGCCGTCGTTTATTCTTCCCGAAGGTTATCTCATTTTGGGTCATCGTTTATTCTTCCCAAAAGGCTACTTTGAGACATCGATTATCTTCTCTAAAGCCATTTTGTTACCTCGGGCCGTCGTTTATTCTTCCCGAAGGTTATCTCATTTTGGGCCGTCGTTTATTCTTCCCAAAAGCTATTTTGAGACGTCAATTATCTTCTCAAAAGCCATTTTGTTACCTCGGGCCTTCGTTTATTCTTCCTGAAGGTTATCTCATTATTTTGGGACGTCGTTTATTCTTCCCAAAGGCTATTTTGAGACGTCGTTTATTCTTCTCAAAAGCCATTTTGTTACCTTGGGTCGTCGTTTATTCTTCCCAAAGGTTATCTCATCATGTACCCTCACCATTCAACATGTACCCTCACCATAGCATACTGCGGGAATTAAACACAAACTCAATGTTCAATTTACATTAACCTCATTTCCTCTAATTTTTCTTAACCCCACTTCCAACAAACTTTAGACCATGGTTAGTGTTCAACCATTATCTAAACTCACCAAATATAAATTTAAAACCCTCCAAAACAGAGGGTCACGTTCACTTTCCAAACTTTGGAGATCAAAATCACCATAAACTTCATTTTTCTCTCTTTTCTATTCAAAAGTTTCGTTCTCTCTATTTTTGGGAATTTTCATAAGGTGCCTTCACCACTATAACCATTATCACTACCACCACATTTCTCTACTGTGTGCATTAGAATTGTGTGAAACCTCCACTACAGTTTTATCAAGATTCATCATCATCTTCACAAATTCCATATTTTGTTCAAGATCCAAGGGTTTAGGTATTTATTTTGTCTTGGTGTTGATTTGAAGAGGTTTCAAGAAGAATTTGGGGTTTCTGTACATGAAACTTCACTTTGAAAAAGGTAATGTTCCAATGATTTTCTCATATTCATGATATTGGCATGTGGTTAGGATCATCAAAGGAGTGCATATGGTGATATAGGCAATCTGTTGATATAAATTAAAAACTGTGAAATCTTGTTAAATGCAGTGTGTGGATCCATAAATTCGTAGAAATTTTTCTCCATGATTCAATGTTGGTTTGTTTAAATTGATGGAGAATTCATGTTCATGGTTTTTAGAACTTCAATTTAGGGTTTTATTTTGTTTGATTATGTGGAATATTGATGGTTAGATTGTGAAATAAAATTGATCGTAATTGTGGTAGTTGTTCTGGTTTCTGGAAATTACAAGAACACTGATGAAGACGATGAGGCGGTGAATGGTAATTGGTAGAAAAAATAAAATAAATATGAGTTTTGGTGGCGCACGCCACCTGTATGAGAGAATGACCAAGGTGGCGCACGCCACCCATTGGGATCCAAGTGGCTCCCGCCACAAGAAAATGTGGCTCCCGCCACAAGAAAATGTGGCTGCCGCCACACTATATCAATGTGGCCCCCTTCTAGGTAATGTTTGATCACATATTATAATTCATTTTTAGGTCCTTAATTACAATTATAGGTCACTTTTTGGTATGACTTCAATTGACTTGTGTTTGTGCATTCATCTTTGAACTTGTACACCATCGTTTGTCCATCTTTGATCACTTGTTTGCATCCATACTTGTATGTAATTGTGTTATACCCCAAAATTTTCCCTCCCACAATTAAATAAATGTGTCCCTAGAGTTCTCCCAAGGTTCACAAGGTTTACAAGGTTCACAAAGTTCACAATTGGTCAGAAAGTTTGGGAGTTACCTCAGTCAAAACCTCCTCCTAAGCAATGGATCCACAATTAGGGTTTTGAGTTTATCTGAGCTAAATGGACTTCCAAGAACTCAAGTGAGATTAATAACATCCCACATATATTCAAGAATCCCCATGTCAAGTTTCAGGGCTTTCCCAATAAGTTTGACCAGTCAGATGATCAAATATGCAAAAATTAATCAAAGCAGTTAAAAAGTCAAACTGACGTCAACTGTGGCCAAATCAAAGTCAAACTTCAATATTTTTTGCCAACATCAATATTATGAAGTAAAATTCATCATTTGATCAAGGGTTGATCATGATTCATCAAGAAAGTTTCAGATCATCGGGAATCAGGAGTTTCTAAATTAGGCTTTTTTAAAGAAAAGTCAACTAAACTTTGACCAGCCATAACTTTCACATGCTTCATGAAAAATTTCCCATCCAAAGCTCATTTTAAAGGGAATTGAATTATCTAAAGCTTTGTGTCTCACAAGCCAAGCCTAAAAATGCTTCATTTGGAAGGTATGAGCTAAAACATTACAGGTCATTTCAAAAGTCAACAAAAAGTCAACTTTTTCCAAAGAGCATAATTTGAAAATGATAAAAGATATGGATATGAGACCAAAAAGGTTTGTTAGATAACTCTTTAATCTTTCCAAAATGTCCAATAACACCTTCATAGCCTTAAAATTGAGGGATTTATGCCTTGTCAAATTTGGGAGATTTTCAAGGGGTGTATGAAGAAAATAAGGGCTTAAATCTAGTTTTTTCCAAATGGACCTATCATTATGCAACTCAATCTTCATGATAACATCAAGCACGACCCAATTCAAATATTTTCTGATTTTTATAATTTATTTATTACTTATTTGGATTTTATTCATTAAAATTCATTTTAAATCAAAATAAAATATGAAAATACAAATATTTGATTTGACCCTTCTTCTAGAAGCTCTTAAAAACCATTCAAGTTGATTTGATCTCATCCAATTTCGTGCAAAGGCATTATGGCATGAATATATTTGATTTTTTTTGACCAAATTGGAAATAAGATTTCTTCAATATCAAACAATCAAATTTTACAAAGACCAAGCCCAACTCTTGACCTAATTTGATCCCTCACATATATACAAACAAAAACAACACAAGGAAAAAAAATCAGACTTTGGAGGCACTTTCAAGAACCAAAATTTCAAGAGAAAATTGAGATTCAGTTTTGAGGTTTGAAGCAATTTCAAAGCATAACCATGGTTGCAATCAACTCATTGATGATCATAGAACATGTCTCAACCATTTACAACATCCAAAACATGCTAGAATGCATAATCCGATTCGTTATTTCTCATGATTTTTGATTTTTCGATTCTTCAATTTTATGCACTATAAACTGATTTCAATTGTTGTTTTGTGTTTAGATTGAAGCCTATAAGCTTTCTGGATGAATCATTTGAAGCTCCATAGCCTTATACGATAAATGCCATACTTAGGGTTTTAAGCTTCGTTTTAGGGCTTTACAATATAACCAATTTAAATGAATTTTAAGGACGTACATGAATTGTACGAGTCATGGGGATCATATTGATGTGATCAACTGGATAAAATGGTACATGTTTCGTTGGTTTTGAATTTCGCAGGTGTTCGGGCGTATGAAAAATCACAGGAATTTTTGGCAGGAAATTTCGCAGGTAAACCTGCGAAATCCTAAAGAAGAAGATGGCTCTAAGGGCGCCAAATCTGGAATTCAAATTTTCATCTTGTTTTTTATTTTATTTGTTGTATATTGATATCAGAAGCGCTGCAACGACTCAGTTGGTGGAGGGCGCGCGCATGTGAACTATTAGGCATGGGTTCGATTCCCATGTTTGCTTTTTTTAATACTTATCTTATTTTACAGGTTTATTACATAATCAATATTGTCCCACATATGCTTCAAACGCACACGCAGCCCAGTGGTGTTGTCTTCAACCAGGTAATGGGGAGGTCCTGAGTTCTAAACCAGGCCTCCCCCATTTATTTTATTTTCCTTTTGTTTTATTATTTTTGAATTCTATTATAATTAACTAATTGATTAAGTGATAATTAACCATTAATCAAACAAAATTAATTAACAAACTAATAATTCTTAAAAATCTTATTTTCTAAAAATTAATATTAAATTTCAATAATTATTTTATAAAAATATTTGATATATCTTTTTAAATAAAAAATGTTAATAGTTTATTTTTTATATAATTTAATTAAATGGTAAATTAATTAGTATTTAGATTAATGTTTTTTAAAATCATCTTAATTTTCTTAAAAAAAAATTTTTTTTGCAATTAATCATCTTTTAAATATTTGGATAATAATAGTTTTTTTTTTTTGGAAATAATTCAATTTATGATAATAATTAATTAGGTTCATTTTTCTTAATAAATTTAAACTTTTTCTTTCTAACCCTAATTTATCTTCCAAACCCTAATTTAAACTTTTTCTTTCTAACCCAAATTTCAAAAAACTTAATTAATTTAGATTATTTTTCTTTATTTATTATTTATCTATTTTATTTTGCCTTATTTTAATTACTTAGAAAAATTGTATAGGATATTACCATTATTGTAATTTATTTTCTCGCTCGATTATTTTGTATCTTCCCCAAAGCCATGTAATAGCGTAGATTTTATATTTTCCGCATTTTACTTATTTATTTATTTTATGGTTTGTAAATAAGGAGTGAAAACCTAATTGTAATTAATAGAACTTAGAAAATTAATAATCAAGATAAATATCTGAAAACAACATTCACACACGTAAGTCGATCTAAGATCACCGTCTGCACTTCCTAGGGTATCCCTCTTGGTTGCCTTATTTAAATGGTCAAGTCCCTCAAAAATAGGGGTGTCTTAAGCAAAGTCCCTTCAAACATCATCAAGTCCCTATAAACTTAAAAGATCAAGTCCCTACGAGGTTGCCTACAATATAATGATCTTGTCCCTTCGGTAAATATGATGATAGTCCCTCCCAATTGCTAAAGACACCCTTCAAGTTGCCTTCGTTGACCGTACGATGACCTTACGCCTGTCCCTTAATAAAATCCAAGGTAATGACTACCTGTAACACCCTAATTTTTGCCCTAAGATTGTTTCGCATATCATCTGCATTTTGCATACAAACAAGATCGCACTGGCTTTCGAGTTTCTTCTCAGATCTAGGGTCTATGCTTCGCAGGGGATCACCATTATTTTTACTGCTTTATATTTATTTATATTTACTGTCTTCTAACCAAAATACCAAAAATATGTTGTAGTGTTCTTCTTCTTCTCTGTGTCGCAGGATTTCAAAGACAGGGCAATAATTTCATTCAGATGCGTTTGTTCAGTCACAATTCGATTTCAAGTGGATATTTGACCTAATCTGGTCAAACTATTAAAAGATTGTGTTGACTGTCAATTGTGTGTGTCAGTAATTCATTCATCAGGCAATGTGTTTTCAAAGTACAAAGTTGGGTTGTGTGACAGTTGTTTTCTGTGCAAAGCTTGGTTTGTTCATCAGTTATCAGACATTTGTTTTGTGCGAAGTTTGGATTGAATCTTCAATGTTTATCAGTTCATCATTTCTTCAGTTCATCAGCAATTCATTTGAGGATTTATTTTCCTCAGTGATGGATTCAAATGATCAGGCAATTTTCGGATGACAGTAGTGGTTTGAGTTGCGAATTATTCGGTTGTTCAGTGGGTCTGTGTTGGCTGTGTTCAAAAGCTTGTAAAAAATCGGGAATTTCATATCCATTATTCTTTTTTCGATCAAACCATTTTTCGTATCCATTTATTCATCTATATGCCCTTTTTCATTATTCCAAATTTAGTCCATTAATCAATCATCATTTCATTCCAATTCCCTTTATTTTTTTTTCTATCCATTTTCAATTCTTTTCTTTTATTTTTCTCACATTCATCCAATTAATCCATTCCTTTTTAATCCATTTTTCTAGCTATTATTAAATAAAATCATTTTTTTTCTCCATTTACAAAATTCATTAAGCCCATATGTTTTCTTCCATGGCCCATGTACTTTTGTCTTAACCTATTGTCATTAAAAAAGAAAAACTACCAAAGATATTTGAAGCCAAGCTTACACAATCTGTCACAAACTCAAGCCAATTTCCCTGGCCCACTTTGCACTCTCACACGCTCACAAGCAATTTCCCAATCCATCAGCCTAGCTCACAAACACGCATGTGCCTCCAAGCCCAACCTGGCCCACAAGCCTACCAATTCACCCCACAGCAATTTGCCAAGCCAAGTTTCACTCCAAGCTTCACATCTTATGCGCAAACAACAAACAGCAATCCGCCCCGCTGCTCATGCTTTAGTAAGCCGTCCCGCACGAGATTTCCGTATTGAACGCACAGAGCCTTAGCACAAAACGCAGTGAAAATGAATCAATTGAGCACGCGTTCCGCACCTCTCCAAAACGATTCCGAAAGCTTCAAAACGACAATCACTTCTTTGATTCTACCTTCTATAAATAAGAACCTCCATTCCTTCAATCAACAAGCTTCAATTAGCCTCCCGAACCTCTGTCAAATCCGTCCCCAATCAAAAAAAACCTTTCAACCTTCAATTAATTTCTCTCAAATCCCTAAACCCTTTCTTCATATATCATCCTTCACCTCCGATTGATACTGATTTTGAAAAGAGAGAGAGATTCCGTGAGAGTTGAAGAAGAAGGAAACAAACTTGCGATTGAGAGAAGAAGGAAGCTTCGAAGAAGAGAAACGTTTTCTGGATTTTTTGTGAGGGTGAGGTTTCGCCTTTGATCCCCTGGTTCTCTCTGTGTTGCGTTTTGCTGTGATAGAGAAGAAGAAGATTACCTCATTTGTTTTCTTTTTTTTTATATAATATTAACTTATTTTACATTAAATGAGAGTGTGGGCTTGGATCCTCTCTTGGATCCATCTCTTTTCCATACCCTACCCGTGGATCTTCTTGATCCATTCCCCATATCCTTTCTATTTTTTTTTGTTTTCTTTTCTTTTCTTAATTTCTTTAGTTTATTTGTTTTTTTAATGAATTTTTGTTGTTACAACTTATTTTTGAATATAAGAAAAGTCTTTTTAGAAGTATATCTTAAAAAATAGTTAGAAACAATTTAGAAAATCATTTTAGACATTATCTTTTAAAAAAAGATTTCTAGTGAGATGTTTAGAAAAAGATTTTAGAAAATGATTTAAAAAATATTTTGAATTCTTTTATGGATCTAATTTTGGATCAATTTTCTTCATCTTCTTTTTTTAATTTTGGTCGATGACAATCTTCTGATTCGGGATTGTTGATTTCCGATTAAGTTCAATCTTCATTATTTCAAATCTATGGATGAATGATCATTTGGATCATTCTCCATACTTTGAGATCGTGATAGGTTGCTAATCGAGAAATTCAACGATAATCTCGATTAAGATTAGACCTTCCTTCTTCTTTTAGTGTGGCATGTTTTCGGAGAACGATCCATTATATCGTTTCTCTAACATGTATTAACACGAATATTTTCCACTTTAATTAGTGGTGGCCGGCCTCATTTGTAGGGTAATTACTCCGTAAATTACTCGGCGATTGCTTAACATAGACCTACATTCGTCCCGATTCGATTAAAGATCCATTTGGATCCGGTTGCCTCAATTTTATTTTCATCGTTGTGGTTGTGCTTGATTAAGTTCATCATACCACCTTATATTGTAAATAATATAATAATGTGAATATAATTGTTTAAATTTAATCTCTCGCACCTTATCCTTTTATTTTAACCTCTTGCTCCCTTATCTCCTTATTATATTTTGCCATATTATATCATATATCATTGTTTATATTCATATTGTGCTTGTTAATATTCATATTGTGTTTGTTTTCATTTTGTCCATTTGGACATCAAAATACTTAATAAAGGATTAAACTCTTAAAAAACTTGTGACTTCTAACTTTGGACTTATGGTTACTATCCCGAACTTTTGGAGATTGGACTTAGACCTTCTAGGATCTCCCTTTGCTCAAGTTGGAATGGGTTATAAACCTTGGCCTCAAATGATGTCATTAACTTTTGAAGATGGAAGTCCGAACTTTGAAGATTTGTACATATTGGTTTGGTAAACTCTTTCCTTAGCTTTTAATTCAAGCATTAGGACTAGTCTCTTCATCTCCTCCCCATTCTTTAATTTTCAAAACTTCTTCCTATTTCAAAACCTTCTTGTTTTCTAAACTTCAAACATTTTCATAAACAAACCTTGATTTCAGTCAAGCGATTTTTAATCTTTTCCTTTTATTTTCTTAATCAAATATTAAGCCATGTAAATATATTAAAACCATTTTTGTACATACTTTAAAAAATACAAATCCATTAAATTGTTTTGGTGCTTTGTGCACCTTTTCTTTTCCACATGTTTAGATATGATTCATCCCTTTTAGCGGAATTATTCGCTAAGGGATGACGACTTATCTCTACATCTTAAAATCAATTCAACCCACTTATTCTTTTAAAAACTTTGTACCACGAACTACGAGGTTTTGATCTCGCATTGCACTTTGTGGGTACGTAGGCATAAGGCTTTAAAACCTTATCAAACACAAAATCCTTAAAAAATATTCTTCTCCTTATCTCTTCCATCATTTTAAACAAACCAATTTCAGACCAAAAAGCAATAAGTATTTCAAAGGGCTCCCGTGGAGTACCACGGATGAGTCGGGTGCCTAAAACCTTCCCGGTTCATAACCAATCCCCTTACCCAATCTCTGTTTATTTCTTTTAGCCTTTGCTGTTAGAATCCTAGGTTTTTATTCGTTCTTTTACCTTTTTCCATTCGGAAATAAAGAAAAGCGCGGTGGCGACTCTGTGTTAATCGAGTTAAGTTAATCAATAACTTACACTCACGATTTTACCGCTACACTACCTATTCCTTAATAATAGGGATAGTCTTACCCTTGAAAGGACATATAAGAACATGAATGACTTAATCTAGGGTAGGTACCTCATAGTTACTTGCTCACTCTTGAAAAATACTTTTCACACCTCACAATATTTTCAAATATTTTCAAACAAGGCTTTGTATACATCCATACGAGGATCATTACAAAGTACTTAGAAAATTTCTAATCACACACTACACTTTTCTAAAACAATTAAAGTGAGCTAAGTAACTAAGAGCCCATGGATAACCATGGATATAAAGGGTGCTAACACATTCCCCTTTATATAACCTACCCCCCAAACCCAAGTCTTTTCAAAACGGTCTTTCCTGTTCTTTTATGTCCCTTCCTTATGGATAAAATAAAAGTCGGTGGTGACTCTTGCTATCCGCAACATTTATAGAAAGTCAGTTCTCCCACCGTGTTACGCATTGCACATTCATCTACACCTGTTTAACTACTGTATAGGATCATCTAAATTCATCTCACATGACCTGTAATATCATTTTTGTATATTTCTCAAGTCCATAAACATTTGATACTTGTTTGAACTTGCTTAGACCTAATTTTGCTCATATTCTTTAACATGCTTCAACATGGCTTGTGTGTGAATCATAAATGCTTATTCATGCTTTTCAATTGCATCTCATACTTTGTATGCTACTGACATATAATCATCTCATGTTTATTCACATGTCATTCATCTTTAACTTGCCTCATTAATGACCTTATGTGATACTTGTTCCCTTTCTTCTTACTTATTCTTCTCCTTGTTCCATATGCTTAAACCATTGCATCCATGATGGTATGTTCATTCATCCACATTCAAAAGTATTCACTACCTACTTTGGTATTCAATTCATGTATTCATTCATAATTGTATGCCATATGCATTCATACTTCATCCATGAGCTCTAATTTGCATTTATGCGAACTTATGTGAATTTTTTGTGCACAGTATGACATAGTTTGATCTTGTGAGGTACCTTATCATCCTTAGAGGCATATAACATTTAGCTACTGACTTTGGAAGTCATGTAACCCTTAGGGTCCTTTATCTTTAGGTTTGAGCTTTGTGTGAACCCTAATCTCCTTTTAGGAGTTGTTTGATGCCTAATTGTCTTTTTTTTCTTCTCATTTTTTATTTCATATTCAAGTGTTTAACTAACATATTCAAGTTCTTATCTCATCTTCAGTCTTTGAAGTGATTTAGAACTTGTTATTCTCTCTTCTCTTAGGATTGGAATTATTAAACCAAACTAACCATAGGACATCCATGATAACTTAGGGTTGGTCTTAGTTCTTCTTAGATGTTTAACCTTTTCTCTCCATTTGAGTATTCTCTCTCTCATCTCAAAACAACTCAAAAACACCTAATAAAGGTTGATACCTCTTCAAGTTCCAAAAGCCTTATGCCATGGGGTGCTTGCATTCATCCCATATTTGGGTGAGTTGTAAGTTATCTAGCATATTGAACAAGTCTTAGCATGAAGTTGTATCATAAATAAAACTAAAAACACTTCTTCACAATAAAACAACAAAAATACTTAATAAAGGAAGTAAGTGATTGTGCTTAAGCCTTGAACATTGGTAATAAGTTTAAGGATCTCCCTCATACTTAGTATGCTTCATTGTCATTCCATCTCAGGGTGATGTATGAAGTACACACTCCATTGTAAGAGACTTCAGTACACTCTCTTACACAAAGTATTCAAATAAAACATTCTTAAAACACAAAAAACAGACAATACGTCTTCTCTCTTCTCACATCATGCTCTTTTTCAGACGCTTTTGACTTGTCTCTTCAGTTCAATAACAAAACGGTAACACACTCAATTCAGCGAGCTTGCAACACCTGAGTTAGAACTTTCGCAACGTCATCATAAAAAACACAAAATAACCAAATTTCCTCCCTAGTTAGGGGAAATACATCTCTCTGATTCTCATTCCCGGTGATATACGTAGGAAGTGGAGTATGGCCCATTCGAGCATAATTCTTTCTTTTCCCTACATTGTTTCTCATTCTCTTTTTGTTCCCGTTCTTTCTCCAGTTCCAGTTTAGTAGGAGATGGAGCAGATTACAACACCTTTTGAGTAGTAAAAGTAAGCGTGGATCCCGTCGAGTACGATGGGTGTGAATGAATGCTAATAGATTCCCTTCACGTAATCGACTCCCTTATCCGCTCTCTCTGGTTTCCAAGACCTCGTTCTTCCCTTTCCTCTAGGTTTGTGCAACATTACCTTTCCCTTTCATTGGGATAAAAATGTCTGGATGACGAATCTTCTTCTTTTTCCGCGCCACTTTCGCGTTTGTACTAGGATGAAAATCCCGGGAGCAACATTGTCCATGTAATTTCAAGTGGTGGAATTATTGTTGATCATTCTAAAGATTGATGCGATGTTACAGTGGAAGACTCCAAAGTATGCTATTGAAATACAAACCTTTCTTAGGTTGACAAGTTATTATCGCAAGTTCATTGAAGGTTTTTTTAAGTTGTCTTTACCGTTGAATCAACTGACTCGAAAGGATCAAGCTTATGTGTGAGATGTTTCATGTGAAAAATGTTTTGTAGAACTGAAGAAGAAATTGACGACCGCTCCGGTATTGATTTTTCCTAATCTGAGTGAATCTTTTGTGGTATATTATGATGCGTCGAAGATGGGTCTTGGTGGAGTGTTAATACAGAATGGTCAAGTCATTGCTTATGCTTCGAGACAACTAAGAGTTCATGAGATGAGTTATCCTACGCATGATCTGGAATCGTCAGTCCTGGTGTTTGTGTTGAAAAATTTGGTGACACTATCTTTTTGGCTCTAGGTTTGTGGTATTCAGTGATCATAAGAGTTTGAAGTATTTGTTCGGTCAGAGAGAGTTGAATATGAGGCAAAGGAGGTGGCTGGAATTATTGAAGGATTATTTCTTTGATTTGAGTTACCACCCTGGTAAAGCAAATGTAGTGGCTGATGCTTTGAGTAGGAAGTCCCTGCATATGTCGATGCTTATGGTGAATGAACTAGAATTAATCGAACAATTCAGAGACATGAGTTTAGTGTGTGAGAAGACCCCTGACAGTGTGAAGTTAGGCATGTTAAGGATAACTAGTGATTTTTTGGAAGAGACCAAAGTGAGTCAGAAATCTGACTTGAAGTTGGTCGATTAGTCCATTTTAATTAACCAAGGTAATAAAGGTGAATTTTGAATCGATGATGATGTAATGTTGAGGTTCAGAAGATAGGGTGTGTATTCCGGATGTTCTTGCAATTAAGAAGAGTATTCTTGAAGAAGGACATATAAGAAGATTGAGTATTCATCCCAGTGCTACGAAGATGTATCAGATCTGTAGAAGTTGTTTTGGTGGTCGGGTATGAAGAAGGATATTGCTGAATTTGTGTATGCGTGTTTGACTTATCATAATTCAAAGATTGAACATAAAAAACCTTTGGGTATGATGCAACCTTTGAATATTGCAGAATGGAAATGGGAAGTATTTCCATGAACTTTGCATCAAGATTGTCGAAAACTATGAAGGGGAATGATTCGATTTGGGGGATTGTGGATAGACTAACGAAATTGAATCATTTCTTACCGATGAAAATTAATCATTCTATGCAGAAGTTAACCAAAATGTACATTGAGTAAATTGTGAAGTTGCATGAGATACCTTCGAGTATTGTGTCGGATAGGGATTCAGGGTTTTGGAAGAGCTTGTAAGATGTGTTAGGTACTAAGTTGAGGATGAGTTATGCCTACCATCCGCAGACGGATAGTAAGACAGATAGGACATATCCAGTCTTTGGAATATTTTTTAAGGGCTTGTGTGTTGGACCAAGGAGGGTCTTGGAATAACCATTTTCTGTTGATTGAGTTTACATACAACAACAATTTCCATGCTTGTATTGGAATGGCTCCGTATGAAGTGTTGTATGGTAGATAATGTAAAACTCCATTGTGTTAGTATGAGTAAAGCGAGAGTTCTGAACTTGGACCTGGAATTATGCAAGAGACGAATGAGAAGATTAAGATGATCCAAGAGAGGATGAAGGATTCGTAGAGTCGTGAAAAGAGTTACGATGATAAGAGAAGGAAATAACTTGAATTCTGAGAGGGAGATCACATGTTTTTGAGAGTTACTCCAATAACCAGCGTGGGCCGAACCTTGAAGTCTAGAAAGCTCACACCGAGTTTTATTGGTATGTATTAGATTACACAGAGGATATGAGAGGTAGCATATCATATTGCTTTATCGCCGTCACTTTCTAATCTTCATGGTGTGTTTCATGTAGCTCAGTTGGGGAAATATATTCCGGATTCGTCGCATGTGATCCAAATGGATGATGTACAAGTGAGAGATAACCTGATTGTTGAAGCATCACCTGTGCAGATAGATGGTCGAGTGATGAAACAACTGAGAGGTAAATAGATTGCCTTAGTGAAGTTATTGTGGAGTAGATCAGCTGGCGAAAGTTGGACTTGGGAGCATGAAGATTAGATGAGGGAGTCGTATCCGACTCTGTTTTCTTCAGGTAATTTTCGAGGACGAAAATTCTTTAACCGGGGGAGAGTTTTAACACCCTGAATATTTAGAATATTTATTTAATTGATTTATTACGAATATTCGTCATTTCAGTGAATTTTGGTGAAGTATTTTAATGTATGATATGTTTACGTTGCATGCTATAAGATTTGATGAGTTAAGTGCTTAGATGGAATTTCCTTGCTAATAATGATAGTAAAATAATATTATTTATATTATTATTATTTAAAATAAGAGAGAAGTATTAATGAAAAGATAGTCTTTTATAAGAGGTTTAGTAAAGGTAAGGAAGAAAAATCATAATAAGGGTCCTAAGGGCATGTTTGTAAATAAGGAAGTTAAAGAGTGAGAGGTTCAGCTGTAGAGACGGTCAATTTTGGACAACACTCTAAAGAAAGAAAGTGAAGAAGGCTAAGGTTCAGAGCAATCTTGGTGGAATTCAAGGGAAAGATCAGAATCTGAATTCTAAGGTATAAGGAGTATTACTTTTCATTGTTCTTGATATATGGTTTAGATGTTTATAGGTAAATTGGGGTTTTGGGAAATTGGGAGCATGAGAAGAGGTGTTTTGATGAAATATGATGATTCTTGATGAGTGTTGAAAGTGAGGGATAAGTATATAATGTCCATAACGACGTGTTGTAGTTGATATGTTGATTTCTATGGGAATTCAGTGTATTTTCGTGTTTTGGGTTTGATTGTGCAGGAAAATGCACAACAAGGTTTCTCGCTATCTCGTAATATTTGTCGGGCGAGGGGATTGCTTCCTCAACTGGAATTACATTGGGGGATGTTTCGCCTCTGCTTCGTCGGGCGAGCACCAAGCGATCATAAGCATATGTTTTGTTTTATCTTGTTTATTATGTGGTTTCTTTTGTTGTTATTCTTATGGCATGGAGAATGAAATGCGTTGTATTTTGATGACTATAATAGGATGAAAATATGAGGTCACATAAATAACTAGTGAAGTATATTGATGATGTTATAATATGTTGTTTTGGTGAAATTATGAATAATGATGCAAACTTGATGATATTATGAATTTATGACAGAGTTTGATGAAATTTTGCATCGTTCATTCATATCATATTTGGGACTTCTGTCCAGTGATGATGTTGGGACTTCGGTCCAGTGTTGGCTTCAATCCCATGATGTGGATTGAGGTGATTATGTTATGCTCCATTTGGAGGGTGATGGCCCAGTGTCCATACAAGAAAATTGGCAAGTTACGACAGTTAATTTTGACATGTTACGGCGGTTTGAACGACCATAATTTGCAAGCCGCGACCGTTTTTGTCGTGTCTTAAAAACGTGTGTCGCCAGCATGTTCTACGACGGTTTTCAAAACCGTCGCTCCAACCGTCTTTATTGGTTACGACAGTTTTGGATCTGCCTCAACAAAATAAATATGACAGTTTTAACTATCGTAAATATTACTTATAGTTTTGTTTTTAATTGAAATCCGTAGGTAAATCTGCAAGAATATCCGCACTAAACCTCAAATCTGCAGCTAATATATTTTTAAAATTTTAAAAAAAAAACTTTAGTTATGTAATTTCTTTAGTTATGGAATTGTTTGGTTCATCAAGAATAAGAAGCTTCAGAGGTAATGTATATGCTTTAGTTATCGTAGATGATTTTTTTAGATATTCTTGAACATTCTTCTTAGTATATAAAAGTGATGCATTCAAGGAATATGCAAAACAAATTCAAAATAAAAAATTCTTGATATAAAAAAATCGGTAATTTTTATACACAAAAACTCGGTATTTCTATGTCCAAATGAAACAAATGCAAAAAATTGGTATTACTGCGAAAAAATCCGATATTTTTATGAACTTTTAAAAGATCTAATTACTGTGAAAACAATCTTTGTGTAAGAGTGTCAGGTATAAATAAAATAGGGTGGAAGTATAATTTCTCATTTGTCTTTTGACAGTTTTCACCTACCATTATTTTCACACTTAAAGAATCCAAGTTGAATTATACTTGCACCACCCACCTAATTTTGGTGCAAAACATTTCTATTTGTGAAAACTTCTATTCATGAGTCGGTGGTTGTTGGACACATACACCATTATAGTTTTTGTTCTTTTCCAAATGAGACAACATAAGGATAAATTAACACATTTTCAATTCTTCCTTTCACTACTCATGTGTGTCTTTTGTTTTCTTTTGTCTTCCATTTATTTAGACAATAACAAACAGTTACGCAATCAACTTTCCCTTATTTTCTATCAAACTATTGATTTATTTTTTATTTCACAAATAAATAATTAGTATTAATTGAAACTAGTAGCATAAGATAGAGAATGGGAAAAGAAGTAAGAATAGAAGCTACGTTGAAAGTTTCAAGTCAATTACATATGGGCCAGTCATGTGACGGAGGTTGAAATGTTTCCCACGCGCATAAATATGTCAAAGCAATGCATGCATTTTCTATACCATGGTCACCCAATATATTGTGCAATGCATGCAACTTTAT
The DNA here is from genome assembly GCA_963966055.1 of Lathyrus aphaca. Lineage (NCBI taxonomy): Eukaryota > Viridiplantae > Streptophyta > Magnoliopsida > Fabales > Fabaceae > Lathyrus > Lathyrus aphaca. The sequence continues at coordinate 19,912,946 of OZ014525.1, forward strand.
TATATTTTCATTTGCAATTTTTTTTATCAACCAAAATTATATAAAAAGAAAATAAAAAAATATAAAAGAGAAAGGACGTAAACCAAAACCCTCCAAACATAACAAAACTGAAAACATGGTCGTCCAAGTTCATTATAAATTATGTTAACAAAAACGAATAAATGAGTTTCATTCCACCAAATGAAAATATCTAATAAAAATAATTTATCTGTATATTAGTTCTCTTCTCTAAAAATATAATGATATAATGAAAATAATTTATCTGTATTAGTTCTCTTCTCTAAAAATATAAGACAAAATATATACACAATATTCAACCACCTATTTTTAAGGAGAATTTTTCAATCCACCCCTATAATACTCTCAGCTACCTGTTACATTTCTAAATATGTTTTCTGTTTTTGCTGATACACTTCAGGACGCACCAATTTTTTTCTATACGTTGAAACCTTCCGCAGATGCATATGCAGAATTTTAGCAGAACATTTTTTTTTAAAAGATTAAACCAGTTTTATTAATAAAGTAGTATCATATATAAATACATCATATATAAATGCACAAACATGAATAAAGTAGTATTATATAAATAACACATCAATGTCATCATCCAAAATAAATACATTGTCATAAAAAAATACATATAGCTACTATCTGTGTGGGAGTACATCCTCTCCACCTTCTCCTTTACCTGCCCCGGTGCACGCTTTTCTCTGCCTTTGTCGCCTCGTCTACCTCTGCGTCCTCCTCGACTGCCTATCCCACCAGTCTTGACGCGATGTCTGCAGTACTATGTGCCACTCAATGCCACCCGAATCATCTCCCCCACAATACATATGGCATCAGACCCCTCAGGGAAGAAACCGACCTCAATGCCTGCCCGCCCAATCCTAATTACATCTAGATATATATGCATCAGATCCTGAGTGTAGTCCATCTGAGACTACCCTTCCTCTAATATCTCCTGATGTACTGGTCTGGGAGGATCACTATCTGCAGTGGGAAGCAACAAGGGATGTGAGACGGTATAGAACCACCTGATGTAGCCATCAATGTAGCTCCAGTCGTGCTCAACTCTGATCACAAGAGGCTCATATGGTACCAAATGGTGCTAAAAGTCAGCAAATATCTTATCTATATGGCAGCGAGTAATGGGAAGAAGAGCGAACACAGAAGGGTGCCTGGGAATGCTCTGGGCATAGCCGAACTACCACATGACGCGCTCAGGAAAATATCACGCAATGATGGTCGAGATGCATGCCAACTAGCCATTGTAAAGTGAAACCTCAACGAACGGGCGCATTGCACGATGATCTTTGTAGCAGTCGTATCTAACATCCTCAGCAGCCATGTGGTCCAGATACACCTTGTAGGGCTCTACCTACTTGTTCCATCTCAGCGGTCAGAAGGCACGTGCCCGAGGCCACTCTTTAGTGTACTCCTGCACATACTCCCAGTCATGTATCTACAGAAAGTGTTGGACGACCCAGGATTGAATTTTTTTTTTGTATCAAGCAAATATCACGAAAATATAAGAGAAAAAGTCTAAGGGTTTAGGAATGGTACCATATACAGTGAATAACTGCCCGCAACAATTCGAGTAGCCCAAAGGTACCCAGTGGAGAGTCTGGAGTAAGTGTGTGCCAATGTCAATGCACCACAGTTGTACTCATGGATCATCGCCGGATCCAATAGGTTCCTCAGCCAAACCACGTTTGTATATGAGGAGCTGGTGTCCACAAACAACTGCGTGCCCACCAAGTATAGCAGATAACATCGCAACACCCGTTGTTTGTGTACCTCTGCCTCTGATGTATCACCAACTACCTATACTATAGCTGCCTGGGCCCGTCCATAATAAGTGGCCAAGGTGAGTACCTCACATGAGCAACACAGGTCGTATCAGTCTTCATCAGCGCATCCTTTGGAGTCATCCCGAGCTTCTGAATAAGCATATATCGCGCCTCCTCCTTTGACAAATTTCTGTGATGGGGGAGGATACCCCTGATCGATACATGTAGAAGACATGAAACATCATTGAGGGTGATAATAATCTTACCATGTGGTAGATCGAATGACGAGGTTTCTGGATGCCACCTCTCCACAAAAGCCATGAGCATACTGGTATGTATCATCGAATATCCAATCTCAGCAAGGTCCTTCATACCAGACGCAACAATAGCTTCCAGGAGCCACTCGTCCTATGGTGTAATCACTTTTTTGTGTCCTTGGTTATAAAGCTCTGAGCTTGACGTGCCTGAAAATTATCAAGGAAACAAATTTTAATTAACAAAATGGTACATATAATATTTTCTGAATGAAAAAAATATGAGTTATGTTACCTCTCCACGCCAGACATGTGGGGCAACATGCTTTGTGTAACCCAATAGCAGAGATATGTCAGATGAACCCCCCGAATAACTCTCAGAGGCAGTGGCAACAACATCCACCTGTGTCTCCTGAACTCCCTCATGGGTCTGCTCAGGATCCTCAACATCGGGTTCCGGTAATGAAACCAGACTCTCTTGGCGTCTCCTCTGGGATGACGGAGACTGGGAAGTACCCTTAAAAGCATCCCATGGACTTCAGGATGAAGAAGTAGCTACAACTCCAGATGTAGATGGTACGTCTGACTGGACATGCGCCTTCTCATTCGGGACAGAGGCATGTTGGGCAACTCGTCAGTGTATCTGTCTCTCGGTAGGGATCTGAAAGTCTGAGTCCGAAGAAGACATAATGTCCGCAAACCAATAATTTAAATTAATATACAACGGAAATACAATAAAGAAAAAATAACATTCAATTGTTCCGCAAGTATATTTAAGGAAACACCCAGGATATAGAAAGTCTGGGTTGTTCCGCAAGTGCATCTACAGAAGCACCCAAAATATAGAAAGTCTGGGTTATTCCGCAAGTGCATCTACAAAACGTGTTAACGTTCAATTGTTCCGCTGATGCACTTGCGGAAGTTCCTGAAACTTAACAAAATAGTGACGAACACCATTAACGACCTAGTGGAAGAAAAATTCAAAAACAACCTCTGATCATCCGTTTAAACCCGAAATAAGTACCTATATTGTCTCTAAACTATGTTTCTAAACTTATCCAGTGATTTCTACACCTAAATATCCATTCTAAATCGATTACAAAGAATATCCGAAAATAACTCGAAAACTCAAAAACTCAAAAACTTATTGATTAAAAGGAGTTACGAATGATTAGGAGTTTGTTGATTGTTGTAGTTGATGCTTAATCTTGAACTCGTACGACAAAAAATGACTTTTATTGAAATGATTTTTTAGAGAGTTGAGAGAGATTTTGAGAGTTTAAAGAATATGAAAAGTGAAGAATGAGGGAGGAGAAAGGTCTGCGCGAAGTATATCAAAATATGTTCCACAGGTACATTTGAGGAAAATTTTCGCTGATGTATGCGTCCAAAGATACATCAGCGGGATCAGTGAGAGTAAAAATGGAAATGCACATGGTGCCTAAGAGACCCATGGGTGGGATAAGAAATTATATTTTTAAGTTGTCAAGGAACTATATTGATGTTGTATGCTAGAGAAACCAATTATTGGAATCTGCCTCGATCTATTTAAATGATGTCAATTGTTCTCAAAAGCTATTTCAATGGTCTTCCCCACTCCAATGAATTATGCATGAATAACATAGTTCTCTCCTAGATATTCTGCAAAACAACCAATGAGGATGGAAGACTGGTCTCTGAAGATTCTGCCACAAGCAACATGACTAGGAACTCTAAGAGACGTGTTATCCGTATTACACTTGATCCAAGAATGGAAAGGAGGTTTCCAAATTACTTCAATGATGTTGGTGGCTTTCGGAGGATGAGAAAATATCTAAACTGATTTCAAGATTCTAAAGTCCCGAATATAGTTAGAGAAGGTACCTTTTGTGAAATTTCCAAAAAGAGAAGTATTTGAAATAATAAGATTCAAATCATGTTTCCAATGCATGCATCTGTTGTTGTAATTATATATTTCTACAATGCTAGATAAAGTTGAAGGAGTTAATAATTACAGATAAAATGACTGTCTCACTTTGATTGGACCATGTTCATTGGCTAGCTTCCCAAATGTCAAGAAAGCTAAGATGAATGACACATTAAACAAGGTTGGCTAACTAGTTCCAGATGTTTTGGGAGAAGCTTCAATGAAGGAAGACATTCTCATTTGTTTCTTCATAGATACCACTTAATTCACATTTAAAGGGATTCAAATACAAGCCTCTACTGGTTAGAACCTCATCAGTTCAAACTTTATTTTGAATTAATTTCCAGACAAAAGAGTGACTTTGAAGGGGGGAATGCTGCTATTCCAAATCATCTTAGCCTAGTTTACCTTCTGGCATATATGGTATTGAAATAGATAAGTGTAACACCTTACTCCCCGACTCGACAATTTAATAATAAAACTTGTATAAAAACATAAATATTCACCAAGTAGGATATTAATACAAAATCCAAAACATTTCAAACCACATAATAATAACAATAACAACAACTTGTTTTATAGGCAGCGAAATCATAAAACATTTGGCATAAAAGCCTCAACAAAATTATTAGTTTGAAAAATGGTTAATCACATAATTAAAAAACAGAAAGATACACAATATAAGCAAATATAAGTAACCTGATACCCCTATGTTACGTATCAGAGCGACCCTAACTACATATCTGAATAAACAACAACAAAAGAGGCACAACACCGTCCTCAAGCTCAAGCTCATACTCAGGTACCTGATTAGTTGTGCTACGAAGAAGCACATACACAACAAAACATAAAAAAGGTAAGAATATATTCAAATAATAAACGATGCATAAACATTTATGATAGATTCACAAATCTACAAAATCATCCATATAATCATAAAACATACCAATGACATGTATTCACATCTCAGCCACATCACAATCATCCAATAATATGCAACAATGACTCGACTCATGCTCGTCACTGTCCCCATTCTAAACCAGACTCACAACTTAACTATATATATATATATATATATATATATATATATATATATATATGCATGCGGTATCAAATCAATATTTTTGTTCTTCATATGAACCGAGTTCCAATCTCTACGAACCATGAGCCACACTCTGAGCTCCAAGCCTCCACTCAAGGTTTGAGACAAGTCACTAGTCCCCACTCTGAACTAACAAACACACCTCTTTCACAACAACGTCACATAAGATGAATGTCATGCACAATACAATACAACCCCACTTTGACTATACACAATTACTCGAAAAACAAAAATGCAAAACAACATCACTATGACTGTAAAAAATATTCTCAATGCATCAATATTAACTCATACACATTTCAAAATTCAGCATCACATCATACTTTCACTGTTGTCACACATATTCACAAATTACACATTACTCAAATGTATGCATAATATTACTCAATTATATATATATATATATATATATATATATATATATATATATATATATATATATATATATATATATATAAATTAATTAACTTATACTCATCAAAGAACACAAAAAAAACAATCACTAATTGCATGGCAAAATCACCCTCAAAAACCAACTCAGCAGACCAGGACATGCCTCCTAACTCGATGACAGGTAACCCATTATAGGGATGACACCCATCATCCTCCCTAGCACCCAACAAGTCACTTTGTGATGACCTAGCAAAAGTGGACTTGCCTGGAGGCCATAACGACCTCCCCGTCATTTACCTGACGATCGTCAACGGTTCACAACACATGACGCCTAGGGCGTCATATGAGTGACACCCGTTACCCTGCTAACAAAAGTGGATTTTGTTATGCTATGGCAGAACCTGTAAAAATCGTCTAAAATCACTCCAAACTCTTCCAAAACAGTGCAAAAACATTGGCCACATAATTATCACATAAAACATGTTAACTACTATTAATTTAACATGTTATGACACTAATTCAACCATAAAACCCATAAATTAATCATGTTTTGAAAACCCATAACTTAATCATGCATATGAACACATACCATACAAAACAATTATCTCAAATACCGTACACGAATTTGCAAGGAATCATTGCACAAAAACAAAATGGAAATTATGTTATTCATCACAACACATAATCAACACAAAAAGGGAAATTCCTATTGGAGGTTATGAGAAACTTCTATACCCTTTCATGAATTAAGCACCCATATATGAATAATCCTCTGCCCCCCCGGTTACCTTGTAATTCCAAAAAATTCTGCAAATCAACCTTCACTTGATCTCTTCTCTTAATCCCTAGCATTCTTCCTTTCAAACTTTTTCTCCAAAATCCCTTGTTTTCACATATTGATGAAAATAGCTCTTAACCAAGTTTTTAGTCAAACTAAAAAATATATATTATTTTATTTAGTTTTTCTGAATTACACATTTTACCCAATTCAAATTTAGTTTTCTTCAACTAACCACTCAACTCTCTCAATTCCCAAAATTTGCACAACTTTACAAAGTCTCACTAATTTTTAATTGATTAATTAATTAATTAATTTCCACTAATTCAATTAATTAACACAACACCACAAATACCGTCACCGGTCAAACATGTCACATATTTATAAAAAATAATTATTTATATAAAATAAAATAAAATATTAAATTAAATTAAATGAATAATTAATTAAACGAATATTTAAATCGGGTATTACAACTCTCCTTCACTTAAAAGAATTTTTATTCTCGAAAATTAACTGACAAAAAAACCTCTGAATAAGACTCTTTCACCCTACTCTGAAACTCCGATGTCACACTGTCACTAATAAAACTTCCCCTAATAACTTTCACTGGAGGGATCTTTTCAATTTTTAATTTTGAAATCATAGAATGAAGGACAATTTGATTTACACTTATAGTTTGTTTTGTTTCAGAGTATATGTTAGTAAATTTAATGAATTCAATTGAAAGTGTCAGTGGTGTTTTGATAAGCGATGGTTGAATTTGATGTAAGTGGCTTATAAGACAGTGTTAAAAAAAATTAAAAATGAAATTGAATCGTTAAACTGAATTGAAGTTAAAATAACTGATCAATTGTATTTGGTCAATGGATCGAACTGAACAGGAACTGAAATCGAACCAAATCAAAACTGGAAAATAAAAAATATTTTTTAAAAATTCAAAAAATTATTTAATCGTTCGGTTTGAAAAAGAAATATCTTCTAACAATTCGATACGTCTAAACAGTATATCAAACTAATAATTTTGATTCGATTTTATTATGAATAAATTGAAAAAGTTTGATTCAAGTGAACTTTATAGTTTGGTTGGATTAAGTTTAATTTTCTCTAAAAATCATACCATAAATAGTGTGCTAGGTCTCATATGCTTAATGCAAAGAAACTCAAACTTATCCTTATTTTAGTATTTATTTTGTTTGTCCTCTTTTAGGCCACAATTTTATGGAGCAGTTCTAATGTTTAGGATGAAGTTAGTGTCAAAAGTTTTATTCAGAATCCCCTAAGCATTTCCTATGGTTGAAAAAAAAGTCTTGACCATGTGCTATGTAGTTGTCAATGACATTATGAGACTTGTCTTACTTGTGCTTTGACTAGAGTGACATTATTGAGGAATTGAAACTTTATTTCCTAAAACCATAAGATTTCATAAGCAAGTAGTGCATAAGGAGCAATTCATCAGAGTCCTCCTGCAAAATGAATTATACTTTCACCCCACCTAATTTTGATAGATAAATTGAATAATAGATGCAAAATATCTATTTGTTCACCTTCAACATGATTCTGAGTCGTAATAGTTTTTTGTTTTTTCCTAATGGGACAAGGACAAACAAACAACTGCATTTATTTCCTTTCACTATTCATATGTGAAAGATTCCCATGCTACAGAAATACAACATATAATTGTTTTGAAATATAACTTGGAAATTTGTACTTTACAGTTTGTATTTTTAGATTCAGGTAGATTTGAATAAGTTTTGGGTCTGAAATTCTACTTTTCTACTATCTATTTTTTAAAAATCAATTGTATGGACTTTCAATTTTGTCATTTCATCACAAATTATTATACACTAATAAAAGAGTATTTTAGAAATCAACTAATGTTTTTTTTTTCATTCTCATCTTTTATTACATCATGACAAATGATATTTATTTATTAATCTCCACCAAAAAATCACAATTAAATATTATATACGTTCACTATCTCTTTTTATTCAAATTTCAAATCTCTCTCACATTTCTTTTACCCATACTTTCTCACTTTCATTTTAATTTTATTTTTGCTTTTTTTGTTGAAATTGAGTACAAAAAGTTGCCCGATTTCTGCTCATTTTGTAATACCATTGCCACTCTTTGGGGGTCTGTAGAAGGAAAATTAAGAGCACTGATGAGGAAAATCGTCCTAATTTCATGGCTGATGGGAAGAAGTTTTCTGGCCAAGATAAGCCTAAGAATTTTGGTTCGATCAATACTACGATTCTCTTTAAAGAGGTTGTGAATTCTAGTAATGTTAAAAACAATGGGTTGTTGCAAGATGATGTTAGGGTCCTGGTGGATGATTGTAATATTCAGCAGGAAGAAAACAACACTGCTAGCTTGGCCGCCAATGTGGTGGACAATCTGATATCTAACCAAACTCTGGTGGTTCGGAGTGAATCAAGTTCTGAGGACGTTGAGTTTGTGGATGCAACCCAAGTAGTTGGACATGTTGAAGACTTGGTTTGGTTGTTACACAAAAGGAAGCTGGAAATTTCTTAAAAGCCTCGTGGGCCAATATGGCGCAAGAACATGAAGATGACGATTTAACGGAACATAGTGAAGATCAGGGATTTCAACTTGCTTTATCAAAATCCAGAAAGAAGCAACTAAGACAAAGAGCCAGATCTAAATCCAAATTTATTACAAGTTCAGAGGTGGATAAATTCAAACCTTTTATATGAAGAGCCTTTTTTTGGAATGTTAAGGGTTTTGCCAATTCCCCCACAAGATTGGCTATGAAGAATATTATTAAAACTCACAAACCAGATTTCGTTTTTATTTCGGAACCTTGGATGGATTTCAACAATGTACTGTATAATTACTTTGGAAATTTGAATATGAAGCTATTTGCGTGTAATGATAGAGGAGGCCTTCTACCTAGTCTTTGGTGTCTCTGCCTTACTTCTTTAAATCCTATAGTCATTTCTACCTCAGACCAGCAGGTCTCTTTCACATTTGATCATGATTCTGGTACTTTCGGTTTCTCGGCTATTTATGCTTCCACTTGTCACTTGGCCAGGAGGAACCTTTGGGATTGCCTCTCTACCATTTTGCTTTCTAATGATATTCCGTGGAGCTGTTTAGGTGACTTTAATGCTATTTTGGGCTTTGATGACCACAATGGTAGATGTATTCCAAACGGTTCGCATATGCAGGATTTTAAGCTTTGGTTTGACGGAAATAATTTGATTGACATTCCAACAGCTGGTGTTTATTTTACTTGGAACAACAATAGGCAAGGCTTGCATTTTGTAGAGAGGAGACTTGATAGAGTGTTTTGTAACAATAGCTGGCTCTCCAACTGTAATTCGTTGAATGTTACGGCCCTGCCTAAGCTCAGATCAGATCATTTCCCCATCCTGTTTGACTTTAACTTTGATGTCCACAAACATTCTTCAAGTTTCAGATTTCTCCGTATGTGGACTATGCACGATGACTGCGAGAAATTCATTGCTGACTATTGGTCTGTTCCTGTCATTGGTTGTCCTATGTTCATCCTTAATAGAAAGTTGCAGATGCTTAAAGTTAAGCTTAAGATATGGAATAGGGACATGTTTGAAAATATTCAAACCAACATCAGGATTGCTATTGAGAATCTTGACAATATACAACAACTTTTGGTTCTGAACAGTAATGACTATTCTCTTCGAAGTCTGGAGGCCAAAGCTCAATTTGATCTTGAGTCCTTGCTTGCTCGAGAAGAGGTGTTGTGGATTGATAAGTCTAGATCTCAATGGCATGCTGAAGGAGATCGGAACACGTCGTACTTTCACACTATCAATAAGATTAAGGCTGCCAAAAATAAGATTTCTTGTTTGATGCACAATGACTTGATCATTAAGGACCTAGTCGACATGGCTGCTCATGTTCTTGATTATTTTACTAAGCTTTTCTGTTTTGTAGGTACCACAATCGACAACTCCTTTGTTGAGGATGTTATTCCCTCTTTGGTCGACTTTGATATGAATGCTTTTCCTACCAATATTCCTTTTGTGGAAGAGATTAAGTCAGCTGTCTTCAATCTCAACAAGACTAGTGCTCCCGGTCCGGACGATTTCGGTGGTTCTTTCTATCACACTTATTGGCACATTATTCAATTGGATGTGATTAATGTTGTTCTGGAGTTTTTCAAGACAGGTTGGATTTTCCCAAAGTATAATTCAAACACTATTTTTCTGCTGCCTAAATCTGTTGCTGCAAACAAAATTGAGGATTACAGACCTATCGCTATTTCGAATTTCAAGTTCAAAATTATTACTAAAATCTTAGCGGACCGGCTAGCTACGTTCATGCCATCTTTGGTTAGCTTGGAGCAAAAAGGCTTTATTTAGGGGAGGTCCATAAAATATTGTATTTGCCTCACGTCCAAAGTCATAAACCACTTGGATCATCACTCTTTCAGGGTAAATTTAGCTTTGAAGGTAGACATCACTAAGGCTTTCGATACGGTTGAATGGTCATTTTTGTTCAGGGTGTTAAAGGGCTTCGGTTTTAACACTCTTTTTTGCAATTGGATCCATAGTATTCTAACTTCTACATATATGTCAGTTTCTATCAATGGGGCTAGTCACGACTTCTTCAACTGTTCTCGTAGGGTGCGGCAAGGAGATCCGCTTTCGCCGTTGCTTTTCTATTTAGCGCAGGATGTGCTTAGCAGAAGTCTCTCTAAGCTGGCTGAATCGGGCAAACTCAAGCTTATTAAATTGTCGAAGGACTGTTACTTTCCATCTCATGTGATGTATGCAGATGACATTTTTGTTTTTTTGTAAAGGTATTCCTTCTAACATTGACCATTTGATCAAGGTTTTCTCTGACTATTTTGTTGCTTCTGGGAAAAGGATTAGCAACTCTAAATCCTTCATTTTTTCCGGTTCCGCTTCGGTTGGCAGTATTGAGCAGATTCTTCATAAAACAAGATTCACAATTAGCTCTCTTCCTTTCTCCTACCTTGGTGTTCCAATCTTTAAAGGCAGAGTCAAGAAATATCATCTTATTCCGATTGCGGATAAAATTATTGCAAAACTTAGTTCTTGGAAAGGTTCCGCTCTTTCTATGGCGGGTAGGATGTTGTTGGTTAAATTAGTTATCCTTAGCATGCTTACTCATTTTATCTCTTGTTACAATTGGCCCACATCACTTCTTAGGGACATCGATAGAGCTTCGCGAATTTTTATTTGGTCGGGTGATGTTAATAAGAGGAAGCTGGTTATGGTGTCGTGGAAAAAGGTTTGCACTCCTCTTTCTCATGGTGGGCTTGGTCTTAGGTCGATTTTGGTTTTGAACGAGGCGTCAAACCTTAAGCTCGCTTGGGACCTCTTGACTAGTTTGGAGCCTTGGGCCCGTATTCTCAGGTCTAGAATTTTTAAATCTTATGGGACCATTCGGTACCATATCTTCTCTTCTTTATGGTCTTCGGTGAAATCGGAATGGTTCAGCTTGTACTCTAATATCTCATGGATCTTGGGGAATGGTAAAAGTATTAATTTTTGGCCGGACTCCTAGTGCGGTCCTCCGCTTTTACTTGATACTGATGCTGATTTCTTGCAAAGAAGAGGCATCTCTACCTTCTTGAAAGTGGATGAATTTATTGATAATGGTACTTGGAATCTTCCTGTTGATTATCACTTTTTGTTTCCGTTTCTGCAGTAGAAGCTTTATAGCGTTTCCATTGACAACATTGATTCCGACGATACACCGGTATGGCCGTTTGTTCAGTCTGGTATCCTTGAATTGAAGCTTGCTTATATCTTCAAGGCTCCTTCTTTGAGTCAACCTTGGGCTGCTAATTTCTGGTGTGAGGATGTTCCTCCTTCGAAATCGTTGATTTCTTGGAGACTCATGGCTAACAAGATCCCGACGGATGATCAATTATGATTATGGGGTTATTTTATTGCTTCTCAGTGTTGTTTCTGTTTGGCTGCTAAGGAAAACACTCAACATTTATTCTTTGATTGTTCTTTCGCAAAGAAAATCTGGTCTTGGTTCTATGCCACTGCGCGGATTCAACATCCTCCGAATTCTTTCGATGGTTGGTAGTCTGTTTGCAACAGTCGTAGCTCTAGGCAATATGCTCTTGTTTTGAAGGCCTGCATCATCTATATTATTTATTACATTTGGGAAGCGAGAAATTGGTATAGATTTCGCGACACTCGTCCTTGTTTTAAGCATTCGATCAAGAAAATTCAGCAGCAGCTTTTTTTCACTGGGCGTAAAACGAAGGTTGTTTCTTCTTCCTCCATGGTTGATTTCCAAGTGTTAAAGGCTTTCAACATTCGTATTAATCCGCCAAGTGCTCCGAAGATCATTAAAGTTATTTGGCATCCTCCTCCTATTCATTGGATTAAGTGTAATTACGATGGATCTTTCAACCTCAATGTTGCAGGTTGCGGAGGTATTTTTCGAAACTCTCATGGAGACTTTATTTTAGCTTTCGCTGAACCGATTTTTGGTCTCTCTTCTTCTTTGGCTGAGTTCGTCACTGCTACTAGAGCCATGGAATTGGCTAGAGATAATGCTTGAAATTTCTTATGGCTTGAATCGAACTCGATGAATGTCGTCCAAGAGTTTAGTAATTCTTCTTTAGTGCCTTGGCAAATCAGGAAAAGGTGGAACACTTGCATCTTTTTTTTTGTGCATCGAAGTCTTTCTGTCTCTCATATTTTCCGAGAAGGAAACTCCTGTGCCGAATTTTTGGCTAACGTAGACTTAACATGTAATTACCTAACCATTTTTTATTCTATTCCTATTAGCATTAGGAAGTTTTTTGTACAAAATAGGCTTGGGATGCCGACTTATAGATTTACCACAACTTAGTTAGTTGGATTTTCAATTTTTCTTTTGCGAGGATTTTGGTATGGTCCCCTTCTTTTTTTTGTGTTCCATCTTTTTCTTTTTTAATATTATCTTTCATTAAAAAAATTTACTTGTTCACATTAGAAAAAGAAACCTATTTTCTATTTTTTTATAAGTTCGAAATCCATTAAAATTAAAAACAAAGTACAAGAGATTAGGGGACATAAAACTTGATTTAATAAAACAAAATAATCTGAATCTGAGACTTACATCTATAATCTAGCAAACCATTTACAACATGAAACCAAATTTTTAAAAAATTATGAAATTCAATCACTAATTTCAGATTATGAGAATGGTAAATAATCTCTACCCCAATACTAGGGATGTTCAAATCCAAATTAAAATCGTAAACCGATCCAAAAAATCAAAAACCGCAAAAAGAAGATTTTTCTTTTTGTATTTGGATGTCATTTTGTAAACACCGATCGGTTCGGATCAGATTTCGGATTGATTTTTCAAAACCGATCCAAACCAAACTATATATATATATATATATATATATATATATATATATATATATATATATATATATATATATATATATATATATATAATATTTATTTTCTTAACTACTATTTATTAGTTTGATTTTATCTTTTTTTCTCCTCTTGTAATATTGATTAGTTTGATATGGTATATTATATATTATATCAAACTTACCTTGTATAAATAATACTTTTAGAATATTAAGAAATTTTTTAGAATATTAAGAAAAGCTATAACTTATAATTTGGATATTCATAAAACCGATCCAAATTAAATCATATAAAATTGGATCGGATCAGATTGAATTTTTTTAACAAATCTTCTAAAATCGAATCAAACCGCAAGTGAATTTATCTTTGGATCGGATAATATTTTGTTTCAAAACTAATACAAATCAAACCGCAAACACTCCTAACCAATTTGATACGAAATCCACTAAATTTCTAAACACTAAGTCTAAAATCAATCACAATCACATTGAAAATACCAATACTACAAAATTTAGATAGAATCTAAGTTGAATTATAGTTTCACCCACCTAATTTTGGTAGACAAAATTAGATAATAGATGCAAAATATCTCTATCCGTTACACCTTCAATATGATTCATGAGTCATAATAGTTTTTGTTCCTTTCCTAGTGGGACAAGGACAAACAAACATCTGCATTTATCTCCTTTCACTATTCATATGTGTCTTTTGTTTTCTATTGTCTTCCAATTATTTGGACAAAAGAGTTACGTAATCAACTTTCCTTTATCTCGACATCTTCTATCATGGTTTTATGTATTCTACCAAAAATAATTCTAAAGCCATAAAAGTGAATCTAGAAGTAAGATAGAGAATGGTGAAATGAATAAAGAATAGAAGCAACGTAGAAAAGTTTGAGGTCAATGTAATATATGGGGCAGTTAGTAAGATATGACGGAGGTTGAAATTATTTTCCACGCGTATAGAAATGTCAAAGCAATGCATGCATTTTCTCTATTATGCAATGCATGCAACTATTAATTATATTTTCATTTTGACTCAATTACCAAATTGATCAAAACGACATTAGCAACTTTCAATCAATTTCTCTATCATAGTATCATCATTACTTTAAAAAAATTATTTGATATATCTTATGTACAAGTATTAAAAAAAATAGGCAAAATACTCAAATAGACCTTTTAACTATACTATTGGGTTTAATTTGGTCTTTTATGTTTAAAAAGTGTCAAAAAGGTCCATTAATTGTTTAAATGGTTTCAAATTGGTCATATCCGTCAAGTGCCCCCAAACGGACGTTTATTTCCACGTATGTGGCAGCTGACATAACATATTTCATCTTCTTCTTTGTTAATTGTTGCCTTCTGAATTAGGGTTTGTACATGTTGTTAGAGCTTCTTCTCCAAATTGATTCACGACATAGTCTAGGGTTTCTTCACCAAATCCAGCTCCAACCATGAAATCAAATTGATCGTCTCCAGCAATGAAGCAAAAAAGCGCTTATGGTATGTCTTTTTCGAAGGAAAGGTTGAATGTCAACACAAACACATGTTGGAAACCGTTTTGTCATCGTGGGGATTTAGTTGTGCTTCGAATGACAACAATAGTTAAGAACTATGGAAAATATTTATGGGGTTGTCCTAAAAGCTTCCTCCAAGAACAATACACCTCTTACTTAACAGCTTCGAGGTTTACAAAAAAACAACCCTGAAGATTACATTTTTTCAGCATATGGCTGTTACAAGAACTCAACCCTAATGATATGATTTTTACATCTTTGGTTGGTTACTAAACCTAGGTTACAAAGTTTCTTTTTATAACCTAATCCCAACTAGATTTTAGGCTTAAAAACGCAGCATAACAGTTGCTGCAATAATGCAGAAAAATCTTCTACAAATAAAAAGATCTTCAAATAAACAACTTCCTAAAATATTTTTAAATATATAAACTCTATATTTATTCAATATTTGATATTTGTCTTCAATGTAAATCTGATTCTTCAAGATCTTTTAAAACAATGCCAATTGGATTGATTCTGATTATTTTGTTTTTTGTTAATCATAACAGAATCTTCAATCCATCTTCCAGCAGTTCATGATGTCGAATGAACTGTCTTGACATCTTCTTGTTGCTCCAAATGTTCAAACACTTCAACACAACATGTTTAGGCGCACAATAGGACTCCTTGCTTAATTTGTTCTTTATTTTGCAAAGATCATGTACATTTTATTGCTGTTATATTTGTTTTACAAAATTAATGCCAACACTATAAAATAGAACTTTCAGTCTCCCCCTTTGGAAAATTTTGACTAAAACAAATAATAATAAAATACAAAGAAAAAATCAGCAACAATACTGAAAAAACAACAGCAAAACAATCTCTTCATCATGTCAGGACATGTTTGACATCTTCCTCAGCAACCTCACATTCCTTCAGTGGAAATAGCAGTGGAAAAGGAGTAGAAAGTCTTGAACTCTTGACTGAACTAATCCACCACTACCCCTTTCCATTCATGTTCTCCAGAACCCTTCCTCCCAAGCTGCTAAACATTCTCCATCAAGAAGACCAATGGTGGCATAAGAGAACAATCTCTCGTTCCCTTATGTAACTCAGAATACAAGTCACAATTGTGTTCGTTAACTCAGGACACAAGTCATAAAGACTAGCATTCAACATCCATCTTGACATCCTGATAACCACCATACAAGAACATAACAAATACAGTTGGTGTGACAATAACTCCAAACACACCATCTGCACACACTCTTTCTCCCCCTTTTAGCCAAAAATTGAAAAATACAGCTCTCACAACACCACACCCACATATTATTCATCCAGACACAAAAGAACCCCATTAAAAAAATGAAAATACTCATATGCTGATGGAGGAGAAAATACGTTTCTTTAAATAGGGAGCTATGACAAAGATAGTAACAAACTATCTTTGAATAAAGAAACGTTCTTGGTCCAAGGTTTTTATGATAGGAGCAAAAACTTCTGTACCATTAAATATGGATCATCCAAAACAAACCTTGACCAGCTGACTTGTTTTCCAAAAATAAACAGACCAATAACAAACGCGCATGAATAAAGCTCGTCTTTCACACTTTACAGTCAACACTGTCCACACACAATCCTAGCTAGGCTCAGTACACACATGTTCTGAAACATGTTCTGACATCCAACCATATGTTGTCTGCTAGCAACACTACAACATGGTTCACAACCTCATCAGTATCCACAAATACACTGCATATAGTAGCTTTATTCCATAAGCCTTTTGGACACACAAGACACTCCTCATCCGGATCACACATATGGAAACACATAATAACTAAGCAATAAACATCAACCTGACAAATAATTTTCCATACTTAGTAGCACATGTCTCAACATGATGTGTAACATCACAGAACCTGGTTTAGGTACTACTCCCCCTTAATTTCACAAATCCAGCTGCACAGGATTGTAACACACACCCCTATCAAGGATAATCCATGCTTCTTTGCACTTTGATGAAAGGAAAACATAAGACGCATCTTCATGTCTTCAAGAGCTCACCCTTTGTTCAATTCACAATTGAACACATTCACTTCTTGTGCCAAAGAAAACCTAGTCCCTTCTTGGTTTGTTGTTACCACAAGCTACAGATGTAGACCATCTTCTTGCAATCAGGTCCTGGTACTAGTCCTTCACACACCATACAATCCATACACTATTCATCCAAACTAATTCTAACAAGATAATCAATTTATGAATATCCACATTCAGACTTCCAAGCTGTAACACCCCGTAATTTATTTTAACTCTCCGAATAATATTGTTTAATACAAATAAGATTTTCGGTTTATTCTAAGAAATTTTAATGAAAAACCATTTAGAGTAACTGGAAATTTAAGTTGGTTAACTAATATTATTTATGTCGAGGTTTTATTTAAATTAAGGATTAAGAGACATTTTTGGATACTCTCTATTTTTGGACCCATTGGTAAGAAATTTAAGTTTTATATATTTTATTTATATAGAAGGAAAAATAGAGAAAATAGTTAGTTAGTAAGAAAAAGAAGAAAAAGGAAAGGAAGAGAAGAAAAAGGAAAAGAAGAGAAGAAGAAGGAGAGAAAAACCCCAAAGCTTCAAATTCATCATTCTCAATCATTCGTTCGTCGAATCGACTCATTTCTTCTGTCAATCTTCATCTCTCGAGGTGGGTTCATAGTTAGATACTTTTGTTTTAGTTTTTGGTTGAGTTTTGAAGTTTATGAGTTTAGGGTTTTTGGTAGAAATCTTGAAAACAAATGATTTAAACGGTTAAAAACTCGATTAAACCTAACTATGTTACTCACATTATGCCTATGAATATGTTTAGTGTTGTTTCCTATGTTGGTTGGTGTTTTGGATGATTTTTGGCATGAAATGATAAGTTTCTCGTAAGCTGAGTTTTATGGAAAACGCAGAGCTCGCTCAGCGAGAAATGCAGGAGGTTCCTCGCTCAGCGAGCTGAACCCTCGCTCAGCGAGACCTGGAAGTTTCAGTTTTGTTTTTTGTTCATAACTTTTGATCCGGGCATCCGATTTTAGTGTTCCAAATATCGAATCGAAGCTAAAAATATTTACAAATTGATGATGCCAAAAGATGTTATTTTTACCCGACTTTTTCCCGACTTTTACCGACTTTTTCAAATGACCAAAACCTTGTTAATTGGAAAGTGTGAGTTAATGGAAATAAAGAAAGGTACGACTTGTGAGGTGTCTAGGTTTCCCTTAAGCTAAAGTGAATCATGAATTATGTATTGTTTTAAGGTCCTCTGTAAAGCCTTGATTAGGTCTCTTCGCTGTTACCTTGTGTTTCGCAAGAGCATCCATAAAGACTTGAGGTACTGGTTGATTAAATGAGGATTGTGGTCTGATTGAGTGTAGGTCTCAAGTCCTCCGTAAGGTCATGAGTAAGTCTTGATGTGGGTTGCCTTTAGTCCCACGTGAAGCATCCGTAAAAACTTGAGACGAGTGCTATACAAGTTATGTGTTAATTTTGAGTAAGTCTTGAGGTGGGTTACCTTTAGTCCCACATGAAGCATCCGTAAAGATTGAAGAGAGTGTTATGTTGAATCCTCCGTAAGGTCTTGAGTAAGCCTTGAGGTGGGTTGTCCTTAGTCCCACGTGAAGCATCCGTAAGGACTTGAGGTAGACGTTTCTCTTATTGTATATTGAGATCATGTGTGGATCTTAGTTCCCCTTTGTTATCGGTCCTTGTGTGAGTTGGTTTGTTGGAAACTTGTGAGATTTATTAGGGGCAAACCCTTAGATCCGAGAGAACTCTAAGATAGGGAACTCATTGAGATGTTTTATCTCACCATATGTTGATGTTGTTATTTCAGGTACCTCAGGTTCCGAAAAGGGTAAAGATAAGGCGATTTGATTATCTTTACTTGTTTGATGGCTTTGTCTCCCGCTGTGGACTTTTGAGATCTTCGAATCTAGTTCTTAGGCTTTTGTATTCTTTTGAACATCTTGTATAATTTATAGCCTTGTTTTAGTACCTTATGTTGTAGTGGCTATACTTATGCAATGTTTTGCTAAGAACTTATGTATTTCAATACCAAACTTGATTTTTATATATGAAAAATATGCTTTGAAGTATGTCTTTTTTATATATGGGTATTACAGTTGGTATCAGAGCAGGTCGTATCCTCGACCTAGCCTTGGAATATTATAAGTGTTTCCTTTCCGTTGATACATGTAATATCACTGTAGGACTAAATGTTATGTTTATGGTATTGAGCCTGATCAACTTAATCATGTTTTGATGACATTTAGGGATATGGCTGGTAGGCGTGGAACACGTGGTCGTCCTTGTGTCACTCCTCCTAGTAACGATTGAACGGGTGGTGACGGGAATACTCCTATGTTCCAATTCATGCAACAGATGCAGCAACAACAACATCAATTCATGCAGGAGATGATGCACCAAATGAATGGGGGTCTTCATCCTCATGTGGTTGCTCCTGGAGCTGGTGGTGTAACCTTCCGGGATTTCTTCCGCATGAATCCCCAGGAGTTCCATGGTGTTTTGGACCCAGTGAAGGCACATAAGTGGGTAGCGGGAATGAAGCGGATCTTTCAAATCGTGGTTTGTGGGGAAGAGGATAAGGTGACCTTTGCGTCACATATGTTGAAGGTTCCCGCTGCTAGGTGGTGGGAGAGTGCTTCAAACCTAATGATGGTACAAGGAGTTCCAAGAGTGTGGCATCAATTTAAGACAATTTTTATGGATAAGTATTTTCCAAGATCCTTGAGAACGCAAAAGGAGTTTGAGTTTCAACAATGAAGGCAAGGAAGCATGACTGTGGCCAGTTATGCTGAGAAGTTTGAGAACATGGTGGCCTACTCTAGGCAGGCTATGTATGCCCCTGATGAAAGGTGGAAAATTGACCAGTTCTTGTTTGGATTAAGGGCCGAAATCTCGCATAGTGTCTCACAACGAGAATTCACTACTTATTCCGAGATGTTGAGGCAATGCTATGTTGCCGAGCATAGTCTAAGGAAAGTGAAAACAGAAGCCAGTGTTGGGAGAGTGGTTCAAGGTGAGCGGGGAAGAGCCAATCAATCCTTTAGGCCGAGGCCTCAACCCTTCAAAGGAAAATAGGTGTCGAGTCCTAGATCTAGTGCTCCTCCGTTGTGCTCCAGGTGTCACAAGAACCATTTTGGAAGGTGTGAGCAGAATGGTGTAATTTGTTATCATTGTCAGAAGGAAGGACATGTTGCTAGGGATTGTCCACATAGAAAGAATCAGATTCAAGGGAGAGTGTATATTATGGATGCTAGAAAGACGAAAGGCGACAATTCTCTAATTGCGGGTAATTGTCTTATTAATGACATTCCTTGTCTTGTTTTATTTGATTGTGGAGATACGCATTCTTTTGTATCTTCTTGTTATGTAAAGCGACTCAGATTGAGAATTTTTCCCTTGTTTCCTCCTATGGTGGTTACTACCGCTATGGACGAAACCGTAGAAACACCCCTTATGTGTGAAAGTTGTACCTTATCGGTGGACGGTAGAACCTTCCAGATAGATCTTATTTGCTTCCCCCTCAATAAGGTTGATGTCATTTTGGGAATGGACTGGTTGTCTGCGAATTCTGTGTTTATTGGATGCGAAGAAAAGTTGATCCTTATTTCATCCGCAGAAGCCCCTCCGAAGGATGTGCTGACAAAAATCTTGGAAGGTACGGTTGGAATAGTAAACTTTTTATTTGAGAATGAGAAGTATGTTTTATTGGTCCTTACTAAGGAAGAGAGTAATGGCCCGCAAATTCTCAATATTCCAATAGTTTGTGAGTTTCCTGAAGTTTTTCCCGAGGATGTCACTTCCTTACCTCCGGTAAGATATGTTGAATTCTCAACTGACCCGATATCGGGGACGGCTCCTATATCTATTTCCCTTTATCATATGGCACCACTTGAGATAAAAGAATTTAAGGATCAATTAGAGGATTTGATGGCAAATCATTTTGTGAGACCAAGTGTTTCACTGTGGGGAGCTCCCATACAGATACCTCCTCTTCCAGATCAGGAGTAGGATCTAAACATGTGTGATATTACCATAATAGTTTAGCACCCAAACATCTATACAACCATCCCTTAGATAGCAGAATCATGCCTAATTTTGATGTGATGTTCTATCATGGGATAAGACATCATTCTAAGGAACACACAAAGAGATATACAGACAAGAGATAAGTTTGTTTAACACAATCTTCAGATCTCTAAAAAACCACTTCTCTTTACAGTGCCTTGAGTGGACTTGAAAAATAGTCTCCAAGTATCATTAGCACAGCTAACAGAAGCAGATAAACATATATCCCCAACACCATAGGATATATCTATAGAGAAGAGCAACCTTCTCAAACAAAAGGAGTTATCAGATAGATAAACAGCAAATACAAACTCCTCAAAACCTTCAAGTGTCACAAATTAGCCCTAACAATATCTCCAGGTGACACCAATAGCCATAGGTTTGAAAATAAATCAAACTTGTCACATCAATAGCACACCACTATGCTACCACAATAGAATAGTCCATACTCCACTTCTAGGGACCATTCACACAACAAACAACTTTTTAGTAGACCACTTCTACCTTAACCATGAACCAGGAAGTATCCCCCTTGGATCTCATCCAGAAACAGACTAGGATACCTGCTCTGATACCAATTGAAATTCTGGTATGACAGACTCAGATGTCGAATATGATGTTGAGACATCTTATCTGTTACATATTAACATGGCAAGGCACAAACAATAACACTTTTAAAATTTTGATATATCAGATTCAAACATTCTTCAGGATGTTTAGACATCTGATATGACATTTAGCACACATATTGCATAAAATAAACTGAAAAGCTATAAAGAACACATTCAAGTTGTTAACCTAGTTCGATGCTAACTCATCTACTCTGGGGGCTACCAAGCCAAGAAGGAAATCCACTATGTAGTTTCAATTCAAAGAATTCTTAGCAAACACCTACAGTTTATAGTCTTCTCACTTAATCACTACCCATGCAACTTCTACTTAGGAACTCCTAAATATGAGAAACCCATCCTCACTTCCAATCACCTCAGTGATGTCTCACAGTCCCAACAGTCAGTTGCTGATATTGACGACTCTCTACATACACCAATAATTCAAAATAGAAGCCACACTTCCATGACAACAACTTAGAGTTACTTACAAGCTTCCTCCAAGAACAATCCACCTCTTACTTAGCAGCTTCAAGGGTTACAAATATAAAAACCATAACATGTTTGGGCAGACAAAAGGACTCCTTGCTTAATGTTTTCTTTGTTTTGCAAAGATCCTGTACATAATACACTGCTGCTATATTTGTTTTACAAAATTAATGTCAATCCTAAAAGTACAGAACTTACAATCTCCCCTTTGGCAAATTTTGGCTAAAACAAATAATACAAAAAACAAACAAAAACAACAGCAAAGCTGAAAAAACAACAGCAAAAGCAACCTCTCCACTATGACATGGCATGTTGTTTGACATCTTCAATAGCTTCACAAAAACAACACCATTCACCTATTCTTTCAGTGGAAATAAAAATTCTTGAAGTCTTGGTCGAACCAATCCATTAAGACCTCTCTCCATTCAAGTTCCACAAAACCCTTCCTCCCAAGGTGATGAACATTCTCCATCTAGGTGACCAATGGTGGATTAAGAGAACAACCCCTCATTGCCTTATGTAACTCAGAATGCAAGTCATAATTATGTTCAACAACTCAGGACACAAGTCATACAGACTTCAATTCAACATCCATCTTGACATCCTGGTAACCACCATACAGGATCATAGCAGATGCAACTGCTGTGACAACAACTCCAAGCACATCATCTTCACACACTCTTTATCCCCCTTTTTAGCTGAAACTTGGCAAATACATCGCTCACAACACCATACCCATGCATTATTCACCCAAACACAAAAGTATCCCATTAGAAGAAAATATGAAAAATACTCACATGCTGAAGGAGGAGAAATACACTTCTATAAATATGGATCAAGTACATAGATAGTAACAAACTATCCTTGAATAAAGAAGCGTTCTTGGTCCAAGATCTTTATGATAGGAGCAAAAACTTTTACACCATTAAATGAGGATCGCAAAAAAACAGACCTTGACCAGCTGACTTGCTCTCCCAAAATAAACGACCCAATAACAAACATGCATGAATAAACCATGTTTCACACTTTTCTACTAGTGCCATCCACAAATACTCCTAAGTAGGAAACAATACACTTGTTTTGAAACATGTTCTAACATCCAACCATATACTGTCTGCTAGCAGTGCAATAGTATGTCTCACACCTCTTTAAGAATCCAACATAAACTGCAGATAGCAACTTTATTCCATAAGCGTATTGGATACACTAGACACTCCTCATCTGGATCACAAGGACATACACATCACGACTAAGTAATAAATGTTATAAACAAAAATACCATACTTAGTATGTCACAACATGATATGTAACATCACATAACCCGATTAAGGTACTACTCCCCCTTAACTTCATAAAACCAGATGTACAGAATTGTAACACACTCCCCCTATCAAGGATACTCCATGCTTCTCTGCACTTAATGAAAGGAAATCATAAGACGCATCTTCATGTCTTCAAGAGCTCACCCTTTGTTCAATTCCCAATTGAACACATTCACATCTTGTACCAAAGCAAACCTGATCCCTTCTTGGTTTGTTGCTACCTCAAACTACGCAAGTTGAATGTCTTCTAGCATGCAAGTTTTGACACTAAGCCTTCACACACCAAAGGCCATACAATCAAGATAAAACACATCCAAACTAACTATGACATTAGAATGAATGTCCACAATTAGACTTCCAAGCTATCAATACCTGATCTACTTATGTCTACTCTACATATTTCTTCTAGACAGATCATCTACTTCATCGTCTCCCATATAGATTATGTAGGCTAAAAATAGTAATCCAAGAACTGAAAATCTTCACCAAAACTGTACCACCAACTTGAATCACAAATCCAGAAAGAGAGATAAAATCTCATCCACCTTTAAGAAGAACAAATCTCCTTGAGTCTTCAACTCATCACTCTTCTTCCTAAGAGCAACTTGTTCCAAGACAATCCTCAAGACCAACCAGCTGCCACACTCTAATTATCTTGATTCTTCTAATCCAATATAGATATCAACCAATTGCCACAGTTTGATCACATCCTTTATGAATCCTCATATGAAAAAGCCAATTGCCACACTTGTCTTCTTCACGTATATTAGAAGTCTTCCAAAGATATCCTGATAAATAAAGTTGATCTTCAGTAGGTTGTCAAGATAACACACCTTTTGAAGCATTCAATTCCTATAGATAATTCTATCTTAAATTGATGTGCCACATCACCAATTTAGACTCTGATGTTAAATAGATGTTAGAACATTGATAGGCCATATCCAACTGTTAAATTCAGCTCCTTCTTCTGTCACTTGAAAGAACCTCCTTCCTTAACACAACAAGAGTTCCATGCTCTCATAGACTTGATTCATCCACCAAGTTTGAGTAGAAAACCTCCATTCATTTGATTCTGCAGAAATTCCTATCAATATCATATATTGTTAAGAAACTCCCACTGTTTTCTCCAAAGTCTTCAAACCTGCCACTGTCTGAATCTTTAGAAGGAATAGTTAAGAACTACACCTTGTAGATATACCAAGGATGACATTTTTCCTTGAGTAAAGAAATATTCCCAAAGTCCTGATGATTTATCAATTATAACTTCATGATAATATACACCTTCCTTAACTCCCCCTTTCAAGAACAACCAAAGCTCCTTCTGAGGATGAACATTAGTTAATCAGTACACTTTCTGAACTATAAGATTCAGACTGCAGATATGCATAATTCTTAGATAAATACTAAGTCTCCCATCAAAGTATCTACCTTTATGCATCCTATAAACAATAGACAAATACCAAGTCTCCCGTCAAGGTATTTACTATTGGTCATATAAGATTACCTTCTAACATAAGGCAGGACATGTAATCTGACTTCTTCTTCTTCTGCAGGCATCTGACACTTTCTGAGATGATGTTCTAACATTCTTTCAGACATCAATATCAGTCACAACTTCACAGATTACTATGGTTCTGAAGACAACCATCATAGTAATCCATACACATGTAGGGGAACACAAGAGAATCAGCCATCAATAGTTGAACAGATCAAAATACAGACATATATAGCAGCTAGAACACAAACTTCTCCTTCAGACTCAGTACCTTGACAAACGTAAATGTATTGTCGGCAAAAATGATGGAACCCACCAACATAATCATATACACCCTGGTCACACAATCTCATATACCAGCAGATCGATGATGTGTGAATAAGTCATACACCCAATCCAACTTATAATAAGCACATCTGCATGAACGAACACATGATATTACCTCACTAAATGACACTCTTAAGTAATAAACATCAAGTTCTTCAGTGACATATTGAGGGGTATATAACACACCCCTGTGGGCAGGTAAAGTGGGCAGGAGACTTCGTCCATTGTAATGCTCATCTCACCGAATGACATGTGAAATGAATATGTTTATGGACGTCATCTCTCTATAAATGTTGATACCGGGTTTGTATTTATCTTCGTCAAACTAGTTCTCTAGATATAAGATAGACTAGGCCGAGTTATCCAACTCTCCATCTCTGGTGGGTCACAATGAGGAACTATTCCTGTAAGCTTGGTCCCATGACCAACAACTTTTAGCTCTTTCTTTTGACCTCTCCTAGAAAAATTAAAAGTATACATATTATAAAACCCAAAATTAAATTTTAACCAAAATAAATTAAATGTCATTTACTAACCTCACCAAACCACAAATGGTGAGTGATCAGTGCATGTTGATTCACATTTCTCTATGTTTGTACTAAAGCATTTTTATGGTTTGTGTTGGTTGTTTTTCCATTTTATGATATTCTTATATTTCATTTCAATTTCATCCTTATTTAATTTTCATATTTTATTTTCAGCATTAACAGTTTTTAATAAAAAATCATAACTGGAGCTACGAGAATCGACTTGAGGTGTTCTACCAGTCGATGGAAAACTGAGACAGAGAGCTGCAACTTTTATCTTTTTGCAAAAAGCTTATTCGAAGTGCAGGAAGCTTGAATAATTCATTGATGTTCAGATAGTAGAAACATTTAGTTTTGACACGCTTTTGGGTCGAGTTTTTATGTGTTTAACCCGGTTGGGTTATGACCCAAATTTCTTGTTTTCAAGTATACCTAGAGTAGCTGCGTTACTGTTCATTTGGAACCTTCGACCTTCTATTGATGATTTTTCCTTATGCTTTTATGATTCCCATGAAGAACTAAACATTTGGTTGATCTGCTCTAACCGTATCTCCGTTATGTAATACCTCAAAATTTGCCCTCATATTATTACCTTTATTGGCATATCATTTTGCATTCATCTGCGTTTCTCACTAATCATAAGCAGCATGCTATAGCATTTCATTGTCTTCATAAGGTATGAGATCAGTGTCTCCTGAAGGATCAGTCTATTCCACTAGTTTGGGTTTTTTCTACCTCAATGGATCTGGTTATAGGGATCACGGAATTAGGGTCTGGTACTCATATCTATCAGTTGAATTCGAGGAATTCCATCATTTGCTTGCAGAGCTAATCAGGGTTTCACGGCAGAGGACTGTTGGTTGGTGGTACAAGAGATCAAGGTACAGGTCCTTATGGTGATCAGGGTATTGTGGTTGCAATATGAGTGAGGTTGGGATTTGGAGGTTAGGTTTAGATTTTCCAGTTGGCCTAAAGTTGTTTATGCAAGTCATTGGGATTTCTACAATCTTTCCTTTATCCACATTTTGTTCAACATCCAAATTACACCCGTATACCTTGTGGTAGTTCATTGTCCGCATTAAGCATAAGTCAAGCCTAAAGTTCCACTCTGCATATTTCTTAAGATCCATTGGTCTAGTCTAACTTCCAAGTGTCCGTATCCGTTTGAATTTTACACCCATTTGTCCAATTTTTCAAGTCCTATTCATTTTTCGATCAATCATTCAAATAAATTTATAAACCTCTTTCCAAAGTTCAAGGGTCCATACCGATTAATTATATTGTTACCATCATTTTTAACTCTATTAAATTACTCCTTTGGGCCTCATATTTGTCAAAACAAAATAAAATAAATGCCAAGATCCATTACTACAATAACATGCTGTCAGTTATTTTGATTGTTAAGTCTCTCTTGTTAGAAAAAATATAGAAATGGCAAGCAAACAAAGTTTCTATTATTTCAAATTTGACTAATTAAATAACTTTTAAATGATCACAGTCTTGGTAATAAGTCATGTGATAAATAAATTAGCACAACAAAGGTAAAACCAATGTCAAACAGCAAATTTGGCTTTCTGCCTGAGATGAGATGTCTTGAGTATTTTAGCTGAAAACTAGCTCGTTCTAGAATCTAGCTTAGGCATAATGGTTCAAACTTGCTTCTTTCTTTGCTTGGACTTGAATTTTACCTTCATTAAAGTCATCGTGGTTCATCTCTGTTGCATCACGGTGTAGAGCCGACATGCCAGCCTCAACATAGACAACCTTCAGTTGTGCTCCATTGAAATCATCTGTGGACCGAGCTAGCTCTTCAAAGTTTACATCAGGGTGAATGTTTATCTTCCTTGAATGGATTCGAGATCTTGCTTCTTCAGTTGGATGTGAAAACTCAATTTCACGGTCCAATCTACCAGAATGCAGGAGAGCAGGATCAAGAATATTTGCACGATTGGTTGCTGCCACCACCTTAATCCAGCCATCACTACTAAAACCATCAAGCTGGTTCAACAATCCTAATGATGACCGCCCTTTTTGCAATCTGAAATGCATCACAAACAAGTTTATTCCATCTCCTGTGAACATCATCATCATGAGGACCTGCGATGTTCAACACCAACAACAATTGGGTAAAAAAAAAAACAGAATCAGGAAGAAGATAGAGAAAATGATTAGCTTACTATTGTGATTCTTTTGATTGCTATTTTCTAGAAAATATTTGATGGGTTGCAGCACTATCGGTGCTGATATTGCGTCTTCGATTGAAATTGGGTGGCCTTACAATGTTAGACATGTTGCTCATGTTACTTGTGATCGGTTTCATGGCTTTCTTTGGTTGCCTGTTGAGTTTGAACCTGAAGTTCCAAGAGGACTTCCTAATGCTAGCACAAGCGTTGCTAGTGTTTCGGCCTCTGCATCAATTTTTAGGAGATCTTCATCATCCGAATTTGTTCCTCAAATCCCAGCTTTGTATCTGCAGTTTATAAGGAAAAAACAGAACCAGGATTAGGTGAGCATGAAAGATGAGAGGCATAGGATTATAACTCAAAACAGAAAATCAAAATAACCAGCTCATAACCGAAAACACAACAAATTTTTTTACCATTTTAACAGAATTCCATAACCTATAACTGATCCTAACAGAGAGTAACAGAGAGTAACAGAAGGGGTAACAGAATTGAAATTGGTTTTCTTACCTGAAGTTTCCAGAATCATCTCCAATTCTGCTATAAATCAGAGGCATCCCACTCTATCATTTCTTCTTGACAAAAACTTCATAAAATTCTACACAACTTTCAATCTTTTCCATAATTTTTCCTCCTTCACCATCTCACACATCTTCCAAATCCTTCAACCAAACCTTCAACAATCTTCCCTCTCGATCTACAGAGCCATCTTCATCATCAATAGCCTTCATACCTTCAATCAGCAAGAATTCAGAACCTGCAATCCACCGCAAATTCATTAAAATCTCGACGACACGTTTCAGGACGCGGTTCACTGCAAGTTCAACAACGATGACAGAAACAAAAGTGTAAGCATCGAAGCAAATAGAATTGACACGGAATTTACCTGAGTCCTCTCACGTTCTAAGTGCTGCTTCGTTTTCTTCATCACTCATCAATCTTCTTCAAAGAACGTACCATCGACATTGCTTCTACATTCAACTCTCTGCAAATCCACCGATAGATTCATCAGCAACGAATCATCACCATCACTAATTTGCAAAATATGTCATCGATAACCACAACAATTTCAGATATCAGCAAAGAGCAGAGAAAGAAAGGATGAAATTGAACCGTACCTGGACGCGTATTTGTCGTATCGTTGTTAATCAGAGGCGGAATAATTGCCACGACAACTTCACGGATACGAATTCCACGGCTTCGATTTGCAAGGTACGATTCTGAATTGTTTTCACAGTAAAGGTTGTAATGGTATAGGCGATGTTGACCAAGATTCTTGATTGAGTTTTGAAGCTCGGTGTGTGGTTAGAGTTAGGCTAGGATAGTCCTGATTGGATTTGACGTTTCGTCGTCGGTAATTTAGTTTCAATATGAGATTGGTGACGGCATTAGGTTGTGGCCGAGGAGAGGGTTTAGATTGAGGGGTTTGTTCGGAGAATCCCCGATCATCACTTGCAATTGGTTTTGATGTCGAGTTTGAAGGAGATGATGGGAGGAAGGCGAAGGTCAGGCGGGGGGTTAGGAGTTTCTCCGGTGGCGTTAGGGGTTGAAGAAGATGGATATGATAGGTTTTCGGCGGCGGGAGTCTTTGAAGAGATGAAGAAGGGGATGAAACCAAAGATGGCGGCGAGGGTTAGAGAAAGAGGAAAATGATAATTAGGGTTAGATGTTTTCCTTTTTGTTTTTATTATTAAGAATTCAGTGGATTATTTTTTATGTTAATTAACAATAATCAAAATTGAATTATCATAAGTTCTACTAATCTATAATAAACCATTAATTCTTTTTTTAATTTTCTTGATTATAGATCTTGGGCTTATATTCTTTACTACTCACACCCCCATCTTGGGCCCATATTAGAAAACAAATTGGAAAAACACGCTAACTGCACCCCTTTTATTCCTGCGAATTTGGGCTTACCTTCTGTTCTTGCTATTGACACCCTTTATCAGGCCCATTTAGGAAAATAAACTAAAAAGATATGTTGTCCACACCCCTTCTCATTTCCTGCAGATTGGGCCCTCACCCACTGTTAAAGGGCCCATTAGAAAATAGATATAGAATATTTCTAAATTCACCCCTTTGTTATTTTATTTTTATAATTTAATTTAAGTTAATCATGGTTAGAATCAAATATATAAAAAATAATAAAAAGCATGAGAAATTTCTATAAAAATTAAGGTAGCTTAATAAATCAATTTAGAAATTTGTGACATTTTTATTTTCTGAAATTTGTTTATTTTTGAATTAATTATGAATTTTTCTATTAATTAGTTTTATTGAATTTCTATTAATTATGCTTAATTTTGTTTATTTTATTTAAATAGCTTCTAACCACTTTTTTGAGCCATTCTTTTTTCTATAATTAAAAGACTCATAATAGTTCTTAGGATTTTTTTTTAGTGGATTTTTAGGAATTTTTATCTTAGGTTTTGGTGATAAAATCCTTAGGAAATAATAATTAAATCTTAGCTGAAATTAAATAATTTTTTAGGCATAGGAAAAATAAGTATTTTTAGAATCCCTCTTAGTATACTATTTTAGATAGTGTTAGGATCATATGGTTTAAGTTTCATATTTTTTCTAGAAGTTTAGTATTTTTTTAGAATATTAGTTTAGGCCTAGTTATGCATAATTCCCTTAGGTTAGGCCATTAGAAAAAGTAATGTTCAATCAAAAAAAACAATAATAGTCTAGATTAGATTTAGCATTTAAATTTAACATTAGACTTAGGTTTAGTTTAATTTGTTTTAGGATGAATATTAAGTTTGACCTAGAGTTAGAACTTAGTATAAAATTCATTTCCATATAGAAATAGAATAAATAAATAAGACTATTTATTATTCATGCCTTTAAGGCATTTTTAGAATATTATTTCTCATAGTTGATTTCATTGTTTTGCCTTATTTTTATTGTTACAACTTTAATAGGATTCCCCATTTGTTCTTAGAATCAACTTAACTTCATTAAGAAGTAAGTTGAATTCTAATAGTTTTAAGTTTCCATTAGGAGTAGAAAACTTCACTAACCATTAGGACCACTTTGTAAATAAATAAACAAAAATAGGATTGAGTCTTAGTCCTTTAGATTTTTCCTTTTGCAATTTGAGTCATTCTCTTCTTATCTTCAAACAAAATCCAAAAACACTTAACAAATAAATGAATGATTCCTTGTGTATAGCCTTATTCCATGAAGCACTTGCATTCATTCCATCTTGGAGTGGTGTAAGCTTGTTTATCATGATGCACAAGTCTCATCAAGGAGTTGTTCACAAAGAAAAGCTTAAAAATACTTCTTCACAAAAGCAACAAAAACACTTAATAAAGTTCAACAAGCTAGTGAACTTAAACCCTAATCCTAGGAAACCAGTCTTGGATAAATTCTCCTTGCTGGGTATGCTTGTTCTATTATTCCATCTTGGAATGTAGAATCAAGTGTACATTCCATGGAAAAGAGTTTGAATTCACTTCCTTGTGCCAAATTCATACAAAACTCATAAAAGACAAAAACACAATAAGCGACTATCCTGCGGGAACTTCTCTTCTTATCTCATTCACTCACAACGCGAACTCGCGGCGACTTGTCACACATGCAAGACGGCAAACGCACTCGTACCAGACGAGCCTGCAACACCTGAGCATAGACATACGCAGTTCCAGCTGTAAAAAACACAAACAAACAGTTCCCGCCTAGGTTAGGCGAACTACGTCGACTCTGATCCTCATTATCCCGATGAGGTACGTAGGCAGCGGGGTAGGGCCCGTTCGAGCACATTCTTTATTTTCCCTACATTTCCCTCTTTCTTTTCATTC
Source organism: Lathyrus aphaca (assembly GCA_963966055.1). Taxonomy (NCBI): domain Eukaryota; kingdom Viridiplantae; phylum Streptophyta; class Magnoliopsida; order Fabales; family Fabaceae; genus Lathyrus; species Lathyrus aphaca. The sequence continues at coordinate 19,944,932 of OZ014525.1, forward strand.
TCTTTTCTTATTCCTTTCTCATTTCAGTTCCTTTTTCATTCCATTTCCAGTTAGCGGTTCATTTATTCAGCAGCATATTATTTTTCTCACCCTTTGAAATCAAACAAGCAAGCGTGGATCCCGTCGGGTAAGACGGACGGATTGGGGTGCTAATACCTTCTCAATTCGTAACCGACTCCCGAACTCAGATCTTTGGTTCGCAAGGCCTTGTCCTTTCCTTCTTCCTCAGGTTTGTGCAACATTACCTTTCCCATTCATTCGGGATAAAAATGTCTGGCTGGCGACTCTAACCTTTCCGCGCCACTTTCGCGTTTGTACTAGGATGAAAATCCCGGGAGCGACAGCTGGCGACTCTGCTGGGGAATAACCTGATTCTTCCGGTTTCCCTTGTAGAGTCAATCCTAGCGCCTGTTTGGTTTTGTTTCTTTGGGTGTTTATTTGTTTGTTGTTTTGTGCTTTAGTTTAGCTTTATTGTTTTTATTTACAGTTCTACTTTACAACTTTACTTTATCGCATTTATTTACCGCTTTCAGTATTTTATTTTCCATGCATCATGTTATACTGGACTGTCTGGCTGTGTTGGTTTTCATTTTTTCTGTGGGATGGGGTTACTGTGAGATGAGCTCGTAACCGGGGCTCGAGTGCACCCTAGGACTTAGAGTGGTTCCACTTTGGCTTCATGGCATCTTGCTATGTTGGTAGTAGTGAGTTCCACACCTTGACTTGCGACCTTCTCGGGAATGTATTGATACCAGAATCTTTCTGGGTTGATGCGCTACCTTGATAGTTATGTGCAGTCAGGGGACCGATCATTGAGAACCTTTGTGGAAACATCCCTCTCCAGTGATGACAGTGGCATACCACATTTGTTGGCAAACCCACTCGCATCCGAGGGCCCACTGGGAACTCGCATAGGATGGCCTGGTTCTCTCATAGGAATCCAGTCAAAGCAAACTGTTCGTATGACGGTAGTATTGTACCCTTCGGGATGAATGTACTATTGTTTCTCGATTCAGTGCTTGAAGCTGAGGACTTATGAGGGATGCTTGTTTCCTTGGACTCAGCTGAGGCCTCCCTGAGTAGTACATAATGCCAAACCGATTCCCTGATTTGGTCATGAGCCATTTCTCGGAAATGGTGAACGTATTATTGCTATTCGGCTTTGAGAGTCCGTGATGTTGACCCGAGTAGCACACCCGTGAGATTGGGAGGGGTTTACAGGTTTGCAGGAACCCTAAACTTCAACATACCCACTTTGCCAGTATTGTTCAGTGTTTTATGGTTCTTTGATTTTGAGATTCGGGATTTCTATTTAGAGAAATTGTTACTGTAATTACCATGGTGACTCTGATATTGTGACTGTTATTATGACTCTCCACAGACACTTGGCTCGTTGTTCAACTTCAACACCATCGGTGACTATTCTATTATGTGATCCAGTTCTACAGTTATTGAGTTCTCAGTTATGAGGTTCTGTACAGAGATGGTGCTGCTATTATGGTTCTATTCATACAGTTGGTTCACTACTCAACACCAACATCAGACCGTTGATCACATGCCTGTTGCATACATGACATCATAGCATTTCTGCATACATGTTCAGTTATTTCTGAGGATCACATATCTGAATCATGCTGTTGGATTTTTCTGTGTCAAAACTTGAATCAAAGCAGATAGATTCCTCAGAAATAATTGAACATGGCATTTGCATACATCCTTGCATTCTTGATAGGTGTTCAGGGACAAATTCTTTTCCTGACTTGATTTCTCATCAGAATGGACAACTTGAATCACAATCATCAAGGTATATATTTGAAGCAACTTCGGGCGGAGGTAACCGAAAGGAAGACCCAACTGGGGCAATTCAGGCAAAGGTGCAAGCTTTATTTCAGAACCAGAAACTGTTGAAAGAGGAAGTCAACCAGATGAAGACTCAGATGAGCCGGTTATGGAAATCCTGAATGTGGTGTCAAGGAAATGAAGCTATTTTCATCCCTATTGAGGGGAACTACGCTGCTCTGATTCTCCATTGGTTAATGGAGATACGTAGGCAGGAGATCGTGCAAGATCTTTCCGAGCAACCTTATTTATCAACTTCATTTATCAACTTCTTCCCTTCAGATGTCGTTTGTCAGGATCCAATTTCAGCTTCCCAAGAGAGTCCTAAGGGCAGAGCATAAGGGTAAAGGCCAGAACAACTTGAGAAGAAGTTTGATCATATTCTGAGGTAGTACACGCAACAAGTTTCCTCATTTGCTCAGATTCAAGCTGGTTGAGCTAATTGCATCAGGATCATCTCCGACAAAGCTTCCTTTGGAGTTTCAATGCCAAGTATGATTACCATTTTGGGGCACTTGGTCGTTTAATTGAAGATTGCAAGTCTTTCAGAGGAAAAGGTGAAGACAAGGTCCCGAATTTGATTGACTCCAAGACTATTACGTTCACGCCAGGTAAAAGTGAGGATGTGGCACCAAAGCAGTAATGATATGAATATCCAGATTTCTGACTGTTGAAAGTTTCCAAGAGCAATAAGTCCATACGGAGTCAAGCCTCCTCAATAATGGTAACCACAATGTAAAGGCTAGATGCAAGTACCACTCAAGGGCATTTAAGCATACCGTTTGACAACTGTCATGCGTTCAGGCACAAGGTTCAAGATTTGATCGACTTAAAGGTCATCGTACCAGAAAGTCTACTCACATATTGAAGTCTCCTCATCAAATGGGTCTCTCAATATGCAAAGGCATCTTCAGAAGCAATAATTCCATACGGAGTCAAGTCTCCTCAATGACGGCAATGTTCAGCTTCTTTACTGCATTTTTCATTTGTAGTTTATATTGTTTGTTTAAACATTTGTATGCATGCATGAAACTTATTTGTTTTTGAATGTTAATCATAATATAACGCACATGTTTTTCTTGAAGTAATCCATTCGTATTCACTCATGATTTTGTGTATGTGCATTGCAATACCAACTGTTGTGCTTAAACTCTATCAGGGAGGATGGCGAAATGAAAATGCATGAATCTCTAATTGTGTGCTTTTGAGAAAGACCTTGTTGACGATGTACAGGCATTGTTTCAAATCCTAAACACCGGAGATATAAGGGAGATAGACCCTCGCCAACCCATTTGAGCCTTGAAGTAGGAGTTTCTTTTTGCATGAAAAAACCCTCGCACTTAACCCAGGGGCAGGGTAGGCGTCAGTTAGTTTGACCGAGCATTCAAATTTCAAAAAGGAGTGCAAATCTGAGGATCCATTACCTTTCGTTGTACCAAATCAAGAGGTCCAATGACCAGAAACCACAATGGTTATCCCAATCAAGAGGTCCAAAGACCGGAGACCACAATGGTTATTCATCAACAACAAAGGAGTGAGACAATCACGACCCTCGCAAAGCATTCAAGACAAACAGTGTCACACGATTTGTTCAAAAAAAAAGAATTGAAAAAAAAAATGAATGAGAAAGCCCGCTAAGTCGAAACTTGAAAACAAGCGACTTAGGCAAAAATTAGGGCATCCCGCTGGACTTCACAATCAAAGATTCACAAGAATCAGTCCAGGCAAAAGTTAGGGATAAGCAAAATAATGCAAAAGCGAAAGACGAAAAGGATTACACAAGAAAGATCCTTGAACAAGAACAAAGTCGTGTGATACAGACACGAAAGACGAAGGGATGACTGACTCCAAACAACAACCTGAGTGGTGCTTAAACCGTTAGTGTAATTGGTTCCTCAATCATCACAAAACCCCTTTTCGAAAGGTGAGCGCTTGTGAAAGCTAGCTGAAAATAGGAATGGAGAACATCACGAAGATAGGTGGGCACAAATAAACTTCGAGCCTATATCCTTTGTTCCTATAACCGTTAACCAGGCCACAATACAACCCTCAAAAGTCCTAACTGAAACAGGGTTATTTCAAGAGCGTACTACCACAAGATCGCATTCCTGACTCCTATGAGTTGTGCTAAAAGTTCTTTGTTGGTGTTGCATGTTTTCTATTATTCAAAAAAATTAATGTCGTATCTTAACCAGTGATCCGCTCACAAAGGTTGGCGACATCTTTTTACAGTAAAACTTCAAGATTAACATGTGTGTTGCATTAGAATTTTCATTCTTAGAATAAACATTTTCTGCTTGCATATATTTGTTGGGCATCATAAAAATTCACATACGAAACTTCAGTCCAGAAGCTTAATCTTGCCAAGTTGAGAAGTCTGAAACTTCCGAAGGACAATCTGTCGAGGTGCACTTTTTAAGAAAACTCCATCGAGTAGGGACTTTCCCAACATTCCTGGTAAGAGCCAACTAATCCGGGGCAATCATGTCGAGCAATCTCTTCAAAATTCAGCCAAGCTGGGGCAATCACTTCGAGATTCAAATCTCTCAAAGAGCCATTAGGCGGAAGCATTATTCAAATTTCAGCCAAACTGGGGCAATTACTTCGAGATCCAATCTCTCAAAGAACAATTGATCTGGGTGTTTTCTTCAAAGCAGTCATTCAGAGGTGATCACTTCAAGACTTGTACTGGAGCAGGCCACCACAAGAGCATGAGAAGTCATTCTTTCCTGAAGACGGTCAATCCAAAGCACCTACCCAAGGTTCAAAATACTAGGACACTATCTCACAGTGATATGAGGCTTTTCATGAATCCTTGTGAGGCAAATTCTTGCACAGACCATGCAGTCCGGGGCAGTTATTTCGAGATTCGACGAATCTCTCCAAGAGTTTGAAGACACTGAGGCATTTCATATGCCATGTTTTCTGTAAAATCCTCTTGAGACATTTACTTCTGACGAACCTTTCATATGAGGCGAGTCGAAAATTGCAAAGAACCATTGTTCACTCATGATTAGTCGGCAACCTATCAACCCAGGGCTAGGGGCAAAGCCGTTGTCAGCATAAATCTTCAAGAGTTATTTCATCAGCAAGCTTCATTGATCAAAATTCCTTAGCAAGTCTCATTAGACAATCCCTTCTCCAGTAGTGCGGAAAATGGAAGATTACTTTTTGAGCTGAAGGATATCATCGTCTCTCATCCCCGGCATGAGACGCCTTACATCTCTCATTCCCAACATGAGAGGATTTATCTTTTATCCCCAGCAAGTGGCAACTTGAGCTCTTATCTTCAGCGGGAAGCTTTATCATTGACATTATCTGTCATCCCCAGTAATGTGGAAGTCGAAATTTCTCCCAGCAAGGTAGCAGAAGGTGGGTGTTATCCCCAAGCAGGAGTTTCCCTTCAAACAGGGGCAATTCTCAGCAGTATAAGGAGTGTCTTGCCTCCCTAGCAATTGCTTCCTCAGCAGTATCATACCTTGGGTTCTCAGCCAAGTCAAGAAGGTCCTCACTTCCCCGTCAGAGTTCAAGAGGAGTCCATCTCCAGCAGGGTCTTGGCTCTCCAATCTCAAAGTCCAATTTATTTTTGGCAATGGCGGCAGTTCAAAGCCGGTGTATCATTGACAGCCTTCCCCGCAAAGTTGTCTTCTTCTCACAAAGATCAATCAGATCAATGCAGTGATCATCAGTTCCTCCCAGTCAAGCCATCAGGGATATCTATTATCTCCTCATCGGGAGACCCCTTTGCATTTGCATTTGCATCCAATAATCATCATTACATTTGCATCCTCCAAAGCGTAGCATTTCCATCATCATGGAGCATTACGCCATAAATCCAAACATATGCATACCAGCATGGGCCAGTTTTGAGGTATATTACATAAGACCCGTTACATCTCCAATCAGATTGAAGTGTTACCCACAGAAGGCAACTTCGTTTCCCAGGGTGGTTACTTCTACCATGTCTTGTTGTTATCCCCGGTTGAGTCTTGTTTCAGTACAACAGTCTCATTTGTTCGCGTCTCCGTTTCAGTACAATGGTCGCGTCTTGGGCTCTCGTTTAAGTACAACGATCCCGTTCCTTCCGAGTCTCCATTTAAGTACAATGGTCTCGTCTTTGAGTCTTGTTTCAGTACAACAGTCTCATTTGTTCGCGTCTCCGTTTCAGTACAATGGTCGCGTCTTGGGCTCTCGTTTAAGTACAACGATCCCGTTCCTTCCGAGTCTCCATTTAAGTACAATGGTCTCGTCTTTGAGTCTTGTTTCAGTACAACAGTCTCATTTTGTTCGCGTCTCCGTTTCAGTACAATGGTCGCGTCTTGGGCTCTCGTTTAAGTACAACGATCCCGTTCCTTCCGAGTCTCCATTTAAGTACAATGGTCTCGTCTTTGAGTCTTGTTTCAGTACAACAGTCTCATTTTGTTCGCGTCTCCGTTTCAGTACAATGGTCGCGTCTTGGGCTCTCGTTTAAGTACAACGATCCCGTTCCTTCCGAGTCTCCATTTAAGTACAATGGTCTCGTCTTTGAGTCTTGTTTCAGTACAACAGTCTCATTTGTTCGCGTCTCCGTTTCAGTACAATGGTCGCGTCTTGGGCTCTCGTTTAAGTACAACGATCCCGTTCCTTCCGAGTCTCCATTTAAGTACAATGGTCTCGTCTTTGAGTCTTGTTTCAGTACAACAGTCTCATTTCTTCGTGTCTCCGTTTCAGTACAACGGTCGCGTCTCAGGTTATCATTTAAGTACAATGATTCTCGTTTTTCTTGGTTATGGATCGGTTGATACCATCTCCATGTTAGATCGGTTGATCTTATTTGAGTCATGAATCGGTTGATATCATTTCTCTTCGAGTTGTAAATCGGATGATATTACATTCTCGCTTTCCGGGTTGGATCGGTCGATACCATTTTCGTGTTAGATCCGAGGATTTTTTGATTTGTCATTCGAGGATGACATTTCTTTTCTTCAAGTCCTTCTGCGGTTGGTTTTGTTGTTGTGGCTATTATTCGAGGATAGTAGTTCACTTTTTGAGCTTATTGATCGAGGTCAGTTTGTCTCTTTTGCAAAGTCTGTCTGAGGTCAGCTTTGTGTTTGGTTATCAGTCGAGGCTGGTATACCTTCGCGTCTCCATTTTAGGATGGTTTCGTGTTAGATCCGAGGATCTTTTGATTTGTCATTCGAGGATGACATTTCTTTTCTTCAAGTCCTTCTGCGGTTGGTCTTGTTGTTGTGGCTATTATTCGAGGATAGTAGTTCACTTTTTGAGCTTATTGATCGAGGTCAGTTTGTCTCTTTTGCAAAGTCTGTCTGAGGTCAGCTTTGTGTTTGGTTATCAGTCGAGGCTGGTATACCTTCGCGTCTCCATTCGAGGATGGTTTCGTGTTAGATCCGAGGATCTTTTGGATTGGCATCTGAGGATGGCGTTCTTTTCTTCAAGTCCTTCTGCGGTTGGTCTTGTTTTTGTTTTTGTGTGGCTATTATTCGAGGATAGTAGTTCACTTTTTGAGCTTATTGACTGAGGTCAGTTTGTTTCATTTGCAAAGTCTGTCCGAGGTCAGTCTTTGTTGCTGATGGTTATCGCCTGCGGCCGATATACTATCGTGTTTCTATTCCAGGATGGTTTTAGTATTGAATTCAAGGATCTCCTGTGAGTTGTCGTTCGAGGATGGCATTCATCCTATCATATTTTCACCTGGTCTTATGTTCCGCTACCTATTCAGAGGTCAAAATCAGAAAATATATAAATAAATAAATGGGCAGATGATATTTCTGTTGCCCTCAGTGTGCAAATTTTCAGGTTTTATTCGAGTATTCAATCACTCCATACCTTGAACGTCTAAAAGCTGTCGCAATTATTCGTTCAGGTCTGCAAATGATTGAATAGGGGCAGCTGTAATACCTCAAAATTTGCCCTCATATTATTACCTTTATTGGCATATCATTTTGCATTCATCTGCGTTTCTCACTAATCATAAGCAGCATGCTATAGCATTTCATTGTCTTCATAAGGTATGAGATCAGTGTCTCCTGAAGGATCAGTCTATTCCACTAGTTTGGGTTTTTTCTACCTCAATGGATCTGGTTATAGGGATCACGGAATTAGGGTCTGGTACTCATATCTATCAGATGAATTCGAGGAATTCCATCATTTGCTTGCAGAGCTAATCAGGATTTCACGGCAGAGGACTGTTGGTTGGTGGTACAAGAGATCAAGGTACAGGTCCTTATGGTGATCAGGGTATTGTGGTTGCAATATGAGTGAGGTTGGGATTTGGAGGTTAGGTTTAGATTTTCCAGTTGGCCTAAAGTTGTTTATGCAAGTCATTGGGATTTCTACAATCTTTCCTTTATCCACATTTTGTTCAACATCCAAATTACACCCGTATACCTTGTGGTAGTTCATTGTCCGCATTAAGCATAAGTCAAGCCTAAAGTTCCACTCTGCATATTTCTTAAGATCCATTGGTCTAGTCTAACTTCCAAGTGTCCGTATCCGTTTGAATTTTACACCCATTTGTCCAATTTTTCAAGTCCTATTCATTTTTCGATCAATCATTCAAATAAATTTATAAACCTCTTTCCAAAGTTCAAGGGTCCATACCGATTAATTATATTGTTACCATCATTTTTAACTCTATTAAATTACTCCTTTGGGCCTCATATTTGTCAAAACAAAATAAAATAAATGCCAAGATCCATTACTACAATAACATGATGTCAGTTATTTTGATTGTTAAGTCTCTCTTGTTAGAAAAAATATAGAAATGGCAAGCAAACAAAGTTTCTATTATTTCAAATTTGACTAATTAAATAACTTTTAAATGATCACAGTCTTGGTAATAAGTCATGTGATAAATAAATTAGCACAACAAAGGTAAAACCAATGTCAAACAGCAAATTTGGCTTTCTGCCTGAGATGAGATGTCTTGAGTATTTTAGCTGAAAACTAGCTCGTTCTAGAATCTAGCTTAGGCATAATGGTTCAAACTTGCTTCTTTCTTTGCTTGGACTTGAATTTTACCTTCATTAAAGTCATCGTGGTTCATCTCTGTTGCATCACGGTGTAGAGCCGACATGCCAGCCTCAACATAGACAACCTTCAGTTGTGCTCCATTGAAATCATCTGTGGACCGAGCTAGCTCTTCAAAGTTTACATCAGGGTGAATGTTTATCTTCCTTGAATGGATTCGAGATCTTGCTTCTTCAGTTGGATGTGAAAACTCAATTTCACGGTCCAATCTACCAGAATGCAGGAGAGCAGGATCAAGAATATTTGCACGATTGGTTGCTGCCACCACCTTAATCCAGCCATCACTACTAAAACCATCAAGCTGGTTCAACAATCCTAATGATGACCGCCCTTTTTGCAATCTGAAATGCATCACAAACAAGTTTATTCCATCTCCTGTGAACATCATCATCATGAGGACCTGCGATGTTCAACACCAACAACAATTGGGTAAAAAAAAAAACAGAATCAGGAAGAAGATAGAGAAAATGATTAGCTTACTATTGTGATTCTTTTGATTGCTATTTTCTAGAAAATATTTGATGGGTTGCAGCACTATCGGTGCTGATATTGCGTCTTCGATTGAAATTGGGTGGCCTTACAATGTTAGACATGTTGCTCATGTTACTTGTGATCGGTTTCATGGCTTTCTTTGGTTGCCTGTTGAGTTTGAACCTGAAGTTCCAAGAGGACTTCCTAATGCTAGCACAAGCGTTGCTAGTGTTTCGGCCTCTGCATCAATTTTTAGGAGATCTTCATCATCCGAATTTGTTCCTCAAATCCCAGCTTTGTATCTGCAGTTTATAAGGAAAAAACAGAACCAGGATTAGGTGAGCATGAAAGATGAGAGGCATAGGATTATAACTCAAAACAGAAAATCAAAATAACCAGCTCATAACCGAAAACACAACAAATTTTTTTACCATTTTAACAGAATTCCATAACCTATAACTGATCCTAACAGAGAGTAACAGAGAGTAACAGAAGGGGTAACAAAATTGAAATTGGTTTTCTTACCTGAAGTTTCCAGAATCATCTCCAATTCTGCTATAAATCAGAGGCATCCCACTCTATCATTTCTTCTTGACAAAAACTTCATAAAATTCTACACAACTTTCAATCTTTTCCATAATTTTTCCTCCTTCACCATCTCACACATCTTCCAAATCCTTCAACCAAACCTTCAACAATCTTCCCTCTCGATCTACAGAGCCATCTTCATCATCAATAGCCTTCATACCTTCAATCAGCAAGAATTCAGAACCTGCAATCCACCGCAAATTCATTAAAATCTCGACGACACGTTTCAGGACGCGGTTCACTGCAAGTTCAACAACGATGACAGAAACAAAAGTGTAAGCATCGAAGCAAATAGAATTGACACGGAATTTACCTGAGTCCTCTCACGTTCTAAGTGCTGCTTCGTTTTCTTCATCACTCATCAATCTTCTTCAAAGAACGTACCATCGACATTGCTTCTACATTCAACTCTCTGCAAATCCACCGATAGATTCATCAGCAACGAATCATCACCATCACTAATTTGCAAAATATGTCATCGATAACCACAACAATTTCAGATATCAGCAAAGAGCAGAGAAAGAAAGGATGAAATTGAACCGTACCTGGACGCGTATTTGTCGTATCGTTGTTAATCAGAGGCGGAATAATTGCCACGACAACTTCACGGATACGAATTCCACGGCTTCGATTTGCAAGGTACGATTCTGAATTGTTTTCACAGTAAAGGTTGTAATGGTATAGGCGATGTTGACCAAGATTCTTGATTGAGTTTTGAAGCTCGGTGTGTGGTTAGAGTTAGGCTAGGATAGTCCTGATTGGATTTGACGTTTCGTCGTCGGTAATTTAGTTTCAATATGAGATTGGTGACGGCATTAGGTTGTGGCCGAGGAGAGGGTTTAGATTGAGGGGTTTGTTCGGAGAATCCCCGATCATCACTTGCAATTGGTTTTGATGTCGAGTTTGAAGGAGATGATGGGAGGAAGGCGAAGGTCAGGCGGGGGGTTAGGAGTTTCTCCGGTGGCGTTAGGGGTTGAAGAAGATGGATATGATAGGTTTTCGGCGGCGGGAGTCTTTGAAGAGATGAAGAAGGGGATGAAACCAAAGATGGCGGCGAGGGTTAGAGAAAGAGGAAAATGATAATTAGGGTTAGATGTTTTCCTTTTTGTTTTTATTATTAAGAATTCAGTGGATTATTTTTTATGTTAATTAACAATAATCAAAATTGAATTATCATAAGTTCTACTAATCTATAATAAACCATTAATTCTTTTTTTAATTTTCTTGATTATAGATCTTGGGCTTATATTCTTTACTACTCACACCCCCATCTTGGGCCCATATTAGAAAACAAATTGGAAAAACACGCTAACTGCACCCCTTTTATTCCTGCGAATTTGGGCTTACCTTCTGTTCTTGCTATTGACACCCTTTATCAGGCCCATTTAGGAAAATAAACTAAAAAGATATGTTGTCCACACCCCTTCTCATTTCCTGCAGATTGGGCCCTCACCCACTGTTAAAGGGCCCATTAGAAAATAGATATAGAATATTTCTAAATTCACCCCTTTGTTATTTTATTTTTATAATTTAATTTAAGTTAATCATGGTTAGAATCAAATATATAAAAAATAATAAAAAGCATGAGAAATTTCTATAAAAATTAAGGTAGCTTAATAAATCAATTTAGAAATTTGTGACATTTTTATTTTCTGAAATTTGTTTATTTTTGAATTAATTATGAATTTTTCTATTAATTAGTTTTATTGAATTTCTATTAATTATGCTTAATTTTGTTTATTTTATTTAAATAGCTTCTAACCACTTTTTTGAGCCATTCTTTTTTCTATAATTAAAAGACTCATAATAGTTCTTAGGATTTTTTTTTAGTGGATTTTTAGGAATTTTTATCTTAGGTTTTGGTGATAAAATCCTTAGGAAATAATAATTAAATCTTAGCTGAAATTAAATAATTTTTTAGGCATAGGAAAAATAAGTATTTTTAGAATCCCTCTTAGTATACTATTTTAGATAGTGTTAGGATCATATGGTTTAAGTTTCATATTTTTTCTAGAAGTTTAGTATTTTTTTAGAATATTAGTTTAGGCCTAGTTATGCATAATTCCCTTAGGTTAGGCCATTAGAAAAAGTAATGTTCAATCAAAAAAAACAATAATAGTCTAGATTAGATTTAGCATTTAAATTTAACATTAGACTTAGGTTTAGTTTAATTTGTTTTAGGATGAATATTAAGTTTGACCTAGAGTTAGAACTTAGTATAAAATTCATTTCCATATAGAAATAGAATAAATAAATAAGACTATTTATTATTCATGCCTTTAAGGCATTTTTAGAATATTATTTCTCATAGTTGATTTCATTGTTTTGCCTTATTTTTATTGTTACAACTTTAATAGGATTCCCCATTTGTTCTTAGAATCAACTTAACTTCATTAAGAAGTAAGTTGAATTCTAATAGTTTTAAGTTTCCATTAGGAGTAGAAAACTTCACTAACCATTAGGACCACTTTGTAAATAAATAAACAAAAATAGGATTGAGTCTTAGTCCTTTAGATTTTTCCTTTTGCAATTTGAGTCATTCTCTTCTTATCTTCAAACAAAATCCAAAAACACTTAACAAATAAATGAATGATTCCTTGTGTATAGCCTTATTCCATGAAGCACTTGCATTCATTCCATCTTGGAGTGGTGTAAGCTTGTTTATCATGATGCACAAGTCTCATCAAGGAGTTGTTCACAAAGAAAAGCTTAAAAATACTTCTTCACAAAAGCAACAAAAACACTTAATAAAGTTCAACAAGCTAGTGAACTTAAACCCTAATCCTAGGAAACCAGTCTTGGATAAATTCTCCTTGCTGGGTATGCTTGTTCTATTATTCCATCTTGGAATGTAGAATCAAGTGTACATTCCATGGAAAAGAGTTTGAATTCACTTCCTTGTGCCAAATTCATACAAAACTCATAAAAGACAAAAACACAATAAGCGACTATCCTGCGGGAACTTCTCTTCTTATCTCATTCACTCACAACGCGAACTCGCGGCGACTTGTCACACATGCAAGACGGCAAACGCACTCGTACCAGACGAGCCTGCAACACCTGAGCATAGACATACGCAGTTCCAGCTGTAAAAAACACAAACAAACAGTTCCCGCCTAGGTTAGGCGAACTACGTCGACTCTGATCCTCATTATCCCGATGAGGTACGTAGGCAGCGGGGTAGGGCCCGTTCGAGCACATTCTTTATTTTCCCTACATTTCCCTCTTTCTTTTCATTCTCTTTTCTTATTCCTTTCTCATTTCAGTTCCTTTTTCATTCCATTTCCAGTTAGCGGTTCATTTATTCAGCAGCATATTATTTTTCTCACCCTTTGAAATCAAACAAGCAAGCGTGGATCCCGTCGGGTACGACGGACAGATTGGGGTGCTAATACCTTCTCAATTCGTAACCGACTCCCGAACTCAGATCTTTGGTTCGCAAGGCCTTGTCCTTTCCTTCTTCCTCAGGTTTGTGCAACATTACCTTTCCCATTCATTCGGGATAAAAATGTCTGGCTGGCGACTCTAACCTTTCCGCGCCACTTTCGCGTTTGTACTAGGATGAAAATCCCGGGAGCGACACGTTAACTTTGAGGTTATTATAATTTTTAATTCAATTTATTTTCTCTTTCAATATTCTTCTATATTTTTTTTGCTTAATTCAATTTATATAGAATGTATATTGATTTGTTTCAATTGATTGATATTCCTTGATCATTATCGCATATTATCGTAGTTTTACCGTTAATTTGTGTATAATCATGTTTGCTTAATTCATGAGGATTTTAATCAGTTTGCTTTATTCAGATAATAGGAGTGTAAATCATATAGTGTCAATTTCGCTTGTTAATTGGTCATATAATCGAAAATGGATTAGAATCCGCTTAGGGCTTGGTAATTATATGATCGATGATAAGTAGAAGAACAAACAACAGATTAACTTATTTTTATAAGCACTTATTTTAATCACTTTTTCGCACTATATTTCTATTAATAAAAAATCAACCCCACTGTTCCAATCGGTTGCTTAATAATAATACAAGAATCCTCGCGATACGATACTCGAGCCATTGTCGCTAACTACAATTTTCAAAAATACTCATTTTTTAGTCGTGCGCGACAACATATCAAATTGGCGCCGTTGCCGGGTATTCTTGTTATTATTAACCGGTTTTAGAGTCATAGGTATAATGTTCTTGATAGCATTTTTCTTTTCTTTTTGTTGTGTTTTTTATTTTATTTTCAGGGTTGCAATACCAGTTGCAGTAAAGTGGTAAGTTTTATAGCCTTTCAGGTAAGTTTGGAAGCCACTGTTTCGATTTGCTCCAAATTTTTTCCAAAAATACAGGGGAAAAATCGACGTACAGAACTCCTTTAGAAGAAAATTTAAAAGATTTTGACCATCAATCGCAAATTCTGTGTTTTTCTATTTTATTTGATTTATTTTCTATTTTCATATTTATAAAAAAAACTGAAAAAATTGTGCGGTCTTTATTTGATTTTATTAGATTTTTAGCATTGTTTTAATATTTTTTAGATTTTATTTTAATCGTTTTTCTTATTTTCCATTATTTTAAAATCTGTAGTGGTTTTATTTTATCATGTCTTGATTTGATTCTGAACTTACTCTTGATAACATGGATGAACACAGAACATTAAGAGAGTTTGATGCTCCTGATATGCATTATAATGCTTTATGTAGTGAATCTCCTACTGTTGATGTACCTTTCAAATTGAAATTTGGTTTAACACACTTGTTGCCAATTTTTTAATGATTTTGCAGGTGAGGATCCGCATAAGCATCTGAAGGGATTCCAAGTTGGGTGGTATGCACCTTCCGAACCTTCAATAGAGGATCTAATAAAGCAAATGGCTGCCAATAATCTCCAGTTCCAACAAATAACTGATTCTACCATTCAAACCTTGCATACTTCAATGAAATACATGCAGACACAAATTGGACAACTTGCCACTATAATGAATGTCATGCAACAAGCTCAAGGATCAAACCAACCGTCCTTGGAATAGCATTTTGTTTTTCAAATAGATTTGCCTTCTAAAATTTTTTATGAATCATATTCTGAGTTGTTATCTGATTTTCCATCATTGTCTGATTTTGATGATAATTACTCATGTGATGAATGTACTAACACTAACCTTTGTTCTGTTTGTGATGAAATTGAGACTGCCTTGCAGGTTGGCATTTTTTCTACATATGGAGTTGTAGCTGAAGCTCTCGCTATCCTGGCTGCCCCAAACAAACATTCCATTAAACAACCACCTTTTGAATCACTTATTGAATATTTTTCATCAAAGCTTAGATTTGATCTGGAAGAGAAGTTATTGCAGGAACATAAAAAGGGAGTTGGATGGACCTTGATATACAGTCATGATTTTATCCCATCCATGAGTATGCATATGGTCTCAATTGAAGATGAAAGAAAAGTAGTGAGATTGCCCCTTAATCCTTTGATCTCTGATGTTGTGGAAAAGAATATCACTTTCACGTGCTCATTTACTTATCAAATATTCTTCTTTAATCCTGGAATAAAATGCAAAGACACTAATAAAAATTTCAAGTTTAATGGATGCTACCGAAAGTTACTCTATGAGACCCATACTTTGGAAGAAGAGACTGTAGATGAGCTTTCTTTGGAAAAAACTGCTTATGTGATCACCTATCCACCTTGACTCCTTGGGTGTGTTCTTTCCTTTATCTCCCTCTTATTTTATATTTATGTTCTTTCATTAAGGACAATGCATGTTTTAAGTGTGGGGGAGGGAACCATTTCCTTGTTTTGTTTTGTTTTCATTTGTTTTATTTTCTTTTTCTTAAATAAAATAGATTTAAAAATACTAGGTTTTTTTTAACTTTTAGGCTATAGATTAATTTGAGGTTAGATTGTGGAGACTTGGGAAAACATTATAAGATTGGTATCATTTTAACATCTTAAGTCTCCCAAATATGGAAATCAATTTGAATACTTGGTATGACATAGCCTTGAGTTCTCATACTTTAATAGCTCTTAAGTAGTTTATCTAGCAATCAACCCCATCTAGAAATCAAACGCTAAGTAATTAAGCTGATGCAAATAAGTGAATGATCTCATGCTTAGTAAGAAATCTGAATAGGACTCCGCCTTTCAAGTCAGGTGATCCTCACCCGATCACTTAGCCTAACTATTGTGAAATGTTCAAGAAAAATGTTGTTTCAAAAGTGGTTAATTTTGAAATATTAACAAGATATGGATCATAGTAACTAACAGGCTTATTTACCATGTGTATGAATAGATAACAGGCTTAATGTGATTGCGCTAGAATGAAAGAGAACAAAAAGGTGGATGAGTAAGTTAGGCTTAAGCATAATAACATGATTCCGATTGTTTGTATATGAGGGATGCTTATGGCTGTACAATTGCGGATTTATGTTCTTACAATATCCTTAGTGTGCAAGATTAGTACTTATCGATGCTATCTTAACTGAAGAAGAGTTTGTAGCCTAGAATGAGTATCTGAATGTTGTTTTTCATGAGTCTTGATTTTAGTTTGCCCGGAGTGCAAAAGTTCAAGTGTGGGGGAATTTGATCAGTGTATTTTGATGCACATTTCATTATGTTTGTACTTAAGCATTTCTATGGTTTGGGTTGTTTATTTTTCCATTTTATGATGTTTTTATATTTTAGTCTAATTTCATCCTTATTTTATTTTCGTATTTTATTTTCAGCATTAGCAGTCTTTAATAAAAAAATTCATAATTGGAGCAAAGAGAATCGACTTGAGACGTTCTACTAGTCGATGGAAAGCTGACATAGAGAGTTACAACTTACATGTTTATACGAAAATCTGATTCGGAGTACAAGAAGCTTGAATAATTCGTTGAAGTCCAGACAGTAGAAACATTTAGTTTTAACCCGATTTTGGTCCGGGTTTTTATGTTTTTAACCCTGTTGGATTATGACCCGAATTTCTTGTTTTCACGTATACCTAGAGCAGCCATGTTACTGTTCATTTGGAACCTTCGACCTTCTATTGACGATTTTTCCTTTTGCTTTTACGATTTTATGATTCCCATGGAGAACTGAACATTTGGTTGATCTGCTGTAACCGTATCTCCGTTAACTTTGAGGTTATTATAATATCTAATTCAATTTCTTTTCTCTTTCAATAATCTTCTATATATTTTGTTTTCTTAGTTCAATTTATATAGAATGTATATTGATTTGTTTCGATTGATTGATATTCCTTGATCATTATCACATATTATTGTAGCTTTACCGTTAATTTGTGTATAATCATGTTTGCGTAATTCGTGAGTGTTTTAATCCATTTGCTTTATTCAGATAATAGGAGTGTAAATCATATAGTGTCAATTTCGCTTGTTAATTGGTCCTATAATCAAAAAGGGATTAGAATCCGCTTAGGGCTTGGTAATTATATGATCGATGATAAGTATGAGAACGAACAACAAATTAACTTATTTTTATAAGCACTTATTTTAATCACTTTTTGACACTATTTTTTTATTAATCTAAAATCAACCCCCACTGTTCCAATCGGTTGGTTAATAATAATACAAGAATTCTCGCGATACGATACTCGAGCCATTTTCGCTAACTACAGTTATTAAAAATACTCGTTTTTGATCTTTGCGCCACAGCGGATCAGTGAGCAACATGATACTCATACTTTATCAGAAGAGACATATCGTATGATCCTCCTAAAAATTCAACCGGTTGTGGTGAAGATGCAGATACATTAATATGCTGATCATCGCCTACCAACGACGATTGAGTGCTCCGTCCTAAACCACGCTATGGAATCAACTGTCCATGCCTCATGTTCGCATCACTGCCAAAATAACAAAAAATTGATTAGAAAAAAGAAGCAAACCCAAACATATTTTTGAAAGACATCAAAAATACTTTAAAATGTTCCAAACTGAAACTCTTAAAAATCCTTCAAACCAGAACACTTATAAAAAGAGTTCCAGTGTAGTTTTCATTAAAACAAAATATCTTTGCACAAGAGTTTTGATAAATTGCATGAACTGAAAGACTTATCCTAAAAGTTCTGGTGAGTTTAATAAACAAGATAACTTACTTTGAGAGTTTCAGTGAGTTTAATAAACAAGATAACTTACTTTGAGAGTTCCAATGAGTTTAATAAAAAGGATAACTTACTTTGAGAGTTCTGATTTGTAAATTTTCCTTAATGTGTACCAAATATATTGTAATAAGAGTTTCGATGTTACTAATGAAATTTTCTGTATGAGAAGACCTAAAACACAAATGAGAGAAAAACATAAAAAATGAGACAAATTTAAGTATTTTGGTCAAAATATTTTTAATATAGAAATAAATAATGGAGAATGAAATAAAATTTTCCCAATTTACATAGATTCACACCTCCCTCACTCTACATCTTCCTAGCAGTCCTCTAATTTGTTTCAAATTGTTTCAAATTTGAAATGACATATATATTTTCTTGGGTGCATAAAGAGGGAGTGCCCAATGAAATGACATATTATGTATTAGAGAAGAAAATATTTTAACATATTAATATATTTTATGACATCAGTGAAAATATAGAACATTTTTAAAAAATAAATGAAAGCACCTTCGCCCATTCTACACCCGGTTGCACATTTTGTGACACATTCATTACACATCTATCTGTTGGAAAATAAGTGTGAGTTGTATTGAGAAACAAATGTGATTTTTAAGTCCAACATTTCTTAGAAAAGTGAAGGTTAAACACTTTATAAGTAAGAGGACCCATACACCTATCACCTTAAAGTTTTGAATGAATATGTGGTGTCTCTCTCATTTGTTTAGGTATCTTTAGGTGAATATTTAATCAAATGTGTATGCTTCCCCCTCATTTTGACCCGTCAGTGGTATCAGAGCTGATGGTTCGAGTAAGGGACCGACTTCTTGTGTTGAAAGTCTTCCTGACATGGTGGTCAGGCGGCATGTTTCGTTGAAGTGCCTATGATGAGATAATGGTATATCTCAATGACGATACAAGTATGTGGATGAAATAACTCCCGCTTGAGGGGGAGCATAGTAGATAGACTTATAAGTAAGAGCATCCATACTCCAATCACCTTAAGGTTTTGGTTGAATATGTGGTATCTCTCTTACTTGTGTGAGTGATTCTTTGGTATTTAGGTGAGTGTTTAACACAATGTGTATACTTCCCTTCATATTGACCCATCACTACCTCTTTTGGTTAAATTATTCTTTGTAGAAATCCTATTTTACACCCCTAGCTCCAAATATTTGAAAGATAAAATTTCGACCTTACAATGTATTCATGATGCCACTTCCAACCTTAAAATTAGTTCTATTTCAATTTACATGCATCAATGTGTAAGAATACCTATAACACCCCAAAATTTTCCCTTTTATTTATCACCAATTTCAAGTAGCTTATGCTTCATTTCCACGCCATTTTGCATATCCTTGCATGCATTGCATTCAAATCATAATAAAAAATAATAAAGCATACATCATTGGTTGAAGTGTGGGGCATGTGATTAAAGGTTTACCAAATGGAAGTAATCAATTATCAGAGCTCAAGGTCAAAACATGTCAGAAAGGATGGCGCAAGTGTATTTTAGGGGTTTCCCACCAAAAGGAGGGAAAATTCAAAATTACCTTGTGTTAACCGGTTAACACATTAGTTAACCGGTTAACGCATGTGAATTTTGAAAAAAAATAGAAATTTCAGCATGCATGGCTTTCCCCATTTTTCCACTTCACCTTGTATTGCACTCTACCATTTGCTAGAACCTTCTACCACCTTCCAAGGGAATATTCTAATAATATGCCAAAGGAATATTATAAGAATATGCTAATGGAATATTATAGGAATACTCCCAACTAACTTTAACTAACTCCTAACCTAAATCACAAACCTAATGCCCAAGCCTAGCTCCTAACCCAAGCCACCCTCCAAACCTAACACATATATAAGCAATTTTCATTCCAAACCAAAAAGAGGACATTTCATTTTCACCATTTTTCTCATCAATCTCAACTTTCTCACCTTTTCTCCCATTTTCAACACCTCACACAAAGCTTCATCATCCTAGATTCTTCAAGTTTTGCATTGAAACTTGAAGAATTTGAAGCTAAACCTCCACCATTGCATTGATTTCACGGATTATCGAAGAAGTTTCTACTATTTTGATGTTGATTTCATAGCTTGGAAGTGATTCTTGAAGAATTTCATCCAAATCACATTTATTTTACGTATTTGTGCGGAAGAGTATCAGATCTACAGTTTTCTCTCCTATTGTGTCTTGATTCTTTATTGCAACAATCACCAAATCAAGCCTATGCTTTGTAGGTTGGTGAACTCATAATCACTTATGGTTTTAAGTTATTTTTCACTTTATCGAATTATGCGCTTGTTTCGTTTTGGTTGATTTTCGATGTGTTAATTAATCGGATTGTCAAGTTTTGATTTCTTGATATATGTGTGGTTCCGGTTAGTGTCATATCAATGCATTTAGATGTTAATTTCGTGTTAATTTAATAGTAGCTGAATTAGGAACCTTAGAAATAAGCTGGTAGCTAGAAGTTCTTTTTTTGCATTTAAAACTGATAATGGTTCAGTTAATCGGTTAACAAATTGGTTAACTGATTAACACAGTTCAATTTTGGCAAATTCTGCAGAATTCAGCAATGTTAACTGGTTAACACATCTGTTAACCGATTAACACTGAGTAGTTTTGGAGTTTTTTTTGTGCATTTTAGTGTATGTTTGCATGCCATTCCATATTTAATCATCATAGATCAATAGTATATCATTTTAGGGAGTTTTTAGGAGCTGTTTTGGTACAGGTCCATGTAGCTTCGACATCTTTCGACATGCATGTTTGCTAGTTTCTGATTTTTGGCATAATGGTGAATTTATGCTCATGATAAATTGTGGATGTTGTTACCATGATTGAACTTCAATGTTAGCATGTTAATAATGATTAAAGTTATGTTTTGCACTGTATTTGTGATCGATGCATGTTTCAGATACTTGCGTGCATAGTTGAATATGTTGCATATTGCTTGAAAATGCATAATCCACATGTTTGCACTCATTCTTGATGACTTGTTTGATTGCATTCCATTTCCAATGTTTGCTTCAGATTAGGATGCATTAAGATACATGTCCACCTTGTTGCTTGTTTTCATTAAATGCCCCCTCTTTTGAAAAGTTCATGTTTTTGTTTTTATGGAAAATACATTGATGTGAAGTGTTTGAAATGGTTGCATATTCACATATTCATGATCATATTCATCATGTTTCATTCTTGATTATTGTATGATGAAAATCCATGCATTTTCCTCATGCATTTGCATTTCAGAATTGAGGTAATTTTGCTCAAGAAAGTGTGGATCCCGTCGGCTACAACGAACGATCTGGGGTGCTAATATCTTCCCAGTTTGTGACCGACTCCCGAACCCAGTCTCTTTTGTTCGTAAGACCTTGTTCTTTCCTTTCCTTCAGTTTGTGCATCATTACCTTTCCCATTCATTCGGGATAAAAATGTCTGGCTGGCGACTCTACCTTTTCCGCGCCACTTTCTCATTTGTACTAGGATGAAAATCCCGGGAGCGACAACTGGCGACTCTGCTGGGGATCGAACCTAGAATCTCTAGTTTCCCCTATGAGAGTCAATCCTAGCACTTGTCTGTTTCTGTTTTCTTGGGTGTTAATATGTTTGTTGTTGTGTGTTTAGCTTTACTATTTATTTACAGCTTTATTTACCGCTTTCTGCATTTACTTTCCATGCATCATATACTGGAATATTTGGATTGGTTTTTTTGGCGGGACGAGGTTACTGAGTGAGAAGCTCAATACCAAGGCTCTAGTGCACCCTACACTTTAGCATGGACATGCATTGTACTTCCATGATATATCATCATGATGAGTTGCGATGTGTTCCACACCCAGACTATGACCGTTTTGGAAATATTTTGTGTGAGGATTTCCTCCACTTCAGGATACAACCTTGATAGTTATGTTCATCAAGGGACCGATCATTAAGGACCTTAGTGGAAACAACCTTCTCTAGTGGTGACAGTGGCAGATCATATTTGTTGGCAAACCCACTCGCACCCGAGGGCTCACTGGGAACTCACTAAGGATGGCCTGGTTCTCTCATAGGAACTTAGTTAAAGCAATTGTTTGTATGAAGATAGTATTGTACCCTTAGGGATGAATGTACTATTGTTTCTCGATCCCAGTGCTTGAAGCTGGGAACTTATGAGGGATGCTTGTTTTTTCTGGAGTCAGCAGAGAGCTCCCTAAGTAGTGTATAATACTAAATTGTTTCCCTGAGATGGTAATATTATACCATTTCCCGGAGATGGTGAACGTATTATCGCTACTCGGCTTTGAGAGTCCATGATGATGACCCGTGGTAGCACACTCGTGAGATGGGCGTTTGTTTACAGGTTTGTAGGAACCCTGACTTTCAACATACCCACTTCATCAGTGTTACTTTGTGATATGATTCAGTTCTATGTGTAACACGGTGGGAGAACTGACTTTAGTTATGTTGCGGATAGCAAGAGTCGCCACCGACTTTTATTTTATCCAAAGGAAAGGCATAAAAGAACAGGAAAGACCTTTTTAAAAGATTTTTGGGTCCGGGGGGTAGGTTATGTAAAGGGAAGGTGTTAGCACCCTTTACATCCATGGTTATCCATGGGCTATTAGTTACTTAGCTCACTTTAAAATGTTTTTGAAAATGTGAAGTGTGTGAATAGAAATTTTCTTAAGTGTTTATAATGACCCATGTACGGATGCGTATAAACCTTTGTTTTGAAAATTTTGTTTGAAATTGTGAAGTGTTTGAAAAGTTTTGAAGAGTGAGCAAGTAACTACGAGGAACCTACCCTAAGTTTAAGTCTTTTCTGTTCTTGAATCCTTTAAATGGTAAGACTATCCCTATTATTAAGGAATAGGTAGTCATTACCTTGGATGTAAGGGACAAGTGAAGGGTCATCTGTTATGTAGGCAACTGTGGGGTGTATAAGCAATTCGAAGGGACTATCATCTTTATTCGAAAGGGACAAGATCATTACGAAGGCAACATTCGAAAGGGACTTGATCCTTTATCTGTTAAGGGACTAGATGATGTGAAATTAAGGGACTTTTGCTTTATACACCCTACTTGACCTTTTTGATTAGGCAACATGAGAGGTATCCCTAAGGAAGTGAGATGGCGATCAAAGATCGACTTACGTGTGTGAGTGTACAATTTTAATATTTATCTTTTAAATTAAGTGATCTAAATTGGTTTTATATACAAGTATGTTTACACTCCCTATTTACTAACCATAGCATAAAATATAAATAATAAACATTATAAATAAATATTACACCAAGGAGCAATTACATAATAATAATAAAAGCAATTTAAATAAATAAGCAAAATATTAAATGATAATAATAATAATTGGGTTAATGAAAATAATAATAATAAATGGGGTTAGTAGTAATCATATAAACATAATTAATAATAATAATAATGAAATAAACAAGAATATTATAATAATTAAAAAAAACTCAATTTTATAAACAATTATTATTTAATATTAAAATATAAACATTTATACTAATTATTGTAAAAAATTTAAGTTATATGTAAATTATATAAAAAAAAAAAGTTAATTATAAACATGATATGAAAATAGAATTATAATTATAAAAATTAATTTGGCAATTTTTAATTATTTCTAAACATATTATTAAAATTTATTTACATATAAAATTAAATTATAAACAATTTATGGGATATATGCATATTATGAAAATAAGATTAATTATAACAAAATTTCAATTATTTTAAACAAGATTATAAACAAATTATAAAAAATATGTACATGATTAAATAAAAATAAGATTAAGTTATGAATAAAGAAAATTAGGGTTTGATTTAAAAATATTAAGATTTATTTATTAATAAAAATATAAGCAAGAATTACAATTAGGGTTTTAGAAAAATATTTTTGATTTTATAAAATTAGGATTGATATATTATTTAACCTAAATACAACTAATTTATTTATACAAATCAAATAACATTAATAAAATAGTTTTAATAATAAAGTTTTTAAAAAAAAACAAATTTAGAATTTATATACAAGAAATAACATACATTATTATTTTTTTAACATTTTATATTTTATTAAATTAATTAAACAAACAAGAATAAGAATTGAATAAAACAAGAAGAAATAGGAATAAAAAAACTTACCTGGGCTGGGAATTGAACCCAGCCCCTCTTGCTTTCAAACACTCAAGCCAGCAACAACAACCACTACACTCAAGCCAGCAACAACAACCACTGGGCCAGCCTGCGCGCAGGTAATAAAGGAGGAAGTCCAATTTCTTTTGTTCTTTGTTCTTGGAAATATCATGAAAAGAAAAAAAAACACAAAAGGCCTGGGGGGGATCGAACCCAGGACCTTCAAACATCACACAAACACCTTAACCATTCCAGCTGGGAGAGCGCACCTGCTAGTATGGTGACTATAATAAATAATATATGAAGTTTAATTGTTAAACTGGAAAAAAAGGAAAAATTGCTGAGGCCAGGATTCGATCCCTGGACCTAAGCTTTATATGCGCATCCTCTAACCAACTGAGCCAGCCAACCAACGCTGATAAAATATACACAATATAACATAAAATATTATAACAAATTTCAAAAACAGAATTTGGCGCTCTGGGAGTCATCTTCTTCCTTGGGATTTCGCAGGTTTTCCTGCGAAATTTCCTGAGGAATTTCCTTCAACTTTTCCTGCGTGTATGAACCTGCGAATTAACAAACACGAAGCAAACAGCAAAATTTCACAAAATTGAAAACATCATTGAATTCCTGATGATAATTGCAACTAATCTACGTATTTAGAAATCATTTATATTGATTAAATCATTGAATCCTAATTTGGCCGAAAAAACCCTAATAATGGTGAATCCTCATTCGTGTCCCCAAAATCCAATTGATTCATCCAGAAACGTTCCTTGTATCATAACAAACACAAAACAACAGTCAAATATGATTAATCATGAGTAAATATGTAAAATCGAAAAATTGTTAAATGAGCATGAACATGGATTCGGTTTGCATGAATGAGGATGTTTCAGATGTTGTTTATGATCCAAATACGTTCAATGAACATCATAGAACATGTTGCAATGCTCAAAACTCATTGAAACTCCCTCTACCTTGAAATCCGAATGTGAATTTTTGATGAATTTTGTGAAGTTTGAAATTGGTTTTGGAGGCTGTGAATTCGTGTTTTGAATAGTTGCATACTTATGTTTATATAAGGAGTGAAATTAGGTCAAGCAAGATGGGCTTTTGTTATGGATTTTGATTGCTTCATTGTGAAGAAAGAATCAAATATAATTGTGAGAAAAAAATCTGATATTTTCTTGCCAATCTGATCTAACACGAATTTGGAGAGTATCAAATCATCTTAAATGATGTTTATGAGCTTCTAGAACAAGAATCTGATCCCAATATTGCCTTTTTTAGATTTTAATCAGCAGTTGTTAGTGAAAAACAGAGTTATGCATCGATGCAAGACTAGTATGAGTCGATGCATGTCATTTTCTTACGTATATGAATCGATACAACGAGGTATGCATCGATGCATACTGGAGTTTTAACAATTTCCATAATCTTAATTTAATTATGCATCGATGCATGTCACGGATGAATCGATACATGATATGTTTTCAGAAACATAAAGGAACATGCATCGATGCATAATTCGTATGAATCGACACATAACATGCATCGATGCAAAAATCGTATGTGTCGATGCCTACAGAAGCAATTTTCCTTTCTTGTGATAATCACCAACTTGTATTGATACAAAATAAGGATGCATCGATGCATGCATAAGCAAAAGTCATTTTTTCATCATTTATTGACCCAACTTGATCTGTAGGACTCTTGTATACCTTGAGAAACATTGATACACATTGATTTGATTATGGGAGAGCAAATTTTGGGGTACAACACTATGTGGTTCTTTGGTTCTTAATTTTGGGGTTCTGCACAGAGATAATAATGTTATTATGACTCTCCATAGACACTTAGTTCTCTGATCAACACCAACACAGACACACCACTGATCACATGCCTTGCATTGCATAGCATCATGACATCATTAATCATTTGTGTTTTTTCATTCTCAAGGTTTACATATTGTTCCCAATTTCGGTCGGATTTCTTGTGCAGAGATGGAGGATTACATAAATAATAATATCCATTATAAGTTCTTTGACACTAAGATATAGATGATAAACAAGATGGTATCTATAATCACCCCAAATCATGTTGAAGACTTCAAAAAGGTTCATGGGGTCATTCTGAACATGGTTGTAGACCTGGATAGTTCTGAGAGGAGCACAATCCATACTCTACCGCAGTACTATGACCCTCGACTCAAATGCTTTACATCCCATGATTTCTAGTTGGGTCCCTTGCTAGAAGAATATACTTTGATCTTGGGAGTACCTCTACAAGATTAGGTTCCTTTCAATTCAGAGATGGAAAGACCTACGCATACTAATATTGCTCAAGCTCTTTATTTGAGCCCCTATGAGGTGATTGTAAACCTAAGTACTACCAAAGGGGGAATATCTGATTTTTCTCTAGAGTTCTTGGTTAAGAAAACTGAGGAGCTTGCTGCAAAAGCTCAATGGAATTTTGTTAGTGCTATTCTGGCCCTCTCCATTTACGGGATCATTCTGTTTCAGACATCGACAATTTTGTAGACATGAATGCCATCCACCTTTTTGTATTGAAGAATCCAGTGCCCACTCTGTTGGGAGACCTCTATTATTTAGTGCACTATAAGAATGATAAAAAGCGAGGAGGTCTAGTACGGTGTTGCGTTACTTTGTTTCACAGGTGGTTCATGAGGCATTTGCCTAGCACTTAAGTCTTCACGGAAGCCTGATTTGGTCCCAGAGGTTGAGCATGTTATTGGACAAAGACATCAACTGGATCACCATGAGATTGAAGGGCAGAAGTTTCATTACTAGCTGTGGGAGCTATCCAAATATGTCACTCTTAAGAGTAACCGGGGGAATCAATTATAACTTGATTCTCTTAATAAGGCAATTAGAGTATGCACTAAAGGATATTCCCTAGGAGTCGGAGTTAGCTCAGACTTTCTACTTCTCAATGAAGGACAATCTACCGTTAGTAAAAAAAGCTGTTGGCTCTTGGAAGCTCATTCGAAGGAGAGGTATAGCATGCTTGGGAAAAAGTAACAACCAGACGTTTCTCGAGTATGATGTATGGTTAAAGAAGAAAGCCCAAGTGGTCCTATTACCTTGCTCTGCTCAAGCTCCCTCTTTAGTAGTTGAACCCAAGGCTACTGTACCCTTGGAAGAGTTCCAAAAACTGGAAGCTTTGGTTCAGCAACTTAGGACGGAGAATCAGGAGGCCCATAATTCCTATCAGAGGATGGTGACCCTTAATTAGAAGCTGGAAGACAAGGTTAAGAGGGTTGAGGAAATGGTGAAGGTTAAGCAGATAAACTTTGAGGAAAGAGAGCTATATTTCAAGAAAAAGGGTTTGGTTGAGATCAGCAAAACAAAAGAGAGTTGAAGGGTCAAGAAGTCTTTGACTGAAGCCAGCAAGACTATCACTCTCGGGTAAGAAAAATGGGAGGCCAACCAGAAGAAGCAGAAGGAAATGGAAGTCAAACACAAGAAGAAGATTGAAGACCTTCAGGAAACTAGAAAGAGCAACTTCAGTTAGCCCACGAGCAGCGTAGAGACTACATCAAGAGGATAAAACAGGGACAAAAAGTAATCGAGGATACTCAGAAAGAAGTAGTAGAGCTCAAATTCCGTGCAGAGATCGTCCCAGCAGGGGAAATGAAGAGGTCTGTAGATGTTTAAGAATTGGCAGAATTTTTGACCAAACAAGAAATGTTAAATTCAGTTCAGAATGTCCTATCAGATGTTGGGACATTAGCAAACAGAGTATATGAACTTATTTCAGGATGTCCTACCAGATGTTGGGACATTGTGTAAATAACTTAAGTTCAGTTTTTCAGGATGTCCCAACAGATGTTGAGACATCTCAGACCTGCTACCAGAATTAATTAATGATTAACTGATCAGAGATATTTAAGGAGAAGTATCTGGAATTAATTAATGATGGATAAAAACAGAACAAGGCGCATTTGTAGGGTGTTTTATATTGAAGATTCAGATTAAAACAGAAGACCTAAATCACCTAGAATATAGGAAGTAACAAACCCTAAATTCAAGGTGACAGCTGCTGCACATTAGGGCTGGATCATTCTACAGAAAGCCCAAAATTCAGATACCTATTTAATCAACAGAAACTCATAGAATTGAGTACGAATTTCAGAAGTCAAAATAGGGTGTCTAGTGTTTTTAATAGCAGGTTGTTTTATGTACCACTTTATGAGCTTTTAAGCAAAAGTGCATTTGTGACTTGATTGAAACTGTGAAGTAAGATCAAGCTGTATTGTTTGAAGGATGTCTTCAATTTCTGTAAACTTGTAAACTTGATCATTGTGTGATTGAGGGGGAGTGAGTAGGGTACTCTTATCTAAGTGAGTCTTAGATAGAAATTGCATTAGGTAAGTATTAAGTGATAGATTAAACAGGGTGGTTTAAGTCTAGAATTAATATTACTAATATTGGATTTCCTCCTGGCTTGGTAGCCTCCAGATGTAGGTGTGGTTATACACTGAACTGGGTTAACAAACTTCTGTGTTGTTTACTTTTCTTGCTGTTTAAGTTTTGGTTAAATTTGTGAAATGTCCTATTAAGTGTTGGGACATCTCTTAGGACATCTCATACCTGATCACAGAATTTCAATTGGCATCAGAGCAGGCACCCTGCCTGTTTATACTGGGTGAGATCTAGGGAATACAAATTTTGTAACATGGACAGAGATGTAGGGTCAGTAAATAGACCACCTATTCTGGATGGATCTAATTATGACTACTGGAAGCCAAGAATGATTGCATTCTTAAGGTCACTTGACAACAGGGCATGGAGAGCAGTCAATGTTGGATGGGATCATCCTATCCAAGACACCAAAGATGGATCTAAAGTGCTGAAACCTGAAGAAGAATGGAGTAAGGAGGAAGAAGACTCAGCACTAGGCAACTCAAAAGCCTTAAATGCTTTATTCAATGGCATTGATAGGAATATTTTCAGACTTGTGCATCATTGTGAGCTGGCCAAAGATGTTTGGGATACTCTCAAAACAACTCATGAAGGAACATCAAAAGTAAAAATGTCAAGACTTCAACTTCTCACCACCAAGTTTGAAAACTTGAGAATGAAGGAAGATGAATCAATTCATGAGTTCTATATGAACATCTTGGATATAGCCAATACTTCTGGAGCTTTGGGAGAAAAGATGACTGATGAAAAGCTTGTAAGAAAGATTCTCAGATCTTTGCCAAAAAGATTTGATATGAAAGTCACTGCAATAGAAGAAGCTCAAGACATATGCTCCATGAAAGTTGGAGAACTCATTGGTTCCCTTCAAACTTTTGAGATGGGAATGAATGACACAAATGCCAAAAAGAACAAGAGCATAGCCTTAATGTCAAATACAGATGAAGAAGAGGATGATGAATCAGCAAATGATAAAAGCTTATCAGAAAACCTTGCCTTGCTTGGAAAACAGTTCAAACAAATTCTCAGAGGAATGGAAGGCAAAGCCAAACCTAGTGGAAGAAACACAAACTCTGAGAACAGAAGACCTTATGATGCTAACAAAAGATTAAAGTATGCTGAAAAGACCAGTCAAGATAAAGGAGTCAAATGTCATGAATGTGAAGGATATGGACACATCAAGTTTGAATGTCCTACCTACTTAAAGAGGCAAAAGAAAGGACTCTCTGTGACCTGGTCTGATGAAGACTCAGGAGAGTCAGAAGAAGAATCAGCTAAGCATATTACTGCTTTAGCTGGACTGTGTGAATATGATAGTGATTCCAGTTGTGAAGAACTTACTTATGAAGAACTTGAGCAAGCATTCAAAGATCTATACAAAAGAAGCTCTGAAATATGCAGAGAAGTTATAAAGCTAAAGAAGCTGAATAAGACTTTAGAAGATGACAAAGCAAATGATCAGGAGATCATTGAAGCCTTAAAAAGTGAAGTAAGCCTTCTCAACTCTAAGTTGGAACATATGTCCAAATCTGTTAGAATGTTGAACAGCAGCTCAAACACACTGGATGTTATTCTCAGCAATAATAAACACTCAGGGGACAAAAGTGGACTGGGATATGACAGAGATGAAGCAAGCTCTAGCAGAACTACTTCAAAAACTACACAGTCAAACAAGATGTCCCAACAGATGCTCCAACATCAGAACACAAAGACAAACATAATGTTCCAACAGATGTCTCAACATTCTGGAAAGAACAAAATGAAGAAAAAATATCAAAGATGGAGATGCCATCACTGTGGAAGGTTTGGGCATATCAAACCTCACTGTTATAAGCTTCATGGATATCCAAATCAGATGTGTCAGCAACCTTCCAAGCAGAAAGTAGAAGGTACAAAAAAAGTGCTGCATAGAAATCAGCAACCTCCTAAGCATAAGACAGAGGTCATCAAGAAAGTTTGGAGACCAAAAGCTGACATTCAGACTGATCAAAGCCACATACCCAAGAACAAGATCAACAATCAAGGTTGGAGATCAGCTGAACAACACTCAGAGCAGAGGCATCAAAAGAAATCTCATCTCATCTGGTCAAAGAAAAGTACTGCATACATAGCACATACATCTCTGAGAGTATCAGCTAAAGAAGACTGGTACTTTGACAGTGGATGCTCAAGACACATGACTGGATTAAAGAATTTGCTAGTAAACTTAAAATCACATTCATCCAGGTATGTTACCTTTGGAGATGGAGCTAAAGGAGAAATCAAGGGAGTTGGAACCTTGGATTGTCAAGATGTTCCAAGACTAGATGATGTGCTGCTAGTTAAAGGTTTAGCTGCTAACCTGATCAGCATAAGTCAACTATGTGATCAAGGATACAGTGTAAACTTTACCAAATCTGAATGTATAGTGACTAACAAAGAACAAGAGGTTGTCATGAAAGGAGCCAGATCTAAAGACAACTGTTACATGTGGGAATCCCAAAATCTTAGTCTCACTTCAACCTGCTCTCTAGCTAAAGAAGAAGAAGTGAAACTGTGGCATCAAAGACTAGGTCATCTTCATTTCAGAGGCATAAAGAAGATCATATCTATGGATGCTGTAAGAGGTATTCCTAAACTAAAGATTGATGATGGCAAAATATGTGGTGAATGTCAAATAGGCAAGCAAACCAAGATGTCCCATCCAAAGCTCCAACATCTGACAACTTCCAAAGTTTTGGAACTTCTACATATGGATCTTATGGGACCTATGCAGGTTGAAAGTCTTGGTGGTAAGAGGTATGCTTATGTGGTGGTTGATGACTTTTCAAGATATACATGGATAAATTTTATCAAAGAAAAGTCAGATGTATTTGATGTATTCAAAGAATTATGTCAAAGATTACAAAGAGAAAAATCCAGCTGTGTGATCAGAATTAGAAGTGATCATGGAAAGGAATTTGAGAATCAAAAGTTCTTAGATTTCTGCTCTTCAGAAGGAATCAATCATGAATATTCTTCACCTATCACTCCTCAACAGAATGGGATTGTTGAAAGGAAGAATAGAACCATTCAAGAATCAGCAAGAGCTATGATCCATGCTAAAAAGTTGCCTCTATACTTTTGGGCTGAAGCTATGAACACTGCCTGTTACATCCATAACAGAGTTACTTTAAGGAAAGGAACTTTGTCCACAATATATGAAGTATGGAAGGGCAGAAAACCCACTGTGAAGTACTTTCATGTGTTTGGAAGTAAATGCTATATTCTGGCAGATAGGGAGCAAAGGAGAAAAATGGATCCTAAAAGTGATGAAGGGATTTTCCTTGGATACTCTATAAACAGCAGAGCATATAGAGTATTTAATTACAGAACAAAGGTTATCATGGAGTCCATAAATGTGATAATTGATGATGCTTCTACAGATGTCCCAGAAGATGTTGGAACATCTGCTGATATCAAGATTGAAGCTGAAGAAAAAAATGATCAATATAACTTCACTCAAAATGATACAAGGTCAGAAGATTCAAGCAAACCTCCCTCCATCAGAATACAGAAGGATCATCCCAAAGACTTAATAATTGGTGATCCCAACAGAGGTGTAAGCACTAGATCAAGAGAAGTGATTTCAGGTTCTTGTTTTGTTTCCAAAATAGAACCTAAAAATGTCAAGGAAGCTCTCACTGATGAATACTGGATTTGTGCTATGCAAGAGGAATTAGGTCAATTCACAAGGAATGAGGTGTGGAATCTTGTTCCTAGACCTGATGACATAAATGTGATTGGTACAAAATGGGTGTATAAGAACAAGTCAAATGAACAAGGAGTTGTTACAAAGAACAAAGCTAGACTTGTGGCTCAAGGATACACTCAAATTGAAGGGGTAGACTTTGATGAAACCTTTGCACCAGTAGCAAGGCTTGAATCAATAAGACTACTGTTGGGAATTGCTTGTATCTTAAAGTTCAAGCTATTTCAAATGGATGTGAAAAGTGCCTTTCTTAATGGTTATCTTAATGAAGAGGTATATGTAGAACAGCCTAAAGGATTTGTTGATCCAAGCTGTCCAAATCATGTATACAAATTAAAGAAAGCACTTTATGGTCTGAAGCAAGCTCCAAGGGCATGGTATGAAAGACTGACCACATTTCTCATCAAGCAAGGATACAGAAAAGGTGGGATTGATAAAACCCTGTTTGTTAAAGATGAAGAAGGAAATGTCATGATTGCACAAATATATGTTGATGACATTGTGTTTGGTGGGATGTCTGATAAGATGGTCAAACATTTTGTCAAGCTGATGGAATCTGAATTTGAAATGAGTCTAGTAGGTGAATTAACCTACTTTCTTGGTCTGCAAGTAAAGCAAATGGAAGACTCAATGTTTATTTCCCAAAGTAAGTACTCCAAGAACATAGTGAAGAAATTTGGAATGGAAAATGCTTCTCATAAAAGAACTCCTGCTCCCACACATTTAAAGCTGACTAAAGATGAAAAGGGTGAGAATGTAGATCAAAGTTTATATAGAAGCATGATTGGAAGCTTGTTATACTTGACTGCTAGCAGACCAGACATTGCATTTGCAGTAGGAGTTTGTGCAAGATATCAAGCTGATCCAAAAGTCAGTCATCTCAATCAAGTCAAGAGAATCCTTAAATATGTTAATGGTACTTGTGACTATGGCATAATGTACTTTCATGGTTGCAAACCAATTCTCACTGGCTTCTGTGATGCTGATTGGGCAGGAAGTGCTGATGACAGAAAAAGCACTTCAGGAGGATGCTTCTTTCTAGGAAACAATCTGATTTCTTGGTTCAGTAAGAAACAGAATTGTGTATCCTTATCTACAGCTGAAGCTGAGTACATAGCAGCAGGTAGCAGTTGTTCTCAGTTGGTTTGGATGAAGCAAATGCTCACTGAGTACAATGTCCCACAGGATGTCATGACATTGTACTGTGACAACTTAAGTGCAATCAACATATCAAAGAATCCTATCCAGCATAGCAGGACCAAGCATATTGATATCAGACATCATTTCATTAGAGATCTTGTAGAAGAAAAGGTGATTTCATTGGAGCATGTAGCTACAAATCTGCAGTTAGCTGATATCTTTACCAAAGCATTGGATGCTACACAATTTGAGAACTTAAGGGGCAAACTTGGAATCTGTTTATGTGATATTTAGCAGTTAATGAGATGTGCCAACATGTCATATGACATTGCATGGCATAAGATCCAGATGGCAAAACCAGTCTGGACAAAATCCTTGGGAATTCCATCTCTCATCATTTGCACTGTAACGGTTACTTATTTAGTAACTACTTATAAGCAGCCATCAAGATTCTCATCATACTATCACAAGCGAATCACATTAACCAGCAATCCTTCAGAAATCATAAACCCTAAAGCTGCACATTCATCTTCCTCAACAATGTCTCAAAACCCTAAAACAGCTGAGGAAATTCTCAACAAGGAAGACGTGGTTCATGCCACTCCAATCTCTGTTGTGCCAATGTCATCAACACCATTGGACGAGCTCAGGGGAAGCGCCTCTCACACTAAAAAGGCAAGAACACCAAAGAGATGTAAAGATCAAATCAGAAGCAAAGCTAAAGCCATTCCCTCTCCTGCTAACATGTCCTCAAGATACTCCAAATATGTTGATGATTCCATCAAGGAGATTGTCAACCAAGTTTTCTCTGAACAAAGAGTGGTGAGAGGGATCTCTGTTCCTTTGAACACCATTCCTGCACCTCAAGAAGAACCAGCTCAAGATACAGAGGACACTGCTGCAGAACAAGATGTCCCAACAGATGTTGGAACATCTGAAGATAAGAAAAAGAACTCATCTGATGTTGATCTGGAACAAACTGAGGACAAAGCCTCAAAAGAAAATGATGAAGAGGTCTCTGAAGAAAAGGCTCAAGGCTCAAATGAAGATCAAATCTCTGCTGATCAACCAGCTGCAGAGGAGGCTGCTCAATCTCCTCCAGTGGTCAATCTGGAGCAGGACTCTGATGCAGAGATCATATCATCTGTGAAACCCAGCATTGCTAAAAGACTAAGGTCCAGGAAAGGAAAGATGCAAGCTGAACCTGTCATCCCTGAGAAGAAGAAGGCTAGTCAAAAGAAAGGCAAAGCTAAAGCTACCTTTGGTCCAACAAAACCCTGGAGCAAAGTCCAATCCCAGAAGAGAAAAGCTGCCACACCATCAGATTCAGATGTTGAATCAGATGTCCCAACATCTCCTCCCAAGAAAAGACCAACACCAGCAAGAGCTTCAACTGCTGTTCCAGAAGCTCCCTTGGACAACATATCATTCCATCTTGTCTCTAGTGTCAACAGATGGAAGTATGTGTACCAAAGAAGGGTTGCCCTGGAAAGAGAACTGAGCAGCAATGCACTTGAGTGCACAGAACTCATTGACCTAATCTCTGCTGCAGGACTATTCAAGACAGTCTCAGAGTTCTCTCCCTGCTATGAACTTCTTGTCAAAGAGTTCATTGTGAATCTTCAGGAGGATTGCTCAAATGGTAAGTCCTCAGAGTTCAGAAAGGTTTTTGTGAGAGGTAAGTGTGTTGAGTTCTCTCCCCAAATCATTAATCAGTATCTAGGAAGGGACACAGATGGACCCAATGAGCTAGGCAAGACAGATAATCAAGTCTGTAAAGTGATCACTGCAAACCAGGTCAAGGCTTGGCCTGTGAAGGGAAAGCTCTCTGTGAGCATGCTTACCAGAAAGTATGCCATGCTTAACAGGATTGGAACTGCTAACTGGGTGCCTACCAACCACACTTCTTCAATCTCAACTGGTCTGGCCAGATTCATCTATGCTGTGGGAACTCAAACCAAGATGGATTATGGAGCATATATTTTTGATCAGACTATGAAGCATGCCATCTCTAATGCAACAAAGCTGCCAATAGCTTTTCCATCATTGCTGTGTGGTATTGTTCTAAGTCAATACCCTGGAATTTTAAATGAGAAGGACACAGTCTGCAAGAGAGAGAGCCCCCTGGCTTTTCACTACAAATTATTCCTAAGTCACCATGCTGCAGATGTTGAAGCACCTTCTGGGACATCTGCTGGTCCCTCCACTGCTAAGAATCCAATCTCCAGGAAGACTTTAATTGCTGAACTCAAAAGCACCTGCAAAGAGCTTGAAGCTAGAAAGCAGAAGCTTGAGGAAATCATCATAAGGTTAGAAAGTGAAGAAGATCAGAATGCTGCATCTGGTGAAGACAGTGAGGCTGATGAAGAAAGTGAAGCTGATAAAGATGAAGACACTGAGGTGGAGGAAGCAACTGAGAGTGATGAATCTGAGTGATCAATGTATGTGAGGCAAATGTATTGACAGCAATGTAATGACAGTAGTAGTGTCTTTGGCCCCTAATTTTGTGTCTACCAAGGGGGAGAACAACAACAATGTAATTGCTGTTTTAAGTATGAATGAAAAAAAAAATCTGTTTGTTTGCTTCTGAACTGAATATGTTTTTTTCTGTTGCAACAAGACTGGATACATATTTGTTTGAGGGGGAGTAATCTCAAATAAGAATCAACAGAAAAATAATGATATACTCTGATAAAAAGATCATCTGCTGCACTCTGATAACCAGAAAAGATGTTAGCCAAAAATTAGCCAAAGGGGGAGTTTGTAGATGTTTAAGAATTGGCAGAATTTTTGACCAAACAAGAAATGTTAAATTCAGTTCAGAATGTCCTATCAGATGTTGGGACATTAGCAAACGGAGTATATGAACTTATTTCAGGATGTCCTACCAGATGTTGGGACATTGTGTAAATAACTTAAGTTCAGTTTTTCAGGATGTCCCAACAGATGTTGAGACATCTCAGACCTGCTACCAGAATTAATTAATGATTAACTGATCAGAGATATTTAAGGAGAAGTATCTGGAATTAATTAATGATGGATAAAAACAGAACAAGGCGCATTTGTAGGGTGTTTTATATTGAAGATTCAGATTAAAACAGAAGACCTAAATCACCTAGAATATAGGAAGTAACAAACCCTAAATTCAAGGTGACAGCTGCTGCACATTAGGGCTGGATCATTCTACAGAAAGCCCAAAATTCAGATACCTATTTAATCAACAGAAACTCATAGAATTGAGTACGAATTTCAGAAGTCAAAATAGGGTGTCTAGTGTTTTTAATAGCAGGTTGTTTTATGTACCACTTTATGAGCTTTTAAGCAAAAGTGCATTTGTGACTTGATTGAAACTGTGAAGTAAGATCAAGCTGTATTGTTTGAAGGATGTCTTCAATTTCTGTAAACTTGTAAACTTGATCATTGTGTGATTGAGGGGGAGTGAGTAGGGTACTCTTATCTAAGTGAGTCTTAGATAGAAATTGCATTAGGTAAGTATTAAGTGATAGATTAAACAGGGTGGTTTAAGTCTAGAATTAATATTACTAATATTGGATTTCCTCCTGGCTTGGTAGCCTCCAGATGTAGGTGTGGTTATACACTGAACTGGGTTAACAAACTTCTGTGTTGTTTACTTTTCTTGCTGTTTAAGTTTTGGTTAAATTTGTCAAATGTCCTATTAAGTGTTGGGACATCTCTTAGGACATCTCATACCTGATCACAGAATTTCAAGGTCTTCCAACAACAAATCAGTGAACTCCACGCTTCCTTTGATCAGAGGGATTTTCTCATTCAAAATCTCCTTGAAGACCCAAGTCATCTGGATGTCGCCCAGTTGTTCGAGGATGTCAAACGTCTTAGTTGGAGGCTAAAGGATGTCAAGTATCATAGGGCTTAGATTCTTTTGTCTGTACTAGATTACCCACAAACCTGTTGTGGGAATCTTTTATACTCTCGTGGTTGTGCTTATTATAAGAACTTATGCCCTTTGGGGATATCTTTCGTTACTCTCGTAATTCCATTTATCTGACATGGTTTGAGTTTCTGATTGTTTCTTATGCACCCACACGTGTTCCAGACACTGGTTCTTCACAATTATCTAATATGAGCTTCATATGGTATTCTCTTCCCAAAAGTCAAAGTTCACAAAGGCCATCTGGATTTTCTCATTCTTGAATACTGGAACGGGGACGTAAACGACCTTGAGAATAAAAGAACACAACATTTGCATGCATTCATATCATCTTTGCATTTTTTCTTTACAGGTTATCCGAGTTTCCTAACTTATTTGTTTATTCAAGAAGGATTGTAAATCACCATCTTAACCAGTATGCCACTCGTCGCAATCAAAGAAACATCATGGACACCATTCAAGTTGAATTGGCTTAGCTCCGTACGCGCCTGCATGAATTCATGAACATGATGTAAGGGGTTGACTTGGGGCAACAAGAACCGAGGGCTGCTGTCCAAAGACTTGATCTGCCACAAGTGCAGATTCTGGTCGCCGGAGTTAATCTGGATGCACAAGGCAATCCAATTAATGTCATTACTATTACAATAGGAGCTAACGGGCCTCCTACTCCGAAGGGTATTCCTATTGTGGTTCATCATGTGGAAAACCATTAGGCTGACCAGTTCTCTTTGCTGAACGAGGACTTGGGATTTGGTATGGGGGTAATCAACACAACTTCCAGATGCTGGCAGAAAAAGTCAGAGCTCTTGAGTGAAAAGATACCTCGGGATTGACGTTTCTGACATGGGATTGGTGCAAGGTTTGATCGTCCCACCGAAGTTCAAAGCCCTTGGGTTTGATAAATACAATGAGAATTCATGCCCTAAGACTCACCTCCAAACTTACTATCGTAAGATAGCTGCCTACACTAAGGATGAGAAACTCTAGATGTACTTTTTCCAGTATAGCCAGTCCGAAGGTTCTCTTGAGTGGTATATGAAGTTAGAATGGTGTGTGTAACTGGAAGGAAATCGGAGAGGCGTTCCTCAAGCAATACCAGTACAATATCGATATGGCCCCGAGCAGGACTCAGTTGCAGAGCCTGTCCCAGAAAAATTCTGAGAGCTTAAAAGAGTACGCTCAAAGGTGGCGCAAGTTGGATGCAAGAGTCTAGCCACCCCTGCTCGAAATAGAAATGGTGGATTTGTTCATGGATACCCTGACGGGGCACTTCATGGAACGCCTAGCAGGGTGTTCGTCTAATGGCTTTTCCGACATCATATTGACAGGGGAGAAAATTGAAAACTGGATGAAGAAGGGGAAGATCTAGAACAACAGTGCTTCTACTTCTGGAACCAATAAGCCGTTTTCGAATGGGCCAAAGAGAAGAGATGAGAAAACTGGGGCAATGTATGCCCAGAGAAAGAGAGGAAATTAGGATTCTTACTATCAAGCTGCGTCTGTCACCATCCCTGCTGCCACCAATCAATATATGTAACTATGACAGCAACCTCAACAAAATTATCAACAACAAATATCTTTAAGACCGTATTATCCGCCCAGATCAAAGGATATACACATTGAAAAACCGCCAATGTCATATTCCTAACTCTTACAGAATCTCCTTCAGCTGCAGATGATCTAGCTTAGAAGTCTACAACACCCAAATCCAGGACAAATTCCAGATGGTTACGATGCCAATTCTCACTATGAGTTTTAATCGGGAGCTCCTGGTCATACTACAGAAAACTGCAAAGCCCTCAAACATGTGATTCAAGACATGCTGGATTCTAAATCCATCAAATTTTCCCCTACCCCAAACGTCCTGTAAAATCCCATGCCTCCGTATGGAAGAACCGTGGGGGACAATAATGACGGTGACAAATTGAATTTCGTTTGTGATGTCGATTCTTTGAAGACTCCATTACTAACGGTGAAGAGCTGTTTGGCAAAGAAGGGTCACTTCCCAGGTTGTGGGGAAGTTTTCCCAGAATGCAAAGAGTCTGTTGATGGATGTGATAGGTTGAATCAGGGATTCCGAAAATGATTGATGACAGAAGCATCCAGTTTGACAGGGTTGTTGAAGAAGATTAAGTTTATACGGTTACTATCTATTTCACCTCGGTTGAAGTCCCGTCACCAGCAAGAGCAACACCAATCACATTTACTACTTCGGGGCCTATACCATATCAAAGTGAAAAGGTCGTCCCATGGAATTACGAGGTAGAGGTTTATTGTAACGACCATAAACAAGATGTAACCACCACCAGAGCAGCTTAACATCAGGTCGAGAATGTAGGGGTCGGAGGATTCACAAGAAGTGGAAGGTTGTTCCCGCCTCAAACACTGAGAAATAGTGGGCACTATCAAATGTTAACGCAAAAGCCCAGGCTAGGGCCAAGGGCAAGCAAGCTGTGACAGACGAGGTCCCTGTTCCTGATCCTGACATTACCTTTGATAAAGAGCTTGAGGAGTTTTTAAGGATCATCAAGAAAAGCGACTACAAGATAGTCGACCACTTTCAACAAACTCCTTCTAAGATCTCGATCTTATCTTTATTGATGTGCTCAGAATCCTATAGAAAGGATTTGCAAAGAATTTTGAATAACGCCTATGTCCTGCAAGAAATATATATGAATCAACTCGAGACGGTTGTTGTTAGCGTGAATGCCAGTCACAGGTTAGGATTTACAGATCTTGATCTAACTACTGAGGGGCGCAATCACAACAAAGTTCTGCACATTTCAATGGAATGCAAAGGGGTTGTGCTTTCCCATGTGCTTATTGATACCAAATCCTTTTTAAATATGCTTCCAAAGAAGGCCTTGATTAAGCTGGATTACGACGGAGTGGTGCTCAAACTAAGTGATTTGGTGGTTAGGGCGTTTGATAGTTCCAAGAGGTTAATTTTTGGACAGGTGGAATTACCGATCAAGGTAGGTCCACTGGTGTTCAACATGACCTTTTATGTCATGGACATCCATCCTGCATACAATTGTTTACTCGGACGTCCCTGGATTCACGCAACTGGGGCATCATCCTCGACTCTCCATCAGAAGCTAAAGTTTGTCTGGGAGGGATTAATTTTCACAATATGTGGGGAGGAAGACATCTTCATTAGCCATCTATCTTCCTTCAAGTACGTGGAAATGGATGGTGAGATATATAAGACCCCTTGCTAGGCTTTTGAGTCGGTCAAGACTGAAGCCATGTCATCATCAGCATCCCTTTCTGAAGAGAAGAAGAAGGGTGTACCCATTGCATCCTATAAACAAGCTCTGAAGGTGGTGGAATCAGGAGATAATGAAGGTTGAGGCTGAATGATTGAGGTCCCTAAGAAGGAAGATATGTTCAAATTTGGTTACAATCTGACTGAATCAACATCAACATAACATGCCAGAGGTCGTAAAGGCCTAATCACCTTCTCTAGTACTAGATGGGTGGATCACAACAGTATCTACGCTATTCAAGAAGACATGATTGATAGACTGTGAAATAGACGAGTGGATCAAGCCGAGTGTCCCAGGAGTGGAGCTCAATAATTGGTTGTCTAAAGAAATCATCAGTGTTACCCATCATCAAGAGTAATGGTTTTGTGTTTTTATTCTTGTATGAAAGCTCTATGTCTCGCCCAAGGCATAATAGCTCATTATAAGGGCCTTATTGTTTGAATTTGTAATATCAAATCATTAATAAAATGGACGATTTTGCATTCATTCATGGTGTTCCATGTCTTTCATTTTTATTTCTTAATAAATGGAAATGTCTCACACTCGTCCTAAGTCTAGCATGAATCATCATTCATGCAGATGCACCACATTAGGTCTCATCAATGACAATCTTGTTATGGCTCATTATGACTTCAACAATCTGATTTACCAAGCAAACGAGGAAGGTGAGAAAGATTGTGAACTGCCCGAGGAGTTAGCCAGATTTTTAAAACAATAGGAGAGGGTGTTTCAACCACATGAGTAGGTTATTGAGACTGTAAACCTGGGTACTGAAGAGGCAAAGAAAGAGGTCAAGATTGGGGCTGCGTTAGAAGAATCAGTGAAGAGCCGATTAATTGACATGCTCCGTGAATATGTTGATGTCTTCTGTAACACCCCATTTTTAATATTTAATCGTCGGGTATTTTTGGTGTTGTGTTGGCCTTATTTAAGGTGTATGTTTAGTCGTTTCGATGTTGTGTCCTAGTGGGACGGGTAGAATCTGGATGCATTTAGTGATAGCGAGTATGTGAATAATAATAATACTATTTAATTACTATTATTATTATTATTATTATTATTATTATTATTATTATTATTATTATTTTTACCTTTATGAAATAATATTAGTAATATTAGAATTAAAATTGATATTATTATTTGGAATAGGGGAAGTTTAGTAAAATATCAAGATGAGGGTTTAGTATTGAATTAGTAAAAACAAAAAATTAGTGGAGGAATTAGTCGTATAATTTTTGTGGAAGAACCAAAGAGGATAGGAAGAGGTAGATCAACCTAGGACACCCAATTCTTGAATAAATTCGTAGGAATTTTCACATAAATTCGAGGTAAGGGGGAGAACGAATTTAAATTCAGGTGGTTTAACATGATGGGTAGTGAGGGATTCCTTCCCTCGTAGGAATTTTCTGATGTTTATGATGTTTGTGAATAGTCTGTAAATATATGATGTTTGTTGCGAATATGTGATTATGATGGTATAAACTTGATAAAATTCTATTGGAATCTTGTTGTTGTTGTTGTTCTGATATATGCATAAGTTATGCAGATTTTGTTGTTGGAGATGAACAGTTGCGATTCTAGATCTAGAACGAATGATAAACTGGATTTAATAATGATAAGTAAACGAAGAATAAGATTAGTAGTGTAAAATTGATGTAGAAACAAGTTTAGGCCTGAATTAGAGTGGAAAATTATTAAACCCGTAGCAAAATCTGGACTTGTGGGGGAAAACAGTTTTTAGTAACAGATTTGGGCAGGTTGGTCCAACCGGCCAGGTGTTGTGTC
This sequence comes from Lathyrus aphaca, assembly GCA_963966055.1. Classification (NCBI taxonomy): domain Eukaryota; kingdom Viridiplantae; phylum Streptophyta; class Magnoliopsida; order Fabales; family Fabaceae; genus Lathyrus; species Lathyrus aphaca. The sequence continues at coordinate 19,987,401 of OZ014525.1, forward strand.
GAGTCAGTCCTTAGAATAGGATTTGTTGTCGTGTTCTAATATGAGGTGTTTGTGTTTGTTGTATTAGTATGGCAGGAAGGAATGATGTTGCACTTGCTGCTGCTATGCAAGCCATGGCGCAAGCTATTGAGAACATTGGTCCAGCTGTTGGGAATGCTGAATTTCATGATTTGGATCAATTCAGAAGTAACAAGCTTCCTACGTATGAATGGGGTATTTTGGATCAAGAGGCTACACAGAAATGGTTGAAGGATATTGAGAAGATCTTCAGAACCATGGGGTGCAATGATGATCAGAAGGTGAGGTTTGGTACTCACATGCTTGAGGGCGAAGCCGATGTCTAGTGGGACAACAGTTGCCAAAGGTTGGAAGCTGTAGGTACTGCTATTTGTAACACGGTGGGAGAACTGACTTTTAGTCATGTTGCGGATAGCAAGAGTCGCCACCGACTTTTATTTTATCCAAGTGGAAAGGACATAAAAGAACAGGAAATACCTATTTTAAAAGACTTGAGTTCGGGGGTAGGTTATATAAAGGGAAGGTGTTAGCACCCTTTATATCCATGGTTATCCATGGGCTCTTAGTTACTTAGCTCACTTAAATGTTTTTGAAAAGTGTAGTGTGTGATTAGATATTTTCTAAGTACTTTGTAATGATCCTCGTATGGATGTATTCAAAGCCTTGTTTGAAAAATGTTTGAGAAAAGTGATGTGTAAAAAGTAGTTTTAAGATGTGAGCAAGTAACTAGGAGGTACCTACCCTAAACTAAGTCATTCATGTTCTTATATGTCCTTTCGAGGGTAAGACTATCCCTATTATTAAGGAATAGGTAGTCATTACCTTGGATTTATTAAGGGACAGACGTAGGGTCATCGTATGGTCAATGAAGGCAACTTAAGGGGTGTCTTTAGCAATTCGTAAGGACTATCATCATTTATTCGAAGGGACAAGATCATTATTCCGTAGGCAACCTCGAAGGGACTTGATCTTTTAAATCTGTAGGGACTTGATGATTTATACGTGAAGGGACTTTGCTTAGGACACCCCTATATTCGAGGGACTTGACCATTTTAAATAAGGCAACCAAGGGGGATACCCTAGGAAGTGCAGACGACGATCTTAGATCGACTTACGTGTGTGAGTGTTGTTTTCAAATATTTATCTTGATTATTAATTTTCTAAGTCCATGGTTCATTTATTTCTTGGCACTCCCTATGTTACTAACCACGCAGTTAATATGATAAATAAATTGCAGAAATTAAAAGGCAGAAAATAAAATTCACACACTATTACATGTCTTAGGGGCAGTTACATAATAATAATAATGGCGGAAAATAAAACTAAATTATTACAATTACGAAACAATCACATAATAATGAATAACATAAAAATAAGTGAATAAATTAGAAAAAAGTTTGCAAATTAGGTTAAGGAAATAATTAGGGTTAGAATTTGAGAAAAATTGTAAGGTTTAAAATTTTTTAAGGTTTAGGACAAATTTTAGGGTAAAAATTAGGGTGAATCTGAGTTTTAAGATAAAGATTAAGGCTACATTTTTAGGGTTTAAAGTTTATGAAAAAAAATTAAGACTTAGGTTTAAAATTAAGGTTTAGGGAAAAAATTAAGGTTTATGAAAAAAATTAAGAAATTAAGGTTTATAAAAAAAATTAAGTTTCAAATTAATTAAAAAATATTAAGGTTTTAATTTAAAAGAAAATATATAATTTGATAATTAAAGAAAGGGGAGAGAAATAACCAATTTGGCAAAAAATGTCATAGCCCTTTGCCTTGCCATTGAGTTCTTTGTCACTAGGACAAGCGCACGCTTATGTTTGAATAAGTATAACAAATACCTATTATATAATAAAAATAAGAAAAAAATATGTTAGTAAAAAAATGTCACAAGGCTGGGTTTTACAAAAGAAAATATATAATCAGTTTATATTAAAATAAACTAACACTTAAATAAATTATTAAAAAAATGAATTATGAAAATGAATTAAATTAAAAAAATTTAAAGATTGATTAAGGTTTTAAAAAAATTGAGGTTTTAATTATGAAAATAATTAGGGTTTAATTATAAACCTAAATATAAAAGTAATAATACTCATAAAAATGTTAACCTAAATTTAATAAAAAAAAAGATTTGTTGAAAAAAAAAGTTAATTAAAAAAAATAGGTTAACCATGTTTAAAAGATAAATTAAGTTAATTAAGGAAATTTAAAAAAAGAAAATTATGAAGAACCCATGTTTCTTCATCAAAATGTTGTGGCTCCAAACCTCAGTTCCTTGCCACTAGGTTGTGGGCACTCCATAAGCTAGGTTTGAACCCATGCCCTTACCCTTCATTGAGTCCTTTGCCACTGGGACAAGCGCGGGCTTGTGATAGAAACGGTTACATAATCAAACAATGAAATAAAATATAAAACAAAATATTTGAAAAAATCTTCAGCGCGCCAAATCCATCATCTTCTTCCTCGTGACCTTCTTGAATCCGCAATGAAACTTCAAAGTAATTGTCCAGAAATCATCAATACCTCACAACAAACACAAATCAATGGTTAAATGCAATTTATATTGAGTTGTATATGAAATCGAAAAGCATGAAAAAAACAAAATAAAAAACGATTCGGATTGGGCATTATGGCATGAATTTTATGATGAAGATGATTGGGATATGTTCAAGATGCTTCAAGGATTCATTTGCAACCTTCAAACATGAATATGCTTCAAGGATTCTTTTGAAATTTGTGTGAAATTTTGAAATATGAATATGATCTTCTTGTCCTCTATCTTTTTTTTTGTCTTGTGATGTTGTTGTGGTTATATAGTAATGTAATTATGTTAAGAATTTGGGCCTTGGTTGGAGTTGTATGGGTTGCTTGAAGGTGAAGAAATATCTTTCATAATTTGTCCAAAAATCACATCATATCTTACCAAATAGCTTTAGCACGAAATTGGATGATCTTTATAATGTCATTTAAGAGCTTCTAGAAGAAGAATCAAATCAAATATTTGTATTTTCATATTTTATTTTGATTTAAAATGAATTTTAATGAATAAAATCCAAATAAATAATAAATAAATTATAAAAATCAGAAATTATTTGAATTGGGTCGTGCTTGATGTTATTGTTAAGATTGGATTGCAATTTCATGAGACCATTTGGAAAAAATTGGATTTGAGGCCCTTTTTTCTTCATACACCCCTCAAAAATCTCCCAACTTTGACAAGACACAAATCCTTCAATTTTAAGGATATGAAGGTGTTCTTAGACATTTTGTAAAGCTTAAAGAGTCCTATAACAAGCATCTTTTGTCTCATGTCCATATCTTTTACCATTTTCAAATTTATGCTCTTTGGAAGATGTTGACTTTTTGTTGACTTTTGAAATGACCTGTAATGTTTTAGCCCATACCTTCAAAATGAAGCATTTTTAGGCTTGGTTTGTGAGACACAAAGTTGTAGAGGATTAAATTTACTTCAAAATGAGCTTTGGATCGAAATTTTTTGATGAAGCATGTGAAAGTTATGGCTGGTCAAAGTTCAGTTGACTTTTCTTAAGAAAACCCTAATTTAGAAACTCTTGATTCTTGATGATCTGAAACTTTCTTGATGAATCATGATCAATCCTTGATCAAATGATGAATTTTACTTCATAATATTGATGTTGGCAAAAAAATCTTGAAGTTTGACTTTAATTTGACCATAGTTGACCTCAGTTTGACTTTTTAACTGCTTTGACTGATTTTTGCATATCTGATCATCTGACTGGGCAAGCTCTTTGGGAAAGCCTTGAAACTTGAAATGGGGATTCTTGAATACATGTGGGATGTTAGGAAGCTAACTTGAGGCCTTGAAAATCATTTTAACCTGAGGAAACACAAAACCCTAGTTTTAGACACTTTGCTAGGAGGAGGCATTGTTTGGGGAAACTTCCACACTTCTTGACTAATTGGGAGTTTTAAGGACCTTATGATGATTTAGAAGTCTTGAGAGAGGTTGTATTGATTTTGGGAGGGCAAATTTTGGGGTGCAACATTATTACTTAGGCCGTGTTTCGAGGTGAGTTTCTGGAGAAGTACTTTCCAGAAGAAATTCACAGTGCCAGAGAAGTAGAATTTTTGGAGCTCAAGCAAGGTAATATGATTGTGGTTGAGTATGCCGCAAAGTTTGAAGAGTTGGTGCAGTATTGTGCACACTATAACACTGAAGACATTATCACTTCGAAGTGTTTGAAATTTGAGAATGGGTTGCATCCTGAGATCAAACAGGGCATTGCTTTCTAGAAGATCAGGAACTATCCAGAGCTGGTGAGTAGGAGCATGATTTAGGATAATGATAATAGGCTTGGATTGCTCACTACAAAGTTGTGAATGACAATAAGGGTAAGCAGAGGTTTGGGGGTACTCCTTATAATGCTCCGGTTGATAAAGGTAATTAGAAGTCTACTGCTGACAAGAAGCCGAGTGGGGGAGGGGTAAATCCTAATCATGTGAAGTGTTTCAGATGTGGAAGCACGGGTCATCGTGTTAACACTTGAAAAAATGAAGTTAAGAAGTGCTTCAAGTGTGGGAGGACAGGTCATGTGGTAGTTGACTGCAGGGCTACTATGCCTACTTGTTTTAATTGTGGTGAACAAGGTCATATTAGTACGACTTGTCAGAAGCCAAAGAAGACTCAAGGAACCAGTGGTAAACTGTTTGCTTTGGTGGGAGCCCAGTCCATTAATGAGGAACGTTCTGTCAAAGGTACTTGTTTTATTAATAGTACTCATTTGATTGCTATTATTGATACGGGTGCAACACACTCGTTTATTTCTGTTGACAGTGTGAGAAGGTTAGGAATTGTACCGTCTAATCTAGAGCAGAGAATGACAATTGAAACTCCGTCTAGTGGTTATGTTGTTACATCTTTAGTATGTTTGAAGTGTCTGCTTACTATTTTTGATAGAGACTTCTATGTGGATTTGATCTGTTTACCGCTTGGAAATTTGGATGTTATTTTGGGGATGAACTGGTTGGAGTTCAACCAAGTTTAAATTGTCTGCTATAGGAAGAAGTTATTGTTTCTTACTCCTGAAGAGGAAAAATTGGCTAATTCCTTATCTACTAAAGAGTCAAGGACTTTGTTGGAAGATGAGGCCAAGATGTTTGCATTCTTTGCGTTATTATCTGTGGACCGTAAGGTATCAGTTAGTGAGTTTCCAGTTGTGAATGAGTTTTCAGAAGTGTTTCCTGATGACATTGCATAATTACCTCCGATGAGAGAAGTTGAATTTACTATTGAACTTATTCCTGGTACAAGGCTTATTTCTATGGCACCATATAGGATGTATGCATCAGAATTGACTGAGTTGAAATCTCAGATTGGAAAGTTGCTGGATAAGAAGTTTATTAGGCCAAGTGTATTGCCATGGGGAGCTCCAGTTTTGTTAGTAAAGAAGAAGGATGGTAGTATGCGGTTGTGCATCGATTACCGTCAGTTGAACAAGGTGACCATTAAGAATAAGTATCTGCTTCCAAGGATTGATGACTTAATGGATCAGCTAGTTGGTGCATGTGTTTTTAGTAAGATTGATCTGAGATCAGGTTACCATCAGATTTGAGTGAAAGAAAGTGATATTCAGAAGACTGTGTTTAGAACTCGATATGGACATTATGAATATGTTGTGATGCCTTTCGGAGTGTCTAATGCGCCAGGTGTATTTATGGAGTGTATAAACCGTATTTTTCATTCTTATTTAGATCAATTTTTTGTGGTGTTTATTGATGATATACTTATTTATTATAAGAAGGAAGATGATCATAAGGAACATTTGAGAGTTGCTTTGCAGGTGTTGAAAGATAACAAGTTGTTTGCTAAGTTATCGAAGTGTGAATTCTGGATTGATAATGTGAGTTTCTTAGGTCATGTTATTTCTGGTGATGGTATATCAGTGGAACCTTCTAAGGTAAGTGTTGTATTTAAATGGGAACCTCCGAAGACTGTAATGGAGATTCAAAGTTTTATGGGATTAACAGGTTATTATAGAAGATTTATTCAAGGGTTTTCGAATTTGGCGTTGCCGTTGATTCAATTGACTAGGATGAGTCAAGCGTTTATTTGGGATGCAGCTTATGAGGAAAGTTTTGAAGAGTTGAAGAAGAAATTGACTACGGAACCAATGTTGGTTTTACCAAGTCCAGGTGAACCTTTTGTTGTATATTGTGATGCATCCAAGATGGGACTAGGTGGTGTATTGATGCAAGATGGTAAGGTGGTGGCTTATGCTTCTAGACAGCTGAGGGTACATGAGAGGAACTATCCTACTCATGATCTTGAGTTAGCCGCAATGGTTTTTGTGTTGAAGATTTGGAGGCACTATTTGTATGGATCAAGATTTGAAGTGTTTAGTGACCATAAGAGTTTAAAGTACATATTTGATCAGAAAGAGATAAATATGAGGCAAAGAAGGTGGTTGTAATTTCTGAAAGATTATGATTTTAATTTGAGTTATCATCCGAGTAAGGCTAATGTTATAGCAGATGCATTGAGCCGCACGACAATTCACATGTCGACATTGATGGTGAAAGAATTGGAATTGATTGAGCAGTTTAGAGACTTGAGCATGGTTTGTGAGACGACACCTGAGAGTGTTAGGCTTGAAATGTTGAAGGTGAATATTGCATTATTGGATATTATTAAAGAGAATCAGAGACTTGATGTGAAGTTGCTAGATGTGATACCTACAGGAGGAAATGATCCTGAAAGTGATTTCCAGGTAGATAATTAGTGTGTTGAGGTTCCGGGGAAGAATTTGTGTATTGGACAATGCTGAGTTGAAGAAGAAATTTTTTGAAGAAAGTTATCGTAGTAGCTTGAGTATTCATCCAGGAGCTACAAAGATGTATCTGGACTTTACCATCCCTGGAATCACTATTGATATCCTTTCTTTGTTCTCATATCAAAAGAAAAATATTTTTGTAATCTTCAAAGATTAAATTTATTAAATTTGTTTCAAAAATCATCATCAATAATAAATTGAAATTTTGTAAGCAAAAACAATATAAATAATTGCAAACAATCGGATAAAAGCTCAAATTCATTGATAGAATGGTAGTCAGCAAATGTCATGACTCCATGGATCATTACAAGTTTGAAAAATGGTAAATACATGGAAAAGGGCTACATTGAAATACAATGATCACTATTCTCCCTATCAACTTTGAACTCCACCGTGTCCGAAACATCAGTCAAGGATTAGTGAATAAGAGTCTTTGATGATCAATTCTTCTGAAAGATAGAATATGAAATCCTCGGTAGTTTCAAGTGATCCAGTCTGTCGATGCAGTTACTTGCCATGATCCCTAACTTTTGCCTAGATTGCCCTTTCGGGTTTTCAATATACCGGGATAATTATTTTTGTTTTATGTCTCTAATTTTTTCTTGGACCGCCCTTCCGGGTTTTCAATCCACCGAGACGCTCATTTTTGCCTAAGTTGTCCTTTTGGGTTTTCAACTTAGCAAGTTGTTCTTTTATTTTTAGGCGATGTACTTCTTGACTGCATCCGCATTCACAGGACAAGTGATCTCCTCACCTTCCATAGTTGCAAGAAATAATGAACCGCCAAAGAAGGCTTTCTTAACAACATATGGGCCATCATAGTTCGGAGTCCACTTGCCCCGAGAATCTGTAATGAAAGACTGGATCTTTTTGAGCACGAGGTTGCCTTCTCTGAATACACGAGGTTTAACCTTCTTGTCAAAATCTTTCTTCATTCTTTGCTGGTACAATCGACCATGACACAAAGCTGTTATTCTCTTTTCCTCAATCAAATTCAACTGGTCAAATCTACTCTAACACCATTCAGCCTCATTCAACTTGGCTTCCATAAGAACTCTCATTGATGGGATCTCAACCTCGACGGGGAACGCTGTTTCTGTACCATAAACAAGTGAGAAAAAGGTTTCCCATGTTGAAGTGCGGACAGATGTACGATACCCATGCAACGCAAAAGGGAGCATCTCATGCCAATCCTTATATGTCACAACCATCTTTTGAATGATATTCTTAATTTTCTTATTTGCAACTTCAACAACCCAATTCATCTTCGTTCTATAAGGAGAAGAATTATGGTGTTGAATCTTGAATTCTTCACAAAGCTCTTTCATCATCTTATTATTCAAGTTCGAACCATTATCAGTAATGATTCTATTCGGAACACCATATCTGCAGATAATGTTATTCTTAATAAACTGAACCACAACTTGCTTGGTCACATTAGCATATGATGCCGCTTCCACCCACTTGGTGAAGTAGTCAATTGCCACAAGAATAAAACGACGCCGATTCGAAGCCTTGGGTTCAATCATACCAATCATATCAATTCCCCACATAGAGAAAGGCCATGGGGAAGAAATAACATTGAGATGAGTTGGTGGCACATGAATCTTATCAGCATACACCTAACACTTATGGCACTTTTTCACATACTTGCAACAATCATATTCCATTGTCAGCCAATAGTAACCTGCTCTCATCATTTTTTAGCCATTGCATGCCTATTGGCATGGGTACCAAAAGTTCCTTTATGAATTTCTTTCATTAACATGTCTGCTTTGTGTCTATCCACGCATCTGAGCAGGACCATGTCAAAATTCCTCTTATAAAGCACATTTCCATTCAGGAAGAAATTTCCTGCCAATCTCCTCAAAGTTCTCTTATCTTTATCGGATGCCCCAAGTGGTTATTCCTGACTTTGGACCTTTTTGACTGCAAACACATGAGCTGGTCTTTCAAGCCACATCACTCTGATCATGGGAATGTCATTCCACTGGTGCACCTTTATCATAGAAGCTATAATTTCCAAAGCATATGCCATCTGATTTTCATCGCGAGGCACATAATGAAACTCAACTTTAGTAAAGAAAGTTGATATCCTCCTGGCATAATCTCAATACGAAATCAAGTAAGGTTGATAAGCCACCCACTTACCCTTGATCTGATTGATTACCAAGGCAGAATCTCCATACACATCAAGATGCTTAATCCTCAAATTAACAGCTTCCTCAAGACCCATAATACATGCTTCATACTTGTTGCACCCCAAAATTTGCCCTCACAAGACAAGACTTTGTGTACTAAGAGGTTCATAAGGTTTACAAGGTTCACAAGACATCTCATGAGGTTCACAAGGTTCACAATTAGTCAGAAAATTTGACAATTCCCTCAGACAATGCATCCTCCTAAGCAATGCATCTTAAACTAGGGTTTTGACTTTTATCAGGCTAAATGGACTTCCAAGACTTCAAGTGAGCTTCATAACATCCTATACATGTTCAAGAATCCCCATGTCAAGTTTCAAGACTTTCTCAAAAGATTTGCTCAGTCAGATGATCAGATAGGTTAAAATCAATCAAAGTAGTTAAAAAGTCAAACTGAGGTCAACTGTGGTCAAACCAAAGTCAAACTTCATGATTTTTTTGCCAACATCAAGTATATGAAGTAAAATTCATCATTTGATCAAGGTATGATCATGATTCATCAAGGAGATTCCAGATCATCAAGAATCAGGAGTTTCTAAATTAGGGTTTTCATAGGAAAAATCAACTGAACTTTGACCAGCCATAACTTTCACATGCTTCATCAAATTTTTTCCATCCAAAGCTCATTTCGAATTAAATTAAATTCTCTACAACTTTGTGTCTCACAAGCCAAGCCCAAAAATGCTTCATTTGGAAGGTATGAGCTAAGACATTATAGGTCCATTTAAAAGTCAACAAAAAGTCAACAACTTCAAAAGAGCATAACTTGAGAATGGTAAAAGATATGGACATGATACCAAAGAGGTTGGTTAGAGGACTTTTTAAGCTTTCCAAAATATCCAAGAACACCTTGATAGCATTAAAATTGAAGGATTTGTGCCCTTGCAAAGTTGGTAAAGTTTTGAGAGGTTTATAAAGCAAATGGGGTCTTAAAACCATAATTCACCAAATGGGCTTGCTTTTTTATGACCCAAACACTTCCATGACATCATGTACGAAATAAAATTTATTTATTCATAATTTTATTCATTTTTTTTTATTTATTATGATTTTTTATGTTAAAAATCATTTTAAATTGAAATAAAATATGAAATAATGGATATTTGATTTGATTTGGTTTCTAGAAAGTCTTAAATCATATTTAGACTTGATTGATACAAAAATAATGAGGATCATACCAAAATAGCAAGGCTAGATCAAGGATATTCAAGTTTTAAGATCAAATATTTTTCAATCTCTCAAAGTCCAAAAGTCCATAGTTTTGTGCAAATTTTTGACCTAATTTCATTGTATCATATATATACAACATGAAGACAAGCTGAGCAGACGAATTCACAGCCTCCAATACCTTGTTCAAACTTCACAAAATCATTCAAAAAACTCCAATTCGGTTTCACCATTACAAAGCAGTTAAAGGTATTTTAAGGACATAGGAAGGATCCTTGGACATCACTGAATCGATCCCAACCTTCAAAAGCACCTAGAACTTGCTCATATGCCATAACCGAATGCATCTTCATCCTCATATTTTGAATTTTCGATTTCATATGTTTATGTAGTATAAATTGTTTTTGATCATTGATAATTGTTTGTGAAGGTATTTGGAATGTTTCTGTATGCTTGGATTGAATTTTCATTACAGATTACGGAATCCACCATGGCTAGGGTTTCGGCCTCTTGTTTGGGGTTTCATGATAAACCAAATATAAATAATTTTTAAGAACATAGGAAGATTGTATGAGCTCTGAGGATCATATTTCACTAATCAATTTGGAGAAATTTCACTGTTTTGTTGATGATTGAAATTCGTAGGTTCTGAATATGATGAACTTCGAAGGAAAAATCGCAGGTACAATCGCATGAAAATTTGCAGGTCATGAGGTAGGGGACGAAGCTGTTTGGCGCGGAAATATAATTTGAATATTGGACTTATTTTATTATGAATTGTTTCTGTCATGTTTCAAAAACGCTGCAATGGCTCAGCTGGTAAGCGTATGCGCGTATGAAGACCATGGCAGGGGTTCGAATCCCAGCTTCAACATTATTTTTTGCTTTATTTCCTTTGTATTTTTCAGGCTTGATATATAAGAATCAATATCCATCCATTGTTCACAATGCATGCGCAGCCCAGTGGAGGTCATGTTGGTCAAAGGGTGGTGATGCCTAGGGCGTGGGTTCAATCCCTGCCCCAGGTAATTTTTAATTTTTGTTTTGTTTAATTGTTTTGTTAATTATTTTATTGTTAATTAAATATAATCATGTTTAATATATATATTTAAATGATTCTAGGAAAATAATATGTAAATATTTCATATTTTCTTAAAAAACCTCTAAATTATTTTCTAAACTCTAAACCTATTTTTTTATTTATTTATGTATTTGAATTAAAATATGTATATATTTATTTAATAATCAAATTAGTAATGTAAATTAAGTTATAAACCCTAATTTATCTTCTAAAAATTTTGTAACCCTAATTTTTTAAAACCCTAATTTTATTTTCTAATAATCTTAACCCTAATTCTTATTTTATTTAAATCTTAAAATTAATTAAATTTTCTTAATATCCAATTAAATGATTAATCATAGTTTATTTTGTAAATAAATTAGCATATCTTTATTATTTTATTTTTATCTCAAAATTCTTTAAAATTCTTTATTTAAATTTAAAAATACTTAATTGATTTATATATATATATATATATATATATATATATATATATATATATATTGTATATTATTACTAACCTTTTCTTCTTATAATTATTTTATAACTAACCATTTATTTAATTGCTTATTTTATTATATAATTATTATTTAATTTGTGTTTATTATTATGTAACTGTAAAAGCGTTGTAATAGTCTTAGTATTTTATCGTTTATTTATAAATATATTGCTATGGTTAGTAAAATAGGGAGTGATAACATGTTTGTATTTTAAAATTAATTTAGGTCACTAATTATAAGATAAATATATGAATTTATACACGCACACACGTAAGTCGATCTTTGATTGCCATCTCACTTCCTAAGGTTATTCCTCATGTTGCCTAAATAAAAAGGTCAAATAAGGTGTCTAAAAGCAAGATCCCTTCTCCTAAAAAATCATCTAGTCCCTTTATGATTATGAGATCAAGTCCCTTCGTTGTTGCCTTCGTAAATGATCTTGTCCCTTTCGAATAAAAGATGATAAGTCCCTTCGTATTGCTAAGACACCTTATAATTGCCTAAACACAGATGACCCTTCATATGTCCCTTACAATATCCAAGGTAATGACTACCTATTCCTTAATAATAGGGATAGTATTACCATTGAAAGAACATTCAAGAACAGTAAAGATTTAACCATAGGGTAGGTTCCTCTTAAGTACTTGCTCACTTTACATCAAATTATTTCATTACACTTCACATTTTCAAAACAAAGTCTTTATATATATCCATACAAGGATCATTATAAAGTACTTAAGAAAATTTTCAATCACACACTACACTTCTCAAAACAGTTTAAAGTGAGCTAAGTAACTAAGAGCCCATGGATAACCATGGATGTAAAGGGTGCTAACACCTTCCCTTTACATAACCTACCCCCCGAACTCAAAAATCTTTTAAGGTCTTTCCTGTTCTTTTATGCCCTTTCCTTTGGATAAAATAAAACTCGGTGGCGACTCTTATTATCCGTAACATTTAACTAAAGTCAGTTCTCCCACCGTGTTACAGAACTGGCGACTCTGCTGGGGATTTAATAAAAGAGGGGTACCCTTAGGAATTAGATCACTTAAATTGTTTGCCTTGTTTGCTTTATATTACTTGTTGGGCTTTATGTGTGAAAGATCCTAACCTGGATCTAGTGTACCTTAGGTAAATGGAAATAGACCAAGGAAACTGTACGGCGTATACCAATATAGTTGATCTGGTGGCCATAGTTAGTGTGACTTCTTGGTTGGTGCTTATGTTCATTAAGTAAAGTTGAGGATAATATGAGGCTGCCATATGTTGTCAATACACTAACTGACTTTTAGAACCCTACTAATCCCATCTTGGCCTTTAGAAAGTAGTGAGATAACTGGCTTTGGTGAAGACTGAAGTTGGTTGATACTCGATACTACGCTCATTGAGATTCTAAACTTGGAGGGTTTTGGTTGGCAAGTAAGTTGCCTACTGAACAATCACCCTTGTGAAGGATCAATGATATTGAGATCCCTTAGAACCTGGTTACTTCATAGGACAGGATGAACCAACTAAACTTCAGGGGAGGGTACTTACCTTTAAACCTAATGCAAGCCTTCAAACCTAGGGCTATTTTGTGACTTGTTTGTGTGTGCCACATGTATTTGATTGAAAATAACATCATAGCATCATCATGCATCATAAGCATAGCATTTTCACTAACCATTTCAAGGACCAAAGGATTTATCTTTGTTCTTTGTTGCAGGTCATGGCTTCTACTCGCAGGAATACTATCCGGATCAACTTTGTAGGAATACCTCCTAAGCTTAAGGAGTTGGTCTCTCAAGTTTCTGAAAACTCTCAGTTCATCAAGAGACATGGTCACCTATTGGATCTAGTCACCTCAGGGTTCAATGAAGACATGATGAGTGTCCTGTTTCAGTTCTTTAATCCTAAATATCATTGCTTCACATTCCCTGACTATCAGTTGGTTCCTACAATGGAAGAGTTCTCCAAACTTCTAGGTATACCTATCCTTGATCAGAGACCCTTCACAGGCTTGGAAAAAGAGCTTAAACCTGAAGTCATTGCTGCAGCCCTACATTTGAAGAAATCAGACATTGTCCTAGAAACAAGGAGTGGAGTTAAGGGTATTCTTGCTAAGGTTATGAGTTATGATGCTTTTGAGGAGATCTTGGCCCTATTAATATATGGCTTAATGTTGTTCCCCAATCCAGATCAGTTCATAGACGTTCACACCATCAACATATTTCTGACTCGCAATCCAGTGCCTACCTTGCTTGGAGACATCTTACATTCTCTTCATACTCGTACTACGAAGGCACGAGGAACTCTGATGTGTTGCATACCTTTGCTAGCTAGGTGGTTTATTTCTCACCTTCCTCGATCAGTGATGAAGAATGAACAAGGGTTCAGGTGGTCCAAGAGGATCATGTCACTTTCACATTCTGATATTCCTTGGTGCTCAAGATCTATGGAGAATGTTACTATCATTGACCGTTGTGGGGAGTTTCCTAATGTGCCACTCCTTGGCATAAGAGGGGGCATTACCTACAACCCTTCCTTAGCTTTACGTCAGTTTGGTTACGCTCGGAGTGATGGTCCTCATGACATGTTGATTCAAGGTATTGTGTTTGACTACGACAACGATCTTCAAGGTTACCGTCAAAGGTTCGTACGAGCATGGGGTAAAGTGAACAAGGTTGACAGCAAGACTCTGGAAGCTTATCTCAGATGGGTGCGATCTCGTGCTCAGACTCTTATGATGCCATATCCTGCCATCCTGCCAGTTACTATGGAGCCTGTTGCTGAAGGAGATACTTCTTATACCATCCTTCATCCAGACATGCCCACTGACATGGAAGAGCTACAGAGGTCCTGGATCCAGTTGAAGGAGCAACGGGATACTTTTGAGACTCATTACAAAGCAAGTCAAGAAAGAATCTTGGAGCTAACAAAACAACTTCACGAGGAGCGGAACCTCAACTCATACCTCAACACAAAGAGGAAACGTCCATGGGAGACTTAAAACCCCATCTTTTTTATTTATTTCATTTTTTATTGTAAGCCCAATGGGCAAACAAATTTATTACTAATAAAAGTTTACTTTTTGGTTGTTTAAACAAATTTAAGTCCTGCGGTCCTTGAAAACATTGCATACGCATTTATACACCATATCATTGCATCACAGGTTTCTTATGTACATGTATCTTATCTTCTCGCTGTTTATTTCAGCAGAAATGGCTCTTGAACAAACAGTCAAAGATCTTCAGGCACAAAATGCACAATTCTAGGAGCTAATCCAGAACTTGTCCAAGGGACAGGATGAATTGAAGACACTGCTGGCTAAGAAGACTAAGAAGACTAGAAGATCAGGAGGTCTTATTAATCTGGGAAGAAGGTTCAAAGGTCCTGTCAAGACCAAGGAACAGGTTGAAGATTATGAGTCTGAAGAGTCTGAGAAAGAGGGATGCAATCTCCATAATACTATGGGGGATTCTGATTTTGAAGCAAATTACTATCATGATCCTAATGAAGATAAGTTCAAGATGCTGGTGGATAGAATGAATGCTATGGAATTGCAAAAGTCTTCTGGGATGGATTTTGAAGCTCTGAGTTTGATATCTGGAGTGGTTATACCCATTGGTTTCAAGGTCCCTGCTTTTGTAGTATATGATGGTGTCTCGTGTCCCAAGCTGCATCTAAGGTCCTATGTCCGGAGGATTCAACCCCATACTGCTGATAAGAAGCTGTGGATTCATTTCTTCCAAGAAAGCTTGTCTGGAGCTCAATTGGAATGGTACTATCAATTGGAGAGTGTCAACATCCGTGATTGGAATGATCTTGCTGAGGCCTTCGATAGGCAATACCAATACAATGCTGATCTAGCACCTACTCGCATGCAACTCCAAAGCATGTCTATGGGTGCTAAGGAGAATTTCAAGGAGTATGCCCAGAACTGGAGAAACTTGGCTGGTAGAGTTCAACCTCCTCTGACTGACAGGGAGTTAGTGGATATGTTTATGAGTACGTTGAATGGTCCTTTTTATAGTCATCTCATTGGAAGCTCGTCATCTGGCTTCACTGAGCTGATAATGACTGGAGAGCGTGTAGAAAGTGGAATAAGAAGTGGAAAAATACAGGTGGGTGCCTCTTCATCAAATACTGCAAAGAAGCCCCCTAGTGGGAAGAAGGAGTCAAATGCTGTTTATGGTCAACCGGGTCGTAATAGGAGGCACCAATCTGTGAGTGCAGTTCATATCTCCAATCCTACTCCTGCAGCACCAGAACCACCACAGGGCAATCAGCAGAAGCCTAGAAGACAGTTCACCAAGATCAACATGTCACTAGCCCAAGCCTTGCAACACTTGTTGAAAGGGGAGCTCATTACTTTGAAGGACCCTCCTCAGAATCCAAATGTTACCTCTCCTAGGTACAATCCTAATGCACGATGTGCATATCATTCTAATTGTCAGGGGCATGATACCAACAACTGCTGGATATTGAAGAACAAGATTCAAGATATGATTGATGCTGGAGAGATTGAATTTGACCCTCCTGGGACTCCAAATGTGATTACTGCTCCCATGCCTAATCATGAGAAGACTGTTAATGCCATTGATGAAGTTTCACATATTTCCTCAGTTGCAGATGTAACTACTCCATTGTCTGTTATCAAGAAGAAGTTGGTACAAGCTGGGTTCTTTCCAAGTTGTAATGAAGATTGTTTCTATTGTGCTTATAAACCGGATAGCTGCTGGAAGTTGAAGGATGGTATTCAACGCCTCATGGACAATTACACCATATTGTTTGAGAGGAAACCTTCTGTGGAGAGTATGGTTGAACATATAACTCAAGGTGCGAAGGTTGAAGATGTGGATATGGTTGATAAAGTGCCAGTAAGGATCACTTCCAAGGGCCCTGTCAAGATCACTCATAAGGGTCCTATCAAGATTACTTCTGAAGGCCCTGTGAAGACTGTTGCTGAAGCTAGAGTGGCCCCTATGATTATTACCACTCCCGGTCCTATTCCATATACTTCTGATAAAGCTATACCTTGGCATTACGGTTCCGACGTTTATATCCATGGTGTTAAACAGGAACCTTTAGTTGATACACCTGTTGCTAATGAAAACCTTGATGTTGATAATATTGATGGATCTAGTAAGATCACAAGAAGTGGAAGAATTTTCTCTCCTCCGGTTACCTCCAAGAATACAGTTACTCCAACTACTACCTCCACTGCTGTGACAAATACTGATGCCCGGGGCAAAGGTCCTGTTATTGAACCTGTACAAACTGATGCACCAACTGCTGAGAATCTTTCTAAGCAGATGGAAGAAGTGCTGAAGATCATTCGCAAGAGTGATTATGATGTTGTTGACCAATTGGGGCATACTCCCTCCAAGATTTCCATGTTGTCTTTGTTGCTGTGTTCTGAGGCCCATGCTAAAGCCTTGATTAAGTTCTTGAAGACTGCTCATGTACCAAATGAGATTTCTGTGGATCAGTTTGAAAACTGTGTTGCACACCTGACCTATGATAATGGGTTAGGCTTTTCTGATGTTGATTTGACTCCTGCCAAGAGGAATCATAACAGGGCTTTACATATCTCTATTGAATGTAGGGGCACTACCCTGTCACATGTATTGATAGACAATGGTTCTTCACTGAATGTACTTCCCAAAGAGGTTTTGAACAAGCTTAGTCCTGAAGATGTTGTGTTGAGACCAAGTAATATAGTGGTGAGGGCCTTTGATGGTTCAAGAAGGGTGGTGCATGGAGAAATAGATCTCTCGATTAAAGTAGGCTCTCAAGTCTTCAATTTTACCTTCTATGTAATGGATATTCGTCCTTCGTACTCTTGTTTGCTTGGGCGCCCCTGGATCCATGGGGCAGGTGCTGTGACCTCCACTTTACATCAGAAGTTGAGATATCCAGTAAAGGGAAAAGTTGTCACTGTTTACGGAGAAGAAGAATATATGATCAGCCATGTGAACACATTTAAGTATGTTGAAGTGGAAGGTGAATATGTTGAGACTCCATGCCAGACATTTGAAGTGGTTCCTTGGGTTGTTCCTGCTGCTGAAGCTCCTCCTGCTGTCAAAAGAGTTCTTGTGGTTACCAGAGTACCTCCTACAATGACCTCCCTCAAAGATGCCAAAGTTGTGGTTGAAGAAGGTGGTTGTACTATTTGGGGACAACTTCCTGGCATTCCTTACAAGTCTGACAAGTTTGGTTTGGGTTTCACTGCAGAGTCCCAGAAGGCTGTTCGTCGTGCTCGTGCTGTTCGTATAACCAATCAAGGGATCATGAAAGATCAGATCAATTCTGTGGGTGACTATAATGAAGACTACAACCTGGATGACTGGATCTTTCCTATTGTGGGTGATGGGCTCAATAATTGGAAGGCTGAAGACGTTATTCCTATCTCCTTTAGTCAGGAGTAAATACTATTACTGTGTTGTTACTTTTATGTTTGTAATTTTTGAACAATTGAACTCTTAAGCCTTGTGCCTTACCCGGGGCACAATGGTATGCTTGTTTCGGGATGTCATTTCATTTGTATACTTCATTCAATAAAAATCAGTGGACGTTTCGTTTTCGTAAATATTGTGTTCATTGTCTTTCTTTTATTTTATTTTTCTTTTATCAGCTATGTGTTCTTACACACACCCACATCACTAAAATGCAGATCCTCATCCACTCTGGATCCTGCTGATAACAGTTTTACTATTGCCAATTATAATTTCGAGAATCCGTTCTATCAAGATGAAGATGGAAAGGAGGACGATTGTGAAGTACCTGTAGAGCTTGCTAGGTTGTTACAACAAGAAGAGAAAGCTATACAGCCACATGAAGAGCCAATCGAAGTTGTGAATCTGGGAACTAAAGAAAACAGGAAAGAGGTCAAGATAGGGGCTGAATTAGAGGATGGTGTTAAGAGAAAATTGATTCAGATGTTACATGATTATGTGGAGATCTTTGCTTGGTCCTATGAAGATATGCCAGGGTTGGATACAGACATTGTGGTTCACCGTTTACCAGTAAAAGAAGATTGTCGTCCAAAGAAGCAGAAGGTTCGTCGCATGCGTCCTGAAATGTCAGAAAAGATTAAAACGGAGGTAATGAAACAATTTGATGCGGGGTTCTTAGCTGTGACTTCTTATCCTCAGTGGGTTGCAAATGTGGTACCAGTGCCTAAGAAAGATGGTAAGGTACGTATGTGTGTAGATTACAGGGATTTGAACAAGGCCAACCCCAAAGATGACTTTCCACTTCCTCATATTGATGTTCTGGTAGACAACACTGCTCAGCATAAGGTATTCTCTTTCATGGATGGTTTCTCTGGTTACAATCAAATCAAGATGGCACCTGAAGATATGGAGAAGACAACATTTGTTACACAGTGGGGCACTTTTTGTTATAAAGTAATGCCATTTGGTTTAAAGAACGTCGGGGCAACATATCAGCGTGCTATGGTGGCTTTGTTTCATGATATGATTCACCATGAGATAGAGGTATATGTGGAAGATATGATAGCCAGGTCCCAGAATGAAGAGCAACACCTTGATCATCTGCATAAGTTGTTTGAAAGATTGAAGAAATACAAGTTGAGATTGAACCCAAACAAATGTACTTTTGGAGTTAGATCTGGTAAACTCCTGGGGTTCATTGTCAGTGGAAAAGGTATTGAAGTAGACCCTACAAAAGTGAAAGTTATACAAGAGATGCCAGCTCCCCGTACTAAGAAGGAAGTTAGAGGTTTCTTGGGACAATTGAATTACATTGCAAGATTTATTTCCCAATTAACTGCTACCTGTGAGCCAATCTTCAAGTTGTTGAAGAAAGATCAGGTAATGGAATGGAATGACGAGTGACAGACAGCCTTTAATGAAATTAAGAAATATCTCCTAGAACCTCCAATTTTGATGCCACCAGTTGATGGAAGACCCTTGATCATGTACTTAACAGTGTTAGACAACTCAATGGGGTGTGTTTTGGGGCAACATGACGAGTCTGGTTGAAAAAAGCAGGCAATATACTACCTTAGCAAAAAGTTTACCGACTGTGAAACAAGATACTCACTGCTCGAGAAAACTTGTTGCGCTTTGGCATGGGCTACTCGCCGACTAAGACAATATATGTTGACTCATACTACCTTATTGATTTCGAAGATAGATCCAATCAAGTACATATTCGAGAAACCTGCTCTCTCCGGACGAATAGCAAGATGGAAAATGATCTTAATAGAATATGATATACAATACACTACTCAGAAGGCCATTAAAGGAAGTGTTGTAACTGACCATTTGGCTCATCAAGCAGTGGATGATTATCAGTCAATGAGTTTTGAGTTCCCCGATGAAGACATTATGATTATTACCAAAGAACCTGGACAATATGACGGACCTGAAGAAGGATCCCGATCGACTATGGTTTTTGATGGAGCTTCTAATGCACTTGGTAATGGTGTTGGTGTTGTGATCAGTTCCCCTGAAGGTTGTCATACCCCGATTACTGCCAGACTTTGTTTCTATTGTACCAATAACATGGATGAGTATGAGGGATGTATCATGGGTATCAAAGCTGCCATTGATATGAAGATTCAGTTCCTAGATGTATATGGAGATTCAGCCCTGGTAGTAAGTCAGATTAAAGGAGTTTGGGATACCAAGCATGATAATCTCATTCCTTACAGAGAGTATGTGTTGTCTTTGATCCCATATTTTGAAGAGATTACCTTTGGACATATTTGTTGCACCCCAAAATTTGCCCTCACAATACAAGACTTTGAGTGCTAAGAAGGTTCACAAGGTTCACAAGTTTCTCAATGCTTATATAACCTTTCATGAGGTTCATGAAGTCTACAAGTCACTTCTTGAAGGTTCACAAGGTTCACAAGCTTCTCAACATTTACAAGACCTTTCATGAGGTTCATGAAGTCCATAAATTGCTTCTTGAAGGTTCACAAGGTTCACAAGTTCCATAATGCTTTCAATACCTTTCATGAGGTTCATGAAGTCCACAAGTTACTTCTTGAAGGTTCACAAGGTTCACAAGATTCACAATGATTACAAAGCTTTCCTGAGGTTCATAAGGTCTACAAAGTCACTTTATGAGGTTCACAAGGTTCACAAGCTTCACAATAAATCCCATGAGGTTCACAAGACATTTTATGATGGTTCAAAAGGTTCACAAAGTTCACAATTGGTCAGAAGAGTTGATAATTCCCTCAGACAATGCACCTCCTAAGCAGTGTATCCAAAACTAGGGTTTTGACTTTAATCAGGCTAAATGGACTTCCAATACCTCAAGTTAGCTTCATAACATCTTATATGTGTATAAGAACCCCCATGACAAGTTTCAAGACTTTTCTCAAAAGTTTGCTCAGTCAGATGATCAGATAAGTCAAAATCAGTCAATGTAGTTAAAAAGTCAAACTGAGGTCAACTGTGGTCAAACCAAAGTCAAACTTCATGATTTTTTGCCAACATCAAGTATATGAAGTAAAATTCATCATTTGATCAAGGTTTGATCATGATTCATCAAGGAGATTCCAGATCATCAATAATCAGGAGTTTCTAAATTAGGGTTTCCTTAGTAAAAGTCAACTGAACTTTGACCAGCCATAACTTTCACATACTTCATCACCAAGTCTCCATCCAAATCTCATTTTGAAGGAAATTGAATTCTCTACAACTTTGATGTTGCAAGTTAAGCCCAAAAATGCTTCATTTGGAAGATAGGAGCTAAGACATTATAGGTCATTTCAAAAGTCAACAAAAAGTCAACAATTTCAAAAGGGCATAACTTGAGATTGGTAAATGATATGGACCTGAAACAAATGGGGTTGTTTAGAGGACTCTTCAAGCTTTCCAAAAAGTCCAAGAACACCCTCATACCTTTAAAATTGAGGGAGATGTGCCTTTGCAAAGTTGGGAAATTTTGTGATGGTTTATGTTGAAAATGGAGGTTTAAAACCACTTCTTCCCAAATGGGCTGCCCAAGTTGTGATCCAATCCATACCATATCATCATGCACGACCCAATTGATTAAAAATCATAATTTTTATTATTTTATTTTTATTTATTTTGATTTAATTCATAAAAAATCATTTTAAATAAATATAAAATATGAAAATATATTTTGGGATGAAGATAATGCTTCTAGAAAGTCTTAATTGGTGATTAGAATTAAAGAGGAAGGGAATCATGTGATTGATACAAAAAAAGTAAGCTTTCATGAGCAAATATTGAGATTTCAAGGCATGATCAAAATGAATCTTTTTATATCAATTCTTCCACCAAAACAATGAATCTTTTTGACCTAATTGAGTCTACTATAAGTATACAACATGAAGCAACCCTCATTCACGAATTTTGCAGCCTCAAACAACACTCTCCAATTTCAAAAAAATCATCCAAAAAGCTTGATTCGGATTCCTTGCTAGAGGCCATTCCAAAGCATTGTGAAGGTTGAAATAGATTCTTTGATCATCATTGAGTGAAAACAGATCATCATACTGCCTCATAACATCACATATGGACAAATCCGATTCAAAATTTTTTCACTTTCTTGATTTTTCGTTCTTGAACATTTATGCATTATTGTTAAGTTTTGTTTGATGATTTGTGCTTTATGAAGGTTTGTGACGAATTCTGGGCAGGTTAATTGAAGAAACCATGGCCGAATCACATATTGCCATTCTAGGGTTCATAACCTTCATTTTAGGGTTTAACGATCCAGTGAATATAAATGATTTTGAAAACCATGGCTTGACTTGGATTGACCTCTGGATTATGTTTATGCTTTCAATTTTGTGAAATTTCATAGTTTGGTTGATCGTTGAGTTTTGTAGGTTTTGCTAGGGTTTATTTTTTCGCAGGAAATATCATAGGTGAAATCGCAGCTAATATCGAAGGACAGGAGGTTGAAGATGAAGACTGTTTGGCGCGAAGCTTATATTCAAAATTTTGACTTAAAATATTATTTTGATATCCTGTTTATTTGTCACACAAGCGCTTGTGTCCTAGTGGTTGGAGGCGTACGCGTATATTGGCCTGGTCTGGGGTTCGATTCCCCGTTTATGACATTTTGCTCTTTTATTTTGTTTGTTTTTTCAGGTTTAATATATTATCAATTATAGCCAGCATGTTAACAGAATTGGCTCTTCCAGCCGGGTGGTGATGCGCGTGTTTGAATGTACAAAGGTCCTGGGATCAAATCCCACCCCAGGCCTTTTTGTTTCTTTATTTTTCTGGATTTTTCAAGCTTAAGGCACAAAACTAAGGGAGATGCATTGTTGTTGCATCGATGGTGCGCAGCTCAGTTGGTCACTCTCTCCATTATCCAGGTTAGGGACCTGGGTTCAAATCCCAGGTCCAGTTTTTTGATTTTTTTTTTCTTATTTTCTTTTATGTTTATTATTTCCTACATTATATTATAATATGTTTTTTTAAATTATAAAAAATGCAAATATTATTTTAAGGTATATATGTTTTGTTTTAAAATTCTAAAAAAAAAATGATGATGATTGTTATTATTATATATTTATAAAATGTATATAATTACCATTTAATTAGTTTTTGTATATTATAAATTACAAAAAACCCTAAAAAATATTTTCTAAAAACAAACCCTAATTTCCAAAACCCTAATTTATTTTTTTAAAATACTTAATTGTTATTCTCTAATTTTTTAAATATAATTGTCATGTATATATTTATTATAATCTTTAATATAATTAATTTATTGTAAATATAATAATTAGTAGAAACTAAATTTTGTAAATATAATAATTAATAAAAATTAAAATTTTATAAATATGATTAATTTTGTGAATATGATACTTAGAATTTATTTTCCTCATATAAATGTGTAAATATTTTTTAATAATTGTTGATATATTTAGAAATAACTAAAATTTGTAATAATTAAAATTTATAATTTATATTATGTTTAAAAATTTTCATGTTATAGTAATTATTTAAATATTCATATTTCTAAATAAGTCTTTATACATTGAAATCCAATTTTTTTTTATTATTCTAATTATGTCATTATAATATTTTTATTTAATTCTATTTATTTTAATTATTGTTACTAACCATGTTACTATTATCTTATATTTTTATTATTATTTCTCTAACCTTGTTTATTTTTCTAATTATTATTATTATTATTTTATTCTCACTAACCTTATTTTTTTTTAATTATATTTATCACTAACCCCTATTTTAGTTACTTATTTATTTTTGCTTATTATATTTATTTTGCTATATATTTATATTTTTTGCTATTTATTATTTTTATAATTATGTTGTAATTGTTTCTCGGATGTAAATTTTGTAATATTTTAATTATTTAATTATTGCTATGGTTAGTAATTTAGGGAGTGCAAAAATATGTATTCTATTAAAAATAAAATTAGAGCATTTAAATTACAAGATAAATAATATTGAACACTCACACACGTAAGTCGATTTTTAATCGCCGTCTCACATTTCTAAGGTTATCCCTCAAGTTGCCTAAATCATAAGGTCAAGTGGGGTGTATAAAGCAAGTCCCTTTAAAAAGGAAAATCAACAAGTCCCTCATGGTTGCCTTTACGAATCAAGTCCCTTCGAATAATGATGATAGTCCCTCCTTTATGCTTATTACACCCCACAGTTGCCTTCATAAAACAGAATGTCCCTCTTATGTCCCTTACATCCAAGGTAATGACTACCTACTCCTTAATAGTAGGGATAGTCTTACCAATCAAAGGATAAAGAACAAGAAAGATTTAAAACTTTAGGGTAGGTTCCTCTTATGTACTTGCTCACTTCAAACTTTTCAAACACTTAAACAAATTTCAAACCAATTTTCAAAAACAAGTTTTTACGCATCCATACATGGATCATTATCAACTATTCTGAAAATTTTTCTATTCACACACTACACTTTCAAAAACAATTCAAAAGTGAGCTAAGTAACTAAGAGCCCATGGATAACCATGGATGTAAAGGGTGCTAACACCTTCCCTTTACATAACCTACCCCCCAGACCCGAAAATATTCTCTTAAGGTCTTTCCTGTTCTTTTATACCCTTTCCTTTCGGATAAAATAAAAGTCGGTGGCGACTCTTGCTATCCGCAACATAACTAAAGTCAGTTCTCCCACCGTGTTACAGAACTGGCGACTCTGCTAGGGACTTAATAAAAGAGGGGTACCCTTAGGAATTAGATCACTTTAATATTGTTTGCCTTGTTTGCTTTACTTTACATTGTTGGGGTGCTCTTATGTGTGAAAGGTCCTAACCCGGATCTAGTGTACCTTAGGTAAATGGCAATAGACCAAGGAAACTGTACGACGTATATCGATACGGTTGATCTGGTGGCCATAGTTAGTGCGACTTCTTGGTTGGTGCTTATGTTCCTTAAGTCAAGTTGAGGATAATATGAGGCTGCCATATGTTGTCAATGCACTAACTAACTTTTAGAACCCTAGTTAACTCATCTTGGCCTTTAGAAAGTAGTGAGGTAACCGGCTTTGGTGCAGACTGAAGTTGGTTGACACTCGATACTACGCTCATTGAGATCTTAAACTTGGAGGGTTTTGGTTGGCAAGTAAGTTGCCTTCTGATCAACCACCCTTGTGAAGGATCAATGATATTGAGATCCCTTAGAACCCAGTTACTTTGTAGGACAGGATGAACCAACTAACTTCAGGGGAGGGTACCTACCTTAAACCTCATGCAAGCCTTTAAACCTAGGGCTATGGTGTGACTTGTTTGTGTGTGCCACATGTTTGTGATTGAGCATAACATCATGACATCATCATGCATCATAAGCATATCATTTTCCCTAACCATTTCAAGGACCAAGGGATTTATCTTTATTCTTTGTTGCAGGTCATGGCTTCTGCTCGTAGAAACACCATCAGGATCAACTTTGTGAGCATACCTGCTAAACTTAAAGAGTTGGTTTCTCAAGTGTCTGATCATTCCCAGTTCATCAAGAGACATGGTCACCTATTGGATCTAGTCACTTCCGGGTTCAATGAAGACATGATGAGTGTTATGTTTCAGTTCTTTGACCCTAAGCCCCATTGCTTTACATTCCCCGACTATCAACTAGTTCCAACTATGGAGGAGTTCTCTAAACTTCTAGGTATACCTGTTCTTGATCAAAGACCCTTCACAGGCTTGGAGAAGGAGCTTAAACCAGAGGTCATTGCTGCAGCTCTACATCTGAAGAAGTCTGACATTGTTCTAGAGACGAGAAGCGGAGTCAAGGGTATTCTTGCCAAGGTGCTAATGGATAAGGCTCAAATGTTCTTGAAGGCCATGAACTATGATGCTTTTGAGGAGATCTTAGCCTTACTGATATACGGTTTAGTATTGTTCCCCAATCCAGATCAGTTCATAGATGTTCATGCCATCAACATTTTCCTGAGTCACAATCCAGTGCCTACATTGCTTGGAGACATCCTGCATTCTCTTCACACCCGTACTACAAAGGCAAGAGGAACTTTGATGTGCTGCATACCTTTGCTTTCTAGGTGGTTTATTTTTCACCTTCCTCGCTCAGTAATGAAGAATGAGCAAGGGTTCAGATGGTCCAAGAGGATCATGTCACTTTCTCACTCAGACATTCATTGGTGCTCCAGATCTATGGAGAATGTCACCATCATTGACCGTTGTGGGGAGTTCCCTAATGTGCCACTTCTAGGCATAAGAGGAGGCATCACCTACAACCCCTCTCTAGCTTTACGACAGTTTGGTTACGCTCGGAGCGATGGCCCACATGACATGTTGATTCAGGGCATTGTGTTTGATTACGACAACGATCTTCAGGGTTACCGTCAGAGATTCATACGAGCTTGGGGAAAGGTAAACAGGATTGACAGCAAGACACTGGAGCCTAAGTACACTATTCCTATGGAGGCTTATCTCAGATGGGTACGATCTCGTGCTCAGACACTCATGATGCCATATCCTGCCGTCCTACCAGTTACCATGGAACCTGTTGCTGAAGGAGACACTGCTTATACCATCCTTCACCCAGACATGCCTACTGATAAGGAAGACTTGCAGAGATCATGGATCCAACTGAAGGAGCAAAGGGATACTTTCGAGGCTCATTACAAAGCAAGCCAAGAAAAGATTCTGGAACTAACAAAGCTACTTCATGAGGAACGGAACCTCAACTCTTACCTCAACACAAAGAGGAAACGTCCATGGGAGACTTAAAATCCCATCTTTTGTACTTATTTCATTTTTATTTTTGTAAGCCTAAAAGGCAAAATAAGTTATTACTAATAAAAGTTTACTTTCGTGTTTGTCTAAGCAAATTTAAATCCTGCGGTCCTTGAAAACATTGCATATGCATTACCATATCATTTCATTGCATCACAGGTTTATAATTGTGCACAGGTTTCTCATCTTCTTGCTGTTTATTTCAGCAATGGCTCTTGAACAATCAGTTAAGGATCTCCAGGCACAGAATGCACAGTTCCAAGAGCTGATCTTGAACCTGTCCAAGGGGCAGGATGAATTGAAGGCACTGCTGGCCAAGAAGACTAAGAAGACTAGAAGGTCTGCTGGGTTGATCAACATGGGAAGAAGGTTCAAAGGTCTTGCCAAGACCAAAGAACCAGCTGAAGACTATGAATCTGAGGAATCTGAGCAAGAGGTAGGCAGTCTCCACCACACAATGGGGGACTCTGATTCTGAGGCTAATTACTACCATGAGCCTAATGAAGACAAATTCAAGATGCTGGTAGATAGGATGGATGCTATGGAGTTGCAGAAGTCATCTGGGCTGGATTTTGAGGATTTGAGCTTGATATCTGGGGTAGTCATACCCATTGGGTTCAAAGTTCCTACATTTATTGTCTATGATGGGGTCTCTTGTCCCAAACTGCATCTGAGGTCCTATGTCAGAAGAATTCAACCCCACACTGCTGATAAAAAGTTGTGGATCCATTTCTTTCAAGAGAGTTTATCTGGAGCTCAGTTGGAGTGGTATTATCAGTTGGAGAGTGGCAACATCAGAGACTGGAATGATCTTGCTGAAGCTTTCTATAAGCAGTACCAATACAATGCTGACTTAGCCCCCACTCGCATGCAGCTTCAGAGCATGTCTATGGGTGCCAAAGAAAGTTTTAAAGAGTATGCTCAGAAGTGGAGAGATTTAGCTGGAAGAGTTCAACCCCCTTTGACTGACAGGGAATTGGTTGATATGTTCATGTGTACGCTGAATGGTCCGTTCTACAGTCATCTCATTGGAAGCTCATCATCTGGCTTCACTGAGTTGATCATGACAGGAGAGCGAGTAGAGAATGGTATAAAGAATGGTAAGATCCATGTGGGCACTTCTTCATCAGGTGCTGCAAAGAAGCCTCCCACAGGGAAGAAAGAATCTAATGCTGTTTATGGTCAGCCTGATCGTAACAGAAGGCATCAGTCTGTCAGTGCAGTTCATATTTCAAATCCAACTCCTGCACCAACAAAGCAGCCACAGGGCAACCAACAGAGGGCTAGAAGACAGTTCACGAAGATCAACATGTCGATGGCTCAGGCATTGCAACATTTGCTGAAGGCTGAACTTATTACTTTGAAAGAGGCTCCTCAGAATCCCAATGTTACCTCTCCCAGGTACAATCCCAATGCACGGTGTGCATACCATTCAAACTGTCAGGGACATGATACTAATAATTGCTGGGTCTTGAAGAATAAAATTCAGGATATGATTGATGCTGGAGAAATTGAGTTTGATCCTCCGGGTACTCCCAATGTGATTACTGCTCCAATGCCAAATCACGAGAAGGCGGTCAATGCCATTGAAGAAGATCTACATGTTTATTCAGTTATGGAATTGACCACACCACTGTCTGTTATCAAAAAGAGGTTAGTACAAGCTGGGATCTTTCCAGGTTGTCGTGAAGATTGTTTGTATTGTACTTATAAGCCGGATAGTTGCTTCATATTGAGAGATGGAATTCAGCGTCTCATGGATAAGTATGCTATAGTGTTTGAGAGGACTCCGTCGTCTGTAGAAAGTATGGTGGATCATCTGACTCAGAGTAGGAAGATTGAAGAGGTTGACATGGTTGACAAAGTACCAATAAGAATCACTTCAAAGGGTCCCATTAAAATCACTCATCAGGGTCCCATCAAAATTACTGCTGAAGGTCCCGTGAAAGTTGTTGCTGAAGCCAGAGTAGCTCCTGTGGTCATTACTACTCCTGGTCCTATCCCATATACGTCTGACAAAGCTGTGACTTGGCACTATGGGTCTGATGTTTACATCCATGGTGTCAAGCAAGAGCTTGTAGCTGATGTGCCTGTTGACATTGATAATATTGCTGGATCTAGCAAGATCACTCGTAGTGGAAGAGTTTTCTCTCCTCCAGATACTTCCAAGAAGGAAGTTACTCCTGCTGCTACCTCCACCACTGATGCTCGGGGCAAGGGTCCTGTTATGGAGCCTATATCTACTGATGTTCCAGCTGCTGATGACCTCTCTAAGCAGATGGAAGAAGTATTGAAAATCATTCGCAAGAGTGATTATGACATTGTTGATCAGTTGGGGCATACTCCCTCAAAGATTTCTATGTTATCCTTGTTGTTATGTTCTGAGGCTCATGCCAAGTCATTGATCAAGTTTCTGAAGATGGCTCATGTACCCAGTGCAATTTCTGTTGACCAATTTGAGAACTGTGTTGCCCACCTGACCTATGACAATGGGTTAGGATTTTCTGATGCTGATTTGACCCCTGACAAGAGGGATCATAACAGGGCCTTGCATATCTCAATTGAATGCAGGGGCACTACCCTGTCACATGTGCTGATAGACAACGGTTCCTCCTTGAATGTGTTGCCTAAGGAAGTCCTGAACAAGTTGAGTCCTGAAGATGCTGTGCTGAAGCCCAGTAATATTGTGGTAAAGGCTTTTGATGGTTCTAGAAGAGTAGTGCATGGAGAAATTGATCTTCCAATCCAAGTTGGTTCCCAGGTGTTTACTGCTACATTTTATGTGATGGATATTCGTCCTTCATACTCTTGTCTGCTTGGTCGTCCCTGGATCCATGGGGCAGGTGCTGTAACCTCTACATTGCACCAAAAGTTGAGATATCCGGTGGATGGAAAGGTTGTTACTGTCTATGGAGAAGAAGAATACTTTGTCAGCCATGTCAATACCTTCAAGTATCTGGAAATGGAAGGTGAATACATTGAGACTCCGTGTCAGACATTTGAAGTGGTTCCTTGGGCTGTTAATGATTATGTAGCTCCTCCTGTTGTGAAGAAAGTTCCTGTGGTCACCAGAAAGCCTCCAACAATGGCAATGGCCTCCCTCAATGATGCTAGAGCTGTGGTGGATGAAGGTGGTTGTACTATTTGGGGTCAGCTTCCTGATATTCCATACA
Source organism: Lathyrus aphaca (assembly GCA_963966055.1). Lineage (NCBI taxonomy): Eukaryota > Viridiplantae > Streptophyta > Magnoliopsida > Fabales > Fabaceae > Lathyrus > Lathyrus aphaca. The sequence goes on from OZ014525.1 coordinate 20,017,531, forward strand.
AGTCTGACAAGTTTGGTTTGGGTTTCACTGCAGAGTCCCAGAAGGCTGTTCGTCGTACTCGTGCTGCCCGTGTCACTAATCAAGGGGTTGTGAAGGACCAGATTAATATTGTGGGAGATCAAGATGAAGACTACAACTTGGATGCATGGATTTTTCCTACTGTGGGTGCTGGACTCAATAACTGGAAAGCTGAAGATGTTATCCCTATCTCCTTTAGTCAGGAGTAAATACTATTACTGTGTTGTTATATTTTAAATTTGGTAATTTCTGAACAATAAAACTTTCAAGCCATGTGCCTTACCCGGGGCACAATGGTGTGCTTGTTACGGGCTGTCATTTCATTTGCATACTTCATTCAATAAAATCAGTGGACGTCTCGTTTTCGTAAATATTGTGTTCCTTGTCTTTCTTTTATTTTATTTTTGCTTTATCAGCTATGTGTTCTTACAAACACCCACATCACTAAAATGCAGATCCTCATCCACTCTGGATCCTGTTGATAACATTTCTACTATTGCCAATTATGATTTCGAGAATCCGATCTATCAAACTGAAGACGGAAATGAGGACGATTGTGAAATACCTGTAGAGCTTGCTAGGTTGTTACAACAAGAAGAAAAAGCTATACAGCCACATGAAGAGCTAGTCGAAGTTGTGAATCTGGGAACTGAAGAAAACAGAAAAGAGGTCAAGATAGGGGCTGATTTAGAAGATAGTGTCAAGAGCAGGTTGATTCAGATGTTACGTGACTATGTGGAGATCTTCGCTTGGTCTTATGAAGATATGCCAGGGTTGGATACATACATTGTGGTTCACCGTTTACCAGTGAAAGAAGATTGTCGTCCAAAGAAGCAGAAGGTTCGTCGTATACGTCCTGAAATGTCAGAAAAGATCAAGGCAGAGGTAATGAAACAGTTCAATGCAGGGTTCTTAGCAGTGACTTCTTATCCTCAGTGGGTTGCAAATGTGGTACCAGTTCCTTAGAAGGATGGTAAGGTACGTATGTGTGTGGACTACAGAGATTTGAACAAGGCTAGCCCTAAAGATGACTTTCCACTTCCTCATATTGATATTCTGGTAGACAACACTGCTCAGCATAAGGTATTCTCTTTTATGGATGGTTTCTCTGGTTATAATCAAATCAAGATGGCTCCTGAGGACATGGAGAAGACAACATTTGTTACACAGTGGGGCACTTTTTGCTATAAGGTAATGCCATTTGGTTTGAAGAATGCAGGGGCAACATATCAGCGTGCTATGGTGGCTTTGTTTCATGATATGATCCATCATGAGATAGAGGTATATGTGGATGATATGATAGCCAGGTCTCAGAATGAAGAACAACATCTTGATCATCTGCACAAATTGTTTGAGAGGTTGAAAAAATACAAGTTGAGGTTGAACCCAAACAAGTGTACTTTTGGAGTTAGATCTGGAAAGCTCCTAGGTTTCATTGTCAGTGGTAAAGGTATTGAAGTAGATCCTGCAAAAGTGAAAGCTATACGAGAGATGCCAGCTCCCCGTACTGAGAAGGAGGTTAGAGGTTTCTTGGGACGATTGAACTACATTGCAAGATTTATTTCCCAATTAACTACCATCTGTGATCCAATCTTCAAGTTGTTGAAGAAAGATCAGGTGATGGAATGGAATGATGAGTGCCAGACTTCCTTTGATGAAATCAAGAGATACCTGCTAGAACCACCAATTTTGATGCCACCAGTTGATGGAAGACCCTTGATTATGTACTTAACAGTGTTAGACAATTCAATGGGGTGTGTGTTGGGGCAACATGACGAGTCTGGTCGAAAAGAGCAGGCAATATACTACGTTAGCAAAAAGTTTACCGACTGTGAAACAAGATACTCACTGCTCGAGAAAACTTGCTGCGCTTTGGCATGGGCTGCTCGCCGACTAAGACAGTATATGTTGACCCATACTACCTTGTTGATTTCGAAGATGGATCCAATCAAGTACATATTTGAGAAACCTGCTCTCTCCGGAAGAATTGCAAGATGGCAAATGATCCTGACGGAATATGACATACAGTATACTACTCAGAAGGCCATTAAAGGAAGTGTTGTTGCTGATCATTTGGCTCATCAAGCAATGGATGATTACCAGTCAATGAATTTTGAGTTCCCTGATGAAGACATTATGATTATTACCAAAGAACCTGGACAATATGACGGACCTGAACAAGGATCCCGATGGACTATGGTTTTTGATGGTGCCTCTAATGCACTTGATAATGGTGTTGGTGTTGTAATTAGTTCCCCTGAAGGTTGTCATACCCCGATTACTGCTAGACTTTGTTTCCATTGTACCAATAACATGGCTGAATATGAGGCATGTATCCTGGGTATTAAAGCTGCTATTGATATGAAGATTCAGTTCCTTGATGTGTATGGAGATTCAGCCCTGGTAGTAAGTCAGATTAAAGGAGATTGGGATACCAAGCATGATAACCTCATTCCTTACAGAGAGCATGTGTTGTCTCTGATCCCACATTTCAAAGAGATTACCTTTGAGCACATTCCACGAAGAGAAAATCAGTTGGCAGATGCTTTGGCCACCATGGCATCCATGTTTGAGATCAGTTGGGATGATGAAGCTCCCAAGATTACTATTGATAGATTTGAAAAGCCTGCATATTGCAATGAGATTGACACTGAAGGGGCAGAGGAGAAGCCTTGGTTCTATGAAGTAAAAAGATATCTTGAAACTCAGGAATTCCCTGAAGGGGCATCTGTCAAAGATAGGAAGTTCCTGAGAAGGTTTTCTGCTAAGTTCTTCTTGAGTAATGGCATTTTGTATAAGCGCAATCATGATTCAACTTTGCTTCGGTGTGTGGATAAGAAGGAAGCAGCTGAGATTATGGAAGATATGCATGATGGGATATTTGGCACTCATTCTAGTGGTCATACTATGGCGAAGAAAATTTTGAGAGCAGGTTACTATTGGTCTACCATGGAAGCTGATTGCTATCAACACTCCAGAACTTGTCACAAGTGTCAAATCTATGTTGATAAAGTCCATGTACCTCCATCTCCATTAAACGTATTGACTGCTCCTTGGCCCTTTGCCATGTGGGGCATTGATATGATTGGTGAGATCAAACCTACTGCTTCTAATGGGCATCGTTTCATCTTGGTTGCTATTGATTACTTCACGAAGTGGGTAGAGGTAGCTTCATTTGCATCTGTTACCAAGAATGTTGTGGCTCGATTCATTAAGAACAATCTCATATGTAGGTATGGCATCCCTGAAAGGATTATCACTGACAATGGCTCTAATCTGAACAACACTATGATTACTGATCTCTGCACGCAGTTCAAGATTAAGCATCACAACTCTTCTCCGTATCGTCCAAAGATGAATGGGGCAGTTGAAGCTGCTAATAAGAACATTAAGAAAATTGTACAGAAGATGACTGTTACTTACAAGGATTGGCATGAGATGTTACCATTTGCTCTTCATGGTTATCGTACTACAATACGAACTTCAATAGGGGCAACCCCATTCTCCTTAGTCTATGGTATGGAAGCAGTTCTGCCCATTGAAGTTCAGATTCCCTCCTTAAGAATTATGAAGGATGCAGGTTTGGATGAAGATGAGTGGATTCAGACTCGACTGGACCAAATAAATTTGATTGATGAGAAAAGGCTAGCAGCAGTTTGTCATGGCCAGATGTACCAGAAGAGAATGATCAAAGCTTTTAACAAGAAGGTTAAGCCAAAGGTATATCAGGTTGGTGACTTGGTAATCAAGCGCATCATATTACCACAGGGTGATCCTAGGGGCAAGTGGACTCCAACGTATGAAGGACCATTTGTAGTCAAGACAGTGTTCTCAGGAGGTGCCATGATATTGACTACAATGGATGGTGAAGACTTCCCACAGCCTGTAAACGCAGACATAGTTAAAAAATACTACGCATGAAAAGAGACCCGCTAGGTTGACAGGCCTAGGCAAAAATAAGGGCATCCCGGCAAACCAAAAGGGTTTGGGCAAAAATTAGGGATATACATAAAAAGATGTACACCCGGCAAGTCGAAAACCTGAAAAGGCGGCTTGGGCAAAAAAGGGTATCCCGGTGGATTGAAAACCTGAAAGGGCAATCCAGGCAAAAATTAGGGATTAAAGCGTATGACTATGTCTCGTTTGGATCACCCATGAGATTGCAACCAGTTGTGCTACTTACTCAAGCTCGAACAGATAAAGCTCAATCCAATCATTTCCGTCTCAACAACAGAAGATGAGATACTTGAAGATAATGGTAATAGTAGAATTGAAACTCAATAGGATTATCTCCCACATAGCTGATTCTCTTTGTTTTGTAAAAACTTTATGACAAAATCCTCTTACTAGGGTTTATGTCTCCTTGTACAAACTTACCCGTGTATGGGTCACTTTTTGATATAAATAAATTCCATCTTTTGAATCCAGATTTACTTTTACCCTATTTACATAAGCGAAACGTCCATTGGTTGTATTTGAATGTATGTACGCTTTTGAATATGATTGATGTTTACCAGAAATGCATGAAAATGCAGTAACAGTATTTACTAAGGACGAACGAGGGAAGGATTTCAACGAAGCTTCGCCGGTTCATCTCTACAAAACAGCTACAAATCCCTCAGTAGGACAAATCCATCTTCATAAAGTCACATCTCCCCTGGAATTTATATCCATCTCTTTTATCCTCATACGGATGTACGGGAAATTACTTTCCAATAAGGATACGACGAACGAAGACGGGTGTTCTATCTACTCTACTATCAATCGAGGACGGGATGTTATATCTACCCTACCATCAAACGAAGACGAAGGTTATATATACCTTATTATCCCCAGCATCCGGGAGGTGATATATACCTTACTATCCCCAGCATACGGGAGGTTATCTATACCCTGTTATCCCCAGCAGACGGAAGGTTATGTATAATATATTCTTCAACAACGAATCGGGATTTATCTTCCCTGGCCAGCAGCTGTTATACGAAGATATCCAGACTCTTCCGGCAGTATCATATCATACATACATCATTTATATCATACCATAACATACATATCCATAAATAAATAATACATTTACCTAAGTGCATCATATCATACATGCATACATAATGCATAAAATAACACTATCATACAGAATGCTACCTTGTTTTCAGGTTAATTATCCAACAAATGATCATCAGGATTGCTCTACCCTCCTGAAGACATGCTGTTACATCAGGATTACTCCAGTCTCCTGAAAGCATATCATACTATTACCTCAGGGTTGCTTCATCCTCCTGACAACTTCTCATTGTTTCAAGACTGCTTTAGAGCTACTGATTGCTCTATCCTCCTGAAATCATATTATTACTTCAAGACTGCTTTAGGGTTATCATTGTTGATTACTCTATCCTCCTGAAATCATATTATTACTTTAAGACTGCTTTAGGGTTATCATTATTGATTGCTCTATCCTCCTGAAGACATGCTGTTACATCAGGATTACTCCAGTCTCCTGAAAGCATATCATACTATTACCTCAGGGTTGCTTCATCCTCCTGACAACTTCTCATTGTTTCAAGACTGCTTTAGAGCTACTGATTGCTCTATCCTCCTGAAATCATATTATTACTTCAAGACTGCTTTAGGGTTATCATTGTTGATTTATTTCCCAAGATTTATTTCCCAATTAACTGCTACCTGTGAGCCAATCTTCAAGTTGTTGAAGAAAGATCAGGTAATGGAATGGAATGACGAGTGACAGACAGCCTTTAATGAAATTAAGAAATATCTCCTAGAACCTCCAATTTTGATGCCACCAGTTGATGGAAGACCCTTGATCATGTACTTAACAGTGTTAGACAACTCAATGGGGTGTGTTTTGGGGCAACATGACGAGTCTGGTTGAAAAAAGCAGGCAATATACTACCTTAGCAAAAAGTTTACCGACTGTGAAACAAGATACTCACTGCTCGAGAAAACTTGTTGCGCTTTGGCATGGGCTACTCGCCGACTAAGACAATATATGTTGACTCATACTACCTTATTGATTTCGAAGATAGATCCAATCAAGTACATATTCGAGAAACCTGCTCTCTCCGGACGAATAGCAAGATGGAAAATGATCTTAATAGAATATGATATACAATACACTACTCAGAAGGCCATTAAAGGAAGTGTTGTAACTGACCATTTGGCTCATCAAGCAGTGGATGATTATCAGTCAATGAGTTTTGAGTTCCCCGATGAAGACATTATGATTATTACCAAAGAACCTGGACAATATGACGGACCTGAAGAAGGATCCCGATCGACTATGGTTTTTGATGGAGCTTCTAATGCACTTGGTAATGGTGTTGGTGTTGTGATCAGTTCCCCTGAAGGTTGTCATACCCCGATTACTGCCAGACTTTGTTTCTATTGTACCAATAACATGGATGAGTATGAGGGATGTATCATGGGTATCAAAGCTGCCATTGATATGAAGATTCAGTTCCTAGATGTATATGGAGATTCAGCCCTGGTAGTAAGTCAGATTAAAGGAGTTTGGGATACCAAGCATGATAATCTCATTCCTTACAGAGAATATGTGTTGTCTTTGATCCCATATTTTGAAGAGATTACCTTTGGACATATTTGTTGCACCCCAAAATTTGCCCTCACAATACAAGACTTTGAGTGCTAAGAAGGTTCACAAGGTTCACAAGTTTCTCAATGCTTATATAACCTTTCATGAGGTTCATGAAGTCTACAAGTCACTTCTTGAAGGTTCACAAGGTTCACAAGCTTCTCAACATTTACAAGACCTTTCATGAGGTTCATGAAGTCCATAAATTGCTTCTTGAAGGTTCACAAGGTTCACAAGTTCCATAATGCTTTCAATACCTTTCATGAGGTTCATGAAGTCCACAAGTTACTTCTTGAAGGCTCACAAGGTTCACAAGATTCACAATGATTACAAAGCTTTCCTGAGGTTCATAAGGTCTACAAAGTCACTTTATGAGGTTCACAAGGTTCACAAGCTTCACAATAACTCCCATGAGGTTCACAAGACATTTTATGATGGTTCAAAAGGTTCACAAAGTTCACAATTGGTCAGAAGAGTTGATAATTCCCTCAGACAATGCACCTCCTAAGCAGTGTATCCAAAACTAGGGTTTTGACTTTAATCAGGCTAAATGGACTTCCAATACCTCAAGTGAGCTTCATAACATCTTATATGTGTATAAGAACCCCCATGACAAGTTTCAAGACTTTTCTCAAAAGTTTGCTCAGTCAGATGATCAGATAAGTCAAAATCAGTCAATGCAGTTAAAAAGTCAAACTGAGGTCAACTGTGGTCAAACCAAAGTCAAACTTCATGATTTTTTGCCAACATCAAGTATATGAAGTAAAATTCATCATTTGATCAAGGTTTGATCATGATTCATCAAGGAGATTCCAGATCATCAATAATCAGGAGTTTCTAAATTAGGGTTTCCTTAGTAAAAGTCAACTGAACTTTGACCAGCCATAACTTTCACATACTTCATCACCAAGTCTCCATCCAAATCTCATTTTGAAGGAAATTGAATTCTCTACAACTTTGATGTTTCAAGTTAAGCCCAAAAATGCTTCATTTGGAAGATAGGAGCTAAGACATTATAGGTCATTTCAAAAGTCAACAAAAAGTCAACAATTTCAAAAGGGCATAACTTGAGATTGGTAAATGATATGGACCTGAAACCAATGGGGTTGTTTAGAGGACTCTTCAAGCTTTCCAAAAAGTCCAAGAACACCCTCATACCTTTAAAATTGAGGGAGATGTGCCTTTGCAAAGTTGGGAAATTTTGTGATGGTTTATGTTGAAAATGGAGGTTTAAAACCACTTCTTCCCAAATGGGCTGCCCAAGTTGTGATCCAATCCATACCATATCATCATGCACGACCCAATTGATTAAAAATCATAATTTTTATTATTTTATTTTTATTTATTTTGATTTAATTCATAAAAAATCATTTTAAATAAATATAAAATATGAAAATATATTTTGGGATGAAGATAATGCTTCTAGAAAGTCTTAATTGGTGATTAGAATTAAAGAGGAAGGGAATCATGTGATTGATACAAAAAAAGTAAGCTTTCATGAGCAAATATTGAGATTTCAAGGCATGATCAAAATGAATCTTTTTATATCAATTCTTCCACCAAAACAATGAATCTTTTTGACCTAATTGAGTCTACTATAAGTATACAACATGAAGCAACCCTCATTCACGAATTTTGCAGCCTCAAACAACACTCTCCAATTTCAAAAAAATCATCCAAAAAGCTTGATTCGGATTCCTTGCTAGAGGCCATTCCAAAGCATTGTGAAGGTTGAAATAGATTCTTTGATCATCATTGAGTGAAAACAGATCATCACACTGCCTCATAACATCACATATGGACAAATCCGATTCAAAAATTTTTCACTTTCTTGATTTTTCGTTCTTGAACATTTATGCATTATTGTTAAGTTTTGTTTGATGATTTGTGCTTTATGAAGGTTTGTGACGAATTCTGGGCAGGTTAATTGAAGAAACCATGGCCGAATCACATATTGCCATTCTAGGGTTCATAACCTTCATTTTAGGGTTTAACGATCCAGTGAATATAAATGATTTTGAAAACCATGGCTTGACTTGGATTGACCTCTGGATTATGTTTATGCTTTCAATTTTGTGAAATTTCATAGTTTGGTTGATCGTTGAGTTTTGTAGGTTTTGCTAGGGTTTATTTTTTCGCAGGAAATATCATAGGTGAAATCGCAGCTAATATCGAAGGACAGGAGGTTGAAGATGAAGACTGTTTGGCGCGAAGCTTATATTCAAAATTTTGACTTAAAATATTATTTTGATATCCTGTTTATTTGTCACACAAGCGCTTGTGTCCTAGTGGTTGGAGGCGTACGCGTATATTGGCCTGGTCTGGGGTTCGATTCCCCGTTTATGACATTTTGCTCTTTTATTTTGTTTGTTTTTTCAGGTTTAATATATTATCAATTATAGCCAGCATGTTAACAGAATTGGCTCTTCCAGCCGGGTGGTGATGCGCGTGTTTGAATGTACAAAGGTCCTGGGATCAAATCCCACCCCAGGCCTTTTTGTTTCTTTATTTTTCTGGATTTTTCAAGCTTAAGGCACAAAACTAAGGGAGATGCATTGTTGTTGCATCGATGGTGCGCAGCTCAGTTGGTCACTCTCTCCATTATCCAGGTTAGGGACCTGGGTTCAAATCCCAGGTCCAGTTTTTTGATTTTTTTTTCTTATTTTCTTTTATGTTTATTATTTCCTACATTATATTATAATATGTTTTTTTAAATTATAAAAAATGCAAATATTATTTTAAGGTATATATGTTTTGTTTTAAAATTCAAAAAAAAAATGATGATGATTGTTATTATTATATATTTATAAAATGTATATAATTACCATTTAATTAGTTTTTGTATATTATAAATTACAAAAAACCCTAAAAAATATTTTCTAAAAACAAACCCTAATTTCCAAAACCCTAATTTATTTTTCTAAAATAATTAATTGTTATTCTCTAATTTTTTAAATATAATTGTCATGTATATATTTATTATAATCTTTAATATAATTAATTTATTGTAAATATAATAATTAGTAGAAACTAAATTTTGTAAATATAATAATTAATAAAAATTAAAATTTTATAAATATGATTAATTTTGTGAATATGATACTTAGAATTTATTTTCCTCATATAAATGTGTAAATATTTTTTAATAATTGTTGATATATTTAGAAATACCTAAAATTTGTAATAATTAAAATTTATAATTTATATTATGTTTAAAAATTTTCATGTTATAGTAATTATTTAAATATTCATATTTCTAAATAAGTCTTTATACATTGAAATCCAATTTTTTTTTTATTATTCTAATTATGTCATTATAATATTTTTATTTAATTCTATTTATTTTAATTATTGTTACTAACCATGTTACTATTATCTTATATTTTTATTATTATTTCTCTAACCTTGTTTATTTTTCTAATTATTATTATTATTATTTTATTCTCACTAACCTTATTTTTTTTTTAATTATATTTATCACTAACCCCTATTTTAGTTACTTATTTATTTTTGCTTATTATATTTATTTTGTTATATATTTATATTTTTTGCTATTTATTATTTTTATAATTATGTTGTAATTGTTTCTCGGATGTAAATTTTGTAATATTTTAATTATTTAATTATTGCTATGGTTAGTAATTTAGGGAGTGCAAAAATATGTATTCTATTAAAAATAAAATTAGAGCATTTAAATTACAAGATAAATAATATTGAACACTCACACACGTAAGTCGATTTTTAATCGCCGTCTCACATTTCTAAGGTTATCCCTCAAGTTGCCTAAATCATAAGGTCAAGTGGGGTGTATAAAGCAAGTCCCTTTAAAAAGGAAAATCAACAAGTCCCTCATGGTTGCCTTTACGAATCAAGTCCCTTCGAATAATGATGATAGTCCCTCCTTTATGCTTATTACACCCCACAGTTGCCTTCATAAAACAGAATGTCCCTCTTATGTCCCTTACATCCAAGGTAATGACTACCTACTCCTTAATAGTAGGGATAGTCTTACCAATCAAAGGATAAAGAACAAGAAAGATTTAAAACTTTAGGGTAGGTTCCTCTTATGTACTTGCTCACTTCAAACTTTTCAAACACTTAAACAAATTTCAAACCAATTTTCAAAAACAAGTTTTTACGCATCCATACATGGATCATTATCAACTATTCTGAAAATTTTTCTATTCACACACTACACTTTCAAAAACAATTCAAAAGTGAGCTAAGTAACTAAGAGCCCATGGATAACCATGGATGTAAAGGGTGCTAACACCTTCCCTTTACATAACCTACCCCCAGACCCGAAAATATTCTCTTAAGGTCTTTCCTGTTCTTTTATACCCTTTCCTTTCGGATAAAATAAAAGTCGGTGGCGACTCTTGCTATCCGCAACATAACTAAAGTCAGTTCTCCCACCGTGTTACAATATTCCACGAAGAGAAAATCAGTTGGCAGATGCATTAGCCACCATGGCATCTATGTTTGAGATTAGCTGGGATGATGAAGCTCCCAAGATTACTATTGACAGATTTGAGAAACCTTCATACTGCAATGAGATTGACACTGAAGAAACAAAAGGGAAGCCTTGGTTCTATGAAGTGAAAAGATATCTTGAAGCTCAAGAGTTCCCTGAAGGGGCATCTGTCAAAGATAAGAAGTTTCTGAGGAGGTTTTCTACTAAGTTCTTCTTGAGTAATGGGATTTTGTACAAGCGTAATCATGATTCAACTTTGCTTCGTTGTGTTGATAACAAAGAAGCAACAGAGATTATGGAAGACATGCATGATGGGATCTTTGGCACACATTCTAGTGGTCATACCATGGCAAAGAAGATATTGAGAGCAGGGTACTATTGGTCTACCATGGAAGCTGACTGCTATCAACATTCCAGAACCTGTCACAAGTGTCAAATATATGCTGATAAAGTACATATACCTCCATCACCATTGAATGTGTTGACTGCTCCTTGGCCTTTTGCCATGTGGGTCATTGATATGATTGGTGAGATCAAACCTGCTGCTTCTAATGGGCATCGTTTCATCCTGGTTGCTATTGATTACTTTACTAAGTGGGTGGAGGTAGCTTCATTTGCATCTGTTACTAAGAATGTGGTGGCTCAATTCATTAAGAATAATCTCATATGTAGATATGGCATCCCTGAAAGGATCATCACATACAATGGTTCTAATCTGAACAACACTATGATTACTGATCTCTGCACACAGTTCAAGATTAAGCATCACAAATCTTCTCCGTATCGTCCGAAGATGAATGGGGCAGTAGAAGCTGCTAACAAGAACATTAAGAAGATTCTACAGAAGATGACTGTTACTTATAAGGATTGGCATGAGATGTTACCATTTGCTCTTCATGGTTATCGTACAACAATACGTACTTCAACAGGGGCAACCCCATTCTCCATAGTCTATGGTATGGAAGCAGTTCTACCCATTGAAGTTTAGATCCCCTCCTTAAGAATCATGAAGGATGCAGGCTTGGATGAAGATGAGTCGATTCAGATTCGACTTGACCAGATAAATTTGATTGATGAGAAAAGGTTAGCAACTGTGTGTCATGGTCAGATGTAGCAGAAATAGATGATCAAGGCTTTCAATAAGAAGGTAAAGCCAAGGGTATATCAGGCTGGTGACTTGGTAATCAAGCGTATCATACTACCACAAGGTGATCCTAGGGGCAAGTGGACTCCTACATATGAAGGACCATTTGTGGTCAAAACAGTATTTTCAGGAGGTGCAATGATGCTTACCACTATGGATGGTGAAGACTTCCCACAGCCTGTAAATGCAGACATAGTTAAAAAATATTACACATAAAAAGAGACCCGCTAGGTTGACTGGCCTAGGCAAAAATAAGGGCATCCCGGCGAACCAAAAGGGTTCGAGCAAAAATTTGGGATATATATATAAAAAAAATGTACACCCGGCAAGTCGAAAACCTGAAAAGGCGGCTTGGGCAAAAAAGGGTATCCCGGTGGATTGAAAACCTAAAAGGGCAATGTAACACGGTGGGAGAACTGACTTTAGTTAAATGTTGTGGATAGCAAGAGTCGCCACCGACTTTTATTTTATCCAAAAGGAAAGGGCATAAAATAACAGGAAAGACCTTAAAAAGATTTTGAGTTCGGGGGGTAGGTTATACAAAGGGAAGGTGTTAGCACCCTTTATATCCATGGTTATCCATGGGCTCTTAGTTACTTAGCTCACTTTAAACTGTTTTGAGAAGTGTAGTGTGTGATTAGAAATTTTCTTAAGTACTTTATAATGATCCATGTACGGATATATATAAAGCCTTTGTTTTGAAAATTGTTTAAAAATGTGAAGTGTTTTTGAAATGTTTTGAAAAGGTGAGCAAGTACATAAGAAGAACCTACCCTAAGTTAAATCTTTTCTGTTCTTAAATGTCCTTAAAATGGTAAGACTATCCCTATTATTAAGGAATAGGTAGTCATTACCTTGGATGTGTGAGGGACAAGTGAAGGGACATCTGTGGTTAGGCAATTGTAAGGTGTATTTAGCAATTCGAAGGGACTTATCATCTTTATTCGAAAGGGACAAGATCATTTACGAAAGCAACCATGAAGAGACTTGATCTTATTATCTTTTAAGGGACTATATGATATTAATGAGATAAGGGACTTTGCTTTATACACCTTACTTGACCTTTTATTTAGGCAACTTGAGAGGTATCCTTAAGAATGTGAGATGTCGATCCAAGATCGACTTACGTGTGTGTGTGTACAAATTCAAGTATTTATCTTACAAATTAGTGATCTAAATTCAATTTTAAGATACAAACATGTTTACACACCCTATTTTACTAACCATGGCAATTTAAATAAATAATAATAATTCTACAACTATTACATAATTTGCACAATTACATAATAAAATAATTTAAACAAATGAGCATATAATAAATAAATAAATAATAATAAATAAATATAAAAGAGGTTAGTATAACAATATAATATAAAAAAAATAAATTAAAAGTTCCAATTTAAACAAATAATTATTTTTAAGAATTTTAAGAAAAATAAATAATAATAATTATATACTAAATAATATGATTAATAATTCTAATAATTTAATTATATATACATAAAAAAAAATTTGTTAATTATAATTAAGTAAGCATATCATAAAATAAAAATTAGGGTTTTGAATTGTTTTAGGAAAATAAATTAGGGTTAATCACTTAATCTAAACTTAATTAGATTATTTATATATAAAAAAAACTACATACAATAATAATATAAACAAATTATAAAATAAATATATACAATTAAAATTTACAAAATAAATTAAGATTTATAACATAATTAGGGTTTATAAAGAAAATAATTAGGTTTTACACATAAAATATTAGGGTTTGTAATTTAAAATATAATTAATTTATTTATAAAAAAACATATATAATAATAATATAAACAAATTATAAAATAAATATAAACAATTTAACTTTTAGAAAATAAATTATGATTTTAAAAAAATATGAAGTCTTACATATTATATACTATTATTTAAAAATTAATTTCCTTATAAAATTTAATTGTAAAACAAAATAAACAAATAATAAGAAAATGGTAAAAAAACATACCTGGGGCTGGGATCGAACCCACGCCCTAGGCTCTCTCTCTTGGACCAACACCAACACCACTGGGCTATGCGCGCATTTGTGATTATGAAGTGAGCATGAAACATTATATTTTAAACCTGAAAATATGAATGAATAAAACCAAAAAATTATGAAACTGGGACTCGAACCCTTGACCCCAGCTTCCCATGCGCTTACGCCTGCCACTATGCCATTTATCTCCAACTGATATAAAACGCAAAACATTAATTAAATATTAAAACTACATTTAAATTATGGATTTCGCGCCAGTCATCTTCAACCTCCAGACCTGCACTTTTCCTTGCGAATTTTGCTTCAAATTTACCTGCGATTTTTTACTTGCAGCAAATCCTACGAATTTCAAACCTCAATTAAACAATAAAATTTCATCAAATTAAGTGTACCAACATGATCCAGAGGTTAATTAGAATTGATCTATGGTTTTAGATTTCATTTATCATTGATAAATCGTGAAACCCTAAAACTTGGCCGAAACCCTAAAAATGGTGGAATCTGTTCTAGGCAACAAAACTTCAATTGATTGGTCCAGATATGACCTAAAGCTTATCACAAACAAGAAAATATCATCAAAAATCATTAACAATGCTTAGATATTAGAAATCGAAAACGAAAAAAATCAAGAACAAGGTGGATTCGGTTCATTGATATTAGCATGATTTGGATGCGAATGAGGATTGGGAAAGCATTAGTGATGATCAAGGAACGTTTTGCAACCTTCAAAACACTCTAATATGGCCTGCAAGTGAGAATCCGAATTGAGATTTTTTGTGAAAATTTGGAAGCTTGCTCTTGTTCTTGGAGGCAGAATTTTCGTGTCCTCTCATTGGCAATGTGTTTATGTATATATATGGAGTGAATTAGGTCAGAAAAATGCTATCACTCTTTGGATTTTTTTGATGTTTGAAGATTGAGAAAGATATGCCTTAAAATTTGAATATTCTTTGATATAACATTGTTATTTTGGGACAATCCTCATAACTTGTGTATCAATCTGATCCAAATATTATTTATGACATTCTAGAAGCAAAATCCTTTTTTAAATAGATGATTTTATATTTTATTTCAATTTAAATTGTATTTTAATGAATAAAATTCAAATAAATATGAAATAAAAAATTAGAAAATAGGTGGGTTGGGTCGTGCTTGGTGTTTTTGTAAAGATGGGATGGCAATTTGGTGGGCTCATTTAGCAAAAATTTGATTTAAGGCCTTATTTGCTTCATAAACTTCCCAAAAATTTCCCAACTTTGCAAGGGCACAAATCCTTCAATTTTAATGCTATGAGGGTGTTCTTGGACATTTTGCAAAGCTTAAAGAGTCCTCTAACCAAGCTCATTGGTCTCATGTCCATATCTTTTACCATTCTCAAGTTATGCTCTTTTGAAGTTGTTGACTTTTTATTGACTTTTAAAAGGACCTATAATGTCTTAGCTCATACCTTCCAAATGAAGCATTTTTGGGCTTGGCTTGTGATACACAAAGTTGTAGAGAATTCAATTTCTTTCAAAATGAGCTTTGGATGGAAATTTTTTGATGAAGCATGTGAAAGTTATGGCTGGTCAAAGTTCAGTTGACTTTTCCTGAGGAAACCCTAATTTAGAAACTCCTGATTCTTGATGATCTGAAATTTCCTTGATGAATCATGATCAACCCTTGATCAAATGATGAATTTTAATTCATATACTTGATGTTGGCAAAAAATCATGAAGTTTGACTTTGGTTTGACCACAGTTGACCTCAGTTTGACTTTTTAACTAGCTTTGACTGATTTTGACCTATCTGATCATCTGACTGAGCGAATCTTTTGGGAAAGTCTTGAAACTTGTCATGGGGATTCTCAAACACATATAAGATGCTATGAAGCTCACTTGAGGTCTTTGAAGTCCATTTAGCCTGATAAAAGTCAAAACCCTAGTTTAAGATGCAATGCTTAGGAGGATGCATTGTCTGAGGGGATTGTCAAACTTTCTGACTAATTGTGAACTTTGTGAACCTTGTGAACCTCATGAGATGTCTTGTGAACCTTGTGAACCTCTTGAGACACAATGTCTTGTCTTGTGAAGGGCAAATTTTGGGGTGCAACAGGCAATCCAGGCAAAAGTTAGGGATTAAAGCGTATGATTATGTCTCGTTTGGATCACCCATGTAAACTCCAACCAGTTGTGCTACTTAACCCAAGCTCGAACAGATAAAGCTCAATCCAATCGTTTCCGTCTCAACAGTAGAAGATGAGATACTTGAAGATAATGGCAATAGTGGAATTGAAACTCAATAGGATTATTTCCCACATAGCTGATTTTCTTTGTTTTGTAAAAATTTTACGACGAATTCCTCTTACTAGGATTTCTGTCTCCTTGTACAAACTTGCCCATGTATAAGTCACTTTGTGATATAAATAAAATTTCATCTTTGAATCCAGATTTACTTTTACCCTATTTACATAAGCGAAACATCCATTGGTTGTATTTGAATGTATGTATGCTTTTGAATATGATTGATGTTTACCAGAAATGCATAAAATGCTTGAATATGATTGATGTTTACCAGAAATGCATAAAAATGCAGTAATAGTATTTACTAAGGACGAACAAGGGTAGGAATTCAACGAAGCTTCGCCGGTTCATCCCTACAAGATAACTACAAATCCCCAGTATGGCAAATTTATGCTTCAAGTTACATCTCCCCTTGAATTTATGTCCATCTCTTTTATCCTCAGTCGGGATACCCAGGAACTTATCCCTTCAATAAAGGTACGACGAACGAAGACGGGAGGTTATGGATACTATATTATTAAATAAGACAAAAACAAGTTCTTCATTTTCTCCAGCAACGAATCGGGATTTATTTTCCCTAGCCAGCAGTGGTTATACAAAGATATTCAGACGCTTCAGGCTGCATAATTCATACATACGTCATTTACATCATATCATAACATACATATCCATAAATGCATAATACATTTACTTAGGTGTATCATACCATACGTGCATACATATTACATAAACTAACCTTCTCCTTGCAGGATAGTTATATACAGATAAAACAACATCAACAATTCACAACAGGTCAGAAATGATCCATACATTACTCAATATGTCCTTGGAGAGTAGGCAAATGGTCTGTAAGAAGATCCATTCCCTAATCCAGGATATTTCCAAAAGATTTCATCTATCTGGTCTTGAATAGCAAGCAAACGGTCTGTACAAAGATCCATTCCCTGGTTCAAGATATTTTTCAGAAGAACTAATCCTGACGTTCTTTTGACCTTGGAGAGTAGGCAAACGGTCTGTAAGAAGATCCATTCCCTAATCCAAGATATTTCCAAAAGATTTCTTCTATCTGGTCTTGAATAGCAGGCAAACGGTCTGTACAAAGATCCATTCCCTGGTTCAAGATATTTTCAGAAGATTTAATCTATGTACCCTTGAATAGCAGGCAAACGGTCTGTACAAAGATCCATTCCCTGGTTCAAGATATTTTTCAGAAGAACTAATCCTGACGTTCTTTTGACCTTGGAGAGTAGGCAAACAGTCTGTAAGAAGATCCATTCCCTAATCCAGGATATTTCCAGAAGATTTCATCTATCTGGTCTTGAATAACAGGCAAACGGTCTGTACAAAGATCCATTCCCTGGTTCAAGATATTTTCAGAAGATTTAATCTATGTACCCTTGAATAGCAGGCAAACGGTCTATACAAAGATCCATTCCCTGGTTCAAGATATTTTTCAGAAGAACTAATCCTGACGTTCTTTTGACCTTGGAGAGTAGGCAAATGGTCTGTAAGAAGATCCATTCCCTAATCCAAGATACTTCCAGAAGAGATAATCATCACGAAGATTTATTTCTACTGTTCCATTCAACAATTCAAATCATGTTGCATAAACGATTCAGAGACGGCCTATACGAAGTCCTATTACTGATATCCAGTATCAACATAAAAAGACATCATCACATCCTGATACCTTAGATGGCATCTCTAAGCCCATCTCCAGTTCTTCCAAGTGGCATCTGCAAGCCTACTCAAGCATATACAATTAATCATCAGTATTACTTTACGCACCGACGAGTGCAAATTTTTGGGCTTTTGTGTTCAATCCCCTTCAACCTTCCAGGTCACGAATGGCACATATACCAATCTAACCCCTCAGGTTTCAGAAAATTGAACAGGGGCAGCTGTTGCACCCAAAAATTTGCCCTCACAAGACAATACTTTGTGTACTAAGAGGTTCACAAGGTTCACAAGGTTCACAATTAGTCAGAAAATTTGACAATTCCCTCAGACAATGCATCCTCCTAAGCAATGCATCTTAAACTAGGGTTTTGACTTTTATCAGGCTAAATGGACTTCCAAGTCTTCAAGTGAGCTTCATAACATCCTATATGTGTTCAAGAATCCCCATGTCAAGTTTCAAGACTTTCTCAAAAGATTTGCTCAGTCAGATGATCAGATAGGTTAAAATCAGTCAAAGTAGTTAAAAAGTCAAACCGAGGTCAACTGTGGTCAAACCAAAGTCAAACTTCATGATTTTTTGCCAAAATCAAGTATATGAAGTAAAATTCATCATTTGATCAAGGGATGATCATGATTCATCAAGGAGATTCCAGATCATCAAGAATCAGGAGTTTCTAAATTAGGGTTTTCATAGGAAAAGTCAACTGAACTTTGACCAACCATAACTTTCACATGCTTCATCAAATTTTTTCCATCCAAAGCTCATTTTGAAGGAAATTAAATTCTCTACAACTTTGTGTCTCCCAAGCCAAGCCCAAAAATGCTTCATTTGGAAGGTATGAGCTAAGACATTATAGGTCCTTTTAAAAGTCAACAAAAAGTCAACAACTTCAAAAGAGCATAACTTGAGAATGGTAAAAGATATGGACATGATACCAAATAGGTTGGTTAGAGGACTCTTTAAGCTTTCCAAAATGTCCAAGAACACCTTCATAGCATTAAAATTGAAGGATTTGTGCCCTTACAAAGTTGGGAAATATTTGAGAGGTTTATAAAGCAAATGGGGTCTTAAAACCATAATTCACCAAATGGGCTTGCTTTTTTATGACCCAAACACTTCCATGACATCATGCACGAAATAAAATTTATTTATTCATAATTTTATTCATTTTTATTTATTTATTATGATTTTTTATGTTAAAAATCATTTTAAATTGAAATAAAATATGAAATAATGGATATTTGATTTGATTTGGTTTCTAGAAAGTCTTAAATCATATTTAGACTTGATTGATACAAAAATAATGAGGATCATACCAAAATAACAAGGCTAGATCAAGGATATTCAAGTTTTAAGATCAAATATTTTTCAATCTCTCAAAGTCCAAAAGTCCATAGTTTTGTGCAAATTTTTGACCTAATTTCATTGTATCATATATATACAACATGAAGACAAGCTGAGCAGACGAATTCACAGCCTCCAATACCTTGTTCAAACTTCACAAAATCATTCAAAAAACTCCAATTCGGTTTCACCATTACAAAGCAGTTAAAGGTATTTTAAGGACATAGGAAGGATCCTTGGACATCACTGAATCGATCCCAACCTTCAAAAGCACCTAGAACTTGCTCATATGCCATAACCGAATGCATCTTCATCCTCATATTTTGAATTTTCGATTTCATATGTTTATGTAGTATAAATTGTTTTTGATCATTGATAATTATTTGTGAAGGTATTTGGAATGTTTCTGTATGCTTGGATTGAATTTTCATTACAGATTAAGGAATCCACCATGGCTAGGGTTTCGGCCTCTTGTTTGGGGTTTCATGATAAACCAAATATAAATAATTTTTAAGAACATAGGAAGATTGTATGAGCTCTAAGGATCATATTTCACTAATCAATTTGGAGAAATTTCACTGTTTTGTTGATGATTGAAATTCATAGGTTCTGAATATGATGAACTTCGAAGGAAAAATCGCAGGTACAATCGCATGAAAATTCGCAGGTCATGAGGTAGGGGACGGAGCTGTTTGGCGCGGAAATATAATTTGAATATTGGACTTATTTTATTATGAATTGTTTCTGTCATGTTTCAAAAACGCTGCAATGGCTCAGCTGGTAAGCATATGCGCGTATGAAGACCAGGGCAGGGGTTCGAATCTCAGCTTCAACATTATTTTTTGCTTTATTTCCTTTGTATTTTTCAGGCTTGATATATAAGAATCAGTATCCATCCATTGTTCACAATGCATGCGCAGCCCAGTGGAGGTCATGTTGGTCCAAGGGTGGTGATGCCTAGGGCGTGGGTTCAATCCCTGCCCCAGGTAATTTTTGTTTTGTTTAATTGTTTTGTTAATTATTTTATTGTTAATTAAATATAATCATCTTTAATATATATTTAAATGATTCTAGGAAAATAATATGTAAATATTTCATATTTTCTTAAAAAACCTCTAAATTATTTTCTAAACTCTAAACCTATTTTTATTTATTTATTTATGTATTTGAATTAAAATATGTATATATTTATTTAATAATCAAATTAGTAATGTAAATTAAGTTATAAACCCTAATTTATCTTCTAAAAATTTTGTAACCCTAATTTTTTAAAACCCTAATTTTATTTTCTAATAATCTTAACCCGAATTCTTATTTTATTTAAATCTTAAAATTAATTAAATTTTCTTAATATCCAATTAAATGATTAATCATAGTTTATTTTGTAAATAAATTAGCATATCTTTATTATTTTATTTTTATCTCAAAATTCTTTAAAATTATTTATTTAAATTTAAAAATACTTAATTGATTTATATATATATATATATATATATATATATATATATATATATATATATTGTATATTATTACTAACCTTTTCTTCTTATAATTATTTTATAACTAACCATTTATTTAATTGCTTATTTTATTATATAATTATTATTTAATATTTGTTTATTATTATGTAACTGTAAAAGCGTTGTAATAGTCTTAGTATTTTATCGTTTATTTATAAATATATTGCTATGGTTAGTAAAATAGGGAGTGATAACATGTTTGTATTTTAAAATTAATTTAGGTCACTAATTATAAGATAAATATATGAATTTATACACGCACACACGTAAGTCGATCTTTGATCGCCATCTCACTTCCTAAGGTTATTCCTCATGTTGCCTAAATAAAAAGATCAAGTAAGGTGTCTAAAAGCAAGGTCCCTTCTCCTAAAAAATCATCTAGTCCCTTTATGATTATGAGATCAAGTCCCTTCGTTGTTGCCTTCGTAAATGATCTTGTCCCTTTCGAATAAAAGATGATAAGTCCCTTCGTATTGCTAAGACACCTTACAGTTGCCTAAACACAGATGACCTTTCATATGTCCCTTACAATATCCAAGGTAATGACTACCTATTCCTTAATAATAAGGATAGTCTTACCATTGAAAGAACATTCAAGAACAGTAAAGATTTAACCATAGGGTAGGTTCCTCTTAAGTACTTGCTCACTTTACATCAAATTATTTTATTACACTTCACATTTTCAAACATTTTTCAAAACAAAGTCTTTATATATATCCATACAAGGATCATTATAAAGTACTTAAGAAAATTTTCAATCACACACTACACTTCTCAAAACAGTTTAAAGTGAGCTAAGTAACTAAGAGCCCATGGATAACCATGGATGTAAAGGGTGCTAACACCTTCCCTTTACATAACCTACCCCCCGAACTCAAAAATCTTTTAAGGTCTTTCCTGTTCTTTTATGCCCTTTCCTTTGGATAAAATAAAAGTTGGTGGCGACTCTTGCTATCCGCAACATTTAACTAAATTCAGTTCTTCCACCGTGTTACAACACTCAACTTCATTATTGGTACAAGGAAAAGTCAACCTTACAGCAAAAGGAATATGTGAACCATGGGGAGTAATGATCATTGCCCCAATTCCTCTTCCACGTGCATTTACAACACCATCAAAAACTAAACCCCATCGAGATCTAGGCTCCGGCCCTTCCCCAATCATAGGTTCATCACAATCTTTCATTTTCAAATACATTACATCCTCATCTGGGAAATCAAACTTGATAGGCTGGTAATCATCAATCGGTTGATATGCCAAATGGTCAGCCAAGATACTACCTTTTATAGCTTTTTGAGCTCGGTACTCGATATCATATTCTGAAAATAACATTTACCAACGAGTAATCCTCCCAGTCAAAGTAGGATTTTCAAAGATATACTTGATTGGATCCATTTTAGAGATCAACCAAGTTGTATGATTTAACATATACTGGCGAAGACGCTTTGCAGCCCAAGCTAAGGCACAACAAGTTTTTTCAAGCATGGAGTACCGAGACTCACAATCAGTGAATTTCTTGCTCAAGTAGTAAATCACATATTCTTTTCTTCCAGATTCATCTTACAAACCAAGCACACAACCCATAGAATCTTCCAACACAGTCAAGTACATAATCAATGGTCTACCTTCCACCGGAGGAGACAAGATAGGAGGTTCAAGAAGATATTCTTTGATACTTTCAAACGCCTTCTAACAATCATCTGTCCAGACACAACCTTGGTCTTTCCGAAGCAACTTGAAGATCGGAGCACATGTGGCAGTCATGTGAGAGATAAACCTCGAAATATAATTCAAACGTCCCAAGAAACCTCTTACTTGCTTTTCAGTACTTGGAGCAGGCATTTCCCGAATAGCTTTGACTTTATCAGGATCAACTTCAATGCCTCTTTGGCTGACAATGAAACCTAACAACTTTCCAGAACGTACACTAAACATGCATTTGTTCTGATTCAAATGAAGCTTAAACTTTCTTAACCTCTGAAACAACTTCAGCAAATGTTCAACATGATCCTCTTCAGTCCTTGACTTAGCGATCATATCATCAACATATACCTCAATTTCTTTTTACATCATATCATGGAAAAGCGTGTTCATAGCTCTTAGGTATGCTGCACCAGCATTCTTCAATCCAAAAGGCATCACTCTGTAGCAGAATGTTCCCCATGGTGTAATAAATGTGGCATTTTCCATGTCCTCGGGTGCCATCTTTATTTGATTATAACCGTAAAATCCATCCATAAAGGAGAACACATCAAACTTAGTCGTATTATCTACCAACACATTAATGTGTGGCAATGGAAAATCATCTTTTGGACTGACTTTATTTAAATCTTTGTAATCAACACACATTCAGACTTTTCCATCTTTCTTTGGAACAAGCATAATATTGGCCACCCATTGAGGATAATTAGATGTCACAAGAAAACCTGCATCAATCTGCTTTTGAACCTCCTCTTTGTTTTTTACTGCCATATCAGGACGAGTTCTTCTCAACTTTTGCTTCATAGGTGTACATTCAAGCTTCAACGACAATCTATGCTCCATAATATCAGTATCAAGACCTGACATGTCCTAATAAGACCAAGCAAATACATCAACATATTCTCTAAGAAGCTCTACCATTCTCTTCTTAACCTCGGGACCAAGCAATGCTCCAATCTTGACTTCTTTCTTATCATCTTCAGAACTCAAGTTGACTATCTCTATAGACTCTCCATGAGGCTGAATAACCTTCTCCTCGTGCTCAAGCAACCAATAAATCTCATCAGGAATCTCTTCAACATCCTATTCCTCAGCTTCAAACACAGGGAATTCAAAGTTGGGAGTGGGCATAAGATCATTGTTTTTAATGGGTTTATCAATCAATCTGCACAATGATTTTATTTTTATTTTATAGTATGAACAAAAGTGCAAACATTATGCAGATAAACAATGATTATTTTTATTTTGGGTTTTTCATGTTACCATTTTCAGAATAAAGCAAAAAGGAAAAAACACATACGGAAATCACAAAATAACATTTTATAGATGATGATAAAATTTGAACAAAGCCCGACAAACATAACTTTCACCTTGGGCAGTGAAAGGATTTTTTGAAAGAGAATAAAACAAATTACTTTGAAGCATGAACAATAGAAGGAAGATCAACAGCAATCCAGTTCTTGCAAATCTTTCTTTGCGTAACAAAGTTAGGCATTTCTTCATCTTCACCCTCTTCAATGATTAAAGCAGCAGAATGATCGTTGATAAACCCAACACTTCGGAATCCTTCCTGAATAGTCTTCGGGTCATTGAGAGCCACACCTAGTGCAAAACAATTACCAAATCCTTCTTTGTTGTTAACAACATCAATAACTCGTCCCCAACCATCAGATCGACCGGTTTCGAGTACATGTATAGCATCCTTGAGAGAAGACATTGGCATAACGTTCTTCTTAGCAACATTATCACCAATAGAAAGAGCCTGGAATGAAGTTCCCACCTCTTCTTCAGCATCAAAATAGGAGAAAGATGACAAATTGCTCACTAGCATCGCCTGCTCACCGCCAATAGTCACTAACTTCCCATCTTTCACAAATTTCAGTATATGATGGAGAGTAGATGCCACAGCTCCTGCCTCGTGAATCCAGGGTCTTCCAAGGAGACAACTGTAAGCGGGACGTATATCCATTACTTGAAAAGTAATTTGGAATATAAACAGTCCAATCAAAATAGGAAGATCAACTTCTCCAATCACATTTTTCTTTGATCCATAAAAAGCTTTCACAATAATCCCACTATGCCTCATGGGATCACCTTGGTACACAAGCCTTGACAAAGTCGATTTCGACATCACATACATGGAAGATCCGGTATCAACTAGCACTTTAGACATAGCATCTTCCTGACAGTTCACTGAAATATGCAGAGCCAAATTATGGTTCCTTCCTTCCTCAGCCAAGTCATCATCACAAAACTCATATTGTTGCATGATGTGATATTAGCCACAATACTATCAAACTGATCAACATTCACATCATGATCAACATAAGCTTGATCAAGAATCTTCTGCAAATACTGCCTATGAGCCTCATAGCACATCAAGAGTGATAAAACTGATATCTTCGACGGAGTATGCAACAACTTCTCAGTAACATTGTACTCGTTTTTCTTTATCAATTTCAACACCTCATCTTCACTGGAATCACCAAATTGACCTGATCGGCAACAACATCCCCAATCTGTTTACTCTCATTTGAATCTTCATCTCTCTTTGGAGGATCCGAAGCATAAACTCTACCACTTCGAGTAACCTTTGTCACATCACCAATGCTAACCACAGACTTTGGAGAAGGAATAGGAACTTCCTTACCATTTTATATCATCGTAGCATTATACCGATATGGAACAGCTTTATCAGACTCATATGACATTGGACCAAGAAAATTGATCACCAAGGGAGTAACAACATTTTTGCGGCTATTGATCAGTGATATTTAGTGGTAATATTCAAGCCGATTTTCAGCGTCTTTTGAGTCTATTTTTATTTTGTTTGTAGTGTCTCGTTTATGTTTTGTCTTAGTTTTCTCATTATTGCGTGCAAGTCAGTGTTTATCGTTTTTACTTTGTTTTTATCAGTGGAATGGGTTATGTGGTTGTTTCTTTGTGGTGTTTCAGGTAAATATGAAATCGGTTGTTCGAGACGTCCGAAAGATGGTCCAAGCTTTTAAAAACTGATAGAAAATGAGAGTTCAGAGACACAACACGGGTGCCAGTGTTGTACAACACGGCCCGTGTTGTAAAGACCAGAAGAAACAAAGATTCTGCTCAGAAAAGAAGAAGACAGGGTTGTGACACGGGCACCCGTGTTGTACAACACGGCCCGTGTCATGGCAGCTGGGAAAAATTGTTTTTTGGTAGTGATCCAGAGGCACAACACGGCCACCCGTGTTGCACAACACGACCCGTGTTGTGAAGACCAGAGGGAATTTTGTGTTTTGCTGCTTCAAGGGTATTCCGGACATTTCGCGGTGCTGTTTGAAGACTGATTTATATTTGCCCATGATGACTGTGAAGAGACACTTTTGAATTGGGGCTTTTTGGAGTGAACGAACACTGGAGAAGAAAGATTGATCAAGAGCAGAAGCAATTGATGATCCGACTCATCCAACGTTAATTGTAATGTCTAAATTTGCTTACTCTGTTTTTATTTCCAGTTTGAACATGAGTGGCTAAACCCCCCAATGCCAGGGGGGTGTCCCTGATTTGCGTTTTGTAATGACTTGTTGAATTCTTCAATTTGGAATTATGTTTTTAGTTTCGTTTCTTTATTTTATCGCAACGTCCTTAATGCTTTATCGGTATTGGAAAATAAGATAACTGATCGTGGTTAGGATTTGGTCTGACCAACCATTCTAACCTTGTTGCATAATTTTATCGTAAAAAAATATTACTAAGGAATTGGGATATTTTTATGAGAACCTTTTTATGTCAGAATTATTGCTTGATATTCTTCTACGACCTTTGAGGAATCGCGGTCTATGAAGAATACCAAAGGTTTTTCTTTAAAGGAATTTTGGAAAAACATTATAGACTTAGGAAAGACACGTTCTAAAGCATATCTCTAAAATTAAGGAACTTATGAGTCATTGCATTGCGAATCATACACCATACCTGGCATTACGTTCATATAAGTGAAATTATTTGTTTTAAATTTATGTTTTATGCTGTTCAATTTATTTAATTTAATCTCAAACCTTGAGTTTTGTCCAATTGAAATTAATCACGAAGAACTTATTTTTAATACGCAGTCCTTGTGATCGATATTTGGGGTTAATCCCTTCTATTACTACATCGGTAAAAATAGTACACTTGCTATTTTCCGGTCAAGTTTTTGGCGCCGTTGCCGGGGACTGCCAAAGAATTAAGTTGTTTGTGTTATATCAATTGGAATTTTGTTGCTCTGCGACTAAAATTTTACTTTACTCTCTGTATATCATTTTAGTGTTATTGAAATTTTGTTTTCTAACTAGTGTCTAACTGTTTATGCGAGGTCAGGCCTCAGCTAAATTTTCTTTTGACACAGAACCAGAAAGAGCTTTGCACGAGAGACGCCGCAAGGCAAGAGTTGATAGTCTGGCTAAGACTGGTTCAAGTGTCCCGTATCAGGAAACTGAGGACTATATTTCCGTTCACTCGGAGCACAGTGACTCTGATTCAAACAGAGAAACTGACCCTGAATTCAACGACATGGCAGGAAATCAACCTGCTGCAGAGAGGCTCTTAGGTGATTACGGAGGGGAAAATGCCCAACCTAACAGGATGACGATTGTTAATCAACCGGTGAATGTAGCACACTTCCAGTTGCATCCATCTACTATCCGCCAGTTAGAGAGCAAGCCTTTCTCCGGAAGAATTAATGAGGATGCAAACAAGCATCTACAGAGATTTCTTACTACTACCACTTCTTTGAAGATAGAAGGTCATTCAGAGGAGGCAAAACGACTGGTGATGTTTCCATTCACACTTACTGACGATGCTGAAGAGTGGTTCTATTCTCTTCCCGCAGCAAGTATCACAACATGGCAAGAGATGGAAACAACCTTCCTAAACGAATACTTTCCTGCTTCAGTGTTCATCCGGAAAAGATATGATATAGTCAACTTTAAACAAAAAGAGGGTGAATCACTTGGAGATGCTTATAAAAGATTCAAAAGGTGTTTGACTTCGTGTCCTACTCATAACATGGAGGCAACAAAGCAAATGCAAAACTTTGTGAATGGGTTGCGACTCAAGACAAAGCAACTGATTGATACTGCTGCAGGTGGCTCAACAAACTTTTCAACAGCCACAGGTATTAAAAGAATCATAGAAGCTATTGCTGCCAATGAACACCTTGAGTTATATGATCGCACCGTGAGTCAACCAGACGGGAAAATCGATCTTAAGCTAACAGAACAGGTTGTAAAAATGGAAGATCAGATTGCCGCAGAAGTTGAAAGAAGGTTGAAGAAGATGAATCTGGGAACTCACACAGTTGTTTAGGTTGAACCCGTTCAAACGGTGATTTGCGAGATATGTTGTGGTCCTCACTTTGCCATGCACTGTTTGGCAACTCAAGAGCAGGTTGAGCAGATTAATATGTTGAGGCAGAACAATCCGTATGCCAACACATATAATCCGGGGTGGAAAAATCACCCAAATTTCTCTTGGAAAGATCATCAAGGGAACATCCAAAAACCGGTTCAAGGCCAACAACAGTATCAGCCCCAGCAACAACCTTATCAGCCTCCAGTGTCAAGAAAAGCTGATTGGGAGATTGCCATTGAAAAGATGGCAACTCACAATTGTCAATTTCAAGAAGAAACCAGAAGTAATTTCAAGAACACTGGAGCCTCTATAAAGAATCTTGAGGTGCAAATGAGTCAAATTGCTCAACACCTTGCTATCCCAAATGCTCCTGGGACTCTTCCTAGTGCTACTGTAACAAATCCTAGAGATAATCATAAAGTAAATGCAGTCACAACGCGAAGAGGTAAAGTTAGTGAAGAGGTTCAAGAAAATTCTGAAGTTGAAAGTCAATTGATTGAGGTTGAGCTTGAAATCAAAGAAAATGAAGAAGTTGACAACGACAAAGAAGTTACCCCAACACCGGTCATCAAAGAAAAAGCGGTTGAACCAAAACCGGTGGTCAAACTTCCGTATCCTACAAGAAACAAGAAGAAAGGGCAGCAAGAGAAGAATTTTGAAAAATTTCTTGACTTGTTCAAAAAGCTGGAATTGAATATCCCATTGCTTGAAGCTCTTGAACAAATGCCCACTTATGCCAAGTTCATGAAATATATAATTGCTAAAAAGAGGACTATGGGAGCTGAACCTATTATTCTAACCGAAACTTGTAGTGCTATTTTGCAGGGATTAAAGATTCCGGTGGAGAAAAAAGATAGAGGAGCTGTCACCATTCCTTGCACTATTGGTGACCGATCGTTCAAGAGAGCTCTCATCGACTTGGGAGCGAGCATCAGTTTAATGCCTTTATCTATCTACAAAAAGTTAGGTATTGGTGCTGTACAAGACACTAGGATGACTCTCCAATTCGCGGACCATTCTGTGAAGCGACCGTATGGAGTTGTCCATGATGTATTGGTTTGAGTGGACAAATTTGTGTTCCCGGTTGACTTTGTGATCCTTGAAATGCCAGAAGATGAAGAAATTCCCTTGATTTTGGGAAGACCTTTCCTAGAAACCGGGAGAGTAATGATAGACATGGAAGGTGGAACTCTAACGATGAAGGTGTATGATGAAGAGTTAAAAATTGATGTTAGGAACACTTTGAAGTACAAAGATGATGTGGGCACTAGTAGTAACATACAAGTATTAGACCAAATGGAAGCTAGTGAGCATTTAGAAAGTGTGTCCAAGTTACCTTTAGAGAAGGTGTTGAGTATGTCCATTTTTGAAGGTGATAAGGAAGTTGGAGATAAAGATATGGAAGTGGTTGCGATGCTTGAAAATCAACCTATCTTTAAAAGAATTAGAATGCACCGGTGGGAAGAGTTGCGACAGCCTACAATGGTTGATGAAGACAAAGACAAGCCAAAAATATCCGAATTGAAGCAACTTCCCGAGAATCTCAAATATGTCTTTCTTGACACGGAAGAAAAATGTCCCGCTATTATTAGCGCTAATTTGAAAGACATGCAAGAAGGCAAGTTAATTGAAGTTCTAAAAAAATTCAAGGGAGCTATTGGGTGGAAGATTGAAGACCTAAAGGGTATAAGTCCCACAGTGTGTATGCATAAAATACTGATGGAAGAAGATCGCAAACCGGTTGTGCAACCACAAAGGAGATTGAATCCGGTGATGAAGGAAGTTGTGCGAAAAGAAGTTGTTAAACTATTGGATGCGGGATTGATTTACCCTATATCCGATAGTGCTTGGGTGAGTCCGGTACATGTGGTGCCCAAAAAGGGGGGAACAACTGTTATAACAAATGAAAAAAATGAGTTGATTCCTACTCGAACCGTTACTGGGTGGAGAGTGTGCATCGATTATAGAAGATTGAATTTGGCTACGAGAAAGGACCATTTTCCGTTGCCATTCATTGACCAAATGGTGGAAAGACTAGCGGGACATGAGTACTATTGTTTTCTTGATGGCTACTCCGGGTACAATCAAATCGCTGTTGCACCGGAAGACCAAGAGAAAACGGCGTTTACATGCCCCTATGGCATTTTTGCTCATAGAAGGATGCCATTTGGGCTATGTAATGCCCCCGCTACATTCCAAAGATGCATGAATTCCATTTTTGCGGATATGCTGGAAAAACACATAGAGGTGTTCATGGACAATTTTTCCGTGTTCGGATCCTCATTTGATCATTGTTTATCTAACCTTTCACTTGTTTTGCAGCGATGTCAAGAAAGCAACTTAATATTGAATTGGGAAAAATGCCATTTCATGGTGAGAGAAGGCATTGTTCTTGGTCACAAGATCTCACAAAAAGGGATCGAAGTTGATCAAGCCAAAGTGGAAGTGATCTCTAAGTTACCTCCGCCAAGCAACGAAAAGGGCATAAGAAGTTTTTTGGGACATGCGGGATTTTACCGCAGGTTCATAAGAGATTTCTCGAAGATAGCCAAACCTCTAACTACTTTGTTGGTTAAAGATAAGGCTTTCATTTTCAATAAGGAATGCAGCGACGCTTTTGAAACACTAAAAAAAGAATTAGTGTCTGCACCTATTGTTATCGCCCCTGATTGGGCCCTACCCTTTGAGATTATGTGCGATGCTAGTGACATTGCGGTGGGGGCTGTTCTTGGACAGCGGAGAGGAAAATTGCTTCATGTGATTTACTATGCTAGTCATGTTCTGAACCCTGCACAGATAAACTATGCAACTACCGAGAAGGAGTTGTTAGCAGTTGTGTATGCCTTCGATAAATTCAGGCAATATCTGTTGGGTTCAAAAGTGATTGTTTATACTGACCATGCTGCTTTGAAATATCTTTTTGCTAAGCAGGATTCAAAGCCCAGGTTGTTGAGGTGGATTTTACTCCTCCAAGAATTTGATGTGGAGATCTGTGACAAGAAAGGGTGTGAAAACACTGTTGCAGATCATCTTTCTCGAATGTCACCAATTGAGGAGACGGAAGAGCAACGCCCTATAAAGGATGAGTTCGTTGACGAACACATCCTAGCTGTTATAGGGGTGCCTTGGTTTGCAGATTATGCAAACTATCTCGTTGGCGGTATTGTACCCGACGATTTTGATTCTAACAAGAGAAAAAAGTTTGTTCATGATTGCAGGTTTTATTTATGGGACGATCCGTTTCTCTACAAAAGAGGGGTGGACGGACTTGTGAGAAGATGTGTACCTGAAGAAGAACAAAAAGATGTGCTGAAAGCATGTCACGGCTCTGAGTATGGGGGACATTTCAGTGGTGATCGAACAGCTGCTAAAGTCCTACAATCAGGACTTTATTGGCCATCTTTATTTAAGGATGCGCAAGAGGTAGTGAAAGAGTGTGACAGATGTCAGAGGACTGGGAATATATCAAAAAGAAACCAGATGCCCCAAAACTCTATGCTCGAGGTTGAGTTATTTGATGTATGGGGGATAGACTTCATGGGGCCGTTTCCACCGTCGTTCGGAAAAAACTATATTTTGGTGGCTGTGGATTATGTGTCCAAATGGGTGGAAGCTGTTGCATTACCCACCAATGATGCTAAGGTTGTGGTAAGATTCCTAAAAGAGAACATCTTCGCAAGGTTCGGTGTCCCGAGAGCGTTAATAAGCGACGAAGGGACACATTTCTTGAATCACCTTATGGAGAAGCTGCTGCAAAAGTACAATGTTAAACACCGGATAGCTACTCCTTACCACCCCCAAACGAGTGGCCAAGTTGAGGTCTCCAATAGACAACTGAAACAAATCTTGGAAAAGACAGTGAATTCATCCAGGAAGGATTGGTCTCTTAAGCTGGATGACGCTTTATGGGCGTACCGAACGGCTTTTAAAACGCCTATCGGTATGTCACCATATCAACTGGTTTACGGAAAGGCATGTCACTTACCTTTAGAACTTGAACATAAAGCTTTTTGGGCATCTAAGTATCTTAATATGGATTTGTCAAAAGCTGGAAGTTCGAGGATTCTTCAACTTCATGAGTTAGAAGAATTCAGGAATCGGGCGTATGAGAATGCCAAGGTATACAAAGAGCAAACAAAAAATTGGCATGATAAAAGGATTCAAAGAAAAGAGTTTTGGGAAGGACAAATGGTCCTTCTGTACAATTCAAGGCTGAAGCTATTCCCAGGCAAATTAAGGTCCAAATGGTCGGGACCTTTTGTTGTTCACAAGGTATTTCCTCACGGAGCTGTTGAGATCAAAAATCAGACCAACGGAGATATTTTCAAAGTGAACGGGCAGAGATTAAAGCATTATTTCAAAGGCCAGACCACTGGTGATGTGCATGTCACTCGTCTTACCCAGTAGTACGACGGACCGTCGAGCCATGCGACGTTAAACGCAGCGCTACGTGGGAGGAAACCCACGAGTTTTTCAGTCTTACTTTTGTTTGTTTCTGTTTTGTAGGTTTTGTTTATCACTGTTTTTTAAGAAGGAATGAATGAGGTTTGAAGTCATACTCGGAAGATCAGAAAAACCAGAAAACGGAAAATCAGAGGTGCAACACGGGTGCCCGTGTTGGGCAACACGGCCCGTGTTGCATGGTGCAGAAAGATGTTTGTTTTTGTGAAGTTTTGATGGATTCCAGGAAGGAAACACGGCCACCCGTGTTGTGCAACACGACCCGTGTTGCAATGTCTGGAGATGTGTTTGATTCCAGTCATTTTGAGAGGGATTCCAGGGATGCAACACGGCCCGTGTTGCAAGTGCTGTTTGAGATGAATTTTGAGCTGATAAATTGGACAATCCAGGGGTGCAACACGGGTGCCCGTGTTGTGCAACACGGCCCGTGTTGCTCATGCAGGAATCTTAAATTTCAATTTTTTTTTAGTTTCCCCATTTTTTCTTGTGGACCCCAAGTGTTTATTTTCATAATTTTTTAATTAATGGCTCATTAACCTAGCAATTATCACTTTTCTTTCATCTTCTCCAACCTCATTTCTCTCTAAAAACCCTAACACCATTGTTATAACTCACAAAACCTCCATTTTCTCAAGCACCCACTCACCGTAACCTGCTACTCCGTTCACGAAAATTGTTCCCCATCACTTTCTTGTCACTTCTACGGTGACCGATTCCTCTAATCTTTCAATATTTTTCGTGTGCTTCATTTGTGCAGGTTGGAAAAATGCCTCCTAGAAGGGATACCGGTAAGAATGTTGCTGAATCTTCTCGTCCTCGCAAGAGAGCACATCGGATGCCGAATGCTCATGGCATTTTGTTCGAGGACCCGGAGCATCAAGCAAAGTATGCAAAGTTGGTAAGGCGTAAGTTAATACCGGCCCGGTACATGTGCAACGAAACTCTTGAAAATATAGGGCTCAAATTTGAAGTCCATAGAATGTTTCACAGTATCGGGATGTTAAATTTCATGCAATATGAAGCGCCAACTTTTGAGCGCATAACCTTGGAATTTTTGAGTTCTTTACAGTTTCAGCTCAAGCATACCTAGACCGGATCTGACACTGAGTATTTCGGTACTCTGAAGTTCCGCCTTTTTGACAATGATCATGTGATTTCGGTGGCTGATCTGGGGAAGATTTTAGATCTCCCAGTTTTTGGGCCTGGTGCACCGCCGAGTACATTCGACTCAGGATCATTCTGGAAGGACATCACCGGCAACACCGAGTATGCCGCGTCTGCTGCAAAGGCCTCATGCATCCATAACCCGTCCTTCCGGTACGCTCAAAAAGGGTTAGCTTATACCCTTTTCTGCCGAGGCGACAACACAGGAGTCGCAACTCTGCGAGAGTTATACTTCCTATATGGAATGGCAAACAATGAGCTAATTAATGTTGCGGCCTTCGCAACAGACCACCTGAAGCGGGTAGCCAATGCTGCCTCGGGTGAGATTTCTGTTGGAGGGATGATTACACAGATTGCTCAACATCTGGGGTATAATGAGAGGTTGCTTGAAGTGCCTGCAGTAGCAGGTAAGACCAAAATTGATCTTGAAACATTGGTCAACCAAGGTATGATTAAAACTGCTCATAATTATTATGCTGTGATGTCTCGTAACAAGCACTTGATTTCGTTGCCTGCACCTAATATGATTACTATAGATAATAGAGCTAACTGGCTGTATGAGGACCCCATGCTGGGTGGTTCCGATCAGTTTGATGAGTATTTTTCAGATGAGGAGGATGCAGGGAACCAAGCTGAAGAGGTCCCGGTGCAAACTGCTGGTGGTTCATCTAACCAAGCAACCGGTCAGTGGAATGTTTCCAAGGACCAGTGGGACGAAATGATCAGAGAACAGACCAGGCAAGGGGACTTAATCGATGAGCTGCATGCATGGATGCAGCAGATGAAGCTTCATGGATTTCCTCCCCAAGAGTGATAGTTGTGAGTCCCCTCCGACATTGGTTCTTCAACAGTGAGGACACTGTTGAGTTCAAGTGTGGGGGGGGGTTTAATTTTTATGTTTTCGTTTGTTTTATGTTAATCTTTGTTTATTTTTAATAGTATCGTAGTGTCGGCTTGAAGATTATAGCTTTATGTTATCTGTAAAAACACCCCTAAGTTAGCCTGTTGTGTGTTACATGTGAATTATGAGAAAGTATATAGGAGTTGAGTGAAAAAGAATCCCGATGAGAAAATATGGAAAATTTTGATGTATAGGTACTACATAAGCACACTGAGTCTTCGGAATTAGGAACGAGTTCGACATGTAGATTCGTGCCATGGTGCTTTGATTTGAGAAGCAAACCCGAAGTAGTTTATATTGATATATCTGGCTTTATCTATAATAATTGTGTGTGCAAAGTTGATCCAAAAGAAAAAAAAAGCTTCAAGGCACCGAGAAAAAAAAATGAATAAAAACATTAGAACGATCGATCCTTCTAAGTTGGGTAACCCTCACAAGGTTATTCAACCTAACGGCGGTTGAACATAAATGTTTCCCGAAGGGACAGAAAAATCGGTGCCAACGATAAAAAGAGGAATCAATCTTGTACACATAGTGAAAATCATTAAAAGCCTTAAAAGTGATTGTCCGAATGAAAAGGGTTGAAAATCGAAAAAAAATAAGAACTAAGCACGAAGCATAGTCGGAGAGGTTACCGAAAAGGGAGATTCGGATCCGTGGTTTTCCACGGTGTAGTGTTTGTGTGATATCT
This sequence comes from Lathyrus aphaca, assembly GCA_963966055.1. NCBI lineage: Eukaryota > Viridiplantae > Streptophyta > Magnoliopsida > Fabales > Fabaceae > Lathyrus > Lathyrus aphaca. Next base: position 20,052,915 of record OZ014525.1, read on the forward strand.
ATACTGAGAGAAAAGTACAAAAAGAACTCATTGGGTGAATTGGAATGAAGGGTCCACGTATGAGTATCATAATTCATATTGCTAGTTTTGAAGGTGTAAATGCAGGATTTTTGCTTGAGGGCAAGCAAGAATTCAAGTTTGGGGGAGTTTGATCAGTGATATTTAGTGGTAATATTCAAGCCGGTTTTCAGCGTCTTTTGAGTCTATTTTTATTTTGTTTGTAGTGTCTCGTTCATGTTTTGTCTTAGTTTTCTCATTATTGCGTGCAAGTCAGTGTTTATCGTTTTTACTTTGTTTTTATCAGTGGAATGGGTTATGTGGTTGTTTCTTTGTGGTGTTTCAGGTAAATATGAAATCGGTTGTTCGAGACGTCCGAAAGATGGTCCAAGCTTTTAAAAACTGATAGAAAATGAGAGTTCAGAGACACAACACGGGTGCCAGTGTTGTACAACACGGCCTGTGTTGTAAAGACCAGAAGAAACAAAGATTCTGCTCAGAAAAGAAGAAGACAGGGTTGAGACACGGGCACCCGTGTTGTACAACACGGCCCGTGTCATGGCAGCTGGGAAAAATTGTTTTTTGGTAGTGATCCAGAGGCACAACACGGCCACCCGTGTTGCACAACACGGCCCGTGTTGTGAAGACCAGAGGGAATTTTGTGTTTTGCTGCTTCAAGGGTATTCCGGACATTTCACGGTGCTGTTTGAAGACTGATTTATATTTTCCCATGATGACTGTGAAGAGACACTTTTGAATTGGGGCTTTTTGGAGTGAACGAACACTGGAGAAGAAAGATTGATCAAGAGCGGAAGCAATTGATGATCCGACTCATCCAACGTTAATTGTAATGTCTAAATTTGCTTACTCTGTTTTTATTTCCAGTTTGAACATGAGTGGCTAAACCCCCCAATGCCAGGGGGGTGTCCCTGATTTGCGTTTTGTAATGACTTGTTGAATTCTTCAATTTGGAATTATGTTTTTAGTTTCGTTTCTTTATTTTATCGCAACGTCCTTAATGCTTTATCGGTATTGGAAAATAAGATAACTGATCGTGGTTAGGATTTGGTCTGACCAACCATTCTAACCTTGTTGCATAATTTTATCGTAAAAAAATATTACTAAGGAATTGGGATATTTTTATGAGAACCTTTTTATGTCAGAATTATTGCTTGATATTCTTCTACGACCTTTGAGGAATCGCGGTCTATGAAGAATACCAAAGGTTTTTCTTTAAAGGAATTTTGGAAAAACATTATAGACTTAGGAAAGACATGTTCTAAAGCATATCTCTAAAATTAAGGAACTTATGAGTCATTGCATTGCGAATCATACACCATACCTGGCATTACGTTCATATAAGTGAAATTATTTGTTTTAAATTTACGTTTTATGCTGTTCAATTTATTTAATTTAATCTCAAACCTTGAGTTTTGTCCAATTGAAATTAATCACGAAGAACTTATTTTTAATACGCAGTCCTTGTGATCGATATTTGGGGTTAATCCCTTCTATTACTACATCGGTAAAAATAGTACACTTGCTATTTTCCGGTCAGCTATCAAAAGAAATAACCACCTTCTCAGGAACAATCTTCTCAAGAATATTGAGCTAAGGCACAATAACATTCACTTCATTGTCATACTCATTTCTTTTCGCTGTCACTTCAATCAACTTATCATTCATCATCTTTTGAATATCTCTCTTAATAATCACGCAACCACGAGGATTCACCGAACAAACGCAACAACCAGCATAATCATGGTCAATATCGTGATATTCACTTAAGAAAGCATGCATCTCAACCAAAGACCTTTGAATATGGCGGACCTCATAAATCTTGAACAAGCCAGGAAAACCATCAACCATGTTCACAGACGTATTACCATGATTCAGAAGCGGATTTGTCTTCACATTTGGATTAACATCATTGAAGGATAGAACATTGCTCCTTATCAATTTTTGCACTTCAAACTTCAATGGATAACAATTCTCAATATCGTGCCCTAGGGCACCTTGATGAAAAACACAGTGAGCTTCTAGCTTATACCACCATGGAATAGACTTTGGAACTGAAGGCGGAGAACGTGCTTGCACAAGATTCTTCTCGATCAGAGATGGAAGCAAATATGCATACAACATTGGAATGGGATCAAAATTCGGCTTAGCACGACCCTATTGATTTCCACCCTGTTGCACAAACGGCTATTGATAACGAGATTGATACTTTGGAGCTACAGGCACAGTTGGAGTCACATTAATCATTGGAGTTACAAAAGCTACATGTTGTTGATGACGATTCTCACGACCACAAGGTCTTCTGTAATTTTCACGGGACATTGCATTAGTCTCACCTTTTTTTTCTTACCAAAGTTGAACCTCTTAGAGCTTGAGCCAACACTACTCTCTTTGCTCAACCTTCCCTCACGGACACCTTCTTCTAAACGTATCCACATACTCACCATTTTAGTGAAATCAGAAGGAGCATTCGCAATCATCTTCTCATAGTAGAAAGAACCTAAAGTCTTCAAAAAGATCTTCGTCATCTCTTTCTCTTCTAGAGGAGGAACAATCTGCGCTGCTAGCTCGCGCCATCTTTGCGCATATTCTTTGAAAGTTTCTTTGTCCTTCTGGGACATAACACGGAGTTGATCTCTGTCCGGTGCCATATCAACATTATACTTGTATTTCCTAACAAAAGCCTCTCCCAAATCATTGAAAGTATGGATTTGGCTACTATCCAAGCTCATGTACCATCTCATGGCTGCACCAGTCAGACTATCCTGGAAATAATGAATCAACAGTTGATCATTGTCTGTCTGAGTAGACATCTTCCTAACATACATAGTTAAATGGCTCAGAGGATAAGTGTTGCCTTTATACTTCTCAAACTCAGGCAATCTGAACTTGTATGGAACCTATGACATTGGAAACCAAACAGAGATCATAAGCATCTTTACAAAACATATCTTTGTGCTTCAAGGCTCTCATCTCTCTCTGCAACTCAACAAAACGGCCTTGAAAATCATCAAGTCTTTCAGTCACACCAACGCCTTCACTGGGCTCAGCATGGTAAATCACTTCATCATGGTGCGGAGTAGTGTGCATCACAGGCGGTGCAGTAGTCATTACTGGCTGAAGAGTAGTAAATGCAGCAGTCTCAGAAGGAGGAGGATGATAACCACCAGGAGTGAAATTAGCCGGCATACCCCACGGTGTACCAGGAGGCATGCGGTAACGAGGAGAAATGACAACTTCGGTAGGGACCGATGCAGTGACAATCTCAGAGATGATTGTATGTTGTACCAGAGAATTAAGAGGATGGGTTGGTTGATTCTGAGCAGCCACCAAGCTTTCCATCATGGCAATAACTCTTTCTAAGCTATCCTTCAGATATGTAACTTCCTCGCGCAGCTCGTGATTCTCTTGTTGTAAGGCTTCCGACATCTTCTTCCAATTAGCTCGAGTATCAACCTTGTGAGTCAGCTTGACAGGAGAACTGAATGAAGACCAAGAAACAACATAAGATCCATGTACAACTCTCAAGAAGCAAGATAAATAGGTATGATGCATGGTATGCATATGCAAATGCAAATATTTCAAAGGACTATAAGATAAATTGCAATATTTATAAAAGGAACATTTTTTGAAGTACTTAAAAACTCATTCTCATTAAAATCAAAGTAAGGATTACAAGTGAAGTACAAGTCTTAACAATCCTAATACATGAGAGAAAAGTAAACTAGGCTTAGGGGATCACATCTGAAGAAGATCCAAATCCCAACTGGTACTTCATGTGAATCCTCTTAATCTGTTTCTTGTACCGATTCTCCATGTCTTACTTATCCTTCACCAACTGGTCAATAATAGCCTTCCAAGCACCAGATGTAGGAGGAATAGTAGATGGAGTACTAGAGGAAAATAAGTCCTCTCTTGGCCTCTTTGTAACACGCTGCTCAAGTAACTCAATGAGATCATCCTTCTCCTTCAGTTGCTCTTGCATCATCGTCTTCTCAAGTAGCCATTCTTCTTTCTCTCTCTTCATATTGTCCAACTCTACTTGAAGAGCAACTTTCTCATCAATGGGAGGAATAAAATCGGACAATGGTAGTATAGGAAACAAAGGCTCCTTGGGTGGATAAGGCATATTGAGCTTGGAAGCCCTGGATCGAACCCACTGGATGTAACACTCGGAGGGAGCAAGGTGTTGTCTTCCCAATTGACCCTTCTCTTTCTGGTGAACCGCATGCCAAGAATGAGCAATCTTTTTCTTCATTTCTACATGATTTGCACCATTAAGAAAGAAGAAACTGGATAATGAAAGGTTGCTTGGTATGTCCTTCAAGCAATATCCCAACTGTCGTCTAGAAAAAATAGGGTTGTAGCTAATTCCCCCACGCGTACCAAGAAGAGGTATGTTAGGAAACTCTCCACAACTGTCAATAAGCACTCCAGTATCATAATAGGAACAATACCAAGTCATATCCTTATTAGAAAGAGACATAATCCTTTGAGACCATCTTCGCTTCTCTCCATTATCCTTGAACACATCGGACTTTGGAATGTGCAAAATAAACCACCTATAGAGAAGAGGCGTACAACATACAATTTATCCATCACCTTTGGAGGTCCTATAATGAAAGGAATGATACATTTCTAAAAGCAAAGTAGGTACCAGATTTCTCTTCAAGAAAATCTGAATGGCACTTTCGTCCACAATACCATCTAAGTTAGGAAACAAGACAATCCCATAAATAAGCAAAGCAAAAATAGCCTCAAATTCATCCTTATGACCCAAAGTAAGAGAAATAGAAGTTTTCCCTATTAAGAACTTAGCATTAATACCACAGACACTCCCTTTTGGAAGAAACTTCCCATTAAGATCGGACTCCTTGAGAAAAAGGGCTTTGGCGATGACTTTGGTCGTAAGTTCCTTCTCTAAACCACTAAAAAGAAATTCCTTGTCCAAAATAGGTAAACCCATCCAATGAGTGTACTCCTCTAAGGTCGGCACAAGCTGATAATCAGGAAAGGTGAAACAATGATGCAACGAATCATAAAACTGAGCCAAGGTAGGGAGAATCCCCTCTAGTACATCGGTATCCAAAATAAACAAGAGATTTCCATAACATTTCCGAAACTCCTAGGTGTCAACCACTAAAGCTTCTAGCTTCCTTAGCTTTACTAGATTAGGATTCTTGAAGTTGTACTTGTTTGTGTTTCTCCTTTCAAAATTCATAACTATGGACATCTGAAATTTTGCAAAAGTTCCTTATGAGTCCCTTGAAATCTCAAAAACAATGCTCATGAATGCATGAGTGCATGTATGCAACAACCACAAACAAGATCACACAAAGCACACTAGTTTAGGTTCCGATTCACGAGCATAAAGTCAAGATAACAGAACACCAAACCACATAGATAAGTACTAAGGTTTTGTCTTCATTGTACCTGCAGAAAACCAAAAGGGTGCTAACAGAGTTTCCCGGAGTTAACAACCATCTTTAGAATATCATCGGTACGTTGGATTACTCCCCAATCGATAACATTCTTAAAATAGACCTCGCCCTGTAACACAGTGGGAGAACTAACTTTAGTTATGTTGCGGATAGCAAGAGTCGCCACCGACTTTTATTTTATCCAAAGGAAAGGCATAAAAGAACAGGAAAGACCTTTTAAAATATTTTTGGGTCCGGGGGGTAGGTTATGTAAAGGGAAGGTGTTAGCACCCTTTACATCCATGGTTATCCATGGGCTTTTAGTTACTTAGCTCACTTTAAAATGTTTTTTGAAAATGTGAAGTGTGTGAATAAAAATTTTCTTAAGAGTTTTATAATGATCCATGTATGGATGCGTAAAAAACCTTTGTTTTGAAAATTTGTTTGAAAATGTGAAGTGTTTGAAATATTTTTGAAGAGTGAGCAAGTATCTAAGAGAAACCTACCCTAAGTTTAAGTCTTTTCTGTTCTTGAATCCTTTAAATGGTAAGACTATCCCTATTATTAAGGAATAGGTAGTCATTGCCTTGGATATGAGAGACATGTGGAGGGACAATCTGTTATTGAGACAATTGTGGGGTGTATAAGCAATTCGAAGGGACGATCATCTTTATTCGAAAGGGCCAAGATCATTACGAAGGCAACATTTGAAAGGGACTTGATCTTTTATCTGTTAAGGGACTAGATGATGTTAAACTGAGGGACTTTGCTTTATACACCCTATTTGACCTTTTGATTAGGCAACATGAGAGGTATCCCTAAGGAAGTGAGATGGCGATCCAGGATCGACTTACGTGTGTGAGTGTACAATTTTAATATTTATCTTTTAAATTTAATGAGCTAAATTAATTTTAAATAAACATACATGTTACACTCCCTATTTTACTAACCATAGCATAAAATATAACTAACAAACATTATTAATAAATATTACACCAAGGAGCAATTACATAATAATAATAAAGCAAGATTAAAAATAAATAATAATAATAATTGGGTTAGTAGAAAATAATAATAATAAAAATAATACCAAATTAAATGGGGTTAGTAATAAATAAATATCATAAGAATATAATTAATAATAATAATGAAATAAACAAGAATACTATAATAATTACAAGTTCAATTTTATAAACAATTATTATTTAATATTAAAATATAAACAATTATACTAATTATTATAAAGTTTTAAATTATATGTAACTTATAAGAATTAAATTAATTATGAACATATTATGAAAATAGAATTATAATTATAAAATTAAATTAGCATGGATTTAATTATTTCTAAACATATATTAACAATTACTTATATACAAAATTAAAAATATAAACAATTTAAAAAATCTTTACATATTATGAAAATAAGATTAACTATAGTTAAATAGTCATATTATTATATTTACAAAAAATTATAATAACAAGTTTTAATTATTTTTTAAGTTTATATTGAAAATTATTTATATAAGAATTAAGTTATAAACAAATTATATAATATACATATATGATTAAATGATAAATTAAAAATTAAAAATTAAATGTCACAGAAGAAAAATTAGGGTTTTTTATGAAAATATTTTTTAGGGTTAATATTGATTTATGAAAATATATTAGGATTAATTTATAATTAATTAATATTAATAATAAACAAGTAAAACAAATAATAGAAAGAAAAAGAAAAAGAGAACTTACCTTGGCTGGGAATTGAACCCAGCCCCTCTTGCTTTCAAGACCTCAAGCCAGCAAGACTAACCACTGGGCCAGCGCGCGCAGGTGACAAAGAAAAGAGTCCAATTGCTTTTGTTGTGTAATCCTGGAAATATCATGAAAAAATAAAACAACACAAAAAGGCATGGGGGGATCGAACCCAGGACCTTCGCAATGCACACAAACACACTTTCCATTCCAGCCGGGAGGGCGCTTCTGTCCATATGGTGACTATAGTTCATAATATATTAAAACTAATCATTAAACAAGAAAATAAGAAAAAAAATTGGCTGAATCCAGGATTCGAACCAAAGACCTCCAGGTATAACACATGCGCTCCCTACCACTGGGCCAAGCACAACGCTTGTGAAACAAAACAGAAACAAATCATAAAATATTAAAACAGATTTTAAATTCCAGAAAGCGCGCGCTGGGGATCATCTTCAACCTCTGGCACTACGAAATTTGCTGCGAAATTATCCACCAGTTTTCCTGCGAAATTCTAAATTGCAGGAAACCCTACGAAAACCATACACCATCAAAACTGCAAAATTTTGTCAAATTAATTATACAAACATGACCTATAGGTGAATTGGCATTGATCTGTGTTCTTAGAATTGATTTATGTTAGCTCAAGAACAAAAACCTAAAGGGGCCGAAAACCCTAACAATGGTGGTTTCATAAACCTGCAATGAAACTTCAATTAAATCACCCAGAATCAATCAACAACTTCATACAAACACAAAGCAATGAACAAAAGTTATTAAAATCCAGCCAATGTTTAGAATCGAAAAATCAAAAATTCATGAATGTGATGAATCGGATTATGCGTATGAGGGTGATTCTGATGCTTTTGATGGCAGAGATTGGTTTTAGGATGTCCAAGGAATCATTCCATGTCTTAAAAATACCTTTAAAACTCTTGTATAGTGGAAACCGAATTTGAAGTTTTTGTGAGATTTTTGAAATTATGAACTTACTCTTGGAGGCTGGAATTCGTGTTCTATGATTAGGTTTGAGTTATGTACTTATAGTGGAATGAATCTAGGTCAAAAAACTTGATCATTGTATGAAAAAATTGATTGAAAAAGATTGAGAAATATTAAGCTTTAAAATTCAAATATCCTTGCATAAACCCTTTCTATTTTAGGCCAATCACCATTATTTTTGTATCATTCTGATCCATATTGAATTCGTGATTTTCTAGAACCTCAATCTCTTTTAAATATTTGATTTTTCTATTTTATTTTAATTTAAAATGATTTTAAATGAATTAAATCAAAATAAATAAAATAAAATGATGAAAAAATCTGAATTTTAGAGACTTGGGTCGTGCATGGAGTATTGGTATGGATTGGATCATCATATGGCAAGCCCATTTAGAAAAAAATGGTTTTAAACCTCCATTTTCTTCATAAACCAACCAAAAATTTCCCAACTTTGCAAGGGCATACAACCTTCAATTTTAATGCTATGAGGGTGTTCTTGGACATTTTGGAAAGCTTGAAGAGTCCTCTAACCAACCCCACTAGTTTCATGTCCATATCATTTACCATTCTCAAGTTATGCTCTTTTGAAGTTGTTGACTTTTTGTTGACTTTCAAAAGGACCTATAATGTCTTAGCTCATACCTTTCAAATGAAGCATTTTTGTGATTGGCTTGTGAGACACAAAGTTGTAGAGAATTCAATTTCCTTAAAAATGAGCTTTGGATGGAGAATTGGTGATGAAGTATGTGAAAGTTATGGCTGGTCAAAGTTCAGTTGACTTTTCCTGAGGAAACCCTAATTTAGAAACTCCTGATTCTTGATGATCTGAAATCTCCTTGATGAATCATGATCAACCCTTGATCAAATGATGAATTTTACTTCATATAATTGATGTTGGCAAAAAATCATGAAGTTTGACTTTGGTTTGACCACAGTTGACCTCAGTTTGACTTCTTAACTGCTTTGACTGATTTTGACTTATCTGATCATCTGACTGAGCAAACCTTTGAGAAAAGTTCTGAAATTTGTCATGGGGATTCTTAGACACATTTAAGATATTATGAAGCTCTCTTGAAGTCTTGGAAGTCCATTTAGCCTGATTAAAGTCAAAACCCTAGTTTTGGATGCACTGCTTAAGAGGTGCTTTGTCTGAGGGAATTGTCAACTCTTCTGACCAATTGTGAACTTTGTGAACCTTGTGAACCATCATAAGATGTCTTATGAACTTTGTGAACCTCATGGGAGGTCTTGTGAACCTTGTGAACCTCATAAAGTGTCTTGTAGACTTCATGAACCTCATGAAGGGTCTTGTAAGTATTGTGAACCTTGTGAACCTCATAAAGTATCTTGTAAACTTCATGAATTTCCTAAAAGGTCTTGTGAACCTTCTTAGCACACAAAGTCTGGTATTGTGAGGGCAAATTTTGGGGTGCAACACGCCCGAGTGTAGTATCGCGTGACAACCACCTTAGATTTACACCTGGATGGTTTCTGCACTACGTTCCTAAATTGGCTTGTATGGGTTAAGGGTTCTACGGTCCTCAGTATGATCATCTCAAGGTCGGAAAATAATGTCACGTATGATTAATCATCATGACATTGATAATCCAAGAGAGCCTAACCGAGTGGAGATTATCAAATTGATATAGCTTTGGACTACTCCATCGCTTATCGCTTCGAATATCGCCGTCCTATCATAAGTTCAAATCAGATCCATGTTAGAATCTATCTCACTCACAGAGGATCACCAAAACCGAAACAGAACAAACAAATAACAAATAAATCAAACCAAAGCAGTAAATAAATCAAAGTAGGCCGAATCCGCTTAGAGATTACTCCCCAGCAGAGTAACCACTTTTCTGTAGCGGTAAAATCATGAGTGTAAGCTATTAGTTAACTTAACTCAAAGTAAACAGAGTCTCCACCGCGCTTTTATTTTATTCCAAGAGGAAAAGGAAAAAAGAGCGAATAAATCCTAATGAATCTAAAAGCAAAAATCTAAAGAAACACAACAAAGAAATAGGTAAGGGGATAAGTTACACAATGAGAAGGTTTTATGCACCCAAAATGTTTGTGGTACTCCACGGGAGCCCTCTGAAAAATTTACTGCTTTTGGTTTGAAAGAGGTTTGTGAAATGAGAGTGGAGGGATGAGAAAATAATTATTATTGTTTAATATTTTTGTGTTTGGAGAGGTTTACCACCTCATGCCTATGTACCCACAAAGTTCAATGCGAGATCAAAACCCCGTAGTTCGTGGTACAAATAGTGAAAAAGGTTGGTTGTCATTGATTTTATTAAGTGAAGAGAATTTGTCATCTTCAAGTGGATGGCCAAACAAACTACCATGAGAATGAAGGCATGTACTCATACATCATTATGGGGAGGGAGACAACTCGGATAAAATCAACGAGTATGCCACTAAACCCCCACGAATGACAAGAGACTCAATTACATCAAACTACAACCATGGAGATTGAAATACTTGCACCTGACTAAAGAATAATGACTCATAATCGACACTCTTTTAAAGAAAATAAACAAAAGTGCACAAAGACACAAAACAAGTTGAATGAGTTTGATTCTTTTTATTTTTGAATTAAGGTCAACATGATTAAATTCATTGATTTTAAAAGAAAAAAAGAAAGGTAAAAGTCCACTTGAAAAGGTCAAGATTTTATTTATTAAAGAGGTGATGATTCAAAAAATAAGAAGGGATCCTTTGAAAAAGGAAGAAGATTTTTAAAATTAAAGAAGGGGAGGAGATGAAGGGATTATCCTAAAAAAGAAAATAAGGAGATAAGGGAAGAAAGATCTAACCAAACTTGATGATACTTCAAATTACGAGCATAAGAGTTTCATCCTTATAAGCTTGCAAATGGCCAAATAAAGGTAAATTCCAACTTCATGAAGATCAAAGCAAGGGAGAGGGATCCTAAAATCTAAGTCCAAATCTTTGTTCCAATGCCAAGGGTAGTAACCAAAATTCCACAAATTAGAGTCACAAGTTTTTTAGAAGTTTAATCATTTATTAATGTTTTTGTGTCCAAATTGGACAAATGGAAAATCAACAACAAAATAAGAGCAAATAATAAACATGATATGGATGAAATAAAGTATAATAAAGCAAACAATAAAAGTGCAAGAAATTAAATGTTAGTAGTAAAAGCAATTACAGTGAAAGAATCTAAAATATTAATAATAATAATAATAATAGTATAATAATATTTACATAAGAGTGGTATGGTGAACTTAATCAACCACAACCAAGGGAGTAACCAAAATCGAAAGGCAACCGGATCCGCTTAGCATCTTACAGTATAGCGATTAATCAAGGCAAACCGAATTGAATTCAATGAAATTTGAAAGGCGATTGGGATACCCAAAGCACCTACGCAATAAACAGTCATAAGACTCAATTCGTAATGCAATTTGATTAATCACTTTGGGATTACGCGATCAACAAGAGGTCCAATCCACGAAAGTGCAAGTACCCAATTAGATTTTTATTCCGAATTAGGGACAAATTTAGGTCTATGTTAAGCAATCGCCGAGTAATTTACGAATTAATTATCCTACAAATGAGGTCGGCCACCACCAATTAAGGTGCATAATGTTAGTACTAATGCATGCGAGATAAACGATATGTAAATCGCTATCCGGACGCAATACCGCACAAAACTAAAGGTGAATACCAAATTGAGCCGCACTCATGGTATTCTTCCATCCTTAAGTTCAATCACTCATCTCGATGGATTCAAGCATGAAAATGTATCACTAATGCAAAGTATCTTAAATGAATTGAATAATCCACTTAAAGGTAGTTTTGAACTAATGAACATTAACTAGTCTAATCTACACCCAAAGTTCATTGAAATTAAGGAGAAATCACTCCCAAAAGTGCTTCCCAAGGTAAAAATAAAAAGGAGGAAGAAGAAGAAGAAATAGGAACCAAAACGGGGCTTGAAACAAGCCAAAAACACCATTCTGACTTGCGTTAACCGATTAACCGATTTACCCTATAAATGGTTAACCGGTTAACGTTGTACCAGAAGCAGAAAAAATGCAGAAAATTCAGCATGATCCATTTTAAAACCTTTTCACAAACATTTGATGATCATGATCTGAATTTGCACGAATTTTAAAACCAAAATACAGTGGAATCCCTCTAATCAAACAACAAATAAAGATCCAAAGGATCTAGTAACAAGACACCAAAGTTCTACATCTTGAATGTTGATGGTGAATATGGGTTTATGGAAAGAGATGAATTACCAAAATCACTTCTTCAAATTGGACCAAATCAAGCTAAGATCTACTAAAATTGATGAACAAGAAAGAATAGGATGAAGGTTTAGCTCAAGTTAGTCAAGAATTCAATGTGAATTCTTGATAACTTCAAAAGAAAGAAAAAGAGATTTAGTGAATTTTTGGTTTTGGGAGAATGTTTTGCAAGGGTTTTTTGGCTCTCAAAAGTTTGGTGAATGAATGAAATTATGGTCCTATTTAATGACTTTAGGTATGGGAATTTGGTGGAATAGATCTTGCTTTGGTAATTAAAATTAGGCTTGGTAATTGCAAATTTGGTGGGAAATGGAAAAGAGTGGTGATTAGTGAGGGTTTATGGTAGGAAATGATCAAAGTGATGTAGAGAAATCAGAAACCAATGGATCTAGAATATTCCAATTATACTAATGATCTAAGGGTGTTGAATTTGAATAAAATATTCAAATTTCGTACTTGTTAACCGGTTAACGCATATGGTTAACTGGTTAACCAAGCCAAAATTTGAATATTTTATTCAAATGAGGTTGCTTGGTTGTTGTGGCCCGATTCTTTTTGTACGTAGAAGAAGGCATGGAAATAAACACATGAACCTTGGAATCCCTTGAATGAATCAATTAATTTGGTAAGTCCTTGATCAGATAAATTTGAATTATTTGCGGATCAACTTTGACTTTTGTCTGTGAAATTTTACTCGAGTTGTAGGACTGTTATTTTTGGCATTTTCAATGGTTCCTCTTCCTGAAAAAGGTTAGTGAAAGGAAACAAAATATTTTTTGGATTTTAATTAATGATTAGTAATCATAAACAAATAAAGTAATTAAAGACAATGATGATCCCCTGCGAGGCATAAACCTAACCCGAGAAGAACCGTGCAACCAGTGCGATCTTGTTTGTATGCAAGATGCATATGAAAATGCGAAGAAAACTTAGGGAAAAAATTAGGGTGCTACAGCTCGTCAATCGTCCTGGATGGGGAAATCGATGTCAAAAACTCCTTCTCCGCTTCCGACGTACCTCTATGAACACTTTCAATGTCGGAGTCGCTTTCATCTGAAACCTCAATATCAGCGTCAATTCTTTTGACCAATCTTTCCAATGGACCCTAGGCTTCTTCCATTATATTGATCTTGAACAAGTTTTCATTAATGGTGATGTTAAGAACCTCATTGATCATGGAGGAGCACATGGTTCTTATAATGAGCATGGCCACATCCATCATTGTTTCCGTGTTAGAGAATTCATCATAATAAATAAAACTTCCAAATGTTGATGATAAGAACTCGAAATTCAAACGTTCCATGCATGGTATGGTAGACCATAACATCTGATCCAGGTAGTTCTTTCGGGATCTATATCTCTTGGTTTCCATTTCCTCACCTCCTTGAACCATTGTACCAATCATAACTTACCATCTTCTGGTAACGCTTCCAATTCTCCATCAATGATTTCCTCTAGTAAGCACAAGTTTGAACCCATGGGTGTAACCTTAACAGAAAAATAATCTTCAAAGCGGAAGATTTCCTGCATAAAATAAGTCTGGCCAGGGTTTGCAACCACCCTTATGAAAGCCTTCTCAAATATAGAAAGATCATTTTTATAATGTTATATTTCAGGTGAATCAAAGTGGAGTCCTTGGCATTATGCTTCTGAAAGGTTGGTCTAATGCCTCTCGTGACATCCGCGTATGAGGAGTTCCTTACCTTGTTGTAAAACTTTTTACTCGGAAAAGAGGTGAGATTGTCCTTGTCATTCAATTCCTGATCTTTCCTGCGAATGTCCTTAGCAAAAGCCTCACGGAAACTAGGTTTTCTTCCATGTTGAAGCGAGGGATGTTGGTGAAAATCTTCATGCCCTCCACGAAAATATTATCCAGTTTCGTGGCAAAGAGTCTAGCATCCTTAACATTAAAAAACCTAACGAATCCAAATCTCTTACCCCTAGCATTTCTCTTCGGAGGTATGATATGTTAGAACAAGATTTTGATTCTACCTCTCTAATTAGTTTTGATGATAACAAATACATTAAAAACCCAAAATATGATACCTAAAATGTCATTGTCTAGTTGTGCAAAATCAAAAGTTCTTGAAAAGAAGAAGGAAATTCTAAGTTAAGCATCTTCTATACAAAAGCGAAGAAGCTACTATGAGAAGATCTAGCAAAAGAACTTAGAAGATCTCAGACATAAATACGCTAAGATCAGCTGCTAATCAAATACTCTGATACATGGACTACAAGTTCTGATTCTCATAATTAGACACATTTATTAAAGAATCTGAATTTCGGCTGAAGACAAAGATCTTTATATTTGGAAGGTGTCGCTCCCAAAGATTTGCATCCTGGTACAAGCGCGAACGGTCGGCGAAGGGAACAGTGAGAACACACAGCCGTGAACTCACTGGAGATGAATAGAGTCGCCAGCTAGGCATTTTTATCCCGGAGGAAAGGTAATGCTGCATAGACCTAGAAAGACATGGATAAGACGGTTGCGAACCAGAGAGACTGAGAAAGGGGGTTGGTTACAACCTGGGAAGGTATTAGCACCCAGATTGTCCGTCGTACTCGACGGGATCCACGCTTGAAAGATTTGTGTTTTAAAGGGGTAGTGTCAGTGCAATTTGTGTGTAAATGAGCTGGAAAAGATGTACAGGTGTCAGTGCTGAAAAAAAAGTGTGAAGTGTATAAATGATGTGTCTGTGTAGGGACAAAAATGAGATGCTCAAGAATATGAGGCTAAAAGAATGAGGCTAGAAAGAGGGGGAATGTACAGAGACTTTTGTTCGATAACTGTTAAGTTATGCCTACGTATCCTCTCGTGCAATGAGGAAGTCAGAACACCGTAGTTCGACCCAAAGAGACTGAAAGGTGAATTGACTTGTGAACTGCTTGCTTGCCTATGCTCAAGTGTATGACCTGTCTGGCTCAGGTGCAAACTGTCTTGCATTAGACGGAAGAAGCGAGTTCTCGTTTATGAATGAAGGTGATCAGAAAAGAATCCCGGAGGAGACGATTATTGTTTGTTTTTGAGTTTTCAGTCTTTTATTGCTTTTTGGAGTTTGTCATAAGATGATGAGCTTAAGTCTAAACCAATGGGTTAGTAAACTCATCACATCTTCCCTCTGATTAGGGGTAATGAGATTACCTTAAGTGTGAAGTCAGATTCTCACACTTAATCACCTTTGGTACAGGATTAAGATCATTAACCTATTTGTGATTATTTAGATGTTTTTGTGGTTTTTGTTTAGTGTTGAGTAATGAGGTTAAGCCATAATCACGGATTAAACAGACCCATTACACCATCCTAAAAGAAGGATGATAGATGAGAATGTTTAAGCTGAGGAAGACTCCTCAACTTAATCCATGATTAGGGATTAAACCCATGACAAAACAAGCCTTTATTATGTGGATTTTAGTTAATGGTATGATGATGAAGTGTTTTTTATGATTTGTAAGACAACTTGAGGGGGACTTGTCCATTAACACTAGGGTTAGTCCTTCTTAACCCCTTAAGGAAGAATTAGAACCCCAATGCAAGGCCCAAGTTACAAGTGATGTCTTGATGATTATTAAGTGGATTGATTAAGAGATTTAAACAAACAAAGGGTTTAACACTTAGGATTAAAGTTATACACTCCATCCTAAGAGAAGGATGTAGGCATAACCCTAATCACAAAGTCTTAAAGCCTTTAGGGTTTAGTCTCTGATTATGAGGTGAGGAGAGAGGACTCAAAGAGAGACACAAAGGCAAAACTATGGGGGACTAATCAAAACCCTAATTCATTATCATGTTTGGATGATCCTAAGGTTTGTGAGGTTTCCAAGAACAATCTTCAAAGGAGCCACCAGGAAGCAGATGAATAAGATCAAGAGAAGCAAAGTGACTTGCTTCATTCAAGAAGTCAAGTCATTTGAAGAAAGAAAGTGGGGAGAAGAAGAATGAGCAAGCTCAAACTCAAACACATATAAAAATGCAGCATGGATGCAAGGGAAAGAGATGAAGAGAAGTTATGAGAAGTGAAGGCAAATCCACTTCTCAATTTTACTTACCACCTGAAATGTTAGAAAGAAATGCAATGCAATACAAGATGAGATGAAATGACATGATGCTAGACCAAACCAGAAGCATGTTGATGATGGAAATGATGCTATGAGGTGCTGCAAACATGAGACAAGGCATGGAGATGTTCATACAAGATTATGAATGCAAATGATGCAAGCTAAGGAGCATGAACAAGCATGAAAAGTTATGAAGCACACAAGACAAATGACATGGCAAATATGGGATGCAATGATCAAACATGCTTTCTATATGTCTTAAGATGTCAAATGAATCATAAGAATGCACAAAATGCAAAGACAAATCATGTTATGCAAGGAAATGTAAGAAGGATGCAAGAGAAAGCCCAAATTAGGGTTCATGAATCAAACATCAAACAAAAATCCAAAACAGAAACAAAACCCTAAGATAAAAATGGAAAATGGCACCCAAAGAAACCCTAAACCTATAATAAACCACTGCCCAAAGGGGAGCTCTCAACTCTCAACCAAACTCAAGTTATGAATTTTCTAAGTTATTAGGGTTTTTTAGGGTTCTTAACAAAAGAAATGCCAAACAATTAGAAAATGAGGAAACAAATCATGGCCATTTTATCTTTGAAAATACATGCTAAACATAACACAATGCAAGAAGAATCAATGTCTCAACCTTCTCCAATAGGCAGAAATGATTTTTTGAACTTATGATCAAAATAATGCATAAAAATTGATTTAATTCAATGAAAAATTCTTAAAATGCATCAAGATCAAAAAAGAAATTTGGTTTGAAGGTTGGACAATGTTTCTAAATGTCTTAGAACATTTCATGAATTTTTTTGTAATTTTTAAATACCTAAAAGTATTTTTAATTAATTAATTCCCATTAATCAATTAAAAATAATCTTTTAAATATTTAAAAATACTTTTTTAATGATGAAAAATAAAATAAAAATATTTTTGGGTCATAAAAATTAATAAAACCTTAAGGAAAAAGTTTCATAATTTTTATGAATTTTTTGCTATTTTAAAATAAGTATGCAATTTAAATGAAAGAAAAATGAATAAAATTAAATAAAATAAAAAGTAAACAGAATGGAAGGATGAGATTGATTCTGGGGAGGGGACCATTGACTTGGCGCGTCATCTGAGGGTCCAGGTTCAAACTAACATAATCCTGATTAATTAAATATTAAACCATAATTAAAACTTAATGACAAAATCCAGGCCTTTCATTCACGCGCGGGAACCAGGATCTAAAGGCCCAGATTCAAACTCAGTGCCCTAACCCTAATTAATAATTAATCACTTTCAGGTCACCGGAGACGAGCTCCGGTCGTCTTCTCCGGTGACCTCCTCCCCTGAAAACTTCAAACTTCCTAAAAACGTAACAAAAATGAAATCTAAAACCTGGGAAATGTTCCCCACATCCTCACGAATCAAACCCCTAACCTAAAACAAATTTATATTTCCTGAATCGACTGAATCGAAGAGAATAAGTTCTAGGTCACGCAAGCTTCAGAAACAAATTAAATGCTCAAATCACAACCATTTTCAAAACCAATGGTACCAGAATGATCAGTGAAACAAATAGAACAAGTTTGTAACAAGAAAAATCATTTCTGGAAAAATAAATTTCAGGCTACCTGAGATTTGAAGCTCTCCACTTGAGGACTTTCTGGCTTTTTCTTTAAGTGCAAACCACTCCTTAGGACCCCTTGATGATGTTTGAATGCCTTAGAACAATTTATGTAGGCTGGTTGATGAATTTCGAAAGCTCCTGCTTCAAGCTCAGTCAACAATGGCTATGGTGATTCTGGCTGATTCAGGCCATTATGAATGATGGTTTGTGGTCTAGATGATGTATGGAAAAGCTTTGCAAGGTTTGTTTGGCTGTTTGTAAGCTAGGATGAGAGTTTCGAATGAAACTGCAAAATGGAGTGAGAAATGGCAGTGAGTTATTCTGGCTGTTTCAGGCTTGTGCTTTGGGTGGTTTAAGGTCTATGAAGTGTGTTGAGTTGGATGATGAAGAAAGTTTGAGTGTTTGCAGGCTGTATAGAGGAACTCGAAGGCTTATGCAAAATGGAAGGTTTTGGTGTATGTGGTGAATGAGGTGGTTTCAGCCTTGCTTCTTGTTATGGCTAGCTTGCAAATTGATAACATAAACAAATCTGATTGGCTGGATGATGTGACTTGTGCTTTTGTGATTGGTAAGTTTGCTTTTGCCAAAAGTCAAAAATCTTGTAAGAGAAGCATGGGCTTGATACTAGGCAAGTACAAGGGCTAGGGCTGGCGCAGCATGGTGAGTGTGTGAGGCTGGCTTGATTCAAGGACCAATGCAGCAAGTTGGTGAAGCATGATCATGAGTTTTGCAACTTGGTTACTTTATGGATTTTCATGAAAAAATGCCTTGTTACATGAACTAAGCACATGTGATCTTTGGTTCAAATCTGATTTTTGGGACTTAGAGAATGTTTGTGTGCTGGTTTGAGAGGAATTAGAAGTCACATAATGCATTGGTTCATGACTTTGCAAAATTTCACACTTGGTGCATATCTTGAAAATTAATGATTTTTGCCAACTTTGCATTGCCATAACTTTTGATCCAAGAAGAGTTTGATCATGTTCTTGTACTTTTTGAAAAGGGAAAGATGAGATCTACAACTTTCATGACCAAAGTTTTTCCATTTGAAGCCTTTTTGGACCAAGAATCAAAGCTTGAAAATTGACCTAAAATGATGCATTCTTGAAAAGTCAACTATGCCCAAAAAGTCAACCTTTGCAAAAACCCTAAATTCTTGATTTCTATGAACTTCAACCTTCTTCCATGATCAAATAAAGATCATATACACTCAAAATGATGAAGATTACCCATTGGTTGGGTCATTGGGGGCCTCAGATGCCCTGATTTTGCACTGACTTGTCTGAAAAGTCAACTCTTGATCAGATGACTTCCCCATGGAATTTCTTCATGAAAATTGACATGCATACTCCCTATACCATATAAAGAGCAATGGAAACAAGAATGACCAAAAAATTTGGTGTTATGGCCTCTGAAACCAAAACCCTAATTTTCAGTCAACTGTGTAGTTCAAACTGGCTCTGCATCCACTCAAACCCTAGTTCTTGTGATTCCTCTGCATTCTTGACTTTGAGGAGATGAAATATGATATGAATACACACATGTACCCCTTTGAAGTGATTGGTGGCCTTTGGAATGGCTCAAGAAGCTCTGGGATTGCTCAGATCACAAACCCTAGGTGCAGATGCCTTAGAAGCTATGCAGTGAATCAAAAGTGAGATGTGAGATGATATGATTGTGTTTATGTATATGAAATGATCACAAGCCATGGTGTGAATGGGTGAGGGCAAATTTGGGGTGTTTACAGAAGGTTTTAATGGCATTCAACAAACAACCAAAAATAGCACAAGATGTATCCAACAGATCTTTTCTTGCAAACCTATTTAAAGGATTCATTGAAGAATTTTTGAGCTCTCTCACTCACTCTCGCGCGAAGCCTTTACAAAAAAAAAAAAATCTTTACTATTCTTTCAATTGTAAAATCTATCACATTAGTGATAATAGCTTATTAGAAGCAATCTTTTGTTACACCCTATTTTTATTGAATTATTCCTTGAGTGACTAAGTTTAGTCAGTAGACTCAAGAAGACTTTAACATTAGGTCTTAGTGTTGTAATCACTTTTGAATAGTGGATTAAGACCGCGTTGAGAGAGGCAAAATCACCTTGGTGGATGGACTGGACGTAGTTTGAGTTCAAACGAACCATGATAAATCAAAGTGTTGTTTGCCTTTAATTTTTGAAAACCCAATTCCAACCCCCCATTCCTTGTGTTTTTCAACCTTCAATTGGCATCAGAGTGCCTGGTTTTGAGTACAACACTTAACTGTGTCAGAAAAAGATCCAGAAGTAAAGCATAATGGCAAAACCAGTTAACAACAACAAGGATTATCAGAACAACAAAATTAATGGTAAACCTAATGTATTCAATGGCGACAATTTTGATTACTGGAAGGATGTTATGGAAAGTTTTTTTCTAGCTCTGGACGAAGATCTCTAGGATATGGTGATTGATGGCTACATTCATCCTGTTGGAGTAGATGGTCAAAAAATCGAAAGAAAGAACATGACAACTCAACAGAAGAAAGAATTCAAAAATCATCACAAAGCCATAACTATACTTCTAAGTTCTATCTCATACATAGAGTATGAAAAGATCACAAATAGAGAATCATCCAAACACATGTTTGATTCCCTAAGGATGATGTATGAAGGCAACACTCAAGTCAAGGAGACCAAAGCTCTAGCACTTATTCAAAAGTATGAGGCATTCAATATGGATGAAGATGAAACGATTGAGAAAATGTTCTCAAGGTTTCAAATTCTGGTAGCTGGATTGAAAGTTCTAGATAAAGCCTACTCAATAGCAGATCATGTGAAGAAGATCATCAGATGCTTTCTAAAGGCTTGGAGTTCCATGGTCACTGCTCTCAAGTTGTCAAAGAATCTGAATAAGATATCTCTTGAAGAACTGATCAGCTCCCTGAGAAGTCACGAGATAAAACTTAAAGAAGATGAACCTCAGAAGAAAGGTAAGTTTGTTGCTCTTAAATCTAACAAATATGAATCTAAAGCTTTTCAGGTAGAAGAAGAAAGATCTGGAGGCTCATCAAAAGAAGACGAACTACCACTTCTCTCCAGAAGAGTTCAACAACTCTAGAAGCATCATCAGACGAAGTTCAAGAATCCCAGAAGATCAAGTAACCATTCTGAAGCATCCTCTAGATACAAGAAGTCCAAAAGCAAAGAAGTTGTATGCTATGAATGCAAGGAACCAGGACACTACACGAGTGACTGTCCAAAACTTCAGAAAGAGAATCCCAGAAAGAAATTCAACAAAGAGAAGAAGAAAAGTCTCATGGCCACAAGGGATGACTCAGAATCTTCTGAAGCTGAATCAGAATCAGAAGATGAACACGCTAACATTGTGTTGATGGCAAAAATACCTGATGATGTCAACTCATCAGACTCAGATTCTGAAACAGAAGAGGTATTTTCTAAACTCAGTAGAACTCAATTAGAAGATAACCTCTCAGAAATCCTTGAAAAATATCAGAATCTTCAATTCAAATACAAAAACATGAAACAAGGTCTAGTATCTGAATCGGAAGAAACTAGAAAACTGAAAGCAGAAAACTCTGAGCTAAAAGATTTTTTTTAAAATTAGAAATCTCTTTTGAAAAACTTAAAGCTCAGAAAGAATCTGAATCAGAAGTTTCATCTAGTTCTGATAGTATCATAAAGCAATATGATTACAACTTTCAAAGATTTCTAGATAGAAACATAGATAGAAGAAAAATTTCCTCAATGATCTATGGAGTTAGCATAAATGGTAGAAGAGGCATAGGATACGTAAAACCTACAGGTGAAGCACAACTGAAAAATAAACAAGTTGATGACATGATTAAAAAAACAACACACCTTTAAGTTCTCAATTCACTTATGGTCATAATCATGATTTGAAATATACTAATGAGTCATCTTGTTCTACAAGTTTTGATGAGAAATTCAAGCTTAATTAGAAGTTTGTACGTTCTAACAAACAAGGACCCAGAAAGATATGGGTACCCAAAGATAAAATTGTGTATGTTGCAGATGTCTTTAACAGCAAGATTGAAACACCAATCTTGGTACCTGGACTATGGATGCTCGCGACACATGACGGTAAGAAAGCATATGTTCCAAAGTCTTGATCTTAAAGTTGGAGGCTACATAGGTTTTGGAGGCAATCAAAAAGGAAAAATCATTGGCTCTGGAACTATTGGTAATGGTAGAAGGATTAATGCATAAATTGTTATCAATAAGTCAATTCAGTGATAATGGTTATGATATAATATTTAATCAAAAGTTATGTAAAGCTGTTAGTCAGAAAGATGGATCAATCCTCTTTAGTGGGAAGAGAAAGAACAACATATATAAAATAAAACTTTCTGAACTAAAAAGTCAGAATTTAAATGTCTTATATCCGTGGACAATGAGAAATGGGTCTGACACAAAAGATTGGGACATGTTAATATGATAAGATTATCTCAGATTAAAAAACTCAATCTGGTCAGAGGACTTCCAAATTTGAAGTTCAACTCAGAAGCTCTGTGTGAAGTATGTCAAAAAGGCAAATTTGCTAAGCCTGCTTTTAAATCTAAGAATGTTGTTTCTTCTGTTAGACGATGGCGCGGATCTAGAAGGGGGAGGGGGGTTGAATAGATCCCTTTTTAAAATTTACTTTTCAAAAATTAGTTGAAAAATATTTTGCAAAAGTTTCCCAGAAAAATCGTCTGAAACAAAACTAAGTCACCGGTGATCGGATATGCGCTTGAAACCAAATGGGAATTAAATGTTGACAAGAGAAATTAATACAATGCAATTAATTCGCTTAATTCCACAACAATTGATAAACCACTCTTAACAATGAAATATAGGAAGAAAATTAACATAAAAGAATTGATTTTGTGTGATTTAACTTTTTCACAAACACTTGGTGTGCACCCACACAAAGTGTTGTTTAGATGTTCAAGTAGTGCAGAATTTTTCACATTGTTGTCAATTTTGAGAGCAACACTTTAACAAACAGTTGGTATGCACTAACGTATCACAAACCAGAATTTTCAAGTCACGCAAAATCAAAGTATTCAGAAACTGTAAGAGAAAATAAAGTAAATGACACAAGAGATTTGGTTAGGAAATTCCTTCACCGTCCTCGCTAGAAGTACTCTGCCCCCAATTCTCAACTGAATTGGGCAATTTCATTAATATTGCAATTGTTTTTACAAGAAGAAAAATGGAACAACAAACCAATCCGAGTCGCGAATGTTGTGACAGCTTCTTCTTGCCTCTTGATTCAAGACGAACCAAGTCCTTCACGTGTGTCGAGAAAGCCTACAGTTAACTGCTCCCTTTTTGCAAGGATATACAATCCTCCAAACTTTGAGCAAGGCTAAGTTTCTTCAACACTTGTGAACCCACAAATATCTTTGTAATCATCCGTCTTCCGTGATATGAAAGAACGGTCCACTTGATCTTCAATCTACCTCACTCGGCTGAATATACGAATGATGGTTGTGTGCAAAACCCCCAAATCTTCTATGATCTTGGAGGAGAAAACCCTTCGGGGTTTTCTAAGAAAAATCCACACTCTCAAAACCCAATCTGAAATCTCTATTTCACAATTGAACGTTATATTCGTTACTTGCACCTTGATCGACAAAGATTATTGTGTGTGATTGTTGATTGATGCAAGGAAGAAGAAGATGAAGAGAATAGTGTGTATCTATTTCACTTTTCTTGTTATCCTCACAAATGAAATGATAGCAGCTATTTATATTGGTTAGTTAATAACAGAAAAATAGAGAGCAAGAATAAAAAAAATGGACAGCTACAGGAATGAGCCGACTCAAAATAGGAGATGAGTCGACTCAACAAAGTCAATGAGTCGACCAAAATACAGGCTCATTCGGACTGTTGAGATCCGAGCACATTAGGAACAAATTCACCTTCAATGAGTCGGCTCAAGGTAGGCCTTGAGTCGACTCAAACCAAATACCTTGAATGAGTCGACCTACTCAGCATGTTGATTCGGCTCATCCAATTTAATTTCTTCCATAATGATTTTCTTTCTTCTCCCTTGTGATCCATACATAATTTCAATCATACCAAGCTTTTTGACAACTTCAAAACCTATCCCATGTCTCACATCTTCATCTAGACCATTAGAACTTCTGCACATTGATTTGTTTGGACCAGTGAAAACTTCCTCAATCAGTGGTAAGAAGTATGGATTAGTGATCGTAGATGACTATAGCAGATAGACATGGGTAAAGTTTCTTAGACACAAGGATGAGTCAATCTTTTCATTTTTTAACTTTTGTAAACAAGTTCAGAATGAAAAAGAGTTTAGAATTGTCAAAGTCAGAAAAGTGATCATGGTGGAGAATTTGAAAACAAAAAATTGGAACTATTTTTTAACGAAAATGGCATCTCTCACAATTTCTCTTGTCCTAGAACTCCACAACAAAATGGAGTTGTAGAACGTAAGCAGAGAACATTGCAAGAGATAGCCAGAACCATGATCAATGAGACTAACATGGCTAAACATTTTTGGGCAAAAGCAGTAAATACATCGTGTTATATTCAGAATAGAATCTCTATAAGACCTATTCTGGAGAAGACTCCTTATAAATTGTGGAAGAACAGAAAACCCAACATTTCTTACTTTCATCCTTTTGGATGCACTTGCTTTATTCTGAATACTAATGACCCTCTGAACAAGTTTGATTCTAAGGCACAAAAATGTTTTATGTTAGGATACTCTGAACGTTCGAAAGGATACAAAGTATACAATACAGACACACGAATTGTGATAGAATCAATCTATGCCAGATTTGATGATAAGCTTGGTTCTGAAAAACCAAAGCAGAATGAATCTCTTGCAATTATAGAAGTTCAAATCACTGAAACTAGAACATATGATGAACAACCATCTACTGAAAAGGATAATACAAATGCACCAACAAGTTCTTAAGAACCCATTCATAAGAAACAATCCAGAAGCACGTTGAATAATCCAGAAGATAAAATCCTGGGAAAGAAAGATGATCCAATCAGAACAAGATCTTCATTCAGAATCTCTGAAGACTCACTAATGGGATTAGTTTCACTAATCGAACCAAAGTTTGTTGATGAAGCTCTATCAGAAAATGATTGGATACTTGCAATGCAAGAAGAACTAAATTAATTCACCAGAAATAATGTATGGGATCTAGTTCCCATACCCAGAGGATTCAAAATCATTGGAACCAAATGGGTGTTCAGAAACAAAATCAATGAACAAGGTGAAGTTGTCAGAAACAAAGCACAACTGGTCGCACAAGGTTAGAGTCAGCAAGAAGGGATAGACTATACAAAAACCTTTGCACCAGTCGCAAGGTTAGAATCTATCAGACTTTTAATTTCTTTTGCAGTAAATCATGACATCACTCTGTATCAGATGGATGTCAAGAGTGCATTTTTAAATGGTTATATTGATGAAGAAGTTTAAGTGCATCAACCCCCTGGTTTTGAAAACAATTAATATCCATAACATGTTTATAAACTTAAAAAGTCTTTATATGGTATGAAACAGGCTCCTAGAGCTTAGTATGAAAGATTAAGCAATTTTCTTTTAGAAAATAATTTTACCATAGGGAAAGTGGACCCAACTCTTTTCTGTAAAACATTTAAAAATGATATTCTGATTTGTCAAATTTACGTAGACGATATAATTTTTGTATCTACTAAAAGCTATTCGGGCAAGGAATTTGCTAAGTCTATGCAGGCAGAGTTTGAAATCAGTATGATGGGAGAATTGAAGTTCTTTCTGGAAATCCAAATTAATCAAACAATAGAAGGAACTTACATTCATCAAAGCAAATACGTCAAAGAACTTCTGAAGAAGTTTGACATGTCAGAAAGTAAAATTTCCAAAACTCTAATGCATCCCACTTGTATTTTGGAGAAGGAAGAGGTAAGTAAGAAAGTAGATCAGAAGATCTACGAAGGTATGATTGGCTCACTCTTGTACTTAACTGCCTCAAAACCAGATATTATGTACATCATTTGTCTATGTGCTAGATTCCAATCAGATCCTAGAGAAACTCACTTAATAGCTGTTAAGAGAATCTTTAGGTATCTAAAAGGTACTACTAACCTTGTCCTTTGCTACAAAAAGTCCAGAGAATATAAACTTATAGGGTATTGCGATGCTGATTTTGCTAGAGATAGAATAGAAAGAAAAAGTACTTATGGAAGTTGCCAATTTCTGAGAGACAACCTAATATCTTGGTCCAGCAAAAGACAATCAACTATTTCACTCTCAATTGTTGAAGCTAAATACAATGCAGTAGCTGGTTGCAATAATCAGATGATCTGGATGAAAAATCAACTTGAGGACTTCAACATATACGAGAGTAACATATTTATCCTCTGTGATAATACTTCTATCATCTGTCTTTCTAAGAATCCTATTTTACATTCTAGAGCTGAACATATAGAAGTTAAACATCATTTCAATAAGGACTACACTCAGAAGGGAATTTTATTCTTAAAATCTACAGATACAGACCATCAATGTGCTGACATCTTTACAAAACCCCTTGTTGAGGATAGGTTCAATTTCATTCTGACTAATCTCAATATGGAATTATGTCCAGAATGATTGTGTTTAAGTCTATATGTTTAACTTTCAGAATATTACTATTTTTATCTTCTGATCAATAATTCCTCTGAATAGAAGAAAAATTGTATCAGAAGTTTTAAAGAAGATCTGACTGTTTGCCTCTGAGAACTTTTGTGTCACGAAAAGAACATGTAGATTAATACATCAACACCTGTCAATGAAGCTCCAGGTGTCCTTCTGAATCTGATTACGTGTTCCAACTCTAATAGAGGACAAAACATGCACTTCAGCACTTGAACAATTGTCCTCTAAAGCAGAATACATGTTCAAATTCTGGTAAACTGAAATGGTTGAAATGAAAAAGTTAAGGGCTAGTCATATTGGTAACTGTTCCAAAATCTTTTATGCCACTCCCCTGTCAGAATTCATTAAATGTGTTTAATCATTATGTTTTGCAATTTAACTTTTCCACTAATTATGATTTTTTTACCATTGTAACTACTATATATATGCGCTTGTTTTCACCTCACAAACACTTTCACCCTTATCTTTTACTCTCACTTTCACTCTTCACTTGCTTTCTTTTTTCTCTTACTCTCTGCATTTACATTTGCATTCAAACCCTCTTCTTGTGAACAATGGCCTCCACTTCAAAGAATGTGCAACCATCTTCTTCATCTCAACAAGCTCTTGCAACTCAAGCTTCAGACGAACTTCATGCAATACCAGAAAGAACTCTACTCACCCCTATTGAAAATCTAGAAGTTCTATGTGAACTGTTCGTTGATTTTGAAAGTATGAAGGAGAAGGGTTATGATCTTACTCCAAAAGTCAACTTCCAAGGCTGGGCAAAATACTTTGATCGTCTGATGGGTCCAGTCTTTCCAAAATTGATTAAGGAATTCTTGATTTTTGCTTCAGCCTCCCACACTCAAGTTATTTCTTATGTGATGGGAAAAAAGATCATCATCACCGAAGAACTCATTGCAAAGCTTATTGAATCTGATGGCAATGGGATAAAATGCAGCGATATGGACAAAAGTTCTGACCTAACCCTAGTTTCTAAAGAAATCTTTACAAATGGGAAACACTCCAACAAAATCAAGGATCTGAAGGATCTACAGAGAATCTGGGCCAAAATCATTCTGGGTTGCATCAGCCACAGAAAACCAACAAGTTCTCCAGAATATATCAACGTGGATCAATAATTTTTGTTGTACTTCATCGCAACAAACAAGAAGACCAACCTTGCTCACAGTTTGTTTAACCATCTGAATAATAGTGTCAGAGAAACAAGGGAAGATGAGAAAACAAAAAGAGACTGGATTCCTCTTGGAAGTCTTATTTCAGACATTCTGACTGAACATAAGCTGGTGGAGCACTTGGTTGAAGCCCAGCAGATAGAATATCTGAAAGGTACTGCTGGAAGACCTCTCAATTCAAAGAATCTCAAGAAGATGAAGTTCATTAATACAATCAAGAAAGACCCCATTCTACATTCTAAGGAAGTTATCACAACCAGGAAAATACCTCTGAAGGATTTTCCCCTCCTTTCTGCTGATACACCTCCAGAAGTTGTAGTAAGATATCTGGAATCCTGCAAACAAGATGGAATTGACCCTGGGTTCAATCCAGAAGAACTACACAGACCTGCTCCAGAAGTTGCTTTAAAGAAATCCAAGAAAAGAAAAGCTTTTGAGGGAACTTCTCAGAAGACAACAAAGGTTGCCAAAAAGAAAGGTAATCCTTCATCTTTTGTCTTTGTTATTCAGTCAGTGATAACATCAACATCTGATCCTCCTATAGAAATTATTGCTTCCTCAAATCCAAACACTTTTGAAGCCCCATCTTTTGATATTCCAAATCTTGTTAATCCTCAACCAGAAATTCCACCCTCATCAGATATTCCACAACAATCAGAAACACCTCAACCATCTGAAAATCCACAACCAGAAATTACCCAAGCTGGAATCACTCAACCTGGAACCATTCCCTCTCAAACTTCTCAATCTGAACATCACTCTACACAAACTCTAGATGATTTTGACATGCCCATTGACCCAAATCCACCTCTTAACCTCAACACCACCTCCTTTGTTGAAACTCATTCAGAACTTCAACAAGTTCTGTCTGACATTGAGGTCTTTCAACCCTACAATACAGCCTCAATCCAACACTTCTAAAGTACCACCACCTACCCACACTCAAACAATTCCTGACATCAACTACCCTTTGAACTCATCCTTACCCACAC
Organism: Lathyrus aphaca; assembly: GCA_963966055.1. Classification (NCBI taxonomy): domain Eukaryota; kingdom Viridiplantae; phylum Streptophyta; class Magnoliopsida; order Fabales; family Fabaceae; genus Lathyrus; species Lathyrus aphaca. The sequence goes on from OZ014525.1 coordinate 20,081,907, forward strand.
TTATTTATGATATCCCGTCTATAGCAGAAGAATCTATATCTTCTTATGAATCCACCCTCCTAGATCAACCACTTTCATCATCATTCTAGATACTCCCACTCCCACCAACGAACCAGAAGATCCTCTGAAAAATAGTTATTTACATTTACGCCCTTCAAAAATTAGCATCCATCACTAAGAAAATAGCAATCCCAAAACCCAAACCAACACCAACCAAATCAGATGTTGGTGACTTGTTACTGGATTTTGAAGCAGAGATGAAAACAGGATAGACAGCTTGAAGACTGCTTGCGCAGAAAATCTGGATCCTGTAGCTTCAGATTATCTTTGGACTTCTTTCAGAAAATGTTTTACCTCTGAGTTTAAAAAGCTGAAGGATGTCTGTTATGATATTGCTCAGCAAAACTTCTGCGAAAATATGTGAGAAGTTTTCAGCTGCTTGGAGAAGAAGACCCAACATCTTCTGGACTCTGAACCCTGGATTGAACCTGCACCAAAGGACTTATCTTCTGAACTTCAGATTGTTGTTGCACCTTTTACTGAAGACAAAGGAAAAGAAGTTGTTGAGTCATCATCTGCTGAAGTAACTCATACTCCAATTTCTGGTCAAGCTACTACTTCTGTTGAAGAAACTCCTCCAACTTCTTTGGTTTTAAAAACTCTGGAAGAGTTTAAGAAAGAGAATGAACTTGTGAAAATCAGATTGGACAAGCAAGATGAGACAAACTATGAATTGAAGAACATGATTTGACAACAGGTGGAATCAACTTCTCAGATCAAGAATCTTCTAGAAGCGTTGTTCACAAAATTTAATCCCAAACCTTAGATCATGTTTCTTTGTTTTTCTGTTCTATGTTTCTTTTTTTCTTATGTGCTCACTTGCTTATATTTGCTTAATGAAAAAGTTTCTTTTGTTTAATTTATCTGATATCTTTTTCTGATTATATGCTTTTTGAATTATGACAAAAAGGGGGAGAACACAAATTATTTTGATTTATAACAGCTCACCAAGACTAAGCCTCAAACATTAAAACTCTGATAATTTTGTTTTATGCTTAAGAACAGAACAAGTCTTTAACTCAGGGGGGCTTCGACTTTAAGAACTTCTTATAGAAAATTCTGAAGGATCATCTCAACATTTCAAACGGAGTTTTCTATTACTTTTTAATCTTTTGTTCTTAATTAAATTTATCAAAATATAATGTTTTGTCATCATCAAAAAGGGGGAGATTGTTAGAACAAGTTTTCGACTCTACCTTTCTAATTAGTTTTGATGATAACAAATACTTTAAGAACAAAATATGATACCTAAAAATGTTATTGTCTAATTGTGCAGAATCAGAAGTTCTTGAAAAGAAGAAGGAAATAAGTCAAGCATCTTCTATACAAAAGCGAAGAAGCTACTATGAGAAGATCTAGAAAAAGAACTTAGAAGATCTCAGACATAAATATGCTAAGATCAACTGCTAATCAAATACTCTGATACATGGACTACAAGTTCTGATTCTCAGAATCAGACGCATTTATTAAAGAATTAGAATTTCGGCTGAAGACAAAGATCTTTATTTTTGAAAGGTTTTAATGGTATTCAACAAACAACAAAAAATAACACAAGATGTCTCCCACAGATCTTTTCTTGCAAACCTATTAAAGGAGTCATTGAAGAATTTTTGAGCTCTCTCACTCACTCTCGCGCGAAGCCTTTACAAAATAAAAAATTCTTTACTATTCTTTTAATTGTAAAAACTATCACAGTAGTGATAATAGCTTATTAAAAGCAATTTTTTGTTACATCCTATTTTTATTGAATTATTCCTTGAGTGACTAATTTAGTCAGTAGACCTCAAGAAGACTTTGACAGTAAGTCTTAGTGTTGTAATCACTTTTGAATAGTGGATTAAGACCTCGTTGAGAGAGGCAAAATCACCTTGGCAGATGGACTGGATGTAATTTGAGTTCAAACGAATCAGGATAAATCAAAGTGTTGTTTGCCTTTAATTTTGAAAACCCAATTTCAGCCCCCCTTTCTTGTGTTTTTCCACCTTCATAATAACTTTGTCAATGTCTCACAAATGCTTGAAGGCATTGTATAGGTATTTAGCTCTAACATTTTCTCTTAATTCAAATATGTAAAAGAGGTATTATTCTGATGTCTATTCATATTCCCAGATGAAGAAGCTTCCCATCTAACTTTCTTCCTCCTATTTAAGTTGCTGGAATGAGTTATCTTTTTCCATCTCCCACTCATCTTGAGAGAAAAAAATCCAAAAGGAAACGAAAACAAAATCTAGGAGTTTAAGCCAAAAGCAGGATGATCATACTTAGAGTTAGTTGTTGCTAAGAGCATTTCGCTTGTGATAACAAACCTTTTAGTGTTTGGTGCAAGTACATACATATGTCAGTATTAGTATCAGATTCTTATATCTATCAAACACTGTAATTAATGGTTGGGCCCTTTGTGGCCAAGTGTCAATCCATGTGGCATTTGTTACATGCAACCAATGAGATTGGCATGACTTGTCTTTGTTGGTTGTTAATAAGATCAAATATAGCCAGCCAAGTTTCTACTCATATGTCTTGTCATATGAATTTTGCTTAATGTTGTTGGTTCATGCCTAAAGGATTATTTTCTCTGTTTCGGTTAGTTCACCCATGCATTGATTAATTGAGTTAAGATTGATGTGCAAGCTATACTTCGATTTTAGAAGTTTGATCTTGATATATTGCTGTCAAAGAACTACTACAAGAAATGCTTCAATTACTTAACTTTCTGACTTTAATGGCTGAATGGCTTAGCAATGCTCTATAAGTGTCTTCATACATTATTTATGCATGTTTTAATTGTATTAAAATTGCTTTTATTTATGGACAACTTAGCTATATCAAGCGTAAACATTTTAATACATGATAAATTAAGAGCATTTTTACCTACCAATATTTTCACACGGAACCTCCATTTTATACCATGTATATATAGTGACAGTAGTGTAAGATAGAGAGGGGGAAAATGAATTACGAATAGAAGTTACGTAGAAAGTTTCAGGTCAACATTATATATGGAGCAGTCATGAGACGAGGCAGGTTGAAATGGTTTCCCTCGTGCATAGAAATGTCAAAGCAATGCAAGAATTTTCTATATCACATCACGGTCACCTAATATATATGTTGTACAATGCATGCACGATGTGAATCCACCAGCTTGGGACAAACTTAATATTATATTAATTAGATGTCTTTAAGTCTTGAATAATTAAAATAATGACACTAACACCTTAAATGTTATATTTGTGACCCAAAATTCTAACAATCTCTCACTGGTCACATATGCAACTTTACATGCGTGTTATACTTTATGAGCTCAAAATTTGTCATTACATACTTCAAGCATATCCAAATTATATTGTCTATTAATCATTCCACTATTCATAACCAAGGTGATTTTGTTATATCAATCATAACTAAACCCATCAATGATCACCGATAGTGACACAACTAAATGACATAGATCACTCATGAAATGTGTAGCATAAAAATTACATGAAATTGGTCTGTGTAGTCGATTTTCATTTGGTCTTGCTTTAAATTATTGAGATCATTCAATAACTTTATTGTACGAAATGTAAACTGTTAAATATCAAACTTTATTAATTTGGAAAATATCCAAAATTATAGAATGCATACATAATACCAAACACATAACATAAAATTCATAATTGACTAATTCTCAGTAAACCAAAGACTCCTCTAACTGTAAATCACCCACGCAAGCAGTGTGCTCGTGAAAGACCTTGGGTGAAAGACCTTTTGTTAGAGGACATGCTACCAAGTGTTCTATAGAAATTTGTCCACTTTGTACCCTTTCTTTAATAATGAGGAACTTGATGTCAATATGTTTTGACTTGGTCGAGCTCCTATTATTGTTGGAATACAGGATGACTGATTTGTTCTCACAATATAACTTAAGTGACCTTTCAATTCCTTCCACAATTTGCAGCCCAATGACAAGATTCCTCGGCCAAATCCCATGGTTGGATGCCTCATAACATGCTATAAACTTTTATGTCATGGTGGATGAATTCGTAAGAGTTTTCTTAGCATTGCGCCAAGAAACTGCACCACCGACTAACATGTAGATATAGCTTGAATTGGATCATTTACTGTTTTGGCATCCAGCAAAATCTAAGTCAGAGTATCCAGTGATCTTTAACTGGTCTGGCCTCTTATATGTGAGTATATAGTATTTTGTTCTCTTTAAATACCTCATAACCTTTTTGGCTACTTTCCAATGATCCATTCTTAATTCCTTAAGTATCTTCCTAACATCCTAACTATGAACTCAATATTCAGACGTGTACACACTTGGACATACATCAAACTCCCTACAACTGGCGCGTAAATGTTGAAATGAGTATTTAATGGGGGGTTTGTTATCGTCTCCACATGGATTGTTTTGATATCACTTATTGTTCTACAATTTATACATTTTAAGTAAAGGTTTCAAGTTTTTGGTTGGTTGGTAATATGAGATTTCAATTGTTTTAAGTAGCAAAAAGTAAAAGAAAGTAATTTGTTTGTTTGAGAGAAGTATGCCAAGATTAGGGTTTGTTAACCCTTTTCATACATATCATTTTAATCAAGTATGTGAATTTAGTTTCGATCAATACAATTGCATATCCTTTCAACACCGTTTATCTCTAAAGCAATAATGTGAGCTTTATTGTATCAATCACAAGATAATGTCTCACGCTAACAATCAATACAATAAACATAAAGAACAATACAAAGTGAATATTAACTCACAAATCTATGTCTAGAGTTTGTTTGTTAATAGATGAAGAACCTAGGTCATGGTTTGGAAAATTTATGTCTAGAGTGATTCAAACTATACATGAACATAAAAAGTAAAGTTCTTTACCATATATTGATCACCAACCTTGTTCACATACAAAAGATAAAAAGAAAAACATATTAGTAAAGTTAACTACTTCTAATCTTGAAACAAAAGTAACTTAGCTACCCATTTCCATGGTGACTTGCTTTGCAAGAAAGGAAGAAAGCTTCAAGAGCATCAAAGTCGAAAGATCGAAGATTGATGCGTCAAATTTTTTATCCTTGCTCCAAGTTAAATTTCTAAGCTAAAACCCTAGAAAATATGATCTAAAATGAATTTGTGTAGAAAATGAAAATTACAACCCAAAATATCTAAAAGAAGATATCTATAGAAGTTAAAAAATGTGCCTCTAAGTGGCACCGTGCTAAGTGACTTCAAGAGTGCGCTTAGCGCGATCATCAACAAGGCGGTAAAATTTCTAGGAACGTGTTGAGCGCGACTATAGCGCCAAATATTCCCAAAGCTACTGCCTCTGGTCTCTAAAACACGCTGGAAGCTAGCTGTAGGCGCACTGAGCGCGTTAGTACTTGCAAAACCTTGTGGAATTGATCTTCAATGCAATCCTTTTTCACCCATAGTCTCCAAGCATCCAAGGAAACACTAAAACCTATCAAAAAGCAATAAAAAGATTAAAATATGAGAATTGACAAAGCATAACCAAAAACTTACGTATTTACACTAAAACATACGATTTTACGACCGAAATAAACACGAAAAAATTAGAAAGTGCCACAAAATACTATCAAATTGATTGTTGTACCTTAACACATGATCAAATCCGTTGATTTTCATAATATTCAAAGCTTATGCAATATTGATACTTGATTCCAAAAATTTTCTTCTTTGATATTTCTTATATTATAAGCTTTTTTCTTCATCAAAACTAAGATAAGATAGATGATGACTATCTTCTTCATGGATATCAGTGTCACGATTATGTGTTGTTGGTTTTGATAACATTGGAAGTGGAATATGATTTGGAGGAAGGGGATGTTTAAGCAAGTCCAAATATGAGCTAGTGCCTTTGAGAAAATGTTCATTTTGTTTGAAGTTTAACTTGAATGGAAATTTTGTTTCATTAAAGTGGACATATTTAGATATTAAGATTCTTCCTTCCAAGTTAAGGCCCTTGTGGCTTTTGTGTGTAGGTGATACTACCAAGTAAACACATTGAGAGCTTATGAATTAAAGTTTGTGTTAATTGTAGGTCCTTAGTAGTTGGAAGCAAACACAACTAAACTCTTTAGTGATACATAATCAAGTTGCTTTTTATACACTGCAAAAAACGGTGATACATAACCAGGAAAGGAACTTGTAGTTATCCTATTGATAAAGTAAATCGTAGCTGTAAGACTATGATCCCAAAGGTTGATTGGCACGGAGACATGTTCAAGCAATGTGAGGCATGTCTCTATTATTCTTGTAGGATTTCTCTCAACAATTCCATTCTGATGAGATGTGTAATGGAATTTCAATCTATGCATAAGTCTTTGCTCTTTAAGAAATATGGTGAATGGTCTGAACTCTCCTCCAAAGTCAAATTGAACTGATTTGACTGTGACATTCAGTTATGTTCAAAAATAGCTTTGGTAGAGTTTGAAGGAAGATAGAGCATCACTATTTTGTTTGAGCGTATATATCCACATGTATCTTGAAAAGGCATATACAAAAAAAATGTAATATGAGTAGTTATTGCTAGGTGGTGCAGGTGATGGTCCCCATAAGTCAGTGTAAACAAGCTCAAATAAAGTGTTATATCTAGCATTGGATAATGGAGAATGTGGCCTATGTGATTTAACAAGACATCAAGAATTACAAAACACATGAGAATATTTATTTCTTAAAGGAATATTACACAAATGGAGTATGCTATGTATTTCTCTAGGATTAGCATGCCTTATCCTAGAATGTCGAATGGAAAATTTATTGATTTCTTTTGCATTAACTAGTAAACTAGTAAGAATTCTATTAGGTACAACAATGTTATAAATTAAAGGACTCAAAACCTATGACTTATGACTCAAGTAATTTCTTGAAGATTCAAAAGAAAAGATTGTTGAAGTAGTACAATCCACTATAATTTAGTGTAGATGTTGTAGATTGGCACTATTTTATGGTAAAACATGCACTGTATTCTAATGTCATGTTTGATGTTATGACATGTTATTTAAGTAATCTGCAGGTGTGAAAGTTTGAGTGTGTTGTTGTTTTATCAGGATGTTAAAACTGATGTCATGACATCTCTGGCTGGTACTGAAGACCTAATTGAATACTTTAACTATGCGCGTGTGTATTCTGTTATTAGTATGTCTGTTTTGTTGAGAATTATCAGGCGCTTTAATTAGAAGGTTGTGATTCAACAAGGAGTGGTATTCGTAGAGCATTTTATATGATTGCTATATTTGTTCCTTTATTTTAGGAATTAATTATTTAGGTTAAAACTGATGTGCAACTACAGCATGCCCATGCCCACATTTCAGACTCTACAAAATTGCTGCTAAACCCTATTTGAAGATATAGAAAATAAGGATTGAAGAGTATTAGGGTTTTACGTGTGTTTAGTTTTTTTTTAGCCATACAATTATCATGTTGATGGTTGTATTGGACTAGGTTTTATTGAGTTGTATGTTGTCCACTCAAAGATTTTAAGCAAAAGTGTTTTGTACTTAACTGAAGCTTTTAAGCAAGGTCAAGGATTGTCTTTGAAGTGTGTCTTCTTTTTCTTGATTGTTAGTTTGTTATCATTGTCGTCATTGAGGGGGAGTGAGAGGTGTTTGTTATCTAAGAGTTCTTAGATAGAAATTACATTGGGTAGTGATTAAGTGAAGAGGGTAAACTGAGTGGTTTAGCTCTAAATTGATATTACTGATAGTGGATTTCCTTCTTGGCCTGGTAGCCCCAAGAGTAGGTGTGTTTGCACCGAATTGGGTTAGCAATTGCTTGTGTCTTTTATAGTTGTGTTTGTTTATTCACCCTGTTCTTTTTAATCTATCAGATATTATTGTCGTAACATATTATTTGACATCTCATATTTGTTGCCAGAATTTCAATTGGTATCAGAGCAGACACCCTGCTTATTTTTCTGGGTGAGATCTAGGGCAGTATTTTCTGGTACAATGGACAAAGATGGAGGTTTTGGGAATAGACCCCCCATTCAGGATAGATCTAACTATGATTACTAGAAACCTCTACGGTTTCCTTCTTAAAATCTCTGGAAAAGAAGGCATGGAAAGCTGCAAACAAAGGATGGGAACATCCTGTCATTATTGAAAAAGATGGATCAAAGATTTTTGAAGCCTGAGAAAGTTTGGAGCAAAGAGGAGGATGAGTTGGCTCTAGGTAACTCTAAAGCCTTAAATGTGTTGTTCAATGGAATTGATAGAAACATATTCAGGTTGGTGCACCATTGTGAATGGGTCAAGGAGGTTTGGGATATTCTCAAAACCACTCATGAAGGAACTTCCAAGGTCAAGATGTCAAGACTGTAGATGCTCACTACTAAATTGGAAAATCTAATAATGAAAGAAGACGACACTATTCATGATTTTCACATGAATATTCTTGATATTACTAACACCTTAGGAGTTTTAGGAGAAAAAATGTCTGATGAAAAGCTTGTGAGGAAAACTCTCAGATCTCTTCCCAAAAGATTTTCTATGAAGGTTATTGCTATAGAGGAGGCACATGACATCTGCAATATGAAGGTTGAAGATATCACTGGATCTCTTCAAACATTTGAAATTGGAATAAGTGATATCTCTGAAAAGAAGAATAAAAGCATAGCCATTGTTTCTAATACTGAAGAAGAAGTAGAAGAAGGTGAAGTGGAAACTGAATAAAGCCTAACAGAAGCACTTGCCATGGTTAGAAGACAATTCAACAAAGTTATGAAAAGGATGAATATGAATTCAAGACCATATGTCAGGAACACCTCATCTGACATCAGTAGATCCAACGAGTCTAGTAGAAGGACAAATCCTGAAGAGAAGCCAAATCAAAGTAAAAGATTTCAATGTCATGGTTGTGAAGGTTCTGGCCATATTAGAGCTGAATGTCCTACTTATCTAAAGAAAGAAAAGAAAGGTTTATCTGTTTCATGGTCTGATGGAGATTCTGAAAGTGATTTTGAAGAGGAATCAACTAAACATATCACTATTTTGACAGGGACATGTATTTCTGATGATAACTCTGGTGAGGATGAGATAACCTTTGAAGAACTAGAAACATCTTATAGAAAGATATGTATCAGATGTGTACAAGGGATTCAAGAAGGAGAAAAGCAGAAGAAGATCATACTAAAACTGGAGGCTGAAAAGGAAGAGCATATAACAATAATATCCAACCTAAAAAATGAAGTAATCATGTTGAATTCCAAGCTTGATAAAATTACCAAATCTATCATAATGCTAAATAGTGGATCTGAAACACTGGATGAGATTCTTCAGATTGGAAAAAGTGCAGGAGACCTGTCTGGGATAGGGTTTGATGGTACTAAAAATAGCTCCTCAAGTAGCAGCCAACCTGAGCTCAAGAATGATGTTGCAAATCAGATGTCAAAACCAATGTCTCAACATCATGCTAAAGGAAGATCAAATCAACGAATGAAAAGATATTAAAGATGGATGTGTCATTATTGTGGCAGATTTGGTCACATAAAACCTTTAGGTTTCTGATAACACTGAATTTCATCGCGTTTCTGACTCCGATTTCGCATGATTTTAGGTTTTTATTGTTATTTTGTTATGTTATTTCTATGTTTTCCTTTGTTTTCAGGTTTTTACTTTAATCGGAGCCTCGACCGAGAAAAGGGATAGAAAAAGAGCTAAAAACGGCAAAAATCAAGTAATTCAGCATTTTGCACTTGTGGCACCCACTGTGGTTGGCGCCATGGGGTCAGCCATGACGTGGACACGTCTCAAGCCTTCCCCCCAACTGCCAATCTCCATGTTCTCCACTCTTCACACCATATTGTACACATGGCGGGCGCCATAGGAGTGTGGCGAGCGCCATAAGGCAAATGAGCTTTCCCTCCATTTTTCGGTTACAAGGGCGTCCCCGTCTTTTCTTAGTATTTGTATGCCTATAAATAGGAATTTAGATTTTCGTTTTTTATCATCCAAACTTAGAATCTCTTAGGCATATATCAGTTTTAAAGTAGTAATCACTTCACATCGGGGTGTTACTACAATCGAGTGATCGAGTTTGTATACATCTGTGTGATCGAGTCTTGGAGCACTTTGGAAGGAAATTAATCCTGCCGCCATTTTAATTCCAGTTCGTATTTTATTTTTCCGCACTCGCTTTATTTTATTTACTTTCCGTATTGCTTTACTTTATTTTATTTCCGCACTCGCACTACTTTCATTTATTTTCGCACTCATACTCTATTTAATTTACTTCCCACACTCGCACTTTATTTAATTTACTTTCCGCACTCGCACTAAATACTTTTTATGAAAAATATTAAAATGAACTTTTACTTTACCATGTATAACTAATTCTATAAAGGTTAGAATGTAAGGATCATAATTGAACCGATAATCTGTAATACTGTTTGTAGAAATGCTTAAGGGCTATTTTAACTTTCAATATAAGTTCACGTTCTTTAAAGTTCCGTTGGGTAAAATCGGAAGTCGTCCAACGCTGATTTAACTTAATTATTTTTAACTATTTCAAAAACAGCCAAAAGCGATTTGTCTAGTTCATTAGGAGTTTTTAGATTAAAAAGAAAAGAGATTTTAAAACTATTTTCGGACGCGTTAAGAAGTCTAGAGGCTGGTTCGTGAGAACCTCTTTTTGCTAGAAAGTCCAGGTCAAAATACTTTTCAACTTAGTTAAGATACTATATTTCTTAAAAATAGGTTTACTACTCTAACGCAGTACGCACCTTTTTATCCGTGACAATAGGAGGGTTTGATTAGGGAGTACAACTCAGTTCTGAATACGCGAAAGCGACAGTTCCTGTTAAATTAGTTATTTTCAAAGTAGAAAACATTTCCCATAAGTAGTTCTATTAACAAGTACTTGATTATCAATTGATTATGTGAATTGCATTCGAACCTGTATTTATCAATTAATTAAATTTACTATTTTATTTATCATTGTGCACTCTTTAAAACCATTATTTTCAGTTGCCATAAATACACACCATAACAACAGATAACGATAGATTGACACTTGGTCTCTGTGGATTCAACAATCTTTTATATTACTCTGACGTGTTCGTACACTTGCGAAAAACACGCATCAGTTTCAGACTTTATGGATATCCTGATCATAATCCTCAACCCATGCCTAACCAAAACATGATCATAAAGAAACAACAATGGATTCCTAAGAATGCTACCTTGATAGCTAATACTTCTCTTAGAGTGTCAACTAAAAAGGATTTGTATTTTGATAGTGGTTGTTCTAGGCATATGACTGGGATAAAAAATTCGTTGGTTGACATCAAAACTCACTCTACCGTCTATGTAACTTTTGGTGATGGAGCTAAAGGAGAAACCAAAGGTGTTGGAAAACTTGAGTATCCAGTAGTTCCAAATCTTAATGGTGTTTTACTTGTGAAAGGATTGACTGCTAATCTTATTAGCATTAATCAACTGTGTGATCAAGGATTTAATGTCAACTTCACCAAATATGAATGTCTTGTCATAAATGAAGAAAATATAGTGATCATGAAGGGAGTCGGGTCTATAGATAAATGTTATCTCTGGGTTAATCAAGATTACAATTACTCATATGTGTATTCCATATTCAAAGAAGATGAAGTTAAATTGTGGCATCAAAAACTGGGTCATCTTCATCTAAGAAGGATGAAAAGGGTTATAATTATGGATGCTTTAAGAGGAATTCTAAAGCTTCAAATTGATGAAGGAAAAGTGTGTGGTGAATGTCAAATAGGCAAGCAAACCAAGATGTCACATCCAAATATTCAACATCTTACTACATGTAAAGTCTTGGAGCTGTTACACATGGACTTGATGCGTCCCATGCAGGTGGAATGCCTTGGTGGGAAGAGGTATGCTTATGTGGTGGTGGATGACTACTCAAGATTCACTTGGATAAATTTTATCAAAGAGAAATCTGATGTTTTTGATGTGTTCAAGGCCCTGTGTCTAAGACTTTAGAAGTGACCATGGGAAGGAATTTGAGAATCAAAAGTTTTTTGAATTTTGCTCATCTGAAGGAATCAATCATGAATTTTCTTCTCCCATTACTCCTCGACAAAATGGAGTTATGAAAAGGAAGAAAAGAACTATTCAAGAATCAACTAGAGCCATGATTCATGCAAAGATACTTCCTATGCATTTTTGGGCTGAAGCTATGAATACTGCTTGTTATGTTCATAACAGAGTCACTTTGAGAAAGGGAACTCCTACTACTCTCTATGAGATCTGGAAGGGAAGAAAACCTAATGTCAAATACTTTCATGTGTTTGGTAGTAAGTGTTATTTTTTGGAAGATAGAGAACAAAGAATAAAAATGGACCCCAAAAGTGATGAAGGCATATTTCTGGGTTACTCTACTAACATCAGAGCTTATAGAGTCTTCAACTCTAGAACAAGAGTCATGATAGAATCCATAAATGTGATTATTAATGATCTACATAAAGAAGATGATGTCGCATATGATGTTGGAACATTCTTTAATATTCCATCTGAAGTTACTAATAAAGAGGGTGATCCAAATCCAACTATCTCAGAATCTAAGCCAGAACCAACAAACAAGGGACCCTCCATCAGAATCCAGAAAGATCATCCTAAAGATCTTATTATAGGTGATCATAACAGTGGATTTGTGACTAGATCAAGGGATGTCATCTCAAACTCTTGTTTTGTGTCAAAGATTGAACCTATGAATGTTAAGGAAGCAATAATTGATGAATTTTGGATTAATTCTATGCAAGACAGGTTAGAACAGTTTAAAAGGAATAAAGTGTGGGAACTTGTTCCAAGACCTGAGGAACCAATGTTATTGGTACTAAATGGGTGTACAAGAATAAATTTGATGAATAAGGAGTTGTAACTAGGAATAAAGCCAGATTAGTTGCTCAAGGATACACTCAATTTGAAGGCATTGACTTTGATGAGATATTTTCTCATGTTGCTAGACTTGAATCAATAAGACTGCTATTAGGAGTTGCTTTCATTATGAAGTTCAAATTGTTCCAAATGGATGTGAAAAGTGCATTTTTGAATGGATACTTGAATGAGGAAGTTTATGTGGAACAACCTAAAGACTTTGTTGATTCAAACTTTTCAGATCATGTCTACAGGATGAGAAAGGCTTTGTATGGATTGAAACAAGCTCCTAGGGCTTGGTATGATAGATTGGCAGTGTTTCTCATTAAGAATGGATACATGAAAGGAGGAATAGATAAGACTCTCTTTGTCAACAATGAAGAAGGAAAGATAATGATTGCTCATATTTATGTGGATGATATAGTTTATGGTGGGATGTCAGATAAGATGGTTAAATATTTTTTCAGACAAATGCAATTTGAATTTGAAATGAGTCTTGTTGGAGAGTTAACTTTCTTTATTGGCTTGCAAGTTAAACAGATGGAAGATTCCATCTTTCTCTTTGAAAGCAAATATGCCAAGAGCATAGTCAACAAGTTTGGAATGGAAAGTGTCAGCCACAAAAGAACACCTGCTCCCACTCATCTAAAGAGGACTAAAGATGAAAAAGGTGTAAGTGTTTATCAAAGATTATATAGAAGCATGATGGGAAGCTTGTTGTATCTTACAACTAGCAGACCTGATATTGCTTTTATTGTTGGAGTGTATGCTAGATATCAAGCAGAACCCAATGTCTCTCACATAAATCAAGTCAAAAGGATTCTAAAATATGTGAATGGAACTTGTGACTATGACATGTTGGACTCTCATGGGTGTGATCCCATCTTATCTGGATATTGTGATGCTGATTGGGCTGGAAGTGCAGATGATAGAAAATGTACTTCTGAAGGGTGTTTCTTTGTAGGGAACAATATCATATCCCGGTTTAGAAAGAATCAAAATTGTGTTTATTTATCTACTGCAGAGGTTGAGTACATAGCAGCTGGTAGTAATTCTCCTCAGCTTGTTTGGATGAAACAAATGTTGTCTGAGTATAATGTCACACAAGATGTCATGACATTATATTGTGACAATCTAAGTGCTATCAATATTTCTATGAATCCTATTCGGCACAGCAAGACAAAGCACATTAATATTAGGCATCATTTCATCAGAGATCTTGTTGAAGATAAAGTGATCACATTGGAACATGTTGTCACTGAGATGCAATTGGCTGATATATTTACAAAGGCCTTGGATGCAAATCAATTTGAAAACCTAAGAGGAAAATTAGGAATATGTCTTTATGAGGGTTTATAACAATTATTGACATGTGGGAACATTCTTAAGGACATATTGTATTTTCAAGAATTAATATTAATGTAATTTAAATACTTTCAATATAGGCGCGTAATATTTGATTTCATCATCAATTCTTCTATTCAAGGGAAATACTTTCAAAAGGCTATTATTCCTCATCAAACATGCTACTACACCATACTGGTTACCAACTCTTTCATCTTCCACATTCACTCAAAACCTTTTTGTTTTCTCACTCTGCGTAGCTCAACCTGCTTAACAATGTCTCAACATCAATTTGCCTCTCCTTCAAAGAAGTCGTCCTCTAAGACTGATTTCATCACTCCTTCTAGGGTTCATTCCATGAACCTATCTGAAGATGTTTTTAATGTTTCTCCCCTTAACGTGGTTATCCCTGATGTTCCTAAGGTTTCAAAACCTAGAACACCAAATGCACGAAGACCAAAAGATACCTTTGCATGTTCCTCATCTGGTGCTAGGGAAAAGAAGGGATTTGTATATGCTAATGAAGCTATTGAGAAACTAATTACAAGAATTCTGAATGAAGATCGTGTTGTTGTTGGGGTTTGTGTCCATTTGGTTAGTCTTCCTGCTCCTCAGAATTGCCAGAAGGATCAAGATCATGATGGTCAAAATGTTGAAACAATTGATGGTCCAAATGAGGAAATTCCCGTTGCTAAGGCTGGTGAAGAAGATGTTGACATTCATTCTGTTGAAGAAGGTAAAAATGATGTTGTTGTTGGAGATGGTGCGAAGGATGTTGAAACGTCAGATGCTGGATTTGCTCAAAAAGATACTGAAGTATATCAAAAGGTTGCTGAAACATCTGAGAAGGATATTGAAATCCTTGAGGTTGATGAAGACAATGATGTTGCGAAAACAGCTAAATTTGTTCCTACTGAAACAAAAGACGTTGTAACCGATGATGTAGTGAATCTTAATGATGTGTCTGACAATGATCTCATTGCTAGCATTAACCCTAGCATATCCAAAATGTTAAAATCAAGAAAAGGAAAGAATGTAGCTGAACAAAGTACTCCTCAGAGTAAGACTGCTCAAAGAAAAGGTAATCCCAAGAAGACTTTTGTAGGACCTCCCAAAGGATGAAGCAAAGTGATCACAAAGAAAAGAAAGGCTAGAGTTATCTCTGATTTAGAAGCTGGTGTTGAAAGTGATGTCCCAGACATCACTCCAAGGAAGAAACCAACTACCAGTAAACTTACTGCTAGGGTGCCTAATGCACCTCTAGACAACATCTCCTTTCACTGCATTACTAGATTCTCCAAGTGTTATGAAATTCTTGTCTAGTTCTTCCCTTGATTGTTCTGCCCTTGATTGTTTTGTGGCGTTGGAAAGGGAGTTGGCTAGTTATGCCCTTGATTGTTCTGAGGTAATGAACCTTATTTATTTTGCTGGATTATTGAAAATTGTTACTAGATTCTCCAAGTGTTATGAAATTCTAGTCAAAGAATTTATTATGAATTTGTCTGAGGATTGTGCTGATGGGAGTTCAAAGGATTTCAGAAAAAAGGTATTTATGCGAGGTAAGTGTGTTAACTTCTCCCCAACTGTGATCAATACATACTTAGGAAGAGATACTGCTAGTCACCTTGAATTGGAAGCCACTGATAACCAGAATTGCAAAGTTCTCACTGAAAATCAAGTTAAAATGTGGCCTAGGAAAGGAAAAATTTCTACTAGCATGCTTAGTGTGAAGTATTATATGCTGAACAGAATTAGGGTTGCAAATTAGGTGCCAGCAAACCATACTTCTAACATTGCAACTGGTTTAGGTAGATTCATATATGTTGTAGGTACCAAGACCAAATTTGATTATGGAACCTATATTTTTGACCAAACCATGAAGCATGCAAGTACTTTGGCTGTCAAGTTACCCATAACATTTCCTTCTCTTATTTGTAGAATAATCATGAATCAGTACCCTGCCATACTAACTGAGTTTGACACTGCTTGCAAGAGATAAAATGCTCTTTCTTTTCACTACAAGTTGTTTCAGAGAACACATGTCCCTGACATTATTGTGACATCTACTGGAACAACTCATAGTAGCAAGCCTCTTAACAAGGATTCAATAATTGTTGAGCTCAAAGAAGCATGCAAAGAGCTAGATGTAAGGAAAATGATATTTGAGAAAATGATTGGTATGCTGGAAAGGGATATGACAACTGATGGTGAGTAAGCTAAGGAGGAAGTTGAAGCAGGTTCTGATGGTGGCTCAGACGTGGATAATGTTAGTGAGGGAGAAGGTGATATTGGAGATAACTCAAATCAATCTGGTTCTGATGATGAATAAGTTGTGTTTGGATGACTGTTGGATTTTTTGTTGAAGTTTTTTCGGTTTTTCTTTTGATTTTTATGGTTGAATGGCCCTTAAAGGCCCTTATGTAATATGTGCTCTAGTTGGATTTCTGGCTCTCTGATGTATGTTTTGAACATGAGCTTATGTTTTGGCACTCTTTTGGCTCTATGTTAAGTTAATTGTTTTGGCTCAATTTCTGGATGAAATGGGGAGATATATATAGATATATAGATGATATGAATCTGGTTTATCTATTTATGTTGGTGTAATCAGGTTGTTTTCTGCAAGATTGCAGGTCCTACAGGTTGTGTTGAGGGGGAAATGTAACCTCTTATTTGTGTTTGTGTTTTCTGTTGTTGTACTCTGATACAATTTATGTTGAGGGGGAGATTATTAATTTCTCAAGTGTGTTTCTTCTAATGGTTGTGCTCTGATAAATGCTTAAATTTTTTTAGCCAAAAAAATTCCAAAGGGGGAGTTTGTAGATGTTGTAGATTGGAAGTATTTTATGGTAAAACATGTTATGTATTCTAATGTCATGTTTGATGTTATGACATGTTATTTAAGCAATCTGCAGGTGTGAAAGTTTAAGTGTGCTGCTATTTTATCAGGATGTTAAGACTAATGTCGTGACATCTCTGACTGGTACTGAAGACCTAATTGAATCCTTTAACTATACGTGTACGTATTCTGTTATTAGTATGTGTGTTTTATTGGGAATTATCATGCGCTTTAATTAGAAGGTTGTGATTCAACAAGGAGTGGTATTCGCAGAGCATTTTATATGATTGCTATATTTGTTCCTTTATTTTAGGAATTAATGTATTTAGGTTAAAACTGGTGTGCAACTACAACAGGCCCATGCCCATGTTTCAGACTCTACAAAAAGGATGCTAAATCCTATTTGAAGATATAGAAAATAAGGATTGAAGAGTATTAGGGTTTTACGTGTGTTTAGTTTTCATGTGAGCCAAACAATTATCATGTTGATGGTTGTATTGGACTAGGTTTTATTGAGTTGTATGTTGTCCACTCAAAGCTTTTAAGCAAAAGTGTTTGGTACTTGACTGAAGATTTTAAGCAAGGTCAAGGATTGTCTTTGAAGTGTGCCTTTTTTTTCTTGATTGTTAGTTTGTTATCACTGATGTGATTGAGGGGGAGTGAGAGGTGTCTCTTATCTAAGAGTTCTTAGATAGAAATTGCATTGGATAGTGATTAAGTGAAGAGGGTAAATTGAGTGGTTTAGCTCTGAATTGATACTACTGATAGTGGATTTCCTTCCTGGCCTGGTAGCCCCTAGAATAGGTGTGTTTGCACCGAACTAGGTTAAGAATTGATTGTGTCTTTTACACTTGTGTCTGTTTATTCGCCTTGTTCTTTTTAATCTGTCAAATATTAGTGTCGTAATATCTTATTTGACATCTCATATCGGTTGCCAAAATTTCATTTAGGAATCCTTCAAGCAACACCAAGTTAGATGCCTGAGATTTTACAAAATATATGTTAGAGTGGAATTCAAAATAGGAATTGTTATCTTTAGAAAACTTCGACAAAAAAATTAAATTCATAGTAATCCAGGGAACATGCAGTAAATCAACTAGTTTTAACATAGAATTTGACATCAGATTAAAGTGAAACTTTGAGTTACTAAATGACTTTACCTATAATCTATGTTCATTGCCAACTATAAGTTTATTTGGAATTGCATAAGACTGAATATGTTTTAAAATGGAATTGCTAGAAGTGATGTGATAAGAAGCACCTGAGTATGCAACTAACAGGCTTGAGGTTCAAGTCTTTGAGGAACTTGCAAGTTATCTTGATGAGCTAGGTATGTAGTTTCTTGATGTAGATACTTGAGTATAAAGCTTAGGTGGAAGAGGCACAAATTATTCATCATACCTATGCCAACAATCCACCAATGAATGCTTATACTTGTTGCATAGTTGGCATGTATGCTAGTACCATATGTTGTATGTTTGCCTGCCATGCCATCTACTACGAGTAGATCTGTCTATAGTACGAAAGTAGTGTTTAGAGCCACCTAAATTCCCATTCCATCCAGAATTTTTGTTACCAACAATTTGAACAACATTAACTATTGCACTAGGAAATGCAAGTTTTTGACGAAACTTACCCAATTAAGCTTCTTCAACATACATTAATGTCTCCATATCATATATGTTAGTTCATTCCATATTGGCATACATCATCGTGATGAATGGATTGTATTCTCCAAGAAATCTATGAAGTATGAGATCTATTCAATCCTTCTTAGAAATTGAATATCCAATGGCTGGTATCACATGAACTATAAGCACATACTTAGAGATTGATCTATTTCCTTTACTGTTTGTCTTTAACTCTGACCTCAGTTGGTAAACTCGAGCTTTCATCTGAAAATTGAAGTGCTTGTGCACCTTGTACCATACCTCATATACATGTTTGTAGGAGAGAAATCTTGGTGAGATGACTTCCAAAATTATAGAGAAAAAATGTAAAAAATGTTTGATCTTGAACTATCCAAGACTCATAGCTTTCAGACTATATGTTAGCAATTATATCATTTTCATTTTTGAACATATGAAGAATTTGAGGGTTAACTACCACTTTTGAAGTTTGTGTGGGAGAATGACACCTTCAACTTATTGATTCCACAATAAGAAATTGTTTTCTTAGAGCTTAATTGATAATTTTGGCACAAAAGTGTTTGCAGTTCCTGAGAAAACAAGTTGTGTTAATGTTGCTTGAGATGTTTGAACTCCATGATGGGAATCTTGTGGTGAACTCTCTAGATTTGTCATTGAAGTTTTTCTAAAACAAGATGCAAAATACGATTTGTAGACATTGTAGCTTCTTTGAAGCCTCAAACTTCAACAACCGAGGTTGAAGCAAATGAGGATGCAGACTGAGTAGCTTTTTTGAAGTTTGAACCTTCAATTAAGGATGAAGGAAATGATGATGATACATCGAAAGATTGATCCCTATTAGACATATGATACCATATTGAATGAATACTTATTCATAGAGTAGAAAAGAGAGAGATTGAGCAAAATCTTTTTGCTTTTGATATATTGCATTCATTACATTTGAAGAACCTAGAGATTCTCTTTTGTATATGATAAGATTATCAAGCTAGTATGGGGTCCCATAGGGTGTTCGGATGGAGCGGTGACATAGGGCACGAACTTTATAAGTGCACCAATTATATATATATATATATATATATATATATATATATATATATATATATATATATATATATATATATATATATATATATATATATATATATATATATATATATATAACTTATAAATTTAATAAAAAAATTATAAATTAAAAAAAAAACACCAAACTCATAATTTCAACGTCACTCAAAATTTCAGAAAACAAATTAATTACACAATGAAACTTGAAGATAATTACACAACCTAACTAACTCACTAACTACTTAACCATCTTTCTAATTTTAAATAAGTAAATATAATAACACTATCTTTTTTTAATCTATTCTCTAATAGGAAGAATCGGTTGAGTTTATAGTTTTTTCTCCACAATTTATTATTCTTATTTGAAACTCATCACTTCTTTAACAAACAAACTAAATATTTCTTCTGTTAATAAGTTAAAAAAAAAAAAAGTAATAAATAAATAAATAAAGCTAGTTAGCAGACTTTATAAGACAATTAATTTATCTAGTACTGTAGTCTATAGTATAATATGTTAACGGCTATAGTCTAAATATGTCCTTTACTTATTAATTTATTTTAAAATATACATGCAAGTTGTAAAATATATATATAAATTGTCATGGTTTGAAACCTTGAGTTCAAACTTCAAACCATTATTATTCAAACGACCAAAATAAAAATATGATTAATTGAAGAAAAATTCAGCAGTGTGAAAGGAGGAACCTTTATGAAGTTGCTTTCCAGAAATATTTCTCTTAATGCAAAGTATGTAACCAGGGAAGTAATTACTCATTTAGTCTCTAATTGACTAATTCTATTACAAGATTAAATTGCTTTTTGTGTATAGACATATTTAATTAAAAAATAATATAAATATATATAATAATTTAAATGAGTGTTTATATTTAAATTCAATTATTATTTTTTAATGAATATTTATAGTAATAATTTGGGCATAAAAGTACTTTTAGGTTTAAATAAATAAAAGTCTCGTAACTAATTTGTGAAGGTACCATCATGATGATGATAGATTCACTGCCAGAATGAAATTTTTGACCATACATGTAACTAGATGATTGAGATTAGAAGTGAATTAAATATTTTCAAAGGTCATCAACATATATAATTATTAATGGTATACAGTCACCTTTCTTAATTTTCCATTAGATAAGCTTTTTTATTTTCAATCATATTGGTGTAATATTTTGACTTTTTTAGATTCATTTTTAGTTTTTGAGAAAATTTTACAAGAAAATTGAAAATTAAATCCTACAATTCTATCTTATATGAGTGAAAATTTATTTTAGTATAGAAATATATTCCTGTAGCTATTTGGTATAAATATAGAGATATTAACAATTAATTCTGCTAAGGTATAAGGCAGAGAATGAAAAGTGGAGAAATACTCCATTAAATTAATATTTGGTATTCTGATATTACAAGGAAAAAAGTTCAATATATACTTTTTACTCATAAAATAATCAGTAACATATCCATGACTTTGCACGGGTATTTGTCGGTGACGTGTATTTTGTTTCAAAATAATTTTTTTTTTAAACCAAATTATTTTGTTTCTAAATGAACATGGTGATGATGCTGGCAGTAACAACCGTAATGTACATATTGTTTATAGAAAATAAGGTATTCTTCAAGGTTTTATTTCAACTTTTGCTTGTTTTATTTTGAATACTAACTAATTTTCTTCATTCCTTCCCATTTCTTAGGGTTTTATTTCACATGGAGGATGATGATGGTGGTAGCAAACTTATAGTATGAGTTGTCGAGGTACATATATATGAAAATAGGGTATTCTTCTACTTCAATATTTTTGTTAGATAGTTCTCATTTTCCCGTTCGTTGCATGTTGCTTTTGTTGATTGTTCTCATTTTTTTGGATTTGTCTTCTCGTTTGTGCAGCTATATGTAGTAAACGAGGAAACAACTGTGACAGCAAATTTTACATAGTTTTAGAAACAATAAAAAGAAGTATAAGAAGTATGAAGTCATTGTGTTTAAGAGGTATATTCTCTTGTAACATTTTAATATAGTCTATGATAAATTATAGTATCTGGTTCTGGTGTATGATAAATTACAGTACTTTATTCTGGTGTATGATGTTGTTTGAGTTTATTATATATTATATATAGATCGTTTGTTTCACTAATATGCCTCACTTCACTGGCGGTTCTTGGACCCGACTAGATTGACACATGCCCAGGCTCTAGAGGGCCCAATTTTTTCTTTCTATTGTTAAATAAAATAAAAAATAATAAGTTAAAAAAATAGTAAAGGAAAAGAAAACTGTATCGAAAAAGGAAAAAAAAAAGGTTCACAAAGAAGAAACGTAACCGCCTCCTCCACATCTCGCCGCCACTATTCTGATTCGTTGTCGACTCTGTAGTCCGTCCCCAAACCAACTTTTGTTCAGAAAACCAATTGTTAATTTCAATTTCACTTTCTTTTCCAATTTTAGAAAATATTTATACTATTTTTTTATGAGAATTGGTTGAATGTTGTTGTAAAAAATTGTTGATGACAAATTGACAATATTACAATGAGATTGTTGATGTAAAAAATTGTAGAAAAAAGTTGAATGGGGAAATTGTTGATGCAGAAAAGTTTGATGACCTTGTTGTAGAAATTGTTGAAGACTCGATGCAGAATTTTTTTGTAGAAATGTGATGTGGTTTGTGGAAGGAGGCAACTCAAACAAGTTCAGATTGAAAAATGGAATGTAATTGTAAAGACGGGTTCATGTGTAATGTGTTCAAAAATCCTGAAGTTTATATAACTTAGAATTTAAATATTAAGGGGTTGTTTTTTTTTTACTATTTGTTTGTGATGTCAAAATTGGTGTGATATTATCATCATGTGTTGTCCAATTTTCAAAGAAAAGTTTGGATGTGTCATGTTTGTAACTCACCATGTGTTGTTTAATAGACTAATAGGATATTTATAAATATTTGATACTATCCCTGTTTTAATTTGACATTGCAAATAAAGATATTAGACTCTTGTAGTCTTGTTGTTTCTAGTTTACAATAGGCTAGTCATTGTTGCAAATAATTAGATTACATGTAGTTTACAATAGGCAACTAACTTCATGTATCACGTCTAATGACTCTTGTAGTCTCATTTGGGTTAATATTTACATGGACTTATTTTTACTATAGTTAAGGTCAATTTTTTAAGAAAAATATTTATAATTTTTTGATTTAGAAAATTGCGATAATTAGTTAAATGTTTTTTTTATAAGTGATTATGTTTGTAGTTGGATTTCATTTATTATGTTATGTTTGGATTTTTGTCAGAGATCAGGAGATTTTTGGTTGAGTCAGAATTAGAACCAGAACTACGGCCGCCTAATGTGGTTAATGAGTTTAACATAAATGAGATTGTGTATGATCCAAGTCATAAGAAACAAATTAATGAGTATGCTCCGGCTATTCAAGATCAAGTGAGAAGGGCATATATATTGAAGGGTCTAATGCAATCAGATTTTCCAAACTTTTCTTGTACTCCATTTAGAAGTGTTAAAAGAGCATTTAGTAAATCATGGTATAAGAATTATACATGGTTAGAATACAGTGAGATCAAGGATGCAACTTATTATTTTTATTGTTCTCTCTTTAAGAAATCCAGGAGGGCCGATCACTTTGATTTTGAAGTTTTCATTAAAAGCGGATATAAAGATTGGAAGCATGCATCACAAGGCATGAAAGATCATGTTGGTAGTCATAATAATTTGCATAACTCATGTGTCAAGCACTACGATGATTATCATAATCAAAGACAGAGTGTGGCAAGTAAGTTTGCTAAAGCAACCAAGGAATCAAAAGAATTATATAAGATTTGTTTGACTTGTTCTGTAGATTGTTCAAGATATCTCATTGCACAAGGCATGGCTTTCCCTGGCCATGATGAATCCTCTATTTCTCTAAATAAGGGAAATTTTAGAGAGATGGTAGATTGGGTAAAATATAAGAATGGACAAGTAAGGGATGCTTTTAACCGTGGTGGAAAAAATTGCACCATGACTTTCGATGACATTCAAAAGGAGCTTGCAATGTGTTGTGCACATGAAGTTACCAAGGTGATTTTGGAAGAGCTTGGTGATAGACAATTCTTTGTGCTTATTGATGAGTTACATGATATGTCAGTCAAAGAGCAAATGGCAGTGATGTTGAGGTTAGTAGTTGTATTTTTCAATTTCCAATTTTCATTACCTATTGTTCTTTATGTCGTCAAGTAAACTTGTTAAATTTTTTTTAGGTTTTTGAACGAAAAGGGGAATGTTATGGAGAGATTTACTGCTCTACATCATGTCAAAGATACCTCATCTGAGTCATTACAGGATGCTCTTTATGGTATTCATGATAAATACATATTATCTATTTCAAGGATATGAGGGCAAGGATATGATGGAGCTTCAAATATGAAAGGTGAATTTAATGGTTTGAAAAGAAAGATTCTAGATAAAAATCCTTATGCTTTCTATGTCCATTGATATGCTCACCGTTTGCAATTGGTTGTTGTGTTTGTTGCTAGTAGTTGTTCATCTATTCATGATTTCTTTGAGTACATCTATTTGATTGTGACCACAACAAATGCATCTTGTAAGAGGAGGGATGATTTGATGGAGGCACAACACCAAGATATTTTAAATAAACTTAAGATTGGTGACATATCCAGAGGAAGAGGCTTGCACCAATCATCTAGTCTCACTAGACCCAGGGATACAAGATGGGGTTCACATCATACTACATTTCTTTGTTTGGATCAAATGAGGTCCTTCGTGTTAAAGGTGCTTAGTATGGTTGATGAATATGGACATGGACCATCTCAAGTAGCAGGTTTGATAGAAAAAATGGAGAGCTTTAAATTTTCTTTTATTTTGAAGTTAATGTTAAAGTTGTTTGGTATCACAAACGAGCTTTCAAATGTCTTGCAAAGAAAAGATCTTAATATTGTGAATGCCATGAAATTAGTTGATATTGTCAAAGATCGGTTGGCCATAATAAGAGAGAGTGGTTGGGATAATTTATTTGTGGATGTTTGTGTTCCTAAATGTATTCTGGTGCCAAATATGGATGACAAAATACCGGTTCAGGGTCGTTCAAGGGTAGAAGGGAGGACTATCACTAATCTTCATCATTACCGTGCAAAGATTTTTTATGTTGCTATTGATAAAATATGTGTGAAGATGGATCATAGATTTAGTGAATGAGGTAACATTATCCTTGATTGCTTCTCATGTATTGACCCCAAGAACTCTTTCTCCAAGTTTGATGTTGGTAAACTTGATTGTCTTGCTGATATTTATGATGCAAACTTTTCTGATGATGACCGTGGAACAATAAGGGATCAACTTAAAACTTATGCTCTTCAAGTGAAAAGAAATACTTAATTTTCCACTTGTGAAGATGTTCAAAGTTTGACTATGAAGATGATTCAAACTGAGAAACATTTGATATTTCCATTGGTTTACAAACTTTTTGAGTTAGCTTTGATATTGTCGGTGTCGACAACATCCGTTGAAAGAACTTTTTCAGCAATGAAGATTATCAAGTCTAAATTGCGCAATAAGATGAATGACGTGTGGTTCAATGACTTGATGGTATGTTACACTGAGCGAGAGATATTCAAGTCACTTGATGATATTGATATTATTTGATCATTCACCGCAAAGAAGTCTCAGAAAGGACATTTGCCTCGTGATTTTATTTAACACGCTATTGTAAGGTTATGTTTCATCTCTTTCGTATATTTTATTTTAAATTATTTATATATTATATACAATGTGAATTTTTGCGAACTTTGAATTTTTTGCCCAAACTTTATTATTTTTCTGGCTCCGCCACTGCCTCACTTAAAATACATTCATTTAAATTGAGGTTGATACTTATAATCTGTAATTTAAGTTATATTTGAAAACTAAATTAAACAAACCATTGTTGTTTTCGAATTGGCATACTTCTTTTCTTTCATCTCACGTTGTTTACATTTATTATGTTATAATGATCAAGCACCTATGATGCATCGCTGAATTCGTTTATAGTTAAATTTCCATAAGAAAGTTTGATCGGATAGTCCACCTCCTCATCCTCATTGATAATTATAAAGAAAAATAGTATAAAATTAAGATAATAAGTAATGATGAGAAGATAAACTATCCGATCAAATTTTCTTATGAAAATTTAACTATAATCGAATTCAACGATGCATTTAAGGAGCCAGATCATTATACCTAAATATATGTAAACAACATGAGATGAATGACGAGACGCATGCAATTCAAAAACAACAATGATTTGATTAAATTGGTTTTCAAGAATAGTTTAATTTTTCAGATTATATACTTCTTCGTCAATTTGAATCCCTGTATTGTGAGGGGTATAGAAAACAAGCCATTTATATAAAATATAATAAACCATGGGCCTTTCACGCGGTTATATGTTTTAACCAGTGCTAAAAGTAATTTTTATTTTTGTCTAAATTTGTTGTTGATGGGTTTCGAACCCAGTATCTAAGAGTATATATCACAATGGTTCGTAAGCATAACCGTTGAGATATGTGGCGCGCATCATGGATTACAACAACGGTTTTCAGACCATCATTGTAAGTACAAAATATACAAAAACACTCTACATAACAATGCATGCGCATGTGTTATTATATATTTTTCCCAACCATTGTTAAATGGGTTTTTCGTAGTAGGGCACCCCCTTTTAAGGTGGACTATGCATGTTACAGAGCCCAAGCCTGGTAATGCTGGCAAGTAAAGTAGGTGCATATAGTGGCTTGGTGAACAAGTCAACCAATTGATTGACACTTGAAATAGGTAGGGGATGAATATACTTGGCAAGGATCTTTTCACGGACCACGTGTAAATCAAGTTTAATGTGTTTGGTCCTTTCATGAAAAGAAGGATTTTGGGTCAGGTAGATAGCAAATTGGTTATCATAATAAACAAATGTAGGAGTAGAAAAATTAACCTGAAAATCTTGAAAAAGATTGTAAAGAAACTATAATTCACATGTAAGGGAGGATAAAGACCTGTATTGAGCCTTTGTAGAAGATCTAGATACAATCTTATGTTTCTTTAATTTCCATGATATCAAAGATGAGCTAAGAAGAACACAATAACATGTAACAAATTTGCGAGTATCAGGGCATCTGGCCCAATCAGAGTCAACAAAGGCAAGGATTTTAAGTTGACTGGATGCAGAGAAAATAATGACTTGAGGGGTAGAGGCTTTGAGGTATCTAATGAGATGTATGGCAACATCATAGTGAGGGGGCAAGGGGAGTGGAAAGGAATGTACTAAGATGTTGGGCAGCAAAACAAATGCCAGGTTTATTATTTTTCAAGTAAATCAATCAACCAATTAGTCTCTTATCAATTGTAGGATCATCTATAGGAGTGCCAGCTGATACATAAAGTTTCAAAGAGGGATCAAATAGGGTGGTGGAAGGTTTTGAAGCCAGGTACCCCGTGTCTTTTAGCAATTCAATGGTATATTGCCTTTGTTTGAAAAAGATTCTTGGGGTATTTCTGTCAATTTCAAAACCTAAGAAATATCTCAAAGGGCCTAAATCTTTGATTTTGAATTTTGCATCCAAAGAATGTTTTATAGAAATAATCTTTTCCATGGAGTTACCAGCTAGGATCAAGTCATCAACATAGGCAAGAAGGATAGTAAAAGTGTGATTTATGGATTTTGTATCGAGAGAATGACCAGACTCAGAATATTTGAATACAAGGGAAATGAGAAAAAAAGGAAAGTTTGGAATACCACTGTCTGCTAGCTTGTTTCAAACCATAGATGTATGGAGCCTGCAAACTGAGATGATGAGGTTGTTGAATAGCCAAGAGGGATGGTCATGTACATTTCTTCCTTAAGATCTCCATGTAAAAAGGCATTGTTGACATCTAGTTGAGCTAGATGCCAACCCTTAATAGCAGCAAGAGAAAGAATGATATGAATGATGGTGATTTTGGCTACATGGGAGTAAGTATCAAAGAAATCAATGCCCTCAAGTTGAGTATACCCCTTAGCAACCAAACTTGCTTTGTATCTATCAATACAACCATCATAATTGTGTTTAATTTTATAGACCCACCTGCAACTAATGAGTACTTTTCCTTGGGGTAGATTTACAATAGACCATGTGTGATTATCTGCAAGAGCTTGTAATTCAGCACTCATGGCTTCTTTCCAACAGTCAATTTTGGAAGCTTGGGCAATGTTTTTGGGTTCTTGTTGAGAGGATAAAGTGAAACAAAAAATTTTGTAAGAGGATGATCAATTGTCATAGGATAGAACAAATGACAGGGGATATTTGGTGTTATGGGTAGGATAAGTAGTTGTTTGTAAGTAGTGATAATATTCTATCTATGAGGGAGGTTTAGAGATTATTATGGAATTTCTAATGGATAAAGGAGTGTTTGGGGAAAAGGGAGAAGGTTGTGTAGGTTTAGAGTCAACAGGATGAGCTAGTTTAAAAAAATATAGGCTGGGAAGGGGTAGAAGTGACAGTCTGAATTAGTTCAGAAGAATGAGATATGATAGGCCCAGAGGAACTGTCATGAGTATAGGGAAGAGGAGTGATGGGTGAGTTGTCTGGTGGGTGAATATTTGCAAAGGGTGTAGAGGTAAGAGTAAGAATAAGAATGTCATCAAGAAGTTGAGTAGGATTAGGAGTGGGTGGGGGAGAAGGGTCAGAAATTTTGAATGGGAAAAATGTCTAATAGAAAATGACATTTATGGAAAGAAAAATATCATGACTGGATAAATCATATAAAATTAATCCTTTAACACCCTCTTTATAGCCAAGAAACATGAATTTTTTGTTTTAGAATCAAATTTTGTTGTATAGGCTTGAGTGGAAGTATCATAACATAAGCAACCAAAAACTTTTAAATGCATATAAGAAGGAGGATGCTTGAAAAGAATGGCATAAGGGTTATTGGATTTCAGAAGAGGGGAAGGTAACTTATTGATGATGTAGATATCATGTTGCACACAATAATTCCTCGTGGACAAAGGAAATTTAGAATAAAAATAAAGAGACCTGGCCACATTGAGAATATGTTGGTATTTTCTTTCCACCACGTCATTCTGCTATGGAGTCTCAGGGCATGATTTTTGGTGAAAAATACCCTTGGAGGAAAGGAAATGTGCTAATATTAAGAACTCAATTCCATTGTCAGATCTGAGACATTTAAGGGTGATTTGAAATTAGTTCTCAATATAAGCGACAAAGTTAATAAGGCTAGTTTTGGTTTGGTCTTTGTTTTTAAGGAAGATCACCCAAGTGTATGTACTAAAGTCATCCACTAATGTTAAGATATACATTTTCCTTAAAAGAGAAATTGTAAAATATGGACCCCATAAATCAACATGTAACAAATCAAATGGAGCATGAGTATGAATATTACTAGTAGGAAAGGGAAGTCTCTTTTGTTTTGGATTATGACATGAATCATAAGGTATCATATTAGGCTTACAAGGAATAAAAGGAAAAAGCCTAGAAACAATCTTTAAACCAATATTAGATATGTGGCCTAACATGGAATGCCATAGTTCATAGGAATTACTATCAACATTGTTACAAAAAGATTTTTGCCTATGGGATTCAAGAGTGTAGAGACCTTTGTGAAGGTTAGTTATACCAATCACTTTCTTGGATATGTTCTGCAGAATATGGCATGTATTATCAAAAAAGGATAAATGGCAATTAAGATCGGCAATAATTTTGGCTATAGAAACTAGATTGACATTGAAAGAGGGAATGTAAATAACATTATAGATTATGAGGGAGGGGTGAGTGCAATGTTGCCAGATATGGAAGCAGTAACATTAGAATCATTAGGAAAAGTAACATGAATAATTTTAATGTGGTGGTGGTGGTGGTGTGTGTGTGTGTGTGTGTGTGTGTGAATAGGCAAGGTGGTATATGATGTGGTTATTGGCGCCCGTATTAAGAATCCAAGGTATTTATTGATTACCAGTGTCAAGATAAGAGTTGGTATATATAGCCGAAGGTGTGCCGGTGATGGAATTTGTTGTAGAGGAAGGTTTTGACTGTTGGAGAAGCTCAAAAATTTCGTCAACTACCTGCATTGGCCTAAAAATATTCCATTTTACTCTATGTAGGGCAGTGGTGGTGCCAGTGGCAATAGGTAATGATAGAAACAAAACCAAGTTGGTGATAAGGAGGAAGCAGAAGAAGAAGAAGAAGAAGAAGAAGAAGAAGAAGAAGAAAAATATAGTGGAGAAGATGATGATGAAACGACTAAAGAGATATGATTAGACTTGTGCTACTTTTTGCTACATCATTGTGAAGTTTTTATTGTTTTGCTTTATTTGCTTGTTGAAAATTTTCGTTTTCTTTTGGTGTAGCCTATTACTAACAATTTCCATGCACAATGGACTCAGGTGCGTTAGTCATTTTGCACACCAAAGTTTTCAATAACTTTTAAATATTTTGTTGTTAAACACATTTTCCCCTTGAATTATGATGTCTTTAGAGATGAAAATTGATCAATAAAAATAGGTATATTAGTTGTAAAAGAAGGCTCGTTAGTCGATCCCAGAATACTCCTAACGCATTTTGCTATAATTTTGGGCTAGGAAATTATTCTTGGGCTAAGCGAGAAATTATTGCAAAATCCATTCTTTGTCTGATGCCTGAGGACAGGAAAATATTTTCTACTGGACGTTGGAATGGAAGGATGATCAAAGCCTATACCTATGAAATTTAAAATCTTTTTGTGATTAAATAATTGTTCAGTTTGAAATTGTTTTAAAAAATTATTTGAAGAGGCTTGTTTTCATATGGTTGAAAAAAGTGGAATCAAAGAAAGATACTTTTTTGAAGAAACAAAAGAAAGATTTACTAAAAAGATTTTTATCGCTTATCTTTAGATTTTTTAAATCCAGAAAAAAATCAATATTTTTTGTAAGCTCGTGTTACAAAAAAAAAAAAGACCCCTGCATTCCATAACTGATGTTGTATCTTTTTATATTACATAGATGAAATGCAAAATATTTATATAGTTTGTGTATCGTCCAATTATTAGGGAAACACTAACCATTGTGAGATACTTAGTTAGATCATAATTCTTAGGAATAATTGACTACATGTTTTAAAATCTTACTTTGGTCAAGTAATTAGTTTATTTTCATGCAATTGTTTGTAGATATTTAAAGGATATTGATCGAACTTGCATTAGAAAGAATATCATGTCATTCAACAAATTCTCTTAAAAAAGTATTGATCCAGTTACTTAACCTCCCATGAAACATACATTTCAAAAAATTTGAACCATCTGAATGAAGATCTTTTAGAACAAACAAAAAGATAAGTTGCGGAACAACTGACATTGCTTAACAAGGAAGAAAGCAGACACTCTATGCAAAGATGAGTATTACGTCTAACGAGCTATATATCTTTCTCAAGCCTATAAATAGAGGTGTCATGTAGTAGAAAAAATTAGGTTCACCTTAAATATCAACATAAGACAATAAGGAGAGGAACATTAAAGGCAAAAGTGTTACTTGAGGGATCACGGTAGACTTTGTTCGATCTCTTTCTTTTAGGATTTAATTGTAAAGCTACGATGAGTATAAGTGTAATCGATTTTCTTTTGTTTGGGTTAGGTGTAGTCATAATTATACTTATGTATTAATTATGATCATGGTGTTTTATATAATTGGTAGACAACTAAGAAATAGTACACAAGGTACAGTAGTACATTTTCACGTGACAAAATATTAAATGTCGTATGGATTCAGCCTTCTAAGGTGAATGTTTCATGTGGTTCTGGGATACATAAGGGCGCCTTTTCGGACACACAATACGACATGCAACCTTGGGATCAATTTGTGGTATCTACGTTATATACCAAGTGAACATGTTTGTGTTAGCCTGCATGCATATTATGAGTGGGTCCCTTATATCCTTGAGTAAGTTGACTCCAATCATGATGGTTTTCGATGGGCCATCTTTCATTGAAATTCAATTAAATTTCTATTTGGTTTTGGCATTTCTACCTTCTACCGTTCCTTTATGCCAATATCCTCTATGACGTGGTTTCTTTGGCCTCCATATACTTCAATCATAACATGCGAAAACAAATGTGAGACACTTCAAAATCAGCTTCATAACAGAGAATTACACGTACCTATAAGGCTTAGTGTTAGAGACATCATTAAATTTGAGTTCATATGAAAGACCAGAACTATTTAAAAATAAAATAGATGAATTAATTTGATGAATGATGTAAAATTTAAAGATCAAAATATATTTTAACCTATTTAAATAAATTCCATTATTTAAATTTGGAAATTTAAAGTGATCTATTTTTTTTTAACAAAAGTGATTTATTTAACATACTTAGATTTATATATAACGATATATTTTTCATAAAAAAAAAGTATATAGAAATTGTTCCGGACTGTCCCAATGACTAGGCATTGCCCAATCCACTCATGTATCCAGGATGGTCCAATAACCCAATGTCAAGGGGATCCACGGGTTTTTTGCCCCTTAGTCGAGGAGGCCTCCTATGGTCAGACTCCCCTGCTCCTTTCAGACTTTTGTCCGACATCTGGGGGAAGTCACCCAAATTCAGCCAAGGATAGCTCCTGCTCGGTTCATCATCTGCCCAGTTGGCACCACATTCGAGCAGGACTCCCCGTCCCAACGACTAGTTTCTAACAGTTACCTATTTTGGGGGGATCCGCGATCTAGGCCTAAAATAGGGACCAATAGCCAAGCATTGGGAGCATTATATAAATTCTCTCACATGAGAGGGTCAGATATCCAATATTCACTCTAACAATACACTTTCTCGTATTTGCTCATTTTTTTGCTCCTTTCTTACTTTGGCATCGAAGTGTCTTGCAGGTACACCTCATCCTCTCCTCAACGACTGAGCATCATTAATAACATCCATGGCCCACACAAGGTTCTAATCACCAGGAACGATCAATGGTGTCGTCTGTGGGAAACTTGTTTCCCCGTCTTTCGTCCCCGGATCATAAAGACTAAAGCACCTCAATAAAATCTCTCTCTATATATGGTTAACTGTGGTGATGTAGTTAATGCCTGGATTGTACAAACATCCCCGTTAAGCAGAGAGAGAACGACAAAATTAATCACCCATTTGGGGAGCCTAGACAAGACGGATTTACCACCTCCCCATCACCTGAACCAATCCTCGAACTAGAGTACACTCCAGCTGATCTTCCTCTTATTCTCATCCCTGAGGGAATCAATCTGACCCTTGTTGTTTTGGTCGAGACAATGAATCAGACCAACCTTCTGATCATGCGTCAAGGCGAAAGAATTAAAGCCTTAGAGGATGCTCGCCATCCAAAGTCTAACTCCTCGTCAAGAAGACCCCGCAGGTATCGCAGTCGTTTGCCCAAACGAAGAAAAATCCGCCAATGCCCAGAGGAGTCTGGGTCAATCAAGAAATGGGTTTGATCGTCTCCTCGACGACATTGATCCCCAGAAGCTAGAAAGACGATGCGGTACTCTAGACAGAGACCCTACCATTCCTCGATAGGCCAAGAAATCGTTCAAGATCGACATCCCTGCGACTACAGAAGGACAACCGCTCTCGTTCTGTCTCATACAACTCTAGTGACGATGACGAACCACGAGGACCTCTCTCCCAAGAGATCATGTCCACTAGGTTGTCGGAAGGTTTGGAGAAGCCTCATCCTCTAGGTTCCTACGATAGAACCACTTATCCGGACAAGCATATAGAGAATATTGACGCCATCCTCGATTATTGAGGCGTTCGGGGATCCATCAAGTGTCGATTGTTTCCAACAACACTCAGAAAGGGATCAACGACCTGGTACAAGAGCATCCCCTATAAGTCCATCACTTCTTGGAGGCAGCTCAGAAGAACATTCTCTTGGAACTTCATCGACTCTCGTCGACACCCCAAAACTGATGCTTCTTGTAAACACCCCAAATTTTCCCTCACTAAGTTCACACCATTGCTTGTGATCTTTTCATATGCATAAGTTCAATCACATCATCTCATATTGCATTTTTGTTTCACTGCATTGGTTCAAAGTCATATGCATCTAGGGTTTGTGATCTGAGCAATCCCTGAGCTATCTGAGCCACTCCAAGAGTCTACAATCATCTCAAGAGGGTCCATGTATTTTCAAGCATCATATTATATCCTCCCAAAATCAAGAAAGTCAGAAAATCACAAGAACTGAGAAAGGCATGGAAGCAGAGCCAGGTTTAACTGCACAGATGACCTAAAATTAGGGTTTTAGTTTCAGAGGCCATAACTCCAAATTTTTTGGTCATTCTTGTTTCTATTGGTCTCTATATGTTATAAGGATCCTACACACCAATTTTCATGAAGAAATTCAATGGGGAAGGCATCTGATCAATAGATGATTTCTTGAGCAAGTCAGTGCAAAATCAGGGTATCTGAGGCCCCCAATCATCCAACCAAAGGGTCTTCTCCATCATTTTGGGTGTATATGATCTTTATTTGATCTTAGCAGAAGTTAGAAGTTCACAAAATTGAAGAATTTCAAGCCATTTGCAAAGTTGCCATTTTGGGAAAGTGACTTGTAATGCAAACTTGCCATTTTGGGAAAGTTTTTCAACCTCCTCTTTTTGATTCAAAAATGCTTCAAATGAAAAATTCTTGGTCATGAAAGTTATAGATTGAATCATTCCCTTTTCAAAAAGTACAAGAACTTGATCTAATTCATCATAGAACTCAAGTTATGGCTTTGCAAAGTTGGGAAAAATCACTAAATTTCACTTATGTACCAAAGAGGGAAACTTGCAAAAACTCATACCAAGGCAATTTGTGACCTCAAAGTGACTTCTAACCATTACACAAACATCATACATGACCTATAATTCAGAATTTCCCAAAGAATTCTCAAGTTTCATGCCTTGATCATCAAGTATTTCAAAAGGGGCCAAAACCTTCACAAATTGCAAAATGCCCCAAATCTTGATATCCACTTGTGCTAGCAACAAAATCTGAATTCCATGGACCTCCCTAAAGCCAGCTGCGCAGGACATGCCCTTGTCCTTGTCCTGCCATGAGCCCATACCTCAAAGGACAACTTTCTTGACTTTTTGCAAATTGAGCCATACCAATCAAACTGCTCCACAACAACTCTCTGACCTATCAAGGATTGATACATGGACCAAAAGCAACTCAACACACACAACAACACAAGCTGAATCCTCCCACAACTCAGCATTCATCAAAACTTCCGCTTTTGCATTTCTCTTCGAAACTCATAGCTCAGCCAACAAAACTCCAAACTTTTTCCACCATTCAACTCCACATTCATCACTGATCATTTCCCACCCTTCATTTTGCCTTTAAACACCCCATATCAAAAATACGATTTTCACCTCCCTTGACCCGAGCTTCAGCAAACTTCACATAGAGGCCATATAAACTCCAACCAAGCATCAAAGCTTCTTCAGGGAGATCATTGGAGGGGTTTTGAAGCAAAGAAGCAGCCAGCCAGTGCCATTTTCGAAAGCTTCAGTTCAGGTAACCTCAAGAACAAATTTTCCAGAAACTTGATTTTAGGTTATAGATTTGTTCCTCATGTTGCACTGATCATGCTGATGCTTTTCTTTTTGAAAATGGTTGAGTTTTAAGGATTTTATGTTGCTCTGAACTTTGCCCGTAAAATGTGTTTTGATTCGATTCTCATGATGCACGAAAAATAAATGAGTTTTGTTGTATGGTTTGTGTTTAATGATGTTCAAGGAATGATTCTGGAGAGTTTGATGAGTTTTTGTGGCGTTTTGAGAGAGATTGAATGAGAGTGCTGCCGGAGAAGATGACCGGAACACTGTTCCAGTCACCTGAAAGTCATTAGGGTTCAGATTAGGGCTTTAATCATAATTAGCGTAGTTTGAATGTCAGCCGTCCAGATGCGCGCGGGATCAATTCCCTCCAATCTGACTTTAAACCTCAGCCCTAGGATTAGCTGACTTTCCCCTTTTTCTCATTTATTTTAATATTTATTTCATTTGTTTCCATTTTATTTGAACGAATTTTTAAAAATAGCAAATGACATCAAAAAATTCTGAAAATTTTTATTTAAACCTTTATTAATTTTCAGAACCCAAAAATATTTTTATTTTTATTTTTTGCATTAAAAATAATTTTTAAATCATTTAAATGTTTATTTTTAATTAGTTAATGGAAATTAATTAATTAAAAATACATTTAGGTATTTAAAAATCCCAAAAAAAATTCAGAGAGTATTTTAAAACATTTAAAAACATTTACAAACTCACAAAGCAAATTTCTTTTTGGTTTTGATCACACTTTGACAATTTCCATTTGAATTAGGGTTCTTTAATTTGAATATTTTTAACCCTAACTTCAAAAATTCATAGCTTTTGATCCAAGTTGAGTTTGAGAATGGTTCTTTTTGCATTGTGTTATGCATTCTTTCAAGCATCTAAAAACATTTTTGTTTCATTTTTATCTTTCATTTTCCATTTGTTTGGCATTTTCCCTTTAGGATCATCCTTAAAACCCTAGAAACTTAGGAAAATCATAAGTCCTTTAGGGTTTAGCTTCTGACCTTCCCCTTTGGGCAGTGAACTTGTATGAGTTTAGGGTACTTTTGATTCCATTTTCAATTTTTTATCTCATGTTTTGCTTCTGATTTTGAATTTTGCTTCTCATGTTGTACATAAACCCTAATCTTTGCCTTCATTTGCATTCATTCTTCATATGCTTGCATACATGAACTTGCCATGACATTTTGTGCATCCACATGACATATAAGACATCTTAGGACATATTAGAATCATGTTTGATCATTGCATCATCCATTTGCCATGCTTTTGCTTTCATTTGATGTCATATGCATTCATGGACTTTCATATGCTTCATTTGCATTTTCATTGTTTGTATGATCATCCACATCTCTTGACATGCTTTCATACCATCTCATAACATGATTTGCATCATGAATGTGCTTCTGATTTTGGCTTTCATCTTTGCATTTCATTTCATTTTCAGTTCATTTCATTTCCTTTTGCTAACTTTTCAGGTGGTAAGTGTTTGAGAAGTGAATTTGCCTTCACTTCTCATAATCTCTTCTCATCTCTTTTATGCATTCCTTGATGCATTTTACTTTTGTATTAGAGTGAGCTTGCTCATTCATGTTCCCTCCTCACCTTCTTTCTTCAAGCAACTTATCTTCTTAAGTGAAGTAAGTTGTCTTGCTTCTTTCTGCTTCTCCTTCCTTCATCCTGTTTCTTCCTTGGTGGCTTTTCTCTTGAAGATCTTCTTGCAAGCCTCATAAACCCTAGGAACAACCAAGCATGATAACAATTAGGGTTTGATTATTCCCCCCATTAGTCTTACCTTTGTGTCATCTTTGTGTATTCTCTTCTCATCTCTTAATCAAGGACTAAACCTTAAAGGTTTTAAGGCTTTGTGATTAAGCTTATGCCTGCATCCTTCTATTAGGATGGAGTGTATAACTTTAATCCTAAGTGTTAAGCCCTTAATGTGTTTAAATCCTTTAATCAATTCATTTAATAATCACTAAGACATCAAGCTTGTAACTTGGGCCTTGCATTAGGGTTCTAATTCTTCCTTAATTGGTAAAGAAGGACTAACCCTAGTGTTAATGGACAAGTCCCCCTCAAGTTGTCTTACAAACCATAAAATCCACTTCTTAATCTCATCATTAACTTAAAATCCATTTAATAAAGGTTTTGTTCTTGTCATGAGATTAATCCCTAATCATGGATTAAGTTGAGGTATCTTCCTCAGCTTAAATGTTCTCATCTATTATCCTTCTATTAGGATGGTGTAATGGGTCCATTAAATCCTTGATTATGGCTTAAACTCATTACTTAACACTAAAAAAAAACTCCAAAAACATCTAAATAAATGCAAGTAGGTTAATGATCTTAATCCTACATCATGGTGATTAAGTGTGAGGTGTTTACTTCACACTTAAGGTATTCTCATTACCCCTAATCAGAGGGAGGATGTGATGAGTTTACTAACCCTTGGTTTAGGCTTAAGCTCATTAACTTATGACAAACTCCAAAAAGGAAATAAAAGATTGAAAACACAAAAACAAACAATAATCTCCTCCTCCGGGATTCTTTTCTCACCTCATTCACTCACAGACGAGAACTCGCTTCTTCCGTCTAATGCAAGACAGTTTGCACCTGAGCCAGACAGGTCATACACTTAAGCATAGACAAGTAAGCAGTTCACAAGTCAATTTATCTTTCAGTCTCTTTGAGTCGAACTACGGTGTCCTGACTTCCTCATTGCACGAGAGGATACGTAGGCATAACTTAACAGTTATCGAACAAAAGTCTCTGTACATTCCCCCATCTTCCAGCATTATTCTTTGAGCCTCATAGTCTTGAGCTTCACACTCTTTCCTTGCACTGACACTTCTTTTATTCACTTCATACTTTCTTCCAGCACTGACACTTGCATTCTTTTCCAGCTTCTATACACAGAATAACACTGACACTACCCCTTTAAACACAAACTTTCAAGCGTGGATCCCGTCGATTACGGCGGACAATCTGGGTGCTAATACCTTCCCAGGTTGTAACCAACCCCCTTTCTCAGTTTCTCTGGTTCGCGACCGTCTTGTCCATCTTTTCTTAGGTTTATGCAGCATTACCTTTCCTTCAGGATAAAAATGCCTAGCTGGCGACTCTTTTCAGTTCACCCTTGTGTTCTCTCCTCTCTCTCGTCGACCGTTCGCGTCTGTACCCCTCTTGACCAGGTGTCATTTGGTGGGAGCGACAGCTTGGCGACTCTGCTGGGAACCCTTATATTGCAACCAGGGCTTCTGGTTCTTTTTGTGGGTTCCTCCTAGCGCTTGTTTGATTTGTGTTTACTGGGGTGTTATGTGCTATTTGTGTTTATTTATTTTATTTATTTATTGCTTTATGTACAGCTTTATTTATGGCTTTCTTTTACAGTCTTATACATATTTCATACTGTCATTATCACTGTGTTGGATCTGGTTTTCTGTTTTGATAGGTGGGGTTCCATTGAGAGTTTAAGGTCTTATACCTGGGACCTGAGTGACACCTAGGCTAGAGTGGTTCATGTTCTTTCCCATTCCATTTCGGTCTGGTGCGGGAATATGAAACACGATTCAGATGTGGGTTTCTTCTTGAGAACTTTGTGCTACATATTTCCTGTAGTGCTAGGGCTATCTGGGAAGCCTGCTAAGTCTGGATGACCTTTATTATGACCTTCAGAAACTGAGGTGAATTAGAGGAGGATTTTTTATGGTTATTGTAAACATTGTACCTCCGAGTTAGAAGGGTTTACATTTCTCATAACTGATCCAAGTCTGAGGATCCTTGTTCTAGAACATTACCAGTGAGTGGGTTGGGCTATTTACAGGTTTGCAGGAACCCTTGGCCACATCATACCCTGTTACTGTTTTGTTTAAGAGTACTCCACTTTGGACAGTTCTTGTGATTAACCCTGGACATGTGACTCTTTATTCGAGTCCCCCACCCTGGTTACTGGATTTCTAAGCCTCCATCTGGACTTTTGAACATACATGAGCCTTATATCAGGACAGATAATCAGATCCAGCTTGATCACAAACCCTTGCATATCATTTGCATATATCATCATTGCATCATTTAACATTTGTTTATTTGCTTTTCAGGGTATCCACCTCATTGTATCTTGGTTTGGGTTTTGACCCCTTCTTCTGCATAGACCTCTGCTTCAGCTGTCTTCATCAGTTATCTGCTTCAGTTACTTCCATCCTCACCAGCATCAGTCTGTCAGTGATTCACTTCTAGTATCAGTTTGTGATATTCATCAGCATTTGTCTACAGCTTCTCCAAGCAGCACTCATGACTACTCCCAGGAAGAGCAACATATCCTACCACTTTTTTGAGTCTGTGTTGACTAGTATCAGGCAGGTCCAGTCACTTATCACACCTGACCATATCCTATTGTTTAGAGAGCACTATAGAGGTATCTTGGACATGGTTATGGACCTTGACCCTTCTCAGAGGAGCATGATCCACACATGCTTGCAGTTTTATGACCCTCCACTGAGATGCTTCACCTTTCCAGACTTTCAGTTAGGACCTCTGCTGGAAGAATTTTCTTTGTTGATTGGAGTACCTATCAGAGGTGGAATCCCTTTCAACCCAGAGATGACTACTCCCAGAAATAAAGAGGTAGCAAGGGCACTGTACTTGGAGCCTGCCCTTATTGAGCAAAGTATGACAACAAAAGCTGGGATTCCTGGTTTGCATTTGGACTTCTTGATTTCACAGGCCATCCTGAAGGCTTCATTGGGAAAGTGGAGGGCAGTCTGTGCACTGTTAGCCCTCAGCATATATGGGGTTATACTGTTTGCAGATGAGCCTAAATTTGTCAGCAAGAATGACATCCATCTGTTTCTTCTGAAGAACCCAGTACCCACATTGCTAGGAGATTTCTATTATTCCATCCATCAGAGGAATGAGAAACAAAGGGGGAAGTTGGTAAGATGTTGTGCTCCTTTGTTTTACACCTGGCTGCTCAGTCACCTGCCTAAATCAGATGCTTTCTTGAACCCTCACCAGCAGAAGAATTGGGCCAAGAGGTTTATTGCCTTGACTTCAGATGATATCAGACGGTGCACCCAGAGCACCAAAGGCAAGGACATTATCACCAGCTGTGGACAATACCCAAATGTGCCTCTGATAGGAGTAAAGGGTTGCATCAATTACAATCCTTTACTGTTTAAGAGACAATTGGGATATGCCTTAGTTCACCCTCCCAGAGGACAGGATTTAGTTGAGACCCTATATTGTGAAGTGCAACCTAATTCAGCTGTTGTCAGACAAGCATCCTGGGCTTGGGACAACATCCAGACAAAAGGGGTAGCTATTCTTGGAAGATGTAACAATGTTGCTTCAGCTCAGTACTCAGACTGGTCCCGTACCAGAGCTCAAATTACCATAATGCCTTTCACCTTGGAAGACATACTTGGACCATCCACAGTACAGCCTGCAGCAACAGTTAGCCTGGAGGAATTTGAAAAGTTGAAGGAAAGGAATGAGCAGTTATCTCAGGCCTTAAAGAAGACCCTTTGGGAAAGGAGTGATGGTCGTCTGGACATTGAGAGATTGTAGAAACTCAGGGTTGAGCACCTTGCCAAAATTGAAAAGACAGAGGACTACATAAGGAAAGCAAGGGCTGGGGAACAGATATTGAAGAATGCCTGTAAAGAGGCCAAGATTCAGAAAGCTAGGGCTGAGCACTATCTGCAAGAAAGTCAGGCTAGATGGGTCAGGATCACTGAAGCCCGTACACAAGAAGACCATAAGACTCAAGCCAAGATTGAACAGCTAGAGGCCAATGAGAAGAAGCAGCATGAAGCTTTGTTGGCAGCTCAGAAGGAGATTTCAGAATTGAAGCTCAGATCAGGATTGAAGAGATCAAAGGATCAGGACAGACATAAGAAACTGACTACTGCCATTACTACTAGGAACCTCCTCATTAGGACCATTACAGAGCACCCAGCTGGTCCAGTGACTGAGGCACTCCTGAAGGAGGTCAGAGAAGATGAGTTTGGACTGGATGTCTGATTCTTTGCTTATTGTTTGTTTCCATTTGATTTACTTTTCCTTTTGTTGTATTTTGACCCTCCATGGGCATGTATTGTAAAACAAACTATGTATTGTTCATCATTTGTAATATATTTTAGTTTTTTTTTTTCATTTGGGTTTTCTCTCAACAACATCAAGTATCTTCCTCAAGGTCTGGAAAGGTCAAAACCAAGAACCAAACCGGATACTTTGGAAAACAAATAAGCATACTGCATGGCATACTAACTTTGTTTTTGTTTTGTAGGTTTTTGTTATTATTGTTTCTAACTTTGTTGTGATCTTAGGAAACATTGCTCGTCGCCGAGTGTTCCCGTGTCAACCGCACGCACCGGTACCTGACTCGTAACAACCTTCCCGGCATTCAAATGGAACAAGTACAACAGGATCTGACTGAGGTCAGAAATCAGATGGCCAATGAGAGAGTAGAGATGAGAAATCAGATGTCTCAATTTATGGCAGTGATGACTGGCTTTGCCCAGAGTCAAGAAAGGTTAAGAGAGCTGGTGGAAAGATAAACTCCTGAAGAGCCTCATCTGGGAACAGGGGGAACTAGCAACAATGAACGGGGCCAGCCTCGTATTGACCCACCAGAGTATGGACCCCATCTGAATCCAAAAGTTAACATCCCAAGGAATGGTCAAGGTAATACTGCTGGGGGCAGAATCCTGCAGGAGGATCCCCAGACAGGTCATACACTTGAGCATAGACAAGTAAGCAGTTCACAAGTCAATTTATCTTTCAGTCTCTTTGAGTCGAACTACGGTGTCCTGACTTCCTCGTTGCACGAGAGGATACGTAGGCATAACTTAACAGTTATCGAACAAAAGTCTTTGTACATTCCCCCCTCTTCCAGCATTATTATTTGAGCCTCATAGTCTTGAGCTTCACACTCTTTCCTTGCACTGACACTTGCATTCTTTTCCAGCTTCTATACACAGAATAGCACTGACACTACCCCTTTAAACACAAACTTTCAAGCGTGGATCCCGTCGAGTACGGAGGACAATCTGGGTGCTAATACCTTCTCAGGTTGTAACCAACCCCCTTTCTCAGTTTCTCTGGTTCGTGACCGTCTTGTCCATCTTTTCTTAGGTTTATGCAACATTACCTTTCCTTCGGGATAAAAATGCCTAGCTGGCGACTCTTTTCAGTTCACCCTTGTGTTCTCTCCTCTCTCTCGCCGACCGTTCGCGTCTGTACCCCTCTTGACCATGTGTCATTTGGTGGGAGCGACATTTCTCTAGAGGCAATAATCCATGGCAAGGATGAATCCTTGCGAGCATATATTGAAAGGTTCAACAAAGAAGTCGTTCAAGT
This sequence comes from Lathyrus aphaca, assembly GCA_963966055.1. Classification (NCBI taxonomy): domain Eukaryota; kingdom Viridiplantae; phylum Streptophyta; class Magnoliopsida; order Fabales; family Fabaceae; genus Lathyrus; species Lathyrus aphaca. The sequence goes on from OZ014525.1 coordinate 20,124,675, forward strand.
CTCAACCACTAACGACATGAAGAAGTACATCCTAGAGTGCGGGCTACGACCCAATAGAGACTTCGCCAAGGTCGTTCGCATAGAAACACCGGCCACGCTTCACGTTTTCCTCCTCAAAGCCCAGGCGTACATACAATACGAGAAAAAAGAAGCAGCTAACATTGCTCGCGACACCAGGTATCGGGAGGAGGCCAAACCCTCAAAGAATGAAGACTCCTCGACATCACGTCGAGTAGGTGACAAACGAAAGGATGATCGCCCCCGCGAACCACATGAGCACAAGGGACCATCAGGAAAATTCCATAAGTACGCTCCCTCCACAATATTGAGGGAAAAGATTTTCTCTGAATGTGCCAACTCAGAGTTCCACCAGGCTGGCATCCGGTTCCCAAAGCAACTACCTACCAAATCCAACACGGACAAAACAAAATATTACAGGTTCCATAAGTCTCACTGGCACAACGGACGACTGAATACATCTGAAGGATGCAATCGAGATCCTTATCATAGATGGACACCTGAAGCAATTTACGAAGGGAAAGGAGGCTCCCCGATAGGAAGTACAAGAGTCTAGGAAGGTAGAAGAAGCGGCTCTCCCATCCGCATATGCTAGCCTTCCAGTCGCTATAAGTATAACCCGACCAGAGGACTTCTACATCCCTGAGCCATTCGTCGGCCTTGCCTACTTAGCAGCATACAGTCCCTGGGATTTCTTTTCGTCAGCAATGATAATTTTGGGAGGAGGCTACAACAAAGTTACTATGGGCTCAGTAAAACGCAGGTTCGACCAGCTCATCAGCAAAGGTTCTAACCAGAACTCCACCCTCGATTCTCCTCGGGGAGGGTCCATTTCCATCTCCTTATACAAAAAAGATCTCCTCGGTGGGGCGCCCAACATTAGCATTCCCCTTCTCATTAGGGCATAAATGGCTAACTTCGACGTTCGAAAAATCCTCGTCGACCAAGAAATTTTTGTGGACATCATGTATTCATAGTTGTTCGTTACCCTATAGCTCAATGAGACACACTTGACCCCCTACGTGGGATCCGACCTATAAGGGTTCAATGAGTCAGTGTCCAAACCTTGGGGATACGGGGACCTGATCGTGGCATTTGGGGCAGGAGAGACTGCGAGGGCAGTCAAAGTTCACTTCCTCGTTATAGATTGATCGTCCTTGTACCAGTGTATTCTAGGAAGCTTGGCGCTGGCAGAACTCATAGTTGTACCCTCCATGGTACACTTGAAGATGAAGTATTATACTTCCTCGGGACAGGTGGCTACTTTACATGGGGATATTGAGGCAGCTCAACGATGCGTTTAAGCTTCATCCAAAGAACTCAATGCCATCGTCACCAAACCAAAGACAGCGGCCAAGCCCGCTCTACCCAGCAGCTCTAAGGAGTCAAAACCAATTCCTCGAGTCGATTCGATCGATTTAGACAGTAGGTTCACCAAGGAGGAAAAAGAAGTACAATTGGCCGCAAGTGGTTTCTCATCAACACTGATAAGAGAAGACACTGACGGAATAAAAACTCGTATACTTCACGAGCAAAGCCTTACAAGGCCCATAATTAAGGTACCAGTAGATCGAGAAGATCTCCCTCACCCTCGTAAATGCTGCTCGACGACTACGACATTATTTCTTAGCAAACATGGTGGTCGTGAGAATCGACCAACCCATTAAACAACTCTTGGCGCGACTAGATATGGCCGGCAGGATGCTGAAATGGTCATTAGAGTTGTCCGAGTTCGATATATAGTATGAAGGCAGGAAGGATTTAAAAGCCCAGGCACTAGCCGATTTTATCATCGAGATGACCCCTTAGGAGGTTCCCACAGAGAGCAGCCGCAGTTGGCTCATCTACGTCGATGAAGCTTCTGGATCCTCCGAAAGTGGGGCAAGAATCATCCTCGAAAGCAAGGAAGGCCTCGTAGTTGAAGTATTTTTAGTTCTATCTTTCCCAACATCAAATAACCAAGCTGAGTACAAAGCCTTTTTAGCAGGGTTACACCTCGCAAGAGACTTGGGAGCACAAGAAATTACAATTTTCACCGATTCACATCTGGTCGCTTCCCAGATAAAAGGGGAGTATCAAGCAAAGAACGACAATCTAATTGAGTACCTGGCTCTACTTCAGCAAATGCTCGCACGGTTCGAAGTCTGGGACGTCCAACACATTCCACATGAACGAAACTCACGAGCAGACGTACTATCCAAATTAGCGAGCACACGCAAGAAGGGCGGTAACAGATCTGTAATTCAGGAAATCCTTTCTAGTCCAACCATCGAAAGGGCAGAAACTATCCTTGAAGTCAACATGGTGGGGGACACCAGCTGTTGGATGACCCCTGTTTTCAAGTTCCTGACCACCGGGGAACTACCTGACGACAAGAAGGAGGCCAGTGCCGCCAAACGCCACTCCTCGTCCTACGTCCATGTAGACGACAAGATGTATCGCAGAGGATTTTCAATTCCGCTCTTGAGATGCATTGAAGAGGAAAAATTCCTTGACATATTGCACGAGATACATGAAAGGATTAATTCCCAACACCTAGGCGGAAGATTGTTGGCCCACAAAGCCTTGCGAGCCGGTTATAATTGGCCAACCATGCAGAACGACACAAAGAAACATGCGAAGAGGTGCAAAAAATGTCAACGTCACGCAGACATGCACATTGCACCCCCAGACACTCTGAAAACCATGTCGTCGCCATGGTCGTTTGCGCAATGGGGCATGGACATCCTCGGCCCCTTCATGCAAGGCTCCTTCCAAAACAAATATCTGATCGTAGCGATCGATTACTTCACCAAATGGATAGAGGCCGAGGCTCTGGCCAGAATCACCATGTTCAACATCCTCCGATTTTATAAGAGGAACATACTGGCAAGATTCGGCGTGCCACAATCCCTTATAACGGACAACGACACCCAGTTCACAAATAGAAACTTCCAGGATTTCGTTGCCAAGACTGGCACCAAGCAGCATTTCACATCTGTCAAGCACCCTCAGACGAACAGGAAAGATGAAGCGGCTAACAAAGTCATTCTACGGGGTCTCAGGCGAAGGTTAGGCGAAGCAAAGAACATGTGGGTCGAGGAAATCCACACCGTATTGTGGGCTTAGTGAACCACCCCGCATTCTACAACCGGGGAGACTCCGTTCCGAATGACTTATGGAATTGAAGTTGTCATTCCTGTAGAAAACAGAGAACTTTCTAGACGAACAGAAGCACCTTTAGAAGAGGAACTCAACAACGATGCCTTAAGAGAGGAGCTCGACTTGGTAGAAGAGGTCCGTTCGGGGGCATCTCTACGCGAGGAATCCCTGAAGCAAAAGATAACGTTGCGATACAACCACAAGATCGTCAAAAGAGAATTCCAGGTGGGAAGCCTCGTCTTGTGCAGAAATCAAATGGATTCGCGTGAAGGAAAGCTCGCAACCAATTAGGAAGGCCCGTATAGCATCAAATCAAAAACTGGCACAAGAGTGTATTACCTAGAAGAATTAAGTGGGGAACCTTTTGTTCGACCATGGAACGCTGAAAAACTCAAACAATATTATAGCTAAAACGCGGGATAGCTGTCGGCCAAGACACTCCACATGGGGGACAAGCCCGAACACAGGGACGTATCGTGGTATAAGTACGCCCTCATTAAAAACGTGTGCAACCACTTATCTGATTTTATGGGTGGTTGAGTTGCCCAACGGGGACACCTCAAACGAGCTCTGTCGTTGTCATACCAGCGTGACAGACCCCTAGCTCGCGATGGGAAAGGTCTAAGCCTTAGGGAAACGGGACATAATCATGTCCCCTAACTCCCTTAAGTGAGCACTAACCTCACACCTCAGCCAGTTCCATACATTGACAAGCTTAATGTTTTTTATCGACCACCAACAAGATTTTAACACTAAGCAAATCAAAGCATACACAAGTAAAGCGCGAACTAACATAACAACAAAATATTATAAAATAGGGCCAGAAGGCCGACATTATCCTTACATAATAAAAATGGGGACAAAGTCCCAAACATCACTTAACAAAAGATATGGCACGCAGGTCAGATCATCAATCTTCGTCGTCAGGAGGCATCACTTGCTCGTCCTCCACGCGGTGCAAGGGCCCGGTACCTTCAAACACCAGATCCACCCTGGGATTGGTGACCTTAAGCTGCTCCACCGCATTATAGAAGCCAAAAGCATCCATATTCATGTTGTCCTAAGCCAAAATCTGAATGCGAGCAATCAACTTCGCGTTGGTCGTCATTGCTGCCTCCTCCTCGGTTTCATCCTCCCCAGCTGCCACTTTACCTTTTGTGGCGTCCTCCTTCAACTTCCGTTTTCGGTTTCAAGCTCCGCGATCGAGTTCCTCAGCTCGGTGACCTCCTTCATAAGCTCGAGCTTACTCTTGTGGTGGCCATTGGCCTGGAGTAAGTCGTTCTCTAACTTATGATTTCCGGCCTCCACTTTCTTGATCTTGTCCTTGGCCGTTTGAAGATCTTTGTGGGGGACAAGATAAACATCATTTAAGGAAAGAGCAACCTCCAAGATATGGAACATGCCCGCGGCATCCTTGCAAAGTGTAACCTCAGGTCATCGGAATTTGCGGAGAGAACAATAGCAGCATCGAGATCATGCACCCGGACCGAAGATCCTTTATCAAAAAGAGCCCTTTGGGTGACACAAGGAGGCAAGTCGAAAGGCCCTGAGGTCGCAACTTTAGCCTTGGGAGGATGAGAAGGATCCTCAGTCCTCTGTCTCTTCCCCAGCGGATATCCATCCACGGGAGTAACCCGGAGGTTGAATTTCCCGACGCCACGAATTTATCCAGGGTGCCTTGGTCCTTAACAACCTTGACTCGATTCTTGCCCAAACCCTTTTTGACATTTCCTTTGTTGTACTTCACCAAACGTCCCCTCATTTCGGCCATTTGCGCTGCAAAAACAACGTAGATTAGATTAGATAACGAACATTTTTGTAAAGAAATAACAGTTCAAAGCCAATTCACCTAGGAGTTGCATGGCAGCCTCTTTAGTCGGACAACTGAGCAAGGACTTAACATCGATTAACCTAGCTACAATTGTCGGCGTCCCATCCAGACGTAGGAGGGGCTTCCCGTCACTGTCGACCAACTCCAAGGGGCGGAAGTTGGCGACGTAGTTAAACAAAATATTATAGGCCGCAGTATTGTCGACGCTTAAATCCTCGCGTTTGGTTATATAGTGGTCGCTAGAGTGTTGGAAGTGGACGTTCACCCACTCCAAAAAGAAATAGGACACCATCTTCTCCTTGTTGCCGATCATCTCCCGATCATACAACGAATCCTTAGAATTTTGCGAGCATGTTTGGATTATATAGAAACGATACTTAAAGTCTCGTATGGAGTCCTGGTAAGCCTTGAACAGTCTGCTGGCCTGCTTCAACGACACCCAGCCATCCTGGGAATTCCTCTGCAGATGGAAGACCCTGAAAGACAAACTGATAGTTTCCCCTATCTCCAAGTAACTGCACACCAGTTCGAATGATCTGATAAAGGCAAGACTATTCGGGTGTAGTTGAGCGGGCGCCAGCTCGAGATGCGTAAAGACCGCCTGCTGAAAGTCTGTAAAGGGCAGACGATACCCAGCCTCGCAAAATGCGAACTCATACATTGGGAACCGAAGAGCTGGGAATCGAGAGCATATCCTCTGCGTCGGCTTCGGTGGCAGAGCTCGCCAGTTAATACCTTCTCTTTTCTTCTTCCTTTCGATCCTCGACCATGCATCTGAAGAATCGATAGAGAATTGAGAGGTTGTCTCTAGCGGTTCGTCCATGATCCACGAGCGGTCTCGGACAGGGACGTCTGTGTTATCTGTAACAGGTGATTCCTCGGTCTCACGAGCGTTCTTCTGACTGCATTCATCTGAAAAGCAGAGGAAACAAAGTGAATTCGACGAACTCAAATCCACCCTTCCACCACAGATCAATTTAAAGAGCTTCGTACAACCCGAGGACATGCCACGGGTTATCCCCTTTAATCTAGAAAAGCGGGCGAGGGCTATATCGCCAGACTAAGTTTATCCTCGTCTACCTTAAACCTAGTGTTACCGGGGACACACCCTCCACAACCTATGCTCGGCTCACTAACATCAAACTACCATCTTTTAAATCCTATCTAGATCTAACCCTAACAAGTTGGCAGAACCTGGAAATCTATGAATGTTCATAGACCTACGAAGAAAATTCATACATTCAGGATGAATGTTCATCAGGATTTCCAGAAGCTCATCAAAATGTCCAGAAAACTGTGAACACACCACTAACTCCATAAAAATACATGAACATTCATCACTTCAAACCCAGAAAAGCATGAGTGGGGAAGACAAATATTTACTTGGATCCATGATTCTTATTGGAGAGACGACGGTGATGGTAGTACTTCAGGCAAGGAAAAGTTACAGACGAATTTCACGGTGAGAGCAAGCGATCGCAAAAGTGGGAAAATGAATGTTTTCTCCCTCTTTTATAATGTCTTAGAATTCACATGGAGAAGCGCAAAGGCCATTGCAATTATTGCTTAGGGCTAGCCCTCGGGTGTCATAAATGCATGACAACACTTTATTTCACGTGTCCTAAGAATTGCAAACGTTTTGTATTCTCAGGAAGAATCTTCCAATCTCTCTAAATCCTTAATGCGAGCAAATGCCCGACAGAAAAAGGGAGAAAATTTGAGTCTATTAAGAACGTGTCAGCTACTAACTCGGCATCTTAAGTCATTATCCCCCACTGGCACAACTACTTGGGGGCTCTTGTTCTGGACTGGCCTGGCATGTGCCCAGCGCTAAGTTGAGGCCCAATCCAGCAGACAGTGGGGGACAAGCCCACTAAGAGATCCACGAGGATATGACTGTTATGAAAATAGAACCGTTAGCATATAGCCGTTGGGGACTTCCATCTTACGTGCCTAAACGCTTCCTACGCGGCCAACTACCCAACAAATTCGTTAAGGTAGTTGGACTTAGTCAAAGGCACGCGCCCGTAACATGCGGACAAATGCCCCTATAAAACTTTCCATCTTTGGAGAGTCATGTACACGCTTTTTCTATCCCCTTCTTACTTACGCTTTAGTTGATCCTAATCTGACTTAAGCGTTGGAGTACCTTGCAGGTACCCTACCACCTCTCCTATCAACTGAACACAGTCCCTGCTGAAGGCCATCGAGAAAGCTTATGCTCATACTCTCTTGATTGGTCCCTCGTCTAGAATCCCATCTCCTTTCTGTTAGGTGAGAATATGGACACAAATAGGCCATAAGGGGGGTTTCATAGACCAATCACCAAAAACACAATTTCAAAAACAATTTAGGTCCCATAAAATGAAATCAAAGATTTTAAAATGCACAAAAAAAAAAAACACAACACAAGGAAAGCTTGGAAGAATCTCAATGAATTAATCCAACTAAAGTATTACAAGATATCACTAAATACTTGATTCTTTCTAATGCAAATAAATTACAAGATAACTAAAGTCGCTTTAAACAAAGCGTTTAAAAAACTTTACGTAGAAATTCATTCAAGACATATTTGAATTTACGATGATCTAATGGGTTTGATGCATTGTAGACCTAAGCTTACAATATTTTATGCTTTTGTTGTGTGTTCTTACTATTTTCAGGGCCTAATGAGTATTCAAGATGAAAAGGGATCGAAAACAAGCAAAACATGGATAAAAGTCAAAAGTCATATTTTCCTAATACATATTCCAGGGGCTTCTATGGCCATTCATAATAGCTAATACACATTATAGTAGTAGTAGTAACCTAGGGCGCCTAACTTTGACACCTTCAGTACTAAGACCAGAGGCCTACTACGACCATTTGTAGCAGAAAGGCGAGGGAACTCTCACTTCTTTCCTTTTTTAGATTTATTCTCATGATTATAGCTCTTAGCCATGATATGATTTGATCTAATTCTGATGTAATGAGCATTGAACAAGAGATTTTATCCCAGTATTAGGTTTTTCCTATAAAACTCATAGTTTGTTATGAGTTTAGGATCCTAGTATTTATTCTGCAAAGTTTCTACTTAATTTCTATTTTCCTATATACTCAAGTCTCCTTTGGAGAAATTTGGATCATAACTATCAATTCAGGATTTTATATTTGTTTTCATATTAAATTACTTGTATATTTCAATTGCATATTATGAATTCATCTATGATTATTGAATTGATTGTGTCTGTCGTCGCTATTAATAAGTAATCCATTAGGGACTAGGGGTTATGGGGATCATCTTATAAACTTTTGTATGATCCCTCACATGTCAATTACGAGAGTATTTGTGTAAATTTATTTTATTTCCTGAGTTCATGCATTCCAACTCTTGTACGAAATTAAAGTATTCTCAGGTATCAACTATAGTCTGAAAGGATGTGTATCGATACTGGAGCACAAGTTTTGAAACAGACAAGTCCAATACAACGAAAGTGCTCGGACGAATTTGAGAAAGTTTTATATTAGAACAAAAGTAACAAATCTTTGACGAACAATTTGACCGTGCAAAAGCAAACAAATTTTTCATCATCGATAAGACAATGTGCTGGCAAAAACAGGTATTGCCCATATTTATTTATTTTCTATAAATCATGTCGAAACTCTCGTAATAGAAGTGACTCAGATTGTACAAATGTGTTAAAGGGATAAACCTAGGTCATCTTTGCCTCAATTGGAATTTATGTTATTTTGCAAATAAGTTGTTGATATTTTAGTGCTTTTTCATTTAATTTGTTTTCACCAAAAATCATATTATTGATTCCTCTAGAAATACATCGATATGATAGAATTCGGTACTTAAACCATTGGTATCTATAGTTCGATAATTTTTTACTACTTTGCACAATTGTGCATTTGCAACATGTCATTCCTCTTAAACTTGGAGCCTCGTTCATTCTTCAGTGTAGCAGTATGTTTGCGCTTTCTCTTCTAGGAGTAACATTTGTTTGGTCAAAGTTTGGGACCCCCACGGTAATAATGTGGACATCACCTAAATGGTAATGTCCCGTCTACCCGTCATTTTGTAAAAAATTTGTAGGATTTCTTATGATCTATAAAATTGTCCAATGGTGTTGGCTATGTTTGAGGACATTGTCCTGCCGACTAAACAACTAGTCAAAAAAGTTGGTTCCCTTGGCATAGTTGTGAGCTTCTCTTATCACCGTTATGACTGGATCGTCTCACGGTCATTTGTTTCTAAATATTTTCTAATCGTTTACCAACATTCTCAAGGAGATTCCTTAAGAAACTTTTGACGTCCTATTTAGAGAGAAAATCTCATTTTGGTGGATGCTCAGAGTTTGTCATCAAGTTAGAAGTAAAAACGTTGGGAAATGATTTTTATTGAAAGTGTCAAATGATTTACTAAGATATTTTCTTCCAAGTGTTATTGACGGTAACGATATTATTGACAAACTATGATACACCAATTCTTCATAATACACCTGACGGTAGGAGTGTATCTATAAACACTCTAATGTTCAAGTAAGTTATAATTGTAATTGCGAGGATGTATGTTTTAGAATATTATATACCTGTCTAAGAGCAATTCATTAGACTATATTTAAGGTTTTGGGTTTAGAGAGAACCTTCTTTGATGCAATTGTCTCACAAAAGATAACCATTAGTATCATTCTATTTTTACGACGATGAATAGGAATAAAAAAAAATGTTGGATTGCCACTTCATGAAAAAGACATTTGACTCTTATAAATAAATGGTTTTGGTAGGCATAACTAAATAATCTATAATTGAAAGATTTTAACTTCATAATTTTGAACACCATTTTCATCAAGGCTTTATGAATTATTCATCTACTCTTCCACATTTGTTATCTTGAAGTAACATGAAATTGTATAAAGATGTTGATTTTGAAAACCAACACGTTCCTTATTTATGTTGATTTTACTTATATATCATGATATCTGAATCGCCATAAATATTTCACCGTTACATTAAAAATCTTATGCTGGGATAGTTATAGAATTTCATAAATATTTTACTATTCTGAATCACTTAACCAGTCACATACTCAACCACAGTGTTACCACTATTTTAGCCATTCTCCCAATTACTCATTCTTCATTTCACACAGAAAGTCTCCTCAAAACATAAACATCATATTTAAGCACGATCCATTGCCACCCTAAGTGTAAACACACCAAAAAAAAATATTTATTAAAGATTAAAACACATGTTAATTTGCCACCGATAATTCCTTAAATTGTATTCCAATAATAGATCCTCCCTTATCACTTGAATAGATAGTGCGATCCTATACCACATAAAATATTTGTGGGAAATTAATTTGTTGCCTAATAAAAAACACTTGAGTGGCACGTATTAGCATATAGTAGGATTTGTGACAATTACCTCTCCATCAACATTCATCATAACTTTGTGGCTTACTATTTGAGATTAACCTAATTAAATCATAGTGCCATACAGATGTACTGCCATAATTTAGCCTCCACTTCCTCCCAAAAAAGTCAATATCTTGTACTACTATTGTGACAAAACGGGTTTTGCCTAGATTTTATTTTTGAACTCCGCATTTTCTAATCCGTTTAGTTTTTTCTTTAAGATTTACTGCACAAATATTAATATATATTTTTATATTTTAAAACTTAAAATATATAATACTTACTGATCCGTCTTATCTCACATTTTTCCTAGAATTTTAGATTCACACATTTAACTACGGTCATTCGGCCTCACTCCGATTTTTCGAATTTTTACCGAATACAAACCAAATAAACAAATTAAAAGATAGGTTGTTATGATAGAAATACCGTAGTTCCTTCCTTTTTAGTGGTTTATTCAAACCACTAACAATCTTTCATCTAATAACACAACAAGACTCCTTTGAATTTGAATCCAACAACTCTCATGCGCGCGTCAACAACGCGCCCACACGCATTATATTATTTTTGCCTCCATCTTTGACTCTCTCTCATCTCTTTTTTTCAACCAACCATACTCAATCTTCCCATTATCATTTCTATTTCTATTCCTCCCTCTATATATTTATACACATTTTTTTCCTTCCCTTCTCATTTTCATCTTCAACTTCATCATTTTCACATCATTCAATCTTTCATAATCCAAAACTCAATTCTACTACACAATTATTCTTTTATCTTTCTTTGATTCCAATCAATGGAGATTCAAGAGAATCACCATCAGAATAATCATCACGAAACATGGTCAGAAACAGAAAGCATCGGAAGCCGAAGCACTCGAAGCAATAGAGTCGGCTTCAGTGGATCGCTCAGCGGACCACTAAGTGGTCCGCTAGTCTCCAACAAGAAGAGAAGCAGCAAGAAGAGCGCGAGGTTCAGCGATGACGTCGAGGATTTCGTCGAGATCACACTCGACGTCCGCGACGACACCGTTTCGGTTCAGAACATCCGCGGCGGTGACTCCGAGACGGCGTTGCTCGCTAGCCGTTTGGAGAAACGGCCGTCGACGCTTTCGGTTAAACTTAAACAGGTTTCTCAGGAGCTGAAACGCATGACGTCGTCGAAGAAGTTCGATAGGGTTGATAGAGCGAAATCTGGTGCCGCGCGTGCACTGAAAGGACTTAAGTTCATGACCAAAACTGTTGGAAGTGATAGAGGCTGGTCTCAGGTGGAAAAGCGATTCGATGAATTGGAAGTTGATGGTAAACTTCCCAAAACGCGCTTTAGCCAGTGCATAGGTATGTTACACTAACTAGTAATTAATCACTTAATTACTTAATCACTTATTAATTAATTAATTAATCTTATCTTCCATTTTTATAATCTACTATAGGAATGAACGAGTCAAAGGATTTTGCTGGTGAACTGTTTGATGCATTGTCTCGTCGGCGGGGGATAACATCAGCTTCAATAACAAAAGATGAACTGCGGGAATTTTGGGAACAGATTACGGATCAGAGTTTTGATTCAAGATTGCAAACTTTCTTTGATATGTAAGAAAAGAAAATCTCATTTAATTATTGTTAATTTCTGTTTAATGAAAAATAGTTTTTGCTTATGACATGTTTTAGTTGATTAAGAAATGATTTAATGCGGAATTAGTTGTCACTATCAGAAATAGAAAACTTAATGGCGCACTCGGTGGGGTTAGCATGTGAACATGTGAAAATAGAGTGGTTTTTTATTATTTGAGTGTGGAAAAACCACTTGCATTATGATGATGGTGACGGGTACGTACTAGAAGAAAGTGGTGATATTTTGTTTTGTGGGTTTGTGGAGATGAAATCAAAGGCTATATAGTCTATACATTTTAACAAATTAAATACTTACTTTTAATGTTAATATATAGATTCTTCAACCTTGTAAATATTTAGTATATAGCTAGTTTGTGAGATTTTTTTTCCATGTTGAAGGATTTGGTTGCCCTTTTAAGGAAAAGAACGAGTCAAGGAGTTGTTAAATAATTGAATCAAAATTAGCAGCTATATGAGAAAGTAGAAAATAATAATATATACGCGTATATCTTGGTCAAAAAAATCGAAAAGCCAAATGTCAATGTTATTGAATTTTTTATTGGGTCTACACCCACTCCTTATCTTAATTTTTTTTTTTAATTATGCCAGGGTGGACAAGAATGATGATGGACGAATTTCCGAAGGCGAAGTTAGAGAGGTCAGTATTTATTTATATTAGAGGCATTTATTTATTTTTTATATTTTAAAATAATATTAAATATTGAATACATGTATCTATTAATAAAAAAAATATACGCATTAATTACAATACTCAGTTTTCTTAATGTTTATGAAAATTGTCCAATGTGCTTATGAAAAATGACAGAAAGCAATATTCAGATGTGATGTATTCCGACAATATTATTATTTTTAATTAAAAAGGGCAATTCTTCCAATCTGTGGGAATAAATTTTATTTTTATTTTTTTTTATCAAATTATCTATAATATAAATACAGTAATTTGTAACTGATAACTCATTTGGCAAGAAACTTGTGGAGTTATATATGAACATTGTTTTATGATGTGTTTTTACAGATTATTACCTTAAGTGCTTCTGCAAATCAGCTGTCAAAATTACAAGAACGCGCAGAAGAATATGCTGCTCTAATCATGGAGGAGTTAGATCCAGATAACCTTGGTTATATTGAGGTTTGTATGAAGTTTATTTATTAGGAATCAATGTATTATTTGTTTTTCACACATGATTCTTATATTTTTGTGTGGCATAACACATATGCAGTTACACAATTTGGAAATGCTTCTTCTGCAAGCTCCAGCTCAATCAACTCACATGCACACAGATAGTAGAGTTTTGAGTCAAATGTTAAGCCAAAAGCTAGTTCCTACCAAAGAGCACAACCCTATAAAACGTGGTTTTCGATCATTGAACTACTTCATTGAAGACAATTGGAAAAGAATTTGGATTGTAGCACTTTGGATGGCAATCTGTGCTACACTTTTCACATGGAAATTCATCCAATACAAGAATCGTGAGGTGTTTCATGTCATGGGCTATTGTGTCACAACAGCAAAAGGTGCTGCTGAAACTCTCAAGTTCAACATGGCTTTGATTTTGTTACCTGTATGTAGAAACACCATCACTTGGCTTAGGACCAAAACCAAATTAGGAGTTGCTGTTCCCTTTGATGATAACATCAACTTTCACAAGGTGGTAGCTTTTGGCATTGCTATTGGTGTTGGGTTACATGCTATTTCGCATTTAACATGTGATTTCCCAAGGCTATTACATGCAACAGATGCAGAATATGTACCCATGAAGCCATTTTTTGGGGATGTTAGGCCCAACAATTATTGGTGGTTTGTAAAAGGTATTGAGGGTTGGACTGGTATAGTCATGGTAGTGCTTATGGCTATAGCTTTTACTTTGGCCCAACCTTGGTTCAGAAGAAACAAACTTAAGCTCCCTAAAGCTTTGAAAAAGCTCACTGGTTTTAATGCATTTTGGTATTCTCACCACCTCTTTGTCATTGTCTATGCTCTTCTTATTCTACATGGATACAAGTTATATCTCTCCCATAAATGGTACAAGAAAACGGTACGCATTGCACAATCCCTTTTTTGTATACACATACTTAATTACACTTTTGATCCTTTTGATTTGAGTTACATACTATTATTGGCTAAATTTGGTTCCACAAAATTTCATTGTCACAGACTTGGATGTATCTTGCCATTCCTATGATTATATATGCATGCGAGCGACTACTCCGAGCTTTTAGGTCTGGCAACAAAAGTGTCAAGATTTTAAAGGTTGCAGTGTACCCTGGAAACGTGTTGGCGTTGCATGTGTCTAAACCACAAGGATTTAAATACCATAGTGGACAATATATTTTTGTTAATTGCTCAGATGTATCTCCATTTCAATGGCATCCTTTCTCTATTACATCAGCCCCTGGAGATGATTATGTTAGTGTTCACATTAGGACTTTGGGTGACTGGACTTCACAATTGAAGGCTGTTTTTGCCAAGGTATATTTACATTTTTTTCAAGAGCAAACATTTTTTCTTAACTAGGAGAAATTCATTGCTAATGTTGTACTAGTGTTGTTCGTTAATAATGTAAATGCTGATTACTTTATCTACATGATTTGATGCAGGCATGCCAGCCAGCAAGTGGTGACCAAAGTGGTCTTCTAAGAGCTGATATGTTACAAGGCAACAACATACCAAGGTTAGATATCTTTGACATTGTCTTATTCATGTTAATTAAAAAAAAAAATGCTAGTTAGAAAGTCATTTATTGACGTGTGAGTATTGGTGTCGTATCTGGTGTTTGGGTTGTGTCTGTGCTTATATTGATTCTAATTGAAATGAAATGAAATTGCAGGATGCCAAAGCTGTTGATTGATGGTCCATATGGAGCACCGGCACAAGACTACAAAGACTACGAAGTAATCCTTCTAGTAGGTTTAGGAATCGGTGCAACCCCATTGATAAGCATATTAAAAGACGTTCTAAACAACATGAAACAACAAAAAGACATAGAACAAGGAGTAGTCGAAAGTGGTGTTAAAAACAACAAGAGAAAACCATTTGCCACAAACAGAGCCTATTTCTATTGGGTCACTCGGGAACAAGGTTCCTTTGAATGGTTTAAAGGTGTGATGGATGAAATTGCAGATTATGATAAAGATGGATTAATTGAACTTCATAATTATTGTACAAGTGTGTATGAAGAAGGAGATGCAAGATCAGCTTTAATCACAATGCTTCAGTCTCTTCACCATGCCAAAAGTGGTGTTGATATTGTTTCAGGAACAAGAGTTAAAACACATTTCGCAAGACCAAATTGGCGTACCGTGTTTAAACATACGGCTCTCAAACATCCTGGCAAAAGAGTTGGTAAGTATCAATGTTGCATTTTTGCTCTTTATTCAATTCTTAACTTTTTTACTACTCAACCGATCGTCAACACAGAGTTTGAACCCCAACTCTTTCTAGTGGATATGACCACTTCGGCTACTAATGAACATTTTATAATTATTTCAGGTGTTTTTTACTGTGGGGCTGCTGGATTGGTTGGACAACTCAAGAGTCTGTCACTTGATTTTTCAAGGAAAACCACCACTAAATTTGAGTTTCATAAAGAAAATTTTTAGATTCTTTGTCATTTTTTTCTTCAATTATAACCTAAGTAGTGAAGGAACATAATTTATATGTAGTTTGCTGCATTTTTTTAGTCTTGTAGAGGTACATAAGCAGCTAGCTAGAATTCGATTCATAAGTTATATATAATATAAGTGTGTAAATTCGTTGCATTCACTTAGTTGTAAAGTGAATTCATGGTGTTAGATATAATAGAATCAAAGAAATCATCAAATTATGATGTAACACATAATAATTTCTTTGATTTATTCAAATCCAAATATTTTACTTATAAAAAGTTTTAACTGCTCATTGCTACCAACAATAAAGTTGGATTTGTGTTATGCAATTACATCATCAGTTTCGTCAAGAATATATACTTTTGGAAGATTCATATAATTTTGGAAACCTTTATTGATAAAATATAAGCATTTTTTGATATAATTCTCGCCCCACCTTTTGTGTTTGTTATATTTAGTTTACATGACATAGTGATAAAGTGATAAAGGATATTGGATCCTCATAAACTTTGAACATTCGGCCCACATAAAATATCTCAGGTCATCAAGTAGGGAGTTTTACTCTATATTCCAATAATTATCCTCTCCCCTATGATTTACACCAGTTAACTATAATACTCTTGTATAAGTAGTATAAGTTTGAAAAAAAATAAAATTATTTCTCATTTTGTTTTTGTTTTGTCTGGTGTGTTGTAAGTTGAAAGAAATAGAAGAAAGCGGTTTGGTCCACCCAATTTTCGGAAGTCGTACTCCTAAGTTGTCATTCCAATCATTTTTTAATGTTTTTTTTTAATGTTGTTCATCGAAGAACTTAGACTCAAGTTATCCGGTCTATTGCAAACTAACGATTGAAAATCTTATACTAAAGATAATTCAGTAGTCAATTTTCCTTTATCATAGCCTTTAGTATAAGACTTTTCGACGGTCAATTTTCTTTATCAGATCTCTTTAGTATAAGATTTTCGGAAATATTAATTTTTAGTCACCATAAGTCTTGAGTTAGAGTCATCTAGTGTTACTTTTTATTGAAATTTTGTCTAAAATGACTATTTTTATTTATTAGTAGTACGTAATTGAGGACGCGACGACAAGTTTATTCTGCGTGGAGGCTTATGATGGATGGGAAGCTTTACATGCTCAATAGGAGATGGATGCACAATGAGTGTGTAACAGCCCGGACCCCTCACAAGGCAATCTGGCATGCCACCTCACGATCTTCTTTATCCCCCTCTCTAGTAGAGTTTTTGTCTTCTGTGGGAATCAAACCATTTATTTTGGGGTTCAAGTACATTTTCAATCCATTCCCACTACCAATTGAGTTCACAACTCAATTGGTAATGAGAATGGATTGAACATGTACTTGAACCTCAGGGTAAAGGGTTCGATTCCCATAGAAGGCAAAAAACTCTACTAGAGAGGGGTAAAGAAGACCGTGAGGTGGCTATGTCGGGATTGCCTTGTGAGGGGTATAGGTTGTTACAAAAAATTTGGTCTCATACGTTTTTAAAATGATCCACGTTGGTCCAAACCGTCAAATAGATGCTAACGGTGTTAAAAATGAATTCCCAATTCCAAAAGCTAGGTCACGAATTCCCTCTTCTTCAAATTGAAACGAAAATCCTCCCTAAATTAAATTGAAGAACACTAACAAATGGAAGAGTAAGTAATGCAGTGATGGAAAGTGATAATTTCAAAAGCATTAAATATATTATATCAAAAGTGATTATTTTATAATCTGTTTCAAGAAACTGATTTTAGGAAGAGTAAGTAATGCAGGGATGGAAAGTAAGTTATATGCAAAGATTTCTATTCAGAATCATTAAGTTTATTATGTGTTAAGGTAAAAGTTGTACATAACCAGTTGCTATAGCTATTCCTAGTATTATAATTTTGTCCCGGTTGCAAAAATTTATATTCAGAATCATTAAGTTCATTAAGTTTATTATAATTTCAATTCAGAATCATTAATTAAAATATTAAAATGACTATATAGATGTATTTAATTTACATATTAATAAAGAAAAACAAACCTTGAGAATATCAGGTGTAACTAAATTTGGTCCTCTTAATGAAAATGAGGCAACTACGGGTGCAGAAGTATCTTCTATTTCATGCGACTTAAATATAGTTGCAATTGGAGTTCTGCAAAATAATTAGTAGAAAGTATTTAAGTTCAGTTACTATATAGATATTTTAAATGAATGTAAGTACATGTAAATAAAAATTGAAGTTCATATACCAAGCATAATTAATGTATTTGTGAATGCTAAATGCATCTTTTTATTATAGGTAACATGCAGGTAATGGGAAAGTATCAGCAGCATCTCTATGATTTCCACCTTGTGTCAAGATACCAATTGCACCAACTCTTAATGCCTCTGCTCTTCCTCCGTTTCCTTCGCACAAGACAATTCTCCCCTTCACCAACTTGGAATCAAGGGTGGAAGAATCACAAAAGCTCTTATAGTTGCAAAAACAGTTGAATCATTTATTTGAGAACACATAGAAGTTTATCTTCACAGACATTAACCATGCTAGAGAGAGGACACATAGAAGTTTCATGATACAAGGTAATATCAGTTGATCTTTGTCACCTAAAAATATAAACTTCAATTGATATAAAAATAAAAGAAGTAAAGTTTCATATCATTGATTGATGAGCTTGTAACTGTAAATTGCTCCAAAAGATCCAGCTGTGCACGAGAAGAAGATAAAGATCCTAACAATAAAAATCCTCTAAGAAAACTCAGACATTTCACCTATTAAACCATAAACGCAGAAATTTATACTAGTATAAATAAGATCAGGTTTATTATGTTACCTGCTACACACACCAGATGTATGAAAGTAATATACAAGCACAACACGTGAATAACAAACTGAGAAGAAGCCAAATTTGGGAGTTGTTGGTTTTCTAAGTGAGACGAGCGGCCCAGAAGTGAGACGAGCGTCTCAGGTTTGTGACGACCATCATAAAACCCAGACGGGCGTCTCAATTCCCAGACCCTGTAACATTAACCTTGCAACGCTCGTGATGACCGTTGCATCCCCACTATCTCATTTTCCCCAACGGTCATGTTCCATCCACCTCCTATAAAAAGCCACTTCCTACATCCACTTTCACACAACTTTTCAAAGCATCTTTTTCGTAGCATTTTTCTCAACTACACCACTCACCCACTCTCTATTTCTATTTCTATAAAGTTTGCAGCATCACTTACGTTCTATACCAGTCCAATCTTCACAAAATTTATGTTCTCTTTGCTTTCCATTTCATCTTTTATTTTTCAAACCATCTAAAATGGCAGAGCAAACACCCACTAACCTCATTTCTAGAGAAGGTGCCTCCGGAGTTCTCCAAAGGGTGCGTTTTACCGAGTTCCATGAGAGAACTATCAACATCACTAGTTACGTTGACGAGGACTGCCTGACTCGTTTGGGGCTCCTCGACAGTGTCAAATATATGATCGAGAAGACTAATCTCACGACACTTTGCAAAAGCAACAGACCCACCTATGCTACGATTACCTTAGAATTTCTGAGTTCCTATGAGTACCACACGCCCAACGATGCAACAAAATTCCTAGTGGGGAATATTACGGTCCGCCTCTTCGGAAGAGAGTATTCTGTAACCCAGGAGCAGTTTAGTGAATGGTTCGGATTTCCGCAAGGAGATGGTGTACACTTAACCATTCCAAGAGATGAAAACTGGCAGATTAACACTTTTAATCTGTGGGAAGAGTTAACAGGAGAAAGGCAGCAGACGTGGGATGCGTTGTATGCAACTCATATCCATAACCCCGCCATCCGCTATTTTCAGAGGGTCGTATCCAACATAGTCTTCGGAAGGTTCAACAACCACAAAGTAAATCATAGGGAGTTGTTCTTAATTTATTGCGCCTTTTTCGACACTCATGCGAACCCCGTGGCCTTAATCTTTCATAATGTAACACCCCAAATTTTCCCTCTTCTTTTTAAGTATCATCATCATACCATAATCATCATAAGCATATCATATCCTTGGCATCTTTGCATGGAAAGATGAGGCATAACATTCTCATGACCTAGCATTAGGCATATGATCATTTGTGGAGGGATTTGAGGCATTACAAGCTATAGCAAGAGGCCCAGTGGACTTTTCCAAGTCCTATGAGGAGTCTACAGATCATTCACAAGTTCAAGATCAGTCACAAAAGCCCAGGAGGTTGAGAGATCATCAGGGAATTCAGGCTAGGGCAAGCTCCTACACAATGATCCCAAATTAGGGTTTCACTTTCAAGCATGAAAACTTTGCGACTTTGGCCATTTCATCTGGGAAAAGTCTTTCATATGATGAGAGGATCCTAGGGATGAAATTTGGTGAGAAAACTCCTTGTGGAAGTCAGGTATTTCATTAGTTGCTTGTAAGAGAAGAAATTGGTCAACTGTGCATTCTAGAAGTCAACTGTGAGAATTCAAAGGGTCCAACCCTATTTTTCAAGTCAAGGGATGTTCTTATAACCTTAGAAGAGGTTTGGCAAAGTAAAAGATCAAGAATCAAAAGGTTTTGAGGAGTTTTCCATTTTTGGCATGTGGTTGGTCATGGAATTTGCCATTTTTAGCAACTTTTTGCCCTAATTTTCAAAGACACATAACATGGTGAAAAAAGCTTCAAATGAGTTTCCATTAAACATGAAAGTTGAAGATTAGGTTCTCCCATTTTTAAAAAGTATAATTAAATTTTCATAGCCCTCATGGATTGTGAGATAGGCCCTTCGAAAATGGCTTAATTTTTAGGGCATGCCTTGAATTTCAAGCTTCATCCAAATGCAAAAACTCATGTACATCATTTCCAAGTTATTTTATGGACAAAGTGAGGTCATAGTATCATAAAGTATGGCATGAAACACATTTGGCCCAAGAGAAAGTTCAAAATTCGTGCATGAGGTACAAGATATTTCCCTAAGTGCAAAAAGGCAAAAACACTCACAAAGCATGATCAGCTTGTATCCAAGGGCCAAGATTGATTCAAGGGTGATCAAGGGATGGAATTAGAGCAGCATGTGTACAAGGAGAGAGGTTTTCACGAGTAATTCACATCATCACACTTTTCATGCAATTTTGCAAATGCACCTCAATCACACTCTTCATGCCACTTTTACTCCAAAAACCCTAGTCAGGTGAAAATACAAAGCATATAAAAGAAAAGCATGCCCTAAATTCGTGTGGGGGCTCTCTCATTTCTCAGATTCACATTCTCTTGCTCACTTTCATTTCTCTTCGAATTTCTCTCCTCAAGCACCCTATTCACAATCTCTTCACATATTCTGCTTCCTTGAACCCTAAGGATCACATTGCTCACACTCATTCAAGCTGAGAGTGAAGAATCATAGAGGTGCCATTCAAGAGAAAGAGCTTTCGGATTCCAAGATCCAGCTTCCCCCAAGCTCCATCTTGCATTTATTTTGCAAGAGGAGGTCAAAAGGCGCAGATCTGCAGCTGAAGGGATCTTATCTTGGTGTTTTGAAGGAGTTGCAAGTTCAGGTATGCTCTGAAATTCGTAGATCTAGATGTGAAATTAAATGTATGCATTGTGATCTACTAGTTGTGCTGATGATTCTGTGCTAATTAGTTTGAAAAATGGATGAGTATTAAGTGTTTTATAATGATTTGAAATTTGATGATCAGAGTTGTTTGTCTTTGATCTAGTTTAATCTTTGATCCATTGTGAATTTAATTGGCATATTTGGATTCAGCATAGTTTAATGATTTGATCTGGAGGTTTTGAATTATTTTTGTGATGTTTTGTTCTTATGGATGAGTTTTCTGGTGCCGAAGCTAGGGCTCCGGTCACCGGATTCTGGACTGAGTTGGAGGAAAGAAGATGAAGCAAAGCCCTTGGATCCTTGATCTGGACGGTTGGCAGTGTGACAACACATTAAAATCCACCATCTCCTTCACGTGATTTTATGTTTCAAATTTTAATCTGAATAATGCATTGTGTGGTGCACCTCACTGAAGCTACCATGTTCTCATACCCTGTCCAATGAATGTGCATACTAGGTTTAAATGATTGACTGAATCTCATGCGTTTATTTGATCCAATGGTTTGTCATTTTCCCTGATTTTTTTGAATTTCCATTATATTTGTTGTGAACCTGCGCAAACCTATTGGGCTTGTCTTGCTTTTCGCACCCCCTGTCTTTGTAAGCCCATCCAGAATGAACTGATCCCATTGTTATTTGTACCTCAGCTTCATTATTTCTTATTTTTTATTTTATTTTATTTTCAGTTTGAATTTTAATTTTTAAAAATAAAAATAGATCTTCAAAAATTATTAAAAAATTCACGAATGATCCTTTGAGTTTTCTCTAATTTTTGGTATTTTTATTTATTATTTATTCTTAATTTCCACGCTGGAATTAATTGTTTCTTTTAATTAATTGTTTTTATTTCATTTTGAAGCATGTTGTCTTGTACATTTTCTATCTTGATCATTATTTTGAATTTTGAACTGATTCTTTTTGCTCTTGATTCATGATGAGATGTAGTTTGTTGATGATTTTTGTTATGATTTTTAGAAGTTTTCTTAATTGGTTTTGGTCTCTAAACTTGTGCATGAAGCCTTTTAACCCTAATCCATGTTTGAACCTTTATTTGAATGGCTAAGATTCTGATTTTGATCCTCTCTTTTTGGCATGTTTATATTGTGTGATTGAAGATTATTTGTTCAAGTTTGTGGAATTTTTGGATGTATACTTGAATTGATTTGAATTTTTGTTCCTTACTTGTTCCCTTTTGCTTCTTTTGGTCATATGTTCAATCTTTAAGGTAGAAGGGCACTTGTGCCAACTTCTTTAAGTTGTTTAGAGCTTTCTTAGGATGTTGATACCTCCCTGGTCTTGAGTTGATGCTTGTGCCTTGAGAAAGTTTGTGTTTGTTTGCTTTTGAAGTTCATTCACTCTTATGCATGCTCACTTCACTTCCTTTGCTTCTTTACTTCTCATGATGTAAATACTTGACTTTGTGTGCTTCTTATCTTCATCTCACATGACCCTTAGGCATTTTCCTAACATGTTAGGGTTCTGGTTTTGAACTTTGTGATGTTGCTTTGTCTAGTTTGCTTTGTATTATCTCATGTTTACTTTGTTTTGTCATGGTGATTCATAATGCTTCGTGTTGAGTTGTGTAGTTCTCTTCTCATTCCTATGCTTGGGATTTGCATTTGGTACTTGTGATTAAGACTTCACTTCTGGTTGTGTGACTTTGGGTTGATATTATGTTCATCTTGTGTTGCATTTATTCTTATGTCACTAACAATTTCAGGGGCTTTGTTAAGTGAGAGGTGTGGTTGTGATTCCCACATCTCCAAGTCTTATCTCTTCTCTTTTCCTTATTGATATTATTTTACTTGTGATTTTTGGGGCTTAGGCCTTACTTCCTCCTTCTTCTATTCTTCTTTCTTCTCTTTCTCTTCTTCTTTCTTTCTTCTTTAGGATAGTAAACCACACTATCTTAGGTTTTTCTATGCATGATAACAATCAGGATTCATTAGTCCCCCATTAGACTTTTACCTTTGAGATCCTTTTGTTTCTCTTCTCTTCTCATCTCAAAACCATAAAAAGACACTTAATAAGGATTGAAGTGATATCTTGAGCAATAGCCTTATCCATGAAACACTTGTAGTCTTCCCATCTTGGGATAGTACAAGCTTGTTTTGTGATGCACAAGTCTGATCAGGATATCATCTTCACCAAGAAAATCATAAAAAGCATTTCTTCATCAAAAAATACAAAAACACTTAATAAATTCAATGAGTTAGTGTGCCTAATCCCTAATCTCTGGATTCAATTTTTGGGGATCTTCTCCTTACTTGAGTGTGCTTGTTCTATTATTTCATCTTGGAATGTAGTGGCAAGTGCACATTCCATGGAAAAGAGCTTGAGTTCACTTCCTTGTGACACACTCAGTAAAAGGCTTCTGAAAAACACAAACAAACAATAAGCGTCTTTCCTTCGGGAATTCTTTTCTTATCTCATTCGCTTCGTCCGCGAACTTGCTCCTACTTGTCATTTTGCAAGACAGTTACGCACTCGTCGTCCGAGCCTGCAACACCTGAGCATTAACATGGGCAGTTCAAGCCTTAAAACACAAGCAATCTTTTCCACCCCTAGTTAGGGGAACTACGACGACTCCGATCCTCATTGTCCAGATGAGGTACGTAGGCAGCGGGGTAGGGCCCGTTCGAGCACAATCTTTATTTTCCCTACTTTTTTTTCTTTTCATTTCTTTTTCAGTTCCCTTTTATTTTATTTTATCCAGTTCAGTTCATTTTCTTCGCAACAGCTTTCATTCCTTCACCCTTTGAAACAGTTTATTTGCAAGCGTGGATCCCGTCGGGTACGACAGACGATCTGGGGTGCTAATACCTTCCCAGGTCGTAACCGACTCCCGAACTCAGTCTCTTTGGTTCGCAGGACCCGTGTCCTTCCTTTTCTTTTCTTCTGGTTTGTGCAACATTACCATTCCCGTTCCTTCTGGATAAAAATGTCTGGCTGGCGACTCTAACCTCTTTCCGCGCCACTTTCACGTTTGTACCAGGATGGAAATCCGGGGAGCGACACATAACATTGAGTACATCTGCAATAGAGGGAAAACACCCTTTTGTTTTGGCGGCATGATTACTGACATCGCACTTAAGCTCGGTCTAGAGGAAAACCTGAACCAGCTGTTTGCATCATCCGCCCTGTACCTTGATATGGAGTATTGCAGAGCCAGCCACCTAATCAGGTAAAGGAAGGATGGTTGGCACAACCTAGTTGTCAAGAACAAGGTCATCTGAAGCATCATCTTACCCTGTCACACCAGGATAAATGTGAAGGTTCGAGCCAATTGGAGCTATGACCTCAACGCTCCCTCACTAGGTGTGGCTGCACAGGAAGAGCAACAAGTTATCGGGATCAATAAGGTACAGCAGGCTATGGATGAAGTTGAAGTTGTTGATACGAGAGTCGCTGATTTTTCCAGCACCAGCACCTCCACTAGATGTCGGCGAAGGAATCAACAACCCGCATCTATGGACGATATTATGGCGACCATCATTCAGAGCCAAGATATGCAGCAGAAGCAGTACGAGGAGATGACAGAGAGAATGGGAGGATGGATCTCGCTTAGACAGAGCAGGGAAGACTCATTGCTGCTAACACTAAAGCCTTGGGTGGCGTGACACACGAAGTTCATGATATGCATGATTTCATCTATCATGTAGGTGTACCTGACCATATATCGATATATGGACAGAGACAGAGCCAGAGGATGAGGCCAAAGACAACCACTACCGCATGAGTAGTTTAGTTTATTTTTAGTTTTTAGCTTTTATTGTTTTTATTGTTTTCTTTAGAAGTGTACATATATCTCGCAACATTGAGGACAATGTCTGGGATAATGTGGGAGAAAGTATTAGATTTCCCTTTTCATTGTACGAAACATTATTAAATTAATCTAAGTATTTAGTTTTTAAATTCTCTCCAGTATTTTAGCATAACCAAAAAAAATTATTCCTTTAGAATACTTTCATTTAACACACCCTTCAAGTATATAGGTTAATAGGTTTTGTTAGAAACTGAGAAAAGACTTAACAAAACTTATACAGTCTTGACACCTTGGACCCTTAGAAGCGATATCAATTTGGATACCTATTATACCGAAATCTTAAGCTTTAGTTCTAAATTAGCCCCGAATAGTTTATATTAGCATTCGGTACCGCATGAAGTACAAGCTACGTGGAAAGCTGATGCAAATAAGTGATTTACCACAAGATTTCCAAAAAGAAGAAAAAGAAAGAAGAAAAAACCCTTAAGAATATACAAGTCATTGGTAAAACAATCAATGTGATATCATGAATACATGCATGTGTATGGAACATGCTTGGCTTGAGATAGTAGAAGTTGAATGTGTTTGATGCATGTGTATGTGAACTGATTCATAACAAGAACACTCATACCTTCAACATTTATCTTGACATACAAAGCAACATGGTGATGATGTTGACTTCATGGAGGAAATTATCTTAGCTCAATGGATGATATGGTGACTTTTTGTGATCAATGGAAAGAGGAAACATCAAAGAACATGTTTGATGTTAGATACAAGATGATATAAGGCCTTTAGATCCTTCAAAAATGTCATGGAACATGATCACACGTAGCTGCATATGGGGCCTGATGATGTGGACGTGTCTTAGACAAGAGGCCTATGAGGATGCTCAGTTTTGGAACCATATTTTGCCTCTCCATAACTTCCAAACTATTGATCTAATGAAAAATCTCTAAACATGAAAGTTGTAGAGAAGACAAAAATGAACAACTTTGATATTTAGAACAAATTCATTTGAAGCCTTCTTGATGGAGAAAATTTGGTTGATATTTGGCTCACCACCTACTTGATGAAATGTCTGGCATCTGGCACGCCCATGCCTTGGCTTCTAGGGAAAGTTGCCCAGGTTTAGTCAAACTTTGATTGATCATGTCTCACTCAATTTTGATCAATTGTAGATGTTCTTGCTCTGGATTTGAAGTTCAAGATGTGCTCTTTTAATTGACTCAACTTAGGCCTGAATTTTGAAGTTGTTATCTTGAAGAAAGAGGGCTTGCAAGTGAGGTGCAAAATGGCTTAAAACTTGCCATAAATAGAAATCATAAGTTTCTATTTTAGGCAGTTTTGTGATTTCTTGATTTTTTTCATGAATCTCTTGACTTTTCTTGATCAAATTTCAACCATTGAACATATTCAACATGTGGAACATGATTTTGACCTCAAAAATTCAGAAGTTGACTTTTTCCTCGACATAATTAACTTTTCCCCAATTTCTTGATTTTCAAGTAACTGACCAATTTGAGACCTTCTAAAATGATTAAATAGACAATATCTCATCCCTAGATACTTGATATCATTTGGAAAATATTGAAATAAAGTTTGAACCAAAATTTCACCAGGAAGCTCTTTGAATCAGAAACCCTAATTTTGGCCCTTTTTGTTAGGAGATGTTTCACTGCTTCAACTTCTTGATCAATCCACCTCTTCCAATGACTTGGGGAATCATTTGAGATTGTTTGGACTATGAGAGACCTTTGAGGCTTGTTGAGAGACCCTTGGCTCTTCTTCTTTGACTTTGAATGATCATAATTTTGCAAATCAACTGATCACATGCCCTAGGCCTCCACCAATAAATGTATGCTCTATCTTATTTTGATTTATATGCAATGCAATATATGAGAATGATATACTAAATGGCTTAAGAAGGGAGAACAAATTTTAGGGTGTTACACAATGCCTAATTAAAAAATTTCAAATAAAACTCGTCAAACCATAGATTGTTTTCTTTAACAACAATGTTTAAATGCACTCGTCTCCTGCACAATATTGAAAAACTATTATAAAATAAATAACTAATATTCCACATTCAAGAGGTATATCTAGTGCTGACTGTGAATTGCAAAAGAAGAAAGAAAAAAAAGTTGAAGAAGCATCAGATTCTATATTGATAAGGTTTTAGTGTACAAGTGGAGTAATTCATATCAAAAGAAAATTGAACAACACCTAATATCTTTATCTCTAGCCACACAAACAAACACGAATCTATATTTGTACGAAGACTTCTCTTACTACAATGTTATTAAAATCAGTTATAAGGTGATGGTAGTAATGATAAATTATGTTATTCCGGAAACATCCAGGAATTTCTAAAGAAGTGGTCACTTTTTATATATACCAAAATAAAGCTTTATTCTTAATTACTACCATTTCTAGCATCGAACCCTTCTTCTTCATCTTCATCTTCTCAGTTCCAAATGGAACCAACAGAAACAAGATCCGAACTAGTAGTTCTTCATGATGGACCACCACCTGAAGAACAACAATTACAATCTCTCATGTGCAAGGTAAGCCAATCTCTTACATTCTTTCTTCTGCATGCGCATGCATATCTTTATTACAGAAACTACTTCTAACCTTTTGATTATTGATTATAACTCTTTTCTAACAGTGCTGTGTGTTACGAGTCTCCATTCATTGTCAAGGCTGCATGAGAAAAGTCAAAAAAGTCCTCCAAAGCATAGATGGTAATGATAACTTATACAAATATTCGAAAGTTTTCATTTATCTTTCCTTGTTCAATCTAACGCTCTTGATTTTCAGGTGTTTATCAAACGACAATTGATTTGAAGCAACAAAAAGTTGTGGTAATGGGAACCGTAGACACCGATACACTGATTAAGATACTCGCGGAAACTGGAAAACGAGCCGAGTTATGGCCGGACACAGAACCAATCAAGAAGAAAAAGAAGAAGAAGAAGAAAAAGAAGAAACCTAAACCAGAGAATAATCAAAATACTGATCAGAAACAAAGCGACGGAGATAGCAGTGAAGAAGGAAACCAAACCGACGGTAACGAAAACGAAGCTGTTAAGGTTGTTGTTCAAGACACAGCACCGAGGAATTCTGATGGCGGCGGCGGTGGAGGATGGCCAGGCGGTAGAGGAAGTGTACAATTCCAAGAACTAAAGCCTGAGGTGAGACACGTTATGAATTTCCCAAGCGGTAACGGTAGCCAGTTACCGGTTGCGGAGAAAAGAGTTACGGTGGCGGTGGAGAACGGAGGGGGAAACGACGGTGGATATATGAGGAATAGAACTTTTTACAGAGGGCAAAAAGGGAATAACGAAGGTTTAAATGTTACTTTCGAACAACAACCAGCTTCTGGTGAATGGAATCAGAATCAGATGCAAGGTAATGGGCCGGGCTCGGGTCCAGGGCCAGGCCCAGGACATGTTTCGTTTATGGGCCCAGCTAATGAAAATTCTCCACGGAATCAATACCCACCGCATTATCATGGTCACGCACCAGCATCTCCTACTGCGGTGTGTGGTGGAAGCAGCTTTCATACGGCGTATACTCCTTCGATGAGATACGGTGCATCGTATTGTACGACGTCGTCGCAACCGTATTCGTATACGTATACACATCAAAGTAATGATTCTGATCCTGATCCGGAATCTAATGCTTATACGACACCGTCTCGGCGGTCGCATTCATTTGAGTTATTTAGTGATGAAAATCCTAATGCTTGTTCGGTTATGTGATGTATGTATCAACCGAATTGCAATCTATTTGCAGTTAATTAGTTGGTTGATGATTAGTGGTGTTGGCTAATATGGTTACGCTCACGCTGTCGAGGATTTGAAGTGGGATATGTTTTTCTAATATTAAGGTTATATTTATGCCTAAATATCTTTTCTATGGAATAATGCTTAAAAATCAGGTATGTTATTTAATTGAAATTTTGGTTTTAACTTGTTGAGGGGGAAACAATGAACAAACTAAAGTTTGTTTGTGAATTTTTTAGTTAAATATATTTTAACACAAATTTCTAAATACGATGAACAATGATATTTATATGGGGATAACTTCTCTATCTATTACTAAAAAATGCTAAAAGATGGTAATATACCTTTAACCAATCATATGATATTGTTATTCCTAAATTTCGACTCTAACAATTAATAAGGTTATTTTGGCTTAGTAAAAGATTTTTCTTGTGATAAGGCAAAAGTAAGGTTTCGACCTAACCAATTAAAGGATGAGTGTCGAAGCAACCTACCTACAAGTTTCATATTTAGTGAAATTCTAAGTTTGGAATATTTTCTAAGTATTGAGGGGATTTGATCAAATGTGTGTTCGACGAAGGTGGCAGTTACCAAGGTCTTGCACGTTCAATCTTGGAGGAAAAATGTGAAGTTTTCAATTCAAAGACAGGGACAAATGACGCAAGATGAAGTTTCTTCAGCATATAGTGGGACAAGTGTCACCATCTTAGAATAGTTATAGGATAAACCGTCAGAGCGATTACTTTGTAATGTATATAAATAGCTTAGTCTAGTGTTAGAATAAGTGTGTGCAAATCATATGTACTAGTAACTCCGTATACTCAAAGTATCCGCGTGTAGAGAAACTAGTGCAATGAGAATATACGTAATTGAAATACCATCAATTTATCTTCAATGTCAAATTTATCTTCAAGTTATTTACTTTTGAAGTCATTTATCTTGGACAAACCTTTATTTTAAAGCAACTATCACTAATAAATGTAATTACATGTTAACAATTCTATTTAACTCTCATGTCAATTCAATAATTATTTTCCTTATGTATCAACTTTAAAAGACTGGGGAGTATTAGAATACTCATTCAATTTTTTTTTTAATGAGCAAAAGTGAAAATAGACAAAATTTATATCCATACTTAATTAAGAAGATCCAAATGCATCGAAAAAATTTATCAATAAGAGGACAAAATATCTCGAAGCCATAAAAGACGCATCCCAGACGCAATATACATATAAATGAATATATGAAAAAAGTGAATCAACGAGACTTTCAACTTGTCTAACAAAAGATGTTCAAACATTTTTCCTAATTGACAGGACTCACATGAGAAAGTCATATGTTTTCAATATCAAGATTTGAAACCATTGTTTTCAATTTGGACAAATGAGGATGTCTGTTTGTTCATGAATAAATTTTGGTGATGTAGAGATTCACGAAGAATCAAACTTGAGATGGTAAAAACCACGAGATTCATATATTGCACAATCGTCTGACCCAACCACGTTCAACCTATTTACATTTTCAACCATTTAACCTTTCTCGCTTTGCCTTTAAATTTAATTTAATTTCAAGTCTTGCCTTTACTTTCCTTAAAAATTTCAAGCCTTGTCTTTACTTTGATTTATTTTAAAAGCCTTTGTCTTTTACTATATTTTCTTTTTAAAACAAATTTTGAATCTTGTTAAGAGATCCAAGACCTTTTTTCCCAAAAACGTGATATACCAAAATCACAATCCCTTTTACTTAGCACATGTCCTAGGATCAATTTGGTCGATCCTGCGAGTAACTGAAGGTATTTTTGGTATCTTCAGAAGACCAACGATTGTTTACCAATTTTGGGGGTAAACAGATACCATATAATTTTTAGATATTTAATTATTTATTAAATAATACAATTATTTGTTGTTTTTCAAGAGAGTTGGGTAGAAAAGAATTTACCTATTTATAATTTTGATTTTTATATAATTTTTGGCATAACTAATTTTTAAGTCTGTTAACTTTAAGCAAAGTTTCGTTTTGTCTCCCGAACTAACAAACATTATATAATAATCTCTTAATTTCACTTTCGTTAAATCATTTGGTTCATACTCAACTTATAAACATTGTTAATTATGTTTCACTAGCCACCATTTATATTCAAGTACCCAACATTGTTATGTCTTATGGATATGAAACATGTAAAAAAATACAAGAAATCCAAATCAAATGAGAAATCCTGAAAAATGAGAAATCTAGAAATCCAAAAAAAAAATCTCAACTTTAACAAAAAAAAAATCTCAACTTTAACACAAAAATGAGAAATCCATAAAGAAAAAAAAAACTCAACTTTAACACAAAAATGAGAAATCCAGAAAAAAAAATCTCAACTTTAACACAAAAAAATCTTAACTTTAACATAAAAATGATAAATCCAGAAAAAAAAAATCTCAACTTTAAGACAAAAAAATTTCAACTTTAACACAAAAAAGAGAACTCCAGAAAAATCTCTTCTAATAGTTAGTGCGTATAATTTTTACCTCGTGTTCATCTCCTCCACTCAAAAACAACAAAACTCTAACAAAAATTCTTCCATTGGTGGATATTCAACATAAACCTCATAATCAACAAAACTCCAACATAAACTCTTCCTTATGTTCATCCAGATCTAAACAGAAAAAGAAAAAGAAAAAACAATCAAATAAAAATGAAAACTTTATAGAAAAAAGGTGATAAAAGGTGTCCATGAAGCCAATTCAATCACTACGATTTATAATTTGGTCAATAATGTATAAAAAAATTTAATTAATATAATTTATAATTTGGTTCATGTGTCATAGTGTTTAGTTTGGTTATTGAATGCTCTTAGATAAAAAAAAAAAACTCTTACGTGATAAATCAACTTTGATTAATGGTGTGCAAAGATTGATTTATATAGTTTAGGTTAAATACATTTGTGGTTATCTTAATTATCTCATATTTTATTTTTAGTTCTTCAAAACTTTTCTTAAAAAATGTTGCTTGTGTAAAAGAAGATAAAAGTGGTCAAGATATAGTCATAGTTTTTTAGTGTGTCGAAAAAAATGAGGTTAATTTGGCATTACGAAAGTGAGGTCCTCTTCATATTTGTAAGGTCTTGAGACTTTCTAATGAAAAAAATCATGTCGAACCTAATAAAAATAAAAATTTTATTACAAAAACTTATGCATTTGATGTGACTAAATGTGGTGATTGTTTTTTTATCTTTTAGTTATCGATGGTTAGGTCATAGTTTCAGATAAAGGTGTTCAAATCCAAATAAAAATCGAAAACATATAAAAAAACGAAAATCGAAAAAAAAAAAACCATTTTTTATGTATTTAGATGTCGTTTTGTAAGAACTGGTCGGTTCAGATCAGATTTTGGATTGATTTTTCAAAACCCATCAAAACCAAACCAAACTGCATGTATATATATTTTTGACTTATTTATTTTTTATTAGTATATATGTTGTGTTAATTTAATATTAGACGAGTACTTATTTTTTAAAATACTATTTATTAGTTTGATTTAGTTTATTTATTTTTATTTTTTCATCTTGTAATATTAACTTTTTGAAATAGTATATTATGTATTATATCAAACTTACTATTTATTAGTATTTTTAGAATATTAATAAAAGTTATAATTTATAATTTGGATATCCAAAAAATCGATCCAAATTAAACTACATGAAATTGGATCGGGTCATATTTTTTTAACCAATTATCCGAAATCGAATCGAACTGCAAATAAATTTATTTTAGGATCGGATGATATTTTGCTTCAAAACCGATCCAAACCAAACCGCGAACACCCCTAGTTCCAGAAGGCCTGGAGACACTACTATTGGAATAAAGAAAGAAAATAGATTTCTACAACTACAAGTATCATAATTTTATTGGTCATAAAACCTTGCAACGTGTCATTTTTAGGGGTTTGTTAAAAAATGCTCTAAAAGATGCATGGTTGAAGTTTTGAGACAGAACCAAATTGCACATGAAGATTGATTTTGATCTTCTGCAGGAGAAAGAAGCATCGGGTTCACCCTGGTTGAACCCCGAATCCACCTTGCTCGAATTTTGGACAAGTCACCAATCCACCATGCTCAAATTGCAACCTGTCTCTTTCATTAACAATAACGAGATAATGATGCATCTTAATACACGCCAATGCAACAACAACATAATGTTCAAAGTCCCCTCCCAACAATAAATAAAACCTATATTGACTCCACGATAATAATTCACCTCTCGAACTATTATCCCACAACAACATCACATAATACATTAATATAATATATGCTCCTACAGTAGCATGTCATCATCATAACTTACACATTCAACACAACATCATAATCAATTATTTACAATCACATAGTATCATAATCAGTAGGATCAACACTCAACATTATCGAACAACACCATTGATTCATGGTCATTTCACATTTATAATGACAACACACCACACATATTCATAGGATTTCATTTCCATTCATCATACATAGATAATTAAACTCCTAAACCATCACCATGGGATAGTATTTCACGTTAGCTTTACAATGCTTCAAACAACACGTGAAACCGAGTTATGGAACTCAAAATACGCCATTTTCAATTATGCAATTTTCCACCCGAAACAGTGGTAATCAGTTACACTTGGTGTTTAACCGATTATATGCTCAAAAAATAGTCCTGGAACTTATTTTTCACCGTTTGAGGTTTTTCGGACCTCCGATTTCGATTCCGTAAAAACCATCGATCTCATAATTTGACATACTACAATTATCCAATGATTAAATCAACAAATTCACAATATATCACATATTGGCATCAACAAAATCATCACTCTTCAAGGTTTTCAGGTTATGTTTTAAAAGCTTTTTCAAAGCAAACATAAACATAATTTTCACACACAATAGTACACAAATTTCATTATCAACATCATCACATAACATTAATTCATCACCAAATTACATAATTCAATCAAAAACCCAACAATCTTATTGGAGGTTAAACTCTCTCCATTCTACCATTTATGCATTATACCCATTTATGAAGAAACTTCTTCCCTCTTACCTTAATTCCTAATGAGAAATTTGAACTTGAATTGGTTTTGAATGTGCTCTCCCTTCAACCTCTAGCCTCCCATTTGTCTTCCTTTGCCTCAACTTTGGTTTCTACGTACTGATCAAAGTTGGGGCTCTTTAAACTTGAATTATGCTTAACCTTAAATAGTTATGGTATTAACCTATTTAAAATTGTAATTTCTCTCCTCACTTAATCATCCCCCCTCTTTCCTCCCTTATATTTATCTTATTTTTCACTTTTGACCCAAATTTTTTATTTCTTCAATTTTATTAAATAAATCAAATAAATTACTATTATTTTAATTATTAAAATAACTCTAAATTAATTACATTAACCTCTAACTCCCTCTCCACATTCCCACTTAAAGGACATACAAACCCAACGCTTCCGACACATTTAACCATGTTGTGAATCAAATGCCCTATAAACAAAGTATAAACGATTTCTTTATAATCAAGAAACCCACGGGGGTTAGAGTTTAGGGTAACCAAGGATAACAACAAGGATTGATTATAAAATGCTATTCTTTCCTTTCTCTTGAAACAATATTACAAGTATACAAGAATAACAAATAACCTCTCTCACTTTTGAATTAGGATTTTATCTTCCTATTTTCCCTTATACAAAAGATAAGAGACTAGTATGTTATTTATAAGAAAACTAACATACTAACCTAATGGTTTTTTTTAACAATTACCCATTACAAGCTAAATTAGGGTACAAGCTAACTTAAACAATTGGATTCATAACCACAAGGCCCAATTTAACAACAACATGTGAGCATACTTCAACGACATGCTAAACCAATAATTTGTTCCAATATCTCACAAATCTCCACCTTAGAATAAACTCTATAACAACAATAAACAAACTAGATTTCTTCATGCATCTTTATCAATTTCATATAGTGGAAAAACTTGCAACTAGACAACGTCTTGGTGATCATATTAGCAGCATTATCATCTGTCGAAACCTTCAACACTTGGACTTCTCCATGCTCGATTAACCATCTGACAAAATGCAGTCTCACATCAATGTGCTTGGTTCTCTCATGATAGGATGAGTTATTCGACAAGTGTATTTCACTTTGACTATCACACATAACAATGATACCTCGACCTTGAAGTTTCAGCTCCTTTGCAAAACCTTTAAGCCATAATGTTTCCCTTACAGCTTCAGCTAGGGCAATATATTTCGCTTCAGTGGTTGATAAGTCAACAACCTTCTGAAATGTTTCTTTCCAACTAATTGTTATGCCAAACATAGTGAAAACATATCCAGAAATAGATTTTCTGGAATCTATTCAACCTGCATAATCAGAGTCGACATATCCTTCGATTTCTACTCTACTATCTTCACTCAAGGTCTAGTACATACAAGACTTATTGCATATGATATGTCAGGTCTAGTACATACCATAACATACATTAAAGAACCTACTATATTAGCATATGAGATGCTATCCATATATGTTATTTCGGCATCAGTACTGGGATACATATCTCTACTCAGCTTGAATTGAGGGTTTGTCGGAGTCACAACAGGCTTTGAATTCGACATACCAAACTTTTCGAGAATCTTCCGTAGGAATGCCTCGTGAGATAAACATAATTTCGATTGCTTTCTATCTCTTTGAATGCCAATCCCAAGAATTATGGACGCAGCTCCGAGATCCTTCATGTCGAACTCCTTATTGAGTTCAACTTTCACCTTTTTTACATTTTCAACATTGTTGCTTGCTATTAGAATATCATACACATAAAGCAACAAAATAACAAATGAATTACCCGGTCGAAATCAGAAGTAAACACAATGGTCGAACTGACTTCTGATGAAACTTATACGTGCCATGAACTTTCCGAATCTCCTGTTTCACTATCGAGGAGATTATTTCAGCCCATATAAAGATATCTTTAGTTTGGAAAAATACTCTTCTTTTCCCTCTTCGACATACCCTTCAGGTTGCCTCATCAGGATTGTTTCATCAAGATCACCATACAAGAACATAATCTCCACATCCATCTATTCCAGTTCAAGGTCGAACTGTGCCACCATGGCAAGAAAAATTCAAATGGACTTGTGCTTCACAACAGGAGAGAACACATCATTGAAGTTGACACCTTCTTTCTAAGTGAAATCCCCTGTAACAAACCTTTCGTTGCATCTCTTCAACGCAATTCCTTTGATTCCTTCCTTAACTTTGAAAATCCATTTACAACTGACTAACCTGGCTCCAACAGGTTTTTCGATCAGTTCCCATGTGTTTTTATCATGAAGAGATTTCATCCCATCATCCATGGCCTTCGGCCATTCAGTCTTATTTTGACACCTCATAACTTCCTTATAGTTTTTAGGTTCTTCGTATAGATCCTCACTTGCAGAGATTAAGGCATAAGATCTGCATAACCAAGTCTCTGAGATGGCTTGATGATTCTTCTCGACCTGTCTCTTGCCAACAGGTAGTCATTATCAGTCTCCTCATCTTCGACAACAGCTTCTGCTTCTTCTTCGACTTCATGTAGTTCATGTAATTCAGAATCACTATGCTCCACATCAACAAGAATTTCTCTGTGTTCCAACTTTTTGTCAATATCATCAATTTTCTTGAAAACCATCTCAGCTTCATTGAAAACTACATCTTGACTAGTGATACAACTCCTATGACCTGGCTCTAGGAACCATAGCCTATAAGATTTGACTCCTTCAGGGTATCCCATGAACATGCATTTTAGAGCTCTAGGTTCGACCTTGTCTTGCCTAACGTGAGCATAGGTTATGCAGCCAAATACTCTCAGTTTTTCGAGATCTAATGGATCACCCGACCAAAATTCTTCAGGTGTCTTCATATCTAACATAGTCGAAGGACATCTGTTTATCAGATATGTTGTTGTCGAAACAGCCTCAACCCAAAACACCTTCTTCAATCCAGCACTAACCAACATGCATCTAACCCTTTCGAGGATTGTTCGATTGAATCTTCCAACTAGACCATTTTGCTGAGGAGTACCTGTTACAATCTTATGCCCTGCAATCCCAGACTCGACACAGTAACTGTCGAAAGCTTCATTGCAGAATTTAAGGCCATTATTAGTTCTCAACCTCTTGACCTTTCTGCCTGTTTGATTTTCGACCAGAACCTTCCAACTCTTGAAGCTCTCAAAAGTTTCATCCTTAGTTTTCTGAATGAATACCTATAACTTTCTAGAATAATCATCAACCATGGATAGAAAATACCTTGCACCTGAATGTGAAGGATTCCTTGCAGGCCCCCAAAGATCAGCATGAATGTAATCAAGGGATCCATGTGTTCTTTGTTTACCTGTGTTAAACTTCACCCTACCGAATTTACCAAATACACAAGGTTCACAAAACTCCAACTTCTCGACTTTTTCACCACCCAACAGGTTATGTTTCCCCAGTTCGACCAGGCCTTTTTTTTGTTGACATGGCCTAATCTCATGTGCCATAATTTTGTCTTTGACAACAATTTTGTGGATGCAACATTTGTCGAACCACTAACAACTTCAGCCTCAAGGGTATACAAGCCTTGTTTCTTCACGCATCTCAACACTTCCTTCGACCCCTTCATGACTCTTATGATACTTTTCTCTCATTGAAAAACATATCCCTTCTTGTTGAATTCACTAAGAGAAATCAGATTTCTCTCCAAATCAGGTACATACCTAACTTCAGTCAATAGCCTTATCGACTCATCATGGAGCTTGAATCTCACAGATTCAATACCTGTAATTTTGCAAGCTTTATTGTTTCCTAGCAACACTGATCCACCATCTTGATTATATAATTCCTCAAAAAAATCTTTGTTTTGAGTCATGTGTCAAGTGCAACCTGAATCCATAATCCATTATTTTCTTGAGTCGCCGCTTGAAACCATAAGAACATCAGATGAGTCGAAATCATCTTGAACAATGACAACATTTCCATTATCCTTACCCTCCATGATCTTTCAGGCGTTCAGGGTACACTTTTTTGAATGTGACACTCCTTCTGATAAATGCATATTAGTGTTATTATTTAGTAGATTTTTTGGCACTTTTCAAGGGTTATTTTGATCTCTAATGATTTTTCCCATTTGTTTCTTATACTTATTCATAGTTTAGTTTTAGCATTTTCAAAGCATCATCTATTTAACTTTCGTTTTTGTAATTTTAGGTTACACTGTGGAAATATGGAGCAAATTTCATCAAGACCTTCTTTGGGAAGTTTTGGAAGAAATTGAAGGATTCTTGCTCGCTTCAAGCTTGCTCAGCGAGCTCCCAACGAAGTTTCCAGAGATATTTTTGCTCAGCGAGGCCTTTTGTCGCTCAACGAGTTGTGTTTTTTAATGAATTCTCGCTCAGCGAGACCTGCGATTTCAGCTTCTTTAAAAGCATTTGTTTCACAATTTTCTTGGGATGTAACTTTTGACATTAGACCTAAATATACCTTAAACACTTTTTCTCCTTGTTCTAAGAAGATTGGGTGCATTTAAAGTCAAGAGATTGTCATTAATGCTCCATCTTCTTCATCTTCATCTTTTGTTGGAAGCTTCCATGGAAATTGAGAGCTAAACCCATAATATGTCAAGGTTAGAAGGTAGACAGGTTATATTTTGTATGTATAGGCCTTGATCCTTTTGTATACACTCTTGATGATGAATATATGATGAAAGCTTTGATTTTTATGACAACCCTTTTGTGTTGCTTCATGATTGAGAGATATGGCCAACATTTGACCTAGGTTTTCATCACCCAAATAACAGAAGCTAGAAATAGTTATGGGACTTGGAGTTCACTTTGTATTGAACCTAAATGTTACCATTTTGATAGATTGAGTGAGAAATAATCAATGGATCAAAATGGTAAAGCTTACACTTTGTGTTAGAAATAAACATATGGGAGGATATTGTGAATGTGTTCATTGTTGAAATGAGTTTATCTTTTGATCAAAACTATATATGCAAATAAACCTATAAAACCCTAACTTTTACATATGCTTTTTAAGAATCTTTTGCAAACCAATACTTTTAACTCTTAGAATTTATTTGAATGAAAAAGTTTATTTTCGATACAAACACTAAAACCCCTTTTGTTACTATTAAGTCTAAAACTTAAGCAATTGTAGAATGACATAAATATCATAAAACAATCTCTGTGGTTCGACAATCAACCTTTACTCATTTCTGCTTTCAACACCTTCTTACAATGATAACATCGAACACCAGATGCTTCACCACTATGAGACTTCTGCTGACTCTTAACCTTCTTCATGTCAAACTTACCATCCTTTCACATTTTTTTTGCCTTAACGGCCAAACCGTCACCAACCGTCGAACGTTTATATTCCTTTCCTTTGTTTAAGTCCTTAGAGTACAAGGTAGATTAAACATCTTCAAAGGTCAGGGACTCTCTTCTATACAAGATGTTTTTTTTTGAAGTGGGCATGTGTTATGGGCAAAGCGTATAACAACAACAACAACGCTTGATCTTCATCATCGATCTTCACATCAATATTTTTAAGATTGAGAATCAGCTTGTTGAACACATCCAACTGCTCAGCCAACACTTTTTCTTCACTTATCTTGAATGAATACAAAGCTTGCTTCAGGTAGAGTCTATTCACCAACGGTTTGGTCATGTACAAACCTTCAAGTTTCAACCATAACCCTGACGCCGTTGTATCCTTTGATACTTGTCGGAGAACCTTATCACCAAGGCTCAACAATATTGCGTTGTGTGCTTTCTCAATCATGGTCGTCTTTTCATCTACCATTAACGCGTCATTCATGGTCGTCTCTCCCTTCAATGCTTCCAAGCAACCCTATTAAACAAGTAGGACTTTCTCTTCAAGCCACCGACCAAAATCGTTCACTCTGGTGAACATTTCACTCTCATACTTTGTTGAAGACATCTTCT
Organism: Lathyrus aphaca; assembly: GCA_963966055.1. NCBI lineage: Eukaryota > Viridiplantae > Streptophyta > Magnoliopsida > Fabales > Fabaceae > Lathyrus > Lathyrus aphaca. Next base: position 20,164,448 of record OZ014525.1, read on the forward strand.
CCACGCTCACTGCACCAATTTGTTGTGAATCTGATGCCTTAGAAACAAAGTATAAACGATTTCTTTATGATTAAGAAACCCACAAGAGTTAGGGTTTAGGGTAGCCAAGGATAACAACAAGGATTGGTTATAAACTGTTATTCTTTCCTTTCTCTTGAAACAAGATTACAAGAATAAAAAATAACCTCTCTCACTTTTGAATTAGGGTTTTATCTTCCTATTTTCCCTTATATAAAAGATGAGAGACTAGTATGCTATTTATAAGAAAACTAACATACTAACCTAATGAGCTTTTTAACAATTACACATTACAAGATAACTCAGGGACAAGCTAACTTAAATAATTGGATCCATAACACATGACCCAATTTAACAATAACATGTGAGCGGACTTCAACGACATGTTAAACCTAGAATTTGTTCAAATATCTCACAAACCACAATAACATAATAATTAAATTAAAATACAAAATAAACCAATTAAAATAATATCTCAAAAGTTGGGGTGTTACACTAACGTTGTTGGACATAGATGTCGTTATCCTCCAAAATCTGATTATGACGACACAAGTCATCCATATAAGCACACATCTCTACTATAACGCTCTCATCGCCTTCAGATTCATCATTGGTCGGAGTTGACACCTTTTTGTTAACCATGATGGATGAAAGGATTGGACGTGAAAACAATAATATAGCTGAATGTTGTAATGGTGACCCATGTCAGTTTTAACGAGCCCCCCACGATGGGCGTCATTGTACTTGATAAAAGTATAATACATGATAACCCATAGTGATTAAGGGCTGTAAGATATTTTTAGAGTTTGTTGTGAGGTTATAGTTAGTTTGTGCTGGGAGGCGGGAAGCTCTGTATATGACATCTGAGTAATGAGATCCCTCTTTCAAACTCAGGGTTGAAGTATTTACAAAGGTCCTTTGGCCTAGACCTTAGATACCTATGAAATAAAAACTTCTTAAAAGAGCAAGGGAATGGAACACTTAATCCCATATTATTCAAGACAACATGATATTTTCCCCATTTGACTCTATTATCGCGTTGTTGGGGACTGAAACACGTGACATCTACATTTCTACATAAATGCGATCAATTTGAAAAATGGGTGTCACATTCAAATAATAGACACTCGATCTGATAAACGAGTGATTAGGAAGGTGTTATGGGCGAGGTGTTACGCCGTTTCCCTTCCACATAGTCTATTATAAGCCCCTTACAAATATATCAATACAAAAGGCAAAATAAAAAAGAAAATAAGTTACTTCAAAGTTATGTTTTACTTTTATATATTATTATGGATTAAAAATATATAATGACATAAGTAATATTAAGAAATATATTTTAAATAAACTTTTTCAACAAAATTCCCCATATAACTATCTTTTCACATTAATTTTCAAAGTACTCATCTTTCAAACAAAAAAATTGGCATTGTGATGTTAGTTTAGGGTTTTGGAATTTAATGTTAATATCAATAAATTGAAACGAATTGTTGATTTAAAAACAAGTTATATATAATATAAATGCTTAAATAGTTTTTTGGTCCTTATAAATTGACACATTTTTTATCTTGATCCATAAATATTTTTTTGTTGAAGTCCCTAACAATTGTTGTTCCTTTGAATTTTGTCCCTGACGTTAAACTTATGTTACAAAAAAAATTGATGTGGCCAACGTCGTTTGTAACAGCCCAGACCCCTCGCAAGGCAATCCCGACACTGCTACCTCACGATCTTCTCTACCCCCCCCCACTAGTAGAGTTTTTGCCTTCCGTGGGAATCGAACCCTGTACCCTGGGGTTCAAGTACATGTTCATTCCATTCCCACTACCACTTGAGCTACTGAACCTTATATTTATAACAAATACACTTATCCACTAAGCTATGTGTGCCATTTGTTTAATAATTGCAACACATATGTATATATATTCTATAATGGGAAAGTGGGCTAAATTCAAAAATTTTGCAATTTGAATTTCTTCTTCTCTCTCTCTTCTCTAAAATGTACTCTTCTTCTTCCCGTGTACCTTCATCCACGGCTACAAATTGAGTTGGTAACTTTATTTCGTTTCTGATGATGAGAGATGAATTTGCAAGCTTTATCATCTAATAGAATTAGTGGCGGAATTTTGTTGTATATTGATAGTCTTTGGTTTTGATAGAAGTGTGAGAAATTATTTTTATACAAAGGGAAAATAAGGAATAAACAAGGAATAATTTTTGGTTTGAAAAAAATATGGGTTTGTATGAATGTTCGGGATGAAGATATGAACACAAACCCATAATTTTGGATTAAATAGTCTTTTTTTTCATCTCCTATAAATTTGCGTTTTTTTTTTGTTTTAGTTCCTGTAACCTAATTTTATTTTTAGTTTTAGTCCCTAATTATGAGTTTGAATTCATATAAATCCAGAATTTTTCCAAATCGATGAGGATATATGTGTTTGTTTATGAGGTATTCATGTATGTTTATTTATTGTTCCACTATTTCAAACCATAATCATCTTTGATAGTTTGATTATGTAACTTTATTATTCATTATTTCTCTCATAATATTCACCATCATCTTCCATTAAAGATTCATCTTCATGTTTGTTTTTGAAGCAAGGTTTGAATTTTTAGTTTCTCAAAGTACTCTATGCAAGGTGATGAAGTATTTTCCAAAACAAATACATACTTCATGTATGCATATACACCTATGACAACAATATGTGAGATATGAAATGCAATATAAAGTTGGTTTAGAAGGATTTGAGCATATCATTATCATTATCATTGTCATATTTCACGAATAAGTATTGATCATCAATTAGTATAAATAAGAATTGCAAATGCAAGATCTCTCTCAAAAAACAAGAATTATACATCAATTAGTATAAATAAGAATTGCAAATGCAAGATCTCTCTCAAAAAACAAGAATTATACATCAATTTTTATATATTACAATTTTGGTGGTCGAGTGACAAAGGGACATGTATTTTAACCGAAGGATGTGAGTTAGAATCCCACAAATATTTTTAAAAAATTATTTGTTAAATTTGCTATAACACAGGGACGATAAAAAATAATTGTGTAAAACTAAGCTATGAATCAATTAGTTTTGGCATGCGGGAGTAAATAGTAATAACACAGCAAAAGGAAGAAAAAATTAAAAAAAAATTGGAAAAAAGAAAAAGAAAAAGAACGGTAGATATCAAATTACTAATTCCCCCTTCTTCTTCCCGCCAGACAGTGTCAGTTCAGAGAGCGAGATCCTATACCGTAGAAATGGAGTTCACGCTAAGCGATAACTCTCTCAAAACCTTTGCACGATGCATCACGTGCCTCGCACGTATCGGAAACGAGCTCTCAATTCAAGCTTCTTCTTCTCAGGTAACACTAACACACATCCTCAACACTCTAACTTTCTACTTCGAATTAGGGTTTTCGAAGTATATTTTCATTACTTTCTACTTCAGTGAAAACCTAGCAGTAATCACTTATTTTGTTGTTTTTGATTTTTTACAGCTTCTTTTCCACACTATCAATTCATCACGGTCTGCTTATCAATCCATACATTTCAAACCCAGCTTCTTTGATGTATACACGGTTTCCAGTGTTCCCGTGCAATGTAGCGTGCTTCTGAAGGTTAGAATGGTCTTTTATTGTTTATCATTTTACGTGATTTTGAATTGTTTTTGTAAGTGAAGAATTTTCTGACTAATGTGCTTTGATTAGGCTGTTTGTGCTGTTCTTAGAACACCTATTGCAAATATTGATCATTTGACGGTGAAATTACCAGAGCCGGATGCTCCGAAAGTTGAGTGGATTCTAGATTGCTATAGTGGTAAGTTGCCTAGTTTAATTAATTGGAAATGGAAATCTCTACTTGTCTTTTGTACCAAACGTGATTTTGTAGTTTCTTTTTTAATTGAGTTTGTAACCCTTTCTACTCTATAGCAGTTTTGGAATACAGCCTGCCGATAGAATTTAAATACTGATAATAAGACAGTTTTTTCCAAGTTTGTCAGGTGTTAACACATTTGTTTTTAGATTGGCATTGCATTAGATGTCATAGTGAGATCCGGCATTTTGGTTAGCTGCTCAAGGATCAGTTAAAGTCGACGACTCGATGTAACTTGTTTTGACTATTTCGAAATCTGTTGCATGTGAAAGTTTTAAAACTATTCAGTAGCAATATTTTCTTTAGGGTGTATTTGAGAGTTGAATTTTGAAGGGTTTTGAAATATATTTGATATTTTAAAGAAAATTGAAAGATCAACATCATAAATGATCATTCAGTACTTCAATCATCACACTTAGTTCATTTTTAAAAACATTTTACAGTGTCTGTAATTTAAAAAAGAAAAGTATTATTTGGAGTTATGGAATGTTAAACCATAATTGAACTAGAATACCTAGTATTATTTGGGGTTACTATGTAAATGGTGCTTTTATGCTAGGCATCACCATCATCTTAGCTTCCATTTTCTCACCACTCAGCATTGTATATATGTGTGTGTGCACGCGTGTTTCCCTATTGTGAATTTTAAATGATCTTTTATTTGTTAACTGCAGGTATGAGAAAAACCTATTGGATTACTTGCAATGTTGAGCCTGACATTCAGCACTTGTCCCTTGACAGGCAAAAATTTCCAAGCAACTTTGTCGTGAGGCCTCGAGATCTGAATAGGTTACTTGCTAATTTTCAGTCATCTCTTCAAGAAATCACTATCATTGCAACAGAACCTGCTTCTGTACCTCCTGATTCTGCAAATGAAATTGGTGGAAAGGCCGTTGAACTTCGAAGTTACATTGACCCAACCAAAGGTAACAAAGATGCTTCTTTTGGTATATTGATTGGCAGTATATTTATGTCAACAATTTTGTTATGGCAGATAATGATTCATTGCTACACACCCAACTCTGGATAGATCCCAAAGAGGAGTTTTTGCAGTATGTTCATACTGGGGACCCGGTAGATGTGACTTTCAGTGTAAAAGAACTGAAGGTACAGTTAGCCAAGTCTTTTGATTACGGTGGGATATTTAAGCTTTTACGATTTTGACAGAGATTGCTGTCAGATGATATTAAGATTTTTATCATGCCATTTTCCATAATTTCTGTTACTCTATCTTTTAGGAATGCACCTGATGTTTTTATCACCAAACTGCAGGCATTTCTTTCATTTTGCGAGGGCTGTGAAATTGATATCCATTTACATTTTGAGAAAACTGGCGAGTAAGATAAACTTCGAGCCCATATCTTTATTCTTGCTTACATGCTTATCAAACATATCCTAGAAATGGTGTCAGAATATATGTTTATTATGGCAGTTGATATAGTTTTAGTTGGAAAGTTGAGAGAAGATATAAATGGGAAGTTAGGGATATGAAGGAAAACCTCTGTACATGTCTATACCTAAGTAGTAGTAAAACATAGTATATGGAGTGCAAGTTTCAAAAATGACTAACAAATAAGCTCCAATGTAGAGCTGAAAATTGGAGAACAAACAATACCGCAAATCTCATGTTGTGGGTACCTTGGTTGGTTCCATTATTTAAACTTTAAAGTGACAAGAGATAGAGGAAGATGTCAACCATAAGATCCAAATAGTATGCATGAAATATTGGATGGGACTGAATTTTGATTGATACTAAGAAAATAAGTAAACACAATGTTGCAGACTTGCAGTGGTGATAATGTTACAATTGACGAGGTGTTTCACAAAAAAAAAATATAAATAGAATTAGAATCATTTGAGAGAAACTTGGGATAGCCCCGCCCGATGGTGAAGACAACAACACTATAGGCCAAATCACGAAGAGAAACATAAAGATTACCTATCTATGTTTGAACCAATACATAACAGACTTTGTAATGTCAATTTATCTATGATGCCGTCTTCACTTTCCGAAATAATGTCTAGTTGTTTTGTTGTCTTTAATAGTTATGATGTGTTATTAATCTTTATTCTTGAATGACATTGCACTTGGCAATCAGACCAATTCTCATGGCACCTAAATTTGGTTTGGAAGATGGGTCCCATTCAAATTTTGATGCTACCCTTGTACTGGCAACCATGTTAACATCTCAGCTTCATGAAGGCGCAGCATCAGAACCTCCAGTGGTGCCTAACAATACACACGCTCGAACTGAAGAACGAAATGAATCTCCATTGCAGCAAGAGAACTGCAGATCGAATGCATCAGAGCTTCCGTCTGACCACACCCGTATTTGGTCAGACCTTTCAGGTAATTTCAATATTGAGTTGTATGATTTGTCATTGATCTAAATTCTCAGCAGCATTTGCATTTTGCAGCAACTGCAGTTAAAAATACTAGTGCTATGGCAGAAAGGCAGGCACAACAAGGAACAACTTTGAATGATAATGAACAAAGAGCCATTCAAAAGATTAGTACAGTGCAAATTTCAAGAGGAAAATTAGCCTCAAGAAATAATCCTAATGACTCCAATATGTATCCTTGATGTTACTTTTTGTCTCAATATGTTATCATTTCCAGCATCACGTACCTATAATGTGTTGGATTGTAGTTCTGTTATGTCTTTTAATAATTTTAATTTTTTTTTTGTTTACTTGTGTCTTTGTTGTATGGCATCCGTGTCCTATTTTGTATCCCTGCGAGTAGTTAGCTAAAAGGTTTTGTTCGGACTAAGTTTGACATAGATATTGGAGTAAGTCTTTACTTGACTTTACCTTGACTGGTATCTAGCTGCCAACCGACTGAAAATGATCACGTACAAGAGCCTCAAGGTTAGTCATCCAGGCTGGTTAATGAGCTTGCATGATGCTCTTATTGTTCCTTCGGTTACTGATATAATTTATGCATTTATCTAGATGTGTTGCCGAATAATGGTCAAGCGGTTTCACAGCATCATCCCAGTAACTGGGTAGATGCTGAAGAGGACGACGAAGACGATGCTGATGAGGATGAGCAGTACATTCAGGCAACACCACCATACTATGATGAACAATAATAATTCAAAGAACTCTACTATAATGGCTCTGTATCTTGGTGAGTGCTCTGGCTTATTCTCGTAAATGCTTTGTTTCTTGCAGCTTTCTGATTGCGATCAGCAACCCATCATCTAGAGCCTGTTAAGAAATTATTTTCTTGTAGACTATGTAATTAGGGGAGTATTTTGAAGAGCCTGTTAAGAACTTATTTGACACATCTCATAATATAAGAACTCTCGTGTTGGTTTTTGGATATGCTTATGTAAATAACTTATGATATGTATATAATTTGTTTTCAACTTATTTCTATAGTTACTGCCATATTAAACTCCTTAAAATAGTTCAGTGAATAATCCTAAATTCATATGTTTATCAAAATGCACCTTAAGTCTACCATCTAGAAGTTCGATTCTTCATTTTGCAGTTACATGGGCATCTATACCAATGCATATACCAAGTATGTTATTGCCATATATCTCTATATGATATGCATTTTCCCCTTATCCATGCTCCACAAAAATTAATTACAAAGCACACTCACTTGAATCACATTGAAACAGTTTAATTTCGAAGTCATAACAGATCTACATTGTTAGCTTCCACAGATCACAGGGATACAAAATTGGATATTTTAAACTTTCATGGTTTTAAATTTGATCATTAAATCAATTCACAGAAAAAAATATTGTTAGGGGGACTTTGCCTTTGGTAAAACTTAAGAAGTATTCCATGAGAATAATCTTTGTTTTACCGATGGGAGAAATAATCAAGTGTTAAATACTTAAGTTGATCCAGCCTTCCAACAAGACACTACGATTTCAAATAGCTTATGGAAGAAAATAATAAAATGAACAAATAAAACAGGAACTAGAATAAAATATTGACCTTTCTTTAGTTGCTCAAAAATAAAAAAATATTATATAATAAATGCCATATCTCACATCTTTCTGGTGCATCTTTTGCCAGCTAGTTTGTTGACAATGTGGAGGCGAGAGAACTTGTCTTGGACCACTACCCATTCAGAAGGATAAGGAAGTAGGTAGCGACTTGTATATTATTTTACATTTGAATATAAGGATTCTCTGCAAGATTAGTTATGGGAGTTCGACTACATTGGACTCGTTCAACTGTTTATACCAAATTCCAGATAATCCTAGATTTGACATTGGTTTCTTCTGGATTCTAATTTAATTTTCCTGACATGTGAATATATGTTTTCTTTCAAAAGTCTTTCTGGAATATATGAAAACCCGTCCTTAGTCTGTCAAATTTTATATATTTACAGACTTTATTTTATGTATTGGAGATTATGTTCAGTTGTCTAAGGAGATTTGATAGTAGGGACGCATGTTTGTACCTTCGAGTTCCTACTTATTCATTTTGATCATTGCTGTTATGAGTGAATAACCAGTTTGATAGATTTTAAATTTAACAAATACTTTTAGTGAGAATATATTAGCCGAAAGCAAATTATAGCATATTCTTTCTTTAGCATTTAGGAGGATGTTTCAAAGCGGGGCTGAGGCTGACCCAGTCTCTGTTGAATCATAAATGAATAAATCAAAATGTGGTGATTAAAAATTAAATAAAAGTGTTGTTTTTGACATTGTCATTTCGTGGTTTGGTAGATAGTGGACATTTCTTCGAAGTTATTGATAAAAAAGTTAGTAGGATTTGTTTAATCATTTTTGGTTAGTTAGTAGCTGGAAATGCCGGAATGAGAGGAAGCTTCGGAACTTGAACGCGTAAACACCTGTCAAGCTGAAAATGCAAGTGCAGCTATATCAAGTTATTGGGCTCAAGTAGTATGAATAAGAAAAATCTAAATTTAAATTATGATTTTTTCTAATAAATATGTTTTTAATTAACTTATTTTGTATTTATTATTATTCTTAAAAAATTACTCTCGTCTGTAGATGTGACGATATTTCGGGTTTAATTAATTATCTTGGTGGCTTCGGCCTCTTATTAATACTAGTTTATTGATTGATCCTAGACTATACGACTTGATATAGAAACTCAACTCAATTTAAAAAGAAACAAATACTTGACAATTTTTCTAAATAAAATAAGGCTATTACTTTTTTCTACTCAGAGATGTCATAAACTACTCTTGTGAAAAATTCAAAATGCCTTTTAAATACGAAAATATATTTTGGACGCATTAAAATCTTATAAAATTTTTGAAAATGTACTTTTGAAAATTGTGTTTGATAAATAAAAAAGAGAAGCATAAGCAAATGCAGAAATTCACATAAATTAGCATCACTCATTATAATGATATATATGAAAAATATAACATTACATAGATAATCGTTGATGTAAATCTAATATTACATTTGATCATTAAGTGATGGTTGACGACGTTTCAACATCTTCAAAAAATCTTTGTTTGATCTCGCAATCTTCGCATCCACCTCGATCAGATCTTTAGTTTCGTAACAATGAAATACACTCCATATAACAATTAAATCTTTATCCGTCTTCAGCTTAAATTTACTAAAATGTGTCTTTTATTCGTTGTCAATCGAGGGTGAATGATAATAGAGTTTTACAACTCTTCAATTGTCTAGGTACAAATTCTCTAGTATGAATTTTAGATCAACAAGACGAGTGATCTTTGTGAACCTAAATTTAAGAGGGAGTTTCTCGCCCTTGAAGTAAACAAAAGTGAGATATGCATATTGAGACATTTTGTGTGCGTTTGTGCTAACAAGATGAGGAACATTTGTAAGAATAAAAAAATTTGTTTCTGCAAGTCATCTTTAGGTTTTGATGATAACAAAGTATTTGTGAAAGAACTATTTTATATTCTGATGTTTGTTTTTGTGCAGATCATATTCATTGAAGATATTAGATCAAACAAACACTATGAAGATGTGCGCCAAAGATCATATGCGAAGTTACTACGTGTAACACAAGTCACAAGTGTACTAAGGAAACAAGTATGCTTCTGTAATCTGATCACAACCAAAAAGATCCAAGGATGTTTAATGTTGATGTTGCAACGCTCTTGTGGATCCTTTTCTGAGAGTGATTCTAATTCTAAAGCTAGCGAAGCTTATGAAGAAACAATCTTCTGAAGAACTAAGTTATGACGATTCTAATGACTTGAAGTTCTGAAGGATGAAGGCTCTGAAAACCAAGTGCAAAAAGATTCTAAGGACTTAAGGTTCTGAAGATAAGTGCTAAAGACTCTGAAGACAACGTTCTGAGTGAACAAAGCTCTGAAGACTCTGAAGATTTGAAGTTATGAAGACAAAGGGTTTCAAGAAAAGTGCTAAAGTTCTGAAGACAAGACTCTGAATGATCACGTACTGAAGACTGAAGACTTGAGTCTCTAAAGACCCAACTATCACGTTTTTGTTCATGCTTCATTCATCTAGCATCAAAAGCCTCTAAAGTTCAGAAGACAAATATTACCGTTAGCAATGATAGTACACCGTACTAACAAGATATATTCCCCCACTTCTTAATCGGCCTGAAATATGGAAAAGAAGAAACGTGACAGTACTACCTTCATCATTGTGTAACGACTATTTCCAATAGCCAACGACTCTCTAACAAATCAATTTACTTGGCTATATAAAGGAAAGGATTATGTGCTTCTGAGGTTGTCGGTTGCAAGAAAATACAACGACCCAACAATCAAGATTGATGATACTGCTATCAACACACGACCATTATCGTGAGAATACAAAAGAAGAATCAATACAACAACAATCAGAAAGCACAAGAGTTGATGAGTTTATTGTTGAAAACACTCAAAGTCATCAACCAATTCATCGTCTGAGCTACATTGAAGATTAGAAGCAAGAAGTTGTTGCTCACAACTTGCTCAGCGAAGAAGATGAAGAAATTCTATAAGATGTTATTCAAACTTCCAATCACATACATCTTATCATAATCTGAAGAAATCAAGGAGTTGTTGCTCATATCTTACTAGAACACATTTGTGTTTCCATGTACTTAAACTTAGGAGTTATCTGCTTGTTTATAAGCACTCATGTAATCTCCAGGATATTAATTCTGTTAGAATTAAGTATACCTCAAGTGATTGAGTGAAGATCAAAAGACTTGAGATGACAATGGTAGCGTGTCATTGTGAAAGCCTGAAATAGGGTCAATGATAGTCATATCTCAAAGAGGGCCAAGTAAAGGCCGAACTCTTGTGAGATCACTGATGGATATCATTGTGGAAATCCTAATATGAGATCTTGTTGATCGGATTCTGTTAGGTTAATGAATGTTATATCTGTTTAGATCCCTGAACGTGTCATTATGTGTTAGTCACCGACAGTTGCTCGTGCATTTGTAATCGGTTCTAATTATAGTGCATTAAGTCATTGAGTTTTAGGCGAAATCACCTTGGAAAGGTGGATTGGATTAGCTTGAGAGTTTCTCAAGTGAACCATGATATATCATGTGTTATTTACTCTTGCTTTATTGTTTATGCTTCTGCATCATATATCATAATCTTTCATTAGACTCTGATATTCTCTTAAGCGCATTAATGATAAGAGGTGAAGATCTTTCAAGAGTTAAGACCCAATTGAAACCCCCTTTCTTGTGTTTTTCTCGCTCCTTCAATTGGTATCAGATCCCTGGTTCTGTTATTAATGAATATCAAACAACCAATAGTGTTATATAAATATCCATATCTGGTGTGAAAAAAATACTCTGGGTGAGATTTCAATCCACTTAAAATTTCAGTTTCATATCATAAGATGATTGAATACTAAATTGTAACCGAACGAATTACCCTGAGAAAACCACTATTTTTTTAGTCTAGAGTTGTCATCGAAAAATCCTCTTTCATTGAAAAAATGAGAGTGAAGAATCAGCTGACGAGATAGATTCATTAAATAAGAATTAATATCGGTTGAATGTTTATCTTAAGAAAAAACGATTGGAAAAAACAACGTATTTGCTCAAGATTAAATGATAAGAGAACAAGAAATCTTGTTTACTGAAGAGTAATTCTTTGTGAGTATGAGATGTTTTCAAGAAACAGACTAGTCCAACCTTGACTTTCCCATGAAAATCTCATTAAGGAACTTTCCTAAGCAAATACGAAGGTTGTTGATTTATGACTCTGATGAATAAGAACTTCATGATGAAGTTTACAGAAGATGTCAGAAGTCATAAACAGAGGAATTTAGATCCTTAAGAAATGATTTCTCCAAGTCAAAACATTTGAAGTCTAACTCATCAAAACAATTAGAAGATTCAATGCATGTGTGAATATTACTTCCTTGAAAAGCTTTGCAGAAAACTGAAGAATATTCATAAAAAAGAGGCTCGGGTGATTCATCAGGAATATGATCTATGATGTATATGAGTATTGATTAAAGTAACATAGACAATAAAAGTCTTGTTAACTTGAGACTCTATCTGATATTCCTCTCAGAAATTCATGATGCATGGATATTATAATCAGAAGATGCAAAGACAGAAGTCAATCTACTCTAAGTCAAAAGGATTTAAGTCACTAATTCTATTCAAAATGAAGAAGTCAGTAGACATCCTTTTCAGAAGCAAATATGATGGACTAACTTTAAAACAACCTTTGCATTTGTTTGAAGAAGCAAAGTCAGAAGATGTTGTTTTTGAAATCTTCCGCTTAAAGGAAATTGGATGAAAGATAGACGTTCTGGTATTGAAAACTAAATTATATGTCTCTGAAGTTTGATCCCATAAACCAAATAAATAATTCATAACAAACGAATGAAAAAATCATCTGAGAAGAAGATTGTCTCTAGTTCTCAAGTTAAAACCAGAATTCAAAAGAAACTTATTCTCTATAACATTAGAATATGGAGAACTTCTGAAAAATGTGAGAAATCATAAAAGTACTCGTTCAAAATAAATGATAGATCATTCTGAAGGAATTAGAAGTTGAGTGATGTCAATTAGAAGGTAGAGCAAGGAAAAGCTCAAGTCAGAATCAGAAGAAATTACTCAAATAAAGAATCAATGTGAAGATCTCACAATTTCAAAGGTGAGATTTTCTTTATTCACGACTCATTGTATTAGATCTTCTGATAAATATATTTCTACAAGTTATTTGATCAAATGCATGATTATTAGTCAAGTAGCTAGGTGTAGTTCTGAAAATATGCGACACAAAATAGTGACTCCTGTTAAAGTTATTCATTATACGTAATCATGTTCTGACACACTGGATTTCGTAAGATCTATTTAAGATAGATTAAGATTATCATGTTTCTCCTAACTATGCATTCATGATTAATATGAATAGTAAACTTTAATCATTTTTGAAAATAAGAAAATCATCTCTCTTTTGTTGCTTTGTGTCAGCCATTCCTTGTAGCTTACAAAGGATACATTGATACATATTCTAACTTGTTACCTGCTCTTACATTCTGTCATAAAGTCTATTACATCTCTTTTCATTTCAAAGTTAAGTATGTTTTTTCACTGAGTCAATCTCGAAAATGATAAAGTGTGGTTGTTTCAAATTGTAACACCCCATTTCTACCCGACAAATATTAATAAAATCAGAGTTACAAAATTTCAACACACAAATAGGATGTCACACTTACAACTTGTAGCAACAACATTTAATCACATTTTAACATAGATACATAACACTGAAAGCTTGGGTGAAATGATAACAACATAATTTAGTCTTCATAAACCAAAACAACTTTTATAATAAAGTAGTGGAATCATAATCTCAACTTTAATGACAAAACATCTTCGTCCAACTGAAAACAACTTCAAAACAATAAAGTAATTTAGAGAGTGTAACTTAAATTCAGAAACGAAATATAAAATCCACAATAAATTAACAAGTGTTCAACCCCCCGAGTGTTACGTGTCAGAGCGACGACACTAACTCGAACTAATGAAGGTAGACAACCTTCACTCTGGATTACCTGCACGTTACCCACATAGAGGCAACATTCAAACATAATGGGTGAGATATCAAACAATATAATTGAATGTATGATAAACAATATATTAGATCGGATTATATAAAATCACCACTTCACAACTTGCAACCAACATCAATCAACAAAAATTACAACATAACAACATGATTATACAACCTAAAATGCAACTTATAAAATGCACATGCATGTGGTATATTTGGAACAAAACTCCCAACTTAAAAATCTGCCAATTAATAGAGGCATCAACAAGGCATAAGCCTTCAACTTAATTTTCCAAATCCAGGCCAACTTACCGGGCGATAACTCCAACTGGATATGCTATGTATACGACACAACATGAATGTCAGGATAAAAAGAATAATAATCACATAACAACACAACAACAATTCAACATTGGCCATATGCCTACCACTTATATTTTCCAATAAATAGAGGCAATCCAACCAAATACAATACTACCCCGCAAATTCGCAATTTTCGACAAAGGACACAACACAACGAAATAAACCAAATTATATTGCAACCAAACCGCGTAATTATTTAGACAATTTTCGACTAAAATCGGTTAATTAATTATCCGCTAAATTTTTTTTATACATGCTTCGTACCAAGGTCCTTATTATGCCTTTGCTAAATTCATGATGCATTGTCACTAAACAAATTTCCAAACCTGCTACTAAAAGACTACATGCTACCTTAACTCTTGTTACTACTGCTACTGATAAACTTAAAGTGATCCTCATTTCAATTATGTTTCTGGAAAATAAAGGTAAACGTGTTACCAAGCAGGTCAAACAAACAGGGAGAAAATGTCCCTCGTCACACTACACACACTGGCCATAACCCTCGTCACACACAACCTGTGACGGTCGATATAGAAACGGAACAGTCGTCCCAACGGCCCGACGGTCGTCACATGGCGTGACGGTCGACACAATGGCCCGACGGTCGTTACAATGTAACTGTTTCAATTCTTCTCAATTTTGTTTGTCTCTATTTCCTTATTCTACCAGATTTTTCCTTTGATTCGATCTCAGACCAACATCCCAACCATCTTAGTACATAGTAATTAGAAGTATTATTATACTCAATCAACCTACATCGATTTTCTACAACCAAATCAATAACATCAACGAATATTTGGTATCAACTATAATAATCAACATAAACATAACAATAATCACAACATCAAAGTAATCCACATATACGCCAACCCGAAATTACTCCAAAGATTAATCTGATGTTTTCCTAAATTCAATACTAGAAAAATAATAATCTAACTAATTTTATTTTATCAAATTAAAGTTCATAATATAGACTTTCCAATGATTCAAACGGCGCATCAAACAGATACACAGTTTGAAAGTTATGAATTTTCCAAGTTTTCCAAAATCCTCAAATTTTCCCTATGGGTTCAATTCTATACAGCCCCAAAACCCCATCAATTTATCATGAAATCATATACAACCACATCACATCAATTTATACAACGCATACATCATTCTAAATAAAAAATACACCTTAATTTCATCACTTTCTACCTAATTCATCAATAACTCATCATAAATACCTAAAACCTCTTAAACCCCAAACTATTCCACATACTATTTATCATTAACCCAATTATAGAGTCAGAACCCCGCCCTTACCTTGGATTGAATATTTCTCTATAACTCTCCGATTGAACCTATCTTTGCCTTTCTTTTTCCTCTTTTCCTCTTCTCTGCAACGTTACGTAACTTCTCCCAAAACCTTATTTCTTTCTTACTGATAAAACCTAACTTCTCTTATATATTCTAATTAACTTATAATTCTACTATTTTTAATAACTCCATTGCGCCTAATTTTTTTGCACCCCACTATCACTACTTCTAACCATAAGTAAGCCCACACTAATAATAATAGTATTACTCTAATACTATTTCTACAACTTTAATCAAATAAATTAATTCAACTAACAACAACACAACTTAAATCAACATTCTACAACTTCGATAATTAAATAAAAGAAACATAATACGAAGATATTTAATCAAACAATTTATTAAATAAATAGGCGTTTCAACTCTCCCCTACTTAGAATATTTTCGTCCTCGAAAATTTACTCAATGCAAACTACTCCAAATATGTTCTCGCATTCAACTAATCAACTCTCACGCCACAAATAACACAATACAACAATACACCTTATCAACGATAACAACAACAAGATGAAATGCTTATGCAATACACTGGACGACCAACTCAAAACACAAAGAATAATCAAGTTAAGAACATAATGGTTCACTATGAATCAGAACACAACACGATCGTTACCATCACCATAGGCAACACTCCCCTAATTCCCCATCATAGGATTTAGCTACTCGCACTCGAACCATCACCATTGGTAATGAGGCAACAACAAATATAATAACACGAAAGCCCATAACACAACATTAACATAACCAAGCTACCAACATCGATGTTATCCACATAAGAATAAACTGCGCTACACCACGCTTTCGCTGCGCACTCTGAGTACTCACAACTATCAAATCTACCATATTCCCATCAACCTTCCGACCATCAAAGCAGACATAAGAAATACTTTCGACTTAACTCACCGGAAATTCCTACCAACAGGTATTCTACACTCTTGTGATTACTAAATACTTCAAACCTAGATCCATAAAAATAATACCTCATAATATCCAACACAATTACAACTGCAGCCAATTCCAAATCTTGAATAGGATAAATACTTTCATGAATCCTTAATTATCATAAAATATAAGCTACAATTTTACCATCTTGTATTAACACATTGTCTAAACTCATATTAAACACATAACAACATTACAACGTCATAAGGATACATGTGTCCAATTAATTTCAACAAGAAAAATCATCTTTTTCACTCCCAGACCGCGCTAAGCTGGTTCCGGCTCGTGATAAGCGCGCTCGACAGTACTAAGCACCCTTCGCGATTTCTGCTACAAAACTCAGTGATAATGACCAACTAAGTCCAAGAATATTATACTCCCATTAACCCACTTCAGAGATTCCTCACTGTAGAACTACCTCTACTTTAGATGGATCCACCATAATACCCTCATCTAAATTACCACAACAAAGTAAACCCATCTCTACTAATCAAAAATCACACTTTGATAACTTACATATAACTTCACTTCATTCAATACTTGTAACTCAATTCTCAAATACTCTACGCGCCCTCCTTCTGATTTTACAATAGATCAGAACATCCACAACGAACACCAGTTCTAACTTATCCAAAAAGTAGGGAAAATACAATTCATATTCCCTATATACACTTTAAGGCATACCAGCCACTACCATTCTCTATCCGTCATCCTTGGTCAAATCATGGTCTTACATTTCCATTTACTTCCTCCTTGGATCATCTCTATAATGCTTTAAGTCTCATGTCAATCAAATTCTCGATCCATCACAAATCAAAACTCCAGTTATCCATAACACAACTGTGAGTTTCCATACCACTCACCGATCAAATCACAACCTCATACTAACATCCTCGAGTCCACCTCATCTTCCTATATATGAATCTGCATCGACTAATCAAAATAATCCTTAAGCATTTGGCTTAACTCCAAATAATTCATTGTACATACAATCCCAATTGGCAAGACACATCTATTCCATCCAACATGATTCCGTTTACTATCAACAAGAGATTAGGGTGATCAATTTCTCATTTGTAAATAGACATTAGGCAACTATAACGGTGGCATAAGACATCATTACCCAACTGCAATAATGTCCTTTACCTTGTGCTCAAAGTTACCTAAACATACTGCTCTACCATCTCTCTAAGGCTTACAAACGTTTTCTTAATTTCCTTATTCCCAACCTCATCAATGATACAAAACACCCAAAATCCAGTACATATTCTCCTACACACGCTTGTCGTACAACACAATTATTAAATATCCTTCTAATATCGGAATTGCCACCACATTAAGTACAATCAAAATCGGCCCACTTCAATCGAAACATTTATCCAAGCTAAGAGCTTTGACAACATTAACAAATCTTTCGTCTTTATTTTTAATATCATAACTTTGATGATCCGTATAGTTTCACACTTGATTCTCATTCCAATCACAATCTCAACAGTACCATCTCACTATCTTGTTGGTGATAGAAACTTCCAAAGTTTTCCCGACACATATCATTAATAACACACAATCCGCTTTACTATTTAAAATTCCTCAAAGATTTCTATACTCTAATCATTCCCAATTGGCATACTCCGCACTCCCATACGCTCCTCTGATACTCTTACCTTCTTCTTATCACTAAACATTTTATACCCGACCTCATCTTACCATTTCCAGCAAGAATTGTTCAACTTCAAATAAAATTATCTCTTTCAATACAGACCTCTCAAACAAAACATTATAATAAAAAATGAAGAGAATTTCATGTAGATTCAAGAAATTCAAGAATCGCTAAAATCCGAGTTACGAGTAAAAAGTTATCGCCTGTGCAATGACGACTGATCCAGAAATCCCGTATACATACTTCCACCAAAATCAGCATCAGACTCAAATATTCAAACACTCTTTTCTCTCTCTTCAAAAACATTCCTAAGACAAAATTTATATGCAAACTGTTGGGAATTTTGTAAGCTTTCCGAAAAGTCTAGAATCTCTCCCATCGGATTTACGAGTGAAAAGTTATATCCCTTTTACCGAAGGCTGTTCCATAACTGCGAGAATAAAAATTGAAATTGATGAACATGATTTCTCTCTCTTGCTTCCAAGATCTTCCAACTATCATTTCTTTCACCCAACTCTGAAAATCATCTGACTTCAATCCAATTATACTCAAGACATACTAGTCTACTAGTTGATTCATCAAATTGTCAATTTCTTTGGAGTAAATCCTTAATCTCAATCATCTTATTAATCCACCGTCAATAATCCGTGCACATCTCATATAACCGTCATCATACACATGCACTCATATAATCTAAGAGTTATGTTACATGCTTAGTAGATAAAAACACCACTTCTCAACTGTCTCCAAACTAAGATCTACACTCTATAGGCAAGTCGCAACTATCGGCTCGTCCTCCCTAAAAAGCATCTCAAACTTGACCGGAAGGTAAGAATCATTAATTTTTACTCTTTCCAGTTCGTAACAATATAGTTCCAACAACACTTGCACTCTTGCAATCAATATTATCTTGGACCAACTCCTCATACCATAAACATCTTTGAGAAGTAAACTTCTCCCCCACTTGTTTCAAACTAACTCCTGAATACAAACGGTTAGAAAACTAATGAGCAAGTACCGAAAATATTTCACACACATGTCGCATGCTAAGGAAAACAACATTAGACAACTTGGTCGGATGGATCGACCTGCTCTGATACCACTATTGTAACACCCCATTTCTACTAGGAAAATATTAATAAAATGTAGTTACAAAATTTCAACACATAAATAGGATGTCACACTTACAACTTGTAGCAATGACATTTAATCACATTTTAACACAGATACATAACACTGAGAGCTTGGGTGAATTGATAACAACATAATTTAGTCTTTGTAAACCAAAACAACTTTTATAATTAAGCAGCGGAATCATAATCTCAACTTTAATGACATAACCAACTGAAAACAACTTCAAAACAACAAAGTAACTTAGAGAGTTCAAATTAAATTTAGCAACGGAATATAAAATCAACAATAAAGCAACAAACATTCAACCTCCCGAGTGTTACGTATCATAGCAATGACACCGACTCGAACTAATGAAGGTATACAACCTTCACTATGGATTACCTGCATGTTACCCATGTAGAGGCAACATTCAAACAGAAGAGTTGAGATATCAAACAATATAAATGAATGTGTGATAAACAATATATTAGATCCGATCATATAAAATCACCACTTCACAACTTGCAACCAACATCAATCAACACAAATCACAACACAATAACATGATAATGCAACCTGAAATGCGACCTATAAACAAGGGTTAAGCCTTCAATTTAATTTGCTAAATCCAGTTCAACTTACCGGGCGACAACTCCAACTTGATATGCTATGTATGCGACACAACATGAATGTAAGGATAAAAACAATAATAATCACATAGCAACATAATAACAATTCAACATTAGCCATAGGCCTACCACTTATATTTGCCAATAAATAGAGGCAATCCAACCAGATACAATACTACCTGCAAATTCGCAATTTCCAACAAAGGACACAATACAACGAAATAAACCAAATTATACCGCAACTAAACCGCGTAATTATTTGGACAATTTTCGACTAAAATCGGTTAATTAATTATCCTCTAAAAATTCTGTTATACCTGCTTCGTACTAAGGTCCTTATTATGCCTATGCTAAATTCATGCTTCACTGTCACTAAACAAATTTCCAAACATGCTACTAAAAGACTATATGCTACATTAACTATTATTACTACTGTTACTAATAAACTTAAAGTGATCCTCATCTCAATTATGTTTCTAGAAAATAAAGGTAAACGTGTTACCAAGCAGGCCAAACAAACAGGGATAAAATGTCCCTCTTCACACTACACACACTAGCCATAACCCTCGTCACACATAACCTGTGACGGTCGGTACATAAACGGGATGGTTATTCCAACGGCCTAACTGTCGGCACAACAGCCTGATGGTCGTCACACGGTGTGATGGTCGGCACAACTTAATTGTTTCAATTCTTCTCAATTATATTTGTTTTTGTTTCCTTATTCTACCAAATTTTTCCTTCGATTCGATCTCAGACCAACATCCCAACCATCTCAGTATATAGTACTTAGGAGTATTGTTATACTCAATCAACCTACATCTATTTTCTACAACCAAATCAATAACATCAAAGAATTTTCAGTATCTACTATAACAATCAACAAAGATAGAACAATCATCACAACATCGAAGTAATCAACATATAGGCCAACCCGGAATTACCCCAAAGATTAATCTGACGTTTCCCTAAATTCAATACTGGAAAAATAATTAATCTTACTAATTTAATTTTACCAAATTAAATTTCATAATATCATCTTTCCAATGCTTCGAACGACGTATCAAACAGATACACGGTTTGAAAGTTGTGAATTTTCCAAGTTTTCCAAATACCTCAAATTTTCCCTACGGGTTCAATTCTATATAGCCCCAAAACAAAACCCCATCAATTTATCATGAAATCATATACAACCACAACACATCAATTTATGCAACACATATATCATTCCAAATAAAAAATACGCCTTAATTTCATCACTTTCTACCTAATTCATCAAGAACTCAACATAAATCCCTAAAACCTCTTAAACCCAAACTATTCCACATAATATTTATCATTAACCTAATTATAGAGTCAAAATCTGTAAGTTCTGAGTTGGCAACAATTTTTGCAAAATGTGTTGCTCGGGAAAATGTTATGAAGAATGTCTTGACATAAGAATAGAACCCCACTGCAGGTGGTACAAGATGTCAGATCAGAACTCCTGACATGGTTTTTAGACATCAATACATATACTGAACCTGATGTTGAAACATTTTCAAATGTCATGAAAATACTGCTGTCATGTGTTACAACAGATGTCATGACATCTGGGTCCAGAACAACAGGTGCTACTGCATTGTGTGTATCAGACATAAATTGAAGGAGGTATCAAGACATCCTTGTCTGCTATAACAGAAACTGCTGTTGTAATTTCCAGGACTGGAGGTGATGCTGATATGTGTGCCTCAGACAGATGTCAAAGGATATGTCATGACATCTGTCTCTGTTACAGTAGGTGATATTTTTGTTTATCTCTTGACATATCAGATTTAATTTGATGAGCATTTTCACTCCCGGGATTTTCATCCTAGTACAAACGTGAAAGTGGCGCGGAAAAGGTAGAGTCGCCAGCCAAACATTTTTATCCCGAACGAATGGGGAAGGTAATGTTGCACAAACCTGAGGAAGAAGGAAAGGACAAGGTCCTGCGAACCAAAGATCTGGGTTCGGGAGTCGGTTACGACCTGGGAAGGTATTAGCACCCCAAATCGTCCGTCGTACCCGACGGGATCCACGCCTGCTTGTTTTGTTTCAAAGGGTAAAAGAATACGAGTGTTGATGAACAAATGAACTGCTAACTGGAATGAGAATGGAAATGAGAAAGGAATAAGAAGAAAGAATGGAAAGAATGGGGAAAATGTAGGGAAAATAAAGAATGTGCTCGAACGGGCCCTACCCCGCTGCCTATGTACCTCATCGGGATAATGAGGATCAGAGTCGACGTAGTTCTCCTAACTAAGGCGGGAACTATTTGTTTGTATTTTTTATAGCTGGAACTGCGTATGTCTATGCTCAGGTGTTGCAGGCTCGTCTGGTATTAGTGCGTTTACCGTCTTGCATGCGAGACAAGTCGTCGCAAGTTCGCGTTATGAGTGAATGAGATGAGAAAAGAAGTTCTCGCAGGATAGTCGCTTATTATTTGTTTTGTCTTTTATGAGAAATGTTTTGGATTTGTTTGTGAACATTCTCATACTAAGACCTATCCATCGCGGTAAGTACTTACACCTCGCCCCGAAATAGGACGCGTATAAGCACTCCGCAACAAAGTCTCGTGTCGTACAAGAAAGTTCGGTTTTTATTAAGTACTTTATTATTTTTCTTTATGAGGTGAGAAAGAAAGACTCAAGTTTCAAAAGGCAAAATCTAAGGGACTAATACTCAATCCTAATTTTTGTTTATTCAAAAGTGGTCCTAATTGTTTGTGTGGTTTTCTAATCCTAATGAAGAAAGGAACTAGAAACTACTAGAATTCAACTTACTTCCTAAGGAAGTTAAGTTGATTCTAAGAACAATGGGGAACCTATTGAATTGAGAAAATCAAAATAAGAAGGCAACAGAAATAAGGAAATGAAATCTAAAACAAAACATATTAAGGTATAAAGCTACAAGTAAGCCTAAACTTCACCTAAATCTACTTATTAGAAATTCTAAGCCTAAGTCCTAAAACTAAGGGAACTATCTAATGTTATCATTCTAAAAATCAATGATTAAACTATGCTAAGTCATCTTAAAATCCTAAGACTAAACCTAATTAAACTAGTTCTTAATGGATCATAATATTCTAAACTAAACTAGGTGAATTTTACATGTACAATTAGCCTAAAGATTAATACACTAAAAATATTAAAAGTCCTGGAAAAAATGTGGAATTAATTCTATAGGGTCCTAAAACTGATTATAACATTTTGCTAAAAAATATCCTAAAAATTCAGAATTTAACTATGTCTAAAAATCACTTGAATCTACTTAAGGATTAACTACTATTTTCCATGGATTAAGCTACCAAAACAGTGGAAAAAATGGCCTAAAAAACTACCAAAAAATATCCTAAGTTCTCTTATTAGTCCTCTAAACATAGTAAAAATAATGGGCTAAAAATCCTACAGAAAGTGGAAAAAATAAAATGAACAAAAACAAGTGCAGTTAAAAGAATTCAATAAAATGCTAATTAAGAGAAAAATCGAAATTAAATAAAAACTAACCAAAATTCAGAAAATAAAATTGTCAAGAATTTCTAAAATGAATTATTAACCTACTGGATTTTTAATAGAATTTTATGATGAATTTTCCTATTTTTTAATGAATTAATTCTAATCTACACTAACTAAAAAAATTAAAATTTAAAAGAAAATAAAGGGGGGGGGGGGGGTGAAAAGAGTGTTTTTCCTAATTCATTTTCTATTTGGGCTAAAAAAAAGGTGATGTGAAAAGCAAAAGGGCAAGGCCCAATTGCGCGGGAAATAGGGGAGTGCATAGGGTGGGCTTTCGGTCAACACAATTGAATAAAATCTAGGCCGTATGATCAAGAGACTCCCTAAGGTATTATAATCGCATGGTTCATAGACACAGGCACATGTTTATTATGGTGGAAACTATGCACAGGATTGGCCGCACGAATAGCCAGCCGGACAGTGACACATGTCACCGCTGGTGTGGCTGAAACTCAAAAAATCAGCCTATCTTTTCCTCTTCTAACGGTGTAATTAAAGGGATCATAATGCACTTATTACTCTTAATTTCTAATAATCTTCATGTAATTAAGACCAATTTTATAAAATCAAAATAAAATCAAACCTGGATATAAAGAGTAACATCCAAACCCTATGTATCTCACTCCTTCTTCTTCTCCTCCCTGCGCCGCACACTGTTCTTCTTCTTCGCCGTCAATGCCAACTCTCTTACTCCCTCTCCTTCTTCATACTTGCAGCGTTGTTCACCCCCTTCTTCATCTTCACTCCGCCGCGGCCTCTCCATTCTCGTCTTCTCTCATCGTCAAAACCTCATATCCACCACCATATTTCACATCTCCACTCTCATCTCGTCTTCGTCATTCGACATCACAAAAACGCTTTCATCTTCTTCGTTAAGACTCCAATCAATCTCTTACCGCGAATACTTTGTCAACCCTCACTGAAAACTTCGTCGTCAAAGCCAAACAAAACCACCATCGCCGTTCGTCGTCTTCACATCCTCTCACAAGATTTATACAAGAACGAAAATGATGCAACGACGATCTGAGATGATGCGTTCGTCGCATGTTTCAAGCTTGTCGTTGTGACTCGGCCACGACGACCTTTACACATAGTTTATGGTAAGACTCCTCAATTTGTTTGGTCGCATTCAGTTCATTGTTGTGTTCTTCGTCATTGATAAATTTCCACCTTCTCACTGCAAATCTGAATTTGTCACATTGAATGATGATTATTGTTGATTCTCTGTGTATGTGATTTCGTTGCGACTTTTGTTAAGCGTGTTATTGAATCTTGCAGGAAAGATTGAAGAACTGATGAAGCTCGAAGACGAGAAAAAAATCGATATTGAGAATGACAGGTTCAGATGATGATGCAGACCGAAGTTGATGTTGTTTCAGTTGAGAGATGATGATTGCTGATGCAGAATGGTGTAAAATTAATGAAGTGTTGAGGTTCACTACTACGATTGCATTGCGGATACGTCGAATCTATGATACAAGTTTTGAATCTGATGCTGAAGTAATCAAGGTTGCAACGTCGATGTCGAAGGGGAACCAATTCTTCTTGGATGATTCTAAGCCGCACTGAATCATCTCAGTTGCTTGAAGATGTTGATGTTACAGTTGTTGAAGATTGGAGATTCAAGGTGTGAAAATTAAAATTGATGAAGATGTGGTGGTCAAAGAAGTGGTGAGGAGGTGATGATGACGATGCTATGCTTCAGGTACGTTCGACGGATCCGTTTTCTCTAAATTTTCTATTCTTCTTCTAACGTTCTTGTTATGATGAGAATTTGTGCATTGATTCGTTACGTTCTTGAAGTGTGAACCGTGTTAATGTTGTTTCTGTTGAATCTGGTTATGCAGAGACTATTGTTGTTGATGATAAATTAGATTTTTTTGCAGGATTCTTGATGATGAAGGAGGCTTTGGAGTGGTGATGATGATTCGTAGTTGAAGATGATGAAAGGTTTTTGAAGATTGGAAGAGAGTTGAGAAGATTGAAGATGGAGATTGAGATTGGAAAATGGAGAGTGAAGATTCGAAGAACGATTGGTGAAGCTAATGAACATTTGTGGTGATAAATTAAAGAAAAGAGATTGGAGATGGTTCTGAGTTTGCATCCAAAAAACCTCTGCATAATTTTTCCCCTTTTTATCAGTTGGATAACTTTCTTTCTTTTCCTTCTGCAGAATTCTGTTACATCAGTTGGATATTTCCAACTGATTTTTTCTGATGTTACCCTTTGTTTTATTTTCTGAAAACCTTTTCTGTTGTAAAAAATTATGGAACCCCTTTTGTATTCTCTGAGTTTTTCTTTTTTATTTATTTGTAACTCCCTTGTAACTAAACCTTTTGTTGATTTTGTAATTGAATTTAACTGATACCTTCTTGATGATTCATTGAATTTCCTTCTGAAAATTAGAAAAATTCTGTTGTTTTGTAATGAATTCCATTGAGTGAATTGTCACAAGAGAGCAAAAAATCTATTAGAAAAAGCTCAGCATGCCAAAAAATTGAAAGGGAGGGTAATACTCTTTTTTATATCCTAATTTTCTTAAAAACAATAAAAACAATAAAAGAAAAAGAAAAGGTTGGTGGGCCTGGCAATTAAATGACATGGGCCCAATGAAGATTTGATGGTAACCGGAAAAATAATCAATGAGTTTTAAACTCGACATAAAGAAATATGGATAATATGCGTTCATGGAATACGGTTGTTAATTGGCTATAAAAGTGGACAAGTGAAATTAGAATAAAACCGGACGCTTATTGAAATTGGAACTAGACTCTTGGATACTAGATTAAACAAATGAGCCTTGAAAAGGATCCAAAGTGGAGGTTAGAATTGAATTGTTTAACGTGGATAATGAACTAAAACAAAGTTTATGGGCTTAATTTGGATAGTAAACAAAAAGTGAATATTAGCATGGAAAAAGATTATTGAAACCCAAGTAATCCTTGCGCCCAATCTTAACACGTTTAATCCAATTTAAACCCCTAATCTAATTCAAACTCGAGTCTTCAATGAATCCTCGATCTTCAGTCAACCTTCAAATCCAAACCCCATTGACCTGTATTACCAACAACGAACTATAAAGAGGACCACAGTGCCCTGATTATCATAAGGATCCGCAACTTGATCTCTCGTACCATAAACCCACATTCATTTGTCATGAAAACCCTAATCAGCTATGCATGCACTATGATCTTCAATAAATTGTGTCTCAAGTAATAATGGAATCCCTTGAACGACAAGATCGCCTATGAACACATTTCGCAAGGAAACTTTATCGAGTATCACTTAATTAGGGAAATAAACCCTAACTCGTGATTTAAATGTCAAACATAAGTCATTTGCGAACCACCATTTATAGCGAAACTCACTTATGATTTTAATGAAACCCTAACACCTGCGATGCACACAACTAAGGAGAATTATTGAGTGTAGTAGTCAGATAAATCACCTATGAATAGGAAGAGTTATATCACCAGAAGATGCTTCAGTTCCATGCCTTGGGATCAATGAAATATATGATTATGAATGTTAATGACCTAGTGGAATATGCAGATGAATGCGAAGCGTAATCCAGTTAGTGGTAATAAAAATGAGGGCAAATTTTGAGGTATTATAGCTGCCCCTATTCAATCATCTGCAGACCTGAATGGGTGATAGCGACGACTTTCAGACGTTCAAGGTATGCAGTGATTGAATACTCGAATAAAACCTGAAAATTTGCACACTGTGGGTAATAAGATATGCTGAGAAGAATGCCATCCTCGAATGACAACTCACAAGAGATCCTCGAATCAAGCACTAAAACCATCCTCGAATTGAGCCACACTGGTATACCGGCCTCAGGCGATAACCAGAAATACAAAGACTGACCTTAGACAGACTTTTCAAACGAGACAAACTGACCTCAAACAATAAGCTCAAAATGATCTATCATCCTCGAACGATAGCCACAACAAACATAAACAAGACCAACCTCGGAAGGACTTGAAGAAAAGAATGCCATCCTCGAATGGCAATTCTCAAAAGATCCTCGGATCTAACACGAAACCATCCTCGAATGGAGACGCAATGGTGTTGCACCCCATAATTTTCCCTCACCCAGACAAGACATTGTGTACTAAAGTGTCCTAAGAGGTTCACAAGGTTCACAAGGTATCTCAAGAGGTTCACAAGATTCACAATTAGTCAGAAAGTTTGACAATTCCCTCAGACAATGCATCCTCCTAAGCAATGCATCTTAAACTAGGGTTTTGACTTCCATCAGGCTAAATGGACTTCCAAAGCTTCAAGTTAGCTTCATAGCATCCTATATGTCTTCAAGAATACCTATGTCAAATTTCAAGGCTTTCCCAAAAGGTTTGCTCAGTCAGATGATCAGATAAGCTAAAATCAGTCAAAGTAGTTAAACAGTCAAACTGAGGTCAACTATGGTCAAACCAAAGTCAAACTTCTTGATTTTTTTCCAACATCAAGTTTATGAAGTAAAATTCATCATTTGATCAAGGGTTGATCATGATTCATCAAGGAGATATCAGATCATCAAGAATCAGGAGTTTCTAAATTAGGGTTTTCACAAGAAAAGTCAACTAAACTTTGACCAGCCATAACTTTCACATGCTTCATCAAATATTTTCCATCCAAAGCTCATTTTGAAGGAAATTGAATTCTCTACAACTTTGTGTCTCACAAGCCAAGCCCAAAAATGCTTCATTTGGAAGGTATGAGCTAAGACATTATAGGTCATTTTAAAAGTCAACAAAAAGTCAACAACTTCCAAAGAGCATAACTTGAGAATGGTAAAAGATATGGACATGATACCAAAGAGGTTGGTTATAGGACTCTCTAAGCTTTCTAAAATGTCCAAGAACACCTCCATAGCCATAAAATTGAGGGATTTGTGTCTTTGAAAATTTGGGAAATTTTTGAGAGGTTTATGAAGCAAATGGGATCTTAGAACCAAATTTCTCCAAATGGGCTTGCATTTTTATGACCCAAACACTTCCATGACATCATGCACGAGTTAAAAATCATTTATTCAAATTTTTATTCATTTTATTTTATTTATTATGATTTTATACATTAAAAATCATTTTAAATCAAAATAAAATATAAAAGTTGCAATATTTGATAAGATTTTTGTTCTAGAAAGTCTTAAAGGTTAATTTAAAGTGATTGAGATCATACAAAATCAGATCAACCAAAATAGTAAGGATATATAAAAAAAATTCAATATTTTGGAAGCATATCTTTTTCAATCTCTATTGATCCAAAAATCTAAGGATGGTGTGTTTTTTTGACCTAATTAGTTCACACTATATATGTACAACATAAAGCACACAAGGGACACGAATTGCAGCAGCCAAGAACAACAATCAAACTTCAAAAAATTTCAAAAAAGTCACATTCAGATTCCTTGCTAGAGGTCATTCCAAAGCATTTTGAAGGTTGAGACATGTTCCCTGAACATCATTGAGTGTAACCTGATCCTCATATTCATCAAATACATCGCATATTGAGAAATCTGAATCACATTTTTCTCACTTTTTGATTTTTTCGTTCTTGCATATTTACGTGTTATTAATCAAGTTTGTCCATTGATTTGTGTTTAGATGAATGCAGTGATGGATTTTGGGCAATTAAATTGATGTTTTGATGGCCAATTCATGAAACGCCATTTTAGGGTTCATACCTCTTGAATTAGGGTTTCACAATCTAATGACTATAAACGTATTTTGAGACCATAAATCAACTCAATGAACTGTTTGGATCATATTTATGTAATTAATTTGATAAAATTGTGTGTGTTTGGCAAAGTATGAATTTCGCAGGTTCTTCATATGCAGGAAAATTCGCAAGAAAACTTGTATATAAATTCGCAGCAAATTCCACAGGTCTCAAGGAAGAAGATGACCCATTGGCGCCATCTGGAAAATTCAAAAATTTGATTTAATATTTTTAGAATTGTTTTCTATTTTGTTTCAACAAATGTAGGTTGGCCCAATGGTAAGGGTTGCGTGTATTGTTGCTCAGGACCTTGGTTCGATTCTTGGTTGCAGCATTCTTTTTACTAACTTTTCCATTTATTCGTATAACTTAATATATTATGATTTGTTGTGGATTGTATAGCAGATGCGCCCCATGTGGCTTGGTGGTTGGAGTGTTTGGTTGTTGACTGATGGTTCAGGGGTTCGAATCCAGGTTCCCATATTTTTGTTCATAATTATTTTGTTTTAGCAGGATTAAAATATAATGAATTCGTTCCATAATATTATCACCAGCGCATGCTGGCCTGATTGGTTTTGATGCTGGGTATTGAGGTAAGGGACCTGGGTTCAAATCTCAGGTCCTATCTTTTTGGCCAATTGTTCATATTTTCTTCCTATTTTCTATTTTTTTTCACATAATAAACTTTATTTTGTTTAAATTATTAATTATTAAATCATAAAACTAATTTCTAAATAATATTATACTATTTTCTTTATATTCTTAAAAATCATAATTTATGTTCTTAAATGTAAAATTGTTTCTATTTATTTTGTAATATGTTTATATTATTATTATGTATATATTTTTGTAAATAAGTGAAATAATTAGGTTTAGATTAATTCCAAAACCCTAATTTTCTAAATCCTAATTTTCTTAACCCTAATTTTTTCAAAACTCTAATTTTTATTAACTTTAATATTTAATTTAATTTTTTTTATAAACCATAATTCAATAATTAATCATGTTTTGTTATAAATAATTAGCATTTGTTTATTATTATTATAATTATTCTATTTTCTTCTAAAAAATTTCTAAAAATTGTTTATTTAATTTTAAAATAATATCTTCTCTTGAACTTTTATTTCCTTTATATTTTTACTAACCCCTTTTGTTATTATTATTATAATTATTACTAACCTTTAAATTATTGCTTATTTATTATATTTATCATTATCGTTTTTTAATTATTATTATGTAATTGCGAAAGCCATGTAATAGTCGTAGATTTATTCTTGTTTCTATTTTATTTTTGTAAATATTTTTATTGCCATGGTTAGTAATTTTAGGGTGTGTATAACTATGTGTAATTAAAATAATTTAGGAAACTAATTAAATAAGATAAATACTTGAATATAAACACTCACACACGTAAGTCGATCTTTGATCGCCATCTCACACTTTCTAGGGTTACTCCTCATGCTGCCTACTTCTAAGGTCAAGTAAGGTGTCTTAAGCAAAGTCCCTTCATAAAATATCATCAAGTCCCTTCAGATTATAAGATCAAGTCCCTTCGAGGTTGCCTACGATAAATGATCTTGTCCCTTCGAATAAAAGATGATAGTCCCTACGAATTGCTAAAGACACCTTACAATTGCCTATATTCAGATGTCCCTACACATGTCCCTTATCACATCCAAGGTAATGACTACCTATTCCTTAATAATAGGGATAGTCTTACCATTGAAAGAACATATAAGAACAGTAAAGACTTAATATAGGGTAGGTTCCTCTTAAGTACTTGCTCACCTTTTCAAAATACATTTTACACTTCACATTTCAAAAAAAAATTCAAAACAAAGTCTTTATATACATCCATACGAGGATCATTATAAAGCACTTAGAATTTTTTTTCACACACTACACCTTTCTCAAAACAGTTTAAAGTGAGCTAAGTAACTAAGAGCCCATGGATAACCATGGATATAAAGGATGCTAACACCTTCCCTTTATATAACCTACCCCCCGAACTCAAAATCTTTTTAAGGTCTTTCCTGTTCTTTTATGTCCTTTCCTTTTGGATAAAATAAAAGTCGGTGGCGACTCTTGCTATCCGCAACATTTATAGAAAAGTCAATTCTCCCACCGTGTTACAGAACTGGCGACTCTACTGGGGATTTACTAAGTATAAGAGGGGTACCCTTAGGAATTAGATCACTTTAAATTGTTTGCTTTATATTATTTGCTGGGGCTCTTATGTGTGAAAGATCCTAACCCGGATCTAGTGTACCTTAGGTAAATAGCAATAAACCAAGGAAATTGTACGGCGTATACCGATATGGTTGATCTGGTGGCCATAGTTAGTGTGACTTCTTGGTTGGTGCTTATGTTCCTTAAGAAAGTTGAGGATAATATAAGGCTTCCATATGTTGTCAATACACTAACTGACTTTTAGAACCCTATTTATCCCATCTTGGCCTTTAGAAAGTAGTGAGATAACCGGCTTTGGTGAAGACTGAAGTTGGTTGATACTCGATACTATGCTCATTGAGATCCTAAACTTGGAGGGTTTTGGTTGGCAAGTAAGTTGCCTACTAAACAACCACCCTTGGGAAGGATCAATGATATTGAGATCCCTTAGAACCTGGTTACTTTATAGGACAGGATGAACCAACTAAACTTCAGGGGATGGTATTTACCTTTAAACCTCATGCAAGCCTCTAAACCTAGGGCTATGGTGTGACTTGTTTGTGTGTGCCACATGTTTGTGATTGAGCATAACATCATAACATCATCATGCATCATAAGCATAGCATTTTCACTAACCATTTCAAGGACCAAAGGATTTATCTTTGTTCTTTGTTGCAGGTCATGGCTTCTGCTCGTAGGAATACTATCCGGATCAACTTTGTAGGAATACCTCCTAAGCTTAAGGAATTGGTCTCTCAAGTTTCTGAAAACTCCCAATTCATCAAAAGGCATGGTCACCTACTGGATCTAGTCACTTTAGGGTTCAATGAAGACATGATAAGTGTCCTATTTCAGTTCTTTGATCCTAAACATCATTGCTTCACATTCCCCGACTATCAGCTTGTTCCTACAATGGAAGAATTCTACAAACTATTGGGTATACCTATCCTCAATCAGAGACCTTTCACAGGCTTAGAGAAAGAGCCTAAACCTGAAGTCATTGCTGCAACCCTACATTTGAAGAAATCAGACATTATTCTAGAAACAAGAAGTGGAGTTAAGGGTATTCTTACTAAGGTATTGATGGAGAAAGCTCAAGTGTTCCTGAAGGCTATGAGTTATGATGCTTTTGAGGAGATATTAGCCCTATTGATTTATGGCTTAGTGTTGTTCCCCAATCCAGATCAGTTCATAGACGTACACGCCATCAACATATTTCTGACCCGCAATCCAGTGCCTACATTGCTTGGAGACATCTTACACTCTCTTCATACTTGTACTACGAAGGCACGAGGAACTCTGATGTGTTGTATACCTTTATTGTCTAGGTGGTTTATTTCTCACCTTCCTCGATCAGTGATGAAGAATGAACAAGGTTTAAGGTGGGCTAAGAGAATTATGTCACTTTCACATTCATATATTCATTGGTGTTCTAGATCTATGGAGAATGTTACTATCATTGACCGTTGTGGGGAGTTCCCTAATGTGCCACTCCTTGGCATAAGAGGGGGCATTACTTACAACCCTTCTTTAGCTCTACGTCAGTTTGGTTATGCTCGGAGTGATGGTCCTCATGACATGCTTATTCAGGGTATTGTGTTTGACTACGACAACGATCTGCAAGGTTACCGTCAAAGGTTTATACGAGCATGGGGTAAAGTGAACAAGGTTGACAGCAAGACTCTGGAACCAAAGTACACTATTCCTATGGAACCTTATCTCAGATGGGTGCGATCTCGTGCTCAGACTCTTATGATGCCATATCTTGCTATCCTGCCAGTTACCATGGAGCCTGTTGCTGAAGGAGATACTTCTTATATCATTCTTCATCCAGACATGCCCACTGACATGGAAGAGTTACAAAGGTCCTGGATCCAGTTGAAGGAGCAAAGAGATACTTTTGAGACTCATTACAAAGCAAGTCAAGAAAGAATCCTGGAGCTAACAAAACAACTTCACAAGGAGCGGAATCTCAACTCATACCTCAACACAAAGAGGAAACGTCCATGGGAGACTTAAAACCCCATTTTTGTATTCATTTCATTTTTATTGTAAGCCCAAGAGGCAAACAAGTTTATTTACTTACTAATAAAAGTTTACTTTATGGTTGTTTAAACAAATTTAAATCCTGCGGTCCTTGAAAACATTGCATACGCATTTACATACCATATCATTGCATCACAGGTTTCTTATGAACAAGTATCTTATCTTCTCGCTGTTTATTTCAGCAGAAATGGCTCTTGAACAGACTGTCAAAGATCTCCAGGCTCAGAATGCACAATTCCAAGAGTTGATTCTGAACTTGTCCAAGGGACAAGATGAGTTGAAGACACTGCTGGCTAAGATGAAGAAGAAGACTAGAAGATCAGGAGGCCTTATCAATCTGGGAAGAAGATTCAGAGGTCCTATCAAGACAAAGGAACAGATCGAGGATTCTGAGTCTGAAAATTCTGAGAAAGAGGGAGGTAGTCTCCATGATACTGTGGGAGATTCTGAAGCAAATTATTATCATGATCCTGCTGGTGAAGATAAGTACAAGATGCTGGTAGACAGAATGAATGCCATGGAGTTACAAAAATCTTCTGGGATTGATTTTGAAGATCTGAGTTTAGTTTCTGGAGTGGTTATACCTATTGGCTTCAAGGTTCCTGCTTTTGTGGTATACGATGGTGTTTCATGTCCCAAGCTGCATTTAAGGTCCTATGTCCGGAGGATTCAACCACATACTGCTGATAAGAAGTTATGGATTCATTTCTTCCAAGAGAGTTTGTCTGGAGCTCAATTGGAATGGTACTATCAATTGGAAAGTGTCAATATTCGTGATTGGAATGATCTTGCTGAGGCCTTCTACCGACAATACCAATACAATGCTGATTTGGCACCTACTCGCATGCAGATCTAAAGCATGCCAATGGGTGCTAAAGAGAGTTTCAAGGAGTATGACCAGAAATGGAGAGACTTGGCTGGCAGAGTTCAACCTTCTCTGACTGACAGAGAGCTAGTGGATATGTTTATGAGTATGCTGAATGGTCCTTTCTATAGTCACCTTATTGGAAGCTCATCATCTGGTTTCACCGAGCTAATAATGACTGGAGAACGTGTGGAGAGTGGTATAAGAAGTGGTAAGATACAGGTGGGTGCCTCTTCATCAAGCACTGCTAAGAAGCCCCCTAGTGGAAAGAAGGAGTCTAAAGTTGTGTATGGTCAACATAGTCGTAACAGGAGTCACCAATCTGTGGGAGCAGTCCACATCTCTAATCCTACTCCTGCAGCACCAGAGCTACCACAAAACAATCAACAAAAGCCTAGAAGACAATTCACCAAGATCAACATGTCACTGGCCCAAGCCTTGCAACACATGTTGAAAGGGGAACTCATTACTTTGAAGGACCCTCCTCAGAATCCCAATACTTCCTCTCCTCGATACAATCCTAATGCACGATGTGCCTATCATTCTAATAGTCTGGGACATGACACCAACAACTGCTGGGTGTTGAAAAACAAGATTCAAGATATGATTGAAGCTGGGGAAATTGAATTTGATCCTCCTGGGACTCCAAATATGATCACTGCTCCTATGCCCAATCATGAGAAGACTGTTAATGCCGTTGATAAAGTTTCATATGTTTCCTCAGTAGCAGATGTGACTACTCCCTTATCCATTATCAAGAAAAAGCTGGTGCAGGCTGGATTCTTTCCAGGTTACAACGAAGACTGTTTTTATTGTGCCTACAAACCTGATAGTTGCTGGAAGTTGAAGGATGGTATTCAATGCCTCATGGACAATTACACTATATTGTTTGAGAGGACACCTTATGTGGAAAGTATGTGTGAACATCTAACTCGAGGTACGAAGCTTGAAGATGTGGCCATGGTTGATAACGTGCCTGTGAAGATTACTTCCAAGGGTCCTGTCAAGATCACTCCTAAAGGACCTATCAAGATTACTGCTGAGGGTCTGGTGAAGACTGTTGCTGAAGCTAGAGTGGTTCCCATGATCATTACCACTCCTGGCCCTGTTCCTTATACTTCTGATAAAGCTATACCCTGGAATTATGGTTCTGATGTTTATATCCATGGTGTTAAACAGGAACCTTTGACTGATACACCTGTTACTGATGATAATCTTGATGTTGATAATATTGTTGGATCTAGTAAGATCACCAGAAGTGGAATAATTTTCTCTCCTCAGGCTACCTCCAAAAGTGCAGTTACTCCTACCTCCACTTCTGAGCCAAGTACTGATGCTCGGGGCAAAGGTCCTGTGGTTGAACCTGTGCAAGTTGAGGCACCGACTGCTGAAAATATCTCTAAACAGATGGAAGAAGTGCTAAAGATCATTCGCAAGAGTGATTATGATATTGTTGACCAGTTGGGGCATACTCCCTCCAAAATCTCCATGTTATCTTTGTTGTTGTGTTCTGAGGCTCATGCTAAAGCCTTAATCAAGTTCTTGAAGACTACTCATGTGCCAAATGAGATTTCTGTGGATCAATTTGAGAATTGTGTTGCACATCTGACTTATGATAATGGGTTAGGATTCTCTGATGCTGATTTGACTCCTGCCAAGAGAAACCATAATAGAGCTTTGCATATCTCCATTGAATGTAGGGGCACTACCTTGTCTCATGTGCTGGTGGACAATGGTTCTTCATTAAATGTACTCCCCAAAGAGGTTCTGAACAAGCTCAGTCCTGAGGATGTTGTGTTAAGACCAAGTAATGTAGTAGTGAGGGCCTTTGATGGCTCAAGAAGAGTGGTACATGGAGAAGTAAATCTCCCGATCAAAGTAGGCTCTCAAGTCTTCGACTCTACTTTCTATGTAATGGATATTCGTCCTGCGTACTCCTGTTTGCTTGGGCGCCCCTGGATCCATGGGGCAGGTGCTGTGACTTCCACTTTACATCAGAAGTTGAAATATCCGGTGAAAGGAAAGATTGTCACTGTTTATGGTGAAGAAGAATACATGATTAGCCATGTGAATACTTTCAAATATGTTGAGATGGAGGGAGAATTTGTTGAGACTCCTTGCCAGACATTTGAGGTAGTTCCTTGGGTCGTTCCTGCTACTGAAGCTCCTCCTGTTGCTAAAAGAGTTCATATGGTTACCAGAGTACCTCCCACAATGGCCTCCCTCAAAGATGCTAGAGCTGTGGTTGAAGAAGGTGGTTGTACTATTTGGGGTCAGCTTCCTGACATCCCTTATAAGTCTGACAAGTTTGGTTTGGGTTTCACTGCAGAATCCCAGAAGGCTGTTCGTCGTGCTCGTGCTATTCGTATCACTAATCAAGGGGTCATAAGGGATCAAATCAATGATGTGGGTAACTGTAATGAAGACTACAACCTGGATGACTGGATTTTTCCTACCATGGGTGATGGGCTCAACAATTGGAAGACTGAAGACGTTATTCCTATCTCCTTTAGTCAGGAGTAAATACTATTACTGTGTTTTTATTTTAAGTTTGTAATTTCGAACAATTAAACTTTTAAGCCTTGTGTCTTACCCGGGGCACAATGGTATGCTTGTTTCGGGATGTCATTTCATTTGCATACTTCAATCAATAAAAATCAATGGACGTTTCGTTTTCGTAAATATTGTGTTCCTTGTCTTTCTTCTATGTTTTATTTTTGTTTTATCAGCTATGTGTTCTTACACACACCCACATCACTAAAATGCAGATCCTCATCCACTTTGGATCCTATTGATAACAGTTCTACTATTGCCAATTATAATTTCGAGAATCCAATCTATCAAGCTGAAGATGGAAAGGAGGAAGATTGTGAAGTACCTGTAGAGCTTGCTAGGTTGTTACAACAAGAAGAGAAAGCTATACAGCCACATGAAGAGCCAATCGAAGTTGTGAATCTAGGAACTGAAGAAAACATGAAGGAGGTCAAGATAGGGGATGAACTAGAAGATGGTGTTAAGAGCAGACTAATTTAGATGTTACGTGATTATGTGGAGATCTTTGCTTGGTCCTATGAAGATATGCCAGGGTTGGATACAAACATTGTGGTTCACTGTTTGCCGGTAAAAAAAGATTGTCGTCCAAAGAAGCAGAAGGTTCGTCGCATGCGTCCTGAAATGTCAGAAAAGATTAAAGCAGAGGTGATGAAACAGTTTGATGTAGGGTTCTTAGCTGTGACTTCTTATCCTCAATGGGTTGCAAATGTGGTACCAGT
Organism: Lathyrus aphaca; assembly: GCA_963966055.1. NCBI lineage: Eukaryota > Viridiplantae > Streptophyta > Magnoliopsida > Fabales > Fabaceae > Lathyrus > Lathyrus aphaca. Next base: position 20,202,001 of record OZ014525.1, read on the forward strand.
ACCTAAGAAAGATGGTAAGGTACATATGTGTGTGGATTACAGAGATTTGAATAAGGCCAGCCCTAAAGATGACTTTCCACTTCCTCATATTGATGTTCTGGTAGACAACACTGCTCAGTATAAGGTATTCTGTTTTATGGATGGTTTCTCTGGTTACAATCAAATCAAGATGGCACCTGAAGATATGGAGAATACTACATTTGTTACACAGTGGGGCACCTTTTGCTATAAAGTGATGCCATTTGGTTTGAAGAATGTCGGGGCAACATATCAGCGTGCTATGGTGGCTTTGTTTCACGATATGATTCATCACGAGATAGAGGTAAATGTGGATGATATGATAGCCAGGTCCCAGAATGAAGAGCAACACCTTGATCATCTGCATAAGCTGTTTGAAAGGTTGAAGAAATACAAGTTGAGATTGAACCCAAACAAATGTACTTTTGGAGTTAGATCTGGTAAACTCCTGGGTTTCATTGTCAGTGGAAAAGGTATCGAAGTGGACCCTGCAAAAGTAAAAGCTATACAAGAGATGCCAGTTCCCAGTACTGAGAAGGACGTTAGAGGGTTCTTGGGAGGATTGAATTACATTGCAAGATTTATTTCCCAGTTAACTGCTACCTGTGAGCCAATCTTCAAGTTGTTGAAGAAAGATCAGGTGATGGAGTGGAATGATGAATGTCAGACAGCCTTTGATGAAATCAAGAGATATCTCCTAGAACCTCCAATCTTGATGCCACCAGTTGATGGAAGACCCTTGATTATGTACTTAATAGTATTAGACAACTCAATGGGGGTGTGTGTTGGGGCAACATGACGAGTCTGGTCGAAAAGAGCAGGCAATATACTACCTTAGCAAAAAGTTTACCGACTGTGAAACAAGATACTCACTGCTCGAGAAAACTTGCTGCGCTTTGGCATGGGATGCTCGCCGACTAAGACAATATATGTTAACTCATACTACCTTGTTGATTTCAAAGATGGATCCAATCAAGTACATATTCGAGAAACCTGCTCTCTCCGGACGAATAGCAAGATGGCAGATGATCTTAACAGAATATGATATACAGTACACTACTCAGAAGGCCATTAAAGGAAGTGTTGTAGCTGATCATTTGGCTCATCAAACAGTGGATGATTGTCAGTCAATGAGTTTTGAGTTCCTTGATGAAGACATTATGATTATTACCAAAGAACCTGGACAATATGACGGACCTGAACAAGGATCCTGATGGACTATGGTTTTTGATGGAGCTTCTAATGCACTTGGTAATGGTGTTGGTATTGTGATCATTTCCCCTGAAGGTTGTCATACCCCGATTACTGCAAGACTTTGTTTCTATTGTACCAATAACATGGCTGAGTATGAGGCATGTATCCTGGTTATCAAAGCTGCCATTGATATGAAAATTCATTTCCTGGACGTATATGGAGATTCAACCTTGGTAGTGAGTCAAATTAAAGGAGATTGGGATACCAAGCATGAAAATATTATTCCTTACCAAGAGCATGTGTTGTCTTTGATCCCATATTTTGAAGAGATTACTTTTGGACACATCCCACGAGGAGAGAATCAGTTGGCCGATGCATTAGCCACCATGACATCTATGTTTGAGATTAGCTGTGATGATGAAGCTCCCAAGATTACTATTGATAGATTTGAGAAGCCTGCATACTGCAATGAGATTGACACTGAAGGAGCAGAGGGGAAGCCGTGGTTCTATGAAGTGAAAAGATATCTTGAAACTCAGGAGTTCCCTGAAGGGGCATCAGTCAAAGATAAAAAGTTTCTGAGGAGGTTTTCTGCTAAGTTCTTCTTGAGTAATGGAATTCTGTACAAGCGCAATCATGATTCGACTTTGCTTCGTTGTGTGGATAAGAAGGAAGCAACAGAGATTATGGAAGACATGCATGATGGGATTTTTGGCACTCATTATAGTGGTCATACCATGGCAAAGAAAATATTGAGAGCAGGTTACTATTGGTCTACTATGGAAGCTGACTTTTATCAACATTCCAGAACATGTCACAAGTGTCAAATCTATGTTGATAAAGTGCATATACCTCCAGCTCCATTGAATGTGTTGACTGCTCCTTGGCCTTTTGCTATGTGGGGCATTGATATGATTGGTGAGATCAAGCCTACTGCTTCTAATGGGCATCGTTTCATCCTGGTTGCTATTGATTACTTTACAAAGTGGGTGGAGGCAGCTTCATTTGCATCTGTTACTAAGAATGTGGTGGCTCGATTCATTAAGAATAATCTCATATGTAGGTATGGCATCCCTGAAAGGATTATCACAGACAATGGCTCTAATCTGAACAACACCATGATTACTGATCTCTGCGTGCAGTTCAAGATTAAACATCATAATTCTTCTCCGTATCGTCCAAAGATGAATGGGGCAGTAGAAGCTGCTAATAAGAACATTAAGAAGATTCTACAGAAGATGACTGTTACTTATAAAGATTGGCACGAAATGTTACCATTTGCTCTTCATGGTTATCGTACTACTATACGTACTTCAACAGGGGCAACCCCATTCTCCTTAGTCTATGGTATGGAAGCAGTTCTGCCCATTGAAGTTCAAATCCCCTCCTTAAGAATCATAAAGGATGCAGGCTTGGATGAAGATGAGTGGATTCAGACTCGACTTGACCAGATAAATTTGATTGATGAGAAAAGGCTTTTGAATATGATTGATGTTTACCGGAAATGCATAGAATGCAGTAATAGTATTTACTAAGGACGAACGAAGGTAGGAATTCAACGAAGCTTCGCCGGTTCATCACCACAAGACAACTATAAATCCCCAGCAGGGCAAATCTATCTTTATAGATACTTCGAGTTACATCTCCCCTTGAATTTATGTCCATCTCTTTTATCCTCAGTCGGGATACTCAGGAACTTATTCCTTTAATAGAAATACGACGAACAAAGACGGGAGGTTATAAATACTATACTATCAAACAAGACGGGAACAAGTTCCTCATATTCTTCAGCAACGAAGCGGGATTTATTTTCCCTAGCCAGCAGTTGTCATACAAAGATATCCAGACGCTTCAAGCTGCATGATTCATACATACATCATCTACTTCATACCATAACATATCCATAAATACATAATACATTTACTTAGATGCACCATGTTGTGCATGCATACATATTGCATAAACTAACCTTTTCTTTGCAGGATGGTTATATACAGATAAAATACTATCAACAATTCACAACAGGTCAGAGACGATCTATACGAAGGTCTAGTGCTAATACTTAATTCAGGGATGATCGCTACGAAGATTCATTGCTGATAATCATTACTCAAGTTGTCCTTGGATAGTAGGCAAACGGTCTATACGAAGATCTATTCCCTAATCCAGGATATTTCCAGAAGAGAAAATCGTCACGAAGATTTATTTCTACTGGTTTATTCAACAACTCAAAACAGGTCAGAGACGATCTATACGAAGGTCTAGTGCTGATACTTAATTTAGGGATTATTGCTACGAAGATTCATTGCTGAAGTTGTCCTTGGATAGTAGGCAAACGGTCTATACGAAGATCTATTCCCTAATCCAGGATATTTCCAAAAGAAATAATCGTCACGAAGATTTATTTCTACTAGTCTATTCAACAATTCAAAACAGTTCAGAGACGATCTATACGAAGATCTAGTGCTGATACTTAATTCAGAAAAAAATCGTCACGAAGATTTGGTTCTGACACTTAAATTAAAGTATGTTCTTGGATATAATTCAGAGACGATATATACGAAGATCTAAGCCCTGACACTTAATGAAGGATATTCTTTTTCCCCAGAGATAATGCAGAGACGATTTATACGAAGATCTAGTGCTAGAATTCAAATCAAACCATGTTACATAAACGATTTAGAGACAGCCTATACGAAGACCTAGTACTGATATCCAGTATCAACATAAAGATATTATCACCTTCTGATAGTATGGGTGGCATCTATAAGCCCATCTCCAGTTCTTCCAAGTGGAATCTTCAAGCCCACTTAAGCAGATACAACTAATCATCAGTGTTACTTTACGCACCGGCGAGTGCAAATTTTTGGGCTTTTTTGTTCAATCCCCTTCAACCTTCCAGGTCACGAATGACACATATACCAATCTAACCCCTCAGGTTTCAGAAAATTGAACAAGGGCAGCTGTTGCACCCCAAAATTTGCCCTCACCCAGACAAGACATTGTGTACTAAAGTGTCCCAAGAGGTTCACAAGGTTCACAAGGTATCTCAAGAGGTTCACAAGGTTCACAAGATTCACAATTAGTCAGAAAGTTTGACAATTCCCTCAGACAATGCATCCTCCTAAGCAATGCATCTTAAACTAGGGTTTTGACTTCCATCAGGCTAAATGGATTTCCAAAGCTTCAAGTGAGCTTCATAGCATCCTATATGTCTTCAAGAATCCCTATGTCAAAATTCAAGGCTTTCCCAAAAGGTTTGCTCAGTCAGATGATCAGATAAGCTAAAATCAGTCAAAGCAGTTAAAAAGTCAAATTGAGGTCAACTATGGTCAAACCAAAGTCAAACTTCATGATTTTTTTGCCAACATCAAGTTTATGAAGTAAAATTAATCATTTGATCAAGGGTTGATCATGATTCATCAAGGAGATTTCAGATCATCAAGAATCAGGAGTTTCTAAATTAGGGTTTTCACAGGAATAGTCAACTGAACTTTGACCAGCCATAACTTTCACATGCTTCATCAAATTTTTTCCATCCAAAGCTAATTTTGAAGGAAATTGAATTCTCTACAACTTTGTGTCTCACAAGCCAAGCCCAAAAATGCTTCATTTGGAAGGTATGAGCTAAGACATTATAAGTCATTTTAAAAGTCAACAAAAAGTCAACAACTTCCAAAGAGCATAACTTGAGAATGGTAAAAGATATGGACATGAGACCAAAGATATTGGTTATAGGACTCTCTAAGCTTTCTAAAATGTCCAAGAATACCTACATAGCCTTAAAATTGAGGGATTTGTGTCTTTGCAAAGTTGGGAAATTTTTGAGAGGTTTATGAAGCAAATGGGATCTTAGAACCAAATTTCTCCAAATGGGCTTGCATTTTTATGACCCAAACACTTCCATGACATCATGCACGAATTAAAAATCATTTATTCAAATTTTATTCATTTTATTTTATTTATTATGATTTTATACATTAAAAATCATTTTAAATCAAAATAAAATATAAAAGTTGCAATATTTGATAAGATTTTTGTTCTAGAAAGTCTTAAAGGTTAATTTAAAGTGATTGAGATCATAAAAAATCAGATCAACCAAAATAGTAAGGATATATAAAAAAAATTCAATATTTTGGAAGCATATCTTTTTCAATCTCTATTGATCAAAAAATCCAAAGGATGGTGTGTTTTTTTTACCTAATTAGTTCACACTATATATGTACAACATAAAGCACACAAGGGACACGAATTGCAGCAGCCAAGAACAACAATCAAACTTCAAAAAATTTCAAAAAAAGTCACATTCGGATTCCTTGCTAGAGGTCATTCCAAAGCATTTTGAAGGTTGAGACATGTTCCCTGAACATCATTGAGTGTAACCTGATCCTCATATTCATCAAATACATTGCATATTGAGAAATCCGAATCACATTTTTCTCACTTTTTGATTTTTTCGTTCTTGCATATTTACGTGTTATTAATCAAGTTTGTCCATTGATTTGTGTTTAGATGAATGCAGTGATGGATTATGGGCAATTAAATTGATGTTTTGATGGCCAATTCATGAAACGCCATTTTAGGGTTCATACCTCTTGAATTAGGGTTTCACAATCTAATGACTATAAACGTATTTTGAGACCATAAATCAACTCAATGAACTGTTTGGATCATATTTATGTAATTAATTTGATAAAATTGTGTGTGTTTGGCAAAGTATGAATTTCGCAGGTTCTTCATATGCAGGAAAATTCGCAAGAAAACTTGTATATAAATTCGCAGCAAATTCCACAGGTCTCAAGGAAGAAGATGACCCATTGGCGCCATCTGGAAAATTCAAAAATTTGATTTAATATTTTTAGAATTGTTTTCTATTTTGTTTCAACAAATGTAGGTTGGCCCAGTGGTAAGGGTTGCGCGTATTGTTGCTCAGGACCTTGGTTCGATTCTTGGTTGCAACATTCCTTTTACTAACTTTTCCATTTATTCGTATAACTTAATATATTATGATTTGTTGTGGATTGTATAGCAGATGCGCCCCATGTGGCTTGGTGGTTGGAGTGTTTGGTTGTTGACTGATGGTTCAGGGGTTCGAATCCAGGTTCCCATATTTTTGTTCATAATTATTTTGTTTTAGCAGGATTAAAATATAATAAATTTGTTCCATAATATTATCACCAGCGCATGCTGGTCTGATTGGTTTTGATGCTGGGTATTGAGGTAAGGGACCTGGGTTCAAATCCCAGGTCCTATCTTTTTGGCCAATTGTTCATATTTTCTTCCTATTTTCTATTTTTTTTCACATAATAAACTTTATTTTGTTTAAATTATTAATTATTAAATCATAAAACTAATTTCTAAATAATATTATACTATTTTCTTTATATTCTTAAAAATCATAATTTATGTTCTTAAATGTAAACTTGTTTCTATTTATTTTGTAATATGTTTATATTATTATTATGTATATATTTTTGTAAATAAGTGAAATAATTAGGTTTAGATTAATTCCAAAACCCTAATTTTCTAAATCCTAATTTTCTTAACCCTAATTTTTCTTAAATAAATATAAACCCTAATTTTTTCAAAACTCTAATTTTTATTAACTTTAATATTTAATTTAATTTTTTTTATAAACCATAATTCAATAATTAATCATGTTTTGTTATAAATAATTAGCATTTGTTTATTATTATTATAATTATTCTATTTTCTTCTAAATTTTTTCTAAAAATTGTTTATTTAATTTTAAAATAATATCTTCTCTGGAACTTTTATTTCCTTTATATTTTTACTAACCCCTTTTATTATTATTATTATAATTATTACTAACCTTTAAATTATTGCTTATTTATTATATTTATCATTATCGTTTTTTTTATTATTATTATGTAATTGCGAAAGCCATGTAATAGTCGTAGATTTATTCTTGTTTCTATTTTATTTTTGTAAATATTTTTATTGCCATGGTTAGTAATTTTAGGGTGTGTATAACTATGTGTAATTAAAATAATTTAGGAAACTAATTAAATAAGATAAATACTTGAATATAAACACTCACACACGTAAGTCGATCTTTGATTGCCATCTCACACTTTCTAGGGTTACTCCTCATGCTGCCTACTTCTAAGGTCAAGTAAGGTGTCTTAAGCAAAGTCCCTTCATAAAATATCATCAAGTCCCTTTAGATTATAAGATCAAATCCCTTCGAGGTTGCCTACGATAAATGATCTTGTCCCTTCGAATAAAAGATGATAGTCCCTACGAATTGCTAAAGACACCTTATAGTTGCCTATATTCAGATGTCCCTACACATGTCCCTTATCACATCTAAGGTAATGACTACCTATTCCTTAATAATAGGGATAGTCTTACCATTGAAAGAACATATAAGAACAGTAAAGACTTAATATAGGGTAGGTTCCTCTTAAGTACTTGCTCACCTTTTCAAAATACATTTTACACTTCACATTTCAAACAAATTTTCAAAACAAAGTCTTTATATACATTCATACGAGGATCATTATAAAGCACTTAGAATTTTTTTTCACACACTACACCTCTCTCAAAATAGTTTAAAGTGAGCTAAGTAACTAAGAGCCCATGGATAACCATGGATATAAAGGGTGCTAACACCTTCCCTTTATATAACATACCCCCCGAACTCAAAATCTTTTTAAGGTTTTTCCTGTTCTTTTATGTCCTTTCCTTTTGGATAAAATAAAAGTCGGTGGCGACTCTTGCTATCCGCAACATTTATAGAAAAGTCAGTTCTCCCACCGTGTTACAAATGGTATACCGGCCTCAGGCGGTAACCAGAAACACAAAGACTGACCTTAGACAGACTTTGCAAAAGAGACAAACTGACCTCAATCAATAAGCTCAAAATGGTTTATCATCCTCGAATGATAGCCACAACAAACATAAACAAGACCAACCTCGGAAGGGCTTGAAGAAAAGAATGCCATCCTCGAATGGCAATTCTCAAAAGATCCTCGGATCTAAAATGAAACCATCCTCGAATGGAGACGCACTGGTATACCGGCCTTAGGCGGTAACCAGAAACACAAAGAAAATAGGACAAGATGGAACAGGATCGTTGTACATAAACGAGAGCCCAGGTAAATAGGACCGTTGTACAAAACGAGAACCTACGACGCGACTGTTGTACCAAACAAGACGCGGAATAAGTGACAAACATTGACTTGAAAAGACAAGGATGTCTGAAAAATGAAGTTGGTGTCCTCTGTGCGGATTACTTCAGGTTGTGAAGATGTTTGTAATATACCTCAAAACTGGCCCATGCTGGCATGCATATGTTTGAATTTATGGCGTAATGCTCCATGATGATGGAAATGCTACGCTCTAGAGGATGAAAATGCAATGATGATTATGCGTATGCGAATGCAAAAGATCTCCCAGAAAGGGGACTGCAAGTATCCCATATGGCTTGACTGGGGAGAAACGATTACCACTGCACTGATCTGATCCATCCTGATGAGGAGGAGACAACTCTGCGGGGAAAGCTGTCAATGATACACCGGCTCTGAACAGCCGCCATTGCCAAAAATAAATTGGACTTTTAAGATTGGAGTGCCAAGACCCTACTGGAGATGGAACCTTCTTGAACTCTGATGGGGAAGTGGAGACCTCCTGACTTGGCTGGGAACCAAAGACATGACACTACTGAGGAAGCAACTTGCTGGGGGAGGAAAGACACCCTTTGTACTGCCGGGAATTTCCCCTGTGTTGAAGGGAAGTATCTGCTTGGGGAGGACACCCACATTCTGCTGCCTTGCTGGGGGAGATTTTAGCTTCCAACTCTACTAGGGATGATGGAGGATGTCAATGATAAAGCTTCATGTTGAAGATAAGAGCTTAAATTACCCCTCACTGGGAATAAAAGATATGAAGCGTCTCATGCTGGGGATGAGGGATGATGATACCCTTCTGCTCGAGAAGTATCTTCCCCTTTGCTGCTCTGTTGGAGAAGGGACTGACTAATGAGACTTGCTAAGGAATTCTGATCAATGAAGCCTGCTGATGAAATAACTCTTGAAGTACTTATGTTGACAATGGCTTTGCTTCAAGCCTCTGGGTTGATAGGTTGCCAACTAATCACGAGTGAACAATGGTTCTCTGCAATTTTCAACTCACCTCAGATTAAGGTCCATCGGAAGAAAATTTCTTAAGAGGATTTTACAAAAAACATGGCATACGAAATGCCTCAGTGTCTTCAAACTCTTGGAGAGATTCATCGGATCTCGAAATAACTGCCCCAGACTACATGGTCTGTGCAAGAATTTGCCTCGCGAGGATTCATGAACAACCTCATATCACTGTGAGATAGTGTGTCCTAGTATTTTGAACCTTGGGTAGGTGTTTTTGATTAACCGTCTTTGGGAGAAAGTAACTTCTAGTGCTCTTGGGGTGGCCTGCCCCAGAACGAGCCTTGAAATGATCCCCTATGACTGACTGTGTTTTGAAGAAAACACCCATACCACTTGTTCTTTGAGAGATTGGATCTCGAAGTAATTGCCCCAATTTAGCTGAAATTTGAATGCATGCCTCAGACTAATGGCTCTTTGAGAGATTTGAAACTCGAAGTAATTGCCCCAGATTAGTTGGCTCTTACCACGACTGTTGGGAAATTTCCTACTCAATGGAGTTTCTTGGAAAAGTGCATCTTTATATGTTCGTCCTTCGGAAGTTTCAGACTTCTCAACTTGGCAATATTAAGCTTCTGGACTGAGGTTCCATATGTGAACTCCTTCTGATGCCAAACAAATGTATGCAAGCAAAAAATATTTGTTTTGAGAATGAAAATTATAATGCAACACACATGTAAATCTTGAAGTCTTACTGAAAAAGATGTCGCAAACCTTTGTGAGCAAATCACTGGTTAAGATACGGCATTGGTTTTTGATAAATGAAGCATGCACATGCAACACCAACAAAGAACTTTCAGCACAACCCAAAGGAGTCGGGAACGCGGTCTCGCGGTAGTACGCTCTCAAAAATAACCCTATTTCAGTTAGGACTTTTGAGGGTTGTATCGTGGCCCAGTTCACGGTTATAGAAACAAAGGATATAGGCTCGAAATTTATTTGTGCCCACCCATCTTCGTGATGTTTTCCATTCCTATGTTCAACTAGCTTTCACAAGCGCTCACCTCTCAAAAAGGGTTTTGTGATGGTTGAGGAACTAATTACACTAACAGTTTAAGCACCAATCAAGTTGTTGTTGGGAGTCAGTCACCCCTTTGTCTTTCATGTCTGTGCCACAAGATTTTTTCTTGTTCAAGGATCTTTCTTGTGTAATACTTTTTGTCTTTTGCTTTTGCATTTTTTTCTTATCCCTAACTTTTGTCTGGACTGATTCTTGTGAATCTTTGATTGTGAAGTCCAGCGGGATGCCCTAATTTTTGCCTAAGTCGCTTGTTTTCAAGATTCGACTTAGCGGGCTTTTTTCATTTCTTTTTCAATTATTTTTTTTGAACAAATCATGTGACACTGTTTGTCTTGATTGGCTTGAAAGGGTCGTGAATGTCTCACTTCTTGGTTGTTGAGGGATAACCATTGTGGTCTCCGGTCTTTGGACCTCTTGATTGGGATAACCATTGTGGTTTCTGGTCATTGGACCTCTTGATTTGGTACAACGAAAGGTAATGGATCCTCAGATTTTCACTCCTTTTTGAAATTTGAATGCTCGGTCAAACTTAGTGACGCCTACCCTTCCCCTGGGTTAAATGCAAGGGTTTTTTCATGCGAAAAGAAACTCCTACTTCAAGTCTCAAATGGTTTGGCGAGGGTCTATCTCCCTTATATCTCCAGTGTTTAGGATTTGAAACAATGTCTGTACATCGTCAACAGGGTCTTTCTCAAAAGCACACAATTAGAGTTTTTGCGTTTTCATTTCGTCATCCTCCCTGATAGAGTTTAAGCACAACAGTTGGTATTGCAATGCACATACACAAAATTATGAGTGAATACGCATGGATTACTTCAAGAAAAACATGTGCATTTTATTATGGTTATCATTAAAAAACAAATAAGTTTCATGCATGCATACAAATGTTTAAACAAACATATAAATGCTACAAATGAAAATGCAGTAAAGAAGCCGAACATTGCCGTCATTGAGGAGACTTGACTCCTTCTAGACTTATTGCTTATGAAGATGCCTTTGCAAACTGGGATATCAATTTGATGATGAGACTTCAATGTGTGGGCAGACTTTCTGGCATGATGACCTTTGAGTCGATCAAATTTTGCACCTTGTGCCTGAACACATCACAATTGTCAAATGGTATGCCTAAATGCCCCTGAGTGGTACTTGCATCTAGCCTTCACATTGTGGTTGCCATTATTTAGGAGGTCTGAATCCGTCTGTATTTATTGCTCTCGGAGACTTTCAGCAGTCAGCAGTCTGGATATTCATTCCATTACTGTTTTGGTGCCATATTTCCACTTTTTCCTGGCGTGAACACAATAGTCTTGGAGTCAATCGAATTCGGGACCTTGTATTTACCTCTGCCACTGAAAGACTTGCAATCTTCAATTAAAAAGGCCAGGTGCCCCAGAATGGTAATCATACTTGGAATTGAAACCCCAAAGGAAGCTTTGTCAGAGATGATCCTGATGCGGCTAGCTCAACCAATTTTAATCTAAGCAAATGAGGAAACTTGTTGCGCGTACGACCTCGGAATATAATCAAACTTCTTCTCGAGTTGTTCTGGCCTTTATCCATATGCTTTGGTCCTAGGACTCTCTTGGGAAGCTGAGGTTGGATGCTGACAAACGACATCTGGGGGGAAGAGGTTGATAATAAAGTTGATAAATAAGGTTGCTCGCAAATATCTTGCGCGATCTCCTGCCTACGTATCTCCATTGACCAATGGAGAATCAGAGCAACGTAGTTCCCCTCACTAAGGATGAAAATAGCTTCGTTCGAAATTTCCATAACCAAGCTCATATGAGTCTTCATCTGGTTGACTTCCTCTTTCAGCAGTTTCTGACTTTGAAATAAAGCTTGCACCTTTGCATGAATTACCCCGGCTGGGTCTTCATTTTGGTAACCTCCGCCCAGAGTTATACCTTGATAGTTGTGATTCAAGTTGGCCATTGTGAAGGGAAACCAAGTCATGATACTAATCTGTCTCTGAACACCTGTCAAGAATGCAAGGATGTATGCAAATGCCATGTTCAGTTATTTCTAAGGAATCTATCTGCTTTGATTCAAGTTTTGACACAGAAAATCCAATAGCATGATTCATATATGTGATCCTCGTAAATAACTGAACATGTGTGCATAAATGCTATGATGTCATGTATACAACAGGCATGTGATCAATATTCTTATGTTGGTGTTGAGCAGTGAACCAACTGTCTTTATAGAACCACAATAGCGGCACCATCTCTGTATAGAACCCCATAACTGAGAACCTAATAACTGTAGACCTGGATCACATAATTGAATAGTCACTGATGGTGTTGAAGTTGAACAACGAGCCAAGTGTCTGTGGAGAGTCAGAATAACAGTCACAATAACAAGGTCACAATGACAATCACAGTAACAATTTCTCTGAATAGAAATCCCGGATCTCAGAATCAAAGAACCAAAGAACACTGAACAATACTGGCAAAATGGGTGTGTTGAAGCTTAGGGTTCCTACAAACCTGTAAACCCCTCCCAATCTCATGGGTGTGCTACTCGGGTCAACATCACGGACTCTCAAAGCCGAATAGCAATAATACATTCACCATTTCCGAGAAATGGCTCATGACCAAATCAGGGAATCGGTTTGGCATTATGTACTACTCAGGGAGGCCTCAGTTGAGTCCGGAAAAACAAGCATCCCTCATAAGTCCCCAACTTCAAGCACTGAATCGAGAAACAGTAGTACATTCATCCCGAAGGGTACAATACTATCGTCATATGAACAATTTGCTTTAACTGGGTTCCTATGAGAGAATCAGGCCATCCTATGCGAGTTCCCAATGGACCCTCGGATGCGAGTGGGTTTGCCAACAAATGTGGTCTGCCACTGTCATCACTGGAGAGGGGTGTTTCCATTAAGGTCCTCGAAGATCGGGCACCAGATGCACATAACTATCAAGGTCGTACCCTGAAGTGGGGAAGAACCCCCACACAGAATAGTCCCAAGACGGTCGTAGTCTGGGTGTGGAACACATCACCACTCATCATGTAACCATGTGAACACAACGTGTCCATGCTAATCCTATAGTGCACTCAAGCCAAGTATTTGGCTTATCTCCCAGTAACTCCCATCCCGCAGAAAAAAATGAAAACCAACACAGCCAGACAGTCCAGTATAATATGATGCATGGAAAATAAATACTGAAAACAATAAATAAATGCCGTAAAGTAAAGATGTAAAGTAAAAGCTGTAAATGAAAATAGTAAAGCTAAACTAAAGCACACAACAGCAAACAGATAAACACTCAAAGAAACAAAACCAAACAGGCGCTAGGATTGACTCTACGAGGGAAACTAGAGATTCTGGGTTCCATCCCCAGCAGAGTCGCCAGCTGTCGCTCCCGGGATTTTCATCCTAGTACAAAAGCGAAAGTGGCGCAGAAAAGGTAGAATCGCCAGCCAGACAATTTAATCCCGAACGAATGGGGAAGCTTATGTTGCACAAACTTGAGGAAGAAGGAAAGGAGAAGGTCCTGCGAACCAAAGATCTGGGTTCGGGAGTCGGTTACGACCTTGGAAGGTATTAGCACCCCAAATCGTCCGTCGTACCCGACAGGATCCACGCCTGCTTGTTTTGTTTCAAAGGGTAAAAGAATACGAGTGTTGCTGGACAAATGAACTGCTAACTGGAATGAGAATGGAAATGAGAAAGGAATAAGAAGAGAGAATGGAAAGAATGGGGAAAATGTAGGGAAAATAAAGAATGTGCTCGAACGGGCCCTACCCCGCTGCCTACGTACCTCATCAGGATAATGAGGATCAGAGTCGACGTAGTTCGCCTAACTAAAGCGGGAACTATTTGTTTGTATTTTTTATAGCTAGAACTGCGTATGTCTATGCTCAGGTGTTGCAGGCTCGTCTGGTACGAGTGCGTTTACCGTCTTGCATGCGAGACAAGTCGTCGCAAGTTCGCGTTATGAGTGAATGAGATGAGAAAAGAAGTTCCCGCAGGATAGTCGCTTATTATTTGTTTTTTGTCTTTTATGAGAAATGTTTTGGATTTGTTTGTGAACATTCTCATACTAAGACCTATCCATCACGGTAAGTACTTACACCTCGCCCCGAAACAGGACGCGTATAAGCACTCCACAACAAAGTCTCGTGTCGTACAAGAAAGTTCGGTTTTTATTAAGTACTTTATTATTTTTCTTTATGAGGTGAGAAAGAAAGACTCAAGTTGCAAAAGGAAAAATCTAAGGGACTAAGACTCAATCCTAATTTTTGGTTATTCAAAAGTGGTCCTAATGGTTTGTGTGGTTTTCTAATCCTAATGAAGAAAGGAACTAGAAACTACTAGAATTCAACTTACTTCCTAAGGAAGTTAAGTTGATTCTAAGAACAATGGGGAACCTATTCAATTGAGAAAATCAAAATAAGAAGGCAAGGCATTAAAATGGAAATAAAGAAATGAAATCTAAAACAAAACATATTAAGGTATAAAGCTACAAGTAAGCCTAAACTTCACCTAAATCTACTTATTAGAAATTCTAAGCCTAAGTCCTAAAACTAAGGGAACTATCTAATATTATCATTCTAAAAATCAGTGATTAAACTATGCTAAGTCATCTTAAAATCCTAAGACTAAACCTAATTAAACTAGTTCTTAATGGATCATAATATTCTAAACTAAACTAGGTGAATTTTACATGTACAATTAGCCTAAAGATTAATACACTAAAAATAATAAAATTCCTGGAAAAAATGTGGAATTAATTCTATAGGGTCCTAAAACTGATTATAACATTTTGCTAAAAAATATCCTAAAAATTCAGAATTTAACTATGTCTAAAAATCACTTGAATCTACTTAAGGATTAACTACTATTTTCCATGGATTAAGCTACCAAAACAGTGGAAAAAATGGCCTAAAAAACTACCAAAAAATATCCTAAGTTCTCTTATTAGTCCTCTAAACATAGTAAAAAGAATGGGCTAAAAATCCTACAGAAAGTGGAAAAAATAAAATGAACAAAAACAAGTGCAGTTAAAAGAATTCAATAAAATGCTAATTAAGAGAAAAATCGAAATTAAATAAAAAATAACCAAAATTCAGAAAATAAAATTGTCAAGAATTTCTAAAATGAATTATTAACCTACTGGATTTTTTATAGAATTTTATGATGAATTTTCCTATTTTTTAATGAATTAATTCTAATCTACACTAACTAAAAAAATTAAAATTTAAAAGAAAATAAAGGGGGGTGAAAAGAGTGTTTTTCCTAATTCATTTTCTATTTGGGCTAAAAAAAAGGTGGTATGAAAAGCAAAAGGGCAAGGCCCAATTGCGCAGGTAATAGGGGAGTGCATAGGGTGGGCTTTCGGTCAACACAATTGAATAAAATCTAGGCCGTATGATCAAGAGACTCCCTAAGGTGTTCTAATCGCATGGTTCACAGACACGGGTACATGTTTATTATGGTGGACACTATGCACAGGATTGGCCGCACGAATAGCCAGCCGGACAGTGACACGTGTCACCGCCGGTGTGGCTGAAACTCAAAAAATCAGCCTATCCTTTCCTCTTCTAACAATGTAATTAAAGGGATCTTAATGCACTTATTACTCTTAATTTCTAATAATCTTCATGTAATTAAGATCAATTTTATAAAATCAAAATAAAATCAAACCTGGATAAAAAGAGTAACATCCAAACCCTAAGTATCTCACTCCTTCTTCTTCTCCTCTCTGCGCTGCAGACTATTCTTCTTCTTCACCGTCAATGCCAACTCTCGCACTCCCTCTCCTTCTTCATACTTGTAGCGTTGTTCACCCTCTTCTTCATCTTCACTTCGCCGCGGCCTCTCCATTCTCGTCTTCTCTCATCGTCAAAACCTCATATCCACCGCCATATTTCACATCTCCACTCTCATCTCGTCTTCGTCATTCGACATCACACAAACGCCTTTATCTTCTTCGTTAAGACTCCAATCGATCTCTTACCACGAATACTCCGTCAACCCTCACTGAAAACTTCGTCGTCGAAGCCAAACAAAACCACCATCGCCGTTCGTCGTCTTTGCATCCTCTCACAAGATTTATACAAGAACGAAAATGATGCAACAACGATCTGAGATGATGCGTTCGTCGCATGTTTCAAGCTTGTCGTTGTAACTCGGCCACGACGGCCTTTACACATAGTTTACGGTAAGACTCCTTAATTCGTTTGGTCGCATTCAGTTCATTGTTGTGTTCTTCGTCATTGATAAATTTCCACCTTCTCACTGCAAATCTGAATTTGTCACATTGGATGATGATTATTGTTGATTCTCTGTGTATGTGATTTCGTTGTGACTTTTGTTAACAGTGTTGTTGAATCTTGCAGGAAAGATTGAAGAACTGATGAAGCTCGAAGACGAGAAAAAAATCGATATTGAGAATTACAGGTTCAGATGATGATGCAGGCCGAAGTTGATGTTATTTCAGTTGAGAGATGATGATCGCTGATGCAGAATGGTGTAGAATTGATGAAGTGTTGAGGTTCACTACTACGATTGCATCGCGGATAGGTCGAATCTATGCTACAAGTTCTGAATCTGATGCTGAAGTAATCAAGGTTGCAACGTCGATGTCGAAGGGGAACCAATTCTTCTTGGATGATTCTCAGCCACACTGAATCATCTCAGTTGCTTGAAGATGTTGATGTTACAGTTGTTGAAGATTGGAGATTCAAGGTGTGAAAATTAAAATTGATGAAGATGTGGTGGTCAAAGAAGTGGTGAGGAGGTGATGATGACGATGCTATGCTTCAGGTACAATCGACAGATCCTCTATCTCTAAATTTTCTCTTCTTCTTCTAACGTTCTTGTTATGATGCAGATTTGCGCATTGATTCGTTACGTTCTTGAAGTGTGAACCGTGTTAATGTCGTTTCTGTTGAATCTGGTTATGCAGAGACTATTTTTGTTGATGATAAATTAGATTTTTTGCAGGATTCTTGATGATGAAGGAGGTTTTGGAGTGGTGATGATGATTCGTAGTTGAAGATGATGAAATGTTTTTGAAGATTGGAAGAGAGTTGAGAAGATTGAAGATGGAGATTGAGATTGGAAAATGGGGAGTGAAGATTTTAAGAACGATTGGTGAAGCTAATGAACATTTGTGGTGATAAATTAAAGAAAAGAGATTGGAGATGGTTCTGAGTTTGCATCCAAAAAACCACTGCATAATTTTTCCCCTTTTTATCAGTTGGATAACTTTCTTTCTTTTCCTTCCGTAGAATTTTGTTACATCAGTTGGAGATTTCCAACTGATTTTTTCTGATATGTTACCCTTTGTTTTATTTTCTGAAAACCTTTTCTGTTGTAAAAAATTATGGAACCCCTTTTGTATTCTCTGAGTTTTTTTTTTTTTTTTTTTGATTTGTAACTCCCTTGTAACTAAACCTTTTGTTGATTTTGTAATTGAATTTAACTGATAACTTCTTGATGATTCATTGAATTTCCTTCTGAAAATTAGAAAAGTTCTGTTGTTTCGTAATGAATTCCATTGAGTGAATTGTCACAAGAGAGCAAAAACTCTATTAGAAAAATCTCAACATGCCAAAAAATTGAAAGGGAGGGTAATACTCTTTTTTATATCCTAATTTTCTTAAAAACAATAAAAACAATAAAAGAAAAAGAAAAGGTTGGTGGGCCTCGAAATTAAATGACATGGGCCAAATGAATATTTGATGGTAACCGAAAAAATAATCAATGAGTTTTAAACTCGATATAATGAAATATGGATAATATGTGTTCTTGGAATACGGTTGTTAATTGGCTATAAAAGTGGACAAGTGAAATTAGAATAAAACCGGACGCTTATTGAAATTGGAACTAGACTCTTGGATACTAGATTAAACAAATGAGCCTTGAAAAGGATCCAAAGTGGAGGTTAGAATTGAATTGTTTAACGTGGATAATGAACTAAAACAAAGTTTATGGGCTTAATTTGGATAGTGGACAAAAAGTGAATATTAGCATGGAAAAAGATTATTGAAACCCAAGTAATCCTTGCGCCCAATCTTAACACGTTTAATCCAACTTAAACCCCCAATCTAATTCAAACTCGAGTCTTCAATGAATCATCGATCTTCAGTCAACCTTCAAATCTAAACCCTATTGACCTGTATTGCCAACAACGAACTATAAAGAGGACTACAGTGCCCTAATTATCATAAGGATCCGCAACTTGATCTCTCGTACCATAAACCCACATTCATTTGTCATGAAAACCCTAATCAGCTATGCATGCACTATGATCTTCAATAAATTGTGTCTCAAGTAATAATGGAATCCCTTGAATGACAAGATCACCTATGAACAAATTTCGCAAGGAAACTTTATCGAGTATCACTTAATTAGGGAAATAAACCCTAACTCGTGATTTAAATGTCAAACATAAGTCATTTGCGAACCACCGTTTATAGCGAAATTCACTTATGATTTTAATGAAACCCTAACACCTGCGATGCACACTACTAAGGAGCATTCTTGAGTGTAGTAGTCAGATAAATCACCTCTGAATAGGAAGAGTTATATCACCAGAAGATGCTTCGGTCCCATGCCTTGGGATCAATGAAATGCATGATTATGAATGTTAATGACCTAGTGGAATATGCAGATGAATGCGAAGCGTAAGCCAGTTAGTGGTAATAAAAATGAGGGCAAATTTTGAGGTATTACAAACATCTCTTAGATACACCTCATCAATATGCGCAGGTCAAGAATATTAATTAGGAGCACGTCCAGATTTAATTGGTTTTCTAAAAAAGGATCTTGGGAGACTATTTAAGAAACTAATGATTTAAATTTTCCTATTTTTATGGAGAAGATCTTGCAACTAATGATTTAAATGTTTCTATTTTTATGGAGATGATCTTGCAGCTGATTTAAAACCTTTGGAAATATTATGGTGCTGATTTAGAGGTCTGGAAGTCTCAATTAGAATTCAAAAATAAATATATACTTTCCAAATAAGGAGATTATTTAGGAAACTAATGATTGAATAACTATTTTCTTGGAGGTTAATTTGCAGAATTTGTAACAGCAAATATGTTATGTTTTGAAGGCCCAAATCTAGTTGGGAAATAAGTTATAGATAGAAGCATTGTAACCTAGTTTTATTAATAAGTCATGAATAAAAAAGATGTAAATATTAGGACTTTGTTTGTGAACCACTCTCTAGGAGAGTCATTATTTGTGAGCCACTCTATTATCGTTTTGATATAAGAGTTGGACTGAGTTTATTGAGTTGTATGTTGTCCACTCCATGCTTTTAAGCATGAGTGTCTGTGTTCTTGATTGAAGCCTTTAAGCAAGATCAAGTTTTTGTTTTGGAAGAGTGTTCTTCTATTTCTTTGTAAGGTTTTTAATTATCACAATGTATGATTGAAGGGAAGTGAATGGGAAATCTCATATACTAGGAGTGAAGAACTCTTACGTAGAAGTTTCATTGGGTAGGGATTAAGTGAGAAGTTGTAAACTGGGATTATTTAGCTTCGAATTGATACTAATGATAGTGGATTTACTTCCTGGCTTGGTAGCCTCTAAATGTAGGTGAGTTTGCACTGAACTGGGTTAGCAATCCTTATGTTGTTTATACTTTTCAGTACTGTTATTTTATATGCTTTGCCTTGTTATGTCTGTCAGACCAGATCTCTCGACATCCTGTAGGACATCTGGGATCTGTCATACCAAAATTTCAATTAGTATCAGAGCAGACATCCTGGTCCGTTTCTGGATGAGATCCAATGGGATACTTTCTAGTTCTTGGTAAAGGAAGAAGGATGATATACTGAAAAGCTGTTTGAACGTGATAGGTTCTTTTTGGTGGTTGAATGGTCCCTAGAAGTGGAGTATGGACTATTCTTTACAATGTGTATATTGGACCTATTTGTGGTGTTATCAGGCCTGGAACTTTGGTGGTGAATTGCTTTGTAGCTGTGATGTCAGACAAAATGTCCTGACATCTTGGTTCAGAGAATTCTATATCGGAAGAAGGCTTGTATTTTGTTTTCTGTGAGGTTTCGCTTCTACTTCTGTACTGCTGCATGTGCCTCTGATATATTCTGAAGTTATACCAAGTTTGTGTGTTACTTGGTTTGGATGCACTGTATTTGGGAAGTGTTCTGATTGTTCTTGTACGAGGAGTTATATATGTATATGAATTGATGATCATACAATTTAAAGGGAGTATGATATAATGGTGTTCTATGGGCTTAGGTTTGCTGATGTTGTTGTGATGTCAGACAATATGTCTTGATATCGTGTTTCAGTTTCTTTTGGAAGATCTTGTTGTGGGGGAGTTTATTTCTCTCCAAGGAATTGCTCTGTTATTTCCGCTATGTTCTGTTTGATTGCTGTTATGTTTGATAGTGGTTCCATAGTACTTCACGCAAAGGTTGTTGTAAAGTTTTAGTTCATAATGTCAAGTATGATGTCCTAACATGTGATTACAGAACTGGAAAACATTCAGTTCAGTATGTTGTGGTTGATTTTTTACCTTTTGGTTGCAATCCTTTATGTTTTCCTGATGATTTAGTGTATGCAAGACTGTTTCAACCAATTGTGTAAAGTTTACAATGATACTTGAGTTTTATTTCTCAAGTCCACTCTTAAAGGCACTATAGTGTGTGGTTGATATACTTTTCAAGAAATCTGTTGAAGATAGGATAAGAGCCATTTATTTTGTCTCTAGAAAAGTCTTCCTAAGTCTTGACCTAATTATGAAAGTGATTCCGAGTCTTGTTGTTGTGTTGTTTTGCTGGAGCTTAAATTAGTTTTGAAGACCCTTATGGTGATCAAGTGATATGTTGATTTTCTGAAAGCAGTATTAACTTTAGAACTAAGCTAAGTTTCGTGTTCTAGAAGAAAGAAACCAATGTGATATCCTGCTAACATGATGGATGCTTTAGGTGCTAGACAAATGTGTGATGATAATGTATGTTTGGAACCTACTCCTAACCTGGAAGAGGAGGCATCTATGCTTGGTGTTGAAGAAGGTCTCTTGTTGAAGAAAGTATGAGTGCAGAGGCTAAAACTTGTATTTTGGAGTCTTATTAAAGACATCTCAACAAAATTCTTCATGTATAAAGTCCAGTATGTATGTCAAGGACATTATCACTAACATCTGGTGACCAAAGGAACCAGTTTTATGCGTGTGTGAGTCATATAAAGAGTCTTGTAGCAGTAGTTGTTCATGATCAACTACTGGTGAACTCTTATATCCCCTGCAAAGAGTTATACATGTATTTCTACAGAGGATTAGCCCCAAAACTATAGTAATTGTCAAATCCATGTGTTTGATATTGGTGTCAGATTCGATGTTGGAATAACATCTCAAAGGTGTTGAGTTTTCATCCAAGGAAGTAGTTGTGCTCGTGGTGGAATATCAGGTCAAGCCACTTATCTAATATGAAGTAATCAGTGGTGTGGATTTATAAAAGAGGGATCGGCTATTGCCACAAGTGTATAGGAAATGAATGTCAGACCAAAGGGCATATAATAAACACCTTGCCAGGTGTTGAGTATTTGTCTGCTTTTGATAAGGATGTGCTTCTAACTGATAGTGAATACTCTGACGGGAGCTGAGTGTTTATTTGTCTATGAAAGATGTTGTGCTTTCAACTGATGACAAAATACATTGACGGGAGGCTATGTATATGTCTGAAGTAAAAGTGCAGGATTGCAGTATGAACATTATAATTCAAGAAGTGTAGAGAATTTACGTTTCTCTATGTGGCTGTTTATTTCTCTTCATCGTGTTTTAGAGTGTGATTACCTAAATTAGTTGTTGAAGGTGTGATCTTTTGAATATCTTCTTGTATTAAAGGACTATCAAGTTTAATGAGCTTTTTGAATGATAGATCAAGAACCATTTGATTGGGTTCTATGAAGAAAAAATGATGTCTTAAATGATGTTGTAACGTCACTTTGTGTTATCCCTAAAGGAGGTCTGAGATTATGATATGGAGGATTAAGGATCAAAGTTGTTGTGAAAAGATGAAGTTCTGATTTTTTGGATCAGAATTTGCAGATTACAATAGTATGCTTGGTGAATTCATGGCTACTATGATGAAGACTCCACTAGTGCAAGCAATTACTAGTAGATTTACAGCTGAAGAATGTGTCAGACAATGAGGATATGACCAGGAAGATTTTGGTAAAATGTTATTTCTTCTGCTGCAAGTGACCCTACCTAAGATTGGGTTAGTCTGGACAAAATGAGTATGTGTGGAGAAGTGGGTTACTGTGGAGCAAGGAAACTATCTATTTTGACACTAGAGAGATGTCAAACCAAGTATGCATGACACCTTGTCTAACCAAAAGGTCATGATACTATGTGGATCTGAGAGTCATTTTTCAGTCATGTCCTTGTTATGTGAAGAGCTCAAAGAGCTTAGAGTTATTCTTAAGGAGCTGGTAAATCTGGATCTGTAAAAGTCAAGATTGATTTTACAGTTTATGAATTTGTTTATAAAAATGTTCAGCATATATGTGAAGTAGTCGTCAGGAGCATTGGTTATCAATGACAGGGGAGATCAGGATATCTTTGTGAGAATTTTGACAAGCGTGAAGAAGACAATTTATGGCAGTTGGGTTTTTCATATGAGGATTCATAAATGAAGTGATCAAACTATGGAAATTGGTTGATCTCTATAGTGTATTAGAAGAATCAATATAATCAGAGTGTCGCAGCTGGTTGGTCTTGAGGATTGTCTTGGAACAAGTTACTCTTGGGCAAAAGGGTGATAAGTTGAAGACTCAAGGAGTTTTGTTCTTCTTGAAGGTAGATGAGATTTTATTTATCTTTCTTCTGATTTAAGTTGGTGGCACAATGTTGTTGAAGGTCTTAATTTCTTGGATTACTATGTTATAGTAAGTCCAGTTGGTGGAGCATATCAAGAATCGTGGTGATAATGTCTTGGTGTGTGGAAGATGTTCTAACTTGTGTTAGAACATTATCTGGGATGATTGTCTACATTGTATCTAAAGAGAGTCTACATAATCATACATGAGAATGATGAAGTAAAAGGTCTGCGTTGGAAGGAGAATGTAGAGAAAACTGAAGTAGATCAGGTAGTGATTGCTAATGTAGAGAAGACTGAAGTAGATCAGGTATTGATTGCTTGATCCAAATGTCAAAGTTATATGAGTGGATGTGCATCGGTTTTAGGATCTTGCTAAGAAGAAAAGTATATGAAGGGAACATAGCCCTATTATCAAGTCATGCTAGAGAGAAATTGATCAGCTTGGCAAGATGTGGAGTTTTGGAGTATGTGAAGATAACAAACCAAGAGGGAATCATGTGAGTATTGGTACAAGGGATAATTGTGTTCAACTTGTGGGTTGAACAAAAAGTGAGTTCTTAAAGACATGAAGATGAATCTTATGTTTTCCATTTATCAAGGTACAAAGGAGAACATGTCATCCTTGATAGGGGGAGAGTGTTACAATTTTGTGCAGCTGGACTTGTGAAGTTAAGGGGGAGCAATGTTCTTATTGGTGTTCTAGATGGTACATGTCATTTGTTTGGGTTTCTTCTATTATGGCTAAAAGGGGGAGAAGTAAGTAAAATCAGGTGTCCCTTTGTTGAGATCAAGTGTCCCTTGGTTGAGGAGGAGTTGGATGGATGTTTAGAGAAGGTTTTAGCCAAAATATGCCAAAGGGGGAGATTGATAGTTCTGTTATTTTGGTGTTGACATTCATTTTTGTAAAACTTATTGTGATTGATGTATGCCTAAAACGATGGTCTGACTTCCGTGTTCTGCTACTGCATTTTCCTCTAATATGATGTGTATGATCAAATTATGTTTTTGCCAAACGTTTGCCAAAGGGGGAGATTGTAAGTTCCAAGTTGGCAGCAATTTTTGCAAAACATGTTGCTCGGGAAAATGTTATGAAGAATGTCTTGACATAAGAATAGAACCCCACTGCAGGTGGTACAAGATGTCAGATCAGAAATTCTGACATGGTTGCTCAGACATCAGTACAGATACTGAACCTGATGTTGAAACATTTTCAACTGTCATGACAATACTATTGTTATGTGTTACAACAAATGTCAAGACATCTGGGTCCAGAATAGCAAATGCTACTGCATTGTGTGTATTAAACATAAGTTGAAGGAGGTGTCAAGACATCCTTGTTTTCTATAATAGAAACTGCTTTTGTAATTTCCAGTACAACAGGTGCTGCTGATATGTGTGCCTCAGACAAATGTCAAAGGAGATGTCATGACATATGTCTCTGTTACAACAGGTGTTGTTATTGTTTATCTCTTGACATATCATATTTAATTTGATGAGCATCTCTTGGATACACCTCATTAACATGCCAGGTCAAGGAGATTAATTAGGAGCAAGTCCAAATTTAATTGGTTTTCTGAAAAAGGATCTTGGGAGACTATTTAGGAAACTAATAATTTAAATGTTCCTATTTTTATGGAGATGATATTAAAACTAATGATTTAAATGTTCCTATTTTTATGGAGACAATCTTGCAGCTGATTTAAAACGTCTGGAAATATTATGGTGCTGATTTAAAGGTCTGGAAGTTTCAATCTGAATTCACTAAGAAATATATACTTTCCAAATAAGGAGATTATTTAGGAAACTAATGATTGAATAACTATTTTCTTGGAGGTTAATTTGCAGAATTTGTAACCGCAAATATGATGTGTTTTGAAGGCCCAAATCCAGTTGGGAAATAGGTTATAAATAGAAGCATTGTAACCTAGTTTTTTTAACAAGCCATGAATTGAAAAGATGTAAACATTAGGGATTTTTTTGTTAACCACTCTCTAGGAGAGTTGGTATTTGTGAGCCACTATATTAACATTCTGATATTAGGGTTGGACTGAGTTTATTGAGTTGTATGCTGTCCACTCTAAGATTTTAAGCATGAATGTTTGTGTTCTTGATTGAAGCTTTTAAGAAAGATCAAGTTTTTGTTTTGGAAGAGTGTTCTTATATTTCTTTGTAAGGTTTTGTAATTATCACAGTGTGTGATTAAAGGGAAGTGAATGGGAATAATCATATACAAGGAGTGAGGAACTCTTAGGTAGAAGTTTGATTGGGTAGGGATTAAGTGAGAAGTTGTAAACTGGGTTTGTTTAGCTTCGAATTGATAATACTAATAGTGGATTGACTTCCTAGCTTGGTAGCCTCCAAATGTAGGTGAGTTTGCACCAAAATGGGTTAGCAATCCTTGTGTTGTTTATGCTTTTGAATACTGTTATTTTATGTGATTGCCTTGTTGGTTCTGTCATACCAAATGTCTTGACATCCTGTAGGACATCTGGGATTTATCATACCAGAATTTAAAAATCCCACTCCTACCTTAGATTGAAGGTTTCTCTATAACTCTCCGATTGAACCTAGCTTTGCCTTTCTTTTTCCTCTTTTCCTCTTCTCTGCAACTTTACGTAACTTCTTCTAAAACCTTATTTCTTTCTTACAGATAAAACCTAACTTCTCTTATATACTATAATTAACTTATAATTATATTTTTTTAATAATTCCATTGGGCCTAATTGTTTACACCCCACTATCACTACTTCTAACCACAAGTAAGCCCACACTAATAACAATAGTATTACTTTAATACTATTTCTACAACTTTAATCAAATAAATTAATTCAACTAACAACAACACAACTTAAATCAACATTCTACAACTTCGACAGTTAAATCAAAGAAACATAATACGAAGATATTTAATTAAATAAATAAGGTGTTACACAAATCATCAAACAATTATTTCTCTTGAGCCTACTTCACCCCATTTGTTCTATTTAAAGGAAAAAAAATTCCTAACCAACTCCTATTAGACTCACTTCTTCCTCTCATAAATCTATCTTTGTCAAAATCATTTCTCTCATCTGTTCATCATGCCTCGACCAACCTTTCTAAGAAATGAAGATCTTGAGATTATCTTAGAAAAAATTGTTATTAATGTTCCATATCTTACAAGTAGCACTGCTATTAGTCTAGTAGGTGTATCATATGTTCAACAATGGACAAGCTAATTCACCATGCTTGAAAAACCTATTTACGCAAATCTTGTTAAATAATTCTAGAAGCATGCATACCTTGATCATGAGAGAAGACATATCACTTCCTATGTTTTTGAAGTTCCCATGACCATTACTCCATTTTCAGTCACCCTTGCAACTGGATGTGAAAATGTTGGAATCACTGTTGACTTTGACAAATCTAAGTTCTTTGAGGCTGAAAGAATTTCCTTCCTTCATGACCTGTCATCGGGATATAAACCTATCAATCCTGGAAATATTCTACCCATTCCCAAAGCTTGGTTCAAGCTCATCTTGAGAAACTTCCTTCCGAAGGGAGAAGGTCAAGATCTACTTCGGTATCATGACCATGAGTTCATTTATCTTCTGATGAATGACATTTGGATAAATCTACCACATAAAATCTTCAATTGTCTTTGGAAATCCATCTTTGAGTCTAGGAATCACATTAAGTCCTACATTCCTTATGGAATAGTTTTTTCTGAAATATTATTCAGAGAAGGAATAATGGATATTATCAAAGATGTGATACCACAAGATAGTCCCGAAAAATTTCCAGAAAACTGCTTATTGAAGATTAAGTTTAAAGTTTTTAGTGATTAGGGGAATTTGACATGTCTTGTCAACTCGTGTATGGGTTAGCTGTTGTACTCTTGTTTGTTTAAATTCACTAGGATCTCTGAATTTACGTTTATCTTTCCTTAATATGTTCACGTCATACTAGCTGATTAAATCTGTGTATGTGTTCCTTAATAAATGAAGCATTCTCCTTTTCGGTTAATGAATGGTTTGTGGTTTTAAGAGTGATTAAACTCTAACATAGCTATCTTATTAATATGCACTACTTGAGTTGAATATGAATAATCCAATACTCTGATGTTATCATGTTTTATAAGTCAGAAGGTTAAAAAATTTTGGGCTCAATTTAATCATTAAATAAAATACTCACGGAGTAAGGCATATGAACAGTTTTATATTTCTCAGAAAACCACCATCTCTCCATAGGTCATTAATGTTGTCAGTTACCCTCACCACTCATAAGAACGCAATTCCTTTTTCATTTTGTTTATATTCCCTCATTAAAGAAACTAACTGCACTTTCCATTTCCCAATTATCCATGTTTCTCAGCATACTCTAGACACTCATAATCTACCTATGAAATAGTCATTGTCGATTTGTTTCTCTATCATCTAAATATTTACTTTCACTTGCTCCCTACTATCCTATTTTCCCTATAAATGTAGAAATTCCTCCTCATATGTCTCTCATCTTCAACCTCAACAGTTATCTTCTTAAAATTTATGTTTACTTCAACAATGTGTTCCATGACTTTTCATGGAAATGTAGATACCTTAGAAGTCATCCCAAAAAAACTACCATACATTGCTCAACTCTAAGCTAGTGGTTTGAATATTGTAAGGAGCATACATATTCAATCCTGGTATGGTTATTACTCCATGTTAAATGGTCCCATCTACCATGTTCTCGTAAAGGAATTCTAGAAGTATGCCAGAATCAGTGATGACAGTAATACTATCATGCCAAAAGTTTATCGTATTCCTATCTCTATCACTATATCCTCAATAGTGAATGTCAAAAAATGTGTCTCCTGTGGAGTCACTATTGATGACTATCAAACTGATATTGGTATGGTGGAGAGATGCTTGATTCTTTTTACAAATGCATCTCCTTATGAACCAAAAAATCTTGAAAAACTTCATCCTTTTGCCAGAACTTGGTTTAGATTTTTTCCGACCAACCTCTGCCCTCGTGCAACTGCAAGAAGCATTTTCTCTCATGACGACATAATTTTTGTTTTTCTCCTGACGCATCACTTTAAGATCAATCTTCTCAAAACCATATTCAATCACTTAAAACACTTTGTTGAAGTCTCAAGAACTCATACACATTCCTACATTCCTTATGGAAGGATAATATCTGAGATTTTTCTCAAATAAAATCTCTGGGGATTTTTTAGTAGGCTCAGACCAGAAAACTCAAGAATTGAGCTAAGATGTGCTAGAGTGGATCATGTTGAAAACTTTGATGATTAAAGTCTAAGAAACTCTATTTTGTTCTTGCCTTGTTTTCCCTGCTTCGTGTTTTTGTCTTGTTGTATTCCCCTAAATTATTAATGATATACCCTCTTATTCTTAAGTGACTTGATTATCTTTAAATGTATAATCTTATATTTTCTAATCATTGTGCATTGCTTAAATCAGACTTATTATAATATTGATATGTTTTACAATTACTTAAATGAATTAACTTTTTGATGATGTCAAAAAGGGAGAGAAATAGACATGATTTTGACATAACCTAATAAGAATGAAGAACTCAACAAGTAATCAAATGATATAAAATGTGTTTACCACTAACGTTTGTTTGATGTTTAACCGAGGAACATTGAAAAAGTTCACTAGGCATTATAAGACAGGTTAAGTTGGAAGAACTTTGTTAAAGTTCCTATGAACTATTCATATAATCGAAGTTGTACACTTCGTGAACATGTGTTCATAATCAGATAGACCCAATATTGTTCAGGAGTTGAAAACCTTCTTAAAGTAAGAGTTATCTTGATTTTAGTATCATATTGTTTGAAAATATGATAATCAGAACATAAGAATCAGAAGTTGAAAGCAGTCAAGACAAAGTCTACACTCAAAGATGCTTTTCAGAAAAATTGAGCAAATCAGAAGTCAAAGATTGTCTGATGATATGGATAAAATATCCGTTAAGAAGAAGCTTTGTCAAGACAAACTCTGACACTCTAGAATTATAGTGTTTTGATCTTGAAGAAACAAGATGAAGAAGTTTTGATAAACCTAGTAATGGTATTAGACTCAAGAATCAAGCCTTGATCAACCATAAAATATTAATAGTAACAAGGTTCTGAGATGAATACCTGTGTTATATTCAGACTCTGAGAAATAAGGCTCTGATACATAAAGATCTTAATTGGTGATATATATTTGTAATTGACTTCTGAAAACTGAATCAAGACTCCAAGATCTCAATCTGACCTAGTGCAACCAAGGGGATTTCACCCATAAGGTTCATAAGTCAGGAATTTTCGATCCCTACTAAGTCTAAGATTCAGGGGGAGTTTCTCATCTAAAAAGGACAGATTCTATTTTTTATAAATAGCGTGGCTAAGTTATTAGAAGATAATTATTTTGTCTCTGTGCTGCATTTGTTCTGCTAAATAGTAGAATCTACTTCAGAAGGCTCTGAAGTTTGAGTGATTATAATATGATGTCTAAAGAAAACAAGTTCTAAAGATCCGAAGACATAAGTTCTGGTGAACAAAGTCTAGATGTTGAAGACTTAGGATTATTAAGACAAAAATGGAAGTATTCCTTCTCTATTCTACGTTCTGAAAACTCAAAATTCCTATTTTGTGAGTCTTAAGATCAGAGTGAGACTTTGAGCAAGCATAAATAAAATTTTGAGGTTAACACGTTCAGGGGAGATATTGTTCCGGACTCTGAATATGTTATGATTAGTGATTACTTTGTATAAAATGTTCTATCAAAATACAAGGTTTTGTCATCATAAAAATGGGGATATTGTAAGAACAAGATTTGTTTCTGCAAGTCATCTCTAGGTTTTGATGATAACAATGAGTATTTGTGAAAGAACTATTTTATGTTCTGATGTTTGTTTATGTGAAGATCATATTCATTGAAGATATTAGATAAAACAAACACTATGAAGATATGCATCAAAGATCATATGCGAAGTTACTATATGTAACATAAGTCACAAGTGTACTGAGGAAATAAGTATGCTTTTGTAATCTGATCACAACTAGAAAGATCCAAGGATGCTGAATGTTGTTGTTGCAACACTCTTGTGGATTTTGTTCTGAGAGTGGTCTTGATTCTGAAGCTAGCGAAGCTTCTGAAGAAATAATATTTTGAAAAACTAAGTTCTGAGGATTCTAGTGACTTGAAGTTCTAAAGGCTGAAGGCTCTGAAGACCAAGTGTAGAAAGATTCTATAGACTTAAGGTTCTGAAGACAAGTGCTAAAGACTCTGAAGACAACGTTCTAAGTGAACAAAGCTCTGAAGACTTGAATTTGTGAAGACAAAGGGTTTAAATACAAGTGTTGAAGTTCTGAAGACAAGACTTTGAATGATCACGTACTGAAGACTGAAGACTCTAGTCTCTGAGGGCCCAACTATTACGTTTTTACTCATGCTTCATTTATCTACCATCAAAAGCCTCTGAAGTTCAGAAGAAAAATGTTACTGTTAGTAATGATAGTACACCATACTAACAAGATATATCCCAGTACTTCTCAATCAGCCTGAAATATGGAAAAGAAGAAACGTGGTGGTACTGCCTTTATCATTGTGTAACGACTATTTCCAAGAGCCAACGGATCTCTAATGTATCTATTTACTTGGCTATATAAAGGAAAGGATTACATACTTCTAAGGTTGTCAGTTGCAAGAAAATACAACGACCCATCTATCATCAAGATTGATGATGCTTCTATCAACACGTGACCATTGTTGTTAGAATACAAAAGAAGATTCAACACAAAAATAATCAGAAAGCACAAGAGTTGATGAATTTATCATTGTTGAGAACACTCAAAGTCATTAACCAATTCGTCATTTAAGCTATATTAATGATTAGAAGCAAGAAGTTTTTTCTCACAGCTTGCTCAACAAAGAAGATGGAAAAATTCTATAAGATGTTATTCAAACTTCCAATCACATACATCTTATCAGAATATAAAGAAAGTAAGGAGTTGTTGCTAATATCTTTCTAGAACACATTTGTGTTTCCATGTACTTAAACTTAGGAGTTATTTGCTTATTTAGTAGCACTCATGTAATCTCCAAAATATTGATTTTGCTAGAATTAAGTATACCTTAAGTGATCGAGTGAAGATCAAAAGACTTGAGATGAAAATGGCAGTGTGTCATTGTGAAAGCCTGAAATAGGGTCAATGATAGTCATATCTCAAAGAGGACCAAGTAAAGGTCAGACTCTTGTGAGATCACTAATGGATATCATTGTGGAAATCCTAATAGGAGATCTTGTTGATCGGATTCTGTTAGGTTAATGAATGCTATATATATTTAGATCCCTGAACATGTCATTGTGTGTTAGTTACCGACAATTTCATGCGCATCTGTGATTGGTTATAATTATAGTGGATTAAATCCTTGAGTTCAAGGAGAAATCACCTTGGAAGGGTGGAGTGGATTAGCTTGAGAGTTTTCCAAGTGAACTAGGATATATCATGTATTATTTACTCTTGCTTTATTGTTTATTCTTCCTTATCATATATCAAAATCTTTCACCAGACTCTGATATTCTCTTAAGCGCATTAACGATAAGAGGTGAAAATCTTTCAAGAGTTTAAAACCCAATTCAAACCCCCATTTCTTGTGTTTTTCTTGCACCTTCAACATCCATATTTATACAAGTTTTAGATTAATATGGACATTAGAAATCCAATCTTGTCTGATAGGGTATTTCAGAGATGTAGTTTATTATACACCCTATCTCGCTTAGTGAAATCAGTGTGGATACAAAAATATATTTCTGAATAAACCCCTAGTAGCATTTTTAGGGAATGTGATGTGTCAGAAAATATATTTTCGAATAAACCCGTGTTAGTATTATTTTTATCAAAATGGGGTGAGTTCAAAAATATATTTCTGAATTCACCCGTAATTGTTCACACTGAACCTATTATAGAAGGCACAACCTGTTCAGAAACACAAAAATATATAATTAAAAACTAAAATATACATTAAAATGTATATTGTTTACATTATCAATATCAATCCAACATTACATACAAAACATGTGTCACCACCTAAATACATTGTTAGATGAAAATTAAAATGAATAAAAAGCACGTGTTCAACATAAATTTATATCTATGGGTGATTCTTCCTTTGACTTGTGCTTATTTGATTCTCTTTCAATCTCGTTCAACTTGGTGAATTCTTCAATCTTATCGAAAAATAACTTGACCAAGTTTCAATTTCCTTTTTTGAATGAGACTTCCACTCCAGTGGTGTATGAGGTATAAGGTATCTCGATTTCAAGTAAACTTGAACAAAATGTAGTGATTTTGAAAGCCACTTAATATACATAATACGATCGGTTTGATTTTGAGGTGGCACACTCCGAAGTCGAAAAATGTTTCTGAGAAGTTGTATCTTGTCAAATCATTGCATACCCTATTATATGTACTTTCTATAAGACGATCTATTTCAAGGAAGTGTCACTACTACAAAACGCGCAAACAACAACACCAGGTTTATAACAGATTCATATACACCGTTGTAATATGTTAAAATTTTCGCAGATGGATTTATAATCAGTAATTTAATGACGGTTATCTTAAAAACCGTAGTAATAAATGATGTGTAACAAGCTTCGATTCCCATAAACTACATATTTTTCCTTTTTTTTATTTGAAACATATATTTTATTTCAGTTTTTAGTGTTACAAGACTTTACCCTCAAAACCCCAAATTCATATTTTTTTTCTACTTTTAAGTGAAAAAGAAGAGTTTGATAAAAAAAAAAGGTGAAAGAGAAGAGTATATATAATTGAAAACTTCATTAAAATTCAAAAAAGAAGAGTAAATTCATAATATCATTACATATATTTTTCAAATGTCCGAGCCCATAGCAACAAATGCATTTTCATAATCTAGGACTCTCTCCTCACTAACCTCATCAGAATCATAATAAAAAGCCCTCATTTGCTTATTTTTCTTTTTCTTTTTCTTCTTCAGCTTCTTCTTCTTCTTGGCCTTCCTCACCCTTAACGTATCTCTGACAAATAATGATCCAGATGGTTAGACCTCCTCATTTGACCGTTGATGATGTTGTTCAATGGAGACCTCATAGGTGATGTTTCTATTAGCATTCTCATTTGTAGAACTCATTTTTACAAAGAATATTTTGAAGAAATGTTAAACAATCTATTTATAGATGAGGTTGAAAATGAAAAGTATGATAGTTTAATGCTTGCAATGATGATAACTTGTAATGTTTGATATACTCAAATGGTATTTTTGAAAAATAGAGAAAATTTTAAATAATTATTATAATTGGGATGGGTGTTTTTCTCTTCCTAGAAAAGCAAAGGTTGTAATATTACAACTGTTGCTTATTATAACCGTGAATAAATAATTATGTAAAATGGAAAAAATGTTGTTGTCGAGATTCGAACCTTATACCAATTAAAACGGGTATCGCTATAGTTCATATGATTAATCGTTGTGATATATTTATAATAAATATATACTTATCATTACGGTTCTTATTGATAACCGTTGTGAAATATTTACCCATATAAACAAATTAACTTTCACTTATTGACAGTAGCGTAATTTCCTTCACAACGAAACCCTAGCACCCATTTTTTTCTCTTTTTCCTCGTCATTAGCCGTGAATCTTATGCTTCATATATGAAGGTATTTTTCTCTGTCCATCTTCTTATTAGATATTCTTCTACTTCCATCTTCTTGTTAGATAGTTCCCATTAACAAAGACCATACTTTGGCTATGGTACATATTGTTTATGTAGGTATGGAAAATAAGGTATTCTTCTACCATTTTCTTGTTGGATAGTTCCCATGATCTCGTTTGCTTAATGTTGTTTTTGTTGATTGTTCTCATTTTGCAGATTCGTCTTTAATGCATTAACAAAGATCATAATTTGGCTATGTGACATATTGTTTGTGTAGAAATGGAAAAAAGTATAAGAAGTATGAAGCTATGATGGAAACTTCATCCACCTTATACTTTTTTTCATTGCTTCACGAACAAGATGCTTTTCATACTTAGGATGCTTCACAAGCTAGATGAACTTCATTGTAATGGTACATATGACAATAATGTATCTTGTTTTGTTACAGTCTCACTTAGGTTACAATCCCACTTAGGGTTTTGTTTCAACTTTTGCTAGATTTGTTTTGAATATTAATTAATTTTATTTTATTTGAAATAGCTGAAGTTTTATAGTAAAGATGATACATGGTGATGATGATGGTGGTAGCAAACATATAATATGAGTTGATACGGTATATATATATATATATATATATATATATATATATATATATATATATATATATGAAGTCCTTTTAATATTGTATATGAAATTTAGTTTATTATATACTCTGTATATTATTAATTTGTTTCATTATCCTTTTATTGAAAATGCAACATTTAAATTGAAAGAGAAACTTATAATATGAAAATTAAGATGTATTTGAAAACCAAACTATATCAATAAATGTTTTACTAATAACTTGCATCTCATTTTGCATATTTTATGTTCCTTAACACATAATATATCGTTCAATGGCCAGTTTGCTTCAATTTATTGATATCTATAATTCTACTTTACCTCATCATCGTCACTTATCAATGTGATTGTTATGATCATGATTGTTATGATGATAAGTCATCATAACAATCCCGATGATAAGCGGCGATGATGAGGAAAATTATAATAAAATATATCATTGTAAGGAAACCGACCATTGAACCATATTTGTGTTAAAGAACATAAAATATGCATGATGAGACGCATGCAATTCGGAAAACAATGGTATGTTTGAGTTGGTTTTCAAGAATATTTTAATTTTCAGATTATATAGTTCAAGGGTACGTTCCACAACGGTTGAAACACGTAACTGTTGTGATATTCAATATATATCACAACAGTTGTTATACATAACCGTTGTAATATACCGCACGCTTTCCAGATTACAACAACGGCCCATGTCCGTGATTATAAGTAGTGTATTTATGAAAACAGTTTACATAACAACGCTTTGATCTGCATGATTATATGTATTTTCCAACTGTTGTTAAATGAATTTTCCGTAGTAGTATGCATCCATTTTTCCTCCGGTTCCAGATCACTAACACAAGGAATAAGAGATTCATGAATTGCATCAAAAATTAATTTTTTCCTATGTCATTGTGTATGATTCTTTATGCGCCTTTAACTCATTGATAAGTTATTGCCTGAAAAGTGTATGATTTTCCTTTCCTTTACCGAGAAAAGTTGAAACAACTCGATGATTGGAGTTACTGTTGTAATACCTTAATTTTTGACCCTAAGATCCCACATCATTTAGATATCATTAACATCATTTGCATAATGAACTAGAGTTTTGAGCCTCATAAAAGATTCATGCAAAGGATCAATCAAGAATTGACATGATCTTCAACTCCTCAAGATCCTCAATCATCCATAGAAATCAAAAGATCATGAACATCAAAGATCAAACAAAGGATTGCACAATCTCAAGAGGATCAAGCTTCGAGATCATCAGTGACACCAAATTAGGTTTTGACTGATCAGGACCTCCAAAGTGAAATTTTCATCTGGACATGAGACAATACATTAGTATATGGATCAAGTAGATTATACACACATTTAGAATCCATTCACAAGTTTAAAATAGCCTCAAGGGATGCATTTGTCAAAAATCAGGAATTAGGGTTTTTCTGCACAAAATTCATTTGAGACAAAAAGTCAAAGGCTGGCTTTTTGGCCAAAAATGTTCATCATGACCTATATTTCAAGAAAACATGGCCCATTGTTGTATTAGATCAAGGATCAATCAAGAAATTATGGTTACTTGCAAAAGGGGCAATCTTAAGAAAAGTGAAAATTTCACAAAGTTATGGAGAAAAGAGTGTTCAAGTACCTAACTTCCAAAGGCCATAACTTGCAAACCAAGCAACCCAGTTTTTTCTCCAATTCTCAAATAATAGATCTTGATCCATACAACAAAAGTGTTACACTAACACATTTCCAAAAATCTCATGGATTTTAATTTATGAATTGATCAAAATCAAGAAAATTAAGAATTGAATTCCAACACTTGGCAAATTCAGCCTAAGTAAAAACCAGTCAAAACACCAAAAAATGGAGGGATTTTCCCCATGATTTAAAGTGAATTAAGACCAACGGTGGACATCAAAGTTAGAGTACATCATCCCTACTTTCCAAAGAGTCCAAGAGCGCAAGAAAACTCCACTTGAGCAAAGAGTTATGGAGGTTGCAAGACACCTTATTGCAGCTGTTTTTCAAAACCAATCTTGACCATTATTGGCCACACACGATTTTTCTTTTCAAGTTGCAATGAACGATGTCAAAATAATTTGATTCATAATAGAATGTCTCACTACAAACCTTCAAAGCTGGACCAAAGAGTCAAGAATTTGACTTAGCATGAGAAGAATCGTCATTAAAAAAGCATTAAAATTCAAATTTGGCATTTGGCATTTATGTGAGACCCCAAGGTCGCATGAATGAAGCACCACAAATTCAGAGCAAAACCACCACAAGAAGCATTCAAATCTGCAAATGCAATTGAGTCAAGATGCTTAGAGGACTTTGGTACCTTGGCATTTAAGTAAAGTGAAACATGACAAAAACCATCGGATAATAAAGTGATCCCTTATCCTACATTATCCCTTCAAAAACAATCTTCCTCTACTATAAATAGAGGTCATCACTGATTATTTCAAACACACCAAAACATCACAACACATGTTTTCCACCATTTCACTCTTTCATATAAAAGTTTCAAAATTCTAAAGTGAGGAATCAAAATTTCCATTATAAAGCATTTATGTCATGATCAATTATCCAAACACCTTACATACATCATATATGAGTGATCCAAACACTTAGATAACATATGTAACACCAGATTCATCAAGCCCATAGTTCACCCACAGAAAGTTGAAGTTATATTTGAGCCCATCAATCCAAAATGTTTCAATTCATTCCAAGCATATTAACACACTCCTTGAGGTCCAAGGAAGTTGTCCCAATCAATAAAACACTTATGTAACACCTATAATCGAGGATTCAAATTCTTCTTGCACAAGTAAGGCTGAACTTCTCAAGCTCTATGAATCATGAATCATAAATTTATTTTCAAGTTACCAACAAGCTTCTGTTAGTTCATAATGTAACACCATAAAATTTTCCCTCTTATTTATTACCAATCTCAAGTGGTTTATGCTTCGCCATTGCACATGATCGTTCAAGCATCGCATTGCATTCAAAAATAAAAAATAAATCATGATCATATGCATGTGCATGAGGCATGTGATCAAGCAAGGCTTGCCAATATTTGGAGCTCAAGAGAATAAAAAATATCACAAAAATAATCCAAGACAATTCCATGAGGTGTCATCAAAGAAACAAAAAAATTGAAGTTTTATGCAGTTAACCGGTTAACGCATTTGGTTAACCGGTTAACGGGCGTGAAAAATGGGCAAAGAGTTTGAAAATTGGTTGGTTCTTCACTTCCCTCCATTTCCTTTTCCTTCTCATTTTTCACTTTGTTTTCACACTTCACATTTTCCTTCATATTGGAGTATTCTACCACATTCTAAACTCTTCTAGCATATTCCAAGGAATATTCTAAGGAATATTCTAGAGCTCCAACTAACTCCAACTACCTCCTAACCTAGCTCCAAACTTAGCCTAATGCCCAAGAAAGCTCCCAACCTAACCTAACTCCAAACCTACACACTTTATAAACCCCAATCATTCCAAATCAAGGGGTGGGAACCTCATTTTCACCATTTTTCATCTTCAATCTCTCATTTCTCTCTCACAATTATCCCACTTTTTCACCAATTTCCTCAAAGCTTCTTCATAGAAGTTCTTCAAATTCTTCATTGGAATTTGAAGAACTTGAAGCTAAACCTTCATCAAGCATCAATTGTGGAGCTTATTTGAAGAAGCAATTATGTTTTTGGATTGACTTAGAGCATTGGAAGTTATTAATCAAGAAGCATCAAGATCGAATTGCATTTATTTTGCATTCGCGGATCTTTGGTTTTCTTCTTCGTTTTCACTTTGATCTACACCGCAACACTCACCGAAGCAATCCCCCTCTTCATAGGTTGGTAGTTGAAACCGCTTTTCGCTTTAACTTATTCTCTTCATCTCGCTGAAACGACATTCTTTGCATGTTTATCGTTTCGATTGCGTTTTACCGTTCAATTACGTTTTAATTGCGATTTGTGTATTTTGGTTGTTAGAAGTTAGATTTGTAGATTAATCTAGGTCCTAATAGGTGTTAGAAAATCTCTTTTAAGCAGAAAATTCGTGTTAACATGTTCATGTAGGTGTTAGGGGTTCCTAGAAGTAAGTTCATGACCATAAATGCTTATTTCTCAACTTTTTTCACCATTCTCTTCAGTGTTAACCGGTTAACGCATTTGGTTAACCGGTTAACATGTTGAAAAATGCCCAAAAATTGCAAATTTTAGGGCGTTAACCGGTTAACCTATAGCGTTAACCGGTTAACGATGTTGAAACTTGAAAAATGCTTTTGTTTCTTTGCATGCTTGCATTACATTGTGTCTTGATCATTCATGTAGTGATAGATCATGATTTTAGGGAATTTTTAAGACCACTTTTGGTATCTCATTCCATCGTTTCAAGTCGTTTCGACATGTTTCCGTTACCTTTTGCATATTTTGTGCTTATTTGTTCATTAGTGCATAAAGTGATTTAGCTCATATTGTTGCTATGTTTAATGCATCATTTAGCACGAAAATGATTTTGCTACATTCTGTTTTTGCATCCCTTGCATGTTCCGTTAACTCGTACGCATCATTGCATCACATATTATATGTTGCATTCTTGAAAATACATAATCATAAATATGTATATGCTCACATTTGGTTTGAATGTTTGATCACACTTGCATATTAATCCAATTCTGATTTTTGCATCTAGTTGCATGTCATTTTTGTTGTTCTATGTTGATATATGTTTATAATCCATATCCATATGTTTATGTGCCATAATTGAAAATGCATGCTTGTTGCATATTTGTCATTTGGTGCATTCTTTCATAATCCCTCATTAAAAATAATCATGTTCATTTAACCTTGTATTTTGATTCCATTTAATCATATCGCATGTTAATTGTGCATTTTGCCATTGATTTTGTGCCTTAAAAATGAAAATAATCAAATCTGCCTTCAACATTCCATAACTGTTTTTTCATGCAGTGGCTGTAAAATGTATGCTGATTGTTGCATTTTCACACTTTTTACACCTGTTTTGCATACTGTTTGTGAGCTGTAAAAAGTTGTGTGCATTGTGCATTGCATTTCATTGCTGTTTGTGCATTTAGGAGCTGTAATAGGCTGTTGAATTTTACTTTGCATTATTTTTAGATCTTCTAAACTTACGATCAAGTCTAGTTTAAGTCCTAGATCCCTTAGGAATTGTTTGGTAATTTTTTACCACATTTATTATTC
Source organism: Lathyrus aphaca (assembly GCA_963966055.1). Taxonomy (NCBI): domain Eukaryota; kingdom Viridiplantae; phylum Streptophyta; class Magnoliopsida; order Fabales; family Fabaceae; genus Lathyrus; species Lathyrus aphaca. Next base: position 20,241,751 of record OZ014525.1, read on the forward strand.
ATGTTTTACCATGCTAACCTTTGTTTTGTAGGGAGGTTGAAGTAAGTTCTCACAACTTATTCTTTTCACTTCTTTATGCAATTAATTTGCATTTTTGCTTTATGCTTTCAAGGTGTGTTGGATTTAGATTTTCTGCATAGTTTCACAACTTCATGCTAACTCCCTTCTTGGAGTCAACTTAATTTCACTAGGAAGTAAGTTGTATTCCATTTCTTTTCTCTTTTCCTTTTCATTAGGATTAGAAAGCCACACTAACCATTAGAACCTCCACGGAATAAACAATTTAGGGTTGTGTCTTAGTCCCCCTAGTCTTGTCCTTTTGCAACTTGAGTCCTTCTTTCTCATCTCATGAAGAAAAAAACAAACACACCTAATAAAAGTCGATCTTATCGTACGACACGAGACATTGTCGTGGGTTACTTATGCACGTTCTGTTTTGGGGCAAGGTGTAAGGTATCTACCACGATGAACAAGTCTTAGTATGAGAAGATTCACAAACAATTAACAGAAAACACTTCTCTAAAAGATAAAACAACAAAGAAAAATCATATTTTCCTATGGGAATTCTTTTCTCATATCTCTCACTCTTAACGCGAACTTGCAACGACTTGTCTCATTTGCAAGATGGTAAACACACTCGTTCAAGGAGAGCCTGCAACACCTGAGCATAGACATAAGCAGTTCCAGCTCATAAAAAATACAAATAAATAGTTTCTGCCTTAGTTAGGCTAACTACGTCGACTCTGATCCTCATTTTCCCGATGAGGTACGTAGGCAGCGGGGTAGGGCCTGTTCGAGCACACTCTTTATTTTCCCTACATTTCCCCCTTTTACTTTCATTCTATTTTTCCAATTCCCTTCCTCATTTCTAGTTCCAGTTAGTAATTCATTTGTTCAGCAGCTTTATTATTTCACGCCCTTTGGAACATACTAACAAGCGTGGATCCCGCCGGGTACGGCAGACGATCTGGGGTGCTAATACCTTCCCAGGTTGTAACCGACTCCCGAACCCAGATCTTTGGTTCGCAGGACCTTGTCCTTTCCTTCTTCCTCGGGTTTGTGCAACATTACCTTTTTCGTTCCTTCGGGATAAAAATGTCTGGATGGCGACTCTACCTTTTCCGCGCCAATTTCGTGTTTGTACTAGAATGAAAATCCCGGGAGCGACAGCTGGCGAATCTGCTGGGGATCGAATCCAGAATCTCTAGTTTTCCCTTATAGAGTCAATCCTAGCACCTGTTTGCTTCTGTTTCTTTGGGTGTTTATGTGTGTGTTGTTGTGTGTTTATTTAATGTTTCATTTACAGTTTTACTTTACAACATTTATTTACTGATTTCAGTATTTATTTTCACATGTATCATATATACTGGACTGTCTGGACTGTGTTGGTTTCCATTTTTTTTGTGGGATGGAAGTTACTGTGAGATAAGCCAAACACTCGGCTTGAGTGCACCATAGGATTAGCGTGGACACGTTATACTCACATGGTTACATGATGAGTGGTGATGTGTTCCACATCCAGATTGCGACTGTCTTGGAACTATTCTGTGTGGGGGTTTGCCTCACTTCAGGGTACGATGTCGATAGTTATGTGCATCTGGGGACCGATCATTGAGGACCTTAGTGGAAACACCCCTCTCCAGTGATGACAGTGGCAAACCACATTTGTCGGCAAACCCACTCGCATCCGAGGGTCCACTGGGTACTCGCATAGGATGGAATGATTCTCTCATAGGAATCCAGTTAAAGCAAACTATTCATATGACGATAGTACTGTATCCCAAGGGCTATTCAGTGCTTAAAGATAGGGACTCATGAGGGATGCTTGTTTCCTTGGACTCAGCTGATACCTGTAACACCCCAAAATTTGCCCTCTCATTTTCATATTTAGCATATCACTTTGCATTTTGCATAGCATTTTGCATTCATAGCTTCATGAAATAATCAAAAACATTGCATCATAACCATCACAGCAGGGGCATAGGTTTGTGATCAGTGAACAAAGCAACTAAAGGCTATACAAAGGCAATCAAAGGTCCATATAGCTTCTCAACCTTGTGCAAATGGTCCACAACATCCCACAAGTATTCACTTGAAGCCACAAGTCCTATACAGAGGTGCTTTGATCAAGGGAGGCAAGCAGTGCAACATTTCCCAACAAAAAGGAATCGGATGCGGGTTTCTAAGGAACTGGGCTTATCAATGAGACTTTGGTCCAAGCATGGTTTCATGGTTCTCTACATGATGTCAAGTACCTATGGTTCAAATTTCACCGTTGGACTCATTTTGGAAGGCCCTCGATTGTCAGTTGATTGAAAATCAGAAAATTGGAGAAAAGTCAACCAGGATGAGTAAAAAGTCAACTCTTGAATTTTTGGGATCAAAATCATGAAATTATGGTCACAAGGCTCTTAGGGATCAATTTGGATCAAGAAATAATGGAAAAAATCAAGAAAACTAAAACTTACCATTTTTTGGAAAGTTTGGGTTTCCAAAAATGGCAAGTTTTGGTCATCTTTGTAGCCACTTCAAGAGAGGTTTTTTCCCAAAATAAGAGTCCTATGAAAAGTATACCTTGAGAAAATGAAAGAGGACATCCTAAGCTTCAAAACCATATGTGGAACTCCTTCATAGGATCAAAATTGAGAAAGATATGGCCATTCAAAGTTTGAAAAAAAAAACAAGGCAATGCAGCAGGATGAATCGATTCATCGTGTTATGAATCGATTCATAATAGTTAAAAAAACTGTTATGAATCGATACATCCATGTATGAATCGATTCATAATGTGTTTTTTTGCTAAAATTAGCTTTCTCTTCAGTATGTATCGATGCATAACCTTATGAATCGATTCATGATGCTGTTTTTTGCCATTTTGCTGCTGTTTTTGATGCAAAACAAGGGGGAATGCTATGCTATCTTTGGGGTTGAACGTGGAAATGATTGGTACACATTCTATAGCTCATTTAGCTTCACTTTGGCCTCAATTCAAGCTTCACCATTTCTGCTACATCAAAGTGGTCTTCACCACAAATGTCCATGAGCTAGAGTACACTAGATTCATTGGTTTCAAGCTGAATTGTGCCATTGATCCTTGTTACATCAGCAAGTTATCATTGAATGTATGCAGGTCCATTCTAATTGTTGTGCATCCCACAAACTAGAGAACAAACTCAAGCTGAAATCCTTGAACTACTAAGCTTGTGTTCCACTTCACTAATCTCCATCATAAGCTTCATGGTGTTGGATGCATTAGATTGGTTCTAATTGAAGAAAGTTCTAGAAATCCAGCTGGCATAACTGTCCCAACTAACTTCACTCACTTAACTCACTTCACTCAGTTAACCAAGGCTTGTTAACTCTGGTTCTAACTGTTAACTAGAGGTTCAAGGCTCTATATAAGGAGGAGTGGTGCTAGAGTGCAAGGTTCAGCTTCATTCTTCACTAAAATCACACCAAATTCTCCAAGTTTTCTCTGCATTTTCTCTGCAAAATCATTGCATTTGGAAGGATCAAGCTTCCATAACCATAGCATTGATCTTCTCCTTCATTGTGCTTCATCTAACACCATTCATAGAGCATTTTTCATGGAGTTTTGAAGCTGAAATTTTGGAATTACTTCTTCTGAATTTTCTGCATTTTGCTTCCATACTCCTTGGTCTTCATCTACAACACTTCAATCTTCATCAAGTCATCATCAACATCAAGATTTGAAGCTTATTCATGGAGTTTATGGCTTGAATCCTCCAAAATTTACTTCTGAATTTTTCTGCATATTCATTAATTTCTCAAGATTCTTCACCAACAAAGTGTTTATTTCACTTCACAAAGAATCAATCTCAATCAAGGAAGCCATAGGAACCTCCTCTCTGGTTTTCTTCAACAAAATTCAACACTACATTTCAGGTTTCATCTTCAATTCCTCTGACATGAATTCTTATTTTTCTTGTTGTTTTATGTTGATTGAAGCTCAATAGGAGCAATGCTTGTGCTGGCTAGTTGATATGCACCCTAGGTGTTTAGATTCAATTGTCAGGTTGATTCTTGTGAGCTTCGATTTGCATTGTTTGTGAACCTTAGGAGAAAACTAAGCCTAGGTTAGTGATGTGCTTGAGGAGACGAATCTATCCATGGTCTCATTTTTCAATTTGGTGAACATTTGTCCAAGCCCTAACCGGAGAGTGATCGGAGAAGATGACCGGAGTTTAGCTCCGGTGACCGGAATAGTGAGTCTAGCATTAGGATGAGAACATGTCACAACCGTTAGATCAGTTTCCATCCAGTGCACCAAAATCTGCCACCACATTAAGGAACATGTGCCAACCATGTGCCATCATTTATGAAGAGTTTTTTTCAGACCACTATCTGCACCCCTGCATGTGTGAGTCCAGCCCAATTCAGTTCATTTTTTCACTTCCTGCACCTCCCTTCATTTCTTTTATTTCTCTTTCCTATTTTTGTTTTCATATAATTCAGTTTGATTTTAATCCATTAAAAATAGTTCTATTCATCTAAAAATTCTCAAATAAATCATGGATATTCCTTTTTGTTTCTAGTTTTTTTATCATATTTTTATTTTATTTTTTTTCATTGATCCACGTGCCAGAATTAAATCTCCATTGCACATAGCTTCTTTTGCTTCATTTCTTGACCAGTCTGTCTTGTCCATTTTCTACAGCTTTCAATATTTGGAGTTTTGATCCCATTCTTTTTGCATTGTGTTCCTAAGATCTTGTAGTTTTCATGTGATTTTTCTCAGAATTTTTAGAGAATTATTTCTTGAGTTTTGGTCTGGTATCTTGTGATGTAAGTTTTCTGTCCTAACTTGTATTTGTACCTCCATTTGACCTAGTTCCTTTCTGAATTTTTGCAAATTCTTTTGGCAAGTTAATATGATATGTTTGAAGATCATTTGGTTTCAGTTGTAGAATTTTTAGATGGCTGGTTTATTATTTGTGGATTTTTGTTCTCACCTTGTCCCATTTTGCCTCGTTTGGTTCATAAGATTTCTTATAGGTTTAGAAGGGCACTTGTGCCAACTTCTTCTTCTCATTTGGGGTTCCTATAGGGTGTGGATACCTTCCTGGTCCTAGGATAGGTCTTGTTTCTTCTTAATTTTTAGGTTTTCTTCTTATTCAAGTCATTTGTTTCTTTAAGTGTTTAAATTCCATCTTTTGATTCCGTTGCTTCTATTTTGACATTGTTTGGTATTGTGTGACTTCTCTCTTCATCTTGCTGGCCTCTTAGGCCATTCTTTATATCATTTTGATTCTTGTTTTGAACTTTGTGCTTGTATTTTGTGTGTTTTGCATTACATTTTTCATAAGTGCGCATTTGTTTCCATATGTATTCATGTTGCCTCATTTTAAGTCATAAGTCTCTCATTTTCATTTCTTTGAGTTGAATTGGTACTAAGCATTTGTTCATTTCATTTTACTTCTGATTGTTGGATGATGTCATGTTAATTTGCTCATTTTTTGTTTCACTTGTGCATACTAACCTTGCAGGGGCTATGGTAAGTGTGAGATGTGGGAATTGAGTTCCACATCTCTAATCCTTATCTCTCCCTTTTATTTTTATGTGAACTAACCCTCTTTTGTTGGGCCTAGGCCTTTCTCATCCCTTCTTCTATCTTCTTCTTCCCTCTTCAGTAGGATAGAAACCTCACCAACCCTTAGGACATCCATGCATGTGAATACTTAGGATTATTCTAGTCCCCCTTTAGAATTTTTCCTTTGAGATCCTTTTGGTTCTTCTTCTCTTCTCATCTCATAACTCTTAAAAGATACTTTAATAAATGTGAAGTGATGTCTTGATCCATAGCCTTATCCCATGAGGTATGCTTGTAGTCTTCCCATCTTGGGATAGTACAAGTTTACCTTGTGATGCACAAGTCTGATCAAGGTATCTTCTTCATAAAGAAAAGCATAAAAAACACTTCTTCATCTGTAAATACCAAAACACTTAATAATTCAACAAGTTAGTGAGCCTAAGCCCTAATCCTTGGGTTCAAGTTTTGGGGATCTTCTCCTTACTTGAGTGTGCTTGTTCTATTATTCCATCTTGGAATGTAGTGACAAGTGCACATTCCATGGAAAAGAGCTTGAGTTCACTTCCTTGTGACACACTCATAAAAGCTTCTAAAAAACACAAACAAACAATAAGCGTCTTTCCTTCGGGAATTCTTTTCTCACCTCATTCGCTCCGTACGCGAACTTGCTCCTACTTGTCACTTTGCGAGACGGTTACGCACTCGTCGTCCGAGCCTGCAACACCTGAGCATTGACATAGGCAGTTCAAGCCTTTAATTCGCAAGCAATTTCCTTTTGGTACCCCTAGTTAGGGGAACTACGGCGTCTCTGATCCTCATTATCCCGATGAGGTACGTAGGCAGCGGGGTAGGGCCCGTTCGAGCACAATCTTTATTTTCCCTACATTTTTCCTCTTTGTTTCATATTCATTGCTTTTCTCAGTTTCTTTTCCAGTTCCAGTTTTCTTTTCATTTTCATTTCTTTTGCTACAGTTTTCATACCCTCACCCTTTGAAACAGTTTCTTTGCAAGCGTGGATCCCGTCGGGTACGGCGGACGATCTGGGTGCTAATACCTTCCCAGGTCGTAACCGACTCCCGAGCTCAGTCTCTTTGGTTCGCAGGACCTGTGTCCTTCCTCTTTCTTTCTTCTGGTTTGTGCAACATTACCTTTCCCATTCTTTTGGGATAAAAATGTCTGGCTGGCGACTCTACCTTTTCCGCGCCACTTTCGCGTTTGTACTAGGATGAAAATCCCGGGAGCGACAGCTGGCGACTCTGCTGGGGACTGCACACCAGATGATCTGTGGTTCCCCTGTGAGTCTCTCCTAGCGCTTGTTTGTTGCTGTTTCATTGGGTGATGTTTGTTTGTTGTGGCTTGTTGTATGTTATTGTTGTTTATTTACAGCTTTATTTACAGTTTTCAGTCTTTATTTACTGCATCATGTATATATACTGGACTGTCTGGACTGGTTTTCTTTGGTGGGATGGTGTTACTTGCTATTGAGAGATATGAGCCAAGTACCCGGCTCGAGTGCACCATAGGACTTAGAGTGGTTCCACTTTGGCCTCATGAGATCTTGTCATGGGGGTAGTAGTGAGTTCCACACCCAGGTTGCGATTGTCTTGGAAATGTCTTGATTTGGGGATCTTCCTCTCTCATTACATAACCCTGACAGTTATGTGCAGCTGGGGACGGATCATTGAGAACCTTGTGGAAACATCCCTCTTTAGTGATGACAATGGCAGCCCACGTTTCGTGGCAAACCCATTCGCATCCGATGGCCCACCTGGGGATCGCATAGGATGGCCTGGTTCTCTTATAGGAACTCAGTCAAAGCATCTGGTCGTATGACATTAGTACTGTATCCTACGGGCTGAATGTACTATTGTTTCTCGATTTCAGCGCTTGAAGCTGAGAACTTATATGGGATGCTTGTTTTTCCCGGACTCAGCTGAGGCCTCCCTGCATAGTATATAATGCCAAACCGATTCCCTGATTTGGTCATGAGCCATTTCTCGGAGATGATGACAGTATTATTGCTACGTGGCTTTGAGAGTCCGTGATGTCTGACCCGGAGCCTTTTACCCGTGAGATTGGGGGGTGTTTACAGGTGTGCAGGAACCCATGACCTCAACATACACTCATCTGTTCAGTGGTTCTTGTTATGATCTTTGGTCCTTTGATTATGATCCATGGTTCTATGATTCTATGGTTCCGAAGTTATGGTTCTGGAATTCTGGATTTCTTGATACTGTGATTCTGAGATCTTCTATCAGAGAGTTGTGATTATCAGAGGGTGTGACTCAGTAAACTTTTGGGTTTGCCAGTTATTCAGAAGGGCCCTTGTCAGTGTTCCAGTTCAGATGGTCCCAGTTGGTCATATGCTTGCATTGCATTACATTTGCATCATTCTTTGCATTAACTGTTTATGTTTCCCATTTTTCAGGTCATTGCTCACATCTGTTCCCAGTTTTGGTATTCTTATCTCCATGGCAGAAATCAGAAAAGATCCGAGAAAAAAGAATGTGCATTATACCTTTCTTCAGCCGGAAGTTAAAAGTGTTCAGAGGTTAGCAGGTTTGATGAACGATCAAGTCTTAGGTAATTTCAAGAAAAGATATGGCCAGATACTGAAGTTTGTAGACAAGCCTACTGCAGACCAAAAGGACAGCTTGCATACCTTGTTGCAATTTTATGATCCCCTGCTGCGTTGCTTTATTTTTCCAGGTTACATCTTAGCTCCGACATTGGAAGAGATCTCCAGCATGCTGAGTGTTCCGATCAGAGAGACATTGCCGTTCTACGGGTCAGAGGTTGTGCTCAGAGATGAAGACATAGCCAAGGTTTGTAGGTTGCCAGTTGTTTCAGTCAGAAAGGCTTTGCAAGAGGGTGAAGGCAGAGGTCTACCCTGGAGTGTGCTTATCCCAGAGGCTGAGAAGTATGCTACAGAGGCTAGGTGGAACGACTTTGGAGCTTTGCTTGCATTAATGGTATATGGGTCTAGCTTGTTTCCCGGAGAGAAAGAGTTTGTCAGCTTAGAAGTGATCTCAATCTTTGCAAAAGGCAATCCAGTGCCTACTCTATTGGGTGACTTTTATTTTAGTGTCCATTACAGAAGCGAGAAAGGTAGAGGTGGCCCAGTGGTCTGTTGTGCTCCTTTGTTTGCTGAATGGTTTGCTAGGCAGTTGCCTAAGTCAGGTGCCTTCAAGGATATACGAGACGAATGGAGATGGTCCAGAAGACTGATGGGATTGATTGAAGAAGACATTGCTTGGGGTTATGACAGGGATTTGCTAGGAAAGGAGTTGATGGTTAGTTGCGGTAGGTTTGCTGGAGTACCTTTGCTGGGAAGGAAAGGTATCATCAGTTACTACCCGACATTATCCAAAAAGCAGTTTGGCTACCCTTTGAAAGATCCTCCTCAGATGGAAATGTTTGCTGAATCTTTGTATTTTCCTGCTGACGGAAACGGAGAGTTAGTCCAACAAGCAGTCCAATCCTGGGCTCACAGGATAAGAAAAGGGAAGAAAGACTTCGGCCGAGTTGATCCCAAGACATATCCACCATATGTTGAATGGTTGCGAAGACATATCGAGTCAGTTCTCATGCCTTTTTCAGTCGAGGCTCCACTTTATCCCCGAGAGGTACCAAGTCCGAACAGTACGGTTTCCTTGGAGGAGTACAAGAAGCTAGAAGCTCAGCTGCATGAGATCAGAGTAGAGAATATTGAGATGGTAAGCCTATACCACCAGGCCAATAGAGCCAAGAAGGAAGCTGAAGGCAATTTGCAGAAGCTCCAAGCCTCTCTAGAAGACAAAAAGAAGGATTTTGCCGGAAGAGAAGCCCATTTCCACAGATTGGGTATGATGGAAGCTCAAAGAGAAGCTAAGCGCAAGGAGACTTTAAAGACTCTCAAGAGTGCTCGACAGTCCATTGTTTGGCTGAAAGGCCAAAGGGATGAAGAGCAAAAGAAATTCAAAGAGAAGGAAGAGTTCTTTGAAGTTCAGATGGCTTTCAAGAAGGAGGAAATGGAGCAAGTCCATGCCATCCGGAGGGAGAAGACCCAACAGCTAGCCCAAAGTCAATTAGCTCTGGAGGAAGCAAGGAAAGAGATCGAAGAGCTCAAGCTGAGAGCGGGTGTCAAGAAAAGCAGGGCAGAGGTGGCAGAGCCGGGGTCCTTAGCTTAGTTTATTTTTCAAACTACCTACAGGCTTGTTGTAGGAGTCTTGCTTATTTTTGTATTTGTCTTTATTCGATGTACTGATTTGTAACCCTTCGGGGAATATTCCTGGATGTATTCTGACTTTTAGCCTATAGTGGTTTGTCCATATTCAGTATTAATGTGCAAGTTATCGTTTTGAATGTGCAAGACTCGTTTGTCTGGATACTGCTAATGTCTGAACACTTATCAAAGAGAAAGTTTGAAAGCTAAACACTGAAAGTGATTGTCGAGATAGATGCCAGAACTGGGGCATGCCAAATGCTTAAAATTGGGAACATGAACAGTTACATAGCATTGCATATAACCTGTTTGTTTGTTTTGCAGGTGTTGTCTCAGTTACTAACGTGTTTTATGTGACAGGCACTATAGCTCCTCGTAAAGTTTGGGGACAACCAGCAATACACAGATACCCAACCAAGATTAACAGAGAACGAGCCATGGATCAGATGCAGGCAGATTTGGCAGATCTGAGGCAGAGAATGGATAATTTCATGACATTAATGGCCGGCATGGGGCAAAATCAAGAGCGTCTGCGAGAGATGGTTGAGAATCAGAACCGGAACGTTGCTGCTGCTGCTAATGCTGATAATCATACCGGTGCGGGCGCACGTCAGGGTGGAACTCCTGTTACACAACCAGGAGTGACAATAGTCAACGACGGGTTGCATAACCTTCAGATGGACAACCATGATGACCAGTTCACTCTACTTGATGAAGCTGAAGGTCAAGGGGTAGAAATGAACAAGAGGTTCGAAGAGATGGCTGAGCAAATCAAGGCTATTCAGTCTCAGAGCTCTTTGGGATTCGACATAACAGACTTGGGCTTGGTTCCGGGAGTCAGGATTCCGTATAAGTTCAAATTTCCAACCTTCGAGAAGTATAACGGCACTGCTTGCCCGAAGACCCATCTGCAATCATTTGTTGGAAGAATTGCCGCGCATACAGACGATGAGAAACTGTGGATGTATTACTTTCAAGACAGCTTGGTGGGAGCTTCCCTTGAGTGGTACATGAAGCTCAGTAGGGTCAATGTCAAGAGCTGGAAGGATCTCGCTGAAGCCTTTGTGAGGCAGTACCAATATAACATGGACATGGCTCCGAATCGCACGCAATTGCAGCATATGGCTCAGACAGCAAGGGAAGGCTTCAAAGAATATGCCCAGAGGTGGCGCCAGCTAGCTGCCAGGGTGCAACCACCCCTGTTAGAGAATGAAATGGCCGACATGTCTACGGGCACCCTCCAGGGGGTATTTCTTGAAAGACTGGCGTCGAGTTCTGCTACTAAGTTCAACGATATTGTCATTGCGGGAGAAAGGGTTGAAACGCTGTTGAAAATGGGGAAGATACAAGACCCCGGTGCTAGTAGCTCAAATGGAGCGAGGAAAGCTTTTAGTGGACCTCCGAGAAGGAGAGAAGGCGAGACCAATGCTGTATTCGGCCGAAGCCAGGGTCGTGGTTTCAGAAGACCTTATGAACATATGGCTGCTGTCACCATTCCTGCAGTTCCCGTACAACAGATGCTACCTCCACCACAACAACACCAGCAACAACAACAACCTCGAACCAACTACCAGCAGAGACCATATCAGCCGAGGCAGACTCGCCCGGCTAACAGGGTGATTGAAGCTATTCTGATGACGTATGCTGCCTTGTTGCCGAGACTACTAGATTTGGACCTTATTCAATTGAGGACTTTGGCACCACCACCTCCTGGAGAGCTTCCAGCTGGTTATGATGTCAACGCGCGATGCGCTTTTCACTCAGGAGCACCCGGGCACTCAACTGAGAAGTGCAGGGCCCTGCATCACAAAGTTCAGGATCTTGTAGATTCCAAGGCAATCAACTTTGCGCCGCCGCCGGATGTTAACTCGAACCCCATGCCTAATCATGGAGGGGCAAGAGTCAATGCTGTTGAAAGTGATGACAAGTTGAGTTTGGTGCTGAGTATCGATGAAGTCAAGACACCATTGAGGGTGGTGAAAGAGAGACTATTGAAGGGTCAAGTATTTCCTGGTTGTTGTCTCGAATGTGAAGACTGTATGAGTGTTGTGAATGGCTGTGAGAAATTGAAGATGGGTTTGCAAGGGTTGATCGATGATGGGTACTTGCAGTTCAGTAAGGTTAGTAATGAAGAGGCTGATGATGTGTCAACCATTACTATCTTCTACGATGAAGCTGACATGCCCGTTAGACAAGAGCCGGTTACCATTTACGCTCCGCAGATTAGTCCCGTGGCTATAACTGTACCTGGGCCAGTGCCGTATACAGATGATAGAGCCATTCCTTGGCATTATGGTTCCGATGTTTATGTAGCGGGACAGAAGATGGAGAGTAGACCTGTTGCTGACCTGACTATTGAAAATGTAGGAGGTGTTGGGGGTTTTACCCGAAGTGGTCGTTTGTTTGCTCCCCCTGCACTGAGAAAGGATCCTGAGGCCGAGGCGTCGTCCAAAGACAAAGGAAAGCAGACCGCGAATGACGAGTCAACTACTCCTGTGGCTGGGCAGGGGACGTTTGAGAAAGAAGTAGAGGAGTTCATGAGGATCATCAAAAGGAGTGACTACAAGGTGGTTGATCAACTGAACCAGACGCCTTCAAAGATTTCTATCTTGTCACTGCTGATGTGCTCTCCGGCGCACCGAGAAGCTTTACTGAAAGTACTTCAAATGGCCTACGTTCCTCAGGAGATTACTGTCAACCAACTTGAAGCTGTTGTTGGAAGTGTTAATGCTAGCCATGGCTTAGGCTTCACGGACAGAGACCTCACGTCGGAGGGAAGGAATCACAACAAAGCACTACACATCACGATGGAATGCAAGGGCGCTGTGCTGTCTCATGTTCTTGTAGACACAGGCTCTTCCTTGAATGTGCTTCCAAAGAAGGCGTTGATGAAGCTTAATATTGATGGGATTATCCTGACGCCGAGTGATCTGGTGGTTAAAGCTTTCGATGGTTCAAGGAGATCAGTTTTCGGAGAGGTTGAGTTGCCTGTCAAGATAGGTTCTCAAGTCTTCAAAAGTGTCTTCTATGTTATGGACATCCAGCCTACGTATAGTTGTTTGTTGGGCAGACCGTGGATACATGCAGCTGGAGCTGTCACTTCAACCTTGCATCAGAAGCTTAAATACGTGGTGGACGGCCAGGTCATCACCATTTGTGGGGAAGAGGATATATTTGTCAGCCATCTGTCGACGTTTAAATATGTAGAAATGGATGGAGAAATCCACGAGACTTTGTGCCAAGCTTTTGAGGCAGATGTCAGTATCTTGACTCCGGTGAAGAAAAACAACGAGGGCACGTCCATTCATTCCTACCAGGAAGCAAAGGAAGTCGTCCAATCAGGCAATGCTCAGGGCTGGGGCAAGCTATTGGAGCTGGAAAAGAAGGATGATAAATTCGGCTTAGGGTATCAGCCTGGGGGGTCTACTCAGAGTGGTAAAGCTATCACGTTCACAAGCACTGGGTTGCTCGACCGCGATCAAATCTGTATGGCAAGCCAAGACGGGGATAGTGACAGAGACTGGGACAACAATTGGATCCGCCCGTGTGCACCCGGCGAGGAGCTAGGAAATTGGTCTGCTGAAGACATTGTTCAAGTCACCTGGCTCTCAAAGTAATTGTTTTGTTTCCTTTTATTAGCATACTGCATTGTCAAATCCAGCATTCTGCCCAAGATGTTTGGATCCATTGTATTGGGCCACCATATTTTGTATTGCATCTTTATTTTGCTATGGAATAAAAGGACATTTTCAGACAAACTGTGTTCCCTGTCTTTGTTTTTAAACTTTTTCACAAAAAAAATATATATATATATATATAAAAATGGCAATGTGTTTTTCTTTTTGGTTTGTGTTAGCGTCTCTTTTTTTCAAAATAAGCAGATTCTGAATAAGCACATCATTTGTGCAGTGTTGATCATCCGGATTCCACGGATAACGTTCCTGCTATGACTATGCATGACTTTGATAATCCAGTCTACCAAGCTGATGAAGGGGTTGAGGAAGACTGTGACCTCCCTGAAGAGTTGGTCAGATTGTTGAAACAAGAGGAACGAGTTATTCAGCCTCATCAAGAGGAGATTGAGACCATCAACATTGGCAGTGAAGATGCAAAGAAGGAAATCAAGATAGGGGCCAATCTGCAGGCCGACGTCAAACAAGAGCTGATCAGTATGCTGAGAGAGTATGTGGATATCTTTGCTTGGTCATATCAAGATATGCCAGGTTTAGATACCGACATCGTGATGCATAAGCTACCCTTGAGAGAAGACTGTCCTCCTATAAAGCAAAAATTGAGAAGAACTCGCCCGGATATGGCGATGAAAATTAAAGAAGAGGTTCAGAAGCAGTGGGATGCCGGGTTCCTTGCCGTGACTAGTTACCCGCCTTGGGTAGCTAACATCGTACCAGTACCTAAAAAGGACGGCAAGGTCCGGATGTGCGTTGACTATCGAGATTTGAACAGAGCAAGCCCAAAGGACGATTTTCCGTTGCCACACATTGACGTGTTGGTCGACAATACTGCTCAATTCTCGGTGTTCTCCTTCATGGATGGATTCTCCGGTTATAATCAGATAAAAATGGCGCCGGAAGACATGGAGAAGACAACGTTCATTACCCCGTGGGGAACATTCTGCTATAAGGTCATGCCCTTCGGTTTGAAGAACGCCGGGGCAACTTATCAACGGGCGATGGTCACATTGTTCCATGACATGATCCACAAGGAGATCGAATGTTATGTGGATGATATGATTGCAAAGTCTAGAGACGAAGAGGAGCATTTGGTTAACCTAAAGAAGCTATTTGATAGACTGATCAAATACAAAATGAGGTTGAATCCGAACAAGTGCACTTTCGGAGTGCGTTCCGGAAAATTGTTGGGTTTCATTGTAAGTCAAAGAGGAATTGAGGTAGATCCTGCTAAAGTGAAAGCTATTCAAGATATGCCTGCACCGAGGACAGAAAAGGAAGTGCGCGGGTTCTTAGGTAGATTGAACTACATTTCTCGGTTCATATCTCATCTAACTGCCACGTGCGAACCAATATTGAAACTGCTAAGAAAAGAGCAAACGGTTATGTGGAACGATGATTGCCAAAGAGCTTTCGACAAAATAAAGGAATATTTGCAGGAGCCTCCAATCTTGATGCCTCCAGTGGAAGGAAGACCGTTAATCATGTACTTGACCGTGCTAGAAGGGTCAATGGGGTGTGTGCTTGGCCAACATGACGAGTCTGGTCGAAAAGAGTACGCCATTTATTACCTTAGCAAAAAGTTTACCGACTGTGAATCCCGATACTCACTGCTCGAGAAAACTTGCTGCGCTTTGGTATGGGCTGCTCGCCGGCTGAGGCAGTATATGTTGACTCATACCACACTTCTCATTTCCAAGATGGATCCTGTCAAGTACATCTTTGAGAAACCAGCATTGACCGGAAGGGTTGCTAGATGGCAGATGATTTTAACTGAATACGACATCCAGTACACTTCTCAGAAAGCCATCAAAGGAAGTGTATTGTCGGAATACCTTGCGCAGCAACCTCTTGATGATGACTATCAGCCGATGAAGTTTGATTTCCCTGATGAGGACATCATGTACCTCAAAACAAACGATTATGAGGAACCACTTCCGGAGGAGGGGCCTGACCCTGAATCCAAATGGAAGTTGATGTTTGATGGGGCCGTCAATATCAATGGTCGTGGAGTTGGTGCCGTACTCATTACTCCTGAAGGTGTCCACTTACCCTTCGCTGCCAGAATTACTTTTGGCTGCACCAACAATGAAGCGGAATACGAGGCGTGTATAATGGTAATAGAGGAGGCAATTGATCTTCGGATTAAGAACCTCGACATATTCGGAGATTCAGCCCTCGTCATTAACCAAATTACCGGCAAGTGGTATACGCATCAAGAGCATCTAGTTCCATACAGGGATTATGCTAGAAAACTGTTGACATTCTTCACGACAGTTGAGCTCAAATACATACCACGTGACGAAAATCAATTTGCTGATGCTTTGGCCACTCTCTCTTCGTCGATTAAGGTCCTGTGTTGGAATTTTGTGCCCAGAATTGATATCTCCAGGCTTGACTATCCAGCTTATGCTTTCTCTGTAGACGCCGTGTCTGACGAGAAACCTTGGTATTTTGATATCAAGTTATTCCTGGAGAAGCAAGAATACCCAACAGGGGCATCTTCCAAGGACAAAAAGACCTTGAGACGACTTGCTGCTAGTTTCTTCTTGAACAAAGACGGGGTTTTGTACAAGAGGAACTTCGACATGGTCTTGCTCAGATGCGTGGATAGACACGAAGCAAGTCTATTGATGCAGGAAGTCCATGAAGGATCTTTTGGTACCCATGCAGGAGGGCATGCCATGGCAAAGAAACTGCTGAGATCCGGGTATTACTGGATGACAATGGATGCAGACTGTTGTTCATTCGCTCGAAAATGCCACAAGTGCCAAATATATGCAGATAAAGTGCATGTTCCTCCTAACCCGCTCAACGTCATGTCATCTCCTTGGCCTTTCTCTATGTGGGGCATCGACATGATCGGGAAGATCGAGCCAACTGCTTCGAACGGTCATCGCTTCATCCTGGTCGCGATTGATTACTTTACCAAGTGGGTAGAAGCAGCGTCTTATGCCAATGTCACTCGTCAGGTGGTGGCAAGATTTCTGAAAAGAGATATCATATGCAGTTATGGAGTGCCCGAAAGGATCATTACTGACAATGGTTCTAATCTCAACAACAAAATGATGGCAGACTTATGTCGGGACTTCAAAATACAACATCACAATTCTTCTCCTTACCGACCAAAGATGAATGGTGCGGTAGAGGCAGCTAACAAGAATATCAAGAAGATTGTGCAGAAAATGGTTGTCACCTACAAGGATTGGCATGAGATGTTACCGTTTGCTTTGCATGGGTACCGAACGTCAGTCAGGACGTCAACAGGGGCAACTCCCTTCTCTCTGGTGTATGGCATGGAAGCAGTCCTGCCTGTTGAAGTAGAGATTCCTTCACTGCGCGTGATGATGGACGTCAAACTGGATGAGGCTGAATGGGTGCGTGCTCGTTACAATCAGCTATGTCTAATTGAGGAAAAGAGATTAGCGGCTATCTGTCATGGTCAGCTTTATCAGAGGAGAATGAAGCGTGCATTCGACCAACGAGTACGTACTCGAGAGTATCAAGTGGGAGAGCTTGTACTGAAAAGAATCGTTCCTCCAGGTTCAGATAACAGGGGCAAGTGGACCCCAAATTATGAAGGACCATTCATAGTGAAGAAAGTCTTCTCAGGAGGAGCACTAATGCTCACCACTATGGATGGAGATGACTTCCCATCCCCGGTTAACTCGGACGCAGTTAAAAAATACTTCGCATAAAGAGACCCGCTGGACACAAAAACAGAATGTAAGTCCAGGCAAGAAAAGGGCATCCCGGCGAGCTAAAAACAGAATAAAAAAGCTCGGGCAAAAATTAGGGAAATAAATATAAAAAAATGTACACCCGCTGAGTTGAAAAGCCACATTGGACAGCTCAGGCAAAAAAGGGTATCCCGGTGGATTGAAAACCCGAGAGGGCGATCCACGCAAAATAAGGGAATAAGCGAACAACTGTGATCCAAGTTATCTGAACCACGTCATTGTTTCGTACAGTTCGACAATGTCAGAAGGATAGGAAACAGTTCTCTCGTCCTCTCAGAAAGCCAAAGCAGAATGGAGAGTGTCAAAGACATGCAGGTCATAGCAGAAATGGAACTCCTTGGAATGCCGTGTACATTGCCATTAGGATAGTTTCTTTTCTCAATTTTTATAGTGGCTACCTCTTTCCAGGTGGTTGCTTCCTGATGTAAATCTTTGCCTATTCAGAGGCCATTCAATAAAAATAATATTCAGTCAAAAAGCTGTGTGTGCTTATTTTTGTTTGCAAAATGTCCTGAATTTTTGGCAAAAATAGCATTGCATCTAAACATGGTAATAATTTTGAAAAGAAAACTGACATGCAGGGAAACTGTAACTTTCTTTGAGTGTCGGGTGACGATGGATGAACCGATCGTTCCATGCAAATCCCCGGGACACACGTGTGTTTTCTGTTGTTGCAGGTTGCAGGATGGCGTCACATTCTCTAAAGCAATTTACTCTCCCCCAGTAGAGTATCTCCCCAAGCAGAGATTTCTTCTCCCAGCAGGTATCTGAAGCCTGGCATCTCCGGCAGAGATTTTCCTCCGACCAAGCCTTGGTAGCAGCCCAAGCAGGTTCTTCTTCCTCAGTGAAGTAGCAGTCCATTCTTCCCCAGCGGAGTATGCCTAGCAGGTACCTGAGAGCATGTCATCATCAGAGGTGGAATTAACAGTATTTTATCATCAGCAAGAGTCCTCCCCAGCAGGTGTGACTGAAAACTTGATATTGCCTCAGAGTCTTGAATCATCAGATGCTCTCCCCAGCCAGGGTATTTGTCCAAGAAGCTTCCCTAGCCAGGGCTGAAGATGATCCTGTCCCCACAGAGTTCATATTTGATTTTCACCTCCGTCTGTGAAATATTTTTCAGCCAAGTTGCCATACTTTTGGGTATTTGATGATATAGACAAGTATTCATCACCTCAGTCAGAGTGGGTATCCAGACCTCTTGACTTGTCTTCCCCTGCAGAGTTGTATCTCTTGTTGCTGATCAGGCATTCGTTTGTTGCTCGTCTGCAATCTTCAACACTCGTATGAGTTATCCCTAAGCAAGGTTTTCCCCAGCAGGGACATATCACTGCTTTATTGCTGCTCGTCTGCATCTTTCAACACTCGTCCGTGTTGGCCTTTTTGGTATTGCTCATTTGCTTTCTCCAGCAGTGGTTCTTGATTACTTCGATTTAGCTTGTCTGCAATTTCAAACACTCGTCTGTGTTTGATTATCTCAGTTGGTTGATTGCTCGTATGCAAATTCCAGTACTCGTCTGTGCTTTGAGATGTATTATTTTGCTGTTGATTCTCAACACTCGTCTGTGTTACGATACCTCTGTTATTGCTCGTCTGCAATTTCCAGCACTCGTTTGTGTTTGGTTATGATAGTTGTTTGTCCGCAACTCCTCAACACTCGTCTGTGTTCTGGGATGATATTTGTTGTTGCTCGTCTGCAACCTCCCAACACTCGTCTGTGTTTGGTATGGAATCCTTCGCTGCACTCGTCTGTGCCTTGATATGTATTCTCTGTTGTTGCTCGTCTGCAACTGTCCAGCACTCGTCTGTGTTTGTTTGAAGCTCGTCTACTTTTATCCCCCAGAAGTCGTTTGTGTTCTGAAGCTCGTCTTCTTTGCTTGGATACTCGTCTGTATCATCCTCAGCACTCGTCTGTGCTAGCTTACATCTGAATGCGACTACTTCAAATGCTCGTCTGTGTTTGAATTTCTGGTATTCGTCTATACCAGTGGCTGATACTCGTCTGTATCATTGCTTGAGACACTCGTCTGTGTTTCTCAGATCATCGTCTGATACTCGTCTGTATCATTGACTTATGGCACTCGTCTGTGTTATCTTGATGATCACCCAATACTCGTCTGTATTGAAGAGGTTTCGAATCCTGACAGTGGGAATTAAATGTCAAAATGGTTACCGGTCCTGGCGTAACAGGTAAATCCGAAGGAGGCTCGTCTGTCTCAGGCATCAATTATTGTTGTTGCTGCACCTGGCGTAACAGGTTTGCTCAAAAGACTCGTCTGTCTTGTACCATATATCCGCGGATAATATATGAAGAAGGTTCGTCTACCTTGATTGCATGTCTATCCCACAGACTTAAGTGCATTACCGGTCCTGGCGTAACAGGTAAATCCGAAGGAGACTCGTCTGTCTCATGCTATATGCATTGTTTTGAGGACTCGTATGTCCAGCTCCTGGCGTCACAGGATGGTTTGAAGACTCGTCTGTCTCAGTTATTGTCATTGAAGTGTGTTGAGGACTCGTATGTCCAGCTCCTGGCGTCACAGGATGGTTTGAAGACTCGTCTGTCAACTTGTTATTATTCCAGATATCAGTTTCAGCTTGGAAGAAGCTCGTCTGCTTCTTCTCTTCTTCATACCCCCAGAGCGTCATCTGGTTGGGTTTATTTCCCGGGGTTGCATTTTTCGTCAGAGTGCAAATTTCTGGTCTTCTTGGTATTCAACCACAGTTTATCTCGAATGGTCGATAGCCCGTGCTATCGTCCTTTTCAGATTAACTAATGTTTGAATAGGGGCAGCTGTAACACCCCAAAATTTGCCCTCTCATTTTCATATTTAGCATATCACTTTGCATTTTGCATTCATAGCTTCATGAAATAATCAAAAACATTGCATCATAACCATCACAGCAGGGGCATAGGTTTGTGATCAGTGAACAAAGCAACTAAAGGCTATACAAAGGCAATCAAAGGGCCATATAGCTTCTCAACCTTGTGCAAATGGTCCACAACATCCCACAAGTATTCACTTGAAGCCACAAGTCCTATACAGAGGTGCTTTGATCAAGGGAGGCAAGCAGTGCAACATTTCCCAACAAAAAGGAGTCGGATGCGGGTTTCTAAGGAACTGGGCTTATCAATGAGACTTTGGTCCAAGCATGGTTTCATGGTTCTCTACATGATGTCAAGTACCTATGGTTCAAATTTCACCGTTGGACTCATTTTGGAAGGCCCTCGATTGTCAGTTGATTGAAAATCAGAAAATTGGAGAAAAGTCAACCAGAATGAGTAAAAAGTCAACTCTTGAATTTTTGGGATCAAAATCATGAAATTATGGTCACAAGGCTCTTAGGGATCAATTTGGATCAAGAAAGAATGGAAAAAATCAAGAAAACTAAAACTTACCATTTTTTGGAAAGTTTGGGTTTCCAAAAATGGCAAGTTTTGGTCATCTTTGTAGCCACTTCAAGAGAGGTTTTTTCCCAAAATAAGAGTCCTATGAAAAGTATACCTTGAGAAAATGAAAGAGGACATCCTAAGCTTCAAAACCATATGTGGAACTCCTTCATAGGATCAAAATTGAGAAAGATATGGCCATTCAAAGTTTGAAAAAAAAAACAAGGCAATGCAGCAGGATGAATCGATTCATCGTGTTATGAATCGATTCATAATAGTTAAAAAAACTGTTATGAATCGATACATCCATGTATGAATCGATTCATAATGTGTTTTTTTTCTAAAATTAGCTTTCTCTTCAGTATGTATCGATGCATAACCTATGAATCGATTCATGATGCTGTTTTTTGCCATTTTGCTGCTGTTTTTGATGCAAAACAAGGGGGAATGCTATGCTATCTTTGGGGTTGAACGTGGAAATGATTGGTACACATTCTATAGCTCATTTAGCTTCACTTTGGCCTCAATTCAAGCTTCACCATTGCTGCTACATCAAAGTGGTCTTCACCACAAATGTCCATGAGCTAGAGTACACTAGATTCATTGGTTTCAAGCTGAATTGTGCCATTGATCCTTGTTACATCAGCAAGTTATCATTGAATGTATGCAGGTCCATTCTAATTGTTGTGCATCCCACAAACTAGAGAACAAACTCAAGCTTAAATCCTTGAACTACTAAGCTTGTGTTCCACTTCACTAATCTCCATCATAAGCTTCATGGTGTTGGATGCATTAGATTGGTTCTAATTGAAGAAAGTTCTAGAAATCCAGCTGGCATAACTGTCCCAACTAACTTCACTCACTTAACTCACTTCACTCAGTTAACCAAGGCTTGTTAACTCTGGTTCTAACTGTTAACTAGAGGTTCAAGGCTCTATATAAGGAGGAGTGGTGCTAGAGTGCAAGGTTCAGCTTCATTCTTCACTAAAATCACACCAAATTCTCCAAGTTTTCTCTGCATTTTCTCTGCAAAATCACTGCATTTGGAAGGATCAAGCTTCCATAACCATAGCATTGATCTTCTCCTTCATTGTGCTTCATCTAACACCATTCATAGAGCATTTTTCATGGAGTTTTGAAGCTGAAATTTTGGAATTACTTCTTCTGAATTTTCTGCATTTTGCTTCCATACTCCTTGGTCTTCATCTACAACACTTCAATCTTCATCAAGTCATCATCAACATCAAGATTTGAAGCTTATTCATGGAGTTTATGGCTTGAATCCTCCAAAATTTACTTCTGAATTTTTCTGCATATTCATTAATTTCTCAAGATTCTTCACCAACAAAGTGTTTATTTCACTTCACAAAGAATCAATCTCAATCAAGGAAGCCATAGGAACCTCCTCTCTGGTTTTCTTCAACAAAATTCAACACTACATTTCAGGTTTCATCTTCAATTCCTCTGACATGAATTCTTATTTTTCTTGTTGTTTTATGTTGATTGAAGCTCAATAGGAGCAATGCTTGTGCTGGCTAGTTGATATGCACCCTAGGTGTTTAGATTCAATTGTCAGGTTGATTCTTGTGAGCTTCGATTTGCATTGTTTGTGAACCTTAGGAGAAAACTAAGCCTAGGTTAGTGATGTGCTTGAGGAGACGAATCTATCCATGGTCTCATTTTTCAATTTGGTGAACATTTGTCCAAGCCCTAACCGGAGAGTGATCGGAGAAGATGACCGGAGTTTAGCTCCGGTGACCGGAATAGTGAGTCTAGCATTAGGATGAGAACATGTCACAACCGTTAGATCAGTTTCCATCCAGTGCACCAAAATCTGCCACCACATTAAGGAACATGTGCCAACCATGTGCCATCATTTATGAAGAGTTTTTTTCAGACCACTATCTGCACCCCTGCATGTGTGAGTCCAGCCCAATTCAGTTCATTTTTTCACTTCCTGCACCTCCCTTCATTTCTTTTATTTCTCTTTCCTATTTTTGTTTTCATATAATTCAGTTTGATTTTAATCCATTAAAAATAGTTCTATTCATCTAAAAATTCTCAAATAAATCATGGATATTCCTTTTTGTTTCTAGTTTTTTATCATATTTTTATTTTATTTTTTTTCATTGATCCACGTGCCAGAATTAAATCTCCATTGCACATAGCTTCTTTTGCTTCATTTCTTGACCAGTCTGTCTTGTCCATTTTCTACAGCTTTCAATATTTGGAGTTTTGATCCCATTCTTTTTGCATTGTGTTCCTAAGATCTTGTAGTTTTCATGTGATTTTTCTCAGAATTTTTAGAGAATTATTTCTTGAGTTTTGGTCTGGTATCTTGTGTTGTAAGTTTTCTGTCCTAACTTGTATTTGTACCTCCATTTGACCTAGTTCCTTTCTGAATTTTTGCAAATTCTTTTGGCAAGTTAATATGATATGTTTGAAGATCATTTGGTTTCAGTTGTAGAATTTTTAGATGGCTGGTTTATTATTTGTGGATTTTTGTTCTCACCTTGTCCCATTTTGCCTCGTTTGGTTCATAAGATTTCTTATAGGTTTAGAAGGGCACTTGTGCCAACTTCTTCTTCTCATTTGGGGTTCCTATAGGGTGTGGATACCTTCCTGGTCCTAGGATAGGTCTTGTTTCTTCTTAATTTTTAGGTTTGCTTCTTATTCAAGTCATTTGTTTCTTTAAGTGTTTAAATTCCATCTTTTGATTCCGTTGCTTCTATTTTGACATTGTTTGGTATTGTGTGACTTCTCTCTTCATCTTGCTGGCCTCTTAGGCCATTCTTTATATCATTTTGATTCTGGTTTTGAACTTTGTGCTTGTATTTTGTGTGTTTTGCATTACATTTTTCATAAGTGCGCATTTGTTTCCATATGTATTCATGTTGCCTCATTTTAAGTCATAAGTCTCTCATTTTCATTTCTTTGAGTTGAATTGGTACTAAGCATTTGTTCATTTCATTTTACTTCTGATTGTTGGATGATGTCATGTTAATTTGCTCATTTTTTGTTTCACTTGTGCATACTAACCTTGCAGGGGCTATGGTAAGTGTGAGATGTGGGAATTGAGTTCCACATCTCTAATCCTTATCTCTTCCTTTTATGTTTATGTGAACTAACCCTCTTTTGTTGGGCCTAGGCCTTTCTCATCCCTTCTTCTATCTTCTTCTTCCCTCTTCAGTAGGATAGAAACCTCACCAACCCTTAGGACATCCATGCATGTGAATACTTAGGATTATTCTAGTCCCCCTTTAGAATTTTTCCTTTGAGATCCTTTTGGTTCTTCTTCTCTTCTCATCTCATAACTCTTAAAAGATACTTTAATAAATGTGAAGTGATGTCTTGATCCATAGCCTTATCCCATGAGGTATGCTTGTAGTCTTCCCATCTTGGGATAGTACAAGTTTACCTTGTGATGCACAAGTCTGATCAAGGTATCTTCTTCATAAAGAAAAGCATAAAAAACACTTCTTCATCTGTAAATACCAAAACACTTAATAATTCAACAAGTTAGTGAGCCTAAGCCCTAATCCTTGGGTTCAAGTTTTGGGGATCTTCTCCTTACTTGAGTGTGCTTGTTCTATTATTCCATCTTGGAATGTAGTGACAAGTGCACATTCCATGGAAAAGAGCTTGAGTTCACTTCCTTGTGACACACTCATAAAAGCTTCTAAAAAACACAAACAAACAATAAGCGTCTTTCCTTCGGGAATTCTTTTCTCACCTCATTCGCTCCGTACGCGAACTTGCTCCTACTTGTCACTTTGCGAGACGGTTACGCACTCGTCGTCCGAGCCTGCAACACCTGAGCATTGACATAGGCAGTTCAAGCCTTTAATTCGCAAGCAATTTCCTTTTGGTACCCCTAGTTAGGGGAACTACGGCGTCTTTGATCCTCATTATCCCGATGAGGTACGTAGGCAGCGGGGTAGGGCCCGTTCGAGCACAATCTTTATTTTCCCTACATTTTTCCTCTTTGTTTCATATTCATTGCTTTTCTCAGTTTCTTTTCCAGTTCCAGTTTTCTTTTCATTTTCATTTCTTTTGCTACAGTTTTCATACCCTCACCCTTTGAAACAGTTTCTTTGCAAGCGTGGATCCCGTCGGGTACGGCGGACGATCTGGGTGCTAATACCTTCCCAGGTCGTAACCGACTCCCGAGCTCAGTCTCTTTGGTTCGCAGGACCTGTGTCCTTCCTCTTTCTTTCTTCTGGTTTTTGCAACATTACCTTTCCCATTCTTTTGGGATAAAAATGTCTGGCTGGCGACTCTACCTTTTCCGCGCCACTTTCGCGTTTGTTCTAGGATGAAAATCCCGGGAGCGACAATACCTCCCTGAGTAGTATATAATGCCAAACCGATTCCCTGATTTGGTCATGAGCCACTTCTCAGAGATGGTGAATGTATTATTGCTATTCAGCTTTGAGAGTCCGTGATGTTGACTTGAGTAGCACACCCGTGAGATGGGAGGGGTTTACAGGTTTGCAGGAACCCTAAAACTTCCAACATACCCACTTCGCCAGTACTATTCAGTATTGTGATCTGTTTCTTTGGTTCCTTGGTTTCGATATCTAGGATTCCTACTCAGAGAAACTGTTATTGTGATATTATGACCCTGCACAAACACGTGATATATGCTTGACACATCACAGACACGTCACCGATCACATGCCTTGCATTGCATAAGCATCATGACATCATTAATCATTGTGTTCTTTTTCATTCTCAGGGTTCATACTACTCCCGATTCCCGGTCATATTTTTACCTTCAAGATGGAAGACGTCAGAAAGAGAACTTTGTACTACAATTTTTTTGACACCAAAGTAGATCTGATCAACTAGATGGTGTCTTTTATTACCCCGGGCCAGCTGGGATACTTCAAGGAGAAGTATGGTGATATTCTGGATTTGGTGTTCAATTTGGACATTTCTCAAGGGAGCGTCATTCATAAGTTACTGCAATACTATGACCCACGGATCAGGTGCTTCACCTTTCACGACTTCCAGTTAGGCCCTCTACTTGAAGAGTATGTTGATATTCTAGGGGTGCTAATCCAAGATCAGATTCCTTTCAACTCATAAATGACCAGACCAACTCACTCTGACATCACCAAAGCTCTTTATTTGAGCTCATCTGAAGTGTCTGACAATCTGATTGATACCAAATTAGGAGTGCTTGGTTTCTCTCTAGAGTTTCTGGTTAGAAGAGCTAGAGAGCTTGCTGCAACAAATCAGTGGGATTCAGTTTGCACCATCCTAGCATTGTCCATATACTGGATCATCCTGTTTGCTGATATGGACAAGTTCGTGGATATCAATGCCATTCATTTGTTCATGCTAAAGAATCCGGTACCCACTCTCTTGGGTGGCCTATATTATTCGGTGCATTACAAGAACGAGAAAAGACGGGGTGGATTGGTCAAGTGTTGTGCCCCTCTCTTCTACAGATGGTTCATGAGGCATCTCCCCATTACTGAAGCTTTCACGAATCCTAAGGTAGTTTGGACGCAAAAGCTGAGTGGGTTGTCGGCCCGTCAGATGATTTACTTTGAGATTGAAAGGGAAGAGCTTCATCGCTAGCCGTGGAAACTATATCAATGTTCCTTTGTTAGGAGTATTAGGGGGTATCAACTACAACCTCATTCTCTTGAAAAGACAGTTGGGGTATGCTCTCAAAGAGGTCCCCGATGAATCAGAGTTGTACCAGACTTTCTATTTCTCGGCGAAGGATAATCTTCTGTTGGTTAGGAATGTCGCAGGATCTTTGAAATTAATCAGAAGGAAAGGAATAGCATGCTTGGGTAGAAGCAACAACCAGATGTTTCCCGAGTTCGAAGCTTGGATAAGGGAGAAAGCCTAAGTATCCCTAATCTCTTTCTCTGCACCAGTTCCACCTCCTGCAAATGTGCCTTTGGAGGATTACTGTCGCTCCCGATAAATGGGAATGGCCCAGATAAAGGTACAGACGCGAACGGTCGGCGAAAGGAGGATGTGAGAACACACAAGAGTGAACTCACGGGGAATGAAAAGAGTCGCCAGCTAGGCATTTTTATCCCGAAGGAAAGGTAATGCTGCATAAACCTAGAAAGATATGGATAAGACGGTTGCGAACCAGAGAGACTGAGAAAGGGGGTTGGTTACAACCTGGGAAGGTATTAGCACCCAGATTGTCCGTCGTACTCGACGGGATCCACACTTAAAAGATTTGTGTTTTAAAGGGGTAGTGTCAGTGCAATCTGTGTATAAAAAGGGCTGGAAAAAGATGTACAGGTGTCAGTGTAAAAGAAGTGTGAAGTGTATAAATGAAGTGTCAGTGTAAGAATGGGAATGAACTGCTCAAGATTATGAGGCTAAAAGAATAAAGCTAGAAAGAGGGGGAATATACAGAGACTTTTGTTCGATAACTGTTAAGTTATGCCTACGTATCCTCTCGTGCAATGAGGAAGTCAGAACACCGTAGTTTGACCCAAAGAGACTGAAAGATGAATTGACTTGTGAACTGCTTACTTGCCTATGCTCAAGTGTATGATCTGTCTGGCACAAATGCTAACTGTCTTGCATTAGACGGAAGAAGCAAGTTCTCGCTTATGAGTGAATGAGGTGAGAAAAGAATCCCGGAGGAGACGATTATTGTTTGTTTTTGAGTTTTCAGTCTTTTATTGCTTTTGAGAATTTGTCATAAGTTAATGAGCTTAAACCTAAACCAATGGGTTAGTAAACTCATCACATCTTCCCTCTGATTAGGGGTAATGAGAATACCTTAAGTGTGAAGTCAGATTCTCACACTTAATCACCTTTGATGTAGGATTAAGATCATTAACCTACTTGTGATTATTTAGATGTTTTTGGTGTTTTTGTTTAGTGTTAAGTAATGAGGTTAAGCCATAATCAAGGATTAAACAGACTCATTACACCATCCTAATAGAAGGATAATAGATGAGAGTGTTTAAGCTGAGGAAGACTCCTCAACTTAATCCATGATTAGGGATTAAACTCATGACAAAACAAGCCTTTATTAAGTGGATTTTATTTAATGATATGATGATGAAGTGAGTTTTAGGGTTTGTAAGACAACTTGAGGAGGACTTGTCCATTAACACTAGGGTTAGTCCTTCTTAACCAATTAAGGAAGAATTAGAACCCTAATGCAAGGCCCAAGTTACAAGCTTGATGTCTTAGTGATTATTAAGTGAATTGATTAAAGGAGTTAAACACATTAAGGGTTTAACACTTAGGATTAAAGTTATACACTCCATCCTAATAGAAGGATGCAGGCATAAGCTTAATCACAAAGCCTTAAAGCCTTTAGGGTTTAGTCCCTGATTATGAGATGAGAAGAGAGACTCAAAGAGACACAAAGGTAAAAACTAAGTGGGGGGAATAATCAAAACCCTAATCATTTTCATGCTTGGTTGTTCCTAAGGTTTGTGAGGTTTAAGAAGGAAATCTTCAGAGGAACCACCAGGAAGCAGATGAATGGAGCAAAGAGAAAGCAAAGTAACTTGCTTCATTCAAGAAGTCAAGTCACTTGAGGAAAGAAAGTAAGAAGAAGAAGAAAGAGCAAGCTCAATCTCAAACACATAACAAAATGCAGCAAAGATGCATAAAAGAGGTGAAAAGAAGTTGTGAGAAGTGAAGGCAAATTCACTTCTCAAGGTAACTTACCACCTGAAAAGTTAGTGAAAGGAATGCAATGCAATGCAAAATGAAATGAAATGGCATGATGCAAATCAAAACCAGAAGCACATACATGATGTTAATGATGCTATGAGATGCTACAAACATGTAACAAGGCATGGGGATGATCATACAAACTTGTGGATGCAAATGAGGCAAGTTAAGAACCATGATCATACATGAAATGTTATGAAGTGCACATGGCATACAACATGGCAAATGAAATATGCAATGATCAAACATGCTTCTATTATGTCTTAAGATGTCAAATGAATCAAATGGATGCACAAAATGCTATGGAAAGTCATGGTATGCAAGCAAATGCAAGATGGAAGCATATGGAAGCCCAAATTAGGGTTTATGATCAATGCATCAAACAAAAACCAAAATCAGAAGCAAACATCAAGATAAAAAATTGTAAATGAACTCAAAGGAACTCTAATCCTATACTAACTCACTGCCCAAAGGAGGGATCCCAACTCTTAACCTAATGAGGGTTATGAATTTCCTAAGATTTCTAGGGTTTTAGGGTACCTTAACAAGAAAAATGCCAAACAAATTGAAAATGAAAGATCAAATCATGTCAATTTAATCTCACAAACTACATGCTAAACAAAATGCAATGCAAAAAGAATCAAGGTCCAACTCTCAATGGTTAGGCAGAAATGATTTTTGAAGTTTGGATCAAAATAATGCTTTGAAAATGAATTAATTCCATGGAAAATTATCAAAGTGCATCAAGATCAAAAAAGAAATTTGGTTTGAGGGTTGGACAATGTTTCTAAATGATTTTAAAGGTTTCATGAATTTTTGGTGATTTTTTAAATACCTAAAAGTATTTTTAATTAATTAATTCTCTTTAATTAATTAAAAATAAACTTTTAAATGATTTAAAAATATTTTTTAATGCAAAAAATAAAAATAAAAATGTTTTTGGTTTCTGAAAATTAATAAAAGTTTACATAAAAATTTTCAGAATTTTTCAAAGTGTTTTGCTATTTTTTATAAAATGAGAAAACAAATGAAATAAATGTAAAAATAAAAATGAATTTAATCTGAAAAAAGAAAAGTATGCAAATCTAAAGGTCCAGATTCAAATGAAACACGCGCGCGTTTGACTTGGCGCCACATCCAAGGGCTGAGATTCAAACTTCCATAATTATGATTAGCCCTAATTAATTATGCCCTAATGACTTTCAGGCGACCAGAACACTGTTCCGGTCGTCTTCTCCGGCCATCTCAAATCTCCAACTCTCTCTACATGCATCCAAAACAAAATCTAACTACCCAGAAATCATCCCCACTCAAAAATGAATCAAACCCCTCAATCAAACAACATTTATCATTCAAGAACAGAGCGAATCGAATCAAACATTTTTTAGGGCAAAAGTTTCAGACAATGCATACATCCTGGTTTCTCAACCATTTTCAAAAGTAAGCACATATTCATGATCAGGGGAGTGCATAGAAGCTATTAAGAACTTAAAAACATGTTTCTGGAAAAAAGTTTTGAGTTGACTACCTGAACTGAAGCTTTCGATTCAGGAGCTTTCTGGCTGTTTCTTTGGCTCAAATGCACTCCAATGATCCTCCTAAGAAGCTTGCAATGTTTGTTTGGAGTTTAGAATGGATGGTTTGAGAGATAGCAGAAGTTCTGTTCAATGGCAGGTGGTGATTGTGTTTTTGATTCAATGGCTTTCAGGCTGTTTTGAGGGGTGCTTTGTGATCAGGAAGATGTGTTGAGTTAATTTGTGAAGTTTGTTTGGGTGTTTGTGGCTTGTGTGATGAGTTTCGAAGGCTCTTGCACATGAAGGTGAAAATGAGAATGCTGAGTTATGGAGTGTTTCAGGCTTGCTCTCTTGTTGCTTTGGCTTGCTTTTTCTTTGTATAAACAATTGCCATTGGTCAGATGAAGTGATGTGTGCTTTATTGATTGGTATGGGTCCTTTTGCCAAAATGTCAAAGTTGGTGTAAGAGAAGTATGAGCTACTTTCTAGCCAAGGACAAAGGGTGTGTCCTGCGCAGCATGATGTGGGGAAAGGCCTAGGATGGTTCAGCAAGCTAGCAAGCAAGTGGATGAGAAGCTATGATGAGTTTTGCAACTTGCCTTGCTTTTGATCTTTGTGAAATATCTTGATCCATAAGCCACAAAAATGAGAAACTCCTTGGCCCATTCTGATTTTTAAGTGTTGTGTGATCATGTGGTGAAGTTTAGAAGTCCATTTGATGACTAAATTTGTCTTGAGAAGTGAATTTGCAACTTTGCCTCTTTGGTGGAAACTTGAAATTTTGTGATTTTTGCCAACTTTGACAAGCCATAACTTTTTATCCAAAATGAATTAGGTCATGTTCTTGTACTTTTTGGAAAGGGAATGATCCATTCTACAACTTTCATGACCAAAGTTTTTCCATTTGAAGCTTTCTTGAATCAAAAAGTAAAGGTTGAAAAAGTTGCCTAAAATGGCATTTTCATTAAAAGTCAAACTTGCCCAAAAAGTCAACTTTGCAAAAGACTTGAAATTCTTCAAATTTGTGAACTTCTAACATCTTCCATGATCAAATAAAGGTCATGTACAATTAAAATGATGAAGAACACCCCTTGGTTGGGTCATTGGGGGCCTCAGATGCCCTGATTTTGCACTGACTTGCTTGAAAAGTCAACTCTTGATCAGATGACTTCCCCATGGAATCTCTTCATGAAAATTGATATGCATACTCCCTATACCATATAGAGACCAATAGAAACAAGAATGACCAAAAAATTTGGAGTTATGGCCTTTGAAACCAAAACCCTAATTTCAGGTCATCTGTGCAGTTAATCATGGCTCTGCTTCCATGCCATCCTCAGTTCTTGTGATTTTTGACATTCTTGACTTTGAGAGGATATAATATGATACTTGAACACACATGGACCCCTTTTAAGTGATTGATGACCTTTAGAGTGGCTCAAAAAGCTCTTGGATTGCTCAGATCACAAACCCTAGATGCAGATGACCTATAACCAATGCAGTGAATCAAAATTGTAATATGAGATGCTATGATTGTGATTATGCATATGAGAATGATCACAAGCCATGGTGTGAATGGGTGGGGGCAAATTTGGGGTGTTTACAATTACCAGAAGCTGGAGGCCTTGGATCAACATATTAGGGCTGAAAATAAAGAGGCTAATAATTCTTGTCAGAAGTTGAAGATTCAGAACCAGAAGCTAGAAGAGAGGGTTTATCAAGCTGAAGAGTTGGTAATGCTCAAGAAGCAAGATTTCGAAGAACGAGATCTCTACTTCAAGAAGAGAGGTTTGACTGAGATCCACAGGGCAAGTCAACGCCAAAAGGATAAGAAAGCCTTGGATGAAGCTAACGAAGTTGTGACCATTTGGCAAGAGAAGTGGGAAGGACATTTGAGAAAACTGAGAGAGGTAGAGATCGAGTACAAGCTTAAGATCAAAGGCCTTCAAGATTCTCTGGCTGAGCAAGGAAAGTTTCTCCAGAAAGCCCACGAGCAACGAAGAGAACACCTTCAGAAGATGGCCAACATCCAGAAGGAGGTAGAAGAACTGAAGCTTCGGGCTAATATCAAGAAGGTCAAGACTGGGTCGAGCCCTAACAAAGAAAAGGAGGAGGTATTCCTTGTCGTACCTTAAAAAATATGATCCTCGCGATGGACGCAGAAAAAAAACGAAAACAAAAAACAAACAACAAAGTCGCCACCTAATTCTATTTATTCTAACTAAAGAAAAGGGAGATATAGACAACCTAATAAGGATAAGAAATAGTTAACGAAACCACTAATCTAAGTTCGGGAGTCGGTTACGCAAGAGGAATGTATGAAGCACCCCTCACGTACGTTGTACTCAATGGGAACCTCTTAGTTTAATTTGCGCTTAAATGTTAACTTATATTATTGCTTCTTCAAATGATAAAGGTTTGTTAAGATCGATTATTTATTTTAAGGGAAAAGAAATATTTTTAATTATTATTTATTATGGGGAAAGGTTAATTTTTTTTATTAGGGTGCTCACGAAGGATTAAAATCCCCGTGCCTACGTATTCCCTTGTGCATTGGGAAAGTCAGAGCTTCGTAGTTCGTGTGATATGGTTTGTTGGTGTTGTTTTAATGAACGATTGTTTAAACCACTCTCTAACTGCTAAGCATTGGCTTGTCTACTCGCGATAGAAGGCTGAAGTGCTAGCTTGTATGCCAGATAGAAAGAGTTTAAACAATGTTCATTTAGAGAAAATGTTTGATCTTGTTTAGTATTTTAAGAATGAAAGGGCGAATGAATCACGTCCCATGGGGAGGGCCTCAGGAATGATCCATTCAAGAACCCGTGGAATGCTAGACTCCAAAATTCATTTCTTTCATTATCTGATAGGTAAATTGAGTGTCTTAAAAGACGAAAGGGCGAATGAACCACGTCCCATGGGGCGGGCCTCAGGAATGATTCATTCAAGAACCCATGGAATGCTAGACTCCAGAATTCAGTTCTTTCGTTGTTTTGTTATAGAATAATTTGAACGTTTGTAATGGAAAAGTTTGATTAGCATTGGTTTAAAGTTTAATTGTTGAGTGTGTTTTAGAGACAAAATGGAGAATGAATCACATCTCGTGGGGTTGGCCTCAGGAATGATTCATTCAAGAACTCGTGGAATGCTAGACTCCAGGATTCAGTTCTTTCGTTATTTAATTATGAAATCAATTTTGATAAAAAGACGCGTTTATTTTTTAGGTTTATGGCTTAAGTGTTTTAGAAACGAAAGAGCGAATGAAACACAACCCAAGGGTTAGCCTTAAGAGTGATATATTCAAAAACCCAAGGAATGCGAGATTCCAAAAGTTTAGTTCCTTCGTTGTGTGATTTTGACGTTTTAAAAGAAAAACGTAATTTGTTTTGTATTGTGACGTGCAGATGGCAATCATAAAAATGTCCGACTTACGTGTGTGTGTATGAAGTGAAGTGTAAAAATATTTACTTGGAATTGGACCAAGAAATTATCTTTTAAAATTAGTCTTAAGGTGATCACATTCATTTTTACTTAACGATTTATGATCGAAATGCGAAAATAGCATTCAAGTTCATACAAGTCATGCATCATCATCATACGATTAAATAATGGGCAAGAAATATAATCATACACCATACAAATAAAAATCGATCAAAAGATAATTAATTAACTAACTAAACTAAATAGAATTATAAAGTTAGTTAATAAGTCAATTAATCGAATTAAATAAAATTACTTAAAATAAATAATTAACCTAAAATATTTTTGTGTTTTGGAGTATTTAACAAAATAATATTAAATCAATAAAAATAACAAAAAGCAAATAA
The DNA here is from genome assembly GCA_963966055.1 of Lathyrus aphaca. NCBI lineage: Eukaryota > Viridiplantae > Streptophyta > Magnoliopsida > Fabales > Fabaceae > Lathyrus > Lathyrus aphaca. The sequence goes on from OZ014525.1 coordinate 20,275,344, forward strand.
GATAATAAAAAAAATATAGAAAGAAATTAAAAAAAGAACTAAATGGGCTCGGTGATAAAAATAACAGAAAGGGCGCAATTATCAAAAAACAGACCAGGCCCAAGGAAGGAGGCCCAAAGTGCAGCTAGGGTTTATGGTGTAACATATTCAACAAACATTGACCTCAAGGACTGATCTGAAGCGTCAGATCCTTAAGGGGTCAAATTTGGACTTCATCAGCGGTCTGAACAGGAAGCACGTATAGTATGGGAAACAAGGAGACACGCATGGGATCATACAAATAGAAGTCATCAGGCCGATGACAAGTGTCCTTGGCAGTGACACATGTCATCGCCATGCCACCAGAAACAACACACATTACAAGTTATCCTTTTGCCTCTTTAAAAAAAACACGTTACAAATCCTCCTTACAAAAGAAAAAAAGAAAAAGAAAAAAAGATTAAAATCAAAACGCCTTTCACTCTCTCTCACCTCATCCAATCTCTCATTCGCATCTGCAAAAGAAAGGTCACCGGAAACCTAAATCTTTGCCAGAGAAGATGAATCACGGTGGTTCTCTGACGGCATCACCTCAAAACAATGAAAACCTAAAGCAAATACCCTTCCATTTTATCCCCTCTACCCGAATCCGAAACCAATTTCTCCTAAAACCTGCTCAATTAAACAGATCAGACCCCCAAATCAATGAAAACCCTAATTTGTGAAATCCAACAAAATTCAACAAGAATTCAAGATTCAAGCATATAATGGAGTATTCTGACGTCTAAAGCAAAAGATTCAGAAGAAATACACTAAAAAGAGGCATAATACAAATGATAAGTGTTGCACCCCAAAATTTGCCCTCACAATACAAGACTTTGTGTGCTGAGAAGGTTCACAAGGTTCACAAGATTCACAATGCTTACAAGACCTTTCATGAGGTTCATGAAGTCTACAAGTCACTTTATGAGGTTCACAAGGTTCACAAGATTCACAAGACCTCCCATGAGGTTTACAATACATTTTATGATGGTTCACAAGGTTCACAAAGTTCACAAATAGTCAGAAGAGTTGACAATCCCCTCAAACAATGCACCTCCTAAGCAGTGCATCCAAAACTAGGGTTTTGACTTTAATCAGGCTAAATGAACTTCCAAGACTTAAAGTGAGCTTCATAGCATCTTATATGTGTGTAAGAACCCCCATGACAAGTTTCAAGACTTTTCTCAAAAGTTTGCTCAGTCAGATGATCAGATAAGTCAAAATCAGTCAAAGTAGTTAAAAAGTCAAACTGAGGTCAACTGTGGTCAAACAAAAGTCAAACTTCATGATTTTTTGCCAACATCAAGTATATGAAGTAAAATTCATCATTTGATCAATGGTTGATCATGATTCATCGAGGAGATTTCAGATCATCAAGAATCAAGAGTTTCTAAATTAGGGTTTCCTCAGTAAAAGTCAACAGAACTTTGACCAGCCATAACTTTCACATGCTTCATCACCAAGTTTCCATCCAAAGCTCATTTTGAAGGAAATTTAATTCTCTACAACTTTGTGTCTCACAAGCCAAGCCCAAAAATGCTTCATTTGGAAGGTATGAGCTAAGACATTATAGGTCCTTTTGAAAGTCAACAAAAAGTCAACAACTTCAAAAGGGAATAACTTGAGATTGGTGAATGATATGGACATGAAACCAGTGGGGTTAGTTAGAGGACTCTTCAAGCTTTCCAAAATGTCCAAGAACACCCTCATACCATTAAAATTGAAGGATATGTGCCCTTGCAAAGTTGGGAAATTTTTGGTTGGTTTATGAAGAAAATGGAGGTCTAAAACCAATTTCTTCCAAATGGGCTTGCCATATGATGACCCAATCCATACTATAACTTCATGCACGACCCAAGTCAACAAAAATCAGATTTTTTATCATTTTATTTTTATTTATTTTGATTTAATTCATTAAAAATCATTTTAAATTAAAATAAAATATAAAAGTCAAAGATTTAAAAAAGATCAAGCTTCTAGAAATTCATAAATTTGATTGGAATTGAAGTGGAAAGAAGATCATGGTGATTGGCCTAAAATAGCAAGTGTTTATGCAAAAATATTTGATTTTTAAGGCTTATCATTTTGAATCTTTTTAGATCAAATCTTCCACACAAATATCCAATTTTTCTGACCTAATGGATTGCTCTATAAGTATACAATGTAACCCTAACACCAAGCCACGCAAATCTGCCTCCCAAGAGTAAGTTTCACACTTCAAAAATTCAAGCAAAAACACACATTCGGTTTTCGATTTACAGGAGGTTTCAAGGTCTTTTAAAGGTGGAGACATGATCCTTGATACTTCTTAAAGCTATCCTGATCATTTGCATCACTCAAAATGCCCCCATACGCATGAACCGAATTCTCCTAACTTGACATTTGTGATTTTTCGATTCTGTTTATTTGCATATTATTAATGATTTTTAACCTCATATTGTTGATTGTGATGATGTATAGAGTGTGTCTGGACAAAAAACTTGAAGCTTCATGACCTAATACGCTCGCGGCCATTGTTAGGGTTTGGAACTTAGTTTTAGGGCTTTACGATTTAAGTAATTTAAAGACTTTTAAATAACATAATTGAACTGTGTTGATCATGGGTAATTGTTTGGTGTTAATATTGTGGCTTGATTCGGTCTGATTCTGTGAGTTTGAAGAACATAGGTTTTCCTGCAAGCTTAAATCGCAGGTAAATTCGTAACCATATTCGCAGGTAATTCTGTAGGGCCAGAGGTAGGTGATGAAGAAGGCTGCGCGCGAAAACAGAATTCAAATAATAGGCTTATTTTATTATGTATTTGTTTTGTTATATGTCACCAACGAGCGCGTAGCTCAGTTGGTTTTGCACGCAGGCGATGAAGCTAAGGACCAGGGTTCGATCCCTTGGTCGTTCTTTTTTATGCAAAAGTTCATTTATTAAACAGGTTTTATATATTATTGCAATGGATCATTCCAAAGACACGCTGCACGCGCAGCCCAGCTGGTTGGTGGTTATTGATGAAGGCTGGGAGACCTGGGTTCGACCCCAGGCTCCAGCAGGTGAGTTTTATCATTTTTTTTTTGTTTTTCTTAACTTAATTGTTTTATAATTCTTTTTATTTTCTTTTAATTAAATATTAATAAAAATAATGTAAATAGATTAAAATTGTGTATATTTAAAATTAAAAATATGTATATTATAATAATTAGATTTATATTTAATTTTGTTGTATATAAAATTTAATTTATTTTCCCTAATTTAATCATAATAATTTTTAAAACCCTAATTCTATTTTATAAACTTATAAACCCTAAAATATTTTTCTAAAAAACCTAATTGTAATTCTTGTTTATATTTTAATTAGTGAATAAAGTTTTATTATAATCCTTAAATTTATAAATATAATTGTATGATCATTTTTTTTTAATCACGTATATATTTTATTTAATATAGGTAAATTTTGTAAATATAATCATAATAAATCATATTTTTTATAATATGTAAATATGACATAAATTGTTTATTTTTGCATAATTTTTATAGTTAAAAGTTGTTAATTTAATTTTATAATTATAATATGTTCATAATTAATATAATTTTATAATATGCATATACTTTAAAGTTCTATAATAATTGTTCATATTTTCTTATTTACATTTAAAATTTTTGTTTATTATAATACTTTTGTTTATTTTTATTATTATTATTAATCATATTTATTACTAACCCCATTTTTAAATTGTTATTATTATTTCTACTAACCATATTATAATTTCTTATTTATTTTGCTTACTTATTTATTTTGCTTATTTATTTATTTATTTTGCTTATTATTTTAAATTGCTTTATTATTATTATTGTAATTGCTCCTGGATGTAATATTTTGTAATATTTAAATTATTTATGTCATGGTTAATAAATAGGGAGTGTAACATGTATGTTTATTTAAAATTAATTTAGATCACTTAATTTAAAGATAAATATTAAATTGAACACTCACACACGTAAGTCGATCTTGGATCGCCCTCTCACTTTCTAGGGTTACCTCTCATTGTTGCCTAATCAAAAGGTCAAGTAGGGTGTATAAAGCAAAAGTCCCTCAAAATAAAGTCATCTAGTCCCTTAACAATAAAAGATCAAGTCCCTTAAATGGTTGCCTTCATAATGATCTTGTCCCTTTCGAATAATGATGACAGTCCTTCCAAAATTGCTTAATACACCCTATAGTTGCCTACATTAACAAATGACCCTTATTTGTCCCACACATCCAAGGTAATGACTACCTATTCCTTAATAATAGGGATAGTCTTACCATTTAAAGGATTCAAGAACAGAAAGACTTAAACTTTAGGGTAGGTTTCTCATAGTTACTTGCTCACTATTCAAAAACTTTTCAAACACTTCACAATTTCAAACAATTTTCAAACACAAGTTTTTTACGCATCCGTACATGGATCATTATCAAACTCTTATGAAAATTTCTATTCACACACTTCACATTTTCAAAAACATTTTAAGGTGAGCTAAGTAACTAAGAGCCCATGGATAACCATGGATGTAAAGGGTGCTAACACCTTCCCTTTACATAACCTACCCCCCGGACCCAAAAATCTTTTAAAAGGTCTTTCCTGTTCTTTTATGCCTTTCCTTTGGATAAAATAAAAGTCGGTGGCGACTCTTGCTATCCGCAACATAACTAAAGTCAGTTCTCCCACCGTGTTACAGAACTGGCGACTCTGCTGGGGATTTAATAAAAGAGGGGTACCCTTAGGAATTAGATCACTTTAAATTGTTTGCCTTGTTTGCTTTATACTTATCTGTTGGGCTCTTATGTGTGAAAGATCCTAACCCGGATCTAGTGTACCTTAGGTAAATGGCAATAGACCAAGGAAACTGTACGGCGTATACCGATATGGTTGATCTGGTGGCCATAGTTAGTGTGACTTCTTGGTTGGTGCTTATGTTCCTTAAGTCAAGTTGAGGATAATATGAGGCTGCCATATGTTGTCAATACACTAACTAACTTTTAGAACCCTAGTTATCCCATCTTGGCCTTTAGAAAAGTAGTGAGATAACCGGCTTTGGTGAAGACTGAAGTTGGTTGATACTCGATGCTACACTCATTGAGATTCTAAACTTGGATGGTTTTGGTTGGCAAGTAAGTTGCCTACTGAACAACCACCCTTGTGAAGGGTCAATGATATTGAGATCCCTTAGAACCTGGTTACTTTTGTAGGACAGGATGAACCAACTAACTTCAGGGGAGGGTACTTACCTTTGAACCTCATGCAAGCCTTTAAACCTAGGGTTATTGTGTGACTTATTTGTGTGTGCCACATGTTTGTGATTGAGCATAACATCATGACATCATCATGCATCATAAGCATAGCATTTTCACTAACCATTTCAAGGACCAAGGGATTTATCTTTGTTCTTTGTTGCAGGTCATGGCTTCTGCTCGTAGAAACACCATCAGGATCAACTTTGTAGGGATACCTCCCAAGCTTAAGGAGTTGGTTTCTCAAGTGTCTGAACACTCCCAGTTCATCAAGAGACATGTTCACCTATTGGATCTAGTCACCTCAGGGTTCAATGAAGACATGATGAGTGTCCTGTTTCAGTTCTTTGATCCTAAGCACCATTGCTTCACATTCCCCGACTACCAGCTGGTTCCTACCATGGAGGAATTCTCTAAACTTCTGGGTATACCTGTACTTGATCAGAAACCATTCACGGGCTTGGAAAAAGAGCCCAAACCTGAGGTTATTGCTGCAGCTCTACATCTGAAGAAGTCTGACATTGTTCTAGAAACGAGAAGCGGAGTTAAAGGTATTCTTGCTAAGGTGTTGATAGAGAAGGCTCAAATGTTCTTGAAAGCCATGAGCTATGATGCTTTTGAGGAGATCTTAACCTTGTTGATTTATGGCTTAGTATTGTTCCCCAATCCTGATCAGTTCATAGACGTTCATGCCATCAATATATTTCTGAGTCACAACCCAGTGCCTACATTGCTTGGAGACATCCTGCATTCTCTTCATACTCGTACTACAAAGGCACGAGGAACTCTGATGTGTTGCATACCTTTGTTATCTAGGTGGTTTATTTCTCACCTTCCTCGCTCAGTAATGAAGAATGAACAAGGGTTCAGATGGTCCAAGAGGATTATGTCACTTTCTCATTCGGATATCCATTGGTGCTCCAGATCTATGGAGAATGTCACTATCATTGACCGTTGTGGGGAGTTTCCTAATGTGCCACTTCTAGGCATAAGAGGAGGCATTACTTACAACCCCTCTCTAGCTTTACGAAAGTTTGGTTACGCTCGGAGTGATGGTCCACATGACATGTTGATTCAGGGCATTGTGTTTGATTACGACAACGATCTTCAAGGTTACCGTCAGAGATTCATACGAGCATGGGGAAAAGTAAACAAGGTTGACAGCAAGACTCTGGAGCCTAAATACACTATTCCTATGGAGGCTTATCTCAGATGGGTGCGATCTCGTGCTCAGACTCTCATGATGCCATATCCTGCTATCCTGCCAGTTACCATGGAACCTGTTGCTGAAGGAGATACTGCTTACACCATCCTTCACCCAGACATGCCTACTGACATGGAAGACTTACAGAGATCCTGGATCCAGTTGAAGGAGCAAAGGTTTCGAGGCTCATTACAAAGCAAGCCAAGAAAAAATCCTGGAACTAACAAAGCAACTTCACGAGGAGCGGAATCTCAACTCATACCTCAACACAAAGAAGAAACGTCCATGGGAGACTTAAAACCCCATCTCTTGAATTTATTGCATTTCAATTTCTGTAAGCCCAAGAGGCAAAACAAATTTATTACTAATAAAAGTTTACCTTCTTGTTTGTTTAAGCAAATTTAAATCCTACGGTTCTTGAAAACATTGCATATACATTCACATATCATATCATTGCATCACAGGTTTATTTGTGCACAGGTTTCTCATCTTCTCGCTGTTTATTTCAGTAATGGCTCTTGAACAAATAGTTAAGGATCTCCAGGCACAAAATGCACAGTTCCAAGAGCTGATCCTGAACCTGTCCAAGGGGCAAGATGAATTGAAGACACTGCTGGCCAAGAAGACTAAGAAGACTAGAAGGTCAGGTGGCCTGATCAACATGGGAAGAAGGTTCAGAGGTCCTGTCAAGACCAAAGAACAGGTTGAAGACTATGAATCTGAAGAGTCTGAAAAAGAGGGAGGCAGTCTCCACAACACTATGGGGGATTCTGATTCTGAGGCTAATTACTACCATGATCCTAATGAAGACAAATTCAAGATGCTGGTGGATAGAATGGATGCTATGGAGTTGCAGAAGTCTTCAGGGTTGGATTTTGAAGATTTGAGTCTGATATCTGGGGTAGTCATACCCATTGGTTTCAAAGTTCCTGCCTTTGTTGTTTATGATGGGGTCTCTTGTCCCAAGCTGCATCTGAGGTCTTACGTCAGAAGAATCCAACCCCACACTGCTGATAAGAAGTTGTGGATCCATTTTTTCCAAGAGAGCTTATCTGGAGCTCAATTGGAGTGGTATTATCAATTGGAGAGTGTCAACATCAGGGATTGGAATGATCTTGCTGAAGCTTTCTATAAGCAGTATCAATACAATGCTGACTTAGCTCCCACTCGCATGCAGCTGCAAAGCATGTCTATGGGTGCCAAAGAAAGTTTCAAGGAGTATGCTCAGAAGTGGAGAGATTTAGCTGGAAGAGTACAACCCCCTTTGACTGACAGGGAATTGGTTGATATGTTCATGTGTACGCTGAATGGTCCTTTTTACAGTCATCTCATTGGAAGCTCATCATCTGGCTTTACTGAGTTGATAATGACAGGAGAGCGCGTAGAGAATGGTATAAAGAGTGGCAAGATCCAAGTGGGTATTTCTTCATCAGGTGCTGCAAAGAAGCCTCCCACTGGGAAGAAAGAGTCAAATGCTGTTTATGGTCAACCTGATCGTAATAGGAGGCATCAGTCTGTGAGTGCAGTTCACATCTCAAATCCAACTCCTACAACACCAGAGCAGCCACAGGGCAACCAACAGAGGGTTAGAAGGCAGTTCACTAAGATCAACATGTCAATGGCTCAGGCATTGCAACACTTGTTGAAGGCTGAACTTATCACTCTGAAAGAGGCTCCTCAGAATCCTAATGTTACCTCACCCAGGTACAACCCCAATGCACGATGTGCATATCACTCAAACTGTCAGGGACATGATACTAATAATTGTTGGGTCTTGAAGAACAAAATTCAAGATATGATTGAGGCTGGAGAGATTGAGTTTGACCCTCCGGGTACTCCAAATGTGATCACTTCTCCCATGCCGAATCATGAGAAGACTGTCAATGCCATTAATGAAGATTTACATATCTATTCAGTTGCAGAGTTGACCATACCATTGTCTGTCATCAAGAAGAAGTTAGTGCAAGCTGGGTTCTTTCCAGGTTGTCGTGAAGACTGTTTGTATTGTACCTATAAGCCGGATAGTTGCTGGAAATTGAGAGATGGAATTCAACGTCTCATGGATAAATATACCATAGTGTTTGAAAGGACTCCATCATCTGTAGAGAGTATGGTGGATCATATTACTAAAGGTAGGAAGACTGAAGAGGTTAATATGGTTGACAAAGTGCCGGTAAGGATCACTTCAAAGGGACCTGTTAAAATCACTCATAAGGGTCCAATTAAGATTACTGCTGAAGGCCCTGTGAAGATAGTTGCTGAAGCTAGAGTGGCTCCTCTGGTCATTACCGCTCCTGGTCCTGTTCCGTATACGTCTGATAAAGTTATGCCTTGGCATTATGGGTCTGATGTTTATATCCATGGTGTTAAGCAGGAACCCTTAGCTGATATGCCTGTTGATGTTGACAATATTGCTGGGTCTAGTAAGATCACACGAAGCGGAAGAGTATTCTCTCCTCCAGTGACTTCCAAGAATGCAGTTACTCCTGCTGCTACCTCCACCACTGATGCTCGGGGCAAAGGTCCTGTTATTGAGCCTATACCTACTGATGTGCCAGCTGCTGATGACCTCTCTAAGCAGATGGAAGAAGTATTGAAAATCATTCGCAAGAGTGATTATGACATTGTTGATCAGTTGGGGCATACTCCCTCCAAGATTTCTATGCTGTCTCTGTTGTTATGTTCTGAGGCTCATGCCAAAGCTTTGATCAAGTTTCTGAAGACTGCTCATATACCCAATGCAATTTCTGTTGACCAGTTTGAGAATTGTGTTGCCCACCTGACTTATGATAATGGGTTAGGGTTTTCTGATGCTGATTTGACCCCTGCCAAGAGGGATCATAACAGGGCTCTGCATATCTCAATTGAATGCAGGGGCACTACCCTGTCACATGTATTGATAGACAATGGTTCCTCTCTGAATGTGTTGCCCAAAGAAGTCCTGAATAAGCTGAGTCCTGAAGATGCTGTGCTGAAGCCCAGTAATATAGTGGTGAAGGCTTTTGACGGTTCTAGAAGAGTGGTGCATGGAGAAATTGATCTCCCAATCAAAGTTGGTTCTCAGGTTTTCAATGCTACATTTTATGTGATGGATATTCGTCCTTCGTACTCTTGTTTGCTGGGACGTCCCTGGATCCATGGGGCAGGTGCTGTAACCTCTACATTACATCAGAAGCTAAGATACCCAGTGGAAGGAAAGGTTGTTACTGTCTATGGAGAGGAAGAATATTTTGTTAGCCATGTAAACACCTTCAAGTATCTGGAGGTGGAAGGTGAATACGTTGAAACTCCGTGTCAGACATTTGAAGTGGTCCCTTGGATTGTTAATGATTATGTAGCTCCTCCGGTTGTCAAGAAAGTTCTTGTGGTCACCAGAGCACCTCCAACAATGGCCTCCCTCAAAGATGCTAGAGCTGTAGTGGATGAAGGTGGTTGTACTATTTGGGGTCAGCTTCCTGATATCCCATACAAGTCTGACAAGTTTGGTTTGGGTTTCACTGCAGAGTCCCAGAAGGCTGTTCGTCGTGCTCGCGCTGTTCGTATCAACAATCAAGGGGTTATGAAAGATCAGATCAATGCTGTGGGAGACTATGATGAAGACTACAACTTGGATGCTTGGATTTTTCCTACTGTGGGTGCTAGACTCAATAATTGGAAAGCTGAAGATGTTATTCCTATCTCCTTTAGTCAGGAGTAAATACTATTACTGTGTTTTTTTTTTAAGTTTGAACAATTGAACTCTTAAGCCTTGTGCCTTACCCGGGGCACAATGGTGTGCTTGTTACGGGCTGTCATTTCATTTGCATACTTCATTCAATAAAAATCAGTGGACGTTTCGTTTTAGTAAATATTGTGTTCCTTGTCTTTCTTTTCTTTTATTTTTTCTTTATCAGCTATGTGTTCTTACACACACCCACATCACTAAAATGCAGATCCTCATCCACTCTGGATCCTGTTGATAACAGTTCTACTATTGCCAATTATAATTTCGAGAATTCGATCTATCAAAATGAAGACGGAAATGAGGACGATTGTGAAGTACCTGTAGAGCTTGCTAGGTTGTTACAACAAGAAGAGAAAGCCATACAACCACATGAAGAGCCAGTCGAAGTTGTGAATCTGGGCACTGAAGAAAACAGGAAAGAAGTCAAGATAGGGGCTGATTTAGAGGATAGTGTCAAGAGCAGACTGGTTCAAATGTTACGTGACTATGTGGAGATCTTTGCTTGGTCTTATGAAGATATGCCAGGGTTGGATACAGACATTGTGGTTCACCGTTTACCAGTGAAAGAAGATTGTCGTCCAAAGAAACAGAAGGTTCGTCGTATGCGTCCTGAAATGTCAGAAAAGATCAAAGCAGAGGTAATGAAACAATTCAATGCAGGGTTCTTAGCTGTGACTTCTTATCCTCAGTGGGTTGCAAATGTGGTACCAGTTCCTAAGAAAGATGGTAAGGTACGTATGTGTGTAGACTACAGAGATTTGAACAAAGCCAGCCCCAAAGATGACTTTCCACTTCCTCATATTGATGTTCTGGTAGACAACACTGCTCAGTATAAGGTATTCTCGTTTATGGATGGTTTCTCTGGTTACAATCAGATCAAGATGGCACTTGAAGATATGGAGAAGACAACCTTTGTTACACAGTGGGGCACTTTTTGTTATAAGGTGATGCCATTTGGATTGAAGAATGCAGGGGCAACATATCAGCGTGCTATGGTGGCTTTGTTTCATGATATGATTCATCATGAGATAGAGGTATATGTGGATGATATGATAGCCAGATCCCAGAATGAAGAGCAACATCTTGATCATCTGCATAAGTTGTTTGAGAGATTAAAGAAATACAAGTTGAGACTGAACCCAAACAAGTTTACTTTTGGAGTTAGGTCTGGAAAGCTCCTGGGTTTCATTGTCAGTGGAAAAGGTATTGAAGTGGATCCTGCAAAAGTGAAAGCTATACGAGAGATGCCAGCTCCCCATACTGAGAAGGAGGTTAGAGGTTTCTTGGGACGATTGAATTACATTGCAAGATTTATTTCCCAATTAACTGCCATCTGTGAGCCAATTTTCAAGTTGCTGAAGAAAGATCAGGTGATGGAATGGAATGATGAGTGCCAGACTGCCTTTGATGAAATCAAGAGATATCTGCTAGAACCTCCAATTTTGATGCCACCAGTTGATGGAAGACCCTTGATTATGTACTTAACAGTATTAGACAACTCAATGGGGTGTGTCTTGGGGCAACATGACGAGTCTGGTCGAAAAGAGCAGGCAATATACTACCTTAGCAAAAAGTTTACCGACTGTGAAACAAGATACTCACTGCTCGAGAAAACTTGCTGCGCTTTGGCATGGGCTGCTCGCCGACTAAGACAGTATATGTTGACCCATACTACCTTATTGATTTCGAAGATGGATCCAATCAAGTACATATTCGAGAAACCTGCTCTCTCCGGAAGAATTGCAAGATGGCAAATGATTTTGACAGAATATGACATACAGTATACTACTCAGAAGGCCATCAAAGGAAGTGTTGTTGCTGATCATTTGGCTCATCAAGCAGTGGATGATTATCAGTCAATGAGTTTTGAGTTCCCTGATGAAGACATTATGATTATTACCAAAGAACCTGGACAATATGACGGACCTGAACAAGGATCCCGATGGACTATGGTTTTTGATGGTGCCTCTAATGCACTTGGTAATGGTGTTGGTGTTGTGATTAGTTCCCCTGAAGGTTGTCATACCCCGATTACTGCCAGACTTTGTTTCTATTGTACCAATAACATGGCTGAGTATGAGGCATGTATCATGGGTATTAAAGCCGCTATTGATATGAAGATTCAGTTCCTTGATGTGTATGGAGATTCAGCCCTGGTAGTAAGTCAAATTAAAGGAGATTGGGATACCAAGCATGATAACCTCATTCCTTACAGAGAGCATGTGTTGTCTTTGATCCCACATTTCAAAGAGATTACCTTTGGTCATATTCCACGGAGAGAGAATCAGTTGGCAGATGCCTTAGCCACTATGGCATCCATGTTTGAGATTAGCTGGGATGATGAAGCTCCCAAGATTACTATTGATAGATTTGAGAAGCCTGCATATTGCAATGAGATTGACACTGAAGGGACAGAAGAGAAACCTTGGTTCTATGAAGTGAAAAGATATCTTGAAGCTCAGGAGTTCCCTGAAGGGGCATCTGTCAAAGATAAGAAGTTTCTGAGAAGGTTTTCTGCTAAGTTCTTTTTGAGTAATGGGATTTTGTACAAGCGCAATCATGATTCAACTATGCTTCGTTGTGTGGATAAGAAGGAAGCAACTGAGATTATGGAGGATATGCATGATGGAATTTTTGGCACTCATTCTAGTGGACATACTATGGCAAAGAAGATATTGAGAGCAGGTTACTATTGGTCTACCATGGAAGCTGATTGTTATCAACACTCCAGAACATGTCACAAGTGTCAAATTTATGCTGATAAAGTCCATGTACCTCCATCACCATTGAATGTGTTGACTGCTCCTTGGCCCTTTGCCATAGGGGGAATTAATATGATTGGTGAGATCAAGCCTACTGCTTCTAATGGGCATCGTTTCATCCTGGTTGCTATTGATTACTTCACGAAGTGGGTGGAGGCAGCTTCATTTGCATCCGTTACCAAGAATGTTGTGGCTCGATTCATTAAGAATAATCTTATATGTAGGTATGGCATCCCTGAAAGGATTATTACTGACAATGGCTCTAATCTGAACAACACTATGATTACTAATATCTGCATGCAGTTCAAGATTAAGCATCACAACTCTTCTCTGTATCGTCCAAAGATGAATGGGGCAGTTGAAGCTGCTAATAAGAAAATTAAGAAGATTGTACAGAAGATGACTGTTACTTACAAGGATTGGCATGAGATGTTACCATTTGCTCTTCATGGTTATCGTACTACAATACGTACTTCAACAGGGGCAACCCCATTCTCCTTAGTCTATGGTATGGAAGCAGTTCTTCCCATTGAAGTTCAGATTCCCTCCTTAAGAATTATGAAGGATGCAGGCCTGGATGAAGATGAATGGATTCAGACTCGACTTGACCAGATAAATTTGATTGATGAGAAGAGGTTAGCAGCAGTTTGTCATGGCCAGATGTACCAGAAACGAATGATCAAAGCTTTTAACTAGAAGGTTAAGCCAAAGGTATATCAGGCTGGTGACTTGGTAATCAAGCGTATCATATTACCACAGGGTGATCCTAGGGGCAAGTGGACTCCAACATATGAAGGACCATTTGTGGTCAAGACAGTGTTCTCAGGAGGTGCCATGATACTTACTACTATGGATGGCGAAGACTTCCCGCAGCCTGTAAACGCAGACATAGTTAAAAAATACTACGCATGAAAAGAGACCCGCTAGGTTGACCGGCCTAGGCAAAAATAAGGGCATCCCGGCAAACCAAAAGGGTTCGGGCAAAAATTAGGGATATATATAAAAAGATGTACACCCGGCAAGTCGAAAACCTGAAAAGGCGGCTTGGGCAAAAAAGGGTATCCCGGTGGATTGAAAACCTGAAAGGGCAATCCAGGCAAAAGTTAAGGATTAAAGCGTATGACTATGTCTCGTCTGGATCACCCATGAAACTGCAACCAGTTGTGCTACTTACTCAAGTTTGAACAGATAAAACTCAATCCAATCGTTTCCGTCTCAACAGCAGAAGATGAGATACTTGAAGATAATGGTAATAGTAGAATTGAAACTCAATAGGATTATTTCCCACATAACTGATTCTCCTTGTTTTGTAAAATTTTATGACAAAATCCTCTTACTAGGGTTTATGTCTCCTTGTACAAATTTACCCATGTATGGGTCACTCTTTGATATAAATAAAAATCCATTTTTTGAATCCTGATTTACTTTTACCCTATTTACATAAGCGAAACGTCCATTGGTTGTGTTTGAATGTATTATGCTTTTGAATATGATTGATGTTTACCAGAAATGCATGAATGCTTAATATGATTGATGTTTACCAGAAATGCATGAAAATGCAGTAATAGTATTTACTAAGGACGAACGAGGGAAGGATTCCAACGAAGCTTCACCAGGATCACTCTTACAAGACAGTTACAAATCCCTCAGTAGGGCAAATCCATCTTCATAAAGTACTTCAAGTCACATCTCCCCTGGAATTTATATCCATCTCTTTTATCCTCATACGGATATTCGGGAATTTACTTTCCAATAAGAGTACGACGAACGAAGACGGGAGGTTATGTATACCCTACTATCAAACGAAGACGGGAGGTTATGTATACCCTACTATCAAACGAAGACGGGAGGTTATGTATACCCTACTATCCCCAGCAGGCGGGAGGTTATATATACCTTGCTATCCCCAGCAGACAGGAGGTCATGTATACCTTATTATCAAACAAGACAGGAACGAGTTCCTCATATTCTTCAGCAACTAATCGGGATTTATTTTCCCTGGCCAGCAGTTGTTATACGAAGATATCCAGACGCTTCCAGCAACATCATATCATACATACATCATTTATATCATACCATAACATACATATCCATAGATACATAATACATTACTTAAGTGCATCATATTATACATGCATACATAATGCATAAACTAATATTATCATACGAAATGTTATAATCTTGTTTTTCAGGTTAATTCTCCAACAGACAGACTTCATCAACAACTTGTGACTATCAGGACTGCTTTATCCTCCTGAAAGTTATCACTCCCTCAGGATTGCTTTATCCTCCTGAAAGCATATTATTACCTCAGGATTGCTTTATCCTCCTGAAAGCATATTATCCATCCCTCAGGATTGCTTTATCCTCCTGAAAGCATATTATCCATCCCTCAGGATTGCTTTATCCTCCTGAAAGCATATTATCAATACCTCAGGATTGCTTTATCCTCCTGAAAGCATATTATCTCCTCGGGACGTTGTTTATCTTCCTGAAAGCTATCACCCCTACCTCAGGACTGCTTTATCCTCCTGAAAGCATATCATTACTTTGGGCCGTTATTTATCTTCTCAAAGGTTATCCTCACTTCCTCAGGATTACTTTATCCTCCTGAAAGCTTACTCCCTCAGGACTGCTTCTTATACCTCAGAACGTTGTTCATCTTTCTGAAAGCATATTATTACCTTGGGCTGTTGTTTATCTACCCCAAAGGCTACCACCTCTACCTCAGGATGTTGTTTATCCTCCTGAAAACATATTATTACCTCAGGACTGCTTTATCCTCCTGAAAGCATATCACCACCTCAGGACTGCTTTATCCTCCTGAAAGCATATTATTACCTCAGGATTGCTTTATCCTCCTGAAAGCATATTATTACCTCAGGATTGCTTTATCCTCCTGAAAGCATATTACTACCTCAGGATTGCTTTATCCTCCTGAAAGCTATCATTATATCTTCATATTTTGGACTGCTTTATCCTCCAAGAAATGTATGTGAAGAACTTTTCTCCAAGTGGCATCTTTAAGCCCACTCAAGCATATATAACCCAAACATCAGTATCACTCTACGCACTGGTGAGTGCAAATTTTTGGGCTTTTGTGTTCAATCCCCTTCAACCTTCCAGGTCACGATTGGCACATATACCAATCTAACCCCTCAGGTTTCAGAAAATTGAACAGGGGCAGCTGTTGCACCCCAAAATTTGCCCTCACAATACAAGACTTTGTGTGCTGAGAAGGTTCACAAGGTTCACAAGATTCACAATGCTTACAAGACCTTTCATGAGGTTCATGAAGTCTACAAGTCACTTTATGAGGTTCACAAGGTTCACAAGATTCACAAGACCTCCCATGAGGTTTACAATACATTTTATGATGGTTCACAAGGTTCACAAAGTTCACAAATAGTCAGAAGAGTTAACAATCCCCTCAAACAATGCACCTCCTAAGCAGTGCATCCAAAACTAGGGTTTTGACTTTAATCAGGCTAAATGAACTTCCAAGACTTCAAGTGAGCTTCATAGCATCTTATATGTGTGTAAGAACCCCCATGACAAGTTTCAAGACTTTTCTCAAAAGTTTGCTCAGTCAGATGATCAGATAAGTCAAAATCAGTCAAAGCAGTTAAAAAGTCAAACTGAGGTCAACTGTGGTCAAACCAAAGTCAAACTTCATGATTTTTTCCCAACATCAAGTATATGAAGTAAAATTCATCATTTGATCAAGGGTTGATCATGATTCATCGAGGAGATTTCAGATCATCAAGAATCAGGAGTTTCTAAATTAGGGTTTCCTCAGTAAAAGTCAACTGAACTTTGACCAGCCATAACTTTCACATGCTTCATCACCAAGTTTCCATCCAAATCTCATTTTGAAGGAAATTGAATTATCTACAACTTTGTGTCTCACAATCCAAGCCCAAAAATGCTTCATTTGGAAGGTATGAGCTAAGACATTATAGGTCCTTTTGAAAGTCAACAAAAAGTCAACAACTTCAAAAGGGCATAACTTGAGATTGGTGAATGATATGGACATGAAACCAGTGGGGTTGGTTAGAGGACTCTTCAAGCTTTCCAAAATGTCCAAGAACACCCTCATACCATTAAAATTGAAGGATATGTGCCCTTGCAAAGTTGGGAAATTTTTGGTTGGTTTATGAAGAAAATGGAGGTCTAAAACCAATTTCTTCCAAATGGGCTTGCCATATGATGACCCAATCCATACTATAACTTCATGCACGACCCAAGTCAACAAAAATCAGATTTTTTATCATTTTATTTTTATTTATTTTGATTTAATTCATTAAAAATCATTTTAAATTAAAATAAAATATAAAAGTCAAAGATTTAAAAAAGATCAAGCTTCTAGAAATTCATAAATTTGATTGGAATTGAAGTGGAAAGAAGATCATGGTGATTGGCCTAAAATAGCAAGTGTTTATGCAAAAATATTTGATTTTTAAGGCTTATCATTTTGAATCTTTTTAGATCAAATCTTCCACACAAATATCCAATTTTTCTGACCTAATGGATTGCTCTATAAGTATACAATGTAACCCTAACACCAAGCCACGAAAATCTGCCTCCCAAGAGTAAGTTTCACACTTCAAAAATTCAAGCAAAAAAACACATTCGGTTTTCGATTTACAGGAGGTTTCAAGGTCTTTTAAAGGTGGAGACATGATCCTTGATACTTCTTAAAGCTATCCTGATCATTTGCATCACTCAAAATGCCCCCATACGCATGAACCGAATTCTCCTAACTTGACATTTGTGATTTTTCGATTCTGTTTATTTGCATATTATTAATGATTTTTAACCTCATATTGTTGATTGTGATGATGTATAGAGTGTGTCTGGACAAAAAACTTGAAGCTTCATGACCTAATACGCTCGCGGCCATTGTTAGGGTTTGGAACTTAGTTTTAGGGCTTTACGATTTAAGTAATTTAAAGACTTTTAAATAACATAATTGAACTGTGTTGATCATGGGTAATTGTTTGGTGTTAATATTGTGGCTTGATTCGGTCTGATTCTGTGAGTTTGAAGAACATAGGTTTTCCTGCAAGCTTAAATCGCAGGTAAATTCGTAACCATATTCGCAGGTAATTCTGCAGGCCCAGAGGTAGGTGATGAAGAAGGCTGCGCGCGAAAACAGAATTCAAATAATAGGCTTATTTTATTATGTATTTGTTTTGTTATATGTCACCAACGAGCGCGTAGCTCAGTTGGTTTTGCACGCAGGCGATGAAGCTAAGGACCAGGGTTCGATCCCTTGGTCGTTCTTTTTTATGCAAAAGTTCATTTATTAAACAGGTTTTATATATTATTGCAATGGATCATTCCAAAGACACGCTGCACGCGCAGCCCAGCTGGTTGGTGGTTATTGATGAAGGCTGGGAGACCTGGGTTCGACCCCAGGCTCCAGCAGGTGAGTTTTATCATTTTTTTTTTTGTTTTTCTTAACTTAATTGTTTTATAATTCTTTTTATTTTCTTTTAATTAAATATTAATAAAAATAATGTAAATAGATTAAAATTGTGTATATTTAAAATTAAAAATATGTATATTATAATAATTAGATTTATATTTAATTTTGTTGTATATAAAATTTAATTTATTTTCCCTAATTTAATCATAATAATTTTTAAAACCCTAATTCTATTTTATAAACTTATAAACCCTAAAATATTTTTCTAAAAAACCTAATTGTAATTCTTGTTTATATTTTAATTAGTGAATAAAGTTTTATTATAATCCTTAAATTTATAAATATAATTGTATGATCATTTTTTTTTAATCACGTATATATTTTATTTAATATAGGTAAATTTTGTAAATATAATCATAATAAATCATATTTTTTATAATATGTAAATATGACATAAATTGTTTATTTTTGCATAATTTTTATAGTTAAAAGTTGTTAATTTAATTTTATAATTATAATATGTTCATAATTAATATAATTTTATAATATGCATATACTTTAAAGTTCTATAATAATTGTTCATATTTTCTTATTTACATTTAAAATTTTTGTTTATTATAATACTTTTGTTTATTTTTATTATTATTATTAATCATATTTATTACTAACCCCATTTTTAAATTGTTATTATTATTTCTACTAACCATATTATAATTTCTTATTTATTTTGCTTACTTATTTATTTTGCTTATTTATTTATTTATTTTGCTTATTATTTTAAATTGCTTTATTATTATTATTGTAATTGCTCCTGGATGTAATATTTTGTAATATTTAAATTATTTATGTCATGGTTAATAAATAGGGAGTGTAACATGTATGTTTATTTAAAATTAATTTAGATCACTTAATTTAAAGATAAATATTAAATTGAACACTCACACACGTAAGTCGATCTTGGATCGCCCTCTCACTTTCTAGGGTTACCTCTCATTGTTGCCTAATCAAATGGTCAAGTAGGGTGTATAAAGCAAAAGTCCCTCAAAATAAAGTCATCTAGTCCCTTAACAATAAAAGATCAAGTCCCTTAAATGGTTGCCTTCATAATGATCTTGTCCCTTTCGAATAATGATGACAGTCCTTCCAAAATTGCTTAATACACCCTATAGTTGCCTACATTAACAAATGACCCTTATTTGTCCCACACATCCAAGGTAATGACTACCTATTCCTTAATAATAGGGATAGTCTTACCATTTAAAGGATTCAAGAACAGAAAGACTTAAACTTTAGGGTAGGTTTCTCATAGTTACTTGCTCACTATTCAAAAACTTTTCAAACACTTCACAATTTCAAACAATTTTCAAACACAAGTTTTTTACGCATCCGTACATGGATCATTATCAAACTCTTATGAAAATTTCTATTCACACACTTCACATTTTCAAAAACATTTTAAGGTGAGCTAAGTAACTAAGAGCCCATGGATAACCATGGATGTAAAGGGTGCTAACACCTTCCCTTTACATAACCTACCCCCCGGACCCAAAAATCTTTTAAAAGGTCTTTCCTGTTCTTTTATGCCTTTCCTTTGGATAAAATAAAAGTCGGTGGCGACTCTTGCTATCCGCAACATAACTAAATTCAGTTCTCCCACCGTGTTACAATAAGTACAAATCACCACGAGTCCAAACCGGAGAAAACAGAAAGATACCTCTTGGAGAGCTCCTTCAAATCAAGCTTGTGTCAAGGTAACCTATGTTTATCTCCATGTTTGCTCCCTTTTTCCTCCGACTTCTGCTTCTACTCCTTCTTCTGTTTCTTGGTTTCGTATTTCGTCGGCTTATTATTGTGATGTTGCTTGATGACTGTTTGAATGGGAGTTTAGCTCTAGCCTCAATTAGAACTTTGCGCGCTTAGGGTTCATGAATTGATTGCAACCATTTTTCTAGTTAAGTTTTTTTGTGCGGCTAGGTCTCTTGGCCCCCGCTTCTTTGAATGAAACGAGTAGTATATATAGCATGAGATTAGGGTTTTCAATTTGAATTTTTTGTACTCAGAAACTTAGTGGAGAAGGGTTTGAAAACAGGGAATTGGTTTTGACTGTTGTGTAATAAGATGGAATGGTCTGAGTTTGTGTGTAGAGGGAGTAGAGCAGTTTGCGGTCCTGCTATAGCAGGTCTGCTATCATGGAAAACCTGTTTTAAAAAAAATTGTCTGTTGGTGAGAGTTGGGGTCCCACCGAATTTCCTGCTGCTGCCTTTTTTGAATTTTGACTTGTGACTAGCTTTTGAATGTTAAAAATGTTTATAACAATGTTTTAATATGTACATGCTATCATAATGTTTGACATGAAATTTAAATATGAATTATATGCTTGAAATAGTTATTTGAATGGGACTATTATGATGTATGAATGATTTATGTTTAAGACAGAATGTGATTATGAATGTTCGACTTGCTCTATTTGGATTTCCATCTGATAATTATTTGATTTTTGTCATGGTGATAGGTTTTCCGGTGGAAAAGCACAATGAATCTTAACAAGGACTCATGGAGGGCTTTGCCAATACCACACCATTACCAATGAAAGAATTCGAGAAAGGAGTCAACCGACGAGAAACCTGTAGTATCCTTATTCTTTAGAATTTAGGCAATAATTAGGCTTTGTTATTCTAATTCTGCACTAGTCCTTGTAAACTGATTCAATGGAAATTTGTAAAGTTTTAGCCTTATCAAGGCAGCTGCGGCATTACATACGGGGAATCTTAGATACATGTATCAATTTGGCCCTCATTTGTATTACTCGTTTTAGAACAACCAAGAAAAACAAAACTGAAACATGGCCAATATTTGTATCATTGTTTTTGTTATGTGGACCAGTTTTGTACATGACTTTAGACTTGTAGGCTTTTTGATAAGAACTTGAATGCCTTTCTAGAGTATTGCTTAATCCCATAGCAACTTCTTTGTGGAAAACAAAACATTCTTATGCACTTGAATTCTAAGCCAATGGATTTCTTGCAGCTTCCCTTTGTAACATGACCCAAAACCTATACCAATAGGTGAATCTAGCAACTTAATAAAGCAACATGTTGCACTTTGATTCTGAACACTAATAACTTCAGCTTTAAAAACATCCTTGCACAAGATTAATCTAAATCAATCCAAGTATTACCTAGCTAAATAAAAGGATTAATTGGTCATGAATCCATATTTTTGAATCATGAAATAAAAAGAATATTGATTTCTTGAGGCCATGCTATAAAGAGGAAACATTGTTAAGTTATGGAATTCTTGGGCTAATTCTTTTAGATAAAAAAATAAATCATGCTTTGAAGAATTTTTATAAATCAAACCAACACTATTTTCCAATCTTCTCTGGCATGAATGCTAATTATGAATCCATATTGACCACTGTATATACTATGGTCTATAAACATTGCACAAATCCTTAATCATCATTTTTCATACACGATGCTTGATAATCTTGTTTGAAACTTGGCAACCAATTTTTTATAACCTTATCAATTTAAAGTTCTACAACTACTGTTAAAGTATCTTGGCAAAGTAATGGAATCCTTAATTCATGTTTCACCGATGATGATGGACCATACACACAGTGAATAACCTTCAGAGGCGAAATCCTTGATTCGAGGACTTAAACCTTAATCCAGTGGCAAAAGCATAAGGGGATGGCACCAATGAAGATTGTATAGTTTAAAACCCTGAATTCTTCTTGATAACCATAGATGAAGCGTGAAACCCTATGATATGTATAATATGAATATAAATTAAATGCAACACACATGTGTGAGACACAAGCCAAATAGTGGCGAAAAAAAATGAGGGCAAATTTTGGGGTGCAACATTCCTGCAACAGATCAACGAGATGCATGCTTCCTTTGATCTAAGGGATCTTCTTATCTAGAAGCTCATCCAGGAGCCGAGTCATCCGTACATTGCCCAACTATTCCAAGTCGTCAAGTGCCTTAGCTGGAGGTTTCAAGACATGGAGCTTCCTAGGGTTTATTCTCATACTCTTGCATCTAGATTACCCACATGCTTGTTGTGCGATTCCTCTTTACTTTTCATTGCTACTCTTTGATGTATGAATTGGATCCATCTTCGAAATCAATAAGGTAGTATGAGTCAACATATACTGTCTTAGTCGGCGAGCAGCCCATGCCAAAGCGCAGCAAGTTTTCTCGAGCAGTGAGTATCTTGTTTCACAGTCGGTAAACTTTTTGCTAAGGTAGTATATTGCCTGCTCTTTTCGACCAGACTCGTCATGTTGCCCCAATACACACCCCATTGAGTTGTCTAACACTGTTAAGTACATAATCAAGGGTCTTCCATCAACTGGTGGCATCAAAATTGGAGGTTCTAGCAGATATTTCTTGATTTCATCAAATGCAGTCTGGCACTCATCATTCCATTCCATCACCTGATCTTTCTTCAACAACTTGAAGATTGGCTCACAGGTGGCAGTTAATTGGGAAATAAATCTTGTGATGTAATTCAATCATCCCAAGAAACCTCTAACTTCCTTCTCAGTGCGGGGAGCTGGCATTTCTCGTATAGCTTTTACTTTTGCAGGATCCACTTCAATACCTTTTCCACTGACGATGAAACCCAAGAGCTTACCAGATCTAACTCCAAAAGTACACTTGTTTGGGTTCAATCTCAACTTGTATTTCTTCAACCTCTCAAACAACTTATGCAGATGATCAAGATGTTGCTCTTCATTCTGGGACCTGGCTATCATATCATCCACATACACCTCTATCTCATGATGAATCATATCATGAAACAAAGCCACCATAGCACGCTGATATGTTGCCCCTGCATTCTTCAAACCAAATGGCATCACCTTATATCAAAAGGTGCCCCACTGTGTGTTGCACCCCAAAATTTGCCCTCACAATACAAGACTTTGTGTGCTAAGAGGTTCACAAGGTTCACAATACTTACAAGACCTTTCATGAGGTTCATTAAGTCTACAAGACACTTTATGAGGTTCACAAGGTTCACAAGACCTCCCATGAGGATCACAAGGTTCACAAGATCACCCAATCAAAGTTGGTTCTCAGGTTTTCAATGCTACCTTTTATGTCATGGATATTCGTCCGTCATATTCTTGTTTGCTTGGACGTCCCTGGATCCATGGGGCAGGTGCTGTAACCTCTACATTACATCAGAAGCTGAGATATCCGGTAGAAGGAAAAGTTGTCACTGTTTATGGAGAGGAAGGGTATATGATTAGCTATGTGAACACCTTTAAATATCTGGAAGTGGAAGGTGAATATGTTGAAACTCCGTGTCAGACGTTTGAAGTGGTTCCTTGGATTGTTAATGACTATGAAGCTCCTCCTGTTGTCAAGAAAGTTCCTGTGGTCACCAGAGTACCTCCAACAATGGCCTCCCTCAAAGATGCTAGAGCTGTGGTGGATGAAGGTGGTTGTACTATTTGGGGTCAGCTTCCTGATATCCCTTACAAGTCTGACAAATTTGGTTTGGGTTTCACTGCAGAGTCCCAGAAGGTTGTTCGTCGTGCTCGTGCTGTTCGTATCACCAATCAGGGGAGTATGAAGAACCAGATCAATGTTGTGGGTGACTATGATGAAGACTACAACTTGGATGCTTGGATTTTTCCTACTGTGGGTGCTGGGCTAAATAATTGGAAAGCTGAAGATGTTATTCCTATCTCCTTTAGTCAGGAGTAA
Source organism: Lathyrus aphaca (assembly GCA_963966055.1). Taxonomy (NCBI): domain Eukaryota; kingdom Viridiplantae; phylum Streptophyta; class Magnoliopsida; order Fabales; family Fabaceae; genus Lathyrus; species Lathyrus aphaca. The sequence goes on from OZ014525.1 coordinate 20,299,473, forward strand.
ATACTATTACTGTGTTGTTTTAAGTTTGTAATTTCTTGAACAATTAAACTTAAGCCTTGTGCCTTACCCGGGGTACAATGGTGTGCTTGTTACGGGATGTCATTTCATTTGCATACTTCATTCAATAAAAATCAGTGGACGTTTCGTTTTCGTAAATATTGTGTTCCTTGTTTTTCTTTTCTTTTTTTGCTTTATCAGCTATGTGTTCTTACACACACCCACATCACTAAAATGCAGATCATCATCCACTCTGGATCCTGTTGATAACAGTTCTACTATTGCCAATTATAATTTCGAGAATCCGATCTATCAAACTGAAGACGGAAATGAGGATGACTGTGAAGTACCTGTAGAGCTTGCTAGGTTGTTACAACAAGAAGAGAAGGCTATACAGCCACATGAAGAGCCAGTCGAAGTTGTGAACCTGGGAACTGAAGAAAACAGGAAAGAAGTCAAGATAGGGGCTGAATTAGAGGATAGTCTCAAGAACAGGCTGATTCAGATGTTACGTGACTATGTGGAGATCTTTGCTTGGTCTTATGAAGATATGCCAGGGTTGGATACAGACATTGTGGTTCACCGTTTACCAGTGAAAGAAGATTGTCGTCCAAAGAAGCAGAAGGTTCGTCGTATGCGTCCTGAAATGTCAGAGAAGATCAAAGCAGAGGTAATGAAACAGTTCAATGCAGGGTTCTTAGCTGTGACCTCTTATCCTCAGTGGGTTGCAAATGTGGTGCCGGTACCTAAGAAAGATGGTAAGGTACGTTGTGTGTGGACTACAGAGATTTGAACAAGGCTAGCCCCAAAGATGACTTTCCACTTCCTCATATTGATGTTCTGGTAGACAACACTGCTCAGCATAAAGTATTCTCATTCATGGATGGTTTCTCTGGTTACAATCAAATCAAGATGGCACCTGAAGATATGGAGAAGACAACATTTGTTACACAGTGGGGCACCTTTTGCTATAAGGTGATGCCATTTGGTTTGAAGAATGCAGGGGCAACATATCAGCGTGCTATGGTGGCTTTGTTTCATGATATGATTCATCATGAGATAGAAGTGTATGTGGATGATATGATAGCCAGGTCTCAGAATGAAGAACAACATCTTGATCATTTGCATAAATTGTTTGAAAGGTTGAAGAAATACAAGTTGAGATTGAACCCAAACAAGTGTACTTTTGGTGTTAGGTCTGGTAAGCTCCTGGGTTTCATTGTCAGTGGAAAAGGTATTGAAGTGGATCCTGCAAAAGTGAAAGCTATACGAGAGATGCCAGCTCCCCGTACTGAGAAGGAAGTTAGAGGTTTCTTGGGACGATTGAATTACATTGCAAGATTTATTTCCCAATTAACAGCTACCTATGAGCCAATCTTCAAGTTGTTGAAGAAAGATCAGGTGATGGAATGGAATGATGAGTGCCAGACAGCATTTGATGAAATCAAGAAGTATCTGCTAGAACCACCAATTCTGATGCCACCAGTTGATGGAAGACCCTTGATTATGTACTTAACAGTGTTAGACAACTCAATGGGGTGTGTCTTGGGGCAACATGACGAGTCTGGTCGAAAAGAGCAGGCAATATACTACCTTAGCAAAAAGTTTACCGACTGTGAAACAAGATACTCACTGCTCGAGAAAACTTGTTGCGCTTTGGCATGGGCTGCTCGCCGACTAAGACAGTATATGTTGACCCATACTACCTTGTTGATTTCGAATATGGATCCAATCAAATACATATTCGAGAAACCTTTTCTCTCCGGAAGAATTGCAAGATGGCAAATGATCTTGACAAAATATGATATACAGTATACTACTCAGAAGGCCATTAAAGGAAGTGTTGTGGCTGATCATTTGGCTCATCAAGCAGTGGATGATTATCAGTCAATGAGTTTTGAGTTCCCTGATGAAGATATTATGATTATTACCAAAGAACTTGGACAATATGACGGACCTGAACAAGGATCCCGATGGACTATGGTTTTTGATGGTGCTTCCAATGCACTTGGTAATGGTGTTGGTGTTGTGATTAGTTCCCCTGAAGGTTGTCATACCCCGATTACTACCAGACTTTGTTTCTATTGTACCAATAACATGGCTGAGTATGAGGCATGTATCCTGGGTATTAAAGCTGCTATTGATATGAAGATTCAGTTCCTAGACGTGTATGGAGATTCAGCCCTGGTAGTAAGTCAGATTAAAGGAGATTGGGATACCAAGCATGATAACCTCATTCCTTACAGAGAGCATGTGTTGTCTCTGATTCCACATTTCAAAGAGATTACCTTTGGACATATTCCACGAAGAGAGAATCAGTTGGCAGATGCATTAGCCACCATGGCATCCATGTTTGAGATTAGCTGGGATGATGAAGCTCCCAAGATTACTATTGATAGATTTGAAAAGCCTGCATACTGCAATGAAATTGACACTGAAGAAGCAGAGGAGAAACCTTGGTTTTATGAAGTGAAAAGATATCTTGAAGCTCAGGAGTTCCCTGAAGGGGCATCTGTCAAAGATAGGAAGTTTCTGAGAAGGTTTTCTGCTAAGTTCTTTTTGAGTAATGGGATTTTGTACAAGCGCAATCATGACTCAACTATGCTTCGTTGTGTGGATCAGAAGGAAGCAACAGAGATTATGGAAGATATGCATGATGGGATCTTTGGCACTCATTCTAGTGGTCATACTATGGCAAAGAAGATATTGAGAGCAGGTTACTATTGGTCTACCATGGAAGCTGATTGCTATCAACACTCCAGAACATGTCACAAGTGTCAAATCTATGCTGATAAAGTCCACATACCTCCCTCACCATTGAATATGTTGACTGCTCCTTGGCCTTTTGCCATGTGGGGCATTGATATGATTGGTGAGATCAAACCTACTGCTTCTAATGGTCATCGTTTCATCCTGGTTGCTATTGATTACTTTACGAAGTGGGTGGAGGCAGCTTCATTTGCATCTGTTACCAAGAATGTTGTGGCTCGATTCATTAAGAATAATCTCATATGTAGGTATGGCATCCCTGAAAGGATTATTACTGACAATGGCTCTAATCTGAACAACACTATGATTACTGATCTCTGCACGCAGTTCAAGATTAAGCATCACAACTCTTCTCCGTATCGTCCAAAGATGAATGGGGCAGTTGAAGCTGCTAATAAAAACATTAAGAAGATTATACAAAAGATGACTGTTACTTACAAGGATTGGCATGAGATGTTACCATTTGCTCTTCATGGTTATCGTACTACAATACGTAATTCAACAGGGGCAACTCCATTCACTTTAGTCTATGGTATGGAAGCAGTTCTGCCCATTGAAGTTCAGATCCCCTCCTTAAGAATTATGAAGGATGCAGGCTTGGATGAAGATGAGTGGATTCAGACTCGACTTGACCAGATAAATTTGATTGATGAGAAGAGGCTAGCAGCAGTTTGTCATGGCCAGATGTACCAAAAGCGAATGATCAAAGCTTTTAACAAGAAGGTTAAGCCAAAGGTATATCAGGCTGGTGATTTGGTAATCAAGCACATTATATTACCACAGGGTGATCCTAGGGGCAAGTGGACTCCTACATATGAAGGACCATTTGTGGTCAAGACAGTATTCTCAGGAGGTGCCATGATACTTACTACTATGGATGGTGAAGACTTCCCACAGCCTATAAACGCAAACATAGTTAAAAAATACTACGCATAAAAAGAGACCCGCTAGGTTGACCGGCCTAGGCAAAAATAAGGGCATCCCGGAAAACCAAAAGGGTTTGGGCAAAAATTAGGGATATATATATAAAAAGATGTACACCCGGCAAGTCGAAAACCTGAAAAGGCGGCTTGGGAAAAAAAGGGTATCCCGGTGGATTGAAAACCTGTAAGGGCAATCCAGGCAAAAGTTAGGGATTAAAGCGTATGACTATGTCTCGTTTGGATCACCCATGAAACCGCAACCAATTGTGTTACTTATTCAAACTCGAACAGATAAAGCTCAATCCAATCGTTTCCGTCTCAACAGCAGAAGATGAGATACTTGAAGATAATGGCAATAGTAGAATTGAAACTCAATAGGATTATTTCTCACATAGCTGATTTTCTTTGTTTTGTAAAACTTTACGACGAATTCCTCTTACTAGGATTTCTGTCTCCTTGTACAAACCCACCTATGTATAGGTCACTTTTTTGATATAAATAAAATTCCATCTTTGAATCCAGATTTACTTTTACCCTATTTACATAAGCGAAACGTCCATTGGTTGTGTTTGAATGTATGTATGCTTTTGAATATGATTGATGTTTACCAGAAATGCAGAAATGCATAAAATGCTTAATATGATTGATGTTTACCAGAAATGCATGAAAATGCAGTAATAGTATTTACTAAGGACGAACGAGGGAAGGATTTCAACGAAGCTTCGCCGGTTCATATCTACAAGACAATTACAAATCCCCAGTAGGACAAATCCATCTTCATAAGTACTTCAAGTCACATCTCCCCTGGAATTTATATCCATCTCTTTTATCCTCATACGGATAGTCGGGAATTTACTCTTCCAATAGGAGTACAACGAACGAAGACGGGAGGTTATGTATACCCTACTATCAAACGAAGACGGGAGGTTATGTATACCCTACTATCAAACGAAGACGGAGTTTATATATACTATATTATTAGACAAGATGGGAACGAGTTCCTCATATTCTCCGGCAACAAATCGGGATTTATTTTCCCTGGCCAGCAGTTGTTATACAAAGATTTCCAGACGCTTCAGGCTACATGATTCATACATACATCATTTACATCATAACATACCTATACATAGATACATAATACATTACTTAGGTGCATCATATCATACATGCATACATAATGCATAAACTAATATTATCATACAGAATGTTATAATCTTGTCTTTCAGGTTAATTCTCCAGCAGACAAATTTCATCAACAAATTGTGACTATTGGGCCGTTGTTTATCTTCCCAAAAGTTATCATTTCCTCAGGATGTTGTTTATCCTCTTGAAAGCTTCTTATACCTCAGGACGTTGTTTATCCTCCTGAAAGCATATCATTTCCTCGGGACGTTGTTTATCTTCCTGAAAGCTATCTTGACCTTGGGCCGTTGTTTATCTTCCCAAAGGTTACACTTATACCTCAGGACGTTGTTTATCCTCCTGAAAGCATATCATGACTTTGGGCCGTTGTTTATCTTCCCAAAAGTTATACTTATACCTCAAAACGTTGTTTATCCTTCTGAAAGCATACCACTACCTCAGGACGTTGTTTATCCTCCTGAAAGCATATCTTGACCTTGGGTCGTTGTTTATCTTCCCAAAGGTTACATTATTTCCTCAGAACGTTGTTTATCCTTCTGAAAGCATACCACTACCTCGGGACGTTGTTTATCTTCCTGAAAGCTATCACCATTACCTCAGGACGTTGGTTAAACTCCTGGAAGCTATCATTATATCTTCATATTTTGGACTGCTTTATCCTCCAAGAAATGTATCTGAAGAATTTTTCTCCAAGTGGCATCTTTAAGCCCACTCAAGCATATACAACTAGTCATCAGTATCAGTCTACTCACCGGTGAGTGCAAATTTTTGGGCTTTTGTGTTCAATCCCCTTCAACCTTCCAGGTCACGACTGGCACATATACCAATCTAACCTCTCAGGTTTCAGAAAATTGAACAGGGGCAGCTGTTGCACCCCAAAATTTGCCCTCACAATACAAGACTTTGTGTGCTAAGAGGTTCACAAGGTTCACAATACTTACAAGACCTTTCATGAGGTTCATGAAGTCTACAAGACACTTTATGAGGTTCACAAGGTTCACAAGACCTCCCATAAGGATCACAAGGTTCACAAGACCTCCCATGAGGTTCACAAGGTTCACAAGACATCTTATGAGGTTCACAAGGTTCACAAAGTTCACAAATAGTCAGAAAGTTTGACAATTCCCTCAGACAATGCATCCTCCTAAGCAGTGCATCCAAAACTAGGGTTTTGACTTTAATCAGGCTAAATGGACTTCCAAGACTTCAAGTGAGCTTCATAACATCTTATATATGTTTAAGAATCCCCATGACAAGTTTCAAGACTTTTCTCAAAGGTTTGCTCAGTCAAATGATCAGATAAGTCAAAATCAGTCAAAGCAGTTAAAAAGTCAAACTGAGGTCAATTGTGGTCAAACCAAAGTCAAACTTCATGAGTTTTTGCCAACATCAAGTATATGAAGTAAAATTCATCATTTGATCAAGGGTTGATCATGATTCATCAAGGAGATTTCAGATCATCAAGAATCAGAGGTTTCTAAATTAGGGTTTTCTTAGGAAAAGTCAACTGAACTTTGACCAGCCATAACTTTCACATGCTTCATTACCAATTTTCCATCCAAAGCTCATTTTGAAGGAAATTGAATTCTCTACAACTTTGTGTCTCACAAGCCAAGCCCAAAAATGCTTCATTTGGAAGGTATGAGCTAAGACATTATAGGTCCTTTTGAAAGTCAACAAAAAGTCAAAACCTTCAAAAGGGCATAACTTGAGAATGGTAAATGATATGGGCATGAAACCAGTGGGTTTGGTTAGAGGACTCTTCAAGCTTTCCAAAATGTCCAAGAACACCCTCATAGCATTAAAATTGAAGGATGTGTGCCCTTGCAAAGTTGGGAAATTTTTGGTTGGTTTATGAAGAAAATGGAGGTTTAAAACCAATTTTTTCTAAATGGGCTTGCCATATGATGATCCAATCCATACCAATACTCCATGCACGACCCAATTCTCAAATATTCAGATTTTTTATCATTTTATTTTATTTATTTTGATTTTATTCATTTAAAATCATTTTAAATTAAAATAAAATAGAAAAATCAAATATTTAAATGAGATTGTGCTTCTAGAAAGTCATAAAGATTGCTTGGATCAAATTGATACTAAAATTATGGTGATTGGCTTGAAATAGAAAGGGTTTATTCAAGAATATTTGAAATTTAAGCTTGAATCTTTTTCAATCTCATTGATCCAAATCTTCCACACAACAATCAATTTTTTTTGACCTAGTTCCATTGTACTATAAGTAGACAACATATCCTAATGCATTGGACACGAAATTCTGGCCTCAAAGAGTAAGTTGCAACTTTTTAAATTCATCACAAAATCTCCAATTCGGTTTACAACTTAGAGGCGTTTTCAAAGCTTTTTGAAGGTGGCATTAGCTTGCTTGAACATCACTGAACACAATTCAATCATCATAAGCATCCAAAACATCTCACATTGCATAAACCGAATCTCTCTTGTCTTTAAATTTAAATTTTTCGATTTCGGTTATTTAGCTAATATCAACTGATTTTGTTGTTTGATTTGTGTTAATCATGATTGGTAGATGGATTCTGGACATTTTCATGAAGAAATACAGCCTATAACCAAACCTGCCATTGTTAGGGTTTTATGTTCCAAATTAGGGCTTCCTAATTTAGCAAATATAAATAAATTATAAGTACATAATTGAACTGGAATGGTTATGGGGAGTACAATGGTACCCCTATTTTGTTAAAATTTTACAGGTTTGATGATCTTTGAGCAAAGCTAGGAAATCCTACGAAACCAGGTTCGTAGGTAAATTCGCAGGAAAAAGCACAGTTGATTTCGCAGGAAATTTGAAGAAGATGACCTTTTGGCGCCGTCTGGAAATTCAAATATTTGATATTATATTTTATGTATTTGTTTCTGTTTTGTTTCACAAGTGCATCATTGGTCTGGTGGTAAGAGACGCGCGTGTGTTGTTTGAGGACCCTGGTTCGAAACTTGGTTGCAGTGGTTTTTCTTATTTTTATCTTTTAATTGTTGTACTTAATATATTATGTGTTGTTGTGAACATATTATCAGTACCGCCCTCCCGGCTGGATGGAAAGTATGCCTGCGTATTGTTTAAAGGTCCTGGGTTCAAATCCCCCCAGGCCTTTTGTGCTGTTTTTTCTTTTTTTTCATGAATTTTCCAGGAATAAGCAACAAAACCAAATGAACTCCCTTCCTTAGCACCTGTGCGCGCGCTGGCCCAGTGGTTGATCTTGTTGGCTGGAGGTTGTGAAAGCAAAGGGGTTGGGTTCAACTCCCAGCCCAGGTAAGTTCTTTTTTTTTCTTTTCTCCATTATTTGTTTTGTTTTGTTTATTATTATTATTTTACATTAAAATTAATGTTAATTAAACTATAACCCTAATTTAATCCTAAAATATTTTCATAAACCAAGATTAACCCTAAAAATATTTTTCTAAAACCCTAATTGTAAATATTATTTATTTGTTTACTTTAATTCTTGCTTATATTTTAATTAATAAATAAATCTTAATGTTTTCTAATAAACCCTAATTTTCCCTTATTTAAAACTTAATCCTATTTTATTTAATCATGTACATATTTTATAATTTGTTTATAATTTAAATCTTGTATATAAATATGTTTAAAATTAAAATTCTTAATTTAATTTTGTTAATATGATAATATGACATAAATTGTTTATAATTTAATTTTTGTATATAAATAATTTTAATATATGTTTAGAAATAGTTAAAAAATTGTTAATTTAATTTTGTAATTACAATTTTATTTTCCTAATATGTTTATAATTAACTTTTTTTATAATTTACATATAACTTAAAACCTTATAATAATTAGTATAATTGCTCATATTTTCTTATTAGTCTTTAATAATAATTGTTTATAAAAATTGATTTTTTTAATTATTTTTGTTTACATTATTAATTATGTTTATATGATATTTTATTATTACTAACCTCATTTATATTGTGATTTATTATTGTTATTATTTTACTAACCCAATTATATTATTATTATTTATTATTTTGCTTATTTATTTAATTTGTTAATTATTATTATTATGTAATTGTTCCTTTGATGTAATATTTAGTAGTAATGTTTAAGTATTTATTTTATGCTATGGTTAGTAAAATAGGGAGTGTAACATGTTTGTATGTTTAAAATCAATTTAGATCACTAATTTCAAAGATAAATATTAAAGTTGCACACTCACACACGTAAGTCGATCTTTGATCGCCATCTCACTTCCTTAAGGATACCTCTCATGTTGCCTAATCAAAAGGTCAAGTAGGGTGTATAAAGCAAAGTCCCTCACCTCACATCATCTAGTCCCTTAAACAGAAAAAAAGATCAAGTCCCTTCGAATGTTGCCTTCGTAATGATCTCGTCCCTTTCGAATAAAGATGATAAGTCCCTTCGAATTGCTTATACCCCCCACAGTTGCCTAAATAAACAGATGTCCCTTTACTTGTCACTCACATCCAAGGTAATGACTACCTATTCCTTAATAATAGGGATAGTCTTACCATTTAAAGGATTCAAGAACAGAAAAGACTTAAACTTAGGTTAGGTTCCTCTTAGATACTTGCTCACTTTTCAAAAACATTTCAAACACTTCACACATTTTAAACAATTTTCAAAACAAAGGTTTTTTACGCATCCGTACATGGATCATTATAAAACTCTTAAGAAAATTTTTATTCACACACTTCACATTTCAAAAACATTTTAAAGTGAGCTAAGTAACTAAGAGCCCATGGATAACCATGGATGTAAAGGGTGCTAACACCTTCCCTTTACATAACCTACCCCCCGGACCCAAAAATCTTTTAAAAGGTCTTTCCTGTTCTTTTATGCCTTTCCTTTGGATAAAATAAAAGTCGGTGGCGACTCTTGCTATCCGCAACATAACTAAAGTCAGTTCTCCCACCGTGTTACAGAACTGGCGACTCTGCTGGGGATTTAATAAAAGAGGGGTACCCTTAGGAATTAGATCACTTTAAAATTGTTTGCCTTGATTGCTTTATACTTACTTATTGTGCTCTTATGTGTGAAAGATCCTAACCCGGATCTAGTGTACCTTAGGTAAATGGCAATAGACCAAGGAAACTGTACGGCGTATACCGATATGGTTGATCTGGTGGCCATAGTTAGTGTGACTTCTTGGTTGGTGCTTATGTTCCTTAAGTCAAGTTGAGGATAATATGAGGCTGCCATACGTTGTCAATACACTAACTAACTTTTAGAACCCTAGTTATCCCATCTTGGCCCTTAGAAAAGTAGTGAGATAACCGGCTTTGGTGAAGACTGAAGTTGGTTGATACTCGATACTACGCTCATTGAGATTCTAAACTTGGAGGGTTTTGGTTGGCAAGTAAGTTGCCTACTGAATAACCACCCTTGTGAAGGATCAATGATATTGAGATCCCTTAGAACCTGGTTACTTTTATAGGACAGGATGAACCATCTAACTTCAGGGGAGGGTACTTACCTTTGAACCTCATGCAAGCCTTTAAACCTAGGGCTATTGTGTGACTTGCTTGTGTGTGCCACATGTTTGTGATTGAGCATAACATCATGACATCATCATGCATCATAAGCATAGCATTTTCACTAACCATTTCAAGGACCAAAGGATTTATCTTTGTTCTTTGTTGCAGGTCATGGCTTCTGCTCGTAGAAACACTATCAGGATCAACTTTGTGGGCATACCTGCTAAGCTTAAAGAGTTGGTTTCTCAAGTGTCTGATCACTCCCAGTTCATCAAGAGACATGGTCACCTACTGGATCTAGTCACTTCAGGGTTCAATGAAGACATGATGAGTGTCCTGTTTCAGTTCTTTGATCCTAAGCACCATTGCTTCACATTCCCCGACTACCAGCTGGTTCCCACAATGGAAGAGTTCTCTAAACTTCTGGGTATACCTGTTCTTGATCAGAAACCATTCACAGGCTTGGAAAAGGAGCCTAAACCTGAGGTTATTGCTGCAGCTCTACACCTGAAGAAGGCTGACATTGTTCTAGAAACAAGAAGCGGAGTCAAGGGTATTCTTGCTAAGGTATTGATAGAGAAGGCTCAAGTATTCTTGAAGGCTATGAGCTATGATGCTTTTGAGGAGATCTTTGCCTTGCTGATTTATGGCTTAGTGTTGTTCCCCAATCCAGATCAGTTCATAGATGTTCATGCCATCAACATATTTCTGAGTCACAATCCAGTGCCTACATTGCTTGGAGACATCCTACATTCTCTCCATACTCGTACTACAAAGGCACGAGGAACTCTGATGTGTTGCATACCTTTGCTATCTAGGTTGTTTATTTCTCACCTTCCTCGCTCAGTAATGAAGAATGAGCAAGGGTTCAGATGGTCCAAGAGGATCATGTCACTATCGCATTCAGATATTCATTGGTGCTCCAGATCTATGGAGAATGTCACTATCATTGACCGTTGTGGGGAGTTCCTTAATGTGCCACTCCTAGGCATAAGAGGAGGCATTACCTACAACCCTTCACTAGCTTTACGACAGTTTGGTTACGCTCGGAGTGATGGCCCACATGACATGTTGATTCAGGGCATTGTGTTTGACTACGACAACGATCTGCAAGGTTACCATCAGAGATTCATACGAGCATGGGGAAAAGTGAACAGGGTTGACAGCAAGACTCTGGAGCCTAAGTACACTATTCCTATGGAAGCTTATCTCAGATGGGTGCGATCTCGTGCTCAGACTCTCATGATGCCATATCCTGCTATCCTGCCAGTTACCATGGAACCTGTTGCTGAAGGAGATACTTCTTACACCATCCTTCACCCAGACATTCCTACTGACATGGAAGATTTATAGAGGTCCTGGATCCAGTTGAAGGAGAAAAGGGATACTTTCGAGGCTCATTACAAAGCAAGCCAAGAAAGAATCCTGGAACTAACAAAGCAACTTCATGAGGAACAGAATCTCAACTCATACCTCAACACAAAGAGGAAACGTCCATGGGAGACTTAATACCCCATCTCTTGTATTTACTGCATTTCATTTTTTGTAAGCCCAAGAGGCAAAACAAATTTATTACTAATAAAAGTTTACCTTCTTGCTTGTTTAAACAAATTTAAATCATGCGGTCCTTGAAAACATTGCATATGCATTTACATTCCATATCATTGCATCACAGGTTTATTATGCGCAGGTTTCTCACCTTCTCGTTGTTTATTTCAGCAATGGCTCTTGAACAAACAGTTAAGGATCTCCAGGCACAAAATGCACAGTTCCAAGAGCTGATCCTGAACTTGTCCAAGGGGCAGGATGAATTGAAGACACTGCTGGCCAAGAAGACTAAGAAGACTAGAAGATCAGGTGGCCTGATCAACATGGGAAGAAGGTTCAGAGGTCCTGTCAAGACCAAAGAACAAGTTGAAGACTATGAGTCTGAAGAGTTTGAGAAAGAGGGAGGCAGTCTCCACAATACGATGGGGGACTCTGATTCTGAGGCTAACTACTATCATGAGCCTAATGAGGACAAGTACAAGATGCTGGTGGATAGAATGGATGCTATGGAATTACAAAAATCTTCTGGGATGGATTTTGAAGACCTGAGTTTGATATCAGGGGTGGTTATACCCATTGGTTTCAAGGTTCCTACTTTTGTTGTTTATGATGGTATCTCTTGTCCCAAGCTGCATCTGAGGTCTTATGTCAGGAGAATCCAACCCCATACTGCTGATAAAAAGTTGTGGATCCATTTCTTCCAAGAGAGCTTATCTGGAGCTCAATTGGAATGGTACTATCAGTTGGAGAGTTTCAACATCCGTGATTGGAATGATCTTGCTGAAGCCTTCTGTCGCGGTGAGAATTGGATACCAAGCTATTAAGTGAGCTTGAATCGCAAAACATTTATGTTCACCACCGACTTTAATTTAATCCAAAAGGAAAAGGGAAAAAGATCGTAAAAACCCTAAATGAGGAGAAACTAGGTTCGGGGGTTGATTATACCTAGGGAAGGTGTTAGCATCCTAAGCATCCGCAGTATCCTACGGGAACCTCTTGCTAATATTTGTATTATTGTTGTTTATTGCTTGCTAAAATTATGGGAACCTAAGGTTTTATTTCTAATGGTGCTCGCACAACATCGCATCGATGCCTACGTATCGGGTATAGAATCAGAGCACTCGTAGTTCTCCTAAGGATTAACGAACACTTGGTTATGCTCAAGGTTCGCGGGGGAAGGTAAGTGTTATGGCAAACACTCACGTGACTTAACAAAGTCACAAAAAGTTATAAAAATAAAACACTAAGGACCTAATGGCTAAGGACCTAAGGATGAGGGACCTAATTGCTAAGGTCAAAATGGTAACTAGGGACGGCTAAACTTCCTATGACATTGAGTCAACTGCAGGAGTTCTTTCCCTTTTGGATTTAAATGCGAAAAAATAAAGTAAATAAATGAGGGTGCAAGCTCCTAAGTCTAAGGCATAGGTTGCTACTTGCAAAAAAAAAATGGACTGAATGAAGTAAATGGAAATATAAGATAAAAGACTTAGTAAATGGGCTATGGCTCGATATATGGATCGAGAATGCAGGGGTGGAAGACAAACACGGTGCAACAATTTCCTTAAGTTGGAAATCTGTGAAGTGTAAGGAACTGTGCAGATGGCGATCGTAAACGACCGACTTACGTGTGTGAGTGAAGTGTATGTGAAGTTCACTTGGCGTTGGACCAAGGATTTATTATCTTAAAATTAATATGGTGTAAAAGTGCGAGAAATAAATAATAAACAAATAAAGTGAAATAAACTGTGAAGTAGAATAAATTAAATAAAATAAAATAAATTGAATAGAATAAAAATAAATAAATGAATGAAATAGAATAAATAATGCATGGCCTCATATTGGTCACGATTAATCGGAAACGATTTATCGTGACCTTTTGTCATATCATCGGCCCAAAATAATTAAGTATAAATCGAGAAATCGGTGAACGATAAAGAAATAGAAAAATGGCCTCAAATTGGTTTAGACAATGTTGACAAAGTCAAATGTCAACAAACAACTATTCTTATCATAGGCCCAAATAGAAACAAAAGTTCACAAATATACCCCTTTTTTTTTAAGATTTTTCTTAAACAAAACAATGCAAATAAAATATATAATTTTTCTTTTAGATATTTTTCCTAAACAAATAAATGAAATGTACACATACATATAAAACTTAAAAATAGAAATAAACAAATGGGAGGTTGCTGTGTAATAAGTGTGTGTAGAGTGAAAAGTAGATCTGGTGGGCTTCAGCCCAACTCACCTAAAAAATAGTCTACCAAATAAACCCTAATAAATAAACAGAAATAAAATAAAATAAAAAAATCATAAAACAAAAAAGAAAATGCTTGAAAAAATCAGAAAAGTAAACAAAAAACAAAACGCAGAAGAGAAAAAAAAGGGAATCCAACACAGACTTCGTTTGAAACTCACTCTCAGCATTGTCTCTCTCACCTCAAACTCTCGGCTCGCTCGGTCTCTCTCAGTTGTCTCTCCGTCACGATTTCGGTGTCAAATTTGAGTTTCTCACAAACTCTTCTCAGTCTCTCGACTCCGTCTCTCTCAGTGTTTCAAAACGGCGGCGGTGAGGGGTTTCGATTTTCGGAGTTGGGTGGCGTTTGAATCACAGGACGGTGGCTGTGTTTGTGTTGACGGCGGAAAGGTAAGGGTTTTGGGTTCAGTGATTTCGCGACTGGGTTTGGTGGTTGCGATTTGGGACGGTTCAGGGATGGTTTAAGGGTGGTTTTTGGGTTTGAAGTTCGTGGGTTTGTCACAGTGTTTTTTGACGGTTTGTTCGCGGATTTCAGGTGGTTTTTCGGAATCTCGCCGGTTTGGTTCAACTCAATTTTGATGTCTCTCTCACTGTGTTTCATTCTGAAGAGGTTGAAGGAAGGCAGAGCAGTTTCGCGGATTTCAGGTTTTCGATTTGTGTTTTTTTTGTGATTTTGGATTTGGATTCTCTGTTTTGGAATGTTGTGTTCGGTTGAGTTAATGGAAAGGGTGAAAGTCTTGAGTGTTCCTGGGTATGGAAGTTGTGGACCTGCTTTGGTTTGCTTTCACCGGTAAATTTCGACTGGGTCTGTATGAGATTAGTGCTCTGTTTTGGTTTTGAATCTGTTTTTGTTCTGAATTCTTTCTGAGTACTGAAGGGTTTGAAGGTAGTTTCGTGTTGGAAATATGAATCGAAGGTTGTTACTTTATGAAGGGTGAGTTCTTTTTGCGGAATGATTTTTTTCGGTTTTTCGTGATGGTTTTGTAAGGTGATTAAAGTGAGTTTGGTTGAAGGCGGTTAGTCACAGTTTGGCTCAGAGTTTTCAGTTGGATTTGGTGATGAGTTTTGCGGTAATTTATGAAAGTTTTATAGTAGTTTCAGATCTTGGTGAATGGTTTTCGTGTCTGAGCAGTTTTGGTGTTGGCTGACAGTTGAGGTGATTTTGGAGCAGGGGTTGGAGTGATAAGGATTCACCGTGGTGGCTTGGTTTTGTGCCGGTTTTGCGGTGTTTTGGTCACAGTAAGGATTTGACAGGGGCTATTTTGATGGTGAAGTTTCTGAGTTCAGGTTGTGTAGTGAGGGTTCAGTGCGAGGATGGTTTTGTTTGTATGGTGGATGTCTTGATGAAGAGGGATTGGTTCAACTTTTTTTTATGTTTTGTGTTGGTGTTTAAGGTTCAGTTTCTACTTTTTCATTTGGTGGTTTAATGTGGTAAAAGGTTTGAAGGATTGAAGAAAAAAAAATGGTGAGTAAAGGTTATGGAGATATGATGAAGGTAATGGTGGGAGAGAGGTCAATGGTCAGTGAGTTGGGGTGTTTGTGTTTCGCTTCAGAGGTGGCTGGCGGTTTTGCGGTGTTGGGAGGTGATCTGTTTTATGGTTTTGGTGCAGCAATGGTGTTACAGTTGTTTATGAGGTTAACAAAAAAAATGGAAGCTAATGAAGGTTGTTTAGGGAAAGAATGCGTTTCTGTTTATAGGTCTTTGTGAGGTTGAGCAAAAAAATATGCAGAGGTTTTCTTTTCATTAGCAGAGTATTGTTTCTTTTTCCTTCTGTTTTTTTTGATGTTCTGTGATTTATGTTTTTTTTTTTGAAATATGCAGGATGAGATGTGATGAATAAAGTGCTGAAAAGAGGTGAAAGAGAAAGAACAATACCGACCCGAAAGTTATCGGGGTGAAGAATCCTCACTGGTAAGTCTCCTTCTGCTCTTTGCTACCGCTCTACTCCTTGCTGCTACTACTGGTGTTGCTGAGTTTTCTTTGTTTTGGTATCAATCTCCCTTTTCTGTGGTTTTCTGTTTGAAGTTTGCTTGCTGAAATTTTTCTGTGTTTGATGGTTCTTTTTTTTTTTTGGTGTTTTGATGCTGTTTTGAGGGCTATGTTTTTTGTTGTTTTGAGGGTTGTTCTTTTGGTTTTGATGGCTGAAATTGGATGTAACAGTAGTGATTTTTGAGTTGTTTCTGGTGCTGAATTTTTGTGGTTTTGTATGGATGTTTGATGTTGTTTCAGGGGCTGAATTTTGTGGCTTTTGAGTGTTGTTTTCTGTGTGTTGTTGTGGCAGATTTTGTATGTTTTTTGTGGCTGTTTTCAGTGCTTTATGGGACTGTTTAGTGGCTGAATTTGTGTGTGTTTTTTTTGAATGTAACAGTGGTGGTTTATATGGTTTTGGTTCATGGTTGTGAGTTTGAAGTTGTCCTTGTTGCTTGTAGGTGAAGGGTGTTTTGAGAGAGGGAACAAATCTGATTTTGCAGCAGTAGTGGGAGGCTGTAGCAGGTTGTTTTGGGGGTTGTATGGAGCTGTTGAGGGGCTGTATGGAGCAGGCTGGAATGGCCTTGTGGTCCTGCTGAATTTTGTGCTTTTGTGCTGAGTTTTTGTACCATTTTTCTTTGTAATTGTAATATAAACAAATATTTGGAATAAAATTAGATACTTGAAATGAATCTTGAATAAAAGAAAATTAGCATTTGGAAAGACATTTGGAATTGAATTTGAATAGAATTGGATTTTGAATTTGGTGGAATAGAAAATAACATAGGACTTAGAAAAATAAAATAAGAGACTTGAATAATAAATAAAAAATTAAAATTATAAATTGAGATTGAATTAGAAATAGAACTTTTTTTTTTAAAAAATGAATTAAAAATAAAATTGGAAATTGAGATTAAATTAGAAATGGAATCTTAAAGAAAAGTAAATTAAAAATAAATTATAAATTGAAATTAAATTAGAGTAAACTTAAAATAAATTAGAAATTGAAATTAAATTAAGAAATAGAAACTTGAAAATGAGTTGGAAATTTGTGCCTAAAATGGGATGGAACATGACTTAGAAATTTTAAAATGGACTTGGAATTGAATGAAAATATATGAAAATAAATTTGAACTTGAAAATTAAATTGGGCTTAAACCTATGATACAATTGAATTAAGAAAAGAAAAAGGAAATTAAAATTAAATTTAGAAACAAGAAAAATAGACATTGAAACAAGAAAATATTTGTAAAAAATAGAAATTTAAAGTTTAAGCATGAATTAAGAAAAAGGAAATTTTTTTAAAAAATAGAAATAGAAAAGGAAATTAAAATTAAAATTAAAACATGAGAATAAATTAGAAAAGTTAGAAATATGAAATAGAAATTAAATATAAAAAAGAAAAAAAATCTTGGAAGTGAAAAGAAATAAAAAATAAAATAAATTAAATTAAATTTATAAATAACCTGAGCATGAATTAGAAGTAACAGAAAAATAAAAAAAAAAACGGAATCAACTGCTAAATGCGATGAATGTATGATGCAAACAGTTAGGGGTAAAATTTGGGGTGTGACACCTTCTATAAGCAGTATCAATACAATGCTGATTTAGCCCCTACTCGCATGCAGCTTCAAAGCATGTCCGTGGGTGCTAAAGAAAGTTTCAAGGAGTATGCCCAGAAGTGGAGAGACTTGGCTGGAAGAGTGCAACCACCTCTGACTGACAGGGAGTTAGTTGATATGTTCATGTGTACGTTGAATGGTCCTTTTTACAGTCATCTCATTGGAAGCTCATCATCTGGCTTCACTGAATTGATAATGACAGGAGAACATGTAGAAAGTGGTATCAGGAGTGGCAAGATTCAAGTGGGTGCTTCTTCATCAGGTGCTGCAAAGAAGCCTCCCAGTGGGAAGAAAGAGTCAAATGCTGTTTATGGTCAACCTGATCGTAATAGAAGGCATCAGTCTGTGAGTGCAGTTCACATCTCAAATCCAACTCCTACAACACCAGAGCAGCCACAAGGCAACCAACAGAGGGCTAGAAGGCAGTTCACTAAGATCAACATGTCAATGGCCCAAGCATTGCAACACTTGTTGAAGGCTGAACTTATCACTCTGAAAGATGCTCCTCAGAATCCTAATGTTACCTCTCCCAGGTACAATCCTAATGCACGATGTGCATATCATTCAAACTGCCAGGGACATGATACCAATAGTTGCTGGGTATTGAAGAACAAAATTCAAGATATGATTGAGGCGGGAGAGATTGAGTTTGACCCTCCGGGTACTCCAAATGTGATTACTGCTCCCATGCCAAATCATGAGAAGACTGTCAATGCCATTGATGAAGATTCACATATTTATTCAGTTGCAGAGTTGACCACACCATTGTCTGTCATTAAGAAGAAGTTAGTACAAGCTGGGTTCTTTCCAGGTTGTCGTGAAGATTGTTTATATTGTACCTATAAGCCAGATAGCTGCTGGAGGTTGAGAGATGGAATTCAACGTCTCATGGATAAATATACCATAGTGTTTGAGAGGACTCCATCTTCTGTAGAGAGTATGGTGGATCACATTACTAAAGGTAAGAAGATTGAAGAGGTGGATATGGTTGATAAAGTTCCGGTAAGGATTACTTCCAAGGGACCTGTTAAAATCACTCATAATGGTCCAATTAAGATTACTGCTGAAGGCCCTGTGAAGATTGTTGCTGAAGTTAGAGTGGCTCCTATGGTCATTACCACTCCCGGTCCCATTCTGTATACTTCTGATAAAGCTGTACCTTGGCATTATGGGTCTGATGTTTATATCCGTGGTGTTAAGCAGGAACCCTTAGCTGATATGCCTGTTGATGTTGATAATATTGCTGGATCTAGTAAGATCACACGAAGCGGAAGAGTTTTCTCTCCTCCAGTTACCTCCAAAAATGCAGTTACTCCAGCTGCTACCTCCACCACTGATGCTCGGGGCAAAGGTCCTGTTATTGAACATATACCAAATGATGTGCCAGCTGCTGATGATCTTGCTAAGCAGATGGAAGAAGTATTGAAAATCATTCGCAAGAGTGATTATGACATTGTTGATCAGTTGGGGCATACTCCCTCCAAGATTTCCATGCTGTCTTTGTTGTTATGTTCTGAAGCTCATGCCAAGGCTTTGATTAAGTTTCTGAAGACTGCTCATGTACCCAATGAAATTTCTGTTGATCAGTTTGAAAATTGTGTTGCACACTTGACCTATGATAATGGGTTAGGTTTCTCTGATGCTGATTTGACTCCTGCCAAGAGGGATCATAACAGGGCCCTACATATCTCAATTGAATGCAGGGGCACTACCCTGTCACATGTATTGATAGACAATGGTTCCTCTTTGAATGTGTTACCCAAAGAAGTCTTGAATAAGCTGAGTCCTGAAGATGCTGTGCTGAAGCCCAGTAATATAGTGGTGAAGGCTTTTGATGGTTCGAGAAGAGTGGTGCATGGAGAAATTGACCTCCCAATCAAAGTTGGTTCTCAGGTTTTCAATGCTACCTTTTATGTCATGGATATTCGTCCGTCATATTCTTGTTTGCTTGGGCGTCCCTGGATCCATGGGGCAGGTGTTGTAACCTCTACATTACATCAGAAGCTGAGATATCCGGTAGAAGGAAAAGTTGTCACTGTTTATGGAGAGGAAGGGTATATGATTAGCCATGTGAACACCTTTAAATATCTGGAAGTCGAAGGTGAATATGTTGAAACTCCGTGTCAGACGTTTGAAGTGGTTCCTTGGATTGTTAATGACTATGAAGCTCCTCCTATTGTCAAGAAAGTTCTTGTGGTCACCAGAGTACCTCCAACAATGGCCTCCCTCAAAGATGCTAGAGCTGTGGTGGATGAAGGTGGTTGTACTATTTGGGGTCAGCTTCCTGATATCCCTTACAAGTCTGACAAATTTGGTTTGGGTTTCACTGCAGAGTCCCAGAAGGCTGTTCGTCGTGCTCGTGTTGTTCGTATCACCAATCAGGGGAGTATGAAGAACCAGATCAATGTTGTGGGTGACTATGATGAAGACTACAACTTGGATGCTTGGATTTTTCCTACTGTGGGTGCTGGGCTAAATAATTGGAAAGCTGAAGATGTTATTCCTATCTCCTTTAGTCAGGAGTAAATACTATTACTGTGTTGTTTTAAGTTTGTAATTTCTTGAAAAATTAAACTTAAGCCTTGTGCCTTACTCGGGGTACAATGGTGTGCTTGTTACGGGATGTCATTTCATTTGCATACTTCATTCAATAAAAATCAGTGGACGTTTCGTTTTCGTAAATATTGTGTTCCTTGTTTTTCTTTTCTTTTTTTGCTTTATCAGCTATGTGTTCTTACAGACACCCACATCACTAAAATGCAGATCCTCATCCACTCTGGATCCTGTTGATAACAGTTCTACTATTGCCAATTATAATTTCGAGAATCCGATCTATCAAACTGAAGACGGAAATGAGGATGACTGTGAAGTACCTGTAGAGCTTGCTAGGTTGTTACAACAAGAAGAGAAGGCTATACAGCCACATGAAGAGCCAGTCGAAGTTGTGAACCTGGGAACTGAAGAAAACAGGAAAGAAGTCAAGATAGGGGCTGAATTAGAGGATAGTCTCAAGAACAGGCTGATTCAGATGTTACGTGACTATGTGGAGATCTTTGCTTGGTCTTATGAAGATATGCCAGGGTTGGATACAGACATTGTGGTTCACCGTTTACCAGTGAAAGAAGATTGTCGTCCAAAGAAGCAGAAGGTTCGTCGTATGCGTCCTGAAATGTCAGAGAAGATCAAAGCAGAGGTAATGAAACAGTTCAATGCAGGGTTCTTAGCTGTGACCTCTTATCCTCAGTGGGTTGCAAATGTGGTGCCGGTACCTAAGAAAGATGGTAAGGTACGTTGTGTGTGGACTACAGATATTTGAACAAGGCTAGCCCCA
The DNA here is from genome assembly GCA_963966055.1 of Lathyrus aphaca. Taxonomy (NCBI): domain Eukaryota; kingdom Viridiplantae; phylum Streptophyta; class Magnoliopsida; order Fabales; family Fabaceae; genus Lathyrus; species Lathyrus aphaca. The sequence goes on from OZ014525.1 coordinate 20,320,528, forward strand.
AAGATGACTTTCCACTTCCTCATATTGATGTTCTGGTAGACAACACTGCTCAGCATAAAGTATTCTCGTTCATGGATGGTTTCTCTGGTTACAATCAAATCAAGATGGCACCTGAAGATATGGAGAAGACAACATTTGTTACACAGTGGGGCACCTTTTTCTATAAGGTGATGCCATTTGGTTTGAAGAATGCAGGGGCAACATATCAGCGTGCTATGGTGGCTTTGTTTCATGATATGATTCATCATGAGATAGAAGTGTATGTGGATGATATGATAGCCAGGTCTCAGAATGAAGAACAACATCTTGATCATTTGCATAAATTGTTTGAAAGGTTGAAGAAATACAAGTTGAGATTGAACCCAAACAAGTGTACTTTTGGTGTTAGGTCTGGTAAGCTCCTGGGTTTCATTGTCAGTGGAAAAGGTATTGAAGTGGATCCTGCAAAAGTGAAAGCTATACGAGAGATGCCAGCTCCCCGTACTGAGAAGGAAGTTAGAGGTTTCTTGGGACGATTGAATTACATTGCAAGATTTATTTCCCAATTAACAGCTACCTGTGAGCCAATCTTCAAGTTGTTGAAGAAAGATCAGGTGATGGAATGGAATGATGAGTGCCAGACAGCATTTGATGAAATCAAGAAGTATCTGCTAGAACCACCAATTCTGATGCCACCAGTTGATGGAAGACCCTTGATTATGTACTTAACAGTGTTAGACAACTCAATGGGGTGTGTCTTGGGGCAACATGACGAGTGTGGTCGAAAAGAGCAGGCAATATACTACCTTAGCAAAAAGTTTACCGACTGTGAAACAAGATACTCACTGCTCGAGAAAACTTGCTGCGCTTTGGCATGGGCTGCTCGCCGACTAAGACAGTATATGTTGACCCATACTACCTTGTTGATTTCGAAGATGGATCCAATCAAGTACATATTCGAGAAACCTGCTCTCTCCGGAAGAATTGCAAGATGGCAAATGATCTTGACAAAATATGATATACAGTATACTACTCAGAAGGCCATTAAAGGAAGTGTTGTGGCTGATCATTTGGCTCATCAAGCAGTGGATGATTATCAGTCAATGAGTTTTGAGTTCCCTGATGAAGATATTATGATTATTACCAAAGAACTTGGACAATATGACGGACCTGAACAAGGATCCCGATGGACTATGGTTTTTGATGGTGCTTCCAATGCACTTGGTAATGGTGTTGGTGTTGTGATTAGTTCCCCTGAAGGTTGTCATACCCCGATTACTGCCAGACTTTATTTCTATTGTACCAATAACATGGCTGAGTATGAGGCATGTATCCTGGGTATTAAAGCTGCTATTGATATGAAGATTCAGTTCCTAGACGTGTATGGAGATTCAGCCCCGGTAGTAAGTCAGATTAAAGGAGATTGGGATACCAAGCATGATAACCTCATTCCTTACAGAGAGCATGTGTTGTCTCTGATTCCACATTTCAAAGAGATTACCTTTGGACATATTCCACGAAGAGAGAATCAGTTGGCAGATGCATTAGCCACCATGGCATCCATGTTTGAGATTAGCTGGGATGATGAAGCTCCTAAGATTACTATTGATAGATTTGAAAAGCCTGCATACTGCAATGAAATTGACACTGAAGAAGCATAGGAGAAACCTTGGTTTTATGAAGTGAAAAGATATCTTGAAGCTCAGGAGTTCCCTGAAGGGGCATCTGTCAAAGATAGGAAGTTTCTGAGAAGGTTTTCTGCTAAGTTCTTTTTGAGTAATGGGATTTTGTACAAGCGCAATCATGACTCAACTATGCTTCGTTGTGTGGATCAGAAGGAAGCAACAAAGATTATGGAAGATATGCATGATGGGATCTTTGGCACTCATTCTAGTGGTCATACTATGGCAAAGAAGATATTGAGAGCAGGTTACTATTGGTCTACCATGGAAGCTGATTGCTATCAACACTCCAGAACATGTCACAAGTGTCAAATCTATGCTGATAAAGTCCACATACCTCCCTCACCATTGAATATGTTGACTGCTCCTTGGCCTTTTGCCATGTGGGGCATTGATATGATTGGTGAGATCAAACCTACTGCTTCTAATGGTCATCGTTTCATCCTGGTTGCTATTGATTACTTTACGAAGTGGGTGGAGGCAGCTTCATTTGCATCTGTTACCAAGAATGTTGTGGCTCGATTCATTAAGAATAATCTCATATGTAGGTATGGCATCCCTGAAAGGATTATTACTGACAATGGCTCTAATCTGAACAACACTATGATTACTGATCTCTGCACGCAGTTCAAGATTAAGCATCACAACTCTTCTTCGTATCATCCAAAGATGAATGGGGCAGTTGAAGCTGCTAATAAAAACATTAAGAAGATTATACAAAAGATGACTGTTACTTACAAGGATTGGCATGAGATGTTACCATTTGCTCTTCATGGTTATCGTACTACAATACGTACTTCAACAGGGGCAACTCCATTCTCTTTAGTCTATGGTATGGAAGCAGTTCTGCCCATTGAATTTCAGATCCCCTCCTTAAGAATTATGAAGGATGCAGGCTTGGATGAAGATGAGTGGATTCAGACTCGACTTGACCAGATAAATTTGATTGATGAGAAGAGGCTAGCAGCAGTTTTTCATGGCCAGATGTACCAAAAGCGAATGATCAAAGCTTTTAACAAGAAGGTTAAGCCAAAGGTATATCAGGCTGGTGATTTGGTAATCAAGCGCATTATATTACCACAGGGTGATCCTAGGGGCAAGTGGACTCCTACATATGAAGGACCATTTGTGGTCAAGACAGTATTCTCAGGAGGTGCCATGATACTTACTACTATGGATGGTGAAGACTTCCCACAGCCTGTAAACGCAAACATAGTTAAAAAATACTACGCATAAAAAGAGACCCGCTAGGTTGACTGGCCTAGGCAAAAATAAGGGCATCCCGACAAACCAAAAGGGTTTGGGCAAAAATTAGGGATATATATATAAAAAGATGTACACCCGGCAAGTCGAAAACCTGAAAAGGCGGCTTGGGAAAAAAAGGGTATCCCGGTGGATTGAAAACCTGAAAGGGCAATCCAGGCAAAAGTTAGGGATTAAAGCGTATGACTATGTCTCGTTTGGATCACCCATGAAACTGCAACCAGTTGTGTTACTTATTCAAACTCGAACAGATAAAGCTCAATCCAATCGTTTCCTTCTCAACAGCAGAAGATGAGATACTTGAAGATAATGGCAATAGTAGAATTGAAACTCAATAGGATTATTTCTCACATAGCTGATTTTCTTTGTTTTGTAAAACTTTACGACGAATTCCTCTTACTAGGATTTCTGTCTCCTTGTACAAACCCACCTATGTATAGGTCACTTTTTTGATATAAATAAAATTCCATCTTTGAATCCAGATTTACTTTTACCCTATTTACATAAGCGAAACGTCCATTGGTTGTGTTTGAATGTATGTATGCTTTTGAATATGATTGATGTTTACCAGAAATGCAGAAATGCATAAAATGCTTAATATGATTGATGTTTACCAGAAATGCATGAAAATGCAGTAATAGTATTTACTAAGGACGAACGAGGGAAGGATTTCAACGAAGCTTCGCCGGTTCATATCTACAAGACAGTTACAAATCCCCAGTAGGACAAATCCATCTTCATAAGTACTTCAAGTCACATCTCCCCTGGAATTTATATCCATCTCTTTTATCCTCATACGGATAGTCGGGAATTTACTCTTCCAATAGGAGTACAACGAACGAAGACGGGAGGTTATGTATACCCTACTATCAAACGAAGACGGGAGGTTATGTATACCCTACTATCAAACGAAGACGGGAGGTTATATATACTATATTATCAGACAAGATGGGAACGAGTTCCTCATATTCTCCGGCAACAAATCGGGATTTATTTTCCCTGGCCAGCAGTTGTTATACAAAGATTTCCAAACGCTTCAGGCTACATGATTCATACATACATCATTTACATCATAACATACCTATACATAGATACATAATACATTACTTAGGTGCATCATATCATACATGCATACATAATGCATAAACTAATATTATCATACAGAATGTTATAATCTTGTCTTTCAGGTTAATTCTCCAGCAGACAAATTTCATCAACAAATTGTGACTATTGGGCCGTTGTTTATCTTCCCAAAAGTTATCATTTCCTCAGGATGTTGTTTATCCTCCTGAAAGCTTCTTATACCTCAGGACGTTGTTTATCCTCCTGAAAGCATATCATTTCCTCGGGACGTTGTTTATCTTCCTGAAAGCTATCTTGACCTTGGGCCGTTGTTTATCTTCCCAAAGGTTACACTTATACCTCAGGACGTTGTTTATCCTCCTGAAAGCATATCATGACTTTGGGCCGTTGTTTATCTTCCCAAAAGTTATACTTATACCTCAGAACGTTGTTTATCCTTCTGAAAGCATACCACTACCTCAGGACGTTGTTTATCCTCCTGAAATCATATCTTGACCTTGGGTCGTTGTTTATCTTCCCAAAGGTTACATTATTTCCTCAGAACGTTGTTTATCCTTCTGAAAGCATACCACTACCTCGGGACGTTGTTTATCTTCCTGAAAGCTATCACCATTACCTCAGGACGTTGGTTATCCTCCTGAAAGCTATCATTATATCTTCATATTTTGGACTGCTTTATCCTCCAAGAAATGTATCTAAAGAATTTTTCTCCAAGTGGCATCTTTAAGCCCACTCAAGCATATACAACTAGTCATCAGTATCAGTCTACGCACCGGTGAGTGCAAATTTTTGGGCTTTTGTGTTCAATCCCCTTCAACCTTCCAGGTCACGACTGGCACATATACCAATCTAACCCCTCAGGTTTCAGAAAATTGAACAGGGGCAGCTGTTGCACCCCAAAATTTGCCCTCACAATACAAGACTTTGTGTGCTAAGAGGTTCACAAGGTTCACAATACTTACAAGACCTTTCATGAGGTTCATGAAGTCTACAAGACACTTTATGAGGTTCACAAGGTTCACAAGACCTCCCATGAGGATCACAAGGTTCACAATACCTCCCATGAGGTTCACAAGGTTCATAAGACATCTTATGAGGTTCACAAGGATCACAAAGTTCACAAATAGTCAGAAAGTTTGACAATTCCCTCAGACAATGCATCCTCCTAAGCAGTGCATCCAAAACTAGGGTTTTGACTTTAATCAGGCTAAATGGACTTCCAATACTTCAAGTGAGCTTCATAACATCTTATATATGTTTAAGAATCCCCATGAAAAGTTTCAAGACTTTTCTCAAAGGTTTGCTCAGTCAAATGATCAGATAAGTCAAAATCAGTCAAAGTAGTTAAAAAGTCAAACTGAGGTCAATTGTGGTCAAACCAAAGTCAAAATTCATGATTTTTTGCCAACATCAAGTATATGAAGTAAAATTCATCATTTGATCAAGGGTTGATCATGATTCATCAAGGAGATTTCAGATCATCAAGAATCAGAGGTTTCTAAATTAGGGTTTTCTTAGGAAAAGTCAACTGAACTTTGACCAGCCATAACTTTCACATGCTTCATTACCAATTTTCCATCCAAAGCTCATTTTGAAGGAAATTGAATTCTCTACAACTTTGTGTCTCACAAGCCAAGCCCAAAAATGCTTCATTTGGAAGGTATGAGCTAAGACATTATAGGTCCTTTTGAAAGTCAACAAAAAGTCAACAACTTCAAAAGGGCATAACTTGAGAATGGTAAATGATATGGGCATGAAAACAGTGGGGTTGGTTAGAGGACTCTTCAAGCTTTCCAAAATGTCCAAGAACACCCTCATAGCATTAAAATTGAAGGATGTGTGCCCTTGCAAAGTTGGGAAATTTTTGGTTGGTTTATGAAGAAAATGGAGGTTTAAAACCAATTTTTTCTAAATGGGCTTGCCATATGATGATCCAATCCATACCAATACTCCATGCACGACCCAATTCTCAAATATTCAGATTTTTTATCATTTTATTTTATTTATTTTGATTTTATTCATTTAAAATCATTTTAAATTAAAATCAAATAGAAAAATCAAATATTTAAATGAGATTGTGCTTCTAGAAAGTCATAAAGATTGCTTGGATCAAATTGATACAAAAATTATGGTGATTGGCTTGAAATAGAAAGAGTTTATTCAAGAATATTTGAAATTTAAGCTTGAATCTTTTTCAATCTCATTGATCCAAATCTTCCACACAACAATCAATTTTTTTGACCTAGTTCCATTGTACTATAAGTAGACAACATAACCTAATGCATTGGACACGAAATTCTGGCCTCAAAGAGTAAGTTACAACTTTTGAAATTCATCACAAAATCTCCAATTCGGTTTACAACTTAGAGGCATTTTCAAATCTTTTTGAAGGTGGCATTAGCTTGCTTGAACATCACTGAACACAATTCAATCATCATAAGCATCCAAAACATCTCACATTGCATAAACCGAATCTCTCTTGTCTTTAAATTTAAATTTTTCGATTTCGGTTATTTAGCTAATATCAACTGATTTTGTTGTTTGATTTGTGTTAATCATGATTGGTAGATGGATTCTGGACATTTTCATGAAGAAATACAGCCTATAACCAAACCTGCCATTGTTAGGGTTTTATGTTCCAAATTAGGGCTTCCTAATTTAGCAAATATAAATAAATTATAAGTACATAATTGAACTGGACTGGTTATGGGGAGTACAATGGTACCCCTATTTTGTTAAAATTTTACAGGTTTGATGATCTTTGAGCAAAGCCAGAAAATCCTACGAAACCAGGTTCGTAGGTAAATTCGCAGGAAAAAGCACAGTTGATTTCGCAGGAAATTTGAAGAAGATGACCTTTTGGCGCCGTCTGGAAATTCAAATATTTGATATTATATTTTATGTATTTGTTTCTGTTTTGTTTCACAAGTGCAACATTGGTCTGGTGGTAAGAGACGCGCGTGTGTTGTTTGAGGACCCTGGTTCGAAACTTGGCTGCAGTGGTTTTTCTTATTTTTATCTTTTAATTGTTGTACTTAATATATTATATGTTGTTGTGAACATATTATCAGTAGCGCCCTCCCGGCTGGATGGAAAGTATGCCTGCGTATTGTTTAAAGGTCCTGGGTTCAAATCCCCCCCAGGCCTTTTGTGCTGTTTTTTCTTTTTTTTCTTGAATTTTCCAGGAATAAGCAACAAAACCAAATGAACTCCCTTCCTTAGCACCTGTGCGCGCGCTGGCCCAGTGGTTGATCTTGTTGGCTGGAGGTTGTGAAAGCAAAGGGGCTGGGTTCAACTCCCAGCCCAGGTAAGTTCTTTTTTTTTCTTTTCTCCATTATTTGTTTTGTTTTGTTTATTATTATTATTTTACATTAAAATTAATGTTAATTAAACTATAACCCTAATTTAATCCTAAAATATTTTCATAAACCAAGATTAACCCTAAAAATATTTTTCTAAAACCCTAATTGTAAATATTATTTATTTGTTTACTTTAATTCTTGCTTATATTTTAATTAATAAATAAATCTTAATGTTTTCTAATAAACCCTAATTTTCCCTTATTTAAAACTTAATCCTATTTTATTTAATCATGTACATATTTTATAATTTGTTTATAATTTAAATCTTGTATATAAATATGTTTAAAATTAAAATTCTTAATTTAATTTTGGTAATATGATAATATGACATAAATTGTTTATAATTTAATTTTTGTATATAAATAATTTTAATATATGTTTAGAAATAGTTAAAAAATTGTTAATTTAATTTTGTAATTACAATTTTATTTTCCTAATATGTTTATAATTAACTTTTTTTATAATTTACATATAACTTAAAACCTTATAATAATTAGTATAATTGCTCATATTTTCTTATTAGTCTTTAATAATAATTGTTTATAAAAATTGATTTTTTTTAATTATTTTTGTTTACATTATTAATTATGTTTATATGATATTTTATTATTACTAACCTCATTTATATTGTGATTTATTATTGTTATTATTTTACTAACCCAATTATATTATTATTATTTATTATTTTGCTTATTTATTTAATTTGTTAATTATTATTATTATGTAATTGTTCCTTTGATGTAATATTTAGTAGTAATGTTTAAGTATTTATTTTATGCTATGGTTAGTAAAATAGGGAGTGTAACATGTTTGTATGTTTAAAATCAATTTAGATCACTAATTTCAAAGATAAATATTAAAGTTGCACACTCACACACGTAAGTCGATCTTTGATCGCCATCTCACTTCCTTAAGGATACCTCTCATGTTGCCTAATCAAAAGGTCAAGTAGGGTGTATAAAGCAAAGTCCCTCACCTCACATCATCTAGTCCCTTAAACAGAAAAAAAGATCAAGTCCCTTCGAATGTTGCCTTCGTAATGATCTCGTCCCTTTCGAATAAAGATGATAAGTCCCTTCGAATTGCTTATACCCCCCACAGTTGCCTAAATAAACAGATGTCCCTTTACTTGTCACTCACATCCAAGGTAATGACTACCTATTCCTTAATAATAGGGATAGTCTTACCATTTAAAGGATTCAAGAACAGAAAATACTTAAACTTAGGTTAGGTTCCTCTTAGATACTTGCTCACTTTTCAAAAACATTTCAAACACTTCACACATTTTAAACAATTTTCAAAACAAAGGTTTTTTACGCATCCGTACATGGATCATTATAAAACTCTTAAGAAAATTTTTATTCACACACTTCACATTTCAAAAACATTTTAAAGTGAGCTAAGTAACTAAGAGCCCATGGATAACCATGGATGTAAAGGGTGCTAACACCTTCCCTTTACATAACCTACCCCCCGGACCCAAAAATCTTTTAAAAGGTCTTTCCTGTTCTTTTATGCCTTTCCTTTGGATAAAATAAAAGTCGGTGGCGACTCTTGCTATCCGCAACATAACTAAAGTCAGTTTTCCCACCGTGTTACACTGTGTAACAAATGTTGTCTTCTCCATATCTTCAGGTGCCATCTTGATTTGATTGTAACCAGAGAAACCATCCATGAAGGAGAATACCTTATGCTGAGCAGTGTTGTCTACCAAAACATCAATATGAGGAAATGGAAAGTCATCTTTGGGGCTGGCCTTGTTCAAATCCCTGTAGTCCACACACATATGTACCTTACCATCTTTCTTAGGTACCGGTACCACATTTGCAACCCACTGAGGATAAGAAGTCACTGCTAAGAACCCTGCATCAAACTGTTTCATTACCTCTGCCTTAATCTTCTCTGACATTTCAGGACGTATGCGACGAACCTTCTGTTTCTTTGGACGACAATCTTCTTTCACTGGTAAACGGCGAACCACAATGTCTGTATCCAACCCTGGCATATCTTCGTAGGACCAAGCAAAGATCTCCACATAGTCACGTAACATCTGAATCAATCTGCTTTTGACACTATCCTCTAAATCAGCCCCTATCTTGACTTCTTTCCTGTTTTCTTCAGTTCCCAGATTCACAACTTCGACTGGCTCTTCATGTGGCTGTATAGCTTTCTCTTCTTGTTGTAACAACCTAGTAAGCTCTACAGGTACTTCACAATCGTCCTCATTTCCGTCTTCAGCTTGATAGATCGGATTCTCGAAATTATAATTGGCAATAGTAGAACTGTTATCAACAGGATCTAGAGTGGATGAGGATCTGCATTTTAGTGATGTGGGTGTGTGTAAGAACACATAGCTGATAAAACAAAAATAAAAGAAAAGAAAGACAAGGAACACAATATTTACGAAAACGAAACGTCCACTGATTTTTATTGAATGAAGTATGCAAATGAAATGACAGCCCGTAACAAGCACACCATTGTGCCCCGGGTAAGGCACAAGGCTTAAGAGTTCAATTGTTCAAGAAATTACAAACTTTAAAAGTAACAACACAGTAATAGTATTTACTCCTGACTAAAGGAGATAGGAACAACATCCTCAGCTTTCCAATTATTGAGCCCAGCACCCACAGTAGGAAAAATCCAAGCATCCAAGTTGTAGTCTTCATCATAGTCACCCACAGCATTGATTTGATTCTTCATAATCCCCTGATTGGTGATACGAACAGCACGAGCACGACGAACAGCCTTCTGGGACTCTGCAGTGAAACCCAAACCAAACTTGTCAGACTTGTAAGGAATGTCAGGAAGCTGACCCCAAATAGTACAACCACCTTCATCCACCATAGCTCTAACATCTTTAAGGGAGGCCATTGTTGGAGGTACTCTTGTGACCACAGGAACCTTCTTGACAACAGGCGGAGCTTCATAATCATTAACAATCCAAGGAACCACTTCAAATGTCTGACACGGAGTTTCAACGTATTCACCTTCCACTTCAAGATATTTAAAGGTGTTCACATGGCTAATTGTAAACACCCCAAATTTGCCCCCACCCATTCACACCATGGCTTGTGATCATTTCATATGCATAAACACAATCATATCATCTCACATCTCATTCTTGATTCACTGCATAGTTTCTAAGTCGTCTGCACCTAGGGTTTGTGATCTGAGCAATCCCAGAGCTTCTTGAGCCATTCCAAAGGCCACCAATCACTTCAAAGGGGTCCATGTGTGTTCTTACATCATATTACATCCTCACAAAGTCAAAAATGCAAAGGAATCACAAGGACTGGGGTTTGAGTGGATGCAGAGCCAGGATTGACTGCACAGTTGACTGAAAATTAGGGTTTTGGTTTCAGAGGCCATAACACCAAATTTTTTGGTCATTCTTGTTTCTATTAGTCTCTATATGGTATAGGGAGTATGCATATCAATTTTCATGAAGAAATTCCATGGGGAAGTCATCTGATCAAGAGTTGACTTTCTGGACAAGTCAGTGCAAAATCAGGGCATCTGAGACCCCCAATGACCCAACCAATGGGTGATCTTCATCATTTTGAGTGTATATGATCTTTATTTGATCATGGAAGAAGGTTGAAGTTCATAGAAATCAAGAATTTGGAAGTTTTGCAAATGTTGACTTTTTGGGCATAGTTGACTTTTCAAGAATGCATCATTTTAGGTCATTTTTCAAGCCTTGATTCTTGATCCAAAAAGGCTTCAAATAAAAAAACTTTGGTCATGAAAGTTGTAGATCTCATCTTTCCCTTTTCAAAAAGTACAAGAACATGATCAAACTCTTCTTGGATCAAAAGTTATGGTGTGACAAAGTTGGCTAAAATCATTGATTTTCAAGGCATGCTTCAAATGAGAATTTTGCAAAATCATGAACCAAAGCCAATTGCAACTTCTAATTCATTTCAAACCAGTATGCAAACATTCTCTAAGTCATAAAAATCAGAATTGAACCAAGAATGCCCATGGTTTATGGTTGGTTAGGCAAAGAAATCACATGTGAACCAAAGTTGCAACAACTTGCAAAACCACTCATCATGCTTCCTACAACTTGCTGCATTGGTTACTACACTAAGCTAGCCTCTCACCACACCATGCTGCACCAGAACCAGCCTTGTACTAGCCTAGAAGCTGCCCATACTTTCTCTTACAAAGAAGTTGACATTTTGCAAAAGGTGACTTACCTATCATAGCAGGCCATGTCACATCATCCAGCCAATCAGATTTGTTTATACTTTCCATTTGCAAGCTAGGCATAACACAAGGAAGGCTGAAACCATTCAAAGACACACATTCACAAAAACACCTCATCTTGCAAGTTGCTTCGAATCTGCCTCCACAGCTTGCAAACACAAAAACCATCTTCACCATTCAACTCACCACACTCCATAGACCTCAAACCACCAAAGCTCAAGCCTGAAACAAGCCTGACCTGAGTTTCACCATTCCTCACCTTCCAAACCAGAACTCATCGAATCCCTTCATCCAGCCATAAAACATCTCATCTTTCTTCACCAACAAGTCAAGCATACCACAAGGAGTCAAAACCACCCTTTACATTGACCTAAAACAGCCTGTACACAAAGCTCACTTTCTGCTATATCAGTTTGGAACCTCTTGAAATAGCTTGTTAAAGTTCATTCCAAGCCTGCCATTAGCACCAGGAGAGTCATTGGAGCTAGCTTGCATCAAGAAACTGCTCTGAAAGCCCAGAAACAGGAGTTGTCACCTCAGGTATGACCATGAAACTTTTCTCTCAAAGCTCTGATTTTTTGTTATAAAGTGAAAATGCATGCTTCAAGGATCATGGTGATATGTTTAGATTTAAAAATGAGTGAAAACTGAGCTTGTATGGTCCCTCTGAATTTTTGCCCGTGAATTTCTTTCCTTTCGATTCCTTTGATTCATGATGCATAAATGTTGTTTGGAGATGGATTCATGACCTAGGAAGTTAGAGGATCATTTAGGTGTGCTTGATTTGTAGAATAGGTACCTGAATCGTGTTCTAGGGTTTTTGTGCAACCGGAGAAGATGACCGGAGCTTCTCTCCGGTCACCTGAGGGTGATTAACCCTAAACTCAGGTCATTATGGCCATTTGAATGCTGAGCGTAGATTGCCTCTGACTTGTTGACTTCCCGCTGCTTTGGACGGCCCAGATCATTTTGTTTGCCCTAATCCTCCTAATTAGCTTAATTAATCCTTAATTTAATTAATTTAATCAGAGTCAACCAGGACCTTTGGATCTGCGCGCCAGTCAACTGTCCCCAGCCCAGTTTGAATCTCCACCTTAGGATTAGCTTACTTTTCATTTAATTCAGATTAAATCAATTTTATTTTCATTTTATTTCATTTAACTTGCATAATTTATTAAAAATAGTTAAAAATTCCTAAAAATTATGAAACTTTTTCTTAAAAGTTTTATTAATTTTCATGACACAAAAATATTTTTTATTTTGTTTTTAGCATTAAAAAAGTATTTTTAAATATTTAAAAGATTATTTTTAATTGATTAATGGAAATTAATTAATTAAAAATACTTTTAGGTATTTAAAAATCACCAAAAAATTCATGAAATGTTCTAAGACATTTAGAAACATTGTCCAACCTTCAAACCAAATTTCTTTTTTGATCTTGATGCATTCTAAGAATTTTTCATTGAATTAAATCATTTTTTATGCATTAATTTGATCCTAAGTTCAAAAATTCATTTCTGCCTATTTGAGAAGAGTTGGACATTGATTCTTTTTGTATTGCATTGTGTTTAGCATGTAGTTTCTAGGATTAAATGGCCTTGATTTGATTCCTCATTTTCAATTTGTTTGGCATTTCTTTTGTTTAGGAACCCTAAAAACCCTAATAACTTAGAAAACCCATAACTTGAGATTGGTTAAGAGTTGAGACCTCCCCTTTGGACCTTGGTTTAGTATAGGTTTAGGGTTTCTTAGGGTGGCATTTTTCCATTTTTTATCTTAGGGTTTGCTTCTGTTTTTTGGGTTTTGTTTGATGTTTGATTCATGAGCCCTAATTTGGGCTTCCATTTGCATCCCTCTTGCATTCTCTTGCATAACATGACTTGTCTTTGCATTTTATGCATGCTTGTGTTCCATTTGACATCTTAAGACATGTAGGAAGCATGTTTGATCATTGCATCACATATTTGCCATGTCATTTACCTTGTGTGCTTCATAACTTTTCATGTTCATTCATGCTCCTTAACTTGCATCATCTGCATCCATGATCTTGTATGATCATTTCCATGTGCTGCCTTATGTTTGTAGAATCTCATAACATCATTAGCATCATGTAAATGCTTCTGGTTTTGTCTCTCATCATGTCATTGCATCTCATTGTGCATTGCATTGCATTTCTTTTCTAACCTTTTCAGGTGGTAAGTGATGTTGAGAAGTGAATTTGCCTTCACTTCTCATAACTTTCCTTTTCATCTCCCTTGCATTCATTGCTGCATTTTTGTTTGTGTTTGAGTTTGAGCTTGCTCATTCCTCTTCTTCTTACTTTCTTCCCTCAAGTGACTTGACTTCTTGAATGAAGCAAGTTGCTTTGCTTCTCTTGATCCTTTCATCTGCTTCCTGGTGGTTCCATTGAAGATTTCTTTCTTAAACCTCACAAACCTTAAGAACAACCAAGCATGACAATGATTAGGGTTTTGATTAGTCTCCCCTCATAGTTTTACCTTTGTGTCTCTCCTTTGAGTCTTCTCTTCTCATCTCATAATCAGGGACTAAACCCTAAAGGCTTTAAGGCTTTGTGATTAAGCTTATGCCTGCATCCTTCTCTTAGGATGGAGTGTATAACTTTAATCCTAAGTGTTAAACCCTTAATGTGTTTAACTCCTCTAATCAATCCATATAATAATCACTAAGACATCAAGCTTGTAACTTGGGCCTTGCATTAGGGTTCTAATTCTTCCTTAATTGGTTAAGAAGGACTAACCCTAGTGTTAATGGACAAGTCCCCCTCAAGTTGTCTTACAAACCCTAAAAATCACTTCATCATCATATCATTAAATAAAATCCACTTAATCAAAGGCTTGTTTTGTCATGAGTTTAATCCCTAATCATGGATTAAGTTGAGGAGCTTTCCTCAGCTTAAACATTCTCATCTATTATCCTTCTATTAGGATGGTGTAATGAGTCTGTTTAATCCTTGATTATGGCTTAACCTCATTACTCAACACTAAACAGAAACACCAAAAACATCTAAATAATCACAAGTAGGTTAATGATCTTAATCCTACACCAAAGGTGATTAAGTGTGAGAATCTGACTTCACACTTAAGGTATTCTCATTACCCCTAATCAGAGGGAAGATGTGGTGAGTTTACTAAATCCATTGGTTTAGACTTAAGCTCATTAACCTATGACAAACTTTCAAAAGCAATAAAAGACTGAAAACACAAAAACAAACAATAATCGTCTCCTTCGGGATTCTTTTCTCATCTCATTCACTCACAAACGAGAACTTGCTTCTTCCGTCTAATGCAAGACAGTTAGCACCTGAGCCAGACAGGTCATGCACTTGAGCATAGGCAAGCAAGCAGTCCACAAGTCAATTCACCTTTCAGTCTCTTTAGGTCGAACTACGGTGTTCTGACTTCCTCATTGCACGAGAGGATACGTAGGCATAACTTAACGGTTATCGAACAAAAGTCTCTGTACATTCCCCCTCTTTCAGCTTCATTCTTTTAAGCCTCATTATCATGAGCATCTTATTCTTGTTCTTACACTGACACTTTCATACTTCATATCACTTATACATCATACACTGACACCTGTATATCTTTTCCAGCTATTTTACACACAGATTGCACTGACACTACCCCTTTAAAACACAAATCTTTCAAGCGTGGATCCCGTCGAGTACGACGGACAATCTGGGTGCTAATACCTTCCCAGGTCGTAACCAACCCCCTTTCTCAGTCTCTCTGGTTCGCAACCCGTCTTATCCATCTTTTTCTAGGCCTATGCAGCATTGCCTTTCCTCCGGGATAAAAATGCCTAGCTGGCGACTCTATTCATCTCCAGTGAGTTCACGGCTGTGTGTTCTCATTGTCCCCCTCGCCGACCGTTCGCGCTTGTACCTTCATGTGGGCCAGTCCCATTTGTCGGGAGCGACAGCTTGGCGACTCTGCTGGGGACGCTTATACTGCAACCAGGGCTTCTGGTTCTTTTTGTGGGTTCCTCCTAGCGCTTGTTTGATTTGTGTTTACTGGGGTGTTATGTGCTTATTTGTGTTTGTATATTTGTAGTTATTTTTGCTTTATATACAGTTTGCTTTACTGCTTTCTTTGCTGCTTTTGCATTATATCATACTGTCATTGCTGCTGGCTGGATCTGGTTTTCCTTTGGTGGGTGGGGTTCTATTGAGAGTTAAGGTCCTATACCTGGGACCTGAGTGACACCTAGGCTAGAGTGAATCATATTCTTTCCCATTCCATTTCGGTCTGGTGCGGGAATATGAAACACGGTTCAGATATGGGTTTCTTCTTGAGAACTCTGTGTTGCAGATTTCCTGCAATACTAGGGCTATCTGGGAAGCCCGCTAAGTCTGGATGACCTTTTAATATTGACCTTCAGAAACTGAGGTGAATTAGAGGAGGAATTGTTATGATTATTGTAAACACTGTACCTCCGGGTTAGAAGTGTTTACACTTCTCATAACTGATCCAAGTCTGAGGATCCTTGTTTTAGAACACCACCTGTGAGGGGGTTGGGTTGTTTTCAGGTTTGCAGGTACCTTGACCTCAGAATACCCTGTTACTTTGTTTGTTAAGAATACTCCATGTTGGACAGTTCTTGTGATTCTAAACCCTGGACTTGTGGCTCTTTATTTGAGTCCCCCACCTTGGTTACTGGATTTATAGACCTCCAGCTGGAATTCTTGAACACACTTGGACCTATATCAGAACAGTTTGATCAGATCCAGCTCAGTCACAGACCCTTGCATTTCATTTGCATACATACTCATTGCATCATATTGACATTTGCTTATTTGTATTTCAGGGTATCCATTTTTATTTTGGCCAGTTTTGACCCCATCTTCAGTATTGGCCCATCTCCACCAGCACCTGCTTCAGTTATCAGCTGTCTGCTTCAGCTATCACCTGCACCAGCCAGTCAGTGGCCCACTTCTTCAGCATTATCATCAGCACCTGTCTCTACTCAGTCTTCGGCATCATGGCTCCTAAAAAGAGCAACATCACCTATCACTTCTTCCAGCCAGAGCTATCTGATATCAGGAGGATTCAGACCCTGATCACTCCAGATCACGTACCACTGTTCAGGGAACACTATGGGGATATACTTGATATGGTTATGGATCTGGACCCTTCACAAAGAAGCCTGATCCACACCTGCATTCAGTTTTATGATCCCCCACTGAGATGTTTCACCTTTCAAGACTTTCAGTTGGGCCCTCTGTTGGAAGAGTACTCCTCATTAGTTGGCATACCTATCAAGGGTGGAATCCCTTTCAACCCTGAGATGGTCTTTCCTGCTAATGGAGAAGTAGCAAAAGCTTTGCATCTGGAACCTGTCCTGATTGAGCAGCATATGACCTCTAAGGCTGGGATCCCTGGTTTTCATCTGGACTTCTTAATTTCTCAAGCTAGTCTGAAGGCTTCCCTGGGGGAATGGAAGGCTGTCTGTGCCTTGTTGGCTTTGAGTGTATATGGAATTGTATTGTTTGCAGATGAGCCTCGATTCATTAGCAAGAATGCCATCCATCTGTTCATCCTGAAGAACCCAGTGCCAACTTTATTGGGGGACCTTTACTATTCAGTGCATCAGAGGAATGAGAAGCAGAGGGGGAGATTAGTGAGGTGTTGTGCTCCATTGTTCCACACTTGGCTTCTCAGGCATCTACCCAGGACAGATACATTTTTGAACCCTCATCAGCCAAGCAACTGGGCTAAAAGACTCACTGTTCTAACTTCAGCAGACATCAGATGGTGCACTCAAAGCACCAAGGGCAGGGATATCATCACCAGCTGTGGACATTTTCCCAATGTGCCTTTAATAGGAGTTAAGGGAAGTATCAATTACAACCCTCTGCTGTTCAGGAGGCAATTGGGCTATGCACTGGTCCACACTCCTAAGGCACAGGATTTGGTTGAGACTCTCTATTGTGAGAACAAGATTAGTTTGGCTACTGTTAGGCAGGCTGCCTGGGCCTGGGATAATGTTCAAACCAAGGGAGTGACCATTCTAGGGAAGTGCAACAATGTGGCATCAGCACAATATCATGAGTGGTCCCGTGCCAGGACCCAATTCTCTGGAATGCCCTTTACCATAGAAGATGTGCCTGAATCATCTTCAGCACCACCCCCTGCCACTGTCAGTTTGGAGGAGTTTGAGAGCTTGAAGGAAAGAAATGAGAAGTTAACTCAAGCTTTGCAGAAGACCCTCCGGGAGAGGAGTAATGGTATGAGGGAGATTGAGAGGTTGGAGAAATTAAGAGTAGAGCATCTGATTAAGATTGAGAAGTCTGGGGATTACATTAAAAAGTCAAAGGCTGGAGAACAAATTCTGAAGAATGCTTGCAAAGAAGCCCAGTTCCAGAGAGCAAGGACAGACTTGTATTTGAAGGAGAGCCAAGCCCGGTGGGTCAGAATCACCGAGGCCCGTACCTTGGAGGACAAGAGGGTTCAAGACAAGATGGAGCAACTGGAAGCTAGTGCAAAAGAACAGCAAGAAGCCTTGGCAGCAGCCCAGAGGGAGATATCAGAACTGAAGATCAAAGCAGGGGTGAAGAGGTCCAAGGACCAAACTCAGCACAAAGAGCTAGCAGCAGCTATTGCGACCCGGAACCTCCTTATCCGGAATCTCACGGAGCGTCCGGCTGATCCTGTGACCGAAGCACTTCTCAGGGAAGTTCGTGAGGATGAGTTTGGTCTTGGTGTTTGACCATTTGCTTGTTGTTGTTTCTATTCCATGTACTTTTCCTTTTTTGTGATGTATTTTGACCCCTTAGAGGGCTTGTGTTGCAAAATGAACAAGTTGTATTATTTCACCTTCTGTAATATATTTGTGTTAGTTTGCTTCATCTGAGTTTTCTTCAGGCAACAACAACAGCATCTTCAAGGGGCTGGAAGGGTCAAAACTGAAAGCCAAACCGGATACCTTGATATCAAATAAGCATAACTGCATTGCATGCTAACCCTTTGTTTGTTTTGTAGGTTTTTGTTTTGTTGCCACTAACTCTGTTGTGATGTTCAGGAACTATTGCTAGGCGCCGGGTATTTCCCCTCAACCGTCCGCACCGTTATCCAACCCGAAACAACCTTCCGGGAATTCAAATGGATCAGGTACAGCAGGATCTTGCAGAGGTAAGGACTCAAATGGCAAACGAAAGGTTGGAAATAAGAACACAGATAGCTCAGTTTATGGAAGTAATGAACAACATGGCTCAGAGTCAGGAAAGATTGAGGGCCATGGTGGAGAGGCAAAATCAAGAGGATCCACACATAGGGACTGCCGGCACTAGCAACAATGAAAGGGTCCAACCCCATGTTAACCCCCTTGTGTTTGGTCCACATCTCCATCCTGAAATTAATATTCCTGCAAACGTTCAAGGAACCGCCACTGCAGCTAGGGTATTGCAAGAAGACCCTCAAGAGGATCAATTTACAGTAATGGGTGCTGGAGAAGAAGCTTATGATAGGAGGTTGGATGAGATAGCTGAGAAGCTGAGGTCTTTAGAATCTCAAAATTCTTTGGGCTTCGACGTCATGGATATGGGCTTGGTAGACGGGGTCAGGATCCCCCATAAGTTCAAGCCTCCTTGTTTCGAAAAGTATAATGGGACTTCATGCCCCCGGACTCATCTACAATCGTTTCTGGGAAGGCTGAAGGCCTATACAATGGATGAGAAGCTCTGGATGTTCTACTTCGAAGACAGTTTGACTGGAGCGTCAAGAGAATGGTACTCTCACTTGACAAGGGCAACTATTAGATGCTGGAAGGACCTGGCAGAGGCCTTTATCAGACAGTATCAGTATAACTTAGACATGGCACCCAACAGGACCCTCCTAATGGGAATGTCACAGTCTTCGAGGGAGAATTTCCGAGAATATGCCCAGAGATGGAGGCAATTGGCTGCTGCTGTTCAACCCCCTATGTCTGAAAGGGAAATGGCAGATATGTTCATGAACACCCTTCAGGGGACCTATATTGACAGGTTGGCTGCTTTCTCTTCCACTAGCTTTGCAGATGTTGTCATAGCTGGGGAAAGAATTGAAAGCCTGTTGAAAATGGGCAAGATTTCCGATAATGGTGCCAGCTCGTCCAGTAGTACAAGAAAGCCTTTTGCAGGCCCAAGAAGAACTGGCGAGACCAATGCCATCCACATCAACAGGGGTAGGCCCCAATATGCTCAAAGGTCAATAGCAGCAGTCACCATTCCTGCTCCAGTTCATCCTCAGCCAGTCTATCAACCTCCGCAACAAAACTTTCAGCAACAACCTCAGTACCATCAACAGAATCAGTATCCTCCAAGAAATTACAACAACAGCAACATCAACAACAACAGCCAACAAAGGCCATTTCAGCAGAGGCCATCTCAAGATAACAGAGTGATTGATCCGATCCCAACGCCATATGCTACCTTGCTGCCACAGCTTCTGAAACTCAACCTGGTTGAGCTAAGAACGTTGGCACCTCCGGATCCCAACAGTCTACCAAGGAACTACGACTCCAACGCTAGGTGTGCCTTCCATTCAAACGCACCTGGTCATAGTACGGAAAAGTGCAGAGCCCTGCATATGAAGGTACAAGACCTGGTAGACTCGAAAGCTCTGAATTTCGCACCACCACCCAATGTAAATAAGAACCCAATGCCAAACCATGGTGGTCCCCGAATTAACGCTATTGAAGAAGACAAGCCGTCTTATTTGATAACCAGTGTGGGACAGATCAGGACACCATTGGTAGAAATCAAGGCTCAGCTCTTGGAATGTCAGATGTTCCCGGGGTGTGAGTTGGGGTGTGCTTACTGCAATATCTCAGTAAATGGGTGCGATAATTTGAGGAATGGCATAGATGGCCTCATTCAGAGCGGCCAACTTCAGATCACCACATCATTTCCAACAAATCCAGCAATCCCATCAGCAACGGTTTCAGAACCTCCTACAACTGCAGCAACTATTGTTCCTGACAATTCTTCGGCTTCATCAACAAGTACTTCATCTGTCATTTCAACTGACCAGATGTCAACAAATGTTCCTTCTACAACTCCAGCACCACTCCATTATGAAGCTCCTACAACAACAACATCCATTCTTCCGCCAATATCTCCTACAACTCCAGCAATCAATCATGAAGATATCTCTACTATCACCATATTTTATGATCCTGAGAACAACTCTGCCTACCATTCAGAAGGTGCTGCTCCCACCAGAGCACCAGTTACAATCTATTATGATCCACAAACAATTACAGTCCCTTCAGCAGCAGCAATCAGTCCAGTCACTGTCACGGTGCCTGGACCAGTACCATATGAAAGCAATAGGGCCATCCCTTGGCACTATGGCTCTGACGTGTACTGCGAAGGAAAAAGAATCACCCTTGAAACACCAACACCTGCACCACAAGTAGATAATGTGGGGGGAGGCGGAGGCTTCACTCGAAGCGGACGTCTCTTCGCCCCACCAATTCCAAAACCTACTGCCGAAGCAGAAGCTGCTGCCAAGGCAAAAGGAAAGAGCCCGGTGCAGGAAGATCAAGCTGTTAAAGAAGCCTTGAAGACACCGTTCGATCAAGAAGTTGATGAGTTTATGAGAATCATCAAAAAGAGTGATTACAAAATTGTGGATCAACTTCACCAAACGCCATCCAAAATCTCTATCCTCTCACTGCTTATGTGCTCCGAAGCCCATCGGAATGCACTACTCAAGGTACTGCACGCAGCTTACGTGCCTGAAGAGATTACTGTCAACCAGTTGGAAACCGTGGTTGGAAATGTTACTGCTAGCAACGGGCTAGGGTTCACCAATACTGACTTGACAGCGGATGGCCGCAACCACAACAAAGCCTTGCACATCACCATGGAATGCAAAGGAGCTGTCCTTTCTCATGTGCTGGTAGATACAGGTTCATCCCTGAATGTCCTACCAAAGAAGGCTCTGGTGAAGCTTGAATATGATGGATTGGCATTGAGACCCAGCAACCTGGTGGTAAGAGCCTTTGATGGTTCGAAGAGATCGGTTCTGGGAGAGATTGAGCTGCCTGTGACGATCGGCCCGCAGACCTTTAAAACTATCTTTTATGTGATGGACATTCAGCCCGCCTACAGCTGTTTGTTGGGTAGACCTTGGATTCACGCCGCCGGCGCAATAACGTCTACCCTTCACCAAAAGTTAAAATTTGAGTGGGAAGGCCAAGTTGTCACAATCTGTGGAGAGGAGGACATTTTTGTCAGCCACCTGGCAACCTATAAGTACATTGAAATGGATGGAGAGATCCATGAAACAATGAGCCAGGGGTTTGAAGCTTTGAATGTGAATGAAGCATCTGCTGTACCTGGCATCTCCATGTCATCTTACCAACAAGCCCGGAAGGTTGTTGAGGAAGGAACTGCCCTAGGCTGGGGCAAAGTTTTAGCTGTGGAGGAGAAGAAGGACAAGTTTGGGTTGGGTTACAGACCAACTCAACATCAAGCAAAGGCTGCTGGAAAGCCTGGTTTTGTCAGTGGGGGGATGCTTAACCCCGATGCTATCAACTGTCTGGAAGACGAGCTAGAAGAGGAACGCAACCTGGAAAGCTGGATTCATCCAAAGATCCCGGGGAGCAGTGTCTCGAACTGGTCTTCCCAGGAAATTATAAGAGTTACTCACGCAGAGTAATTATTATTTCCTGCATTTTTATAAGCATGCATCAAAGTCTTGCATCTTGCCCAAGATGACAAGACTCATTTTGTAATCGGGCCATCTGTACTTTTTGTGCAAACAAGATCAATTAATGAAATATCAGACATCTTTTTTGCAAACGAGTCTTTTCCTTTTCCGCTCACTGTTTTTCCATTTTTCTTTTTGTACAAAAAAATAAATGGCAGTGTTTTCAAAATGACAAATTTCACTTTTCTAAGCAAGATTAAAATCAATCACTAAAATGAACAAACTGAACCCTTGCAGAGCGTACCTTCCAGACAGCACCGACAACAGCACGGCTATGACTTCGTATGACTTTGACAATCCAATCAATCAAGCCGATGAAGGGGTTGAAGAAGAATATGAGCTTCCTGAAGAGCTAGCCAGGTTGTTAAGACAAGAGGAAAAGGTTATTACTCCTCACCAGGAGGAGGTTGAAGTGATCAATCTTGGTACAGATGAAGGCGTGAAAGAGGTTAAAATCGGGGCCTGCCTGCAAGACCCAGTGAAGAGACAACTGATTGAACTGCTGCAAGAGTATGTGGATGTGTTTGCTTGGTCTTATCAAGATATGCCAGGGTTGGATACCGACATTGTTGTGCACAAGCTGCCTTTGAGAGAAGAATGCCCGCCGGTTAAACAGAAGCTGCGCCGTACTCGTCCAGACATGGCTATGAAAATCAAGGAGGAGGTACAAAAGCAATGGGACGCCGGGTTCCTTGCTGTGACTAGCTATCCACCGTGGGTGGCTAATATAGTACCTGTGCCTAAAAAGGACGGCAAAGTAAGGATGTGTGTTGACTACCGGGATTTGAACAGAGCCAGCCCGAAAGATGACTTCCCATTACCTCACATTGATGTATTGGTGGATAATACGGCTCAGTTCTCGGTATTCTCCTTCATGGATGGATTTTCAGGATACAATCAGATCAAAATGTCACCTGAAGACATGGAGAAGACAACTTTCATCACGCCCTGGGGCACGTTCTGCTACAAGGTAATGCCATTTGGACTCAAGAACGCCGGTGCAACATATCAACGGGCTATGGTGACATTATTCCACGATATGATTCATAAAGAAATAGAATGTTATGTGGATGACATGATTGCCAAGTCCCTTACAGAGGAAGATCACCTGGTAAATCTGCTCAAGTTATTCAAGCGTCTGAGGAAGTACCAACTGAAGTTGAACCCCAACAAATGCACATTCGGGGTACGATCCGGTAAGCTGTTGGGCTTTATTGTAAGCGAGAAAGGGATTGAAGTTGACCCTGATAAAGTCAAAGCCATCCAAGAGATGCCTGCACCGAAAACAGAGAAAGAAGTTCGAGGGTTCTTAGGTCGTTTGAACTACATTTCAAGGTTCATCTCCCACCTTACAGCAACCTGTGAGCCTTTGTTCAAGCTGTTAAGAAAGGAACAGACGGTCAGGTGGAATGAAGACTGCCAAAGGGCTTTTGACAAGATCAAGGAGTACTTACAAGAACCTCCAATCCTTATGCCACCAGTTGAAGGAAAACCTCTGATAATGTACTTAACAGTATTAGAAGAGTCAATGGGGTGTGTGCTGGGCCAGCATGACGAGTCTGGTCGAAAAGAGTATGCAATATACTACCTAAGCAAAAAGTTTACCGACTGTGAACAGCGTTATTCACTGCTCGAGAAAACTTGCTGTGCTTTAGTGTGGGCTGCTCGCCGACTGAGACAGTATATGCTGACCCACACTACTTTGTTGATCTCAAAAATGGACCCAGTCAAGTACATTTTCGAGAAGCCAGCTCTTACCGGACGGGTTGCAAGATGGCAGATGATTCTCACAGAGTACGACATCCAGTACACATCTCAGAAAGCCATCAAGGGCAGTGTACTATCTGAATATCTTGCTGAGCAACCCATTGATGACTACCAGCCTATGAGATTTGACTTCCCTGATGAAGACATCATGTTCATAAAATCAAAAGATCATGAAGAGCCTATTCACACCGAAGGGCCTGACCCGGAAGAAGGATGGACTATGATGTTTGATGGGGCTGTTAACATGAATGGTCGTGGTGTTGGTGCAGTACTCATTACACCCAAAGGAGTTCACATGCCTTTCTCGGCAAAACTCACTTTCAACTGCACTAACAACGAAGCTGAATACGAAGCTTGCATTATGGGTCTTGAGGAAGCCATTGACCTCAGGATCAAGACATTGACCGTATTCGGAGATTCAGCTTTGGTAGTCAATCAAACCAACGGCAAATGGTACACCCACCAAGATCATCTGATACCGTATAGGGATTATACAAGAAGGTTACTGACTTTCTTCACAACGGTCAAACTTGAGTATATCCCTCGGGACGAGAATCAGTTTGCAGATGCCTTGGCTACCATTTCGTCCATGATCAAAGTTCAAGCTGCTAACTTTGTACCTCAGATTTCAGTGTCGAGACTTGATAGACCAGCGTATGTATTTGCAGCGGAAGTTGTCAAAGATGATAAGCCTTGGTTCCACGATATTAAATGCTTCTTGGAGGATCAGACATACCCACCTGGGGCATCTTCCAATGATAAGAAGACTTTGAGAAGGCTTGCTGGAAGTTTCTTTCTGAACACTGATGGATCTTTATACAAAAGGAACTTTGATATGGTACTCCTCAGATGTGTTGACAAGACGGAAGCAGATTTGTTGATGCATGAAGTGCACGAAGGATCCTTTGGTACCCATGCCGGAGGACACGCCATGGCTAAAAAGTTGTTAAGATCAGGTTATTATTGGATCACAATGGATGCAGACTGTTGTGCCTATGCCAGGAAATGCCACAAATGCCAGATCTACGCAGATAAAGTGCATGTGCCTCCCAACCCTTTGAACATTATGTCTTCACCATGGCCCTTTGCCATGTGGGGCATTGACATGATTGGTAAGATTGAGCCAACTGCTTCAAATGGCCACAGATTCATCCTAGTCGCCATTGACTATTTCACCAAGTGGGTTGAAGCAGCCTCATATGCAAACGTCACAAGACAAGTGGTAGCCAGATTTCTGAAGAGAGATATCATCTGTCGATATGGAGTGCCCGAGCGAATCATTACTGATAATGGTTCCAATCTCAACAACAAGATGATGGCTGAACTGTGCCGGGACTTCAAGATCCAACATCACAATTCTTCTCCTTACAGACCAAAGATGAATGGTGCTGTTGAGGCGGCAAATAAGAATATCAAGAAGATTGTGCAGAAGATGGTAGTCACCTACAAAGACTGGCATGAAATGCTACCATTTGCCTTGCATGGGTACCGCACGTCAATCAGGACGTCCACTGGGGCAACACCGTATCAGCTTGTGTATGGTATGGAAGCGGTCCTACCAGTTGAAGTTGAATTACCCTCGTTACGGGTATTAATGGATGTCAAACTGAGCGAAGCAGAATGGGTTAGGTCCCGATACGAGCAACTGAGTCTGATTGAAGAGAAGAGATTGGCTGCAATCTGTCATGGACAATTGTATCAGAAGAGAATGAAGAAAGCCTTTGATCAGAAAGTCAGGCACCGAGAGTACCAAGTGGGAGATCTTGTGCTGAAAAGAATCCTCCCTCCTCATACAGACCACAGGGGCAAATGGACTCCAAATTACGAAGGACCATTTGTGGTGAAGAAAGTTTTCTCTGGTGGAGCACTGATGCTCAGCACCATGGATGGTGAAGACTTTCCATCCCCTGTGAATTCAGATGCAGTTAAAAAATACTTCGCATAAAACGACCCGCTGGACATAAAAACAGAATGTAAGTCCAGGCAAAAATAGGGCATCCCGGCGAGTCAAAAACAGAATAAAAAGACTCGGGCAAAAATAAGGAAAATAAACAAAAGAATGTACACCCGCTGAGTTGAAAAGCCGCATGGGACAACTCAGGCAAAAATGGGTATCCCGATGGATTGAAAACCCGAAAGGGCGATCCATGCAAAATAAGGGAATAAGCGAACAACTGCATTCTGAATTCGTCTGTATTGTCAGCAACTTGGTAAGCTTCAACAGGATCAAGCTTCAATCAGAATCAGCCTTCTTCAGAAAGCAAGACGAGAAGAAAGTCAAAAGTCATATGGGTCATAGCAGGAGAGGAAGCTCCTTCAAAGCATCGACAAACACTGCCAGCACTTTGTTTCTCAATTTGTAACAATCTCCTCATTTCAGGAGATATGTTTCTTTGACTGTATCTTGCCAATTCAGGGCACATGAATTAATAAAATCAGATTTTTCAGTCATGTTTCGTTTTGTATATTTTTACTTGCAAAGGATGTCTGGTGTCTCTAAAAAATCAACTGCATAAGTACAGGTGTTTTTCTCCCAAAAATAATAATAATAAAACACATGCTTGCAGGGAATATACTTACTCGTGAGAATGCTTGACTCCTATGACGGAATCCAATCGAGGATACCTCGGGATCTCTTGTGCGTCTCCTTATCTGTGCAGGATTGCAGGTATCCAGAGTGCAACTTGGGGCATGCAAGTCACGTCTCGGCAAGCTGGTGAATCATTATCAACTCGGTCTATCTTCCACGTGGCACTGGAAGGTGCCCATTTCCCCAGCAAAGTTGCCAAATCAACATACACTCAATCTCAGCATCTGAAATGCTCTATCCCCAGCTGAGTTGCCTCTTGTTGCTATCCCCAGCTGAGTTGCCTCTCACAATTCCCCCAGCCGAGTTGCCATTTCATCCTCAGTTGAGTACAGGAGTCAGGGAACCATCTCCCCACAGAGTTCTAGCCTCTATCCAGAAGAGCAACGCAGGAAAGGATCACAACAGAGTGAAGAAAGCTTCTACAAACCCCAGCTGGGTCTCTCATGTCAAAGGATATGTCAATCGGTGACCTATATCCCCAAGCAAATATCATCTTATTAGATCCACCAATGATCTCTTCCCCAACTGGGAGCTCCTTTTCAAACAGATCAGCCAGAGATCTCCGCAGCAACGGGATCCGAATCCCGGTTCGATATTTTCGCATAATCATAGCATTCGCATCATACTATCCCCTCAGAGCGTAGCATTCCGTCTAATACGGAGCATTACGGCAAAAATCAAACGCATAGCATAATCATAAGCCATGTTCGGAATCAACACTTGTGAATAATAATCATATACTTCCACCCCAAAAATCCTCACCAGAGTCCCAGCAAAAGCAGTTGCCTCACAATTCACAAACACCAGTATGTACTCCTTTTGGCACCCGTCCGTGCCATCTTTCCCCAGTAAAGTCGTCTGAACACCCTTTATAACAAATCACCCGTATTATAGATACTTCATGACACCCGTCCGTGTCATATTACCAGCAGAAAGCCAAAGACATCCTCTTTGCACCCACACATACCTATATATACACTTTCTTGACACCCGTCCGTGTCACATCCCCAGCGCAGTCGCCTACACGTTGTATATCAGATACTTGTTCATATCACACTCTTCTCCTTGTGACACACGTCCGTGTCACTCTCCCCAGCAGCTAAATACTCATCTATACACCACTCA
Organism: Lathyrus aphaca; assembly: GCA_963966055.1. Classification (NCBI taxonomy): domain Eukaryota; kingdom Viridiplantae; phylum Streptophyta; class Magnoliopsida; order Fabales; family Fabaceae; genus Lathyrus; species Lathyrus aphaca. The sequence goes on from OZ014525.1 coordinate 20,348,306, forward strand.
CACTTATACAGGTACTCGTCAGTATCTTGTATACGCCATATATATATCCCCACAGAATCGACACTCGTCCGTGTTCTTTGTTAACCAGTTGGTACTCGTCCGTACCATCATCTCAGAATATGCGTCCAGTGTTTGTTTCTACATGATACTCGTCCGTATCATGGTCTTAAGGATGCTCGTCCGCGTCTTTAATCCATACACCGTGTCAAAACACTCATGTCTTCTTGAATATAGATGCTCGCCTGTGTCTACTATTCCCCAGAAGAGTCCCCTCAGAATCAACACTCGTCCGTGTTCTTTGTTAACCAGTTGATACCCGTCCGTATCATCATCTCTGAACACGTGTCAGTTTGTTTCTACCTGATACTCGTCCGTATCATAGTCTTAAGGATGCTCGTCCGCATCTTTAATCTATACACTAACATCTAAACACTCATACCCTTTGTTTCTTGGATGTGAACACTCGTCCGTGTTTACCATTCCCCAGTAGATCGCAACAAATTTTCCTTTTTCTTATCTGACACTCGTCCTGTGTTATGATAAACCCTGAGAGCAGCCGTACCCTGCTGAGTGGTCGTCATCCACTTCTTGATGGTCGTCCTCCATCATGCTCATCCGATGGCCGTCCCCATCGTTGTTTTAGCAGCCGTCCCCTGCTAGGTGGTCGTCCTCCACCTTTTGATGATCGTCCTTCATCATTTTATCCAATGGCCGTCCCCATTGTTGATTTTGGTTATCTGGCATTCGTCCTATGTCATGAGAAACCTCGAGAGCAGCCGTACCCTGCTGAGTGGTCGTCCTCCACTTCTTGATGGTCGTCCTCCATCATGCTCGTCCGATGGCCGTCCCCATCGTTGACCTTTTCTATCCGATGGCCGTCCCCATCGTTGATATCTTCGGCAGCCGTCCCCTGCCAGGTGGTCGTCCTCCACCTTTGATGGCCGTCCCCATCATATCCTTTTATTCCCCAACAGAGCAGCCGTCCCCTGCTAGGTGATCGTCCTTCACCTTTGATGGCCGTCCCCCATCAGCTGTTTATTTCATTTATTCTTTAACCCGATGGCCGTCCCCGTCGTGGTTCCTTTTCTTTTAGCCCGATGGCCGTCCCCATCGGCGGTTACCTTGCTTTATGAACTTGATGGCCGTCCCCGTCATGTTTCATTAATCCTCAGAAAATTTTACAGCTTTATCTTGATGGCCGTCCCCATCATAATATTTTATTTTTCCCCAGCTAGTCGGCCGTCCCCGTCTTAGCTTTACCTTTTATTCCCAGCATGTCGGCCGTCCCCGTCATTGCTCTTTACCCAGCAGTCGTCCTCTGCTCGACGGTCGTCCTCCGTCGCCCACTTTACAATATACGTTATTTTCTTTTACAATCTATATCCCTTTTCTTCTTCATTCTGTGAGTGCAAATTTCGGATTGTCTTTGGTATTCAACCACAAGTTATCTTGTTGGCCTGATAAGCCGTCGCTTACATCCTGCACAGCTAACTCATGTTTGAATAGGGGCAGCTGTAAACACCCCAAATTTGCCCCCACCCATTCACACCATGGCTTGTGATCATTTCATATGCATAAACACAATCATATCATCTCACATCTCATTCTTGATTCACTGCATAGTTTCTAAGTCGTCTGCACCTAGGGTTTGTGATCTGAGCAATCCCAGAGCTTCTTGAGCCATTCCAAAGGCCACCAATCACTTCAAAGGGGTCCATGTGTGTTCTTACATCATATTACATCCTCACAAAGTCAAAAATGCAAAGGAATCACAAGGACTGGGGTTTGAGTGGATGCAGAGCCAGGATTGACTGCACAGTTGACTGAAAATTAGGGTTTTGGTTTCAGAGGCCATAACACCAAATGTTTTGGTCATTCTTGTTTCTATTAGTCTCTATATGGTATAGGGAGTATGCATATCAATTTTCATGAAGAAATTCCATGGGGAAGTCATCTGATCAAGAGTTGACTTTCTGGACAAGTCAGTGCAAAATCAGGGCATCTGAGACCCCCAATGACCCAACCAATGGGTGATCTTCATCATTTTGAGTGTATATGATCTTTATTTGATCATGGAAGAAGGTTGAAGTTCATAGAAATCAAGAATTTGGAAGTTTTGCAAATGTTGACTTTTTGGGCATAGTTGACTTTTCAAGAATGCATCATTTTAGGTCATTTTTCAAGCCTTGATTCTTGATCCAAAAAGGCTTCAAATAAAAAAACTTTGGTCATGAAAGTTGTAGATCTCATCTTTCCCTTTTCAAAAAGTACAAGAACATGATCAAACTCTTCTTGGATCAAAAGTTATGGTGTGACAAAGTTGGCTAAAATCATTGATTTTCAAGGCATGCTTCAAATGAGAATTTTGCAAAATCATGAACCAAAGCCAATTGCAACTTCTAATTCATTTCAAACCAGTATGCAAACATTCTCTAAGTCATAAAAATCAGAATTGAACCAAGAATGCCCATGGTTTATGGTTGGTTAGGCAAAGAAATCACATGTGAACCAAAGTTGCAACAACTTGCAAAACCACTCATCATGCTTCCTACAACTTGCTGCATTGGTTACTACACTAAGCTAGCCTCTCACCACACCATGCTGCACCAGAACCAGCCTTGTACTAGCCTAGAAGCTGCCCATACTTTCTCTTACAAAGAAGTTGACATTTTGCAAAAGGTGACTTACCTATCATAGCAGGCCATGTCACATCATCCAGCCAATCAGATTTGTTTATACTTTCCATTTGCAAGCTAGGCATAACACAAGGAAGGCTGAAACCATTCAAAGACACACATTCACAAAAACACCTCATCTTGCAAGTTGCTTCGAATCTGCCTCCACAGCTTGCAAACATAAAAACCATCTTCACCATTCAACTCACCACACTCCATAGACCTCAAACCACCAAAGCTCAAGCCTGAAACAAGCCTGACCTGAGTTTCACCATTCCTCACCTTCCAAACCAGAACTCATCGAATCCCTTCATCCAGCCATAAAACATCTCATCTTTCTTCACCAACAAGTCAAGCATACCACAAGGAGTCAAAACCACCCTTTACATTGACCTAAAACAGCCTGTACACAAAGCTCACTTTCTGCTATATCAGTTTGGAACCTCTTGAAATAGCTTGTTAAAGTTCATTCCAAGCCTGCCATTAGCACCAGGAGAGTCATTGGAGCTAGCTTGCATCAAGAAACTGCTCTGAAAGCCCAGAAACAGGAGTTGTCACCTCAGGTATGACCATGAAACTTTTCTCTCAAAGCTCTGATTTTTTGTTATAAAGTGAAAATGCATGCTTCAAGGATCATGGTGATATGTTTAGATTTAAAAATGAGTGAAAACTGAGCTTGTATGGTCCCTCTGAATTTTTGCCCGTGAATTTCTTTCCTTTCGATTCCTTTGATTCATGATGCATAAATGTTGTTTGGAGATGGATTCATGACCTAGGAAGTTAGAGGATCATTTAGGTGTGCTTGATTTGTAGAATAGGTACCTGAATCGTGTTCTAGGGTTTTTGTGCAACCGGAGAAGATGACCGGAGCTTCTCTCCGGTCACCTGAGGGTGATTAACCCTAAACTCAGGTCATTATGGCCATTTGAATGCTGAGCGTAGATTGCCTCTGACTTGTTGACTTCCCGCTGCTTTGGACGGCCCAGATCATTTCGTTTGCCCTAATCCTCCTAATTAGCTTAATTAATCCTTAATTTAATTAATTTAATCAGAGTCAACCAGGACCCTTGGATCTGCGCGCCAGTCAACTGTCCCCAGCCCAGTTTGAATCTCCACCTTAGGATTAGCTTACTTTTCATTTAATTCAGATTAAATCAATTTTATTTTCATTTTATTTCATTTAACTTGCATAATTTATTAAAAATAGTTAAAAATTCCTAAAAATTATGAAACTTTTTCTTAAAAGTTTTATTAATTTTCATGACACAAAAATATTTTTTATTTTGTTTTTAGCATTAAAAAAGTATTTTTAAATATTTAAAAGATTATTTTTAATTGATTAATGGAAATTAATTAATTAAAAATACTTTTAGGTATTTAAAAATCACCAAAAAATTCATGAAATGTTCTAAGACATTTAGAAACATTGTCCAACCTTCAAACCAAATTTCTTTTTTGATCTTGATGCATTCTAAGAATTTTTCATTGAATTAAATCATTTTTTATGCATTAATTTGATCCTAAGTTCAAAAATTCATTTCTGCCTATTTGAGAAGAGTTGGACATTGATTCTTTTTGTATTGCATTGTGTTTAGCATGTAGTTTCTAGGATTAAATGGCCTTGATTTGATTCCTCATTTTCAATTTGTTTGGCATTTCTTTTGTTTAGGAACCCTAAAAACCCTAATAACTTAGAAAACCCATAACTTGAGATTGGTTAAGAGTTGAGACCTCCCCTTTGGACCTTGGTTTAGTATAGGTTTAGGGTTTCTTAGGGTGGCATTTTTCCATTTTTTATCTTAGGGTTTGCTTCTGTTTTTTGGGTTTTGTTTGATGTTTGATTCATGAGCCCTAATTTGGGCTTCCATTTGCATCCCTCTTGCATTCTCTTGCATAACATGACTTGTCTTTGCATTTTATGCATGCTTGTGTTCCATTTGACATCTTAAGACATGTAGGAAGCATGTTTGATCATTGCATCACATATTTGCCATGTCATTTACCTTGTGTGCTTCATAACTTTTCATGTTCATTCATGCTCCTTAACTTGCATCATCTGCATCCATGATCTTGTATGATCATTTCCATGTGCTGCCTCATGTTTGTAGCATCTCATAACATCATTAGCATCATGTAAATGCTTCTGGTTTTGTCTCTCATCATGTCATTGCATCTCATTGTGCATTGCATTGCATTTCTTTTCTAACCTTTTCAGGTGGTAAGTGATGTTGAGAAGTGAATTTGCCTTCACTTCTCATAACTTTCCTTTTCATCTCCCTTGCATTCATTGCTGCATTTTTGTTTGTGTTTGAGTTTGAGCTTGCTCATTCCTCTTCTTCTTACTTTCTTCCCTCAAGTGACTTGACTTCTTGAATGAAGCAAGTTGCTTTGCTTCTCTTGATCCTTTCATCTGCTTCCTGGTGGTTCCATTGAAGATTTCTTTCTTAAACCTCACAAACCTTAAGAACAACCAAGCATGACAATGATTAGGGTTTTGATTAGTCTCCCCTCATAGTTTTACCTTTGTGTCTCTCCTTTGAGTCTTCTCTTCTCATCTCATAATCAGGGACTAAACCCTAAAGGCTTTAAGGCTTTGTGATTAAGCTTATGCCTGCATCCTTCTCTTAGGATGGAGTGTATAACTTTAATCCTAAGTGTTAAACCCTTAATGTGTTTAACTCCTCTAATCAATCCATCTAATAATCACTAAGACATCAAGCTTGTAACTTGGGCCTTGCATTAGGGTTCTAATTCTTCCTTAATTGGTTAAGAAGGACTAACCCTAGTGTTAATGGACAAGTCCCCCTCAAGTTGTCTTACAAACCCTAAAAATCACTTCATCATCATATCATTAAATAAAATCCACTTAATCAAAGGCTTGTTTTGTCATGAGTTTAATCCCTAATCATGGATTAAGTTGAGGAGCTTTCCTCAGCTTAAACATTCTCATCTATTATCCTTCTATTAGGATGGTGTAATGAGTCTGTTTAATCCTTGATTATGGCTTAACCTCATTACTCAACACTAAACAGAAACACCAAAAACATCTAAATAATCACAAGTAGGTTAATGATCTTAATCCTACACCAAAGGTGATTAAGTGTGAGAATCTGACTTCACACTTAAGGTATTCTCATTACCCCTAATCAGAGGGAAGATGTGGTGAGTTTACTAAATCCATTGGTTTAGACTTAAGCTCATTAACCTATGACAAACTTTCAAAAGCAATAAAAGACTGAAAACACAAAAACAAACAATAATCGTCTCCTTCGGGATTCTTTTCTCATCTCATTCACTCACAAACGAGAACTTGCTTCTTCCGTCTAATGCAAGACAGTTAGCACCTGAGCCAGACAGGTCATGCACTTGAGCATAGGCAAGCAAGCAGTCCACAAGTCAATTCACCTTTCAGTCTCTTTAGGTCGAACTACGGTGTTCTGACTTCCTCATTGCACGAGAGGATACGTAGGCATAACTTAACGGTTATCGAACAAAAGTCTCTGTACATTCCCCCTCTTTCAGCTTCATTCTTTTAAGCCTCATTATCATGAGCATCTTATTCTTGTTCTTACACTGACACTTTCATACTTCATATCACTTATACATCATACACTGACACCTGTATATCTTTTCCAGCTATTTTACACACAGATTGCACTGACACTACCCCTTTAAAACACAAATCTTTCAAGCGTGGATCCCGTCGAGTACGACGGACAATCTGGGTGCTAATACCTTCCCAGGTCGTAACCAACCCCCTTTCTCAGTCTCTCTGGTTCGCAACCCGTCTTATCCATCTTTTTCTAGGCCTATGCAGCATTGCCTTTCCTCCGGGATAAAAATGCCTAGCTGGCGACTCTATTCATCTCCAGTGAGTTCACGGCTGTGTGTTCTCATTGTCCCCCTCGCCGACCGTTCGCGCTTGTACCTTCATGTGGGCCAGTCCCATTTGTCGGGAGCGACACTAATCATATACCCTTCCTCTCCATAGACAGTAACAACTTTCCCTTCTACTGGATACCTCAGCTTTTGATGTAATGTGGAGGTTACAACACCTGCCCCGTGGATCCAGGGACGCCCGAGCAAACAAGAATACGACGGACGAATATCCATAACATAAAAGGTAGTATTGAAGACCTGAGAACCAACTTTGATTGGGAGATCAATTTCTCCATGCACCACTCTTCTCGAGCCATCAAAAGCCTTCACCACTATATTACTGGGCTTCAACACAGCATCTTCAGGACTAAGCTTAGTCAGAACTTCTTTGGGCAACACGTTCAGAGAGGAACCATTGTCTATCAATACATGTGACAGGGTAGTGCCCCTGCATTCAATAGAGATATGTAGAGCCCTATTATGATCTCTCTTGGCCGGAGTCAAATCAGCATCGGAGAAACCTAACCCATTATCATAGGTCAAGTGTGCAACACAATTGTCAAACTGGTCAACAGAAATTTCATTTGGTACATGAGCAGTCTTCAGAAATTTAATCAGGGCCTTGGCATGTGCCTCAGAGCACAACAATAAAGACATCATAGAAATCTTGGAGGGAGTATGCCCCAATTGGTCAACAATGTCATAATCACTCTTGCGAATGATCTTCAATACTTCTTCCATCTGCTTCAAGAGATCATCAGCAGCTGGCACATCAGTTGGTATAGGTTCAATAACAGGACCTTTGCCCCGAGCATCAGTGGTGGAGGTAGCAGCTGGAGTAACTGCATTCTTGGAGGTAACTGGAGGAGAGAAAACTCTTCCGCTTCGTGTGATCTTACTAGATCCAGCAATGTTATCAATAGGCATATCAGCTAAGGGTTCCTGCTTAACACCATGGATATAAGCATCAGACCCATAATGCCAAGGCACAGCTTTATCAGAAGTATACGGAATAGGACCAGGAGTGGTAATGACCATAGGAGCCACTCTAGCTTCAGCAACAATCTTCACAGGGCCTTCAGCAGTAATCTTAATTGGACCCTTATGAGTGATTTTGACAGGACCCTTAGAAGTAATTCTCACCGGCACTTTATCAACCATATCCTCCTCTTCAACCTTCGCACGCTTAGTTATATGATCAACCATACTTTCCACAGAGGGTGGAGTCCTCTCAAACACTATGATATAGTTATTCATGAGACGTTGAATTCCATCTCTCAACTTCCAGCAGCTATCTGGCTTATAGGTACAATATAAACAATCTTCACGACAACCTGGAAAGAACCCAGCTTGTACTAGCTTCTTCTTGATAATAGACAATGGTGTAGTTAGATCTGTAACTGAGGAAATATGTGAATCTTCATCAATGGCATTGACAGTTTTCTCATGATTTGGCATGGGAGCAGTAATCACATTTGGAGTACCCGGAGGGTCAAACTCAATCTCTCCAGCCTCAATCATATCTTGAATTTTGTTCTTCAATACCCAGCAACTATTGGTATCATGTCCCTGACAGTTCGAATGATATGCACATCGTGCATTAGGATTGTACCTGGGAGAGGTAACATTGGGATTCTGAGGAGCATCTTTCAGAGTGATAACTTCAGCCTTCAACAAGTGTTGCAATGCTTGGGCCATTGACATGTTGATCTTAGTGAACTGTCTTCTAGCCCTCTGTTGATTTCCCTGTGGCTGCTCTGGTGTTGCAGGAGTTGGATTGGAGATATGAATTGCACTCACAGACTGATGCCTTCTGTTACGATCAGGCTGACCATAAACAGCATTTGACTCTTTCTTCCCACTAGGAGGCTTCTTTGCAGCACCTGATGAAGAAGCACCCACTTGGATCTTTCCACTCCTTATACCACTTTCTACACGCTCTCCTGTCATTATCAACTCAGTGAAGCCAGATGATGATCTTCCAATGAGATGACTGTAAAAAGGACCATTCAACGTACACATGAACATATCAACTAACTCCCTGTCAGTTAGAGGTGGTTGCACTCTTCCAGCCAAGTCTCTCCACTTCTGAGCATACTCCTTGAAGCTCTCTTTAGCACCCATAGACATGCTCTGAAGTTGCATGCGAGTAGGGGCTAAATCAGCATTGTATTGATACTGCTTATAGAAGGCTTCAGCAAGATCATTCCAATCACGGATGTTGACACTTTCCAACTGATAGTACCATTCCAATTGGGCTCCAGATAAGCTCTCTTGGAAGAAATGGATCCACAACTTTTTATCAGCAGTATGGGGTTGGATTCTCCAGACATAAGACCTCAGATGCAGCTTGGGACAAGAGACACCATCATAAACAACAAAAGTAGGAACCTTGAAACCAATGGGTATAACCACCCCAGATATCAAACTCAGGTCTTCAAAATCCAGCCCAGAAGACTTCTGTAATTCCATAGCATCCATTCTATCCACCAGCATCTTGAACTTGTCCTCATTAGGCTCATGATAGTAGTTGGCTTCAGAATCAGAATCCCCCATTGTGTTGTGGAGACTGCCTCCCTCTTTCTCAGACTCTTCAGACTCATAGTCTTCAACCTGTTCTTTGGTCTTGACAGGACCTCTGAACCTTCTTCCCATGTTGATCAGGCCACCTGACCTTCTAGTCTTCTTAGTCTTCTTGGCCAGCAGTGTCTTCAATTCATCCTGCCCCTTGGACAAGTTCAGGATCAGCTCTTGGAACTGTGCATTTTGTGCTTGGAGATCCTTAACTGTTTGTTCAAGAGCCATTGCTGAAATAAACAGCGAGAAGGTGAGAATCCTGTACACAAGAAACCTGTGATGCAATGATATGGAATGTAAATGCGTATGCAATGTTTTCAAGGACCGCAGGATTCAAATTTGCTTAAACAAACAAGAAGGTAAACTTTTATTAGTAATAAATTTGTTTTGCCTCTTGGGCTTACAGAAAATGAAATGCAATAAATACAAGAGATGGGGTTTTAAGTCTCCCATGGACGTTTCCTCTTTGTGTTGAGGTATGAGTTGAGATTCCGCTCTTCGTGAAGTTGCTTTGTTAGTTCCAGGATCTTTTCTTGGCTTGCTTTGTAATGAGCCTCGAAAGTATCCCTTTGCTCTTTCAACTGGATCCAGGATCTCTGTAAATCTTCCATGTCAGTAGGCATGTCTGGGTGAAGGATGGTATAAGAAGTATCCCCTTCAGCAACAGGTTCCATGGTAACTGGCAGGATAGCAAGATATGGCATCATGAGTGTCTGAGCACGAGATCGCACCCATCTGAGATAAGCTTCCATAGGAATAGTGTACTTTGGTTCCAGAGTCTTGCTGTCAACCTTATTCACTTTACCTCATGCTCGTATGAACCTTTGACGGTAATCTTGCAGATCGTTGTCGTAGTCAAACACAATACCCTTAATCAACATGTCATGAGGACCATCACTCTGAGCATAACCAAACTGTCGTAAAGCTAAAGATGGGTTGTAAGTAATGCCTCCTCTTATGCCTAGAAACGACACATTAGGAAACTCCCCACAACGGTCAATGATAGTGACATTCTCCATAGATCTGGAGCACCAATGAATATCTGAATGCGAGAGTGACATGATCCTCTTGGACCACCTGAACCCTTGTTCATTCTTCATCACTGAACGAGGAAGGTGAGAAATAAACCACCTAGATAGAAAAGGTATGCAACACATCAGAGTTCCTCTTGCTTTTGTAGTACGAGTGTGAAGAGAGTGCAGGATGTCTCCGAGTAATGTAGGCACTGGATTGTGACTCAGGAATATGTTGATGGCATGAACATCTATGAACTGATCAGGATTGGGGAATAACACTAAGCCATAGATCAGCAAGGCTAAGATCTCCTCAAAAGCATCATAGCTCATAGCCTTCAAGAACACTTGAGCCTTCTCTATCAACACCTTAGCAAGAATACCCTTGACTCCGCTTCTCGTTTCTAGAACAATGTCAGCCTTCTTCAGATGTAGAGCTGCAGCAATAACCTTAGGTTTAGGCTCCTTTTCCAAACCTGTGAATGGTTTCTGATCAAGTACAGGTATACCCAGAAGTTTAGAGAACTCTTCCATTGTAGGAACCAGCTGGTAGTCGGGGAATGTGAAGCAATGGTGCTTAGGATCAAAGAACTGAAACAGAACACTCATCATGTCTTCATTGAACCCTGAAGTAACTAGATCCAGAAGGTGACCATGTCTCTTGATGAGCTGGGAGTTTTCAGACACTTGAGAGACCAATTCTTTAAGCTTAGGAGGTACTCCTACAAAGTTGATCCTGATGGTGTTTCTACGAGCAGAAACCATGACCTGCAACAAAGAACAAAGATAAATCCTTTGGTCCTTGAAATGGTTAGTGAAAATGTTATGCTTATGATGCATGATGATGCTATGATGTTATGCTCAATCACAAACATGTGGCACACACAAACAAGTCACACAATAGCCCTAGGTTTGAAGGCTTGCATGAGGTTTAAAGGTAAGTACCCTCCCCTGAAGTTAGTTGGTTCATCCTGTCCTACAAAGTAACCAGGTTCTAAGGGATCTCAATATCATTGATCCTTCACAAGGGTGGTTGTTCAGTAGGCAACTTACTTGCCAACCAAAACCCTCCAAGTTTAGGATCTCAATGAGCGTAGCATCGAGTATCAACCAACTTCAGTCTTCACCAAAGCCGGTTATCTCACTACTTTTCTAAAGGCCAAGATGGGATAACTAGGGTTCTAAAAGTTAGTTAGTGTATTGACAACATATGGTAGCCTCATATTATCCTCAACTTAACTTAAGGAACATAAACACCAACCAAGAAGTCACACTAACTATGGCCACCAGATCAACCATATCGGTATACGCCGTACAGTTTCCTTGGTCTATTGCCATTTACCTAAGGTACACTAGATCCGGGTTAGGATCTTTCACACATAAGAACACCCAACAAGTAAAGTAAAGCAAACAAAGCAAACAATTTAAAGTGATCTAATTCCTAAGGGTACCCCTCTTTAATATAATCCCCAGCAGAGTCGCCAGTTCTGTAACACGGTGGGAGAACTGACTTTAGTTATGTTGCGGATAGCAAGAGTCGCCACCGACTTTTATTTTATCCAAAGGAAAGGCATAAAAGAACAGGAAAGACCTTTTAAAAGATTTTTGGGTCCGGGGGGTAGGTTATGTAAAGGGAAGGTGTTAGCACCCTTTACATCCATGGTTATCCATGGGCTCTTAGTTACTTAGCTCACTTTAAAATGTTTTTTGAAAGGTGAAGTGTGTGAATAGAAATTTTCTTAAGTATTTTATAATGATCCATGTACAGATGTATATAAAACCTTTGTTTTTGAAAATTGTTTGAAAATATATGAAGTGTTTGAAATATTTTGAAGAGTGAGCAAGTATCTAAGAGGAACCTACCCTAAGTTTAAGTCTTTTCTGTTCTTGAATCCTTTAAGTGGTAAGACTATCCCTATTATTAAGGAATAGGTAGTCATTACCTTGGATGTGAGGGACAAGTGAAGGGACATCTGTTATTTAGGCAACTGTAAGGTGTATAAGCAATTCGAAGGGACTTATCATCTTTATTCGAAAGGGACAAGATCATTACGAAGGCAACATTCGAAGGGACTTGATATTTTTATCTGTTTAGGGACTAGATGATGTGAAATGAGGGACTTTTGCTTTATACACCCTACTTGACCTTTTGATTATGCAACTTGAGAGGCAACCTTAGGAAGTGAGATGACGATCCAGGATCGACTTACGTGTGTGAGTGTACAATTTTAAATATTTAACTTTTAAATTAATGATCTAAATCAATTTTAAAATACAAATACGTTTCACTCCCTATTTTACTAACCATAGCATTTAAAATAAATATTAAACATTACTACTAAAATATTACATCAAGGAGCTCCTTAATAATAATAATAATTAAAGCAAATTAAATAAATAATAATAATATAATTGGGTTAGTAAAAATAATAATAATAAATCACAATATATCAATGGGGTTAGTAATAATAAAATAAATATCATATGAAAATAAATAGAATTAATAATAAGATAAACAAGAATATTTGTATAATAATTAAAAGTTCAATTTTTTATAAACAATTATATTTTTTAAGATTAAGAAGAAAATATAAACAATACCAATTATTATAAAGTTTTAAATTATGTACATATTATAAAAATTAGGTTAATTATAAACATATTATGAAAATAAATTAATTATAATTGAATAATCATATTATTATATTTACAAAATTAAATTAAAAATTTTAATTATTTTAAGCATATTTATATACAAGAATTATATTAAATAATAATTATAAATAAATTATAGAAATAGGTACATGATTAAGGTTCATAAATAATAAATTAAAAGTTATAATAGAATTTGGGTTTGTGAAAATTATTAGGGTTTTAGAAAATATTATTAAGATTAATTTTATTAAGTTAGGGTTAATTTATTAATTAAATTATTTACAGATAAAATTAAATACAAATTATAAATTAAATATTCCTAATTGAAATTTATAAATAAGTAAATTAAGAATTAGAATATAATTAGAGTTATAGTTTAATTAAAATTAATAATAATAATAAACAAACAAAAGAAAATAATGGAGGAAAAGAAAAAAAGAACTTACCTGGGCTGGGATTCGAACCCAGCCCCTGAGCTTTCACAACTTCCAGCCAACCACTGGGCCATGCGCGCGTAGGTGTTAAGGAAATAACTCCATTAGGTTTTGTTGTTTGACCTGAAAAACCATGAAAAACAAAGCAAATAACACAAAAAAGCCTGGGGGGATTCGAACCCAGGACCTTCTCATAACACGCAGGCGTACTTACCATCCAGCCGGGAGGGCGCAACTGATAACACAATCACCATAATGCATAATATATTAAGCTTGTTAATTAAATGGAAAAACAAGAAAAAAGTTGATGAGCCCAGGATTCGAACCAAGGACCTTCAAGCATAACGCACTCGTTCCTTGCCACTGGGCCAACACTGCATCTGTGAAACAAATCAGAGACAATTACATAAAATATTATATCACATATTCAAATTCTGGAATTCGCGCCAGGGCTTCGTCTTCCTCCTCTGCCCCTGCGTTTTTTGCTACAAAATTAACTATGCATTTTCCTGCGAATTTTTAAACACAGGGAACCTGCGAATTTGAAACACCATCAGAACAGTTCAATTTCATTAAATTAAGAGTGCAAGCAAGGTCCATAGGTTGATTCAAATTGATCTATGGTTTTAGAATTTGTTTATACTTGATGAACCATAAAGCCCTAAACCTCAACCGAAACCCTAAAAATGGTGGATCTCATTCTAGGTGATGAAACTTCATAAAACCTGTCCAGAATCAGTCTACAACTTATCACAAACAAAAAACATTAATCAAAATTCATTAAAAACCACTCAATATTCAGAATCGAAAAATCAAAAATATCATGAACATGATGAATCGGTTTATGCATATGAGCTTGTTTTTGATGCTTTTGAAGACTGGGATTGGTTTTGTGATGTCCAAGGAACCCTTCCATGTCTTAAAAATACCTTAAAAGCTCTTGTAGGGAGGAAACCTAATTGAAGTTTTTTGAAGAATTTTGTGAAGTTGGCAAAGTGTTCTTGAGGCTGGAAAAATTCGTGCTATGCATTGTGATGAGTTTGTGTATATGTAGTACACTGAATTAGGTCAAAAAGTTGGACTTTTCTTTGGATATTTTGGATCAATGAGATTGAAAAATATCATGTCTTAAAATCCAAATATTTTTTTATATAACCTTGCTATTTTAAGACAATCACCATAATTCTCATATCAATTTGATCCAAGCCATATTTATGATTTTCTAGAAGCAATATCTCATTTAAATATTTGATTTATCTATTTTATTTTGATTTAAAATGATTGTAAATGAATAAAATCAAAATAAATAAAATAAAAATAATAAAAAATATGAATAAATGAGGGTTGGGTCGTGCATGATGTCATGTTAAAGCTTGGATCACAAAATTGCAAGCCCATTTGGAAGAATTTGGTTTTAAGCCCCCATTTGCTTCATAAACCACCCAAAAATTTCTCAACTTTGCAAGGGCACATATCCTTCAATTTTAATGCTATGAGGGTGTTCTTGGACTTTTTTGAAAGCTTGAAGAGTCCTCTAACCAACCCCATTGGTTTCATGTTCATATCATTTACCATTCTCAAGTTATGCCCTTTTGAAGTTGTTGACTTTTTGTTGACTTTCAAAAGGACCTATAATGTCTTAGCTCATACCTTCCAAATGAAGCATTTTTGGGTTTGGCTTGTGAGACACAAAGTTGTAGAGAATCCAATTTCCTTCAAAATGATATTTGGATGGAAAAAATGTGATGAAGCATGTGAAAGTTATGGCTGGTCAAAGTTCAGTTGACTTTTCCTGAGGAAACCCTAATTTAGAAACCCCTGATTCTTGATGATCTGAAATATCCTTGATGAATCATGATCAACCCTTGATCAAATGATGAATTTTACTTCATATACTTGATGTTGGCAAAAAATCATGAATTTTGACTTTGGTTTGACCACAGTTGACCTCAGTTTGACTTTTTAACTGCTTTGACTGATTTTGACTTATCTGATCATCTGACTGAGCAAACCTTTGAGAAAAGTTCTGAAATTTGTCATGGGGATTCTTAAACACATATAAGATGTTATGAAGCTCAATTGAAGTCTTGGAAGTCCATTTAGCCTGATTAAAGTCAAAACCCTAGTTTTGGATGCACTGCTTAGGAGGATGCAGTGTCTAAGGGAATTGTCAAATCTTCTGACTATTTGTGAACTTTGTGAACCTTGTGAACCATCATAAGATGTCTTGTGAACCTCATGGGAGGTCTTATAAACTTCATGAACCTCATGGGAGGTCTTGTGAACCTTGTGAACCTCATAAAGTGTCTTGTAAACTTCATGAACTTCATGAAAGGTCTTGTGAACCTCATAAAGTGTCTTGTAAACTTCATGAACTTCATGAAAGGTCTTGTGAACCTTGTGAACCTCATAAAGTGTCTTGTAAACTTCATGAACTTCATGAAAGGTCTCGTGAACCTTGTGAACCTCATAAAGTGTCTTGTAAACTTCATGAACTTCATGAAAGGTCTTGTGAACCTTGTGAACCTCATGGAGTGTCTTGTAAACTTCATGAACTTCATGAAAGGTCTTGTGAACCTTGTGAACCTCATAAAGTGTCTTGTAAACTTCATGAACCTCATGAGAGGTCTTGTGAACCTTGTGAACCTCTTTGCACACAAAGCCTTGTATTGTGAGGTCAAATTTTGGGGTGCAACACCAAGGAAGGCAGGGGTAAGATGATCGAAGTCCTAGAAAAGAAGGATATGTTCGGAGTTGGCTACCAGCCTAGTCAGTCAACACCAGGGCAATATGCTAGAGGTCGGAAAGGCCCAATTACCTTCAACAATGCAGGATGGTTTAACCCCAGCAATGTCTGTGTCGTACAAGAAGAAATAGTCGATAGTGATTGTGAATTGGAGAAATGGATAAGGCCTTGTGTTCCGGGGACGCAGCTCAACAACTGGTCGGCCGAAGCATTCATCTCCGTCACTCAACCTGAAGAGTAATGGTTTTATGTTTCTATTCTCCTGTATTCAAGCTCTATGACTTGCCCGAGGCATAACAACTCATTGTAAGGGCTCATTATTCATATTGCAATATCATAATCATCAATAAAGTGGACATTTTTGCATTCAATTATGTTGTTCCCTGTCTTTCATTTTTATTTTTCATTTTGTTTTCAAAAATAAATGGCAATGTTTTCCCACGTCTCGCACCCTTTCTAAAATCTAGCATGAATCATCATTCATGCAGATGCTCCTCATCAGGTTTCGTCAATAATGAACTTGCTATGGACCAGTATGACTTCGACAATCCGATTTACCTGGCTGACAAGGAAGGTGAAGAAGATTGTGAACTGCCCGAAGAGCTAGCCAGATTGCTCAAACAAGAGGAGAAGATGATTCAGCCACATGAGGAGGCCATTGAGGCGATAAACCTGGGTACTGAAGAAGACAAGAAAGAGTTCAAGATCGGGGCCGCGTTGGAAGAGACTGTCATGAGTCGTTTGATCTCCATGCTCCGAGGATACATCAACGTCTTCTCCTGGTCTTACCAAGATATGTCCGGGCTGGATACCGATATTGTAGTGCATAGGCTGCCTCACAAGGAAGACTGCCCGTCGGTGAAGCAAAAGTTGAGACAGACGCGTCCTGACATGGCCATCAAAATCAAAGAAGAGGTTCAAAAGTAGTTTGATGCTGAATTCTTGGCCGTAGCCAGCTATCCTCCATGGGTTACGAACATCGTACCAGTCCCCGAGAAGGATGGTAAAGTCAGAATTTGTGTGGACTATCGAGATTTGAATCGGGCAAGCCCCAAAGATGACTTCCCGTTGTCGCACATTGATGTGCTAGTTGACAACACTGCCCAATTTTCTGTATTTTCCTTCATGGATGGCTTCTCAGGCTACAATCAAATCAAAATATTGCCAAAGGACATGGAAAAGACTACATTCATTACCCCTTAGGGCACCTTCTATTATAAGGTCATGTTGTTCGTTTTGAAAAATCCTGGAGCGACATACCAACGTGCAATGGCGACTCTATTCCATGATATAATCCATCACGAGATTGAGGTATACTTCGATGACATAATTGCAAAGTCACAGACAGAAGAAGAACATCTAGTCAACTTAGCCAAGTTTTTTGACAAGCTCCAGAAATTCAGACTGAGGTTGAATCCGAACAAATGCACATTCGGGGTGCATTCTAGTAAGCTGATGGGCTTTATCGTCAGCAAACGGGGGATTGAGGTCGACCCCACGAAAGTAAAGGAAATCCAGAAGATGCCTGAGCTAAGAATCGAGAAAGAGGTACGCGGTTTCTTAGGGAGGTTGAACTACATTTCAAGGTTCATCTTTCACCTAACAGCCACATGCGAGCCTATTTTCAAGCTTCTAGGGAAGAATCAGGCTGTCTAGTGGAATGACGACTGCCAATTAGCTTTCGATAGAATCAAGGAGTACTTGCAAGAACCTCTGATTCTCATGCCTTCAGTGCCAGGAAGGCCTCTAATCATGTACCTCATTGTTCTCGAAGGATCAATGGGTTGTGTGGGGGTTAGCAAGACGAGTCTGGTCGAAAAGAGCATGCAATCTATTACCTTAGAAAAACGTTTACCGATTGTGAGACCCGCTACTCACTGCTCGAGAAAAATTGTTGCGCTTTGGCATGGGCTGCTCGCCGACTAAGATAGTACATGCTGACTCACACCACCCTACTAATTTCCAAGATGGACCATGTAAAGTACATCTTCGAAAATCCAGCTCTAACCGGAAGAGTAGCTCGGTGGCAAATGATTCTGACAGAATATGATATCCATTATACCTCACAAAAAGCAATCAAAGGAAGTGTACTGTCGTATTATCTGGCCCAACTGCCAATTGATGATTACCAGCCCATAAGGTTCGAGTTTCCGGATGAGGACATCATGTTCCTCAAGTCGAAAAACTGTGAAGAACCACTCCCGGAGGAGGGGCTAGACCCCAAATCCACATGGAGTCTGATGTTTGATGGAGCCGTGAACATGAATGGTAGTGGAGTTGGTGTCGTTATTATCTCGCCGAAAGGGATCCATATGCCCTTCACTGCTCGGCTGACATTCAAATGCACTAACAATGAAGCGAAGTATGAAGCCTGCATAATGGGGATCGAGGAAGCAATTAACTTGAGAATCAAGAATCTCGAGATCTTCGGAAATTCTGCTTTGGTCGTAAACCAAGTCAACGACAAATGGCTGGTTCATCAACCTCATTTGACTCCTTACCGGGACTATACCAGGAGGTTGCTAACTTTCTTCACAAAGGTCAAGTTGCACTATATACCTCGAGATTATAATCAATTTGCTGATGCTCTGACAACCTTATCTTCTATGATCAAGTTTCATCAGGAGAACTATGTGCCTCAAATCAATGTCTCTCGTCTCGACAGGCCGGCATATGTTTCGCAGTTGACGGTGTTGAGGACAACAAACCTTGGTATCATGATATCAATCAATTCCTGAAGTCTCAGGTATACCTGGCAGGGGCATAAAGCAAAGACAAGAAGACCCTCAGGAGGCTGGCAGGCAGGTTCTTCTTAAATCAAGATGATGTGCTCTACAAACGAAACTTCGACATGGTCCTACTCAGATGCGTGGATAGACACGAAGCAGACTTGTTGATGCAAGAAGTTTACGAAGGCTCCTTTGGTACCCATGCTGGAGGGAATGCTATGGAAAAGAAACTTCTCAGGTCGGGATATTATTGGATCACCTCCAAATCCATTGAGCGTCATGTCCTCAACTTGGCCCATCGTCATGTGGGGCATTGACATAATAGGCAAGATCGAGCCAACTGCTTCTAACGATCACCGTTCCATCCTGGTTTCTATAGACTACTTCACAAAGTGAGTTGAAGCGGCGTCTTATGCCAACGTCATGAAACAAGTGGTAGCCAGATTCATCAAGAGGGATATCATTTGCCGATATGGGATTCCCGAAAGAATCATTACTAACAATGGTTTTAATCTTAACAACAAGATGATGGCAGACTTGTGCCGGGAATTCAAAATTGAGCATCACAACTCTTCGTCGTATCGCCCGAAGAGGAATGGCGCCGCCGAGGCGGCCAATAAGAACATCAAAAATATCGAGCAGAAGATGATTGTGACATACAAAGATTGGCATGAGAGGATACTGTTTGCATTGCATGGGTACCGGACGTCGGTGCACACTTCAACTAGGGCTACCCCGTTCTCACTTGAATACAGTATGGAGGCAGTCTCAGCGGTTGAAGTCGAGATCCCGTCACTGAGATTAATGATGGAAGTCAAGCTTGACGATGCTGAATGGCTCTAATCCAGGTACAACCAACTAAGCCTCATTGAAGAAAAATGCCTTGCAGTTGTATGCCATGGACAGTTGTATCAGCGGCGAATGAAATAGGCTTTCGACAGGAAAGTACGCCCTCAATGGTACATACCAGACGACCTGGTGCTGAAAAGGATTCTTCCTCGTAACAACGATCACAGGGGTAAGTGGACACCCAACTATGAAGGTCCATTTGTGGTGAAAAGGTCTTCTTAAGCGGAGCCTTGATGCTAAAAACCATGGATGGCGAAGACTTCCAATCCTCTGTCAAAGTAGATGCAGTGAGAAAATACTTCATATAGAAGACCCGCTGGACAAAAATAGAATATAGGTCCAGGCAAAAAAGGGCATCCCGGCGAGCCAAAAACAGAATAAAAGGGCTCGGGAAAAAGTTAGGGAAATATCTGAAAAGATGTACACCCGCTGAGTTGAAAAGCCACACTAGACAACTCAGGCAAGAAAGGGTATCTCGTTGGATTGAAAACCCGAAAGGGAGATCCATGCAAAAGAGGGACTAAAATGAACCACTGAGATCTGCGAGATCTGTGATTCGTCATTTGCAATCAAAGGCAATCCAAATGTTGAAGATCAATTCAATCATCTTCTTCAAAGGCGAAGCGAGCAGAGAGTCTTAAGGACATAAGAGTCATAGCTGGGTCGAAGCTTGATGAGACTTTGTTTTTCATATTGCCGTTAGGATAATTTAATTTCCTTTTGTGCAATTTCCTCTTTCCAGGGATTGCTTCCTGTGTAATGCCTATTCATGGCTATTCTTCAATCAATAAAAGCGTAATTTCAGTCAAATTTGTTTTCAAAAGTTTTTGTTTTTCATCTACCACTGATTGATTGCAAAAACGTCCAACAAATTATGATAAAATATTGCTTTGTGAATGCATGAATGCCTAATAACTCATGCAAGAGAATAAAAAACATTTGACACGCATCTGAGGTGTTGAGTGACTGGGATGGATTCAGACCACGGCCGTGGGGCATGCAGGCCAAACTAACTATTTATTTCATAGGTACTATTAGTTGTGTTCATTAACATGCAGGTACAGGAGTTGCCAACGAGAGCCATCGCCAATACAGAGATTCGAGAAGCCTTTCCTCATTAGATTCCGAAGCATGACTCCTTAGTAAGTCTCATCAGAGCAACAACAAAGAGAAACAACAAAGAGAATGATACTTTCGGAGCAGAGGAAAATCATTATCTCCTATCCCCCAGCAGAGGACGCCTTCCACTTCTCATCTCCATCATGAGACACTTCCTACCTCTCTCTCCCAGTAAGAGGCGATTAAACTATTATTTCCAGCAGGAAATATCCTCAGCTGAGTCTTCTCCTCCCTAGCAAGATTGGAAACGAAAAGTCTTCCCCAGCACGAGAAGACTTATATCCCCAGCATAGCGGCAAAAGGAAAGATACTTCTCGAACGAAAGAATATTGTTATCCCTTATCCCCAACGGAGGACGCCTTCCACATCTCATTCCCAGCGTGAGACTTCATTCTCCATTATCCCAAGTATTGTCAGAATTAGAAAAAGGCAAGCATTCTCCCCAAGCAGAGAGCCCTCCTTCAACGAAGGAATATTCCCCAACAGAGGCAGGATATATAAGAGCTCGAATTCTCTTCTCTACCTAGCAATGGCTACCTTTTTCCCAGTAGGTTTGTCAAACAAAGTCCAACCCTCATTGGCATCTCTTCCCCGAGCAGAAGAGGTGTATGTGAGGAATACCTATCATATCTCTTCCTAAGGAAGAAGATATCACACCTAAGGGTCTCTTCATCAGCAGGTCTCTTCCTTAGCAGAGTACCAACGCGTCCTTCTCCCCAGCCGAGTTAGAAGGATATCATTTTCCCAGCGGAGTTCAGTGGGTAGCATACCTTCCAAATCAAGTTTATCCTTAACAGGGTCTTGGCTCTCCAATCTCAAAGTCCAATTTATTTTTGGCAATGGAGGCAGTTCAGAACTGGTGGATCATTAACACTATCTCCCCGTGAAGTTGCTTATTCCCCGCAAAGTTTCTCTTCCTCCCAGGGACTCACCGCAATCAATGTAGAAATTGGTTATTCCCCAACAAAGCAGTCGAGGATACCTGTTTTCTCCTAATCAAGAGATCCTATTGCATTTGCATTTAGTAATCATCATTACATTTTCATCCTCTAAGAGCGTAGCATTTCCATCATTATGGAGCATTACGCTATGGAAAAATTCGAACATATGCATACGGAGCATAAACCATTTTTTGGTACCTCGCACGGAAGCCTGAAACAATGTTTCTTCAATCAGATTGAAATATCCCCATAGAGAGTGCCACATTCATTCTTTCTCACTATTGCCTCTACAATTCAATGCTTGTTATCCCCAATTGAGTTATCATCCACGTTATGATAGTCTCTTTTTCAGGTTTTTTATCTCCCACACGGGATAAATTCCTGTCAATTCCGCCATGTTCGATCTCATTTGGTTGAGTTATCATCCATGTTATGATAGTCTCTTTTCAGGTTTTTTATCTCCCACGCGGGATAAATTACTGTCGATTCCGCCATGTTCGGTCTCATTTGGTTGAGTTATCATCCATGTTATGATAGTCTCTTTTCAGGTTTTTTAATCTCCCACGCGGGATAAATTCTTGTCGATTCTGCCACGTTCGGTCTCGTTTAGTTGAATTATCATCCACGTTATGATAGTCTCTTTTCAGGTTTTTTATCTCCCACGCCAGATAAAGTCTTGTCGATTCTGCCACGTTCGGTCTCGTATGATTGAGTCATCATCCACGTTATGATAATCTCTTTTTAGGTTTTTTATCTCCCACGCGGGATAAATTCTTGTCGATTCCGCCACGTTCGGTCTCGTTTGATTGAGTCATCATCCACGTTATGATAGTCTCTTTTCAGGTTTTTTATCTCCCACACGGGATAAATTCTTGTCGTTTCCGACACGTTCGGTCTCGTTTGATTGAGTCATAATCCATGTTATGATAGTCTCTTTTCAGGTTTTTTATCTCCCACGCGGGATAAATGCTTGTCGATTCCGCCACGTTCAGTCTCGTTTGGTGAGTTATCATCCATGTTATGATATTCTTTTTTTCAGGTCAATATCTCCCACGCGGGATGAATACTTCGTCAACCAAGTTATGATGATCTATTTTCTGACCCACTCACGGTGTGTCTTGTCATCCAAGAATGACATTCTTTCCAATCACCTTTTCATCCCCCACCAAGTTCAAATTTTCCGGTTTATTCGGGTATTCAATCACTCCATACCTTGAAGGTCTGAAAGTCGCTGCTATCACCCATTCAGGTCTACAAATAATTGAATAGGGGCAACTGTAACACCCTAAAATTTTCCCTCTTAATTTATTACCAATCTCATGTGGTTTATGCTTCGCCATTCCGCATGATCGTTCAAGCATCACATTGCATTCAAAAATAAAAAATAAATCATGATCATATGCATGTGCATGTGCATGAGGCATGTAATCAAGCAAGGCTTTCCAATATTTGAAGCTCAAAAGAATAAAAAATATCACAAAAATAATCCAAGACAATTCCATGAGGTGTCATCAAAGAAACAAAAAAATTGAAGTTTTAAGTCGTTAACCGGTTAACACATTTGGTTAACCGGTTAACGAACGTGAAAAATGGGCATAGAGTTTGAAAATTGGTTTGTTCTTCACTTCCCTCCATTTTCTTTTCCTTCTCATTTTTCACTTTGTTTTCACACTTCACATTTCCCTTCACATTGGAGTATTCTACCACATTCTAGACTCTTCTAGCATATTCCAAGGAATATTCTAGAACTCCAACTAATTCCAACTACCTCCTAACCTAGCTCCAAACCTAGCCTAATGCCCAAGCAAGCTCCCAACCTAACCTAACTCCAAACCTACACACTATATAAACCCTAATAATTCTAAAGCAAGGGGTGGGAACCTTATTTTCACCATTTTTCATCTTCAATCTCTCATTTCTCTCTCTCTCTCTCTCTCAATTCTCCCACTTTTTCACCAATTTCCTCAAAGATTCTTCATAGAAGTTCTTCAAATTCTTCATTGGAATTTGAAGAACTTGAAGTTAAACCTTCATCAAGCATCAATTGTGGAGCTTATTTGAAGAAGCAATTCTGTTTTTGGATTGATTTCGAGCATTGGAAGTGATTAATCAAGAAGCATCAAGATCGAATCACATTTATTTTGCATTCGCGGATCTTCGGTTTTCTTCTTCATTTGTACTTTGATCTACATTGCAACACTTACCGAAGCAATCCTCCGCCTCGTAGGTTGGTGGTTGAAACCGCTTTTCACTTTAACGTATTCTCTTCATCTCGCCGAAACGGCATTCTTTGCATGTTTATCGTTTAGATTGCGTTTTACGGTTCCATTACGTTTTGATTGCGATTTGTGTATTTTGGTTGTTAGAAGCTATATTTGTAGATTAATCTAGGTCCTAATAGGAGTTAGAAAACCTTTTTTAAGCAGAAAATTCATGTTAATATGTTCATGTAGGTGTTAGGGGTTCCTAGAAGTAAGTTCATGACCGTAAGTGCTTATTTCTCAACTTTTTTCACCATTCTGTTCAGTGTTAACCGATTAACGCATTTGGTTAACCGGTTAACACGTTGAAAAATGCCCAGAAATTGCAAATTTTAGGGCGTTAACCGGTTAACGCTGTTGATACTTGAAAAATGCGTTTGTTTCTTTGCATGCTTGCATTACATTGTGTCTTGATCATTCATGTAGTGATAGATCATGATTTTAGGGAATATTTAAGACCACTTTTGGTATCTCATTCCATCGTTTCGATTCGTTTCGACATGTTTCCTTTACCTTTTGCATATTTTGTGCTTATTTGTTCATTAGTGCATAAAGTGATTTAGCTCATGTTGTTGATATGTTCAATGCATCATTTAGCATGAAAATGATTATGCTACATTCTATTTTTGCATCCCTTGCATGTTCCGTTAACTCGTAAGCATCATTGCATCACATATTATATGTTGCATTCCGTAAAATACATAATCATAAATATGTATATGCTCGCATTTGGTTTGAATGTTTGATCACACTTGCATATTAATTCAATTCTGATTTTTGCATCTAGTTGCATGTCATTTTTGTTGTTCTATGTTGATATATGTTCATAATCCATATCCATATGTTTATGTGCCATAATTGAAAATGCATGCTTGTTGCATATTTGTCATTTGGTGCATTCTTTCATAATCCCTCATTAAAAATAATCATGTTCATTTAACCATGTATGTTGATTCCAATTAATCATATCGCATGTTAATTGTGCATTTTGCCATTGATTTTGTGCCTTAAAAATGAAAATAATCAAATCTGCCTTCAGCATTCCATAACTGTTTTTTCATGCAGTGATTGTAAAATGTATGTTGATTGTTGCATTTTCACACTTTTTACACCTGTTTTGCATTTTGTTTGTGAGCTGTAAAAGGCTGTGTTCATTGTGCATTGTATTTCATTGTTGTTTATGCATTAAAGAGCTAGAATAGGCTGCTGAATTTTACTTTGCATTATTGTTAGGTCTTCTAAACTTAAGATTGAGTCTAGTTTAAGTCCTAGATCCCTTAAGAATTGTTTGGTAATTTTTTTACCACATTTCTTATTCATGTTTTACCATGCTAACCTTTGTTTTGTAGGGAGGTTGAGGTAAGTTCTTCATTACTTATTCTTTTCACTTCTTTATGCAATTAATTTGCATTTTTGCTTTATGCTTTCAAGGTGTGTTTGATTTAGCTTTTGTGCATAGTTTCACAACTTCATGCTAATACCCTTGTTGGATTCAACTTAACTTCACTAGGAAGTAAGTTGTATTCTATTGCTTTTCTCTTATCCTTTTCATTAGGATTATAAAGCCACACTAACCATTAGGACCTCCACGTAATAAACAATTTAGGGTTGTGTCTTAGTCCCCCTAGTCGTGTCCTTTTGCAACTTGAGTCCTTCTTTCTTATCTCATGAGGAAAAAACAAAAAAAAACACCTAATAAAGGTCGATCTTCTCGTACGACACGAGACATTGCAGTGGGTTTCTTATGCACGTCCTGTTTCAGGGCGAGGTGTAAGGCATCTACCACGATGAATAAGTCTTAGTATGAGAAGATTCACAAACAATAAACAGAAAACACTTCTCTAAAAGACAAAACAACAAAGAAGAATCGTCTTTTCATGCGGGAACTCTTTTCTCATCTCTCTCACTCTTAACGCGAACTTGCAATGACTTGTCTCATTTTCAAGACGGTAAATACACTCGTTCAAAGACGAGCCTGCAACACCTGAGCATAGACATAAGCAGTTCCAGCTCATAAAAAACACTAATAAATAGTTTCCGCCTTAGTTAGGCGAACTACGTCGACTCTGATCCTCATTTTCCCGATGAGGTACATATGCAACAGGGTAGGGCCTGTTCGAGCACATTCTTTATTTTCCCTACATTTCCCCCTTTTTCTTTTCATTCTCTTTTTCCAGTTCCCTTCCTCATTTCCAGTTCCAGTTAGCAGTTCATTTGTTCAATAGCTTTATTCTTTCACACCCTTTGGAACAGACTAACAAGCATGGATCCAGTTGGGTATGTCGGACGATATGGGGTGCTAATACCTTCCCAGGTCATAACCGACTCCCAAACCCAGATAATTGGTTCGCATGACCTTGTCCTTTCCTTCTTCCTCAGATTTGTGCAGCATTACCTTTCCCGTTCCTTCGGGATAAAAATGTCTGTCTGGCGACTCTATCTTTTTTGCGCCACTTTCACGTTTGTACTAGGATGAAAATCCCGGAAGCAACACATAAAATGTTTCCCCTCAATCAATTTCTTGTTTATTACTTGTATAATATTACATGATATATTTTTTCAAAAACTAGGGTTCATCTGTTCATCACATGATGACTCACTCCACACTTAAACTAAATGAAATTAATTGATACCACTGTGTTCCTTGATAAAAAATGAGTAAATTTGATGTTTTTATCATGCAAAGGCATTGGAAAATGAGTGAGATAAGAGGGGGTTTGCATCTGGTTCGCACGAGGAAGAAGATGAAGTGTTTCACGCCATAATTCGAATATGGGTTAATAGTCATTTACCACTTGCAATATAGGCGTGTTTTGATTTACCCCCCTTTAAAAAAATAAATTTTGGATTACCCCTTTGAAAATTTAAAATTCTAAGTCTTTTTCCCCTTGAGTGTAAGCCCCAACCCTTGAGTGTAAGCCCCAACCCCCATTTATACATAAATAATCTTAGGCCGCTGTTGTAGTATAAGTCCCACAACATCTTTCGAAATAATGGTGTGATCGTTGTTTTCAATCTTCGGTTTCTCCTTGAGTATAATCCCCGACTTTCTTCTCAAAATTCAATTTCAAATGTTTTCAAATCATCATGGGCCTCTAATAGAGTGTAAGTCTCATCCCTTTTTTTTCTTCTATCATATTTTCAAAACTTTTATCTTTTTCAAAATCAATATTTCTATTCAATGTTTTTCAACTATCTTGAATCACTTCACACACATGAGCCTCTATTAGAGTGTATGACTGTAATACCCCAAAATTTTCCCTCTCGTTTTCATGGTAGCTAGCATATCGCATTGCATTCGTAGTTCCATACATTGCATAAAAAAATAAGCAGTAAAATTAAAATAATTCATGTAGCATTGGTTAGCGCACAAGGCATGTGATCAGGGTTTACTCAGTGGCAAAATCAAATATCAGAACTCAAGGTTGAAACTGGCTCAGAACGGACGGTGGAGATGCATCCGGAAGGTTTACCACCAAAAGGAGGGAAGGTTTGAATTTTTCATCCGTTAACTGGTTAACTCCAGGGGTTAACCGGTTAACGGCTGCGAAATTTTGAAAAAAATTTCAAAAGTTAGTTGGTGATTTCCCTCTTCCTTCCACTTTCCATTTTGCTTTGCTTCTACCAAGTTCTAGAACACTCCACATCCTTCTCAAGGAATATTCCCAGAATATTCCAAGAATATGCCAAGGAATATTCTAGGAATATTCCCATCCAACCCTTAGCTTAGGATCCAAGCCTTATGCCCTAACCTAACCCTAACTCCCAACCTAAGGCCTATTTAAACTCCATTCATCAAGCTAAAAAAGGGTTGAACACATTTTCACAAGCTCACCACTTTCATAATCTCAATTCTTTCTCTCACTTTTTCCCTCCAAATTCACCAAAGCTTCATCATCAAGATCTTTCAAGCTTTCACAAAACTCGAAAGATCGGAAGCTTAGCCTTCATCATCTTCACCAATTCAGTGGTCCATTGAAGATCCGACATGGTTATGGTGTTTATTTCACCGATTTGGAAGCATTCAGAAGCGTTTCGAATCAATTGCATTTATTTTTCATTCTCGTGTATCGAAGCTTGGAATATCCAGTATTCTCTTTGTTTGCGCATCGATCGACTCGCAATAATCACCAAAGCAAGCCTCCTCTTTGTAGGTTGGTGGATCCGAAATCGTTTCTTAATTTAATTTATTTCTCTTCATCTCACCATAAGGCATTCTTTGATTGTTTGATTGCATTTGTGATGCGTTATTCGGTTTAACCGTTAGTAGCTAGAATCGTAGCTTGTTCATAGTGCTAATAGGTGTTAGAAGGCCATATTTAGGTAGCAATTTCATGCTAACATGTTCATGGATGTATTTGGAGCCTTTAGAAGTAGGTTAATGGCTAGAAGTGCTTTTTTCCTCACTGTTTTTGCATTCCGGTTTAGTGTTAACTGGTTAACACCCAGGGTTAACCGATTAACACACTATTTTTGCCCTTGGAACTAATTTTTTCAAGTCGTTAACCGGTTAACCCAGGGCGTTAACTGGTTAATGATGTGTTGACTTGCCTTTTTGGTTTATTTCCTTGCATAATTGTGCATCACTCATCCTTTTATCATCGTAGGTTGATAGATCTTGATTTTAGGGAATTTGTAGAGCTAGTTTAGCACAAGTTCATGTAGTTTTGGTAGCTTTCGACACGTGTTTCGTTAGTTTCCGATTTTGTGCCTAAACGTTGCATATATGGTCATAGCTTTGATAGGATCATTGTTTGCATAGTTTAGCATATTTCATAGCATGTTAATAAATGTGTACACTTCTATTTTTTACATCGCATTCGAAATCTGTTCATGCTTTGGTTCGATCATATGCATAATTGAGAAAATTGCATAATGTTAAAAAAAACTCCAAAAATCATTTAGTTTGCATCCATTGATTGCATGATGATGTTGTATTCCATTGTTAATAATCCATTGCATGTTATTGCATTAATTTGGCATAATCTTTGCATTCCATTATGTGCCTTAAAATTCATGTTTTGTGCATTTGAAAATAATGAAAATCTACCTTGCTTTCATAAATGCATTTTAAAATAGGAGCTATAAAAAGATGTTGCATTCATTCTGTTTTTGTCTTTTACACCTATTTTGCATGTTGTTTGGTAGCTGTGATAGGAATTGGTATTATGCATTGCATTTAGTAGTTGTTTGTGCTATAGGAGTTGTAGTAGTTGCTGGATTTTGGTTTTGCCTAATTTTAGGTACCTTAGACCTAGGATTGAGTCTAGATTAGGTCCTAGATGCATTAGGATTTGGTTGGTACTTGTTTACTTTCATTCCTTTTATCGCATTGTTTTACCCTACAAACCTTTGTTTTGTAGGGAGGTGGAGGTAAGTTTATTCAAAACTTCTTCCTTTTTTTAAAAATTATTTACGCTTTCTAAATGTGTTTGCTTTAACATTTGGTTCTTAGTTTGTACAACTTCACGCTAATCCCCTTTAGGAATAACTTAGCTTCCTTAGGAAGTAAGTTGATTTTTAGTTCCTTCTTTTCCTTTTCTCATTAGGATTAGAAAACCGCACTAACTTAGGTTCATCCATGCATGACAACACTTAGGATTATTAGTCTCCCCTTAAACTTCTTCCTTTGATTCGCTTTGCTTTCTTTCCCATCTCAACGAAAAGTAAAAAAAACACCTAATAAAGGTTGATCTTCTCGTACGCCATGAGACTTTGGCGTGGGTTACTTATGCGTGTCCCATTTCGGGACAAGGTGTAAGGCATCTACCACGATGAACAAGTCTTAGTATGATAAGGTTCGCAAACGACAAACTTAGAAAACACTTCTTTAAAAGACAGTTAGAAAACAACACTCGTCTTTTCCTTCGGGATTTCTTTTCTCACCTCACTCACTCTTAACGCGAACTTGCTACGACTTGCCTCATTTTCAAGATGGTTACGCACTCGTTCAAGGAGAGCCTGCAACACCTGAGCATAGGCATAAGCAGTTCAAGCTATAAAAAACACAAACAAATAGTTTCTACCTTAGTTATGCGAACTACGTCGACTCTGATCCTCATTTTCCCGATGAGGTACGTAGGCAACGGGGTAGGGCCCGTTTGAGCACACTCTTTCTTTTCCCTACATTTTCCCGTATCTTTTTGTTCTCTTTTTCCAGTTCCCTCTCTCACTTCCATTCCATTTATCGGTTTTTGTTCAGGAACATCTTTTTTCTCACCCTTTAAAACAGACAAACAAGCGTGGATCCCGTCGGGTATGGCGGACGATCTGGTGTGCTAATTCCTTCTCAGGTCGTAACCGACTCCTGAACCTAGATCTTTGGTTCACAGGACCTTGTCCTTTGCTTTTCTCTTAGGTTTGTGCAACATTACCTTTCCCATTCATTCGGGATAAAAATGCCTGGCTGGCGACTCTACCTTTTCTGTGCCACTTTCACGTATTTACTAGGATGAAAATCCCGGGAGCGATAGCTGGCGACTCTGCTGGGGATCGAACCCAGAATCTCTAGTTTCCCCTTTGAGAGTCAATCCTAGCGCCTGTTTGTTTTTGTTTCGTTGGTTGTTTATTTGTGTGCTACTGTGTGTTTATTTACTACTTTATTTATAGTTTTTACTTTACAGCATTTTATTTACTGCTTTCAATATTTATTTTCCATGCATCATATATACTGAACTGTGTTGATTTGCCTTTTTTCTATGGGTGAGAGTTACTGTGAGATAAGCCAAATACCTGACTTGAGTGCACGTTGTAACACCCCAAATTTGCCCTCTTCTTTTTAAGCATCATCATCATACCATAATCATCATAAGCATATCATATCCTTGGCATCTTTGCATGGAAAGATGAGGCATAACACTCTCATGACCTAGCATTAGGCATATGATCATCTGTGGAGTGATTGGAGGCATTTCAAGCTATAACAAGAGGCTCAGTGGATTTGTCCAAGTCATATGAGGGGTCTACATTTCATTCACAAGCTCAAGATCACTCACAAAAGCCCAGGAGGTTGGAAGATCATCAGGGAATTCAGGCTAGGGCAAGCTCCTACACAAGGATCCCAAATTAGGGTTTGAATTTCAAGCATGAAAACTTTGGGACTTTGGCCATTTCATCTGGGCAAAGTCTTTCATATGATAAGAGGATCCTAGGGATAAAATTTTGTGAGAAAACTCCTTGTGGAAGTCAGGTATTTCATCAGTTGCTTGTAAAAGAAGAATTGGTCAACTGTGCATTCTAGAAGTCAACTGTGAGATTTCAAAGGGTCCAACCCTATTTTTCAAGTCAATGGATGTTCTTATAACCTTAAAAGAGGTTTGGCAAGGTCAAATATCAAGAATCAAAAGGTTTTGAGGAGTTTTCCATTTTTGGCATGTGGTTGGTCATGGAATTTGCCATTTTTAGCAACTTTTTGCCCTAATTTTCAAAGACACATAACTTGGTGAAAAAAGCTTCAAATGAGTTGCCATTAAACATGAAAGTTGAAGATTAGGGTCTCCCATTTTTAAAAAGTATAATTACTTTTTTATAGCCCTCATGGATTGTGAGATAGGCCCTTCGAAAGTTGCTTGAATTTTAGGGCATGCCATGAATTTCAAGTTTCCTTCAAATGCAAAAACTCATGTACATCATTTCCAAGTTATTTCATGGACCAAATAAGATCATATTGTTAAAAGTCATTGCATAAGTGTTGTTTTTCTCCAAAAATATCATCAATTTCGTGCATGAGGTGAAGTATACCACACAAGAGGCAAAATTGCATAATCATTCAAAAGGCATGTTACACTCACATCCAAAGGTCAGAATTGATTCAAAACAAATCAAGGGATGGATTGAAGTCAGAATGCACACTTGAGGGAAGGTTTGCACGGGTGTATGAGGCAGTCACACTTTTCATGCAATTTGGAAAATGCACCTCAATCACACTCCTCATGCCACTTTTGATTCAAAAACCCTAGCCAGGTGAAAATACAAAGGATATAAAAGAAAGGCATGCCCTAAATTCGGGGGAGGCTCTCTCATTTCTCAGATTCACTTTCTCTTGCTCACTTGCATTTCTCTTCGAATTTCTCTCCTCAAGCACTCTCTTCACAATCTCTTCACACATTCTGCTTCCTTGAACCCTAAGGATCACTTTGCACACAATCATTCAAGCTGAGAGTGAAGATTCATAAAGGTGCCATTCAAGAGCAAGAGCTTTCGGATTCCAAGATCCAGCTTCCCTCAAGCTCCATCTTGCATTTATTTTGCAAGAGGAGGTCAAAGTGAACAGATATGCAGCTGTAGGAGAATTATCTTGGTGTTTTGAAGGAGTTGCAAGTTCAGGTATGCTCTGAAATTCGTGGATCTAAACTTGAAATTAAATGTATGCATTGTGATCTACTAGTTGTGCTGATGATTCTATGCTAATTAGTTTGGAAAATGGATGAGTATTAAGTGTTTTATGATGATTTGAAGTTTGACATGTAAATCTGTTTGGCTTCGATCTGAATTATTCTTTGATCCATTGTGAATTTTGTTGCCATATTTGGATTCATCATGGTTTGTTTGTTTGATCTGGACAGTTTGAGTCATTTTTGTAGTGTTTTGTTCTTGATTTGAATTTTCCGGTGCCGGAGCCCTAGCTCCGGTCACCGGATTCTGGAGATTGGTCACCTGAGTTTGAAAGGAAGAAGATGAAGCTTGGCCTTTGGATCTGGGATCTGGACGGAGGAAAATGTGACAACACATTAAAACCACCCCCTCCCTCTCACGTGTTTTATGTTTTAAATTCTAAATCTGATAATGCATTGTGTGTCTCACCTCACCATAGCTAGCATGCACTCATTACCCTGGCCAATCAATGAGAGGACTGAGTTTAATGAAAGACTTGATCTGGAGCGTACCTTTGATCCATTGGTTTGTCATTTTTCCTGAATTAATTGAATTTCCATAATAATTATTGTGAGTTGCGCTGAAGCCAGTGGGCTTACCTTGCTATCCCCACCCCCTGTGTTAAAGGCCCATTTAGAATGAACTGATTTGTTTGCTGATTGCACCCCCAGCTTCATTAATTCCTTTTTTTAATTTCATTTTATTTCTAGTTTGATTTTTAATTTTTTAAAAATAGAAATAGGTCTTCAAAAATTATAAATAAATTCATGATTGGTCCTTTTAGTTTTCTATAATTTTTGGCATTTTTATTTTTCATTTATTTTTAATTGTCACGCTGGAATTAATTGTTTCCTTTAATTAGTTGTTTTTATTTCATTTTGAAGCATGATGGCTTGTTCATTTTCTATCTTGGTTATTAATTTGAATTTTGAGATGATTCTTTTTGCTCTGGATTCATGATGAGATGTAGTTTGTTGATGATTTTTGTTCTGATTTTTAGAAGTTTGCTTATTTGATTTTTGTCTCTAACTTGTGCATGAACCCTTCTAACCCTAATCCATGTTTGAACCTTTATTCGAATGGCTAAGCTTCTGATTTTGATCCCCTCCTTTTGGCATGTTGATATTGTATGATTGAAGATTATTTGTACAAGTTTGTGGAATTTTTGGATGTATACTTGAATTGATTTGAATTTTTGTTCCTTACTTGTTCTCCTTTGTTTCCTTTTGGTCATATGTTCAATCTTTAAGGTAGAAGGGCACTTGTGCCAACTTCTTTAGCTTGTTTAGAGCCTTATTAGGATGTTAATACCCCTCTGGTCTTGAGTTGATGCTTGTGCTTTGAGAAAGTTTGTGTTTGCTTGTTCTTGAAGTTCATTCACACTTATGCATGCTCACTTCACTTCCTTTGCTTCTTTACTTCTCATGATGTAAATACTTGACTTTGTGTGCTTCTTCTCTTCATATTACATGATCCTTAGGCACTTTCTTAACATGTTAGGGTTCTGATCTTGAACTTTTTGGTGTTGCTTTGACTAATTTGCTTTGTATTCTCTCATGTTTATTTTGTTTTGTCATGGTGGTTCATAATGCTTCATGTTGAGTTGTACAGTTCTTTTCTCATTCTTGTGCTTTGAATTTGCATTTGGCATTTGTGATTAAGACTTTACTTCTGGTTGTGTGACTTTAATTTTACCTTATGCTCATCTTGTGTTGCATTTATTCTTGTGTCACTAACCATTTCAGGGGCTTTGGTAAGTCAGAGGTGTGGATGTGATTCCCACATCTCCAAGTCTCATCTCTTTTCTCTTCTTCATTGATACTATTCTTGTGATTGTTGGGGATTAGGCCTTACATCCTCCCTCTTCTATTCTTCTCTATCTCTTCTTCTTTCTTTATTCTTTAAGATAGTAAGCCTCACTAACCTAGGTTTTCCTTTGCATGATAACTTTAGGATTCATTAGTTCCCCATTAGAATTTTACCTTTGAGATCCTTTTGTTTCTCTTCTCATCTCATCTCAAAACCCTAAAAAGACATTTAATAAGGATTGAAGTGATATCTTGAGCAATAGCCTTATTCCATGAGACACTTGTAGTCTTCCCATCTTGGGATAGTACAAGCTTGTCTTGTGATGCACAAGTCTGATCAGAATACCATCTTCACCAAGAAAATCATAAAAAAAACACTTCTTCATCAAAAAATACAAAAACACTTAATAAATTCAATGAGTTAGTGAGCCTAAGCCCTAATCTCTGGATTCAAGTTTTGGGGATCTTCTCCTTACTTGAGTGTGCTTGTTCTATTATTCCATCTTGGAATGTAGTGACAAGTGCACATTCCATGGAAAAGAGCTTGAGTTCACTTCCTTGTGACACACTCCTAAAAGCTTCTGAAAAACACAAACAAATAATAAGCGTCTCTCCTTCGGGACTTCTTTTCTCATCTCCTTCGCTCTGTACGCGAACTTGCTCCTACTTGTCATTTTGTAAGACGGTTACGCACTCGTCGTCCGAGCCTGCAACACCTGAGCATTGGCATAGGCAGTTCAAGCCTTAAATCACAAGTGTCGCTCCCGATAAATGGGAATGGCCCAGATAAAGGTACAGACGCGAACGGTCGGCGAAAGAGGGATGTGAGAACACACAGGAGTGAACTCACAGGGAATGAATAGAGTCGCCAGCTGGGCATTTTTATCCTGAGGGAAAGGCAATGCTGCATAAACCTAGAAAGATATGGATAAGACGGTTGCGAACCAGAAAGACTGAGAAAGGGGGTTGGTTACAACCTGGGAAGGTATTAGCACCCAGATTGTCCGTCGTACTCGACGGGATCCACGCTTAAGAGATTTGTGTTTTAAAGGGGTAGTGTCAGTGCAATTTGTGTATAAAAGAACTGGAAAAGATGTACAGGTGTCAGTGTAAACGGAGTGCAAAGTGTGATATATACAGTGTCAGTGTAAGAATGAGAATGAATTGCTCAAGATTATGAGGCCTAAAGAAATGAGCTGGAAGGAGGGGGGGAATATACAGAGACTCTTTGTTCGATAACAGTTAAGTTATGCCTACGTATCCTCTCGTGCAATGAGGAAGTCAGAACACCGTAGTTCGACCCAAAGAGACTGAAAGGTGAATTGACTTGTGAACTGCCTGCTTGTCTATGCTCAAGTGTATGACCTGTCTGGCTCAGGTGCAAACTGTCTTGCATTAGACGGAAGAAGCAAGTTCTCGTTTGTGAGTGAAGGTGATGAGAAAAGAATCCCGGAGGAGACGATTATTGTTTGTTTTTTTGAGTTTTTCAATCTTTATTTGTTTTTAGAAATTTGTCATAAGTTAATGAGCTTAAGCCTAAACCAATGGATTTAGTAAACTCATCACATCTTCCCTCCGATTAGGGGTAATGAGAATACCTTAAGTGTGAAGTCAGTTTCTCACACTTAATCACCCTGGTGTAGGATTAAGATCATTCACCTACTTGTGATTATTTAGATGTTTTTGGTGTTTTTGTTTAGTGTTAAGTAATGAGGTTAAGCCATAATCAAGGATCAAACAGACTCATTACACCATCCTAATAGAAGGATAATAGATGAGAATGTTTAAGCTGAGGAAAGCTCCTCAACTTAATCCATGATTAGGGATTAAACTCATGACAAAACAAGCCTTTGATTAAGTGGATTTTATTTAATGGTGAGATGATGAAGTGAATTTTATGGTTTGTAAGACAACTTGAGGGGGACTTGTCCATTAACACTAGGGTTAGTCCTTCTTAACCAATTAAGGAAGAATTAGAACCCTAATGCAAGGCCCAAGTTACAAGTGTGATGTCTTGATGATTATTATGTGGATTGATTAAAGGAGTTAAACACATTAAGGGTTTAACACTTAGGATTAAAGTTATACACTCCATCCTAATAGAAGGATGCAGGCATAAACTTAATCACAAAGCCTTAAAGCCTTTAGGGTTTAGTCCCTGATTATGAGATGAGAAGAGAAGACTCAATGAGACACAAAGGTAGAATCTAAATGGGGGACTAAACAAAACCCTAATCATTGTCATGCTTGGTTGTTCCTAAGGTTTGTGAGGTTGACAAGAGAAAACTTCAGAGGAACCACCAGGAAGCAGATGAAAGGAGCAAAGAGAAGCAAAGCAACTTGCTTCATTTAAGAAGACAAGTCACTTGAAGAAAGAAAGTAAGAAGAAGAATGAGCAAGCTCACCCTCAAACACATAACAAAATGCAGCATGGATGCATAAAAGAGATGAAAAGAAGTTGTGAGAAGTGAAGGCAAATTCACTTCTCAAAGTTGCTTACCACCTGAAAAGTTAGTGAAAGAAATGCAATGCAATGCAAAATGAGATGAAGTGGCATGATGCAAATCAAAACCAGAAGCACATACATGATGTTAATGATGCTATGAGATGCTGCAAACATGAAACAAAGCAAAGGGATGATCATACAAACTTATGGATGCAAATGAAGCAAGTTAAGAACCATGATCATACATGAAAAGTTATGGAATGCAAATGGTATACAACATGTCAAATACAAGATGCAATGATCAAACATGCTTACAATATGTCTTAAGATGTCAAATGAATCAAATGGATGCACAAAATGCTATGGAAAGTCAAGGTATGCAAGCAAATGCAAGATGGATGCATATGGAAGCCCAAATTAGGGTTTATGATCAATGCATCAAACAAAAACCAAAATCAGAAGCAAACATCAAGATAAAAAATTGAAAATGCATTCAAAGGAACCCTAAACCTATGCTAACTCACTGCCCAAAGGAGAGGTTCCAACTCTTAACCTAATTAGGGTTATGAATTTCCTAAGATTTCTAGGGTTTTAAGGTACCTTAACAAGAAAAATGCCAAACAAATGGAAAATGAAAGATCAAATCATGCCAATTTAATCTTACAAACTACATGATATTCTAAACACAATGCAAAAAGAATCAAAGTCCAACTCTCAATGGTTAGGCAGAAATGATTTTTGGAAGTTTGGATCAAAATAATGCCTTGAAATGATTTTAATTCCATGAAAAATTCTCAAAAGACATCAAGATCAAAAAAGAAATTTGGTTTGAGGGTTGGACAATGTTTCTAAATGGTTTTAAATGTTTCATGAATTTTTTGGTGATTTTTAAATACCTAAAAGTATTTTTAATTAATTAATTCTCATTAATTAATTAAAAATAAACTTTTAAATGATTTAAAAATATTTTTGAATGCAAAAAATAAAAATAAAAATGTTTTTGGTTTCTGAAAATTAATAAAAGTTTATACAAAAAATTTCAGAATTTTTAAGATTATTTTGCTATTTTAAATAAAATGTAGAAAACAAATGCAATTAAATGAAAAATAAATATGAATTAAACTGAAAAAAGAAAAGTCAGCGCATCCAAAGGCCAGGATTCAAACTAAAAGGGAGGGAATTGACCTGCGCGCGTATCTGGACGGTCCAAATTCAAACTTGCGCAATTAAGACTAAACCCTAATTAATTAACCCTAATGACTTTCAGGCGACCGGAACACTGTTCCGGTCGTCTTCTCCGGCCAATCAAAACACCTAACTTCTTCCCTAGGTCACTAAACCCCAAATTTCTTGCCCAGAAATGATCCCCAAGCATCATACATCATGAATCAGCAAACAAAACACATTTATCATTCACCAAAAACAAGATTCGAAGCAAATCGTGAAACTGAACAAAACTTTCAGAAGTTCAATACATGCTCATTTCTTGATCATTTTCAAAAGTAAACATATCAGGATAATCAGTGAGGCATGTAGATTCATTTAGAAACTTAAAAAGCAAGTTCTGGAAAAAAAGTTCATGAAGCTACCTGAGATTGAGCTTTCGATTCAGGAGCTTTCTGGCTGGTTCTTTGGCTCAAACAAGTCCCAATGATCCTCCTTTGAAGCTTTTGACACTTAGTTGGAGTTTGTATGGCCTCTAGAGAAAGTTGGCAGAAGCTCAGGTCAAATGTATGTTGAAATCGTGTTTTTGATTTAGGGGGTTTCAGGCCATGGTGAGGGGTGGTTTGTGATCAGTGAAGTGAGTTGAGATTGTTTGTGAAGTTTGTTTTGGTGTTTGAGGCTTGTGGAGAGTGTTTCGAAGGAAAATTCCAGTTGGAGAGATTTTGTGAATCCTGTCTTGTGGGAGGTTTCAGCCTTGTGTTGTAGTTGCTTTGGCTTGCTCTTGGCTTGTATAGATAACTGTGATTGGTCAGAAGAAGTGATGTGTGCTTTATTGATTGGTATGGGCCTTTTTGCCAAAATGTCAAAGTTGGTGTAAGAGAAGCATGGGCTACTTCTAGCCAAGTACAAGGAGTGTGTCCTGCGCAGCATGATGAGGGGAAAGGCCTAGGATGGTTCAGCAAGCTAGCAAACAAGTGGATGAGGAGCTATGATGAGTTTTGCAACTTGGTTCACTTTTGCCTCTTATGAAAAATCTTGTTCCATAAACCATAAAAATGTGTAATTCTTTGGTCCATTCTGAACTTTAGATGTCACATGATCATGTTGTGTGGTTTAGAAGCCCATTTGATAGCTTTAGAACACTTGATCAAGTCATTTTGCAAAATACCTCTTTGGTAGAAACTTTGAAATTTTGTGATTTTTACCAACTTTGACAAGCCATAACTTTTTATCCAAAATGAATTAGGTCATGTTCTTGTACTTTTTGAAAAGGGAAAGATCTATTCTACAACTTTCATGACCAAAGTTTTTCCATTTGAAGCTTTTTTGAATCAAAAAGTAAGGGTTGAAAAAGTTGCTAAAAATGACAATTTCATTAAAAGTCAAACTTGCCCAAAAAGTCAACTTTGCAAAAGACTTGAAATTCTTCAATTTTGTGAACTTCTAACATCTTCCATGATCAAATAAAGATCATATACAATCAAAATGATGAAGAACACCCCTTGGTTGGGTCATTGGGGGCCTCAGATGCCCTGATTTTGCACTGACTTGCTTGAAAAGTCAACTCTTGATCAGATGACTTTCCCATGGAATTTCTTCATGAAAATTGATATGCATACTCCCTATACCATATAGAGACCAATAGAAACAAGAATGACCAAAAAATTTGGAGTTATGGCCTTTGAAACCAAAACCCTAATTTTAGGTCAACTGTGCAGTCAAGCCTGGCTCTGCTTCCATACCAATCCCAGTTCTTGTGATCCTTTGACATTCTTGACTTTGAGAGGATATAATATGATACATGAACACACATGGACCCCTTTGAAGTGATTTGATGGCCTTTGGAGTGGCTCAAGAAGCTCTTGGATTGCTC
This sequence comes from Lathyrus aphaca, assembly GCA_963966055.1. Classification (NCBI taxonomy): domain Eukaryota; kingdom Viridiplantae; phylum Streptophyta; class Magnoliopsida; order Fabales; family Fabaceae; genus Lathyrus; species Lathyrus aphaca. Next base: position 20,387,848 of record OZ014525.1, read on the forward strand.
AGATCACAAACCCTAGATGCAGATGACTTAGAATCTATGCAGTGAATCAAAAATGTAAATTGAGATGCTATGATTGAGTTTATGCATATGAAATGATCACAAGCCATGGTATGAATGGGTGAGGGCAAATTTGGGGTGTTTACAGCTGCCCCTATTCAAACATGAGTTGTGCAGGATGTAAGCCACGGCCTAACAGGCAAACAAGATAACTTGTGGTTGAATACCAAAGACAGTCCAAAATTTGCACTCACAGAATGAAGAAGAAAAGGGATATAGATTATAAAGGAAAATAAAGTATATTGTAAAGTATGGGCGACGGAGGACGACCGTCGAGCAGAGGACGACTGCTGGGTAAGGAGCAATGTCGGGGACGGCCGACGTGCTGGAAAGTGTGTGAAATAAAGCAATGACGGGGACGGCCATCATGCTGGGGATGAAAAGGGGTTATGATGGAGACGGCCACCAAAATAAAGTTGTAAGATTCTCTGGGGATTAATGAAAAAATGATGGGGACGACCATCAAGTTCATAAAGTAAAGCAAGCAACGATGGGGACGGCCATCGGGCTAAGAAAGAAAAGGGACCACGACGGGGACGGCCATCGGGTTAAAGAATAAATGAAATAAACAGATGATGAGGTACGGTCATCAAAGGTGAAGGACGATCACCTAGAAGGGGACGGCTGCTCTGTAAGGGTTAAGATGAGGGACAGTCATCTAAGGTGGAGGACGACCACGTGGCAGGGTACGGCTGCCGAAAATATCGCGACATAGGAGGAATGCCGGATAAAAGGTCAACGATGGGGACGGCCATCGGACGAGCATGATGAAGGACGACCATCAAGAGGTGGAGGACGACCACCTAGCAGGGGACGGCTGCTCTCAAGGTTTATCATGACGTAGGACGAACGCTAGATAACCAAAATCAACAATGGGGACGACCATTGGATAAAATGATGAAGGACGATCATCAGAAGGTGAAGGACGATCACCTAGCAGGGGACGACTGCTAAATATATCACGACATAGGACGAATGTCGGATAAAAAGGTCAACGATGGGGACGGCCATCGGATGAGCATGACGGAGGACGACCATCAAGAGGTGGAGGACGACCACCTAGCAGGGTACGGCTGCTCTCAGGGTTTATCATGACGAATGTCAGATAAAAAAGAAATTTGTTTTACTAGGGAACAGTAAACACGGACGAGTGTTTACATCCAAGAAATAAGTGTTTGGTATTGTGTATAGATTAAAGATGCGGACGAGCATCCTTAAGACTACGATACGGACGAGTATCGGGTAGAAACAAATACTGATACGTGTTCAGAGATGATGATACGGACGAGTATCAACTGGTTAATAGAGAACACGGACGAGTGTTGAATCTGAAAGGACTCTTCTGGGGAATAGTAGACACAGACGAGTGTCTATATTGAAGAAGACGTAAGTGTTTGACACAGTGTATGGATCAAAGATGCGGACGAGCATCCTTAAGACTTATGATACGGACGAGTATCATGTAGAAACAAACGCTTGACGCATGTTCTGAGATGATGATACGGACGAGTACCAACGGGTTAACAAAGAACACGGACTAGTGTTGAATCTGTGGGGATATAAATGGTGTATACAAGATACGGACGAGTATCTGTATAAGTGAAATGAGAGTGAAAAGTATGAGTAATATATATTTGAGTGTTCCACCTGCTGGGGAAAGTGACACGGACGAGTGTCGAAAGGAGGAGAGTGTAGTATAAACAAGTATCTGGTATACAAAGTGTTTACATTACTGTGTTGGGAAAAGCGACACAGACGAGTGTCAAGAGGTATATATATCTGTATCTGTGAGTGCAAAGGGGATACTTTGGCTTTCTACTGGGGATATGACACGGACGGGTGTCGAGAAGTATCTGTGATATACAAGTGTTTGTTTGTAAAGAAAAGCTCGGGCGACTTTACTGGGGAATGATGACACGGACGGGTGCCACAAGGAGTGTGTATTTGCATTGTTGAATGTGAGGCAACTGCTTTTGCTGGGGAATCTGGGGGGTATTCTGTATATTGTTGATGGATTGTCGATATTCACAAGTGTTTGATTCAGACCATGACTTATGATTATGCAACATGTTTGATTTTTGTCGTAATGCTCCGTATTAAACGGAATGCTACGCTTTGTGGGGTGAATATGATGCGAATTCCATGATTATGCAAAAGATACCGATCCGGGATTCGGATCCCATTGTTGTGTAGATCTCCGGTCGATCTGTTTGAAGTGGACATCCCAGCTGGGGATGAGATCATTGGTAGATCTGATGAGATGTATCTGCTTGGGGAAATGGGTCAATGATAGACTTATTCCCGTAAATGAAGGGCCCAGCTGGGGTTTGTAGAAGCTTTCGTCACTCTGTTGTGATTCCTTCGTGCGCTGCTCTTCTGGATAGAGGCTGAAATTCCGTGGGGAGATGGTTCCCTGGCTTTTTGTCACGGACGGCAACTCAGCTGGGGAAAAACAACAAGTGGCAACTCAGCTTGGGAGAAAAACACTCTGGGTGCTAAAACTGAGTGTTGATTTGCCAGCTTGCTGGGATGAAGCTTTCATGCCCCATGTTGCGCTTTTGAAACCTGCAATCCTGTAAAGGCAGAGAAATGCACAAGTAATCCCGAGGTATCCCTTACCGGATTCCATCATAGGAGTTCAGACACTCCCGGGAGTAAGTATATTTCCTGCAAGCACGTAGTTTTTATTTTTTTTGAGGATAAGCATCCGTATTCATGCAATCAGTACTTTAAAGATATCATACATTCTTTGCAAATAAAATGAAGTGTACGAGGTGAAACTTGACTGAAAATCTGTTTTTATTAATTCATATGCCCTGAATTGGCAAGATACAGTCAACGAAACATATCTCCTTAAATGAGGAGATTGTTACAAATTGAGAAACAAAATGCTGGCAATGTTGACGACACTTCAAGGAGCTTCCCCTCTTGCCATGACTCGTATGACTTTTGACGTTCTTCTCGTCTTGCTTTTCTGAAGAAGGCTGATTCTGACAGAAGCTTGATCCTTTTGAAGCTTACCAAGTTGTGGGTGATACAGACGAATTCAGAATGCAGTTGTTCGCTTATTCCCTTATTTTGCATGGATCGCCCTTTCGGGTTTTCAATCCATCGGGATACCCATTTTTGCCTGAGCTGTCCAATGCGGCTTTTCAACTCAGCGGGTGTACAATTTTTTGTTATTTCCCTTATTTTTGCCCAAGTCTTTTATTCTGTTTTTGACTTGCCGGGATGCCCTATTTTTGCCTGGACTTACATTCTGTTTTTATGTCCAGCGGGTCATTTTTTATGCGAAGTATTTTTTAACTGCATCTGAATTCACAGGGGACGGGAAATCTTCACCATCCATGGTGCTGAGCATCAGTGCTCCACCAGAGAAAACTTTCTTTACCACGAATGGTCCTTCATAGTTTGGAGTCCACTTGCCCCTGTGGTCTGTATGCGGAGGGAGGATCCTTTTCAGCACAAGGTCTCCTACTTGGTACTCTCGGTGCCTGACTTTCTGATCGAAGGCTCTCTTCATTCTTTTCTGATACAACTGCCCATGACAGATTGCAGCCAATCTTTTCTCTTCGATCAGACTCAGTTGTTCGTATCGGGACCGGACCCATTCTGCTTCGTTCAGCTTAACATCCATCAATACCCGCAGAGAGGGTAATTCAACTTCAACAGGTAGGACTGCCTCCATACCATACACAAGTTGATACGGTGTTGCCCCAGTGGATGTTCTGATCGACGTGCGGTACCCATGCAAGGCAAATGGTAGCATCTCATGCCAGTCTTTGTAGGTGACTACCATCTTCTGCACAATCTTCTTGATATTCTTATTAGCTGCCTCAACAGCGCCATTCATCTTTGGCCTGTAAGGAGAAGAATTGTGGTGTTGGATCTTGAAGTACCGGCACAGCTCTGCCATCATCTTGTTGTTTAAGTTGGAACCATTATCAGTAATGATTTGCTCGGGAACTCCGTATCGACAGATGATATCTCTCTTCAGAAATCTGGCTACCACTTGTCTTGTAACATTAGCATAAGAAGCTGCTTCAACCCACTTGGTAAAATAGTCAATGGCTACCAAGATGAATCTGTGACCATTTGAAGCAGTCGACTCGATCTTGTCAATCATATCAATGCCCCACATAGAAAAGGGCCAGGGTGAAGACATCACATTCAAAGGATTGGGAGGTACATGCACCTTATCCGCATAAATCTGGCATTTATGGCATTTTCTGGCATAGGCACAACAGTCCGCATCCATTGTGATCCAGTAATAGCCTGACCTTAGCAACTTCTTGGCCATGGCATGCCCTCCAGCATGGGTACCAAAGGATCCTTCGTGCACTTCGTGCATTAACAAGTTTGCTTCTGTTCTATCAACGCATCTGAGGAGTACCATATCGAAGTTTCTCTTGTATAGGGAACCATCAGTGTTCAGGAAGAAACTACCAGCAAGCCTTCTCAAGGTCTTCTTATCATTGGAAGATGCCCCAGGTGGGTATGTTTGATCCTCCAAGAAGCACTTAATGTCATGGAACCAAGGCTTATCATCCTTGACAATATCTGCTGCAAATACATATGCTGGTCTGTCAAGTCTGGATACTGAAATCTGAGGTACAAAGTTGGCAGCTTGAACTTTGATCATAGATGAAATGGTATCCAGAGCATCTGCAAACTGATTCTCGTCCCGAGGGATATATTCAAACTTGACTGTTGTGAAGAAAGTCAATAACCTTCTTGTATAATCCCTGTAAGGTATCAGATGATCCTGGTGGGTATACCATTTGTCGTTGGTTTGATTAACTACCAGAGCTGAATCTCCGAATACAGTCAATGTTTTGATCCTGAGGTCAATGGCTTCCTCAAGACCCATAATGCAAGCTTCGTATTCAGCTTCGTTGTTAGTGCAGTTAAAGGTGAGCTTTGCCGAGAAAGGCATGTGAACCCCCTTAGGTGTGATGAGCACTGCACCAACACCACGACCATTCATATTAACAGCCCCATCAAACATCATAGTCCATTCTTCTTCTAGGTCAGGCCCTTCAGTGTGAATAGGCTCCTCATGATCTTTTGCTTTTATGAACATGATGTCTTCATCAGGGAAATCAAATCTCATAGGCTGGTAATCATCAATAGGTTGCCCAGCAAGATATTCAGACAATACACTGCCCTTGATGGCTTTTTGAGATGTGTACTGAATGTCATATTCCGTGAGAATCATTTGCCACCTTGCAACCCGTCCGGTAAGAGCTGGCTTCTCGAAAATATACTTAACTGGGTCCATTTTGGAGATCAATAAAGTAGTGTGGGTCAACATATACTGTCTCAGTCGGCGAGCAGCCCACGCTAAAGCACAGCAAGTTTTCTCGAGCAGTGAATAACGTTGTTCACAGTCGGTAAACTTTTTGCTCAGGTAGTATATTGCATACTCTTTTCGACCAGACTCGTCATGCTGGCCCAGCACACACCCCATTGACTCTTCTAATACTGTCAAGTACATTATCAGAGGTCTTCCTTCAACTGGAGGCATAAGGATCGGTGGTTCTTGCAGGTATTCTTTGATCTTGTCAAAAGCCCTCTGGCAGTCTTCATTCCACCTGACCGTCTGTTCTTTTCTTAACAGCTTGAACAAGGGTTCACAGGTTGCTGTAAGATGAGATATGAACCTTGAGATGTAGTTCAATCTACCTAGAAACCCTCGAACTTCTTTTTCAGACTTTGGTGCAGGCATTTCTTGAATGACCTTGACTTTATCAGGGTCAACCTCAATCCCTTTCTCGCTTACAATAAAGCCCAGCAGCTTACCAGATCGCACCCCGAATGTGCACTTGTTGGGGTTCAGCTTCAGTTGATACTTCCTCAGACGCTTGAATAGTTTCAGCAGATTTACCAGGTGGTCTTCTTCTGTAAGGGACTTGGCAATCATGTCATCCACATAACATTCGATTTCTTTATGGATCATATCGTGGAATAATGTTACCATAGCCCGTTGATATGTTGCACCAGCATTCTTCAATCCGAATGGCATCACCTTGTAACAGAACGTGCCCCAGGGTGTGATAAAGGTTGTCTTCTCCATGTCTTCAGGTGACATTTTGATCTGATTGTATCCTGAAAATCCGTCCATGAAGGAGAATACCGAGAACTGAGCCGTATTATCAACCAATACATCAATGTGAGGTAATGGGAAATCATCTTTCGGGCTGGCTCTGTTCAGGTCCCGGTAGTCAACACACATTCTTACTTTGCCGTCTTTCTTAGGCACAGGTACTATATTAGCAACCCACGGCGGATAGCTAGTTACAGCAAGGAACCCGGCGTCCCACTGCTTTTGTACCTCTTCCTTGATTTTCATTGCCATGTCTGGGCGAGTACGGCGCAATTTCTGTTTTACAGGCGGGCAATCTTCTTTCAATGGCAGCTTATGCATGACGATATCGGTGTCCAACCCTGGCATGTCCTGGTAAGACCAAGCAAACACATCCGCATATTCCCGGAGCAGATCAATCAGTTGCTCTTTCATTGAGTCTTGTAAGCAGGCCCCGATTTTAACTTCTTTCACATCTTCATTTGTACCAAGATTAATCGTTTCGACCTCCTCCTGATGAGGAGTGATAACCTTCTCCTCTTGCCTCAATAATCTGGCTAGCTCTTCAGGAAGCTCGTAATCTTCTTCAACCCCTTCATCAGCTTGATTGACCGGATTGTCAAAGTCATACGAAGTCATAGCCGTGTTGTTGTCGGTGCGGTCTGGAAGGCACTCTCTGCAAGGGTTCAGTTTGTTCATTTTAGTGATTGATTTTAGTCTTGTTTAGAAAAGTGAAATAAAGTTGTCATTTTGAAAACATTGCCATTTATTTTTTATACAAAAAGAAAAATGGAAAAACAGTGAGCGGAAAAGAAAAAGACTCATTTGCAAAAGATGTCTGATATTTCATTGATTAATCTTGTTGCACAAAAATTACAGATGGCCCGATTACAAAATGAGTCTTGTCATCTTGGGCAAGATGCAAGACTTGATGCATGCTTAAAATATACAGGAAATAATAATTACTCTGCAGGAGTAACTCTTATAATTTCCTGGGAAGACCAGTTTGAGATACGGCTCCCCGGGATCCTTGGACGTATCCAGCTCTCCAGGTTGCGTTCATCTTCCGACTCATCTTCCAAGTTGTTGACAGCATCAGGGGTGAGCATCCCCCCACTAACAAAGTTGGGCTTCTTAGCAGCCTCTGCTTGATCTTGTTGAGTTGGTTTGTAACCCAACCCAAATCTATCTTCTTTCTTCTCCACAGGCAACAGTTTGCCCCAGCCTTGAGCATTCCCTTCCTCAACAACCTTCCTGGCTTGCTGGTAGGATGTCATGGAAGTCCCAAGTACAGCAGACGTTTCATTAATATTCAGGGCCTCAAACCCCTGACTCATCGTTTCGTGGATCTCCCCATCCATCTCAATGTATTTGTATGTAGCCAGATGGCTAACAAAAATATCTTCCTCTCCACAAATAGTAACGACTTGGCCCTCCCACTCGAATTTTAACTTCTGGTGAAGGGTAGACGTAACTGCGCCAGCGGCATGAATCCATGGTCTACCCAACAAACAGCTGTAGGCAGGCTGAATGTCCATCACGTAGAAGGTCGTTTTGAAAGTTTGTGGGCCAATCGTTATAGGCAACTCAATTTCTCCCAGAACTGATCTCTTAGAACCGTCAAAGGCTCTTACTACTAAGTTGCTGGGTCGTAATGCCAATCCTTCATATTCCAGCTTCACAAGGGCTTTTTTAGGTAAGACATTGAGGGATGACCCTGTGTCTACCAGCACATGAGAAAGAACTGCACCCTTACACTCCATGGTAATGTGCAAAGCCTTGTTATGATTGTGGCCTTCCGAAGTCAAATCAGTGTTGGTAAATCCTAGTCCATTACTAGCATTAATATTTCCAACCACAGCTTCCAACTGATTGACTGTAATCTCTTCTGGCAGATAAGCTGCGTGCAAGACTTTTAGTAGTGCGTTCCGATGAGCCTCGGAGCACATAAGCAATGATAGAATGGAGATCTTGGAAGGCGTCTGGTGAAGCTGGTCCACTATCTTGTAATCACTTTTCTTGATGATTCTCATGAATTCATCAACTTCTTGATCAAAAGGTGTTTTCAAAGCTTCTTTCACAATTTGCTCTTCTTGCACCATGCTCTTCCCTTTTGCCTTGGCAGCAGCTTCTGCTTCAGCAGTGGGTCTTTGAATTTGCGGGGCAAAGAGACGTCCGCTTCTAGTGAAACCTCCGCCTCCCCCCCACATTGTCTATTTGTGGTGAAGAAGTTGATGATTCGAGAGTGATTTTCTGTCCTTCGCAGTATAGATCGGAGCCGTAATGCCAAGGGATGGCATTACTGCTTTCATAAGGTACTGGCCCAGGCACTGTGATAGTGACTAGACTGATGGCAGCTGCAGAAGGGACCATGATAGTCTGTGGATCATAGTATATTGTGACTGGTGCTCTGGTAGGAGTGGCATTTTGTGAGTTGTAGGTAGAATCATTGGCAGGATCATAATAAATTGTAACTGTTGAGACACTTTCATTGTTTGCTGCTGACGTTGTAGGAGACATTGTTGACTGGATGGGTGTTGTTGTTGTAGGAGACTCTGAATAAAGGGGTGTTGAAGTTGTAGAAGGGATGTTTGTTGATATCTGGTCCGTTGAAGTAACAGATGAAGCACTTGTTGATGAGATTGAAGAGTTGTTCGGAACAATGGCTGTTGCAGTTGTAGAAGACTCTGGAACTGTTGTTAGGGAAATTGCTGGATTGGTAGGTATTGATGTTGTGATTTGAAGCAGGCCACTCTGGATGAGACCATCTATGCCATCCCTCAAGTTATCACACCCATTCACTGAAATGTTGTAATAAGCACACCCTAGCTCACATCCCGGGAACATTTGACATTCAAGGAGTTGAGCTTTAATCTCTACCAAGGGTGTCCGAATCTGGCCCACACTGGTTATCAAGTAAGACGGCTTATCTTCCTCAATAGCGTTGATTATGGGGCCACCATGGTGTGGCATAGGGTTCTTGTTAACATTTGGTGGTGGTGCGAAGTTCAGAGCTTTGGAGTCTACCAGGTTTTGTACCTTCATGTGCAAGGCCCTGCACTTCTCTGTACTATGGCCAGGTGCATTTGAGTGAAAAGCACATCTGGCGCTGGCGTCATAATTTCTGGGTAGACTGGCAGGATCTGGAGGTGCCAATGTCCTTAGCTCAACCAGGTTGAGTTTTAGGAGTTGTGGCAATAATGTGGCATAGGGCATGGGAATCGGATCGATCACCCTATTGGCCTGGGAGGGTCTCTGTTGATATGGTCTTTGCTGATTGTTGTTGCTGGTGTTGTTGTTGTTATAATTTCTCTGAGGAGGATACTGAGTTTGTTGCTGATAATTTTGTTGCTGTGGTTGATAAGCTGGTTGTGGATGAATTGGAGCGGGAATGGTGACTGCTGCCACAGACCTATGAACATATTGGGGTCTGCCCCTGCTGGTATGGATAGCATTAGTTTCACCAGTTCTTCTTGGGCCTACAAAAGGCTTTCTTGGGTTGCTGGACGAGCTTGCACCGTTGTCAGAAATCTTGCCCATCTTTAACAGGCTCTCAATTCTTTCTCCGGCTATGACTACATCAGCAAAGCTAGTGGAAGAAAAGGCAGCTAGCCTGTCAATGTATGTCCCTTGGAGGGTGTTCATAAACATATCAGCCATCTCCCTCTCTGACATGGGTGGCTGGACAGCAGCAGCAAGCTGTCTCCACCTTTGAGCGTACTCCCGGAAGCTTTCCCTGGCTGATTGAGACATCCCCATCAGGAGGGTCCTGTTGGGAGCCATATCCAAGTTGTACTGATATTGTCTGATAAAGGCCTCAGCCAAGTCCTTCCAGCACCTGATGGTTGCTCTGGTCAGGTGAGAGTACCATTCCCTTGAAGCTCCTGTTAAGCTATCTTCAAAATAAAACATCCATAGCTTTTCGTCCATGGTATATGCCTTCAGCCTCCCCAGAAAAGATTGTAAATGGGTCCGGGGACAGGAGGTTCCGTTGTACTTCTCAAAGCACGGTGGTTTAAATTTGTGGGGAATCCTGACCCCGTCCACTAGACCCATGTCCATAACATCAAAGCCCAAAGAATTCTGGGACTCCAGGGATCTTAGTTTCTCAGCAATTTCATCTAGCCTTCTGTCATAGGCTTCCTCCCCAGCTCCCATCACTGTAAATTGATCTTCCTGGGGGTCTTCTTGCAGCACTCGACCTGCAGTGGCAGTCCCCTGCACATTAACAGGGATGTTGATCTCTGGATGAAGGTGGGGTCCATAGACTGGAGGATTAACATGGGGTTGAACCCTCTCATTATTGCTTGTCCCAGCAGTCCCTGGATGGGGGTCTTCCTGATTCCGCCCCTCTACCAGTGCTCTTAATCTCTCTTGGCTTTGAGCCATATTATTCATCACCTCCATAAACTGTGTTATCTGATTCCTCATTTCCAACCTCTCGTTGGCCATTTGAGTCCTGACCTCTGTAAGGTCCTGCTGTACTTGGTCCATTTGTATACCCGGAAGGTTGTTGCGGGTTGGATATCTGTGTGGACGGTTGAGTGGAAACATCCGACGTCGAGCAATAGTTCCTGAGATCACAACAGAGTTAGTAACAAAAACAAAACAAACCTACAAAACAAACAAAGGTTAGTATGCAATGCAGTATGCTTATTTGTATCCAGGGTATCCGGCTTGGCACTTGGTTTTGACCTTTCCAGACCCCTGAGGAAGATGCTTTTGATGTTGCTTGGAAGAACTCAGATAAAAACAAACCAACACATATATTACAAAAAGTAAATGATACATAGTTTGTTTCTTACAATACATGCCCTCTGAGGGGTCAAAAATACAACATAAAGAAAAGTACATGAAATGAAAGCAACAACAAGCAAAAGTCAGACACCAAGACCAAACTCATCCTCCTGAACTTCCTTGATAAGTGCTTCAGTCACAGGATCAGCTGGACGCTCTGTGAGGTTTCTGATAAGGAGATTCCTTGTAGTAACAGCTGCAGTTAGCTTCTTGTGTTGACTCTGGTCCTTTGACCTCTTCACACCAGCTTTAATCTTCAACTCTGAGATCTCCCTCTGGGCTGCTGCCAGGGCTTCCTGTTGCTCTTTTGCACTAGCTTCCAGCTGCTCAATCTTATCCTGAGTCCTTTTATCCTCCTGAGTACGGGCTTCGGTGATCCTGACCCACCTAGCCTGACTCTCCTTCAGATACAAATCAGTCCTAGCTCTCTGGAATTGGGCCTCTTTGCAGGCATTTTTCAAGATCTGTTCTCCAGCCCTAGACTTCTTGATATAGTCTTCTGACTTTTCAATCCTGGCTAGATGCTCCACCTTTAGCTTTTCTAACCTTTCAATGTCCAAGCGACCATCACTCCTCTCCCAGAGGGTCTTCTGTAGAGCCTGAGTCAGATTCTCATTTCTCTCTTTTAACTTCTCAAACTCCTCTAAGCTGACAGTTGCTGGAGGTGGTGCTGTGGAGGGTCCTGGTACATCTTCAAGGGTGAAGGGCATCCCATAAATTTGAGCCCTGGCATGAGACCACTCATAGTACTGAGCTGAGGCTACATTACTGCACCTCCCAAGAATGGTTACCCCTTTAGTCTGTATATTGTCCCAAGCCCAGGATGCTTGCCTGACAATAGCCAGATTAGGCTTGTTCTCCCAAAAAAGGGTCTCAGCCAGATCTTGTGCTCTAGGAGGGTGGACTAATGCATAGCCCAGTTGTCTTTTGAATAACAGAGGGTTGTAGTTGATGCAACCCTTCACTCCTATCATAGGTACATTGGGAAATTGCCCACAACTAGTAATGATGTCTCTGCCCTTGGTGCTCTAAGTGCACCACCTGATGTCATCTGAGGTTAGAGCAACAAGCCTCCTACCCAATTTTTCTGCTGGTGAGGGTTCAAGAATGCATCAGTCTTTGGCAAATGCTTGAGCAGCCAGGTATGGAACAAAGGAGCACAGCATCTCACTAATCTTCCCCTTTGCTTTTCATTCCTTTGGTGAACAGATTAGTAAAGATCTCCCAGTAAGGTGGGCACTGGGTTCCTTAGGATGAAAAGATGGATTGCATTCTTGCTAATGAACTTAGGCTCATCTGCAAATAATATGACCCCATATATGCCAAGGGCCAACAAAGCACAGACTGCCTTCCACTCCCCCAAGGAGGCCTTCAGGATGGCCTGAGAGGTCAAGAAATCCAGATGTAGACCAGAGATTCCTGCTTTGGTAGTCATATTCTGCCCAATCAGAACTGGTTCCAAATACAATGCCTTTGCCACCTCTTCATTACTATGGAATGCCATCTCAGGGTTGAAGGGGATTCCACCCCTGATAGGTACACCAATCAGTGATGAATACTCTTCCAACAAAGGTCCCAACTAAAAATTCTGGAAGGTGAAGCACCTCAGAGGGGGATCATAGAACTGCAGGCAAGTATGAATCAAGCTCCTCTGTGAAGGGTCCAAATCCATAACCACATCAAGGATTCCTCCATAATGTTCTCTGAATAGTGGTATATGGTCTGGAGTAATCAGGGTCTGAATCTTCCTGATGCTAGCCAACTCAGGCTCAAAGAAATGATAGGAGATGTTGCTTTTCTTGGGTGCCATGTTGCTGAAGAAGAGCTGAAACAGATGATGAGAATAACACTGAAGATGGGCCACTGACAGGCTGAGACTTGTGATGCAGGTGACTGAAGCAGGTAGCTGATAGCTGAAGTAAGTACTGATAGGTCTATGCTGAAGAAGGGGTCAAAACCAAGCCAAAGTGTATGATGGATACCCTGAAAAGCAAATAAACACATGTTAAAATGATGCAATGAGGATGTATGCAAATGATATGCAAGGGTTTGTGACTGAGCTGGATCTGATTAACTGCCTTGATATAGGTCCATATATGTTCAAGAAATCCAGATGGAGGTTCATAAGTCCAGTAACCAAGGTGGGGGACTCAAATAAATAGTCACATGTCCAGGGTTAAAAGTCACAAGAACTGTCCCAAAATGGAGTACTCTTAATCAAAACAAAGTATCAGGGTATGTTGAGGTCAAGGGTACCTGCAAACCTGTAAACAGCCCAACCCCCTCACAGGTGATGTTCTAAAACAAGGATCCTCAGACTTGGATCAGTTATGAGAAGTGTAAACACTTCTAACCCGGAGGTACAGTGTTTACAATAACCATAAAAGATCCTCCTCTAATTCACCTCAGTTTCTGAAGGTCAATACTAAAGGTCATCCAGACTTAGCAGGCTTCCCAGATAGCCCTAGCACTACAGGAAATCTGTAGCACAGAGTTCTCAAGAAGAAACCCATATCTGAACCGTGTTTCATATTCCCGCACCAGACCGAAATGGAATGGGAAAGAACATGAACCACTCTAGCCTAGGTGTCACTCAGGTCCCAGGTATAGGACCTCAACTCTCAATCAAACACCCACCCACCAAAGCAACAAAACAGATCCAGCCAGCATAGTATGACAGTATGATATATGTAAAGCTATAAAGAAAGCAATAAAACAACTGTACATAAATAAAAAATAAATACAAATACAAGCACAAATAGCACATAACACCCCAGTAATCACAAATCAATCAAGCGTTAGGAGGAACCCACAAAAAGAACCAGAAGCCCTGGTTACAGTATAAGGGTCCCCAGCAGAGTCGCCAAGCTGTCGCTCCCGATAAATGGGAATGGCCCAGATAAAGGTACAGACGCGAACGGTCGGCGAAAGAGGGATGTGAGAACACACAAGAGTGAACTCACAGGGAATGAATAGAGTCGCCAGCTGGGCATTTTTATCCCGAGGGAAAGGCAATGCTGCATAAACCTAGAAAGATATGGATAAGACGGTTGCGAACCAGAAAGACTGAGAAAGGGGGTTGGTTACAACCTGGAAAGGTATTAGCACCCAGATTGTCCATCGTACTCGACGGGATCCACGCTTAAGAGATTTGTGTTTTAAAGGTGTAGTGTCAGTGCAATTTGTGTATAAAAGAACTGGAAAAGATGTACAGGTGTCAGTGTAAACGGAGTGCAAAGTGTGATATATACAGTGTCAGTGTAAGAATGAGAATGAATTGCTCAAGATTATGAGGCCTAAAGAAATGAGTTGGAAGGAGGGGGGGAATATACAGAGACTTTTTGTTCGATAACAGTTAAGTTATGCCTACGTATCCTCTCGTGCAATGAGGAAGTCAGAACACCGTAGTTCGACCCAAAGAGACTGAAAGGTGAATTGACTTGTGAACTGCCTGCTTGTCTATGCTCAAGTGTATGACCTGTCTGGCTCAGGTGCAAACTGTCTTGCATTAGACGGAAGAAGCAAGTTCTCGTTTGTGAGTGAAGGTGATGAGAAAAGAATCCCGGAGGAGACGATTATTGTTTGTTTTTTTGAGTTTTTCAATCTTTATTTGTTTTTAGAAATTTGTCATAAGTTAATGAGCTTAAGCCTAAACCAATGGATTTAGTAAACTCATCACATCTTCCCTCCGATTAGGGGTAATGAGAATACCTTAAGTGTGAAGTCAGCTTCTCACACTTAATCACCCTGGTGTAGGATTAAGATCATTCACCTACTTGTGATTATTTAGATGTTTTTGGTGTTTTTGTTTAGTGTTAAGTAATGAGGTTAAGCCATAATCAAGGATCAAACAGACTCATTACACCATCCTAATAGAAGGATAATAGATGAGAATGTTTAAGCTGAGGAAAGCTCCTCAACTTAATCCATGATTAGGGATTAAACTCATGATAAAACAAGCCTTTGATTAAGTGGATTTTATTTAATGGTGAGATGATGAAGTGAATTTTATGGTTTGTAAGACAACTTGAGGGGGACTTGTCCATTAACACTAGGGTTAGTCCTTCTTAACCAATTAAGGAAGAATTAGAACCCTAATGCAAGGCCCAAGTTACAAGTGTGATGTCTTGATGATTATTATGTGGATTGATTAAAGGAGTTAAACACATTAAGGGTTTAACACTTAGGATTAAAGTTATACACTCCATCCTAATAGAAGGATGCAGGCATAAACTTAATCACAAAGCCTTAAAGCCTTTAGGGTTTAATCCTTGATTATGAGATGAGAAGAGAAGACTCAATGAGACACAAAGGTAGAAGCTAAATGGGGGACTAAACAAAACCCTAATCATTGTCATGCTTGGTTGTTCCTAAGGTTTGTGAGGTTGACAAGAGAAAACTTCAGAGGAACCACCAGGAAGCAGATGAAAGGAGCAAAGAGAAGCAAAGCAACTTGCTTCATTTAAGAAGACAAGTCACTTGAAGAAAGAAAGTAAGAAGAAGAAGAATGAGCAAGCTCACCCTCAAACACATAACAAAATTCAGCATGGATGCATAAAAGAGATGAAAAGAAGTTGTGAGAAGTGAAGGCAAATTCACTTCTCAAAGTTGCTTACCACCTGAAAAGTTAGTGAAAGAAATGCAATGCAATGCAAAATGAGATGAAGTGGCATGATGCAAATCAAAACCAGAAGCACATACATGATGTTAATGATGCTATGAGATGCTGCAAACATGAAACAAAGCAAAGGGATGATCATACAAGCTTATGGATGCAAATGAAGCAAGTTAAGAACCATGATCATACATGAAAAGTTATGGAATGCAAATGGTATACAACATGTCAAATACAAGATGCAATGATCAAACATGCTTACAATATGTCTTAAGATGTCAAATGAATCAAATGGATGCACAAAATGCTATGGAAAGTCAAGGTATGCAAGCAAATGCAAGATGGATGCATATGGAAGCCCAAATTAGGGTTTATGATCAATGCATCAAACAAAAACCAAAATCAGAAGCAAACATCAAGATAAAAAATTGAAAATGCATTCAAAGGAACCCTAAACCTATGCTAACTCACTGCCCAAAGGAGAGGTTCCAACTCTTAACCTAATTAGGGTTATGAATTTCCTAAGATTTCTAGGGTTTTAAGGTACCTTAACAAGAAAAATTCCAAACAAATGGAAAATGAAAGATCAAATCATGCCAATTTAATGTTACAAACTACATGATATGCTAAACACAATGCAAAAAGAATCAAAGTCCAACTCTCAATGGTTAGGCAGAAATGATTTTTGGAAGTTTGGATCAAAATAATGCCTTGAAATGATTTTAATTCCATGAAAAATTCTCAAAAGACATCAAGATCAAAAAAGAAATTTGGTTTGAGGGTTGGAAAATGTTTCTAAATGGTTTTAAATGTTTCATGAATTTTTTGGTGATTTTTAAATACCTAAAAGTATTTTTAATTAATTAATTCTCATTAATTAATTAAAAATAAACTTTTAAATGATTTAAAAATATTTTTGAATGCAAAAAATAAAAATAAAAATGTTTTTGGTTTCTGAAAATTAATAGAAGTTTATACAAAAAATTTCAGAATTTTTAAGATTATTTTGCTATTTTAAATAAAATGTAGAAAACAAATGCAATTAAATGAAAAATAAATATGAATTAAACTGAAAAAAGAAAAGTCAGCGCATCCAAAGGCCAGGATTCAAACTAAAAGGGAGGGAATTGACCTGCGCGCGTATCTGGACGGTCCAAATTCAAACTTGCGCAATTAAGACTAAACCCTAATTAATTAACCCTAATGACTTTCAGGCGACCGGAACACTGTTCCGGTCGTCTTCTCCGACCAATCAAAACACCTAACTTCTTTCCCAGAAATGATCCCCAAGCATCATACATCATGAATTAGAAAACAAAACACATTTATCATTCACCAAAAACAAGATTCGAAGCAAATCGTGAAACTGAACAAAACTTTCAGAAGTTCAATACATGCTCATTTCTTGATCATTTTCAAAAGTAAACATATCAGGATAATCAGTGAGGCATGTAGATTCATTTAGAAACTTAAAAAGCAAGTTCTGGAAAAAAAGTTCATGAAGCTACCTGAGATTGAGCTTTCGATTCAGGAGCTTTCTGGCTGGTTCTTTGGCTCAAACAAGTCCCAATGATCCTCCTTTGAAGCTTTTGACACTTAGTTGGAGTTTGTATGGCCTCTAGAGAAAGTTGGCAGAAGCTCAGGTCAAATGTATGTTGAAATCGTGTTTTTGATTTAGGGGGTTTCAGGCCATGGTGAGGGGTGGTTTGTGATCAGTGAAGTGAGTTGAGATTGTTTGTGAAGTTTGTTTTGGTGTTTGAGGCTTGTGGAGAGTGTTTCGAAGGAAAATTCCAGTTGGAGAGATTTTGTGAATCCTGTCTTGTGGGAGGTTTCAGCCTTGTGTTGTAGTTGCTTTGGCTTGCTCTTCGCTTGTATAGATAACTGTGATTGGTCAGAAGAAGTGATGTGTGCTTTATTGATTGGTATGGGCCTTTTTGCCAAAATGTCAAAGTTGGTGTAAGAGAAGCATGGGCTACTTCTAGCCAAGTACAAGGAGTGTGTCCTGCGCAGCATGATGAGGGGAAAGGCCTAGGATGGTTCAGCAAGCTAGCAAACAAGTGGATGAGGAGCTATGATGAGTTTTGCAACTTGGTTCACTTTTGCCTCTTATGAAAAATCTTGTTCCATAAACCATAAAAATGTGTAATTCTTTGGTCCATTCTGAACTTTAGATGTCACATGATCATGTTGTGTGGTTTAGAAGCCCATTTGATAGCTTTAGAACACTTGATCAAGTCATTTTGCAAAATACCTCTTTGGTAGAAACTTTGAAATTTTGTGATTTTTACCAACTTTGACAAGCCATAACTTTTGATCCAAAATGAATTAGGTCATGTTCTTGTACTTTTTGAAAAGGGAAAGATCTATTCTACAACTTTCATGACCAAAGTTTTTCCATTTGAAGCTTTTTTGAATCAAAAAGTAAGGGTTGAAAAAGTTGCTAAAAATGACAATTTCATTAAAAGTCAAACTTGCCCAAAAAGTCAACTTTGCAAAAGACTTGAAATTCTTCAATTTTGTGAACTTCTAACATCTTCCATGATCAAATAAAGATAATATACAATCAAAATGATGAAGAACACCCCTTGGTTGGGTCATTGGGGGCCTCAGATGCCCTGATTTTGCACTGACTTGCTTGAAAAGTCAACTCTTGATCAGATGACTTTCCCATGGAATTTCTTCATGAAAATTGATATGCATACTCCCTATACCATATAGAGACCAATAGAAACAAGAATGACCAAAAAATTTGGAGTTATGGCCTTTGAAACCAAAACCCTAATTTTAGGTCAACTGTGCAGTCAAGCCTGGCTCTGCTTCCATACCAATCCCAGTTCTTGTGATCCTTTGACATTCTTGACTTTGAGAGGATATAATATGATACATGAATACACATGGACCCCTTTGAAGTGATTTGATGGCCTTTGGAGTGGCTCAAGAAGCTCTTGGATTGCTCAGATCACAAACCCTAGATGCAGATGACTTAGAATCTATGCAGTGAATCAAAAATGTAAATTGAGATGCTATGATTGAGTTTATGCATATGAAATGATCACAAGCCATGGTATGAATGGGTGAGGGCAAATTTGGGGTGTTTACAACAAGCAATCCTTTCCACCCCTAGTTAGGGGAACTACGGCGACTCTGATCCTCATTGTCCGGATGAGGTACGTAGGCAGCGGGGTAGGGCCCGTTCGAGCACAATCTTTTATTCTCCCTACATTTTTTCTCTTTGTTTTCTTTCTCAGTTCCTTTTCCAGTTCCAGTTCCTTTTCTTTTGCAGCAGCTTTCAGTTCTTCACCTTTTGAAACATTTTCTTTGCAAGCGTGGATCCTGTCGGGTACGGCGGACGATCTGGGGTGCTAATACCTTCCTAGGTCGTAACCGACTCCCGAACTCAGTTTCTTTGGTTCGCAGGACCCGTGTCCTTCCTTTTCTTTTCTTCGGTTTGTGCAGCATTACCATTCTCGTTCCTTCGGGATAAAAATGCCTGGCTGGCGACTCTACCTCTCTTCCGCGCCACTTTCGCGTTTGTACCAGGATGGAAATCCGGGGAGCGTCAGCTGGCGACTCTGTTGGGGACTTCCTAACCAAATAATCTCTAGTTCCCTTGAGAGTCTCTCCTAGCGCTTGTTTGTTTCTGTTTCTTTGGGGTGTTGATTGCTTGCTTTTATGTGTTGTATTTTACTGTTATTTATTTACAGCTTTATTTACAGTTTTCAGTATTTATTTTCTGCATCATATTCTATATTGGACTGTCTGGACTGGATTTTCTGTTTGGTGGGCTTGGGTGATACTGTTTCTGAGAGATGAGCTCATTACCACGACTCGAGTGCACCTTAGGACTTAGAGTGGTTCCACTTTGGCCTCATGAGATCTTGTCATGGGGGTAGTAGTGAGTTCCACGCCCAGATTTGCGACCGTCTTGGAAATGTCTTGATTTGGGGATCTTCCTCTTTCATTTCATAACCTTGACAGTTATGTGCAGCTGGGGACCGATCATTGAGAACCTTGTGGAAACATCCCTCTCTAGTGATGACAGTGGCAGACCATATTTTGTGGCAAACCCATTCGTATCCGAGGGCCCACCTGGGACTTACATAGGATGACCTTGTTTTCCCGGACTCAGCTGAGGCCTCCCTGCGTAGTATATAATACCAAACTGATTCCTTGATCTGGTCATGAGCCATTTCTTAGAAATGGTGAAAGTATTATTGTTATTCGGCTTTGAGAGTCCGTGATGTTTGACCTGGAGCATACCAGTGAGATTGGGAGGGGTTTACAGGTTTGCAAGAACCCTTGGCCTCTACATACCCTTATTATCAGTGGTCCTTGTTATGATTTGGTCCTTATGG
Source organism: Lathyrus aphaca (assembly GCA_963966055.1). Taxonomy (NCBI): domain Eukaryota; kingdom Viridiplantae; phylum Streptophyta; class Magnoliopsida; order Fabales; family Fabaceae; genus Lathyrus; species Lathyrus aphaca. Next base: position 20,407,757 of record OZ014525.1, read on the forward strand.
TTCTGGATTTCTTGTTCTCTTGGTTCTAAGAATTTCTATCAGAGGGTTGTGGCTCAGAGGATCTTGGTTTTTTAGTTATTCAGAGGGTCCTTATATTCAGTGTCCAGTATCCAGATGGTCCCAGATTGATCATATGCCTGCATTGCATCATACTTGCATTAACTATTTGTGTTTCCATTTTTTCAGGTTATTGCTCACAGTTAGCACCCAGTTCTGGTAATTATAAGCTCTCCAGATGGCAGAAGTTAAGAGAATCACAAGGAAAAATAATGTTCATTATACTTTTCTTCAACCAGAAGTCAAGAGTGTTCAAAAATTAGCAGGGCTGATGAATGACCAAGTCTTAGGGAATTTCAGAAAGAGGTATGGTTAGATATTGAAGTACATGGACAAACCTACTGCAGACTAGAAGGATAGCTTGCACACGTTGCTTCAGTTTTATGATCCTTTGCTGCGGTGTTTTGTATTTCCAGATTAGATTTTGGCTCCTACCTTGGAGGAGATTTCCAGCATTTTGGGTGTTCCTATCAGAGATACTTTGCCTTATTATGGGTCTGAGGTGGTTCTCAAGGAAGAAGACATAGCCAGAGTCTGTCGTTTACCAGTTGCTAAGGTCAAGAAGGCTTTGAAGGACAGTGAAGGAAGAGGACTTCCTTGGAATGTGCTTATACCAGAGGCTGAAGAATATGCCAAAGAAGGTAAATAGGGAGACTTTGGTGCTGTGCTGGCTTTGATGGTGTATGGATCTAGTCTTTTCCCGGGAGAAAAGGAGTTTGTGAGCTTGGAAGTGATCTCCATCTTTGCTAAAGGCAATCTTGTGTCAACTCTGTTGGGAGATTTCTACTACAACGTTCATTACCGGAATGAGAAAGGCAGAGGTGGAACAATGGGCTATTGTGCTTCATTATTTGCTGAGTGGTTTGCTAGGAAATTGCAAAGTCAGGCTCTTTCAAGGAGATGAGAGATGAGTGGAGGTGGTCTAGGAGGCTGATGGGACTAACTTCTGAGGATATAGCTTGGGGATATGACAGAGATTTGCTGGGAAAGGAGTTGCTGGTTAGTTGTGGAAGATTTGCTGGAGTGCCTTTGCTAGGAAGAAATGGTGTGATCAGTTATCATCCAACATTAGCCAGGAAGCAATTTGGCTATCCTCTGAGAGATCCACCCAATATGGAAGAATTTGCTGAATATTTGTACTTTCCTGTGGAGGGAAACAAGGAGTTATTCATACAAGCATCTCAGGCTTGGGCTCACAGGGTGAAGAAAGGTAAGAAGGACTTTGGCAGAATAGACCCCAAGACATATCCTCATTTTGCTACATGGTTGCAGAAACATGTAGAGGAAGTTCTCATGCCATTCTCAGTGGAAGCTCCATTATATCCCAGAGAGGTGCCATGTCAGAGTACTGTCTCTCTTGAAGAATATAAGAAATTGGAAGCTCAGCTGCACGAAGTCCGGGTAGAGAATGCTGAAATGGTCAACTTATACCATCTTGCCAACCAGGCTAAAAATGAAGCAGAGGGAAAGCTATAGAAGATGCAAGCCTCCTTAGAAGCTAAAGAGAAAGAGTTTGCTGGAAGGGAAGCTCACTTTCAGAGATTGGGTTTGATGGAGGCAAAAAGAGAAGCGGAGCGCAAGAAGACTTTGAAGGCTCTAAAAGAAGCTCTCCAGTCCATTGTTTGGTTGCAAGGCCAAAGGGAATAGGAGCAGAAGAAGTATAAAGAAAAAGAAGAGTTTTTCGAGGTACAGATGGCCTTCAAGAAAGAAGAAGTGGAACAAGTCCACAACATACGAAGGGAAAAGACTCAACAGTTGGCACAGCGCCAGATGGCCTTGGAGGAGGCACTGAAGGAGATTGAAGAGCTCAAGCTGAGAGCAGGTGTGAAGAAGAGCAGGACAGAGGAGACAGCTGCAGAAGAATCTGGGTCTTTAGTTTAGATTTTCCTTATTATTGTCCAGGCTACCTACAGGCTTGTTGTAGGAGTCTTGCTTTATCTTTTGTCTTTTGTTCATGTATTGACTTATAACCCTCCGGGGAATTTTGTTGGTGCTCTAACGTTTGGCCGGAAGTGGGTTGTCCATGTTATGCGGTATTAATATTCAAATTACCATTTCTGAATATGCAAATCTTGTTTGTCTGATACTGCTAAGATCTGAACACTCTTCAAAGGGAAAATTTGAAAATTAATACTCAAAGTGGTCATCTGGAGCAAATAGCAGAACTGGGGCATATAAATGCCTAAACTTGGAAACATGAGTAGTTACATTGCATGCATATAACGTGTTTGTTTGTTTTGCAGGTAGTTCTTCAGTTTCTAACGTTTATGTCCTTTCAGGCACTATAGCTCCCAGGAAGGTTCGAGAACATTCAACCGTGCACAGATATCCCACAAGAGTCAACAGAGAAAGAGTGATGGATCAAATGCAGGCTGATTTAGCTGACTTGAGATTAAGAATGGACAATTTTATGACCCTTTATGGCAGGGATGGGTCAGAATCAGGAACGTTTACGTGAGATGGTGGAAAATAGTCAAGCCAGGAACAATGGGGTTGTTGATGGAGGTAATCGTAACGGTGTTGGCGCCCGTCAAGTTGAAATCCCTGTGGCACAACCAGGGGTCACCATTATCAATGATGGACTGAACAACATACAGATGGATGGTCAAGACGAACAGTTTACTTTGCTGGACGAAGCGGAAGGCCAAGGGGCTGAAATGAACAGAAAGTTTGAAGAGATGGCTGAGCAGATCAGGGCCATTCAATCTCAGAGCTCTCTGGGGTTCGATATTACTGACTTGGGCTTGGTTCCAGGGGTTAGAATCCCTTACAAGTTCAAGGTTCCTACTTTCTAGAAGTACAACGGCACAGCGTGTCCAAAGACTCACCTCCAGTCCTTTGTAGGAAGAATTGTTGTCCATACTGATGACGAGAAGCTATGGATGTATTACTTCCAGGATAGCCTGGTGGGGGCCTCCTTGGAGTGGTATATGAAGCTGAGTAGGGTTAACATTAAGAGCTGGAAGGACTTAGCAGAAGCATTCGTGAAGCAATACCAGTACAATTTGAACATGGCTCCAAATCGCACTCAACTGCAAACCATGTCTCAAAATGCTAAGGAGGGGTTTAAGGAGTATGCTCAAAGGTGGCGTCAGCTTGCTGCCAGAGTACAACCACCCTTGCTGGAGAATGAGATGGCTGATATGTTCATGGGAACATTGCAAGGGGTATTTATCGAGAGGTTGGCGTCTTGTTCAGCTACCAAGTTCAATGATATAGTAATAGCAGGCGAGAGGGTCGAAACTCTGTTAAAAATGGGGAAGATTCAGGACACCGGTGCGAGTAGCTCGAGCGGTGTAAGAAAAGCTTTTAACGGACCTCCGAGAAGGAGAGAAGGTGAAACCAATGTTGTGTATGGCCGAGGACGGGGCCGAGGATATAGAAGATCATATGAGTAAGTGGCAGCTGTCACTATCCCTTCTAGTCCTGTGCAGCAGGTACAGACTCAACCTCAACAGCAACAACAACAACCACAACGTAACAATTATCAACAAAGACCTTATCAACCGAGACAAGCTCGTCCGGCTAATAGGGTGCTGGAAGCAATTCCCATGACATATATTGCATTGCTGTAGAGGTTGCTAGACCTGAACTTGATACAACTGAGGACATTAGCACCACCTCCACCTGGAGAGCTTCCAGTGGGGTACGATGCCAATGGTAGATGCGCATTCCATTCAGGGGCACCCGGGCACTCAACTGAGAAGTGCAGGGTGCTACAGCATAAAGTTCAAGATTTGATCGACTCAAAGGCGATTAACTTCGCACCACCGCCTAATGTTACGTCAAACCCTATTCCAAACCATGGAGGGGCTAGAATAAACGCTGTTGACGGAGGCGAGAAGTTAAGCCTGATTCTGAGCATAGAAAAAGTGAAGACTCCACTGCTGGTGGTGAAAGAAAGGCTGTTGAAAGGACAAGTGTTCCCGGGATGTGGTTCTGATTGTGAAAAGTGTTTGAGTTCAGTGAACGGCTGTGAAGACTTGAAGATGCGGCTGCAGTATTTGATTGATGAGGGGTCGTTGCAGTTTGACAAGGTTGATAATAAAGGTGATTGTGTGTCCACCATAGCAATCTACTATGATCCAGCTGAAGTACCTGTCAAGAGGGAGCCTGTGACCATATATGCTCCAGAAGTCAGTCCTGTTACTATTACTGTTCCCGGGCCTGTTCCTTATACTAATGATAAAGTTATCCCATGGCATTATGGCTCGGATGTGTATGTGGAAGGACAGAAGATCGAGAGTAAGGCAGTAACGATTGACTCGACTGTGGTGAACGTCGGAGGGGTTGGTGGTTTTACAAGAAGTGGTCGTCTTTTTGCTCCTCAAGCTCTGAGAGGAGATCCTGAAGCTGAAGCTGTTACAAAGGCTAAAGGAAAGCAAATAGCGACCGAAGAGGTGACCACCCCTGTTGCTGGACAAGGTACCTTTGAGAAAGAAGTGGAGGAATTTATGCGGATAATAAAGAAAAGTGATTATAAGGTGGTTGAGCAGTTGAATTAGACGTCGTCCAAGATATCAATTATGTCTTTGCTGATGTGTTCTCCAGCTCACAGAGAAGCCTTGTTGAAAGTGTTGCAGATGGCATACGTTCCTCAGGAGATAACTATTAATCAATTGGAAGCTGTAGTGGGCAGTGTGAATGCAAGCCATGGGTTGGGCTTCACAGATAGAGATCTTACTACTGAAGGCCGTAATCACAACAAAGCACTGCATATTACTATGGAATGTAAGGGTGCTGTTTTGTCACATGTCCTGGTTGACACAGGCTCTTCTCTTAACGTACTCCCGAAGAAATCCTTAATGAAGTTGAATGTCGATGGCATCGTCTTACGACCCAGTGATTTGATAGTTAAAGCCTTTGATGGGTCCCGAAGGTCTGTGTTCGGAGAAGTTGAGTTACCTAAGAAGATAGGATCTCAAGTGTTCAAGAGCACATTCTATGTCATGGATATTCAACCCGCGTATAGTTGCTTGCTGGGACGTCCTTGGATCCATGATGCAGGGGTAGTAACATCCACTTTGCACCAGAAGCTAAAATATGTGGTTGATGGCCAAGTAATCACTGTGTGTGGGGAAGAAGATATCTTTGTGAGCCACATATCAACTTTCAAATATGTGGAGATGGACGGAGAGATCCATGAAATGCTGTGCCAGGCCTTCGAAGTGGTTAATGTCAGCATTTTGGCTCTGGTAGAGAGGAACAATGAGAAGGAAGGGACATTCATTCACTCTTACAAGCAGGCCAAAGAAGTGGTTCAATCTGGAAGCGCCTAGGGATGGGGCAAGTTGCTGGAATTAGAGAAGAAAGATGACAAGGTTGGTCTTAGTTACCAGCCTGGTGGGTCCAACTGGCCTCAAAGTGGTAAAGCCATAACTTTCACAAGCGCCAGATTGCTCGATCGCAACCATATATGTGCAACAAGCGAAGAAGGAGACAGTGACTGCGACTGGGATAGCTGGATTCACCCGTGTGCACCCGGGGAAGAGCTCAAGAACTGGTATGCTGAGGACATCGTTCAATTTACCTGGAAACCAAAGTAATTTACTTGTTTCCCTTTTTATCATTCTACATGACAATCCTGCACTCTGCCCAAGGTGCACAGATCCATTTGTAGGGCCACCATGCTTTTAATGCATTTATATTTTACCATGAAATAAAGGACATTTTTTTCAAGCAAATTGCATTCTCTTTCTTTCGTTTTAAAATTTTTCACAAAAATAAATAAAAAAATAAAATGGCAATGTGTTTTTCTTGTGTTTGCGTCTCTTTTGAAAAAAAACAAATTCTGAAATAAGCACATCATCTGTGCAGTGTTGATCATCCGGATTCTAGTGATAACGTTCCTGTTATGACCATGCATGACTTTCACAATCCTATCTACCAAGCTGATGAAGGGGTTGAGGAAGACTGTGAACTCCCCGAAGAATTGGTCAGGTTGTTGAAACAAGAGGAAAGGGTCATTCAGCCTCATCAGGAAGAGATAGAGATCATCAACATCGGGACTGAAGATGTGAAGAAAGAGATAAAGATCGGGGCCAGTCTGCAGGCCGAGATAAAGAAAGAGTTGATTGGTATGCTACGTGAATATGTGGATATCTTCGCCTAGTCGTATCAAGATATTGTAAACACCCCAAATTTTCCGTCACTCATTTCACCATGGCTTGTGATCCTTTCATTTTCATGAGTTTCAATCATGTCATCTCATATTGCATTTTTGCTTCACTGCATTGGTTCAAAGTCATATGCACCTAGGGTTTGTGATCTGGGCAACCCCTGAGCTATCTGAGCCACCCCAAAGGTCTTCAATCATATCAAGAGGGTCCATGTATGTTCAATCATCATATTATATTCTCCCAAGATCAAGGAAGTCAGAAAATCACAAGAACTGAGAAAGGCATGGAAGCAGAGCCAGGTTTAACTGCACAAATGACCTAAAATTAGAGTTTTGGTTTCAGACGCCATAACTCCAATTTTTTTGGTCATTCTTGTTTCTATTGGTCATTATATGTTATAAGGATCATGCACACCAATTTTCATGAAGAAATTCAATGGGGAAGGCATCTGATCAAAAGATAACTTCTTGAGCAAGTCAGTGCAAAATCAGGGCATCTGAGGCCCCCAGTCACCCAACCAAAGGGTCTTCTCCATCATTTTGGGTGTATATGATCTTTATTTGATCTTAGAAGAAGTTAGAAGTTCACAAAATTGAAGAATTTCAAGCCATTTGCAAAGTTTCCATTTTGGGAAAGTGACTTGTAATGCAAAATTGCCATTTTGGGAAAGTTTTTCAACCTCCTCTTTTTGATTCAAAAATGCTTCAAATGAAAAATTCTTGGTCATGAAAGTTGTAGATTGGATCATTCCCTTTTCAAAAAGTACAAGAACTTGATCTAATTCATCATAGAACTCAAGTTATGGCTTTGCAAAGTTGGGAAAAATCACTAAAATTCACTTATGCACCAAAGAGGGAAGTTTGCAAAAACACTTGCCAAAGCCAAATGTGACCTCTAATTGACTTCTAACCCTTACCCAAACATCATACATGGTCCATAACTCAGAATTGCCCAAGGGATTTCTCATTTTCATGCCTTGAATTACAAGTCACCATAAGGCATTTCTCATGAATCATCAAGAATGGAATTTTTGCAAAAGGGACTTCTAATGATTGGATTAGTTGCTAAGTGATCTCAAAACATTATGACAACTTCATGTGGTCCATTTTGCTGCAATTTTCCCAAGAGCTCATAGGTTTCCTTGCCTTGGTTCACAAAGATTTCCAAAGAGGGAAAAGTTGCAAGAGCCATGCTACCACTTGCCTCAGCCATTACAGCTGCACAAAAACAATCCAAAGGCCTTCCTTGATCCATGCTGAACCCAGCCATGCCCCTAATCTTCCTCTGACCCGAGCCATACCCCAAGTACACAAAATCATGACTTTTTGCATCTTTGCCCATACCAATCAAACTGTGACATTACCAACCCTCTGACCAATCAAAACTTAATATGTGGACCTCATGGACTTGAAACATACACACACACAAGCCAGCAGCCTCATATAAGCAAGGATTCACAAAAACTGTCAAGATCTTCACCTCTTCGAAACTTCTTCCACAGCCATCAAACTTCCATGTTTTCTTCACCAACAAGTCACACATCCTCCATAGAATCAAAATCAACCATTAAAATAGCCAAAATCCTCACATACACCAACTGCAAAACCTGCTACACCAGGGCTGAAACTTCAAAGCCAGTCACTCCCAAGGTTTTCTAAGCTTCATTTCATCATCAGGAGGTTCAGAAAGGTGGACTAGCATCAAAGGAAAAGCCAGAAAGCTCTGAATCAGAAGATTCAATCTCAGGTATAGCTCACGAACTTTTTTCCCAGAAGCTTGTTTTTAAGTTCTCATATGGTTTTTTGTGTTCCCCTGATCATGGGTATATGATTATTTTTGAAAATGGTTGAGAAACCACCATGTATGCAAGCTCTGAAACTTTTGCTCATTTTTACGTTTAAGTTCGATTCTTGTTCATGATGCAAATAAATGAGTTTTGGTTGGGGATTTAGGTTTAGGAATGTTAGAGGATCATTTATGGGCAAGAAATTTGGAGATTTGAGGCCTGAGGGAGAAGTTAGGGTTTGTGTTCGTCGGAGAAGACGACCGGAACACTGTTCCGGTCGCCTGAAAGTGGTTATGCCCTAATCCTGTAATTAAGCCAAGTTTGAATTGTGGCCTTTGGATCATGAGTTACCCGCGTGTATGGACGCCCCAGATCACCTGATTAAACCCTAATCCTTCATTAAATTAATTAATCATGTTTAATTAACCAGGACGCATCTCAGCCATTAAAAAGCGCGCTGGTCAACCATTTTCCTTCAACTTCAAATCTGGATCATTGGATTTGTTTACTTTTTATTTAAATTAATTTTATTTCCATTTTATTTACATTTCTTTGTCCATTTTATTTAAAATAGCTAAACACTTCTAAAAAAATTATTTTTTGCATCATGACTTAAAATATTTTTCTCATTCTGAAAAATAATTTTTATTTTATTTTTTGCATAAAATTCGTATTTTTAAAATACTTAAATGTTTATTTTAATTAATTATGAGAATTAATTAATTAAAATAGCATTTAAGTTTCTAAAAATCACCAAAAAAATTACATTGCATCTTGATACATTTAGAAACATTATCAAACCCTTCAAACAAATTTCTTTTTGGTTCTTGACCTATTTTGACATTTTTCTTTGGAATTAGGGTTCTTAAAAGTCAATATTTTTGCCCTAACTTAGAAAATTCCTTTCTGCCTAACCATGAAGAGTTTGATGATGGTTCTTTTTGCATTGCATTCCTCATGTCATGTAGTTTCTAGGATAAAATTGGTTTGAATTTATCCTTCATTTTCAATTTGTTTTGCATTTATCATTGAAAGGCACCTTAAAACCCTAGTAAATTTAGGAAAATCATAATTTTCATTAGGTTAAGACCTAGGTCTTCCCCTTTGGGCAGTGAACTTGTATAGGTTTAGGGTACCTTTGATCCCATTTTAAATTTTTTATCTTTTCATTCATTTGCTTCTGGTTTTGAATTTTGCTTTGTATCTTGTACATAAACCCTAATTTGCATCTTCATTTACATTCATCCTTCATATGCTTGCATACATGAACTTTCCATGACATTTTGTGCATCCACATGACATATAAGACATCTTAGGACATATTAGAATCATGTTTGATCATTGCATCATCCATTTTCCATGCTTTTGCTTTCATTTCATGTCATATGCATTCATGTACTTTCATGGTTCTTACATGTTTCATTTGCATCCTCCTTGCTTGTATAATCATCCACATCACATGACATGCTTTCATGCCATCCCATAACATCATTTGCCTCATGATATGCTTCTGATTTTGGTTGGCATCCTTGCATCTCATCTCATTTTCATTTCACTTCATTCCTTGTTGCTAACTTTTCAGGTGGTAAGTGTTTGAGAAGTGAATTTGCCTTCACTTCTCATAATCTCTTCTCATCTCTCTTATGCATTCATTGCTGCATTTTATTTGTGGATTAGAGTGAGCTTGCTCATTCATGCTCCCTCCTCCCTCTCTTTCTTCAAGCAACTTATCTTATTAAGTGAAGTAAGTTGTCTTGCTCCTTCTGCTTTTCCTCCTTTCATCTGCTTCTTCCTTGGTGGCTTTTCTCTTGAAGATCTTTTGCAAGCCTCATAAACCCTAAGAACATCCAAGCATGATCACAATTAGGGTTTGATTAGTCCCCCATTAGTTTTTCCTTTATGTCATCTTTGTGTCTTCTCTTCTCATCTCTTAATCAAGGACTAAACCCTTAAGGCTTTAAGGCTTTGTGATTAGGGTTATGCATGTATCCTTCTATTAGGATGGAGTGTATAACTTTAATCCTAAGTGTTAAACCCTTAATTTGTTTAAATCCTTTAATCAATCCATCTAATAATCACTAAGACATCAAGCTTGTAACTTGGGCCTTGCATTAGGGTTCTAATTCTTCCTTAATTGGTTAAGAAGGACTAACCCTAGTGTTAATGGACAAGTCCTCCTCAAGTTGTCTCACAAACTATAAAATCCACTTCTTAATCTCACCATTAACTAAAATCCATTCTAATAAAGGCTTTGTTTTGTCATGAGGTTAATCCCTAATCATGGATTAAGTTGAGGAGCCTTCCTCAGCTTAAATGTTCTCATTTATTATCCTTCTATTAGGATGGTGTAATGAGTCCATTAAATCCTTGATTATGGCTTAAACTCATTACTTAACACCAAAAAAAAACTCCAAAAACATCTAAATAATCACAAGTAGGTTAATGATCTTAATCCTACATCAGGGTAATTAAGTGTGAGGTGCTTACTTCATACTTAAGGTATTCTCATTACCCCTAATCAGAGGGAGGATGTGATGAGTTTACTAACCCTTGGTTTAGGCTTAAGCTCATTATCTTATGACAAACACAAAAAGCAATAAAAGATTGAAAACACAAAAACAAACAATAATCGTCTTCTCCGGGATTCTTTTCTCATCATCTTCAATCATAAACGAGAACTTGCTTCTTCCGTCTAATGCAAGACAGTTAGCACCTGAGCCAGACAGGTCATACACTCGAGCATAGACAAGTAAGCGGTTCACAAGTCAATTTATCTTTCAGTCTCTTTGAGTCGAACTACGGTGTTCTGACTTCATCATTGCACGAGAGGATACGTAGGCATAACTTAACAGTTATCGAACAAAAGTCTCTGTCTATTCCCCATCTTCCATCATTATTCTTTAAGCCTCATAGTCTTGAGCTTCATACTCCTGTTTCTTACACTGACACTCCTCTTATTCACTTCACATTTCTTTTGCACTGACATTTGTATTCTTTTCCAGCTTTGACACACAGATAGCACTGACACTACCCCTTTAAACACAAATCTTTTAAGCGTGGATCCCGTCGAGTACGACGGACAATCTGGGTGCTAATACCTTCCCAGGTTGTAACCAACCCCCTTTCTCAGTTTCTCTGGTTCGCAACCGTCTTATCCATCTTTTCTTAGGTTTATGCAGCATTACCTTTCCTTCGGGATAAAAATGCCTAGCTGGAGACTCTATTCATTTCTTCTCTTTCACCGACCGTTCGCGTCTGTACCCCTTCTGACCGGGATGTCATTTGGTGGGAGCGACAGCTTGGCGACTCTGCTGGGGAACCTTATATTGCAACCAGGACTTTTGGTTCTTTTTGTGGGTTCCTCTTAGCGCTTGTTTGATTTGTTTTTACTGGGGTGCTATGTGCTATGTGTGTTTATTTATTTTGCTTTATTTACTGCTTTATGTACAGCTTTATTGCTTTCCTTACAGTTTTGCATATTTCATACTGTCATCTGCTGGATCTGGTCTGCTGTTTTGGGGGGTGGGGTTCCATTGAGAGTTTAAGGTCCTATACCGGGGACCTGAGTGACACCTAGGCTAGAGTGGTTTATGTTCTTTCCCATTCCATTTCGGTCTGGTGCGGGAATATGAAACACGGTTCAGATGTGGGTTTCTTCTTGAGAACTCTGTACTACAGATTTCCTGTAGTGCTAGGGCTATCCGGGAAGCCTGCTAAGTCTGGATGACCTTTATTATGACCTTCAGAAACTGAGGTGAATTAGAGGAGGATCTTTTATGGTTATTGTAAACAATGTACCTCCAGGTTAGAAGTGTTTACACTTCTCATAACTGATCCAAATCTGAGGATCCTTGTTCTAGAACATTACATGTGAGGGGGTTGGGTTGTTTACAGGTTTGCAGGAACCCTTGGCCACATCATACCCTGTTACTATTTTGTATAAGAATACCTTACTTTGGACAGTTCTTGTGATTAACCCTGGATATGTGATTCTTTATTTGAGTCCCCCACCCTGGTTACTGGATTTCTAAACCTCCATCTGGACTCTTGAACATACATGGGCTTATATCAAGACAGATAATCAGATCCAGCTTGATCACAAACCTTTGCATATCATTTGCATATATCATCATTGCATCATTTAACATTTGTTTATTTTCTTTTCAGGGTATCCATATCATATCTGGTTTGGTTTTGACCCCTTCTTTTGCATAGACCTCTGCTTCAGTTGTCTTCATCATCATCAGCATCAGCCTATCAGTGGCTCTTTTCCAGCATCAGTCTGTGGTCTTCATCAACACTTATCTTCAGTTTCTCCAGCAGCACTCATGACTACTCCCAGGAAGAGCAACATATCCTACCACTTTTTTGAGCCTGTGTTGACTGGTATCAGGCAGGTTCAGTCACTCATCACACCTGACTATATCCCACTGTTCAGAGAACATTATGGAGGTATCTTGGATATGGTTATGGACCTTGACCCCTCTGAGAGGAGCATGATCCACACATGCTTGCAGTTTTATGATCCACCTTTGAGATGCTTCACATTCCCAGACTTTCAGTTAGGGCCTTTACTGGAAGAGTTTTCTTCATTGATTGGAGTACCTATCAGGGGTGGAATCCCTTTCAACCCAGAGATGTTAGCTCCCAGAAATGAAGAGATAGCAAAGGCACTGTACCTGGAGCCTGCCTTGATTGAGCAAAGTATGACAACAAAAGTTGGGATCCCTGGTTTGCATTTGGACTTCTTGATTTCTCAGGCCATCCTAAAGGCTTCAATGGAAGAGTGGAGGGCAGTCTGTGCACTATTAGCCCTCAGCATATATGGGGCTATACTGTTTGCAGATGAGCCCAAATTTGTTAGCAAAAATGCCATCCATTTATTTCTCCTGAAGAACCCAATACCTACATTGCTGGGAGATTTCTATTATTCCATTCATCAGAGGAATGAGAAACAAAAGGGGAAGTTGGTAAGATGTTGTGCTCCTTTGTTTTACACCTGGCTACTCAGACACCTGCCTAAATCAGATGCCTTTTTGAACCCACACCAACAGAAGAATTGGGCCAAGAGGCTCATTGCTTTGACTTCAGATGATATCAGATGGTGCACCCAGAGCACCAAAGGCAAGGACATTATCACCAGCTGTGGACAATACCCAAATGTGCCTCTGATAGGAGTAAAGGGTTGCATCAACTACAATCCTTTGTTGTTTAAGAGACAACTAGGCTATGCTTTGGTTCACCCTCCCAGAGGACAAGATTTAGCTGAGACCCTATATTGTGAAGTGAAACCTAATTCAGCTGCTGTCAGACAAGCATCCTGGGCTTGGGACAACATCCAGACAAAAGGGATGGCTATTCTTGGAAGGTGTAATAATGTTGCTTCAACTCAATACTATGACTGGTCCCGTACTAGAGCTCAGATTACCAGAATGCCTTTCATCTTGGAAGACATGCCTGGACCATCCACAGTACAGCCAGCAGCAACTGTCAGCCTAGAAGAATTTGAGAAATTGAAAGAAAGGAATGAGAACTTATCTCAAGCCTTGAAGAAGACTCTTTGGGAAAGAAGTGATGGTCGTCTGGACATTGAGAGATTGGAGAAGCTCAGAGTTGAGCATCTTGCCAAAATTGAGAAGACAGAGGACTACATCAGGAAAGCAAGAGCTGGGGAGCAAATATTGAAGAATGCCTGTAAAGAAGCCAAGATTCAGAAGGCTAGGACTAAGCTCTATCTGCAAGAAAGTCAGGCTAGGTGGGTCAGGATCACTGAGGCCCGTACACAAGAAGACCAGAAGACTCAAGCCAAGATTGAACAGCTAGAGGCCAATGAGAAGAAGCAGTAGGAAGCTTTGTTGGCAGCCCAAAAGGAGATTTCAGAGTTGAAGCTCAGAGCAGGATTGAAGAGATCAAAGGACCAGGACAGGCATAAGAAGCTGACCACTGCCATTGCTACCAGGAACCTCCTCATTAGGACCATTACAGAGCACCCGGCTGGTCCAGTGACTGAGGCACTCCTGAAGGAAGTCAGAGAGGATGAGTTTGGACTGGATGTCTGATTCTTTGTTTGTTGTTGTTTCCATTTGATGTACTTTTCTTCTTTTGTTGTATTTTGACCCTTCAGGGGCATGTATTGTAAAACAAACTATGTATCGTTCATCAGTTGTAATGTATTTTCAGTTGTTTTCATTTGGGTTTCTCTCAGTAACATCAAGCATCTTCCTCGAGGTCTGGAAAGTTCAAAACCAAGAACCAAACCGGATACCTTGGAAAACAAATAAGCATACTGCATTGCATACTAACCTTTGTTTTGTTTTGTAGGTTTTATTGTTATCTTTGTTTCTAACTTTGTTGTGACTTCAGGAAACATTGCTCGTCGTCGAGTGTTCCCTGTCAACCGCACGCACCGGTACCCGACTCGTAACAACCTTCCCGGTATTCAAATGGAACAAGTACAGCAGGATCTGACTGAGGTCAGAAATCAGAAGACCAATGAAAGATTGGAGATGAGAAATCAGATGTCTCAATTCATGGCAGTGATGACTGGCTTAGCCCAAAGTCAAGAAAGGTTAAGAGAGCTGGTGGAAAGACAAACTCCTGAGGAGCCTCATCTTGGAACAGGAGGAACTAGTAACAATGAACGGGGCCAGCCTCGTATTGACCCACCAGTGTTTGGACCTCATCTGGATCCAGAAGTTAACATCCCGAGAAATGTGCAAGGTAATACTGCTGAAGGGAGAATCTTGCAAGAGGATCCCCAGGAAGAACAATTTACTGTTATGGGGGCCGGAGATGAAGTATACGACAGGAGATTGGACGAAATTGCTGAGAAGTTAAGATCTTTGGAGTCTCAGAATTCTTTGGGCTTCGATGTGATGGACATGGGGCTAGTGGATGGGGTGAGAATTCCCCACAAATTCAAACCCCCATGCTTTGAAAAGTACAATGGTACCTCCTGTCCTCGCACTCACCTGTAGTCTTTCTTGGGAAGGCTTAAAGCGTATACCATGGATGAAAAGTTGTGGATGTTCTACTTTGAAGACAGTCTGACTGGAGCTTCGAGAGAATGGTATTCACACTTGACCAGAGCTACGATTAGATGCTGGAAGGACTTAGCTGAAGCTTTCATCAGACAATATCAGTACAACCTGGACATGGCTCCCAATAGAACTCTTCTAATGGGCATGTCACAATCTTCTAGAGAGAGCTTCAGGGAATATGCCCAAAGGTGGAGACAGCTCGCTGCTGCAGTCCAGCCACCCATGTCAGAGAGGGAAATGGATGACATGTTCATGAATACATTGCAAGGGACCTACATTAATAGACTGGCTGCCTTCTCCTCTACCAGTTTTGCTGATGTGGTCATAGCTGGTGAGAGGATTGAAAGCCTCTTAAAGATGGGCAAAATTTCCGACAGTGGTGCAAGTTCATCCAGTAATCCCAGAAAGCCTTTTGTGGGACCCCGAAGGGCCGGTGAAACAAATTCCATTCATACAAGCAGGGACAGGCCTCAGTATGCTCACCAGTCAATAGCAGCAGTTACCATTCCAGCTCCGATTCCTCAACAATCAGCATATCCTCAACAACAACAACCACAGTATCAACAACAATCTCACTATCAGCAACAATCTCATTTTCCACAACAGAGAACCTACAACAACAGTAATAACAACCAACAACAGCGTCCTTTCCAACAGAGGCCATCACAAGCAAACAGGGTGATTGACCCAATTCCAATGTCGTATGCTGCACTCTTGCCACAACTCCTGAAGCTCAACCTAGTTGAGTTAAGGACATTGGCACCTCCGGATCCCACCAATATGCCAAAGAACTATGATGCAAATGCCAGGTGTGCATTCCACTCAAACGCACCGGGGCATAATACCGAAAAATGCAGGGCCCTACAGATGAAAGTCCAGGATCTGGTGGACTCAAAAGCTCTCAACTTTGCACCTCCTCCAAATGTCACAAGAAATCCAATGCCTAGTCACAACGGGCCTAGGATTAATGCTATTGAAGAAGGCAAACTATCCACCTTAATCACCAGTGTTGCACAGATCCGAACACCTCTGGTTGAAATCAAAGCTCAGCTGTTAGAATGCCAAGTATTCCCCGGATGTGAGCTTGGCTGTGGATATTGCAATATTGCCGTTAATGGGTGTGAAAGGCTGAGAAACGGCATAGACGGTCTTATTAAGGATGGTATCCTTCAGATTACAACAACAGCAACTACAACTCCAACAATCCCTTCATCAACAATCACAGATACTCCTACAACGTCAGCAACCATTGTTCCAACGGATTCTACTACAACTCCAACGAATACCCAATCAATCACTTCAACGGATACAAGTTCAGTCACAATCCCTTCTACAACGACAAAACCCATTATTCCATCATTTCCTGCTACGACTTCAGCACTTGTCTAGTCAACAATATCTTCTACAACATCAGCAGCAATTAGTGAAAGTGTCTCAACGGTTACAATATACTACGATCCTGCAAATGTTCCTTCCAACCACTCTCAACAAAATGCTACTCCTGTCAGAGCTCCGGTTACCATATATTATGATCCACACACCATTGTGGTCCCTTCTGCAGCTGCTATCAGTCCGGTCACTATCACAGTGCCAGGGCCAGTTCCTTACGAAAGCAACAATGCCTTCCCTTGGTATTATGGCTCAGATCTATACTGTGAGGGGCAGAAAATCACTTTAGAATCATCAACTTCTTCACCTCAGATAGACAATGTGGGGGGAGGCGGAGGCTTCACTAGAAGCGAACGTCTCTTTGCCTTGCAAATTCCAAAGCCAGTTGCTGAAGCAGAAGCTGCTGCTAAGGCAAAAGGGAAGAGCATGGTGCAAGAAGAACCAGTTGTTAGAGAAGCTTTGAAGACTCCTTTTGATCAAGAGGTTGATGAATTCATGAGAATCATAAAGAAAAGTGATTACAAGGTGGTAGACCAGCTTCACCAAACACCTTCCAAAATCTCCATACTATCATTACTAATGTGCTCCAAGGCCCATAGGAACGCATTATTAAAGGTCCTGCACGCGGCTTATGTGCCGGAGGAGATTACTGTCAATCAGTTAGAGGCTGTGGTTGGAAATGTCAACGCTAGTCATGGACTAGGATTTACCAACACTGATCTAACAACGGAGGGTCACAATCACAACAAGGCTTTTCACATTACCTTGGAGTGTAAGGGTGCAGTTCTTTCTCACGTACTGGTAGACATAGGGTCATCCCTCAATGTCCTGCCCAAGAAAGCCCTTGTGAAGCTGGAGCATGATGGATTAGCACTACGCCCAAGCAACTTGGTAGTGAGAGCCTTTGATGGTTCTAAAAGATCAGTTCTGGGGGATATAGAGTTGCCTATAATGATTGGCCCACAGGTTTTCAAAACGACCTTCTTTGTGATGGATATACAGCCTGCCTACAGCTGTCTGTTGGGTAGACCATGGATCCACGCCGCTGGCGCCGTAACGTCAACCCTTCACCAGAAGTTAAAATTCGAGTGGGAGGGTCAAATCATCACCATTTGTGGGGAGGAGGATATTTTTGTTAGCCGGCTGGCTACTTTCAAATACATTGAAATGGATGGGGAGATCCATGAAACCATGAGTCAGGGGTTTGAGGCCCTGAATATCAATGAAACATCTGCTGTGCTAGGGACTTCCATTACCTCATATCAACAAGCCCGGAAGGTTGTTGAGGAGGGTACTGCTCAAGGCTGGGGCAAGTTGCTGTCAGTTGAGAAGAAAGAAGACCGATTCGGGTTGGGTTACAAACCAACTCGACAAGATCAACCAGAGGCTGCAAAGGAGTCCAAGTTTATCAGCGGGGGAATGCTCACCCCGGATGCTGTGAACAATTTGGAATATGAGTCGGAAGACGAGCGCAACCTGGAAAGCTGGATACGTCCAAGGATCCCGGGGAGCCATGTCTCAAACTGGTCTTCCCAGGAAATTATAAGAGTTACTCCCGCATAGTAATTATTATTTCCTGTTTTTAAAGCATGCATCAAGTCCTGCATCTTGCCCAAGATGTCAGGGCTCATTTTGTAATCGGGCCATCTTGTATTTTGTGCAAAGATCAATTAATGAATATCAGGACATCTTTTGCAAATGAGTCTTTTTCTTTTCCGCTCACTGTTTTTCATTCTTTATTTTTTTGTACAAATATAAAATGGAAATGTTTTTCAAATTAATAACTTCATTTTTACTTTTTTCTAAACAAGATAAAATTGATCACTAAAATGAACAAATCTAAACCCTTGCAGAGAGTGCCCTCCAGATTGCACCGACAACAACACCGCTATAACTTCGTATGACTTTGACAATCCAATTAATCAAGCCGATGAAGGGGTTGAGGAAGATTATGAGCTACCAGAGGAGCTAGCCAGGTTGTTGAGACAGGAGGAGAAGGTTATCACTCCTCATCATGAGGAAGTTGAGATGGTTAATCTTGGTACAGAAGAAGACTTGAAAGAGGTTAAGATCGGGGCCTACCTGCAAGATTCGGTAAAAGAATAACTTATTGACATGCTTCGGGAATATGTGGATGTTTTCGCTTTGTCTTATCAGGACATGCCGGGTATGGATACTGTAACACGGTGGGAGAACTGACTTTAGTTATGTTGCGGATAGCAAGAGTCGCCACCGACTTTTATTTTATCCAAAGGAAAGGCATAAAAGAACAGGAAAGACCTTTTAAAAGATTTTTGGGTTCGGGGGGTAGGTTATGTAAAGGGAAGGTGTTAGCACCCTTTACATCCATGGTTATCCATGGGCTCTTAGTTACTTAGCTCACTTTAAAATGTTTTTGAAAAGTGTAATGTGTGAATATAATTTTCTTTAAGTACTTTATAATGATCCATGTACGGATATATATAAAGTCTTTGTTTTGAAAATTTGTTTGAAAATGTGAAGTGTTTGAAATGTTTTGAAGAGTGAGCAAGTGCATAAGAGGAACCTACCCTAAGTTAAATCTTTTCTGTTCTTAAATATCCTTTAAGTGGTAAGACTATCCCTATTATTAAGGAATAGGTAGTCATTACCTTGGATGTGTGAGGGACAAGTGAAGGGACAACTGTTATTAGGCAACTGTAAGGTGTATGTAGCAATTTGAAGGGACTTATCATCTTTATTCGAAAGGGACAAGATCATTTACGAAGGCAACCATGAAGGGACTTGATCTTATTATCTTTTAAGGGACTAGATGATATGAGAGAAGGGACTTTGCTTTACACCTTACTTGACCTTTTTCTTTAGGCAACATGAGAGGTATCCTTAAGAATGTGAGATGGCGATCCAAGATCGACTTACGTGTGTGCTTGTACAAATTCAAATATTTATCTTATAATTAGTGATCTAAGTTAATTTTAAAGCAAACATGTTATCACTCCCTATTTTACTAACCATGGCATAAAATAAATAATTTTAAACATTATAAAATATTACATCCAGAAGCAATTACATAATAATTAGAAAAACAATTTAAATAAATAAGCAGAATATCAAATAATAATAATAAAAATTGGGGTTAGTGAAAATAATAATAATAATAAAAATAATACTAAATTAAATGGGGTTAGTAATAAATAAATAAATAAACATAATTAATAATAATAATGAAATAAACAAGGATATTATAATAAACAAAAATTTTAAAAGTTAATAAGAAAATATAAACAATCATATTAATTATTATAAAAAAATTTAAATTATGTATAAATTATATAAAAAAAATTAATTATGCACATGATATAGAATTATACTTCTAAAAAATCAAATTAGCAATTTTAAACATATAATAAGACTTATTTTCATGCAAAAATTAAATTCTAAACAAATTATATCATACTATCATATTAAGAATTCTAATTTTTAAACATATATAAAAAAAATGTAAATTATAAACAATTTATACATTAATAAAAATTAAATTAATAATTATAATTAAATTATGAAGATAATATATACAAATAATAATATTAAATAAATAGGAGAAGCAAAATTAGGGTTTGAAGAAAAATATATATTTTAGGGTTTATAAAAAATAAATTAAGTTTTATATACAAAAAATGTTAAATATTAAATATTAATCTAATTATTATAATATATACATATTAATAAAAAAAACAATTTGTTTTAGAAAATATTATTATTATTATTTATGAAACATATTTGAATTTTATTAAATTAAGATTATAATTTTAAATTAATTAATATTAAGAATAAACAAAACAAATAGAAATAAAAAGAAAAGAAAGGAAAACTTACCTGGCTGGGGATTAAACCCAGCACCTTTGGCTTGCAATCACTCAGGCCAGCAACACATACCACCAGGCCACAAGCGCGCGGGTGACAAGGAAAGGAGAGGAATTTGTTTTATGCCTTAATCCTGAAAATCAAGAAGAAAAAAAAGAAAGAAAACAAAAGGCCTGAGGGAATCGAACCCAGGACCTTTCAAACAATCACACAAACACGTTACCATTCCAGCTGGGAGAGCGCACCTGTATATGAAACAACTATAATTCATAATATATTATGTTTAATGGATAAAAGAGAAAAACATGAAAAACTTGTCACAGCCAGGATTCGAACCCCTGCCCATAAGCAATACACGCGCATGCTTCACCACTGGGACAAGCACAAGCTTGTGATACAAAACAGAAACAAAACGTAAAAATATTAAAATCAAATTCAAATTCCAGAACGCGCGCGCAGGGCCTTCATCTTCTTCATGTTACCTGCGGAAATTGATACAACTTTTCCTGCGAAATTTCATGCAAGTTCTTCCATATTCATGTCCTGCGAAATTCAAACATCAAGCAAATGGTACCATTACATCAAATTGTTTATACCACTGAATTCCTTATGATTCATACAGTCAATCCACATTGTTAGAATTTATTTATATTGTCCAAATCGTAAAACCCTAAATTGGCCGTTCAAACCCTAACAATGGTGGAATACGATTGAAGTCACTAAACTTCAAGGTTGCTGCCCAGAAACGTTCCTAACATCATTACAAACATCAAGCAATCATCAAATATCATTTAAATCAAGCAAATATGTGAAATCGAAAAACTCATATTCAAGAACAAAACATGATTCGGTTTATGCCATATGAGTGGTTTTGGATGCAAATAAGTATTGGTTTCGACTCAATGATGTTCAGGGATCATTGCTGTGTTCTCTAAATACCTTCAAATGTCTTGTATGCCAAAATCCGAATTTGAGTTTGGAGAGGTTTTTGAAAATATGAAACTTACACTTTTGAGGCTGGAATTCGTCCATAGTGATTAGGGTTATGTAATGTACTTATAGAGCAATGAATTAGGTCAGAAAAGATTGATCATTGTGTGAAGAATTTGATCCAAAAAGATTCAAAAAGATAAGCTTTAAAAATCAAATATTTTTGCATAAACACTTGCTATTTTAGGCCAATCATCATGATCCTCTTACCACTTTGATCCCAATCATATTTATGAATTTCTAG
Source organism: Lathyrus aphaca (assembly GCA_963966055.1). Taxonomy (NCBI): domain Eukaryota; kingdom Viridiplantae; phylum Streptophyta; class Magnoliopsida; order Fabales; family Fabaceae; genus Lathyrus; species Lathyrus aphaca. Next base: position 20,429,225 of record OZ014525.1, read on the forward strand.
AAGCTTAATCCTTTTTTAATCTTTGACTTTTATATTTTATTTTAATTTAAAATGATTTTAAATGAATTAAATCAAAATAAATAAAAATAAAATAATAAAAAATCTGATTTTTGTTGACTTGGGTCGTGCATGAGGTCATAGTATGGATTGGGTCATCATATGGCAAGCCCATTTAGAAAAAATTGGTTTTAGACCTCCATTTTCTTCATAAACTAACCAAACATTTCCCAACTTTGCAAGGGCACACATCCTTCAATTTTAATGCTATGAGGGTGTTCTTGGATATTTTGGAAAGCTTGAAGAGTCCTCTAACCAACCCCACTGGTTTCATGTCCATATCATTTACCATTCTCAAGTTATGCTCTTTTGAAGTTGTTGACTTTTTGTTGACTTTCAAAAGGACCTATAATGTCTTAGCTCATACCTTCCAAATGAAGCATTTTTAGGCTTGGCTTGTGAGACACAAAGTTGTAGAGAATTCAATTTCCTTCAAAATGAGCTTTGTATGGAGACTTGGTGATGAAGCATGTGAAAGTTATGGCTGGTCAAAGTTCAGTTGACTTTTACTAAGGAAACCCTAATTTAGAAACCTCTGATTCTTGATGATCTGAAATCTCCTTGATGAATCATGATCAACCCTTGCTCAAATGATGAATTTTAATTCATATACTTGATGTTGGCAAAAAATCATGAAGTTTGACTTTGGTTTGACCACAGTTGACCTCAGTTTGACTCTTTAACTACTTTGACTGATTTTGACTTATCTGATCATCTGACTGAGCAAACCTTTGAGAAAAGTCTTGAAACTTGTCATGGGGATTCTTATACACATATAAGATGTTATGAAGCTCACTTGAAGTCTTGGAAGTTCATTTAGCCTGATTAAAGTCAAAACCCTAGTTTTGGATGCACTGCTTAGGAGGTGCATTGTCTGAGGGAATTGTCAACTCTTCTGACTATTTGTGAACTTTGTGAACCTTGTGAACCATCATAAAATGTATTGTGAACCTTGTGAACCTCATGGGAAGTCTTGTGAACCTTGTGAACCTCATAAAGTGTCTTGTAGGCTTCATGAACCTTATGAAAGGTCTTGTAAGTATTGTGAATCTTGTGAACCTTCTTAGCACACAAAGTCTTGTATTGTGAGGGCAAATTTTGGGGTGCAACAGATACCGACATTGTTATGCACAAGTTGCCTCTGAAAGAAGATTGTCTGCCAGTAAAACAGAAGTTGCGCCGTACTCGCCCAGATATGGCAATGAAGATAAAAGAAGAGGTACAAAAGCAGTGGGACGCCGGTTTCCTTGCCGTAACTAGTTACCCACCGTGGGTTGCTAATATTGTACCTGTGCCTAATAAGGATGGCAAGGTAAGGATGTGTGTGGATTACCGGGACCTGAACAGAGCCAGCCCGAAAGATGACTTCCCTTTACCCCACATTGATGTATTGGTCGACAATACGGCTCAGTTCTCGGTGTTCTCCTTCATGGATGGTTTTTCAGGATATAATCAGATCAAGATGTCACCTGAAGACATGGAGAAGACAACTTTCATCACACCCTGGGGCACATTCTGTTATAAGGTAATGCCATTCGGACTGGAGAATGCTGGTGTCACTTACCAACGGGCTATGGTAACATTATTCCACGACATGATCCATAAAGAAATTGAATGTTATGTGGATGACATGATTGCCAAGTCCCTCACAGAAGAAGACCACTTGGTGAATCTGTTGAAACTATTCAAGCGTCTGAGGAAGTACCAATTGAAGTTAAACCCCAACAAATGCACATTCGGGTGCGATCCGGTAAGCTACTGGGATTTATTGTGAGTGAGAAAGGGATTGAAGTTGACCCTGACAAAGTCAAAGCCATTCAAGAAATGTCTGCACCGAAGACTGAAAAAGAAGTTCGGGGGTTCTTAGGTAGATTGAACTACATCTCCAGATTCATATCTCACCTTACAGCAACCTGTGAGCCTTTGTTCAAGTTGTTAAGAAAAGAACAAACGGTCAGGTGGAATGAAAACTGCCAAAGGGCTTTTGACAAAATCAAGGAATATTTACAAGAGCCTCCGATTCTTATGCCTCCAGTTGAAGGAAGGCCTCTAATCATGTACTTGACAGTATTAAAAGAGTCAATGTGGTGTGTGATGGGCCAACATGACGAGTCTGGTCGAAAAGAGTATGCAATATACTACCTAAGCAAAATGTTTACCGACTGTGAACAACGTTATTCACTGCTCGAGAAAACTTGTTGTGCTTTAGCGTGGGCTGCTCGCCGACTAAGGCAGTATATGTTGACCCACACCACTTTGCTGATTTCAAAGATGGACCCAGTCAAATATATATTTGAGAAGCCAACACTTACCGGACGGGTTGCAAGATGGCAAATGATTCTCACAGAATATGACATTCAATACACATCTCAAAAAGCCATCAAGGGCAGTGTGTTGTCTGATTATCTTGCTGAGCAACCCATTGACGATTACCAGCCTATGAGATTTGACTTCCCCGATGAAGACATCATGTTCGTTAAAGCAAAATATCATGAAGAGCCTATTCACACTGAAGGGCCTGACCCAGAAGAAGAATGGACTATGATGTTTGATGGGGCTGTCAATATGAATGGTCGTGGTGTTGGTGTAGTACTCATTACACCTAAGGGAGTTCACATGCCTTTCTCGGCAAAACTCACCTTTAACTTCACTAACAACGAAGCTGAATACGAAGCTTGCATCATGGGTCTTAAGAAAGCCATTGACCTCAGGATCAAGACTTTAACTGTGTTCGGAGATTCAGCTTTGGTAATCAATCAAACCAACGGCAAATGGTATACTCACCAGGATCATCTGATACCCTACCGGGATTATACAAGGAGGTTATTGACTTTCTTCACAACAGTCAAGCTGGAGTATATCCCTCGAGATGAAAATCAGTTTGCAGATGCTCTGGCTACCATTTCATCCATGATCAAAGTTCAAGCTGCCAACTTTGTGCCTCGGATTTCAGTATCCAGACTTGACAGACCAGCATACGTATTCTCAGTAGACATTGCTAAGGATGATAAGCCTTGGTTCCATGACATCAAATGCTTCTTAAAGGATCAAACATACCCACCTGGGGCATCTCCCAATGACAAGAAGACATTAAGAAGGCTAGCTGGTAGTTTCTTCCTGAATACTGATGGTTCCTTGTACAAGAGGAACTTTGATATGGTACTTCTCAGATGTGTTGATAAGACAGAAGCAGACTTGTTGATGCACGAGGTGCACGAGGGATCATTTGGTACCCATGCTAGAGGGCATGTTATGGCTAAGAAGTTGCTAAGATCAGGCTATTACAGGATCACAATGGATGCAGACTGTTGTGCTTATGCCAGGAGGTGTCATAAATGCCAGATTTATGCAGATAAAGTGCATGTGCCTCCGAATCCTCTGAATGTGATGTCTTCACCTTGGCCCTTTGCCATGTGGGGTATTGATATGATTGGTAAGATTGAACCAAATGCTTCAAACGGCCACAAATTCATCCTGGTAGCTATTGACTATTTTACCAAGTGGGTTGAAGCAGCTTCATATGCAAACGTCACCAGGCAAGTGGTAGCCCGATTCCTGAAAAGAGATATCATCTGTCGGTATAGAGTGCCCGAGCGAATCATTACTGATAATGGTTCCAACTTGAACAATAAAATGATGGCGGAGTTATGCCGGGACTTCAAGATCCAACACCACAATTCTTCTCCTTACAGGCCAAAGATGAATGGCGCTGTGGAAGCAGCTAACAAGAATATCAAGAAGATTGTGCAGAAGATGGTGGTCACCTACAAAGACTGGCATGAAATGTTACCATTCGCCTTGCATGGGTACCGTACGTCAATCAGAACGTCCACTGGGGCAACACCGTATCAGCTGGTATATGGTATGGAGGCAGTCCTACCCGTTGAAGTTGAATTACCCTCTTTACGAGTACTGATGGATGTCAAACTGAACGAAGCATAGTGGGTCCGATCCCGGTACGAACAATTGAGTCTGATTGAAGAGAAGAGGTTAGCTGCAATTTGTCATGGGCAGCTGTATCAGAAAAGAATGAAGAAAGCCTTCGATCAGAAAGTCAGGCTTCGAGAGTATCAAGTAGGAGATCTTGTGCTGAAAAGACTCCTTCCTCCTCATACAGACCACAGGGGCAAGTGGACTCCGAATTATGATGGCCCGTTCATAGTAAAGAAAGTTTTTTCTGGTGGAGCACTGATGCTCAGTACTATGGATGGTGAAGACTCCCAGTCCCCTGTGAATTCAGATGCAGTTAAAAAATACTTCGCATAAAATGACCCGCTGGACATAAAATCAGAATGTAAGTCCAGGCAAAAATAGGGCGTCCCGGCGAGTCAAAAAACAGAATAAAAGGACTCGGGCAAAAATAAGGGAAAATAAATAAAACAAATGTACACCCACTGAGTTGAAAAGCCACATTGGACAGCTCAGGCAAAAATGGGTATCCCGGTGGATTGAAAACCCAAAAGGGCGATCCACGCAAAATCAGGGAATAAGCGAACAAATGCATTCTGAATTCGTCTGTATAACCCACGACACGGCAAGTTTCGAAAGGTTAAAGCATCGATCAAGGTCAGCCACTCTTCAAAAGTAAGATGAGAAGAACGTCAAATGTCATACAAGTCATAGCAAAAGGGGAAGCACACTGAAGCGTCATCAACATTGCCAGCACTTTACTTTTCTCAATTTGTAACAATCTCCTCATTTCAGGGGATTTGTTTCTTTGACTGTACTTGCCAATTCAGGGCATCCCAAATTAATAAAATCAGATCTTCATTCACATTTTGCCTCGTACATTTTTATCTTTGTTTGCAAAAATGTCCAATGTCTTTAATATTGATCGCATAAATACAGATGCGTCTTTTCTAAAAATTACATGCTTACAGGAAATATATTTACCCCGGGAGCATCTAAACTCCTATAATGGAATCCAGTAAGGGATACCTCAGAGTGCTTGTACTTTTACTTGTCAATACAGGATTGCAGGAATTCAAAATGCAGCAAGGGGCATGAAAGCTTCCCCCAGCAAGTCGCCAAATCGTTACATACTCAGCACATCTTCCAAATAGCACCAGAGATGCTTTCTCCCCAGCCAAGTGCAAAGACAGGAAATCATCTCCCCCTCAGAGCTCCAGCCTCTACCAGAAGAGCAATGTCTGAAGATCTCACAACAAAGGGACGAAAGCTTCCACAAGCCCCAGCTAGGTCCCTCATCATTAAGATAGGTCTATCAGTGACCTGTTTCCCCAAGCAGTCATGCGCCCTATCAGATCTACCAATGATCTCATCCCCAGCTGGGATATCACTTCAAAGCAGACCAGCCAGAGATCCTCACCGCAACAGGATCCGAATCCCGGACCGATGTCTTTTGCATAAACATAGCATTCGCATCATATTTCCCCCATAGCGTAGCATTCCGTCTAATACGGAGCATTATGGCAAAAATCAAACATATGGCATAATCACAAGCCCTGTTTTGAATCAGTCACCTGTGAATATTGACATCCCATCAACAATATACTTCTCAAATTTCCCCAACAGAAAGCCAAAGTATCCCCTTTGCACTCACAGAGCATATTAATGCACTTTCCCGACACCCGTCCGTTTCACCTATCCCCGGCATAATTGAAAACCCAAACATTCGTTTGGAATATACTTATACATTTCCTCTTGTGATACTCATCCGTATCATACCCTCCTCAGTGAGTTGAACACTCGTTTGTGTCTCACCCTTGTTTATTCACGGATACCCGCCCGTATCTTATACACGCCTATTTCCCCTCAGAGTCGACACTCGTTCGTGTACTTCGCTAACCAGTTGGTACTCGTCCGTACCATCATCTTTGAACATGTGTCAGCGGTTGTTTCTACCGATACTCGTCCGTATCAAAGTCTTAAGGATGCTCGTCCGCATATTTAATCTATATACAGTGTCAAACGCTTCTACCTTTTCTTTCTTAAATTTAGATACTCGTCTGTGTCTACCATTCCCCGGAAGAGTCCCCAGCAATTCCCAACAAATTATTTCCTTTCCATCTGACATTCGTCCTATGTCATGACACTCCCGGCAGCCGTGCCTTTCCAGGTGATCGTCCTTCACCTCTTGATGATCGTCCTTCATCATTTTATCTGATGGCCGTCCCCATCGTTGATCTTGTTATCTGACATTCGTCCTATGTCATGATAAACCCCGAGAGCAGTCGTACCCTGCTAGGTGATCGTCCTTCACCTCTTGATGATCGTCCTTCATCATACCTATCCGATGGCCGTCCCCATCGCCGACCTTTTCTATCCGACATCCGTCCTATGTCGTGATGCTTTTGGCAACCGTGCCTTTCCAGGTGATCGTCCTTCACCTTAGATGATTGTCCCTCATCTTATCTCCAACAGAGCAGCCGTCCCCTGCTAGGTGATCGTCCTTCACCTTTGATGACCGTACCTCATCGTTTATTTCATTTATGCTTTGAACATGATGGTCGTCCCCATCATTTCCTTTACCTTGAATCCCCAGAAAGTTTTGTTCCTTAACTTGATGGTCGTCTCCATCATGATCCCTGTATTTCCCCAGCATGTCGGTCGTCCCCGTCATTGCTTTATCCCCAGCAGTCGTCCCCTGCTCGACGGTCGTCCTCCGTCGCCCGCACTTTATAATCATACTTTATTGCCTTTCACAATCTATATCCATTTTCTTCTTCATTCAGTGAGTGCAAATTTTGGACTGTCTTTGGTATTCAACCACAAGTTATCTTGTTTGCCTGTTAAGCCGCCGCTAACATCCTGCACAGCTAACTCATGCTTGAATAGGGGCAGCTGTAAACACCCCAAATTTGCCGTCACTCATTTCACCATGGCTTGTGATCCTTTCATTTGCATGAGTTTCAATCATGTCATCTCATATTGCATTTTTGCTTCACTACATTGGTTCAAAGTCATCTGCACCTAGGGTTTGTGATCTGGGCAACCCATGAGCTATCTGAGCCACCCCAAAGGTCTTCAATCATCTCAAGAGGGTCCATGTATGTTCAAGCATCATATTATATTCTCCCAAGATCAAGGAAGTCAGAAAATCACAAGAACTGAGAAAGGCATGGAAGCAGAGCCAGGTTTAACTGCACAAATGACCTAAAATTAGGAGTTTGGTTTTAGAGGCCATAACTCCAATTTTTTTGGTCATTCTTGTTTCTATTGGTCATTATATGTTATAAGGATCATTCACACCAATTTTCATGAAGAAATTCAATGGGGAAGGCATCTGATCAAAAGATAACTTCTTAAGCAAGTTAGTGCAAAATCAGGGCATCTAAGGTCCCCGGTCACCCAACCAAAGGGTATTCTCCATCATTTTGGGTGTATATGATCTTTATTTGATCTTAGAAGAAGTTAGAAGTTCACAAAATTGAAGAATTTCAAGCCATTTGCAAAGTTGCCATTTTGGGAAAGTGACTTGTAATGCAAAATTGCCATTTTGGGAAAGTTTTTCAACCTCCTCTTTTTGATTCAAAAATGCTTCAAATGAAAAATTCTTGGTCATGAAAGTTGTAGATTGGATCATTCCCTTTTCAAAAAGTACAAGAACTTGATCTAATTCATCATAGAACTCAAGTTATGGCTTTGCAAAGTTGGGAAAAATCACTAAAATTAACTTATGCACCAAAGAGGGAAGTTTGCAAAAACACTTGCCAAAGCCAAATGTGACCTCTAATTGACTTCTAACCCTTACCCAAACATCATACATGGTCCATAACTCAGAATTTCCCAAGGTATTTCTCATTTTCATACCTTGAATTACAAGTCACCATAAGGCATTTCTCATGAATCATCAAGAATGGAATTTTTGCAAAAGGGACTTCTAATGATTGGATTAGTTGCTAAGTGATCTCAAAACATTATGACAACTTCATGTGGTCCATTTTGCTGCAATTTGACCAAGAGTTCATAGGTTTCCTTGCCTTGGTTCACAAAGATTTCCAAAGAGGGAAAAGTTGCAAGAGCCATGCTACCACTTGCCTCAGCCATTACAACTGCACAAAAACAATCCAAAGGCCTTCCTTGATCCATGCTGAGCCCAGCCATGCCCCTAATCTTCCTCTGACCCGAGCCATACCCCAAGTACACAAAATCATGACTTTTTGCATCTTTGCACATACCAATCAAACTGTGACATTACCAACCCTCTGACCAATCAAAACTTAATATGTGGACCTCATGGACTTGAAACACACACACACAAAAGCCAACAGCCTCCTATAAGCAAGGATTCACAAAAACTGTCAAGATCTTCACCTCTTCGAAACTTCTTCCACAGGCATCAAACTTCCATTTTTTCTTCACCAACAAGTCACACATCCTCCATAGAATCAAAATCAACCATTAAAACAGCCAAAAGCCTCACATACACCAACTGCAAAACCTGCTACACCAGGGCTGAAACTTCAAAGCCAGCCACTCCCAAGGTTTTCTAAGCTTCATTTCATCATCAGGAGGTTCAGAAAGGTGGACTGGCATCAAAGGAAAAGCCAGAAAGCTCTGAATCAGAAGATTCAATCTCAGGTATAGCTCACGAACTTTTTTCCCAGAAGCTTGTTTTTAAGTTCTCATATGGTTCTTTGTGTTCCCCTGATCATGGGGATATGATTATTTTTGAAAATGGTTGAGAAACCACCATGTATGCAAGCTCTGAAACTTTTGCCCGTTTTTACGTTTAGGTTCGATTCTTGTTCATGATGCGAAATAAATGCGTTTTGGTTGGGGATTTAGGTTTAGGAATGTTAGAGGATCATTTCTGGGCAAGAAATTTGGAGATTTGAGGCCTGAGGGAGAATTTAGGGTTTGTGTTCGTCGGAGAAGACGACCGGAATACTGTTCCGGTTGCCTGAAAGTGGTTATGCCCTAATCCTGTAATTAAGCCAAGTTTGAATTGTGGCCTTTGGATCCTGAGTTACTCGCGCGTATGGACGCCCCAGATCACCTGATTAAACCCTAATCCTTCATTAAATTAATTAATCATGTTTAATTAACCAGGACGCATCTCAGCCATTAAAAAGCGCGCTGGTCAACCATTTTCCTTCAACTTCAAATCTGGATCATTGGATTTGTTTACTTTTCATTTAAATTAGTTTTATTTCCATTTTATTTACATTTCTTTGTCCATTTTATTTAAAATAGCTAAACACTTCTAAAAAAAATTATTTTTTGCATCATGACTTAAAATATTTTTCTCATTCTGAAAATTAATTTTTATTTTATTTTTTGCATAAAATTTGTATTTTTAAAATATTTAAATGTTTATTTTTATTAATTAATGAGAATTAATTAATTAAAATAGCATTTAAGTTTCTAAAAATCACCAAAAAAATCACATTGCATCTTGATACATTTAGAAACATTATCAAACCCTTCAAACAAATTTCTTTTTGGTTCTTGACCTATTTTGACATTTTTCTTTGGAATTAGGTTCTTAAAAGTCAATATTTTTGCCCTAACTTAGAAAAATCCTTTCTGCCTAACCATGAAGAGTTTGATGATGGTTCTTTTTGCATTGCATTCCTAATGTCATGTAGTTTCTAGGATAAAATTGGTTTAAATTTATCCTTCATTTTCAATTTGTTTTGCATTTATCATTGAAAGGTACCTTAAAATCCTAGTAAATTTAGGAAAATCATAATTTTCATTAGGTTAAGAGCTAGGTCTTCCCCTTTGGGCAGTGAACTTGTATAGGTTTAGGGTACCTTTGATCCCATTTTAAATTTTTTATCTTTTCATTTGCTTCTGGTTTTGAATTTTGCTTTGTATCTTGTACATAAACCCTAATTTGCATCTTCATTTACATTCATCCTTCATATGCTTGCATACATGAACTTTCCATGACATTTTGTGCATCCACATGACATATAAGACATCTTAGGACATATTAGAATCATGTTTGATCATTGCATCATCCATTTTCCATGCTTTTGCTTTCATTTCATGTCATATGCATTCATGTACTTTCATGGTTCTTACATGTTTCATTTGCATCCTCCTTGCTTGTATAATCATCCACATCATATGACATGCTTTCATTCCATCCCATAACATCATTTGCCTCATGATATGCTTCTGATTTTGGTTGGCATCCTTGCATCTCATCTCATTTTCATTTCACTTCATTCCTTGTTGCTAACTTTTCAGGTGGTAAGTGTTTGAGAAGTGAATTTGCCTTCACTTCTCATAATCTCTTCTCATCTCTCTTATGCATTCATTGCTGCATTTTATTTGTGGATTAGATTGATCTTGCTCATTCATGCTCCCTCCTCTCTCTCTTTCTTCAAGCAACTTATCTTATTAAGTGAAGTAAGTTGTCTTGCTCCTTCTACTTTTCCTCCTTTCATCTGCTTCTTCCTTGGTGGCTTTTCTCTTGAAGATCTTTTGCAAGCCTCATAAACCCTAAGAACATCCAAGCATGATCACAATTAGGGTTTGATTAGTCCCCCATTAGTTTTTCCTTTGTGTCATCTTTGTGTCTTCTCTTCTCATCTCTTAATCAAGGACTAAACCCTTAAGGCTTTAAGGCTTTGTGATTAGGGTTATGCCTGTATCCTTCTATTAGGATGGAGTGTATAACTTTAACCCTAAGTGTTAAACCCTTAATGTGTTTAAATCCTTTAATCAATCCATCTAATAATCACTAAGACATCAAGCTTGTAACTTGGGCCTTGCATTAGGGTTCTAATTCTTCCTTAATTGGTTAAGAAGGACTAACCCTAGTGTTAATGGACAAGTCCTCCTCAAGTTGTCTCACAAACTATAAAATTCACTTCTTAATTTCACCATTAACTAAAATCCATTCTAATAAAGGCTTTGTTTTGTCATGAGGTTAATCCCTAATCATGGATTAAGTTGAGGAGCCTTACTCAGCTTAAATGTTCTCATCTATTATCCTTCTATTAGGATGGTGTAATGAGTCCATTAAATCCTTGATTATGGCTTAAACTCATTACTTAACACCAAACAAAAACTCCAAAAACATATAAATAATCACAAGTAGGTTAATGATCTTAATCCTACATCATGGTAATTAAGTGTGAGGTGCTTACTTCATACTTAAGGTATTCTCATTACCCCTAATCAGAGGGAGGATGTGATGAGTTTACTAACCCTTGGTTTAGGCTTAAGCTCATTATCTTATGAAAAACACAAAAAGCAATAAAAGATTGAAAAAACAAAAACAAACAATAATCGTCTCCTCCGGGATTCTTTTCTCATCATCTTCACTCATAAACGAGAACTTGCTTCTTCCGTCTAATGCAAGACAGTTAGCACCTGAGCCAGACAGGTCGTACACTCGAGCATAGACAAGTAAGCGGTTCACAAGTCAATTTATCTTTCAGTCTCTTTGAGTCGAACTACGGTGTTCTGACTTCCTCATTGCACGAGAGGATACGTAGGCATAACTTAACAGTTATAGAACAAAAGTCTTTGTCTATTCCCCCTCTTCCATCATTATTCTTTAAGCCTCATAGTCTTGATCTTCATACTCCTGTTTCTTACACTGACACTCCTCTTATTCATTTCACATTTCTTTTGCACTGACACTTGCATTCTTTTCCAGCTTTGACACACAGATAGCACTGACACTACCCCTTTAAACACAAATCTTTTAAGCGTGGATCCCGTCGAGTACGACGGACAATCTGGGTGCTAATACCTTCCCAGGTTGTAACCAACCCCCTTTCTCAGTTTCTCTGGTTCACAACCATCTTATCCATCTTTTCTTAGGTTTATGCAGCATTACCTTTCCTTCGGGATAAAAATTCCTAGCTGGCGACTCTATTCATTTCTTCTCTTTCACCGACCGTTCGCGTCTGTACCCCTTCTGACCGGGGTGTCATTTGGTGGGAGCGACAGATATGCCAGGGCTGGATACTGACATTGTTGTGCATAAGCTACCATTGAGAGAAGATTGTCCTCCTGTGAAACAAAAGATGAGAAGAACTCGTCCTGATATGGCGATGAAGAACAAGGAGGAAGTTCAGAAGCAATGGGATGTCGGATTCCTTGTCGTAACTAGTTACCCACCCTAGGTAGCTAACATTGTGCCTGTACCAAAGAAAGACGGAAAAGTTTGGATGTGCGTTGATTATCGGGATCTAAATAGAGCAAGTCCAAAGGATGACTTTCCATTACCTCACATTGATGTGCTGGTAGATAACACCGCTCAGTTCTCGGTATTTTCCTTCATGGATGGCTTCTCCGGGTATAATCAGATTAAGATGGCACCGGAAGACATGGAGAAAACAACATTCATTACCCCGTGGGGTACATTCTGCTACAAGGTGATGCCCTTTGGTTTGAAGAACGTTGGGGCAACGTATCAGCGGGCTATGGTCACATTGTTCCACGACATGATACACAAGGAGATTGAGTGCTATGTGGACGACATGATTGCCAAGTCCCGAGACGAAGAAGAGCATCTGGTCAATCTCAAGAAGCTGTTTGATAGACTGATAAAGTATAAGCTGAGGTTGAATCCAAACAAGTGCACTTTCGGATTGCGTTTCGGAAAATTACTGGGCTTTATCGTTAGCCAGAAAGGAATCGAGGTGGATCCTGCAAAAGTAAAAGCAATACAAGATATGCCTGCACCGAAAACAGAAAAAGAAGTGTGCGGGTTTTTAGGGAGATTGAACTACATTTCACGGTTTATATCTCATCTAACTGCCACGTGTGAGCCAATATTCAAATTGCTAAGAAAAGAGCAAACGGTCAGGTGGAATGAGGACTGTCAAAGATCCTTTGAAAAGATAAAAGAATATTTGCAGACACCTCCGATTCTAATGCCTCCAGTTCCAGGACGACCACTTATCATGTACTTGACTGTGCTAGAAGGGTCGATGGGGTGTGTTCTAGGCCAACATGACGAGTTTGGTCGAAAAGAGTACGATATTTATTACCTTAGCAAAAAGTTTACCGACTGTGAATCTCGTTACTCACTGCTCGAGAAAACTTGTTGCGCTTTGGTATGGGCTGCTCGCCGACTGAGACAGTACATGTTGACCCATACCACACTGCTAATCTCAAAAATGGATCCCGTCAAGTATATCTTTGAGAAACCAGCGTTAACCGGAAGGGTTGCTAGGTGGCAAATGATCTTAACAGAGTATGACATACAATATACTTCTCAGAAAGCCATCAAAGGAAGTGTATTGTCAGATTATCTTGCACAACAACCTCTTGATGATGACTATCAGCCAATGAAGTTTTATTTCCCTGATGAGGACATCATGTACCTCAAAGCAAAAGATTGCGAGGAACCACTTCCGGAGGAGGGGCCAAACCCTGAATCCAAATGGAAGTTGATGTTTGATGGGGCAGTCAATATCAACGAACGTGGAGTTGGTGATGTTCTTATCACTCCTGAAGGTGTTCACTTTCCCTTCGTTGCCAGAATTACTTTTGGCTGCACCAACAATGAAGCGGAATACGAGGCATGCATAATGGGAATAGAGGAGGCTATTAATCTTCGGATGAAAACCCTCAATATATTCGGAGATTCAGCCCTCGTTATCAATCAGATTACCGGCAAGTGGTATACACATCAAGAACACTTAATTCCTTATAGGGATTATGCCAGAAGATTGTTGAAGTTTTTCACAACAGTTAAGCTTCAGTATATACCACGAGATGAGAATCAATTTGCCGATGCATTGGCTATTCTTTCTTCGTCCATTAAAGTCTTGTGCTGGAATTACGTGCCCAGGATTGACATTTCCAAGCTTGACGCACCAGCTTATGCTTTCTCTGTAGACGCAGTGTCTAATGAGAAACCTTGGTACTTTGATATCAAGCTCTTCCTGGAAAAGCAAGAATACCCAGCAGGGGCATCATCCAACGACAAGAAGACCTTAAGACGACTTGCTGTTAGTTTCTTCTTAAATACAGATGGGGTTTTGTATAAAAGGAACTTTGACATGGTTTTGCTCAGATGCGTGGATAGACACGAAGCAAGCCTGTTAATGCAGGAAGTCCACGAGGGGTATTTCGATACTCATGCAGGAGGGCATGTTATGGCTAAGAAGTTGTTGAGATCTAGGTATTATTGGATGACAATGGATGCAGACTGTTGTTCATACGCCCGCAAGTGCCACAAGTTCCAGAGTTATGCAGACAAGGTGCATGCTCCTCCCATCCCACTCAACGTCATGTCATCTCCTTGGCCCTTTTCTATGTGGGGCATTGACATGATCGGGAAAATAGAGCCTACTGCTTCAAATGGTCATCGCTTCATCTTGGTCGCGATCGATTACTTCACTAAGTGGGTTGAAGCAGCGTCTTATGCCAATGTCACTCGTCAAGTGGTAGCCAGGTTTTTGAAAAGAGACATTATTTGCAGATACGGATTGCCCGAAAGAATCATTACTGATAATGGTTCTAATTTGAACAACAAGATGATGGCGGAATTTTGTCGGGACTTCCAGATTCAGCATCACAATTCTTCTCCTTATCGACCAAAGATGAATGGTGCGGTAGAGGCGGCTAATAAGAATATTAAGAAGATTGTGCAAAAGATGGTTGTCACTTACAAAGATTGGCATGAGATGTTACCATTTGTGTTGCATGGGTACCGAACATTAGTCAGGACGTCGACCAAGGCAACTCCCTTCTCATTGGTATATGGTATGGAGGCAGTCTTTCCTGTCGAGGTAGAAATTCCTTCATTGTGTGTGATGATGGATGTGAAGCTTGATGAGGTTGAGTGGGTACGTGCTCGATACAATCAGCTGTGCTTAATTGAGGAAAAGAGATTAGTGGCTATCTGTCATGGTCAACTTTATCAGAGGAGAATGAAGCGAGCATTCGACCAACGAGTACGTACTCGGGAGTATCAAGTAGGAGAGCTTGTGCTCAAGAGGATCATCCCTCCAGGTTCAGATCACAGGGGAAAGTGGACCCCAAACTGCGAAGGACCATTCATAGTGAAGAAAGTTTTCTCAGGCAGAGCAATGATGCTCACCACTATGGATGGAGAAGATTTCCAATCCCATGTTAACTCAGACACAGTTAAAAAATACTTCGCATAAATAGACCCGCTGGACACAAAAACAGAATTAAAGTCCAGGAAAGAAAGGGGCATCCCGACGAGCTAAAAACAGAATAAAAAGCTCGGGCAAAAGTTAGGGAAAAAAATGTACACCCGCTGAGTTGAAAAGCCACATCGGACAGCTCAGGCAAAAAAGAGTATCCCGGTGGATTGAAAACCCGAAAGGGCGATCCACGCAAAACAAGGGAATAAGTGAACAACTGTGATCTGAGTAATTTGAACCAAATCATCACTTCGTACAGCCGGACAATATCAGAAGGATAGGAATTAGTCCCCTCGTCTTCTCAGACAGCAAAGGCAAGCATGGAAAATTTTGAAGACATGCTGATCATAGCAAGAAGGAAACGCATTGGGATGTTGTGTCCATTGCCATTAGGATAGTTTATTTTCTCAATTTTATGGTAGCTACCTCTTTCCAGGTAGTTGCTTCTTGATGTAAAAACTTTGCCTATTCAGAGGCCTTTCAATAAAAGAATATTCAGTCAAAAAGCCGTGTTGTGTTTTTGTTTGCAAAATGTCCTGAATTTTGGCAAAAATAGCATTGCATTTAAAACATGGTGATTTTTTCTCTAAAAAGAAATTGACATTGCAGGGAAACATTTGAAATCCTCTTTGAGTGTCGGGTGACGATGGATGAACAGATCATACCATGCAAATCCCCGGGGCACATATGTGTTTTCTGTTGTTGTAGGTTTTGTAGGATGGCGTCACATTCTCCCAACAGATTTTTCCCCAGCTAAGTCATGGCAGGTGGGATCACCAAGCAGTTTATTTTCCCACAAGTAGAGTATGCCCAACAAGCAGTGGGGGACCCATTCCCCACAGAGTTTAACTGTCAAACCTTTCTTCCCAATCATGGGATATTTGAGGAAGCATCTCCCCAGTCGTGTTGGAAGATCGTCATTACCCCGCAGAGTTTCATGATTGAGATACAACCATCATTGAAGTGTTCCCCAACACTCGTCTGTGTTCACGCCTTATTATTACTCGTCTGCATTTACCAACACTCGTGTGTGTTCTCACTTTGGTATTTCTCGTTTGCTTTCCCCAGCGGTTGCCCATGGTTGTAATTGTTGTTGCTCGTCTGCACTTCCTAACACTCATCTGTGTTTGATATTTGCTTGTTGCTCGTTTGCATTCCTCAACGCTCGTCTGCGTTTGTTATCCGTTTGAAGCTCGTTTGCATTGTTTGGATACTCGTCTGTATCATCCCTCACACTCGTCTGTGCTAGCTTATATCCATAGGTGTTGATGTGATAACTACCCTGGTACTCGTCTGTATTGCTACTTCAAATGCTCGTCTGTGTTGGATTTCTGGTATTCGTCTGTACCAGTGGCTGATATTCGTCTGTATCATTGCCTGAAGCGCTCGTTTGTGTTTCTTAGATCATCGTCTGATATTCATTTGTATCATTGACTTATGGAACTCGTCTGTGTCTCTCTTGATGATCATCCAATACTCGTCTGTGTTGAAGAGGTTTGAAGTCCTGACGGTGGGATTAAACATCAAAATGGTTACCGGTCCTGGCGTAACAGGTTTATCCAAAGGAAGTTTGTCTGTCTCAAGCACCACTTATTATTGTTGCACCTAACGTAACGGGTTTTCTCGAAGAAGGCTCGTCTGTCTTAGACCATATATCCACGGAGAATATATGAGGAGGGTTCGTCTACCTTGATTATGCATGTCTATCCCACAGACTTAAGTGTATCACCAGTCCTGGCGTGCAGATTTATCCGAAGGATATTCGTCTGTCACAAGTCATATATTTTGCAAAGTGTAAGAGGGCTCGTATGTCCAATTCTTGGCGTAACAGGTATAGTATATGAGGGCTCGTATGTCCAGTTCCTGGCGTAACAGGATTATTCGAAGAAGACTCGTCTGTCAAGGTATTATTATCCAAAATAATAGTTTAAACTTGGAAGGAGCTCGTCTGCTTTCTCTCCACTTCAGTCACCAAAGCGTCATTTGGTTGGGTTTATTTCCCAGTGCTTGCATTCTTTAGCAGAGTGCAAATTTCAGGTTTTCTTGGTATTCAACCACAATTCATCTTGAACGTTCGATAGCCCGTGCTCTCGTCCTTTTCAGATTAACAGTTGCTTGAATAGGGGCAGCTGTAACACCCCAAATTTTCCCTCTTCTTTTTAAGCATCATCATTATACCATAATCATCATAAGCATATCATATCCTTGGCATATTTGCATGGAAAGATGAGGCATAACACTCT
This sequence comes from Lathyrus aphaca, assembly GCA_963966055.1. Classification (NCBI taxonomy): domain Eukaryota; kingdom Viridiplantae; phylum Streptophyta; class Magnoliopsida; order Fabales; family Fabaceae; genus Lathyrus; species Lathyrus aphaca. The sequence goes on from OZ014525.1 coordinate 20,446,581, forward strand.
CATGACCTAGCATTAGGCATATGATCATCTGTGGAGTGATTTGAGGCATTTCAAGCTATAACAAGAGGCCCAGTGGATTTGTCCAAGTCATATGAGGGGTCTACATTGCATTCACAAGCTCAAGATCAGTCACAAAAGCCCAGGAGGTTGGAAGATCATCAGGGAATTCAGGCTAGGGCAAGCTCCTACACAAGGATCCCAAATTAGGGTTTGAATTTCAAGCATGAAAACTTTGGGACTTTGGCCATTTCATCTGGGAAAGTCTTTCATATGATAAGAGGATCCTAGGGATGAAATTTGGTGAGAAAACTCCTTGTGGAAGTCAGGTATTTCATCAGTTGCGTGTAAAAGAAGAAATTGGTCAATTGTGCATTCTAGAAGTCAACTGTGAGATTTCAAAGGGTCCAACCCTATTTTTCAAGTCACGGGATGTTCTTATAACCTTAAAAGAGGTTTGACAAGGTCAAAGATCAATAATAAAAAGGTTTTGAGGAGTTTTCCATTTTTGGCATGTGGTTGGTCATGGAATTTGCCATTTTAGCAACTTTTTGCCCTAATTTTCAAAGACACATAACTTGGTGAAAAAAGCTTCAAATGAGTTGCCATTAAAAATGAAAGTTGAAGATTAGGGTCTCCCATTTTTAAAAAGTATAAGTACTTTTTCATAGCCCTCATGGATTGTGAGATAGGCCCTTCGAAAGTTGCTTGAATTTTAGGGCATGCCATGAATTTCAAGTTTCCTTCAAATGCAAAAACTCATGTACATCATTTCCAAGTTATTTCATGGACCAAATAAGATCATATTGTTACAAGGAATTGCATAAATGTTGTTTTTCTCCAAAAATATCATCAATTTCGTGCATGAGGTGAAGTATACCACACAAGAGGCAAAATTGCATAATCATTCAAAAGGCATGTTACACTCACATCCAAAGGTCAGAATTGATTCAAAAAAAATCAAGGGATGGATTGAAGTCAGAATGCACACTTGAGGGAAGGTTTGCACGGGTGTATGAGGCAGTCACACTTTTCATGCAATTTGGCAAATGCACCTCAATCACACTCCTTATGCCACTTTTGATTCAAAAACCCTAGCCAGGTGAAAATACAAAGGATATAAAAGAAAGGCATGCCCTAAATTCGGGGGAGGCTCTCTCCTTTCTCAAATTCACTTTCTCTTGCTCACTTGCATTTATCTTCGAATTTCTCTCCTCAAGCACTCTCTTCACAATCTCTTCACACATTCTGCTTCCTTGAACCCTAAGGATCACTTTGCACACAATCATTCAAGCTGAGAGTGAAGATTCATAAAGGTGCCATTCAAGAGAAAGAGCTTTCGGATTCTAAGATCCAGCTTCCCTCAAGCTCCATCTTGCATTTATTTTGCAAGAGGAGGTCAAAGTGAACAGATCTACAGCTGTAGGAGCATTATCTTGGTGTTTTGAAGGAGTTGCAAGTTCAGGTATGATCTGAAATTCGTGGATCTAAACTTGAAATTAAATGTATGCGTTGTGATCTACTAGTTGTGCTGATGATTCTATGATAATTAGTTTGGAAAATGGATGAGTATTAAGTGTTTTATGATGATTTGAAGTTTGACATGTAAATCTGTTTGGCTTCGATCTGAATTATTCTTTGATCCATTGTGAATTTTGTTGCCATATTTGGATTCAGCATGGTTTGTTTGTTTGATCTGGACAGTTTGAGTCATTTTTGTAGTGTTTTGTTCTTGATTTGAATTTTCCGGTGCCGGAGCCCTAGCTCCGGTCACCGGATTCTGGAGATTGGTCACCTGAGTTTGAAAGGAAGAAGATGAAGCTTGGCCTTTGGATCTGGGATCTGGACGGAGGAAAACGTGACAACGCATTAAAACCACCCCCTCCCTCTCACGTGTTTTATGTTTTAAATTCTAAATGTGATAATGCATTGTGTGTCTCACCTCACCATAGGTAGCGTGCACTCATTACCCTGGCCAATCAATGAGAGGACTGAGTTTAACGAAGGACTTGATCTGAAGCGTACCTTTGATCCATTGGTTTGTCATTTTTCCTGAATTAATTGAATTTCCATAATAATTATTGTGAGCTGCGCTGAAGCCAGTGGGCTTACCTTGCTATCCCTACCCCCCTGCGTTAAAGGCCCATTTAGAATGAACTGATTTGTTTGCTGATTGCACCCCAGCTTCATTAATTCCTTTTTTTAATTTCATTTTATTTCTAGTTTGATTTTTAATTTTTAAAAAATAGAAATAGGTCTTCAAAAATTATAAATAAATTCATGATTGGTCCTTTTAGTTTTCTATAATTTTTGGCATTTTTATTTTTCATTTATTTTTAATTGCCACGCTGGAATTAATTGTTTCCTTTAATTAGTTGTTTTTATTTCATTTTGAAGCATGTTGGCTTGTTCATTTTCTATCTTGGTCATTAATTTGAATTTTGAGATGATTCTTGTTGCTCTGGATTCATGATGAGATGTAGTTTGTTGATGATTTTTGTTCTGCTTTTTAGAAGTTTTCTTATTTGATTTTTGTCTCTAACTTGTGCATGAAGCCTTCTAACCCTAATCCATGTTTGAACCTTTATTCGAATAGCTAAGCTTCTGATTTTGATCTCCTCCTTTTGGAATGTTGATATTGTATGATTGAAGATTATTTGTGCAAGTTTGTGGAATTTTTGGATGTATACTTGAATTGATTTGAATTTTTGTTCCTTACTCGTTCTCCTTTGTTTCCTTTTGGTCATATGTTCAATCTTTAAGGTAGAAGGGCATTTGTGCCAACTTCTTTAGCTTGTTTAGAGCCTTATATAGGATGTTAATACCCCTCTGGTCTTGAGTTGATGCTTGTTCTTTGAGAAAGTTTGTGTTTGCTTGCTCTTGAAGTTCATTCACACTTATGCATGCTCACTTCACTTCCTTTACTTCTTTACTTCTCATGATGTAAATACTTGACTTTGTGTGCTTCTTCTCTTCATCTTACATGATCCTTAGGCACTTTCTTAACATGTTAGGGTTCTAATCTTGAACTTTGTGGTGTTGCTTTGACTAATTTGCTTTGTATTCTCTCATGTTTATTTTGTTTTGTCATGGTGGTTCATAATGCTTCATGTTGAGTTGTACAGTTCTTTTCTCATTCTTGTGCTTTGAATTTGCATTTGGCATTTGTGATTAAGACTTTACTTCTGGTTGTGTGACTTTGATTTGACCTTATTCTCATCTTGTGTTGCATTTATTCTTGTGTCACTAACCATTTCAGGGGCTTTGGTAAGTCAGAGGTGTGGATGTGATTCCCACATCTCCAAGTCTCATCTCTTTTCTCTTATTCATTGATACTATTCTTGTGATTGTTGGGGCTTAGGCCTTACTTCCTCCCTCTTCTATTCTTCTCTTTCTCTTCTTCTTTCTTTCTTCTTTAAGATAGTAAGCCTCACTAACCTAGGTTTTCCTTTGCATGATAACTTTAGGATTCATTAGTTCCTCATTAGACTTTTACCTTTGAGATCCTTTTGTTTCTCTTCTCTTCTCATCTCAAAACCCTAAAAAGACATTTAATATGGATTGAAGTGATATCTTGAGCAATAACCTTATTCCATGAGACACTTGTAGTCTTCCCATCTTGGGATAGTACAAGCTTGTCTTGTGATGCACAAGTCTGATCAGGATACCATCTTCACCAAGAAAATCATAAAAAAAAACACTTCTTCATCAAAAAATACAAAAACATTTAATAAATTCAATGAGTTAGTGAGCCTAAGCCCTAATCTCTGGATTCAAGTTTTGGGGATCTTCTTCTTACTTGAGTGTGCTTGTTCTATTATTCCATCTTGGAATGTAGTGACAAGTGCACATTCCATGGAAAAGAGCTTGAGTTCACTTCCTTGTGACACACTCCTAAAATCTTCTGAAAAACACAAACAAACAATAAGCGTCTCTCCTTCGGGACTTCTTTTATCATCTCCTTCGCTCCGTACGCGAACTTGCTCCTACTTGTCATTTTGCAAGACGGTTACGCACTCGTCGTCCGAGCCTGCAACACCTGAGCATTGGCATAGGTAGTTCAAGCCTTAAATCACAAGCAATCCTTTCCACCCCTAGTTAGGGGAACTACAGCGACTCTGATCCTCATTGTCCGGATGAGGTACGTAGGCAGTGGGATAGGGCCCGTTCGAGCACAATCTTTTATTCTCCCTACATTTTTTCTCTTTGTTTTCTTTCTCAGTTCCTTTTCCAGTTCCAATTCCTTTTCTTTTGCAGCAGCTTTTAGTTCTTCACCTTTTGAAACATTTTCTTTGCAAGCGTGGATCCCGTCGGGTACGACGGACGATCTGGGGTGCTAATACCTTCCCAGGTTTTAACCGACTCTCGAACTCAGTTTCTTTGGTTCGCAGGACCCGTGTCCTTCCTTTTCTTTTCTTCGGTTTGTGCAGCATTACCATTCCCGTTCCTTCGGGATAAAAATTCCTGGCTGGCGACTCTACCTCTCTTCCGTGCCACTTTCGTGTTTGTACCAGGATGGAAATCTGGGGAGCGACACACGTTAGGACTAGCGTCGACAAACATTGTACTCGCATGGTATCATGATGAGTGGCGGTGTGTTTCACACCCATACTGCGACCGTCTAGGAACTATTATGTGTGGGGATTTCCTCCATTTCAGGGTGATACCTTGATAGTTATGTGCATCTGGTGACCGAACATTGAGACCTTAGTGAAAACAACCCTCTCTAGTGATGAAAGTGGCAGACCACATTTGTTGGCAAATCCAATCGCATCCGAGGGCCCACTGGGAACTCGCATAGGATGGCCTGGTTCTCTCATAGGAACTCAGTTAAAGAAAATTGTTCGTATGTCGTTAGTATTGTATCCTAAGGGTTGAATGTACTATTGTTTCTCGATTCAGTCCTTGAAGCTGGGACTTATGAGGGATGCTTGTTTCCCTGGACTTAGTTGAGACCTCCCTGAGTAGTACATAATTCCAAACCGATTCCCTGATTTGGTCATGAGCAATTTCTCAGAAATGGTGAACGTATTATTGCTATTCAGCTTTTAGAGTCTGTGATGTTGACCCGAGTAGCACACCCGTGAGATGGGATGGGTTTATAGGTTTGCAGGAACCCTAAAACTTCCAACATACCCACTTTGCCAGTATTATTCAGTATTGTGATGTGGTTCTATGGTTCTTTGGTTCTGAGATCTGGGATTTCTATTCAGAGAAACTGTTATTATTGTGACCCTGTACAGACACTTGATTATCTGATCAACAGAACACAGACACATCACTGATCACATGTCTTGCCTTGCATAAGCATCATCGTATCATTAATAATTTGTGTTCTTTTTCATTTCTCAGGGTTCATACTATTCCCGGTTCCCGATCAAACTTCTTCTTCAGAAATGGAAGATATCGGGAAGAAGAATATGCATTACAAGTTCTTTGATACCAAAGTGGATCTACTTAACCAAATGGTGTCTCTTATTACCCCGGGTCATGTGGGATACTTCAAAGATAGTTATGGTGGTATTATGGATCTAGTAGTCAACCTGGATAGTCCTCAAAGGAATGTGATTCATACCTTGTTGCAGTACTACGATCCTAGGCTCTGATGCTTCTCTTTTTCCGACTTCCAGTTAGGTCCTATGCTTGGAGAGTATGCTATGATTTTGGGTGTGCCACTCAAAGACCAAATTCCCTTAAATTCAGAAATGACCAGACCAACTCATCGTGATATTGCCAAGGCTCTTTATTTGAGTTCACCTGAAGTGGAGGCAAACTTGACTGCTACCAAAGCTGGGATACTTGGATTTTCTCTCGACTTTCTGGTTAGAAGAGTTAGAGAACTGGCTATAGTTGCTAAGTGGTATTCAGTTTGTGCTATCTTAGCTTTATCTATCTATGGGATCATCCTGTTTGCTGACTTGGATAAATTTGTGGATATGAATGCCATCCACTTGTTTGTGGTGAAGAATCTTGTGCCCACTCTTCTAGGTGACCTATACTACTCAGTACATTACAAAAATGAGAATAAACGAGGTGGTCTAGTCAGGTGTTGTACTCCTCTATTCTACAATTGGTTTATGAGACACCTACCCACTACCAAAGTCTTCAGTGATCCCGATGTGATATGGGCGCAGAAAATTAGCACGTTGTCTGCCAAGGACATCAGATGGTTTACCCTGAGGCTGAAGGGAAAGAACTTTATCATTAGTTGTGGAAGCTATCTCAATGTGCCATTATTGGGAGTAGCTGGGGGCATTAGTTATAACCCCATCCTCTTGAGAAGACAGTTGGGGTATGCACTCAGAGATGTTCCCGAAGAATCAGAGTTATACCATACTTTTTACTTCCCTGTGAAAGATAACCTTCCTTTGGTCAGGAAAGCGGCAGGTTCCTGGAAGCTTATCAGAAGGAAAGGGGTAGCATGTCTAGGCAGAAGCAACAATCAGATGTTCCCTGAATATGAAGCTTGGATCAAGGAGAAATCCCAAGTGGTCCTAATTCCCTTTTCTGTACCAGTTCTATCTCCTGCTACTGTGCCATTGGAGCACTATCAGAAATTGGAAGCTTTGGTCCAACAACTTAGATCTGAAAATCTAGAAGCCAACAATTCTTGCCCAAAGTTGATAATCCACAACAAGCAGTAAGAGGAGAGAGCTCATCAAGCTGAAGAGATCGTCAGGCTCAAGCAAAAGGACTTTGAAGAAAGGGAGCTCTACTTCAATAAGATGAGGTTGGCTAAAACCCACGAGGCGAGTCGACGTCAGAAGGACAAGAAGTCTTTAGATGAAGCCAACGAATCTGTAATGCTCTGGCAAGAGAAATTGGAGGATAATCTGAGAAAGCAAAAGGAGGTAGAGATCGAGTACAAGATGAAGATAAAAAAACTTCAAGAGCTCCTGGTTGAACAGGGAGAGCTACTCCAGAAAGACCATGAGCAGCGTGGAGACTACCTCTAGAGGATATCCCTAGGTCAACGAGCTATTGAAGATATCCAGAAAGAGGTAGAAGAGCTGAAGCTCCGGGTCGATGTCAAGAAAGTCAAGACTGGACCGAGTCTTAGCAAAGAGAATGAGGAGGTGTTCCTACAGCAAATCAATGAACTACATGCTTCCTTTGATCAGAGGGATCTCCTTATTCAGAAGCTCATCCAGGAGCCAAGTCATCCAAACATAGCTCAGCTATTCCAGGTGGTCAAGCATCTCAGATGGTGGCTAAAGGACATAGACTTTCCTAGGGATTAGTTTCATTTTCTTGTACTTGGATTACCCATAGGCCTGTTATTGGATTCCTCTTTACTCTGTGCTTTGCTACTTTCTCTTGATGTATGAATTGGTACCCTTCGGGGAATTTGTTATCTTCAGATTTCAGTTTATGATATTTAACTTGGTTGGAATATCTAGTTGTTATCCTTGCACCGACACGGGGTTCTAAGCACCATTTCTCCACAATTATCTGATTTGAGCTTCAAGTGGGGTATTCCTCCCCAAAATCTGAATATTCAAAGGCTATCTGAATTTTCGTAATACCGGAATAGGAACGTAAATAACCCTTGAGAATAAAAAGAACACAAGATTGCGAGAGCCTCCAAGAGTCTTCTCCTCCGACACGACACTCCTCTACACTAGTATGCTACCTGCTGCAACCAGAGAAACATCAGGGATACAATATAGGCTGAGCTGAATGAGTTCCGCACCAGGATGGTGGAGTTTATGACTATGATGCAGGGCATGGCCCAGGGGCAGCAGGAGCTAAGAGTTGCTGTTCTCAGACTTGATCCACCACAGACGAACCCTTCAGTTGTCACTTTGGATGCTCATGGCAATCCAATCAACAACACTGTTATTCCACCAAGGGGTAACAGAACTCCAACTCCAGAGGGTGGCGGCCATATTCCTGTTTAGGTGGAAGACCGTCAGGAATATCAATTCACCTTGGTCAATGAATACATGGGCTTTGTCACATGTGGTAATTCCCAAGACTTTCAGATGCTGGCTGAGAAAGCTAGAGCTTTGGAATGCAGGGATACTCTAGGCATCGATGTTTCTGACATGGGACTGGTCCAATGGGTGATCATTCCTCCAAAGTTTAAGCCTCTGGGCTTCGATAAATACAACGAAAAATCTTGCCCAAAAACTTATCTGCAAGATTTTTACCGCAAGATTGCTGCGCACACCAAAGATGAGAAGCTTTGGATGTACTATTTCCAGGACATCCTGTTTGGGGGCTCACTAGAATGGTACATGAAATTGGAGAGGACCGATGTTCACAATTAGAAAGATCTTGGGGAGGATTTCCTCAAGCAATACCAATATAATATCGACATGGCTCCAAGTCAGACCCAACTGCAAAGCTTGTCTCAAAAGAATTCTAAAAGCTTCAAGGAATATGCGCAGAGGTGGCACGAAGTTACAACTAGAGTTCAACCCTCATTGCTGGAGAGAGAGATGGTTGATCTTTTCATGAATACCCTCCCCGGGTACTTCATGGAAAGGTTAGCAGGTTGTTTATCTAGAAGCTTTTCTGACATCATCCTAACATGTGAGAGAAGTGAAAGTTGGATGAAACAAGGGAAAATTCAGAACAGCGGAGCGTCGACCTCTGGAGTTAAGAAACCTTTTGCGAAGCGAAGAGAAAGTGACGTTGGGTCTGTATACACCCAGAGGAAGAGGAGAAAACGGAACTCCTATCATCATGTGGCTCCTATTACTATTTCTGCTCCCGCAAATCAACAAGTTCAGCAACCACAACAACAACGTCCGCAGAATTACCAACAACAGAGAGCTCCCCGTCAATATTATCCTCCCAAACCAAGGGACAAACATTTCGAGGATCCACCAATGTCTTACTCCCAGCTATTGCAAAATCTTCTTCAACTTCAAATGGTCCAGTTGAGAACCTTGCAGCCTCCTAAACCGGGGCAGATTCCTGATGGTTACGATGTTAATGCTTATTGTGAGTTCAACTCCGGAGCTCCGGGCCATTGTACTGAAAACTGTAAGGCTTTGAAACATGTTGTTCAGGACCTGATAGACTCCAAGGCAATCAATTTCACTCCAACCCCGAAGGTGTTGCAAAACCCTATGCCTCCGCATGGAAGGACCGTAGGAGCCATCAACAATGGGGAGAGATTGAATCTGATATACGATGTCAATGCATTGAGGACTTCTTTATTGGTCGTGAAGAGTTTCCTAGCCAAAAATAATATATTTTCGGGTTGCGAATAGGGTTGCTCAGATTGCGAGAATTCCATCGATGGTTGTGACCGATTGAGATTGGGGATACAAATAATGATTGACAAGGGCAATATCCAGTTTGACAGAATCGTAAAGGAAGACGAGGTCTCAAAAGTGACTATCTACTATAATCCAGCACAGGTTCCAACACCAACAAAGGTGGCACCCGTGACGTTCACTACTCATGTACCAATTTCGTACCAAAGCGAAAGAGTCGTCCCTTGGTCCTATGGGGTGGAAGTTTATTATAATGGTCAGAAGCAGGATTTGACCTCTTCCAGCTCAGCTCAGCACCAAGTTGAAAATGTTAGAGTTGGAGGGTTCACAAGGAGTGGGAAAATATTTGTGCCGGAGATGTTGAGGAATAATGTGGTGCCATCAAAGGACAATACATAGGCTCAAGTCAAAGCCAGAGGCAAGCAACCTATGACAAGTTACGCTCCTGCGCCAACGCCGGGTCCTGATACCACCTTTGAAAAATAGGCAGAAGAATTTCTGAGAATCATTAAAAAGAGCGATTACAAAATAGTTTATCACTTGCAGCAAACTCCCTCCAAGATTTCAATCTTGTCCTTATTGATGTGCTCAGACTCACACAGGAAAGCTCTACTAAAGATTTTAAACAATGCCTACATGCCACAGGACATATCAGTAAACCAGCTTGAGACGGTGGTGTCAAGTGTGAACGCCAACCATGGTTTGGGGTTTACAGATATGGATTTGACCACTGAGGGACGCAACCATAATTGAGCTCTACACATTTATATGGAATATAAAGGAGTTGTGCTCTATCATGTGCTTGTGGATACGGGGTCATCCCTGAATGTACTTCTGAAGAAGGCACTGATTAAGCTGGACTACGATGGGGTTATGCTTAGACCGAGCGACTTGGTGGTCTGTGCATTTGATGGCTCAAGAAGGGTTGTCTTTGGAGAGGTGGAACTGTCAATCAAGGTAGGGACACAGGTTTTCAATACTACCTTTTATGTTATGGATATCAAACCAACTTATAGCTGTTTGCTGGGATGATCCTGGATACATGCGACAGGGGTTGTGTCTTCAACCCTCCACCTGAAGCTCAAATTTGTATGGGAAGGACAGATCGTTACTGTGTGCAGCAAAGAAGACATCTTCATCAGTCACTTGGCTTCGTTCAAATATGTAGAGATGGATGGAGAAATTGTTGAAACTCCTTGTCAAGCCTTCGAGCCCGTCAGAACCGAGGGTACATCGTCATCAGCCGCCTTGCCAAAGGATAGGAAGAAAGAAACGTCCATAGCATCCTACAAGCAAGCCTTGGAGATTGCGGAATCCGATACGAATAAGGGATGGGGCAAAACGATTGAAGTCCCAGAGAAGAAGGATATGTTCGGGATTGGCTATAATCCTGGCCTGTCGATGCCAGATCAGAGCTCTAGAGGTCGGAAAGGCCCGATTACTTTCACCAGTTCATGGTGGTTTAATCATGGTAGCATCTGTGCCATGCAAGATGAAATGGTTGATTGTGAGTGCGAAATGGACGAGTGGATACAACCTTGCGTCCCGAGTGAACAACTTAGCAACTGGTCGGCTGAAGCGATCATCTCTGTCACTCAACCAGAAGAGTAATAGTCTCGTGCTTATATTCTTTTGTATGAAAGCTCTATGCCTTGCCCAGGGCATAGTAGCTCATTATAAGGGTTCGTAATTTCACAATGCAATAACATCATCATTAATAAAGTTGACGTTTTTGGCATTCATTAATGGTTTTCCCTGTTTTTCATTTTTTTATTTTTGTTTTAAAAAATAATAATAAATGGAAATGTTTTTCCATGTCTCCCACTTTTTTCTAAAATCTAGCATGAATCATCATTCATGCAGATATACCTCATCGGGTCTCATTAGTGACGACCTTGTTATGGCTCAATATGACTTCGACAATCCAATTTACATGGCCGATGAGGAAGGTGAAGAAGATTGTGAATTACCCGAAGAATTAACCAGAATGCTCAAACAGAAGGAGAGGGTGATTCAGCTTCACGAAGAGGCCATTGAAGTGGTGAACCTGGGTACTAAAGAAGACAAAAAAGAGGTCGAGACCGGGACTTCTTTGGAAGAATCTTTCAAGATCCGTTTGATTCCATGCTCCGAGAATATGTTGATGTCTTCGCATGGTCTTACCAGAATATGCCAGGGTTGGGCACCGATATCGTAGTGCACAAGTTGCCGCTCAGAGAAGACTGCCCACCGGTGAAGCAGAAGCTGAGAAGAAGTCGACCCGACATGGCTATCAAAATCAAGGAAAAAGTTCAAAAGCAATTCGACGCTAGATTCTTGGCTGTGACAAGTTATCCTCCATGGGTTGCAAACATTGCGCCAGTTCCTAAAAAGTATGGCAAGGTCAGAATGTGCGTGGACTATCAAGACTTGAATCGGGCGAGCCCCAAAGATGACTTCCCGCTGCCATATATTGACGTGCTAGTTGACAACACTGCCCAATTCTTTGTTTTTTCCTTCATGGATGGATTTTCTGGCTATAATCAAATCAAGATGTCGCCAGATGACATGAAGAAGACTACTTTCATCACCCCATGGGGCACCTTCTGTTACAAAGTAATGTCGTTTGGTTTGAAAAATGTTGGAGCTACATACCAACGGGCAATGATGACTCTATTCCATGACATGATTCATCACGGGATCAAGGTATACGTCGATGACATGATCGCGAAGTCACAAATAGAAGAAAAAATCTAGTCAACCTAGCCAAGCTATTTGACCGGATTCGGAAGTTTATATTGAGATTGAACCCGAACAAGTGCACATTCGAAGTGTGTTCCGGAAAGTCGTTGGGCTTTATTGTTAGTGAAATGAGGATTGTGCCAAGAATAGAGAAGGAAGTATGTGGCTTCTTAGGGAGGCTGAACTACATTACACGGTTCATCTCTCACCTAACAGCCACGTGTGAGCCTATTTTCAAACTTTTGAGGAAGAATCAGGCTATCACTTGGAATGATGACTGCCAATTAGCTTTCAACCGAATCAAGGAGTATCTGTAAGAACCTCCGATTCTCATACCTCCAGTTCCAGGGAGACCTTTGATCATGTACATCACTATGCTCGAGGGACCAATGGGGTGTATGTTGGGTCAGCAGGACGAGTCTGGTTGAAAAGAGCACGCAATCTATTACCTTAACAAAAAGTTTACCGACTGTGAGACACGATACTCACTGCTCGAGAAAACTTGTTGTGCTTTAGCATGGGTTGCTCGCCGACTAAGACATTACATGCTAACTCATACCACTCTGTTGATTTCTAAGATAGACCCCGTTAAGTACATATTTGAAAAGCCAGCTATAACTGGAAGAGTAGCCCGATGGCAAATGATCTTGACAGAATATGATATCCAGTATACTTCACAAAAAGCTATCAAGGGGAGCGTATTGTTGGATTATCTGGCCCAAAACCGTTGAGTGTCATATCTTCACCTTGGCCCTTCACCATGTGGGGTATTGATATGATTGGCAAGATTGAGCCAACTGCTTCTAACGGTCACCGCTTCATCATGGTTTCCATAGACTACTTCTCAAAGTGGGTCGAAACGGCGTCTTATGCCAATGTCACCAAACAAGTGGTAGCCCGATTCATCAAAAGGGATATCATCTGCCGATTCGGAATTCTCGAAAGAATCATTAATGACAATGGTTCCAATCTCAACAATAAGATGATGGCAGATTTGTGCCGGGATTTCAAAATCGAGCATCATAACTCTTCGCTGTACCGCCCGAAGATGAATGGCGTCGTCGAGGCGGCCAACAAGAACATTAAAAAGATCGTGCAGAAGATGGTTGTGACGTACAAAGATTGGCATGAGATGCTACCGTTTTCATTGCATGGGTACCGAACATCTGTGCGCACCTCAATCGGGGAAACCTCATTTTTCTCTTGTGTACGATATGGAGGCAATCATACCGGTTGAAGTCGAGATCCCTTCGCTGAGGTTAATGATGGATGTCAAGCTTGACAAAGTTGAGTGGCTCCGAGCCAAGTATAATCAGTTGAGTCTCATTGAAGAGAAACGCCTAGAAGCTGTGTGCCATGGGTAGTTGTATCAACGGTGAATGAAATAGGCTTTTGACCAGAAAGTACGCCCTCAACGGTACATACCCGACGACTTAGAGCTTGAAAGGATCCTTCCTCCTCTAAGAGATCACAGGGGCAAGTGGACACCCAATTATGAAGGTCCATTCATGGTTAAAAAGGTCTTATCGGGCAAAGCATTGATGTTAACAACCATGGATGACGAAGACTTCTCTTCCTCTGTCAATGCAGACGCAGTTAGAAAATACTTCGTATAAAGAGACCCGCTGGACAAAAACAGAATAAGAGTTCAGGCAAAAAAGGGAATCCCGACGAGCCAAAAACATAACAAAAGGCTCGGGCAAAAATTAGGGAAATAAACGAAAAATATACACCCATTGAGCTGAAAAGCCACGTCGGACGGCTCAGGCAAAAAAGGGTATCCCGATGGATTGAAAACCCGAAAGGGAGATCCACGCAAAAGAGGGACTAAAACGAACATCTGCGATCTACGAGATCTGTGATTCGCCATCAGCAATCAAGGACATTCTGAGGGTTAAGGATCAATTCAATTGTCTTCCTCCAAAGTGAATCACGCGGAGCGTCTTGAGGACATATAAGTCATAGTCGGGTCGGAGCTTGATGAGATATGATTTTCACATTGCCATTAGGATAGTTTATTTTCCCTTTGTGCAATTTCCTCTTTCCAGTGATTATTTCCTGATGTAATGCATATTCATGCCCACCTTTTCAATCAATAAAGCATAATTTCATTCAAATTTGCTCTCATATGTTTTGTTTTTTCATCTACCATTGATTGATTGCAAAAACGTCCAACAAATTGTGATAAGTATTGCATTGCGAATACATGAATGCTTTATAACACATGCATGAGAGTAAAAAATACTTGACAATATATCTGAGGTGTTGAGTAATAGGGATGGTAACTCAGACCATAATCCTGGGGAATGCAGGCCAAGCTAACTCCCTTTTTTGCAGGTACTATTAGTTGTGTTCATTAACATGCAGGTACAAGTGTTGAAGGCAAAGCCATTGCCAGCACGAGACTTCAGGAAGTTTCCCTCGGCACATCATTGAGCAAGTCTCATCAGACCATCCTTTCTCCAGTAGAGCAGCAGAAAGAAGGAGGCTTCCCAAGCAGAAGGGTATCATTATCTCTCATTCCCAGCATGAGATGATATTACCTCTCATCCCCAGCATGAAACTTTTCTTACCTCTCTTTCTCAGCAAGAGGCAGTCTAAAACTCTTATCTTCAGCGGGAAGCATTCATATTGATGTTCTCCATCATCCTTAGTAGACTGAGAATTGAAATCTTCCCCAACGAAGTAACAAAGGGCTGATGGTCTCCCCAAGCGGAGAGTCCTCCTTCAATAGAGAGTGGTTACAGTCATCCCCAATGGAGTTGTTAACCAAAATCCAATCCTCATTGGCATCTCTTCCCCAAGCAGAAGATTGTATATCTAAGAGATTCCCCAACAGATCTTTTCCTCAGTAGAGTACCAATACATCTGATTCCTCAGCCGAGTCAGAAGGACAATACTTCCCCAACAGAGTTCAACGGGTAGTGTACCTCCAAGTCAAGTTCAACTGGGTCTCGGCTCTCCGATCTCAAAGTCCAAGTTATTTTTGGCAATAGCGGCAGTTCAAGGTAATCATAAAAAATTAATGATAAAAAGTAAAAATTCAATGATACAATTATTTTTATAAATTGATAAAAAGTAAAAATTCAATGATACAATTATTTTTATAAATTGAATAAGTTATCGTTGTTTTTATAAATGTCACATCTTTATAATTAATATAAAGATTCAATGGTCAAATTGTGTTGATGGTCAATTGTTTATAAAATAAATGTATACTAAATATAAAATAAATAAATAAAAGCCAATTGAATTGGCGAATTGGTCAGAAAAATTAAAGCATTCGTCAATCCAATTGGCGAATTGGTAAAAGAAAATACACACATTCGCCAATTGGTTTGTTGAATGCATGAAAATGTGCATGGCATTAGTCATACCAATTGGTTTCTAAGTTGACCATGGGTAGAAAGTAGGTTATTTTGATTTTTTTTTTAAAGTAGGTTATTTTGGTATTTTTTTTTTGAAAAGTAGATTATTTTGGAAAAAAATTTATGTAACTATGTTATTCTAAAAAAAATTCCATATCTATCAGTTTTATTTGTTTGTAATATTTTTTAAAAATATTTAAAATATTAATTACAAAGATGTGAAATTTATCGCAGTTAATGAAATTGATATCAGAATAATTATGGTTATAAATGTTACATCATTGTAATTAATTTAAAGATTCAATGGTCAAATTGTGTTGTCAGATTCAATGGTTAATTGTTTATAAAATAAATGTATACTAAATATAAAGCCAACTGAATTGGCGAATTTGTATAAAAAAATGTAATACTAAATATAAAGCGAATTGAATTGGTTTATAAAAAACACATATTCGCCAAATCACATGTTAACCCTGTGTAGAAAATAAGTTGCGAATTGGTTCTTAAAAAAACACATATTCGTCAAATTACATGTTGACCATGTGTAGAAAATAAATTATTTTGATTTTTTTAAAAGTAGATTATTTTGGAAATCTTTTTATCTAATTAGGTTATTCTAAAAAAAATTCTCAATTAGTGTAAGTTAGTTGAATTTTTAACATATTAGTGTAAGTTAGTTGAATTTTTAACATAAGAAAAAAGAAAGAAGAATGGAGAAGATAATTGAATAAGAATTGGAAAAGAAAAGCTAAAATAGTGGAAAAAAGAAAAGAGAAAATTCAAACTAAAATGATGAGAATGGCATTTAATGTAAATAAAGTGAATCCGAGTGTCATTATTCAACACAAGAGTCTTTTAAATAAGACATTAATGCTCAATTCCTAAACCTCTAGTTCTTTATAATCCATTTTCTTTTCCACAAACCAAAACAACAAAATCCTCAAACTCAAAATCAATGGCACCTCCAAGCTTCTATTCACACCTCCTCCTCGTGATTTGCGCCACCGTCTTGTTAATTTCACCACCGACAGTACACGCCGGAGGATTCAACCTCGGAATGGAATGGATTCACCAAACCAAAACAACCTGCCAAGGCACCATCGCCGATTGCATGTTGCAACAAGGTGAAGAAGAGTTTCAGTTCGATAGCGAGATCAACAGGCGTATTTTAGCAACAACCAAGTACATCAGCTATGGTGCGCTTCAGAGGAACACTGTACCGTGTTCTCGCCGTGGAGCTTCTTACTATAACTGCCGTCCCGGTGCTCAGGCCAACCCTTACAGCCGTGGATGCAGTGCGATTACGAGGTGCCGGAGTTAATTAATTATTATTTTTCTTCAATTTTTGAAAAAAATAATAATTAAGTTTGGTTGTGAATTTTTATATACTTTAATATTGTTGGTCACTGTTGTGATTTGTGACTCTTTTATGAAAATACTCTGTTATTATTTATCGATGTTGATTATTGTTGATTCTTGTTAATTATTGTTATTATCAATTAATTATTTAATTGATGTTATTATTAATATTTAGATTTTTCTGGTAAAAATATAAATATAAGATTAATATAAATATTTATTTATTATTATTATGAATATGTAATTGCGCGTTGTGTACAGCTATGTATGCCAGCGTGTTGGTGAATGTGTGACTGTAATGTATTGTCGTATTCATGAAGTATGAATAATAATAAGAATAGAATTAATTTATAGTTTTGTGTTTTGTTACCGTTTCAATGTTATCTACTGAGTTTTTATTTATTTATTTATTTATTTATTTATCAAATCTAGAAGATTTGATTTTCGAAATTGGATTTGAAATAGTTACTACCGTTGCCTTAACTTGTTAAAAGTTTAAATGCTTTGCTTTATGGGTTGGGATAGGCATATAATGCTTTGCTTTCCATGCTTACATAAAAAAAGCATATGTATATAAAAGTGTTGGTGGGTAATAATTGAATAAATTAAAACAGTCTTGGTTTTGAAGGATTGTGAATTCGATTAATACTCAATGTTTTTTTTAATTAATAGTTTGATTAAGTTAAATTATAGATTACTCAAAAACATAGGGGTGAGATGGTAAGAGTCTCTTTCAGATTAAAGAGTGATTTGGGGTCGAATCGAATATTGGACATGCATAGAGATTTATCAAGGTTGAAAGGGGCTTCTTCCAATTGACTAGTTGCTTACTTTCGCAACAATGTTAATTTTTTTGGAAAGAGCTTTAATGTCCACGATGGTCCTCTCTTAGATTGAGAGATCAGGCTCTACAATTATGCGTGGAGGATGCTCGGTATTAAGTTCACAACATTGTTAAATTTTACAAGGTTGAGAGATCACTTTCTGCAATCTTAAGTATATATCCAGTGTTAAATTTTTGCAATCTTAAGTTTATATCCAGTGTTAAATTTTCATAAGGTAGATCGTTGTGGTTAGGGTTGTTCACAATTTAGTTCCGTGAAAAAATTGAACCGAATTGAATTATAATAAAAATTTATTTGAATTTAATCGAATCAAAGTAATTGGTTTGGTATTTCATTTAAAATACAAATTTTACATTACAGAAGAAGACAAATTTTACCGAATCGAACCATTTATTAAATAAATGAATCATTAAATTTTTTTTTTTTAATTTTAAAAAATTTAAAATGTATTTTTCAGTTTTTATTCGGTTCAGTATCGGTTCGGTTATAGTTTCTATTCGGTTTTAGAACTGATTTATGCAATACAGTTTAGTTAACTAATCGAATATAACATTTCACTTATTTTAACTTTCAGTTATTTTAACTTCAGTTTGATTCGATAATTGGGGTTTATTCAATAATTGGGGTTTATGACTTTTTTGAACAACTGTAATTGTGGTTCACAATATTAATGATCATTGTTTTATTATTTATCGTGATTTTTACTGATTAAAACAATTGCTCGCACATAATATTTATTGTGATCCTCTTTAATTATTAATCTTTTACCGTAACACCTAGATGATATCAATTTTAATATGATATTAATTTTAAGATAGTATCAATTTTAATATGATATTTTAAGAAATAAATATTAATATTATATGTATGTTATTTTTACATCCAATTTTTACACCAATATTTACCCTATACTGTATATATGGTTCATCATATTTATATTTCATATGAAATATGATGAATCATATACGAAATACGGTGAACAAAATAACTTTTAATTTTAAAAATATTTTTTATGAATAATACATTGGTGAATTGATGATCAGTAAATCGTATATATCGTATATGAACAACACTATATGAATAGTGTACTTGTGAACATTGTATGTGAATAGTATTCATAAAGAATAACTTTAAAGTAGTGAAACAAAATTTATTAATGCAATGCAAAAAATTGATTAATGAAATAATGAAGTTGATTAATAAACTCAAGATATTAAAATAATTTTTAACCGCCACCAAAGTTAGTTAATACAGTATAAAAAATTGATTAATAAAATAATGAATTTTTTTAATAAATATTCAGATATTAAAAATAATTTTTAACAATCACCAAAATTGATTAATATAGTTTAAAAATTTGATTAATAAAATTTTGAAATTGGTTAATCACGTCCAGATATTAAAAATAATTTTGAACAATTAATTAATAATATATTAAAAAGTTAATTATATCAAAAATTGATTAATGAAATTATAAAATTGATTAATTATATTGATATCCTTAAATAAAAATATAAATAAAAAATTATATTATTTCATTGTTGGGCAAATTCACAGGCCAAGTTGCCGGCAGGGAATTTTATCACAATTTTATTATTTTTTTAAAAGTAGAATAGTTATTAATTTCCTACTATCTTTTATACTATATTTTAGTGGTTGGTTGGTAATAATGATGGTTACCAAGTTCTTACTCGGTCCAAATTAATTGTGGTCCCCTTGCCAAATTGTGTTTGTATAACACTATTTAATTAAAAGGCCCACAAATTATACTATTTATGTATTTTTTTTCTAAATGGGAAGCACGTTATGAAATTTCTTTTGTAATGCAATGTGATTCAAGAGGTGTGATTCCATTGGTCGTAGAGATGGGACCCATGTTAAAGAATTCAAAATTTTAATGTGGAATGGAAGTTTGATAGTGATTTGGTAAAAATTATCTACTATCATTTGTGTTTGTTCATTAGCTTTTTTCATTGGGTGAAAGAGTTTGGTCAGCAATTATATTCATAACCTAACATTTTTTTTATATTTAGGTTTGGAACTAGAAGTGTGATTTACTTTACTCTGATGTTGTGACATTTGATTTATGACACTATTGAGATGTGAGCATGGGTTGGTGGGTGAGTTTGAATCCACAAGGCCTACTTTATAAGTGTTACTAGGCCTATTGAAAATGACATGTTGTTAAAATTTTGATATTTTCACATACGTGTTTGTAGAATGCACCCTTCAAATTGTGGGGAACCAATGCCAAAGTTGTCATCATGAAATTGTTTATGAATCGGCCATACTTGCTGCCAATTGATCTTAAAATGTGGACAATGTGGGTTGGTTTGCCAGATATATGTAATGAAGGCTCAATGCAGTGGAGTAAGGCTTTCGGTTCGGTGTAGAGGTGTAGATCTGCAAGATTAATGTTTAAAAAAATTCTTGAATAAAAAATAATACAAAAGGTTAGAACATATCTTAGATTATGTCTGAAATCGCTTGTATATTAGAAGTGGTTAGAATTTATATGTTTTTTGGTGTGTTATGTGGGCAAGTATTGAACGATCGTCTGTGATGTAGATCGAGAACAAGATTTGATGCACTGATTAAGAATTTATGTTACTAGACCTATCTTCAATCTGGGGTAGTTTAATATCTATTATGATCAAGGGTAATTGGCATGTCAAAAAGTTGAAAAATACTGAAAATATGAGATTTTGGACTAAAATGTTATGTGTTGCACTAGTTGGCATGCTCACACCCATTAAAAATATAACAAAAAAATAAGTTTTTAAAATACAAAAAAAAAAAAGTCAAATAAAAGTTACAGGTTCAGCTGACTCCGATCCTACAAGTTTGTTTGGTGGATTGTTATATCCTAATTGAGAAAATTAAATTTTGTATCCCTACACTTGTCCCCTTACCTTATGTAATTTCAAATATTTCAAATTTGCCCTTTCAATATTTAGTTATTTTTTTTAAATTTTTACCGCGAAGTCAAATTAAAAAAGTATTATTTTTTTATATTGGACGAGACGAACCAGAAGTAACATGGATATGTTTTCCGGTTTAATAATTTCAAAACCGGAAGTAGCCAGCAAAAGTTATCCGGTTTAGGAAAATCTTTCACCGGAAGTAATACGTTTGTGTTATCCGGTTGAGGAGATTCTTAACCGGAAGTAGCGTTGTTGGATTTTTCGGTTCGTATAAATATATTTTATTTTATTTTTTAATTTTAATGTTTACAATTTTCTTAGGAGACAATTTTTTAATTTTAAGGTTTGGTGTAAATTTTTTAAGCCATGTGCAGCAACCTTAAACTCCTTATTTGGTCGTCTCTTCTGAAAAATATACATATTATATGTCATTATTCACTAAAATTAAAATAACATTTATTCACTATTGAAAGGTTATAGGTTATCTTACCTCGCCATCCCACAAATGTCGAGCAACGTGATTCTGGTACCTCACCAAAAGTGAGGTATGAGACGGTCCTCCGTGGAACGGTGAATGCGGTGGAACATGAGGCGCGACAGGATTAGCAGCTTGAAATGCCTCAAGTTCCCGTTGATACAGATGAGTAGGAACTGTCCTTCCATCGGTCAATCGCCGATGAATATATCTGTCGCGCCCTCTGATTCGAGACACTGAAAAAAACAGAAAAAATTATACAAATAAAAAAAACATATATATATATATATATATATATATATATATATATATATATATATATATATATATATATATATATATATATATATATATATATATTAAAAAAAAATTAACGAAACACAACCGGATGTAGCAATGAGGCTACATCCGGTGTTAACTCTTGAAGAATCGGAAGTAGCAGTCAACCTACTTCCGGTATGTAACATAAACAAAAACCAAACCGGATATAACTTACTTGAGTTATCTGGTGTGAAAAATAAGGAACCGGATGTAGCGTGTATGGTTATTCGGTAGCGAAAATGAGAATAGCAAAAATGAGGTGAAAAAGTTAATTTTTTTGAAATACAAACTATTTATATGAGGACAATTTCATACAAAAAATTTATGCACAGGGATATCGGGATAATTGTTGAGGTACAATGTTCAATTTTCTCTTATCGATGATTGTTCATGTTTTTAATAGTATAATTTGTATTAGTTATGCATATAGAGAGACAAATGGGTGAGACAGATTATAAGTCATGAAAGATATAAAATGGTTGTTTATATATTTCTCATTATCTATTTGATATAAATCTAAGGTTATTGGGATGATAACGCTAAAAAAAACTTTGATTTCAGTAACAACTCTAACCTTAAAGTCAAATTTTAGTTTTTTATATTTATTTTATAAAATTTTAAATTTAAATATAATTATATATTTTTTACAAAGTCATTTTGATTTATTTTGTATTTTATATAATAAAAATGAGTAAAGTGTCTATATAATTTAACCAGAAAGTGTTCATATAAAAAAAGTAATTTATTTATTTAAATATAAAAATAAGTAAAGTCTCCTTATAAAATTTTAGATACAAAAATATTTCTGTAAAAAGTATTTTATTTATTTATACATAAAAATGAAAGGAAAAAAAAAATTATAACTCCTTAACTAGAAATAACTATCTAGAAAAAAAAGAAAGAAAAAACTTTTCTATCTATCACAAAAAGATAGGCAGGACACCTTCAACCAATCAGATGATACCATTTAATTTTGATTTATTTAATTATTTATAAAATAGTATAATTGTTTGTTGTTTCCAATGCATTTTATATTAAACGTAAAGAGATTAATTGCTATAACAGTGTAAAGAAATTTACACAGGGTTAATTCATTGTCATCATCTGTTTGCATTACTTTTAATTTTTTAAAATAAAAGTCAAACATGTTCTAACATCCAACGGCTATAATTGATTGACAATGTAAAACTTATTTATACTGTCAGTGCATTTCAATTAAATTCAAAGGTAAAAATGTGTTTTAAAATATTATGCACATACCCAATAATTATTTATAAAATCATTAGGAAAAAAAAAAAACTCCTTTTGTATCAATATTGTGCCCATACACAATAACAACTATAAAGATAGTTAATATATGAGATGTTTTTTTTTTAAATGTGTTTTTAAATATTTTATAACACCTTAGCTAGAAGAAGAAGAAAAAATAGTACTTTTTATAAAAAAAAAAAATATATTTTTATTCACAGCATAAATATTATGTCGATCACTTAGAATAATAACCTTTTTTATAAATAATTTATAATAGAGAAGAAATAAAAATATATAAATACAATTTAATATGAATAAAAAATTTACACGTCTTCTTATTTTATTTGTATATAATACTAGTTAAATACATGTACAATCGAATTGTACAAAAATGCATATTGAAAATAATATTTATATTTGTTTTCTTGCTTAGATCTTATTAGTTGTGTCTCATACTAATTCATAAAATATTCTCAACGTTATAGACAAGTGCGAATGAATGATAGCCAAACACAATGTTGGATATTGCAGCTAGTTTATGTTGGAACTGATGAAACAATTAGAGTTTCAAGAAGAATGAAAAAGAAGGAGAAAAAAGAGAAAATATAATATTATTAAGTAAAACTGAAGTGATTACAATTAAGTTGTTTTTGAAAACTACAAAGGTATGTCTATGTATAGGCAATCAAGGCTCAAGTCCAAAACATATAACCCACAAAAATATACAAAGTTATATTTTGACTTCGACACAACAACTATGTTGAATACAAAATATTCAACACCATGACTTGAGAATGCATGTAGTACCATTATGGACAATACATGTCCATCTCGCTCTTGAATCCCTACCATAGGACCAGAGCACAATAAACTATTACTATCATCATAGGTAATGCTTCATTGATTCCCATATGGAACCACCTACTCGCAATGGGACTAGAGCACACCAAAATTGGACCGGAGTTCATACACCATGATGCATGATTCATCGTAACATGCAAAAACACCAAATGATCTCCATACAATCGCCATAATAACAACAAAGACATAATCATCACACAAAACATGTGGATTAAATCCATAACAAGATCATTTTTCTCTAAACATTAGCCAACAATGGCCTAAATCGAGCAGCAACATCAAGGAATATGATATCTAACATCAAAACATCGATCATCTAGCAATTAACATGCAATTTCATTACTTAATCATGGATTAAATCATGGTTTTGACATACGTTTTCATCAAAACTACAACACACATATGAATACACATTGATACCAATTCCATCAACAAAATCACCTCATTCTCGTGGAAAAATAGTGCACGAAAATCACACAACAACACATATAATCATGCAATTACAAAATCTATTTCACATATTCATCCAACATTCATCAAAAGGGAAAAAGTAAGGAAAATCTAATAGGATTAAGGATTTCTCTCTATCCTAACATGCAAAATACACTTTATTAGGAGTAATTCCTCGTTTACCTAAGGTTTTCCAGCAAAACTCCTCAAAGCTCCTTCAATGGATGTTTTCTCTATGCCCTAGCCTTTGCCTCTTCCTCTTTTCACCAAAAATTTGGTTTTAAGTAAAAAAGTTCTCAAACCCCTTACTAACATTTTTATTAGTAACATAATCTCCCACAATTAGTGACTTCCAACATCGCCATCACCAATTCCTTCACCAAAATGTCATTCTCATCTCTAATTTTATTTTATTTTAATAAAAATATAACTAATATTCTCCCTTATTTTCTATTATTTTTCTACTTTTCTACTTTATCCCAATAAATCAAATAAAAAAGTTTCTTTCTAATTATTTTATAATAATTCTCGTTATTCTAATATTATTAATTCTATTGTTTATTTAAATAATTAGAGTCATGCACTACCAACTCAAAGCATCAAATACTACTACTAACCACCCAAACACCACCCAATGCACATAGAAATTAATTTAAATAATTAAATACACACAATTTCAATCAAATAAATAAATTAGAAAAATAGGGTGTTACACCTACAATCATGAATATGTAGCCTGCAATACTCTTGTTCTCGTCTTGGTCTCCACTGAAATCTGAATCAATGTAACCTTTAAAAATGTGCATATGTTTTGGTCTTCTTTTTCCTCGGTAACAGCACACCATGATCAAATTTACTTTTGATGTATCTCAACACTCTCTTGATTGTTGTTAGATGATATTCTTTAGGCTTCTTCATGAACATGCTCAACAATCCAACACTTTGACAAATGTCTGACCTGGTATTGCGCAAAACAAGTTTTATTTTTATGAGAGATGGATGACAATTATGAGTCAATGTGACATGAGCAAATGAATGTACATATTTATAGGTCGTGAATAAAGAAATGAGATGTGAGTTAGATGCGTCATCTTGAACACTTTGCACAAACACACTCAAGTTTGAACAAGTTTTGACATACATGTGACATTTAAAAGTCATAAACTTCCAAACAAGCAAAGTGAAGTTAGAGGTCAAGTAAGTATGATCAATGATGTCTAAAGTCAGTGGGTAAAGTGAAAGAATGATGTTAATTAGAGGTCATGTGAAATGGTTATGTTACTTGAGTTATAAGCAAAGAAACAAAACAACATTCACAAAGGGGCATGGTCAAGCTAGTATGATTCAAAGTCAAACAAAACACAGCTATGAATGACCTATAATCCTACCATTTAGACCAATAGATAACCTATAATGAACTCTTGAAAGTGACCCCAAAGTACCCCAAGGAAATGACATGAATGCCTTATTATAAACCAATGCAAAACCAAAGTAAATTATGACCTATAATCCAAGAGAAAGGAAAAATAGCAAAATGGTTTGACAAATCATGAAAATAAAACCCTAAAGGTACACATTCAGTAGCAAAACATACACAAAATATTGCACAAAAAATGTTCATCTAAGGTTCTCAAAATGGCCATGCAATGCACAAAAGGCACAAATTATAGGCCACTCAAAGAACCTACCAAAAGTATATGCAAACATGACCTAAAATCCCTAAAAATATGCATTAAATGCCTCAAGATGTCCTATAAACATGTATCAAGTCTTATGTTCAAATTCAACTCATAACTAGGTCAAACAATTCATCAATGAAGCAAGCATCACAAAGGATGTTCATACAAACTATGAAATAAAATCCAGAAAAAATAGGAAAATAAACCAAAAATGGAAAATAAAATTGTTAGAAAATTAGTTTATCATGTTAGTATGCATCATAAATTTAATTGAATTTTCCTCATAGCAAAAATATTTTTAGAAAATAAAATTGGAACAGGTATCAAGATGGAATTAAAAATAAAGTGGAAATAGGATAGGGGGTACATAAATAGTAAAAAATCAATTGAAAGCGCCTTAGGCCTCAAATTAGGGAGGTGTAAATATCAAATAAGGACCCATCCTAACACACGTGTAACAATGAGGCATATACTATGAATCTTAGTTAAACATTTACCTAACATGAGCCATCAGATCAAGTCTTAGTGTGATGATCAAACAAGTATGCAAAACGCGTGGATGAGATGAAAAGAATATGATATGTTATGATGCAACACATACACAATCATTAAATTAACTATAGTCAAAACACGCACGTGATGAAAATGTTCCCTGGTCGCGACTTTATGTGTTTGGTCGGATTGATACTGCAAGCATACAGGGTATCGCGTAGTTTTAAAAGATTGTCGAACCCACATGGATTGATAGTCAATAGGGAGTGTCCTATGATTACGGTGTAGGGTTAAGTCTAAGGTTGTCATGGGAAAAAGAGATAAATAAATAATTAGGAAACAGTTTAAAACAATTGGAGGAAATGAGACTGTAGAATGATTTTCGATGTTCTTAGGGACTCTATATGATCTGGGGATGAAGTGAATGTTGAAGTTGTTATGACTAAAATACCAGTCTAAAGGTTCGATCTCCCACTTTCACGCTATTGACCGAGCCATGTCCGATAACTCCAAGATTTTGCTCTCGCTTGCTCGGTAGGTAAAGGGCGTCTTTTTGAAGACGGATAAGATCGAAAAGGAATACCTAAAGCGCTCTCGGTGTGTTTAGGTTCCAGTGTCATGTGCCTACTATCTGACGCGTACCTCAAACGTTTGCTCTGTTGGACTCGTCTTAGTGCATCTCTCACTGTCGTGACTAAATGCTGGTAAACAGCCTCTTGCAGTCGCGACTAGACTATCTAAATTCAACTTAGAACACAAAACCAGAAATTTCAAGCATGTAAAGTGTTTCGGTTATCCTACTGAGTCTCGTCAAGACGACGGTCCTCAAACTACGGGCTCATACAAATCTAGCCTAATATAGTTGATTTTAATGTTAACATATTTAATTTAATGAATTCATAAACATACATACTGATTTGATTTTAAGAAAATTATGTTTTAAGATTATTTTATGAAAAGTGCTTATAACATGAACATAGAAAGTACAGCAAGGTAAATACGAAGAAGATTAAAGGAAGCGATAATGCAATAAAGTATAACCTGGAGTAAATGAAAATAAAACTTGTAGTAATTTGTGAAACGATCCAATACAGCACGGAAACAGAAAAGAATGATGCAAACTATGATGCAAATTATCGGTCGTATAAAATGTAGGGTTGGGATCTTCTATTTATAGACAACAATTGGCTCCAAAATAGTTGAGAGAATTCAAATTCAAATGGGCCAAACTACTACAAAACTGCCTCTGGAAAACTGTTCCCGCGAGAAATGGTGAACACCATATGCCAATGGCAAACGCCATTTAGCTGTTGACATATTTTTCCAACTTCGGGGAAAACGGCGAACACCATATAGTCCCCTTGAGGGAATGGCGAACGTCATTCACCTAGAAAAGGCAGAATGATGCAATTTTCTTCTTTTCTCAGTTGGTTTGGCTTGGTTTCTTGCTATTTTCTTTGATCCAGCTTGTTTGGGTCCTGAAAACATAAAGTGAACAAAACATAAGTGAATTAATACGAAAAACAATAAATACTCGATAAAAATACGACAAAATATGCATGAAATGATTCGAAACAACCTATATGAAATCGAGTCATCAAACTCCCCCACACTAATACTTTCACTTGTCCCCAAGCAAACACCCTAATGCGATTAAAAACAGTAAGCATAATGTTTCGAATCATAGGCACAACGGACACGATTAAGCATAAGGTCGTCGGGCTAAGGCTAACAGATAAGTACTAAATAGTGAAAACAAGAGCATCGCAATGACACGACTCCACAAAAAAAATGGACAAAGAGTTCCTTCTTATGCAATATCGGTTCAACTCATGATATTATACCTTGACCTACGGACTTTTGTTCTCATTCACCTCTCTTTCATTTTAGCACAATCACATTAAGCCCGTTATCCCTTTGCTTACATGGTAATCGAACCTGTTAGTGTGATCTCTTATTCAACATTTCTTTTCTTTTTCTTTTCTCTCTTTTTTTTCTTATGAATTTCAAGATTTATGATCCTTTGGGCTAAGTGATCGGGTGAGGACCACCTAACTTAGTAAGAACAAGTCTTTAATTCACATTTTCTATGAAAGCACATAAAACAATTTTTTTTCTTTCTTTTTTTTAGAGATCAACACATATTGGCATTAGTTCATTACTTAGTTCGCATGAAAGATGGTGATGAATGCTAAAATAAACTAATCAAGAGGCTAAATGAAAGAAACTAAGAACAAGGTCTCGACATAATACATATCTAAACTAATATCGCATATTTGGGGGCTCTAAGGTGTAAAGATGATACTGATGTTGACAAAACTTTCCCAAGTCCATCTACCTAGCCTAAAACAACTTATCCTAAGTGTGTCCTGCCTTTTGAATCGAGAAATTTTTTAAATTTTTGGGGAATTTTCAGACTAAGCGAAAACATAAGGTAAATGACGACTCAAACAAGCATATGACTCGATAACAAAACAAATAAAGGAAACTAACCTATTAAAACAGGAAATAACATAAAGCAATAAATAAAAAGCAGTAAACAACTCCTCCCCCACACTTAAATTAAACATTGTCCTCAATGTTTTAATTTAAGGTGAACAAGAAATGAGTGATGGAACCTGGAATGAAATCAGTGGCGGTGGGCACGGCCTCGACGCTGATTGTGGCCCTCTCTGACATCTGGATCCTCGGGTTAGTTTTGGCCTCCAAGACCATGCAACTCTTTGTCCAGACCTATCATCTCACTAGTAAGATCTCTGAGTGCAAGATTTGTCCGGGCCACAAACTCCACTTAGTTATTACAAAGCTCAATGTACTCCATGTCACGTTTCTCGTCTTGCTCTCCCTGCTGCCTGAGCTCGGATAAAATCTGATCTAGAGATCCTGCATATCTACAAAATCATAAGAAATAGGTGCAATGTGTGGTGCAGTATTAGGATCAAGCGCGTCAGAAACACGGGGACGAGGACGAGTCTGCTGGTATGCCTATCTCGCAACATCCCTACCCTCTTGCTCATTAGAAAGTAACCAGTTAGCACGCATGTGCACATCAATAAGAGTAGGGGCAGGCAAAGAAAAACTACGATGCTCGCGGTCACGGATCATAATGTGATACTTGCCATCAGGTAAACTTTTGATAAGCCGCATACACTTCCAGAAATCTAAGTCACCAAAGACACTCTCATAACAATTCTCATCCACTACATACTCAAGGTTAAGGGCCTCAACTATGGTGGTGACTATGTGTAACACGGTTGGAGAAATGACTTGGGCGTTTTTGTTTCCAAAAACTATGTTGCAGATAGCAAGAGTCGCCACCGACTTTTATTTTATCCAATAAGGAAAAGGAATAAAAGAGCAAGAAAGACCTTTAAAAAATATTTGAGTTAGGGGGTAAGTTATACAAAGGGAAGGTGTTAGCACCCTTTGTATCCATGGTTATCCATGGGCTCTTAACTACTTAACTCACTTTACTTTTGTTTGAAAAATAGTGTAGTGTGTGTTTAGAAAATATATTCATAAATCTTTAACTTTGCAATGATCCTCGTATGGATGTATACAAAGTGTTTAGTTTGAAAGTATTTTGAAAAGTGGGGTGTAACAAGTGTTTTGAAAAGAAGTGAACATGTACTTAATAACTACTTACCCTAAGCCTGTAAGGTATTTCTTGTTATTATTTCATTTAGGGGTAAGATTGTCCTTACTATTAATGAGTAAGTAGTATTTACCTTGGATGTTAGGGACGGGCGTAGGGTCATCGTATGGTCATAGAAGGCAACCTTGTAGGGCTATCTTAGTAATTCGAAGGGACAATCATCATTTTCGTAGGATCATCGAGGGACGAGATCATTTGTTCGTAGGCAACTCGAACGGACTATGATCTTTTATCTGAAGGGACTTGATGATTTTGTTTGTAGGAAACTTTACTAAAATACCCCCACGTTTGAGGGACTTGACCATATTTAAAGGTAACCAAGAGGAGAAACCCTAGGGGGTGCAGATGGCGATCGTATAATGATCGACTTACGTGTGTGAATATTAGTTTCAGATATTTATCTTGGATATTTAATGGGCTAAGTCCAATTAATTCAACATACATTCTTTTCACACCCTAGGTTTACTAACCACGCAGTTTAATTATTTTGCGGAAATTAAAAGCGGAAAACAAAAACCCTAAACTATTACATGGCTTTGGGAGAGATACATAAATAAAACCTGACAGAAAACGTAAATTGCGGAAAATAAAACTTAAAACTATTACAGGGCTATAGCAATTACATTATCTTTAGAAATCATAAAATAATCGAAATGAAAAGATCAGAATAATATTGAGTCTTTGAGATGAGAGAAGGATATGTTTTTTTATCATGCTATTAAAAAAAATAAACAAAGTCAGATAAAATCATTGCAGGTTTTAAAACAATGGAAAATAAGAAAATCGATTAAAATAAAATCAAAAAAATATTAAAACGATGCTAAAAATCTAATTAAATCAAATAAAGAGCGCACAATTTTTTCCAGATTTTTTGAAAATATGGAAATAGAAAATAAATCAAATAAAATAGAAAAAAGAGGAATTTGCGATTTTGAGGGTCGAAACATTAGCACTTACCTGACTTACATGTTTATAATCATGTATTGTTCTTCGTTTTTTTCTGAACTTCTGGAAAATAATCGGAGTAAATCAAAACAGTAGCACTTACCCGACTTACATGTTGTCGCTCCCAGGATTTTCATCCTAGTACAAACGCGAAAGTGGCACGGAAAAGGTAGAGTCGCCAGCCAGACATTTTTATCCCAAAGGAACGGGAAAGGTAATGATACACAAACCTGAGGAAGAAGGAAAGGACAAGGCCTTGTGAACCAAAGATCTGGGTTCGGGAGTCGGTTAAGACCTGGGAATGTATTAGCACCCCAGATCGTCTGTCGTACCCGACGGGATCCACGCTTGTTTGTTTGTTTCAAAGGGTGAGAAAATACGAGTGTTGCTGAATAAAACTGTTGACTGGAATAGAATTGAAATAAGAGAGGGAACTAGAGAAAGAGAATAAAAGGAAAGAGGGGGAAATGTAGGGAAAATAAAGAATGTGCTCGAACGGGCCCTATCCCGCTGCCTACGTACCTCATCGGGAAAATGAGGATCAGAGTCGACGTAGTTTGCCTAACTAAGGCGGGAACTATTTGTTTGTGTTTTTTATAGCTGGCACTGCATATGTCTATGCTCAGGTGTTGCAGGCTCGTCTGGTACAAGTGAATTTACCGTCTTGCATGCGAGACAAGTCGTCACAAGTTTGCATTGAGAATGAATGAGGTGAGAAGAGAATTCCCGCAGGAAAGTCGCTTATTGTTTGTTTTTGCCTTTTAAGAGTTTTGTATGAATTTGGCACAAGGAAGTGAATTCAAACTCTTTTCCATGGAATGTGTACTTGCTACTACATTCCAAGATGGAATAATAGAACAAGCACACCAAGTAAGGAAAATCTATCCAAGACTTGTTTCCAAGGATTAGGGTTTAAGTTCACTAGCTTGTTGAACTTTATTAAGTGTTTTTGTATTTTGTGAAGAAGTGTCTTTTATGTTTTCTTTGTGAAACAACCCCTTGATGAGACTTTTACATCATGCTAGACAAGCCTACACCACTCCAAGATGGGATGAATGTAAGTGCCCCATGGAATAAGGCTATACACAAGGGATCCTTTCATGCATTTAATAAGTCTTTTTGAATTTTGTTTGAAGATTAGAAAGAAGACTCAAATGGAGAAAAGGAAAAATTAAGGGAGACTAAGACACAACCCTAAGTTATTTATTAAAATAGTGGTCCTATGGTTAGTTAGGCTTTTCTAATCCTAAAGAGCAAAAGGAAAAGAAAGAAGGAAAAGGATGCAACTTACTTCCTAAGGAAGATAAGTTGGTCCTAACAAAAGGGAAATCCTACCAATCACAAATATGGAAGGAAAAGGGGAAAAAGAGGATGAATTAAATGCATAAAGAAATGCATAAAAATAAAAGGATAAGGTGTAAGGAAACATACATTTCCCTCCCTACAAAACAAAGGTTAGTGTGCATTTTATTAAAATAATAAAGAAAACATACACTAATTAAATCCTAATGACTCTAGGACTCAATCTAGATTCTATTTTAATTCTAGAGAACTAAAAAAATGCTAAGACAAAAATTCAGCACCTACTACAACCCCTAAACTAAAAAATAGCTATAGAAACACAAGCAAAGCACAAAGCAACCTTTTATAGCCAGCATACAACATAAAAGTAGGTGTAAAAAGTCACATATAGCATGCAAACATAACAAACCACATGTATTTTACAGCACCTATATTAACAAACAACTATGAAAACATGGGACAGATTTGATCATTTTTATTTATGTGCACAAAGTGAATGATAAACAACACATTAATGTCAATTAACATGAATCTACATACATCACAAAATGAATTCAAACATGTGAATTTATTTACATCATTTATTTGATTAAAAGGAACAATGATCAACAAGAATAACCACACTTTTCCATATTGCACAAAATAAGCATTTTATCATGAGATTGAACAAGTATCACTACAAGCATCAATTGTTACACATGCATGGCATAAAAATCAGAATTGAACTCATGTTAAGATATGATCAATTAAGTACAAGAAACTTGCATGAACATGTGAAGTATTTAATCACTTTTGGCAAAAAAATCAATCATGGCATTTAATCACTTTCTCAATCAAGCAAGCAATGCCAATAATCATGAAGCACATATTGAATTTAAGCAAGCACTTAACATGTGAAACAAATGATTAAAGTGTAGAAAAACACATCAAGAATCAATTATATTACATTTACACATTTAACACAAAACATGAAAAAGTGAACGGAATCATGTCGAAACGACTCGAAACAAATGAATAGGCTACTGGAAATAGACCCAAAAATTCCCTAAAATCAATACCTAAACATACATGAACCTTAGAAGCACTAGGAAGCAAGATTGAGCAAGAAAATAAGCTAAAAAACCAAAAATCAACAGCGTTAACCGGTTAACCAAACGGTTAACCCGTTAACGGACCCTAGACAACACTAAATTTGGTCAAAAACACATGCGTTAACCGGTTAACCAAACCGTTAACTGGTTAACGCTGAACAGAAAGTGAAAAATGCTTTTGAAATAAGTGCTTTTGGCCACAATCTTCCTTCTAAACAACCCTAACCCCACCTAATCATGCTAACACGAATTTCTACTCAATTAGGGCTTATTAACACATGCTAGAATCTATAACAAGCTACAACCTAACTTCTAATCCATTAAACTCCACAAATCGCAAGCAAAACGTAACAAAAACATAACCAAACATAAGCAACACGAAAAGCACTTAAAGAATGCCAAAATGGCAAGATGAAGAGAATAACTTAAAGGAAAAGTGATTTAGATCACCAACCTACGAAGCGGAGAAGTACTTCGATAAATGTTGCAAGAATCGGAGCTTGATCGAAGAGAAAACCAAGAAAACCGCGAATCCGCAAAATAAATGCGTTCTTGATGCTTGTGCCTTCTTGCACTTCCGATAAGTCGAAATCCTCACAAAAATCAGTAGCTTCTTCTTCTACAATCCATAATCAATGGAGGTTGGAGGCTAAGCTTTAAGATCTTCAAGTTTCAATGTGAAACTTGAAGAACTTCTTCAAAAAAAGCTTTGGTTAAAAGGGAAAATGGAGGAAAAGTGAGAGAGAAAAAGTGATTCTAGAAATTGTGAGAGAGTGAAAAAATTTGGGATTCAACTTAGGAACCTTTTGCATTGAAGTGATTATTGATTATATAGGGGCTAGGCTTGGAGCTAGGTTTGGGAATGGAGTTAGGTTTAGGAATGGAGTTAGGTTTGTAGTTAGTTAGGGTTAGGGTTGGAGAAGGAATATTCCTTGGAATACTCTAGAAGATTGTGGAACATGGTAGAAGCATCCAAGGGAAATGGAGTGGAATTGAAGTGGAAAAACAAGAGGGAAAGAATGAAAGGAAATGTGGAAGGAAAGTGGAAGGAAAAGTGGAGGGAAAGGTGAAATCAACCACTTTTCAAATGATCTTTTTTTCTTGATTTTTTTTATTCCTCCATCATTTCTTGACCAAATTTGAACCATAGGATCATTGTAACCCTAATTTCATGATTTTGATCTTAAAAGTCAGGAGTCGACCCTTTTTTACCTAGCTCAGTTGCCTTTTCCCCGATTCCTCGATTTTCAGTCATTTGGCCAGTCGAACCTCTTCCAAAATGATTTTGTGGACGAAATTTGAACCCTAGGCACTTGACATCATATATAAGACAATGGAATCCTCTTTGAATCATAACTTCATGCAGAAGCCCAGTAGAAGTGAAACCCTAATTTGGCCATTTTCATCAGGAAATGTTGCACTGCTTGCATTCCTAGGAGTCATTCACTTCTTTCCAAGACTTGAGGCTTCAAATGGAAACTTGTGGGATGTTGTAGACCCCTTGCACATGATTGAGGAGCTTTGTGACCCTTTGGTTGCCTTTGTAATGCCTTCAGTTGCTCCCATCATTGATCACATACTTATGCCTTAGCCATGCTACACATGATGCAATGTTTTTTATTATTTCATGCACTTATGTATGCAAAATGCTATGCAAAATGTTGGGGAAATGAGAGGGCAAATTTTGAGGTATTACAACTGCCCCTATTCAATCATCTGCAGGCCTGAACGAATAATTGCGAGAGCTTTTAGACGTTCAAGGTATGAAGTGATTGAATACTCGAATAAAACCTGGAAATTTGAACTCGGAGGATAAGAGAAATGACATATGCCTTTTTATTTTGTTGTTATTTTTTTTGTTTTGACCTCTAAATAGCTAGCGGGAAAAGAACAAGGTGGAACGGGATCGTTGTACATAAATGAGAGCCCAGGAAAACAGTACCGTTGTACAAAACGATAACCTGCGACGCGACTGCTGAGCGAATCAAGCCACGAAAAAGGAAGGGCATGTTGTACAAAACAGGGCTTTGAACGAGACCATTGGCGAAATAGAACTCGACGATGTGACTGTTGGGCGGACATGGCCACAAAGAAAACACGTGACTGCTGGGCGGACCGAGCCACAGAAGGTGCCTGTTGGCGAAACAGGGCTTAACGAGACCATTAGCAGAATGGAACTCAACAATATGACTGCTGGGCAGGACCAAGCCATAAAGAAAACACGCGACTGCTGGGCAGAACCAAGCCACAGAATGGGAGCCTGTTTTACAAAACAGGGCTTAACGAGACCATTAGCGGAATGGAACTCAACAATATGACTGCTGGGCAGGACCAAGCCATAAAGAAAACACGCGACTGCTGGGCAGGACCAAGCCATAAAGAAAACACGCGACTGCTGGGCAGGACCAAGCCATGGAAGGTGCCTGTTGGTGAAACAGGGCTTAACGATACCATTATCGGAATGAGACTCAACAATGCGACTGTTGGGAAGGACCAAGCCACAAAGAATACACGCGATTGTTGGGCAGGACTAAGCCACGGAAGGGGAGCCTGTTGTACAAAACAGTGCTTAACGCAACATCAACCGATTTGCGACTCAAATAAGATCAACCGATCTATCATGGAGATGGTATCAACTGATCCATACCCAGGAAAGCGAGAATGTAATATCATCCGATTTACAACTCGAAGAGAAATGATATCAACCGATTCATAACTCAAATAAGATCAACCGATCCAACCAGGAAATGGTATCAACCGATCCATAACCCGGAAAATGAGAATGTAATATCATCCGATTTACGGCTCAAAGAGAAGTAATATCAACCGATTTACAACTCAAATAAGATCAACTGATCTAACATGGAGATGGTATCAACCGATCCATAACCAAGAAATGCGAGAATGTAATATCATCTGATTTACAGCTCGAAGAGAAGTGATATCAACCGATTCACGACTCAAATAAGATCAACCGATCCAACCAGGAAATGGTATCAACCGATCCATAACCCGGAAAACGAGAACGTAATATCATCTGATTTACGGCTCGAAGAGAAGTAATATCAACCGATTTACAACTCAAATAAGATCAACCGATCTAACATGGAGATGGTATCAACCAATCCATAATCATCGTACTGAGACGAGACCAAAAGGAACGAGATCATTATACTTAAATGATAACCCGACATAAAACCGCTGTAGTGAAACGGGGATGCGAAAAAATGAGACTGTTGTATTGAAACAAGACCCAAAGACGAGACTATTGTACTTAAATGGAGACTCGAAAGGAACGGGATCGTTGTACTTAAACGAGAGCCCGAGACGCGACTGTTATACTTAAACAGAGACGCGAAAAAA
This sequence comes from Lathyrus aphaca, assembly GCA_963966055.1. Classification (NCBI taxonomy): domain Eukaryota; kingdom Viridiplantae; phylum Streptophyta; class Magnoliopsida; order Fabales; family Fabaceae; genus Lathyrus; species Lathyrus aphaca. Next base: position 20,482,910 of record OZ014525.1, read on the forward strand.
TGAGATTGTTGTACTGAAACAAGACTCAACTGGGGATAACAACAAGACTTGGTAGAAATAACCACCCTGGGAAATGAAGTTGCATTCGGTGGGGAACACTTCAGTCTGGTTGGAGATGTAACGTTTCGGGCGTTTGTGCAAGGTACCACAACTGGCTTATGCTTCGTATGCATATGTTTGAATTTTATGGCGTAATTCTCCATAATGATGGAAATGCTACACTTTGGAGGATGCAAATGTAATGATGATTACTAAATGCAAATGCAAATGCAAATGCAAAAGGGGTCTCCTGATGAGGAGATAACAGATATCCCAGATGGCTTGATTGGGGAGAAATGATCACTGAATTGATTTGATGAATTCCTGTGAGGGAAAGCAACTTTGCGGGGAATGTTATTGATGATACACAGGCTCTGAACTGCCATTATTGCCAAAAATAAATTGGACTTTGAGATTGGAACGCCAAGACCCTGCTGGAGATGGACTCTTCTTACTAGGTACGCTACCCGTTGAACTCTGGTGGGGAAGTGAAACCTTCTGACTTGGCTGGGGAAACAAATGTATGATACTGCCGAGGCAGTAACCTGCTGGGGATTGCCTCTGTATTGGCGGGAAGTCTCTGCTTGGGGAGACCATCAATCTTCTTTCACCACCGTTGGGGAATATTTCAATTTCCACTCTACTGGGGATGAGAGACGATGTCAATGATAAAGCTTTATGTTGAAGATAAGAGTTTAAGTTACCCCTTGCTGGGGATGAGAGACGATGATACCCTTCTACTCGAGAATTATCTTTCCATTCGCTGCTCTATTGGAGAAGGGATTGACTAATGAGGCTTAGTATAGAATTCTGACCAATGAAGCCTGCTGATGAAACAACTCTTGAAGTATTGTGCTAACAATGGCTTTGCCCCTAGACTCTGGGTTGATAGATTACCAACTAATCATGAGTGAACAATGGTTCTTTGCAATTTTCAACTCGCCTCCGATTAAGTTCCATTGGAAGAAAATGTCTCAAGAGGATTTTACAGAAAACATGACATACGAAATGCCTCAGTGTCTTCAAACTCTTGGAGAGATTCGTCAGATCTAGAAATAATTGCCCCAGACTGCATGGTCTGTGCAAGAATTTGCCTCGTGAGGATTCATGAAAAACCTCATATCACTGTGAGATCGTGTGTCCTAGTATTTTGAACCTTGGGTAGGTTCTTCTGATTAACCGTCTTCGGGAGAAAGTAACTTCTAGTGCTCTTGGGGTGGCCTGCCCCAGTATGAGCCTTGAAGTGATCACCTCTGACTGACTGTGCTTTGAAGAAAATATCCATACTACATACTCCTAGAGAGATTTGAATCTCGAGGTGATTGCCCCAGTTTGGCTGAAATTTGCATGCATGCCTCAAATTAATGGCTCTTTGAGAGATTTGAATCTCGAAGTGATTGCCCCAGTTTGGTTGAATTTTGAAGAGATTGCTCGACGTGATTGCCCTGGATTGGCTGGCTCTTACCACAATTGGTTGGGAAAGTCCCCACTCAATGGAGTTTTTTGGAAGAGTGCATCTCGACGTGGTTGTCCTTCAGAAGTTTCAGACTTCTCAACTTTGGCAAGATTAAGCTTCTGGACTGAGGTTCCATATTTGAACTTTTATGATGCCAAACAGATGTATGCAAGCAGAAAATGTTTATTTTGAGAATGAAAATTCAAATGCAAAACACATGTTAATCTTGAAGTTTTACTAAAGAAGATGTCGAAAACCTTTGTGAGTGAATCACTGGTTGAAATACGACATTGGTCTTTGATAAACAAAAGCATGCACATGCAACACCAACAAAGAAATTTTAGCACAACTCATAGGAGTCAGGAACGTGGTCTTGTGGTAGTACGCTCTCAAAATAACCCTGTTTCAATTAGGACTTTTGAGGGTTGTATTGTGGCCTAGTTCACGGTTATAGAAATAAAGGATATAGGCTCGAAGTTTATTTGTGCCCACCCCTCTTCGTGATGTTTTTCATTCCTATGTTCATCTAGCTTTCACAAGCGCTCACCTCTCAAAAGGGTTTTGTGATTGTCGAGAAACCAATTACACTAACAGTTTAAGCACAAATTAGGTTGTCGTTTGGAGTCAGTCACCCCTCTTATCTTTGGTGTCTGTGCCACACGATTTTGTTCTTGCTTGAGGATCTTTCTTGTGTAATCCTTTTTGTCTTTCGCTTTTGCATTATTTTGCTTATCCCTAACTTTTTCCTGGACTGATTCTTGTGAATCTTTAATTATGGTGTCCAGCGGGATGCTCTAACGTTTGCCTAAGTCGCTTGTTTTCAAGTTTCGACTTAGCGGGCTTTTTCATTTCTTGTTTTTCAAATCCTTTTTTTTGAACAAATCGTGTGACGCTAGTTGTCTTGATTGCTTTGAAAGGGTCGTGGTTGTCTCATTTCTTGGTTGAGGAAGGATAACCTTTGTGGTTTCCGGTCTTTGGACCTCCTGTTCGGGATAACCATTGTGGTTTCTGGTAATGGGACCTCTTGATTTGGTACAACAAAAGGTAATGGATCCTCAGATGTACACTCCTTTTCAAAATTTGAACGCTCGGTCAAACTAACTGACGCCTACCCTGCCCCTGGTTTAAGTGCAAGGGGTTTTTCATGCAAAAATAAACTTCTACTTCAAGGCTCAAATGGGTTGGCGAGGGTTTATCTCCCTTATATATCAGGTGTTTAGGATTTGAAACAATGCATGTACATCATCAACAGGGTTTTTCTCAAAAGCACACAATTAGAGATTTTTGCGTTTTCATTTCGTCATCCTCCCTGATAGAGTTTAAGTACAACAGTTGGTATTGCAATGCACATACGCAAAATCATGAGTGAATACGAATGGATTACTTCAAGAAAAACATGTGCATTTAATTATGATTAACATTCAAATACAAATAAGTTTCATGCATGCATACAAATGTTTAAACAAACAGGAGAAATTACAAATGAAATTGCAGTAAAGAAGCTGAACATTGTCGTCATTGAGGAGGCTTGACTCCATCTGGACTTATTGCTTCTGAAGATGCCCTTGCAAACTAGTATGTCAATTTGATGATGACACTTCAATATGTGGGCAGACTTTCTGGCATGATGACCTTTGAGTCGATAAATTTTTCACCTTGTACTTGAACACCTCACAGTTGTCAACGGTGTTCCTAAATGCCCCTGAGTGGTACTTGCATCTAGCATTCACATCGTGGTTGCCATTGTTGATGAGGTCTAACTCCATCTGGACTTATTGCTCTCGGAGACTTTCAGCAGTCAGCAGTCTGGATATTCATTCCATTACTGTTCGGTGTTATATTCCCACTCTTACCTGGCGTGAACACAATGGTTTTGGAGTCGATCAAATTCACAAACTTGTCTGTACCTCTATCTCTAAAGGACTTGCAATCTTCAATTAGATGGTCAGGTTCCCCATAATGGTAGTCAAACTTGGCATTGAAACCCCAAAGGAAGCTTTGTCGGAGATGATCCTGATGTGAGTGGCTCAACTAGCCTAAATCTGAGCAAATGAGGAAACCCGTTGAACATACGACGTCAGAATATGATCAAACTTCTTCTCAAGCTTTTCTGGCCTTTACCCATATGCTCTGCCCCTAGGACTCTCTTGGGAAGCTGAGGTTGGATACTGACAAACGACATCTGGAGGGAAGAGGTTGATAAATGAAGTTGATAAATAAGGTTGCTCGGAAAGATCTTGCACGATCTCCTGCCTACGTATCTCCATTGACCAATGGAGAATCAGAGCAGCGTAGTTCCCCTCACTAGGGATGAAAATAGCTTTGTTTCCTTGACACGAAATTCAGGATTACCAAGCTCATCTGAGTCTTCATCTGGTTGACTTCCTATTTCAGCAGTTTCTGATTCTGAAATAAAGCTTGTACCTTTCCCCTGAATGGCCTCAGCTGGGTCTTTGTTTGGTTACCTCCGCCTGAAGTTATACCTTGATAGTTGTGATTCAAGTTGGCCATTGTGAAGAGAAACCAAATCAAGATAGCAATATGTCTCTGAACACCTGTCATGAATGCAAGGATGTATTCAAATGCCATGTTCAGTTATTTTTGAGGAATCTATCTGCTTTGATTCAAGTTTTTACACAGAAAAGGTCTAATGGCACGATTCAAACATGTGATCCTCGGAAATAACTGAGCATGTGTGATGGAATGCTACGATGTCATGTATGCAACAGGCATGTGATCAATAGTGTAAGTTTGGTGTTAAGCAGTGAACCAACTATCTGTATAGAACCATAATAGCAGTACCATCTCTATATAGAACCCCATAACTGAGAACCCAATAACTGTAGAACTGGATCACATAATAGAACAGTCATCGATGGTGTTGAAGTTGAACAACGAGCCAAGTGTCTGTGGAGAGTCATAATAACAGCCACAATATCAAGGCCATACTGGTAATCACAGTAACAATTTCTCTGAATAGAAATCCCGGATCTCAGAATCAAAGAACCATAGAACACTGAACAATACTGGCAAAGTGGGTATGTTGAAGTTTAGGGTTCCTGCAAACCTGTCAACCCCTCCCAATCTCACAGGTGTGCTACTCGGGTCAACATCACAGAATCTCAAATCCGAATAGCAATAATACGTTCACCATTTCCGAGAAATGGCTCATGACCAAATCAGGGAATCGGTTTGGAATTATATACTACTCAGGGAGGTCCCAGTTGAGTCCAAGGAAACAAGCATCCCTCATAAGTCCCCAACTTCAAGAACTGAATCGAGAAACAATAGTACATTCATCCCGAATGGTATAATACTATCGTCATACGAACAGATTGCCTTAACTGGATTCCTATGAGAGAACCAGGCCATCCTATGCGAGTCCCCAGTGGGCCCTCGGATGCGAGTGGGTTTGCCAACAAATGTGGTCTGCCACTGTCATCACTGGAGAGGGATGTTTCCACAAAGGTTCTCAATGATCGGTCCCCTGACTGCACATAACTATCAAGGTTGTATATTGCCCCAGAAAGATCCTGGCGTCAATACATTTCCGAGAAGGTCGCAAGTCAAGGTGTGGAACTCACTACTACCAACATAGAAAGATGCCATGAAGCCAAAGGGGAACCACTCTAAGTCCTAGGGTGCACTCGAGCCCCGGTTACGAGCTCATCTCACAGTAACCCCATCCCACAGAAAAAATGAAAGCCAAACAGTCCAGCATATGATGCATGTGAAAATAAATACTGAAAGCAGTAAATAAAGCTGTAAAATAAACTGTAAACGAAAACAGTAAATAAGCACAACAGCACACACACATATAAACACCCAAAGAAAGCAAAAACAAACAGGCTCTAGGATTTACTCTACAAGGGAAACCAAAGATTCTGGGTTCGTTCTCCAGCAGAGTCGCCAGCTGTCGCTCCCGGGATTTTCATCCTAGTACAAACACGAAAGTGGCGCGAAAAAGGTAGAGTCGCCAGCCAGACATTTTTATCCCAAAGGAACGGGAAAGGTAATGTTGCATAAACCTGAGGAAGAAGGAAAGGACAAGGCCTTCTGAACCAAAGATCTGGGTTCGGGAATCGGTTACGACCTGGGAAGGTATTAGTACCCCAGATCGTCTGTCGTACCCGACGGGATCCACGCTTGTTTATTTGTTTCAAAGGGTGAGAAAATAGGAGTATTGCTGAATAAAACTGTTGACTGGAATAGAATTGAAATGAGAGAGGGAACTAGAGAAAGAAAATAAAAGGAAAGAGGGGAAATTTAGGGAAAATAAAGAATGTGCTTGAACGGGCCCTACACCGCTGCCTACGTACCTCATCGGGAAAATGAGGATCACAGTCGACGTAGTTCGCCTAACTAAGGCGGGAACTATTTGTTTGTGTTTTTATAGCTGGCACTGCATATGTCTATGCTCAGGTGTTACAGGCTCGTCTGGTACGAGTGCATTTACCGTCTTGCATGCGAGACAAGTCGTCGCAAGTTCGCGTTGAGAATGAATGAGGTGAGAAGAGAATTCCCGCATGAAAGTCGCTTATTGTTTGTTTTTGCCTTTTAAGAGTTTTGTATGAATTTGGCACAAGGAAGTGAATTCGAACACTTTTCCATGGAATGTGTACTTGCTACTATATTCCAAGATGGAATAATAGAACAAGCACACCAAGTAAGGAGAATCTATCCAAGACTTGCTTCCAAGGATTAGGGTTTAAGTTCAATAGCTTATTGAACTTTATTAAGTGTTTTTGTATTTTGTGAAGAAGTTTCTTTTATGTTTTCTTTATGAAACAACCCCTTGATGAGACTTGTACATCATGCTAGACAAGCCTACACCACTCCAAAATGGAATGAATGTAAGTGCCCCATGGAATAAGGCTATACACAAGGGATCCTTTCATGCATTTATTAAGTCTTTTTGGATTTTGTTTAAAGATGAGAAAGAAGACTCAAATGGAGAAAAGGAAAAACTAAGGGATACTAAGACACAACCCTAAGTTATTTATTAAAATGGTGGTCCTATCGTTAGTTAGGATTTTCTAATCCTAAAGAGCAAAAGGAAAAGAAATAAGGAAAAGGATGCAAATTACTTCCTAAGGAAGATAATTTGGTCCTAACAAAAGGGAAATCCTACCAATCACAAATATGGAAGGAAAAAGGAAAAAAAAGGATGAATTAAATGCATAAAGAAATGCATAAAAAATAAAAGGATAAGGTGTAAGGAAACATACCTTTCCCTCCCTACAAAACAAAGGTTAGTGTGCATTTTATTAAAATAATAAAGCAAACATACACTAATTAAATCCTAATGACTCTAGGACTCAATCTAGATTCTATTTTAATTCTAGAGAACTAAAAAAATGCTAAGACAAAAATTCAGCACCTACTACAGCCCCTAAACTAAAAAACAACTATAGAAACACAAGCAAATCACAAAGCATCCTTTTACAGCCAGCATACAACATAAAAGTAGGTGTAAAAAGTCACATACAACATGCAAACATAACAAACCACATGTATTTTACAACACCTATATTAACAAACAGCTATGAAAACATGGGACAGATTTGATCATTTTTATTTATGTGCACAAAGTGAATGATAAACAACATATTAATGTCAATTAACATGAATCTACATACATCACAAAATGAATTCAAACATGTGAATTTATTTACATCATTTATTTGATTAAAAGGAACAATGATCAACAAGAATAACCACACTTTTCCATATTGCACAAAATAAGCATTTTATCATGAGATTGAACAAGTATCACTACAAGCATCAATTGTTACACATGCATGGCATAAAAATCAAAATTGAACTCATGTTAAGATATGACCAATTAAGCACAAGAAACTTGCATGAACATGTGAAGTATTTAATCACTTTTGGAAAAAAAATCAGTCATGGCATTTAATCACTTTATTAATCAAGCAAGCAATGACAATAATCATGAAGCACATATTGAATTTAAGCAAGCACTTAACATGTGAAACAAATGATTAAAGTGTAGCAAAACACATCAAGAATCAATTATATTACATTTACACATTTAACACAAAACATGGAAAAGTGAACGGAATCATGTCGAAACGACTCGAAACAAATGAATCGGCTATTGGAAATAGACCCAAAAATTCCCTAAAATCAATACTTAAACATACATGAACCTTAGAAGCACTAGGAAGCAAGATTGAGCAAGAAAATAAGCTAAAAAACCAAAAATCAACAGCGTTAACCGGTTAATGGTTAACCCATTAACGGACCCTGGACATCACTAAATTTGGCCAAAAACGCATGCGTTAACCGGTTAACCAAACCGTTAACCGGTTAACGCTGAACAGAAAGTGAAAAATGCTTTTGAAATAAGTGTTTTTGGCCACAATCTTCCTTCTAAACAACCCTAACCCCACCACATCATGCTAACAAGAATTTCTACTCAATTAGGGCTTATTAACACATGCTAGAATCTATAACAAGCTACAACCTAACTTCTAATCCATTAAACTCCACAAATCGCAAGCAAAACGTAACGAAAACATAACCAAACATAAGCTACACGAAAAGCACTTAAAGAATTCCAAAATGGAAAGATGAAGAGAATAACTTAAAGTAAAAGTTATTTATATCACCAACCTACGAAGCGGAGAAGTGCTTCGGTAAATGTTGCAAGAATCGGAGCTTGATCGAAGAGAAAACCAAGAAAACCGCGAATCCGCAAAATAAATGCGTTCTTGATGCTTGAGCCTTCTTGCACTTCCGATAAGTCGAAATCCTCACAATAATCAGTAGCTTCTTCTTCTACAATCCACAATCAATGGAGGTTGGAGGCTAAGCTTTAATATCTTCAAGTTTCAATGTGAAACTTGAAGAACTTCTTCAAAAATGCTTTGGTGAAAAGGGAAAATGGAGGAAAAGTGAGAGAGAAAAAGTGATTCTAGAAATTGTGAGAGAGTGAAAAAATTTTGGATTCAACTTGGGAACCTTTTGCATTGAAGTGATTAATGATTATATAGGGGCTAGGCTTGGAGCTAGGTTTGGGAATGGAGTTAGGTTTAGGAATGGAGTTAGGTTTGTAGTTAGTTAGGGTTAGGGAGAAATTTAGGTTTTGGAATATTCCTTGGAATACTCTAGAAGATTGTGGAACATGGTAGAAGCATCCAAGGGTAATGGAGTGGAATTGAAGTGGAAAAACAAGATGGAAAGAATGAAAGGAAATGTGGAAGGAAAGTGGGAGGAAAAGGTGAAATCAACCACTTTTCAAATGATTGTTTTTCTTGATTTGTTTTATTCCTCCATCATTTCTTGACCAAATTTGAACCATAGGATCATTGTAACCCTAATTTCATGATTTCGATCTTAAAAGTCAGGAGTCGACCCTTTTTTACCTAGCTCTGTTGCCTTTTCCCCGATTCCTTGATTTTCATTCATCTGGACAGTCGAACCTCTTCCAAAATGATTTTGTGGACGGAATTTGAACCCTAGGCACTTGACATCATATATAAGACAATGGAATCCTCTTTGAATCATAACTTCGTGCAGAAGCCCAGTAGAAGTGAAACCCTAATTTGGCCCTTTTCATTAGGAAATGTTGCACTGCTTGCATTCCTTGGAGACATTCACTTCTTTCCAAGACTTGAGGCTTCAAATGGAGACTTGTGGGATGTTGTAGACCCCTTTCACATGATTTAGGAGCTTTGTGACCCTTTGGTTGCCTTTGTAATGCCTTCAGTTGCTCCCATCATTGATCACATACCTATGCCTTAGTCATGCTACACATGATGCAATGTTTTTTATTATTTCATGCACTTATGTATGCAAAATGCTATGCAAAATGTTGGGGAGATTAGAGGGAAAATTTTGAGGTATTACACATGTCATACTGGAATTTTTATCACTACTGCAGCCTTCAAAGTATCAGTAGAAACAGATTACAGCAGATTAACCAACAGTTTAGTTCTCCATGATGCCCTAACAATGTTGTTGTTCGAAACCTGCATCATAACTAAAAAACAAACGATCAAAAAGCATCAATACATGATTATAAACAATATTATGAAAAGAAAATGTATTAAAATGTTATGAAACAAAAGATTTGATTTCAAGAAAAAGTAAGAGGCGACATGTGTTCATATGTTGGCCTCCTGGAAGTTTATTGATTATGATTGGATGAAGAAAGAGGCTGAAAACTTGCTATGAAATATTTTTTGAATTATACGTGATGGAATTAGGTCAAAAAGTTGGGCCTTTGTGGATGGATTTTGGATTGCTTGAAGGAGAAGAAAGGATCTTTCTAATTTGTTCAAAAAATTAGATGAAATCATACTCTTTTGGTCTTGCACGAATTTAGACACTTACAATCATCATAAACATCAAATATTTGATCTCAAAATAGACCTAGGATCAAGTATTTTATTTTTCAATATTTATCTTAATTAAAATTGAATTTAAATAAAATAAATCCAATATAATATAAAATAAATATAAAAAATCAGATATTATGATCTATGGGTCGTGCATAATCTTATAATTGAGTTTGGGGTCGAAAAATATGGGCCCATTTGGAAGAAACTTGAGTTTTGGTCATTTTTGCTTCATACACCTCCTCAAAATTGCCCAACTTCAACAATGCATAACTCCCTCAATTTTTATCTCATAAATGTGTTCTAGGACTTTTTAGAAAGCTTAGTGTGTCCTCTAACTAATCCTTTTGGTCCCATGTATATTTAACCTTTCAACTTTAAGTTATGAGCTTTTGAAAAAGTTGACTTTTTGTTGACTTTTTAAAGGACCTATAATGTCTTGGCTCATATCTCTCAAATGAAGCATTTATGGCCTTGGCTTGTGAAACACAAAGTTGTAGGGAATTAAATTTCCTTCAAAATTAGCTTTGGATGGGAAATTTTTGATGAAGCATGTGAAAGTTATGGCTGGTCAAAGTACAATTGACTTTTCCTGCACAAAACCCTAATTTAGTAACTCCTGGTTCTTGATGATTATGAGGTTTCCTTGATGAATCATGATCAACCCTTGATCAAATGATGAATTTAACCTTATAATCTTGATGTTGACCAAAAATACTGAAGTTTGACTTTATGTTGACCACAGTTGACTTTTTGACCAAGTTAACTGATTTTTAATCATCTGAGTATCTGACTGACCAAACTTGTAGTGAAAGCCTTGAAACTTGACATGAGGATTATTTGAAGTATGTGGGATGTTATGAAGTCCATTTGAGGCTTTGGAAGTCCAATTTACTTTGAGAACTCAAAACCCTAATTTAAGATTCGTTGCTTAGGAGGAGGCTTAGTCAGATGAAACCTGGAATTCCTTTGAGCAATTGAGAATCTTGTGATCATTAGAAGACCTCTTGAGACATATTGTATTAAAGATGTGAGGGAAAATTTTGGGGTACAACAGCTGCCCCTGTTCAATTTTATGAAACCCTAGGAGTTAGATTGGCATGTACGTCATTCATGACCTAAAGGTGGAAGAAGATTGAACACTTAAGCCCAAAAATTTGCACTCGCCGGTGCGCAAAGTAATATTGTTGGTTGATCGTATTGCTTGACTGGGCTTAGATATTCCATTAGGAGTATTTGGAGATGGGCTTATAGATGCCATTCAAAGTATCTATCGGTAGGAGTATCAGAAGGTGTCAACGTTTGACTCTATCTGAATGTTGTCACTGCACTAAGTATCAGAATTAAATCTTCGTCTTGACCATCTCTGAACTGTCTCTGTAACGTATCTGAGCTAAATATCAGTACTAAATCTTCGTGTAGATCGTCTCTGAATTATATCTGAGGGGAAAGATACCTTATACTAAGTATCAGTATTAGATCTCCGTATAGATCGTCTCTGAATTGTCTCTGGGAAAATATCTTGAGTTAAGTATCAGAAATAAATCTTTGTGTCGGTTATCTCTGAACTGCTTCTGGAAAGTATCATGTACTAAGTATCAACACTAGATCTTCGTGTAGATCGTCTATGAACTGTCTCAAGGACAATTTCTTGATTTAAGCATCAGAATTAAATCTCCGTTTCGATTATCTCTGAATTGCTTCTGGAAAGTATCCTGCACTAAGTATCAGCACTAGATCTTCGTGTAGATCGTCTCTAAACTGTCTCAAGGAAAATTTCTTGAATTAAGCATAAGAATTAAATCTTCGTTTCGATTATCTCTGAATTGCTTCTAGAAAATATCTTGTACTAATTATCAGCACTAGATCTTCATTTAGATCGTCTTTGAACTGTCTCAGGAAAATGCCAGCACTAAGTACTAGGACTAGATCTTCGTATAGATCGTCTATGCATTGTCTCTGGAAAGAAAAGCATCATGCATTAAGCATCAACACTAGATCTTTGTTTAGATCGTCTCTGAACTGTCTCAAGGAGTTGGTAATGTTTATCTGATTGTGAACTATCCTAAAAAGGAAATGTTAGTTTATGCAAGATTATTTGATGTATGCATGTATGACATGATGTTCTTAATGTAAATGAGAATGTCGTATGCATTATAGATGTGTATGTCATGATATGATGTAAATGATGTATAAATGAATTATATGGTTGAAGTGCATTAGTAGCTTCATGTAACAACTGCTAGTTGGGGAAAATAAATCCCAATTTGTTGTTAGTATGAAGACATTGTTCCCGTCTTGTTTCAGAATATTGTACTTGGGATCTTTTGACTTCGGTTCGTCGTACTTTCTATGGAAAGATTAAATTCCTAAATACCCTGACTGAGGATAAAAGAGACGGATATTCCCCTGAGAGACTTATTTGGCCAAGTGTCAATTCTTCAGAGGATATCAGGCTTGAAAGAAATCTGTATAAGACTTTGTAGAGTTAGAAGTACAAGAGACTACTTGGAATACTTCGCTGAAATAAATCTGTAAAGATTACTCTGTGGGGATGAGTTTGCGAAGATATGTTGGATATGAACTTTGATGGGGATTCCTACCTCCAAGAGTCCTTAGTAAATGCTATTATTGTAATTTTATGCATTTTGGTAAACATCAATCATAATTGAAAGCATATATTCATTCAAAGTAACCAATGGATTCAGAACTTCTGATATTCTCGACTTCCCCGAGTAATTTTTTAGGAATTATCATGACTGAATCGAAAGACATGATACTAACACCATCTGATACTATTGGCATAGACAATTAATTTCCACAATGGCTTCTGCTAAAACCCAGTATCAAGGCAATGTAATGAGAGGAATGTGTTTTCAGACTGCGGTGGATCGTGTACGCCCTGGGTAATAGTTAAGGAGCTTGCAACTGAATTTGATCTGATTAGATTTAAAAGAGAGAGTGTTGCTACTATATGAGAATGATGTGTCCCATAATGGAAGTATTTGAAAAGGGCTACCTCAAGAGAAATAAACAAAATGCCCTACAATAATATACCCCTGGCATCGTGAACTCAGTAATGTTACCTTTGGTAATTCAGATGAGGAGACTTGCCCCTGGCTATTTAAGCATTGTTGAATCTTGACCTGGCTACCCCAGATGAAATGGACAATAACATGGCATGCCCCCTTAATTGGAAGATAGTGACTATGCCCTTGTATACATTATATTTGATCCAACTGAGTCGGGCCCAGGAAGCAACTTTGTCTGTCGGTAGGACCTTAGTTCATTGAATGTTCATCATGTAAGCTTATTTGCTGTCAAACACTTAGTTATATGCAAACAATGATATTCAAAATGCAATGCTTATGTCTGTCTTTAAGTCTTAAAAAAGAATTATTTTAGCAAAACAATATTTGTAAACTGTGATATTAACTCAATATTTATAATAAGCCCTAAAGGAGTCAGGATACCTTTTTGTAGCAGTACGCTTTTGATCTAACCATGCTTCAGTTAGGACTTTTAAGGGTTATAATGTGGCCTAGTTCACGATTTAAGAAAAAAAAGATAAAGGCTCAAATTTATTTGTACCCAACCCATTCTTTGTGAAGTTCTTCAGTCCTATGTTCGGTTAACTTATGCATTGAGGCTCCAAAGGAGTTTGGAATTGTAACACTGACATTCGCGATGGTTCATAAACCAGAAGTTTATTTGAAAAGCCAATCATCTTTTTTTTGTTGAGGATTTGTAGTGACCTCTTTTTCTTTTGACTTTGTTATCCCTTCCTTTTGCCTAAACTGTTTGTTTCAAGATTACAGTCAGCGGGATGTCTCAATTTTTACCAAGTCTCCTTCATAGGTTTTGACTCAGTGAGATTTTCTTTTGCTAGATATTGACTTTCAGACTTAATGATTATAGGGAACCATCATTAATTGTGTACAAAATGGACAACCTGTTATGATTAAGGGTTTTAATTTGCATGAGAATGAAAAACTTCTACTTCGTAGGCTCAAAAGGGTTGACTAGGGATTAACTTCCTTATATATCCAATGTTTAGGAATTGAAACAATGCCTATACATCATAAGCATAGTCTGTTCGAAAGCATACTACATGAAATTATGGTATCATCTTCATCATCCCCCCTCTAAAGGCTTACAGCTTTAACAAGAGTTAAATATCATAAAAGAGAAGTAAGAAGCATAGTTTAACTATAGTGAAATGAATTAATTAATTCAAGACAAACGTATGCAACTCATTATCATGAAAACAAAAGTCTGACATAATAGTAAGTGTTTAAGTCGACAAAAGAAATTACAAATGAAAATTCAAACATTCTCAAAGCCTTCTCCTCTAAACTTTTCACTCCGGATGTCTGGCAGCTTTGATGTTTGATGGATGATAGGAATTAAATATGGTCTTCTGGCATAATCTCGAGGACTCCCTCGTCAATCAGGTCTTGAATCTTATTCCTCAATTCCCAACAGTTATTAGTGTCATGTCTAGGGCAGTTGGAGTGATATGCACACGTTGTATTGGGATTATAACCGGGAGAGGAAGTATTGGGATTCAGAGGAGAGTTTTTCAAGGTAATTAGCTTCATCTCCACCAAGCATTTCAAAGTTTGCGACATTGGTGTATTGATTTTGATAAACTGTCTTTTATATTCCCTGGGATTCAGAAGAGAGTTTTTCAAGGTAATTAGCTTCATCTCCACCAAGCATTGCAAAGTTTGTGACATTGGTGTATTGATTTTGATAAACTGTCTTTTATATTCCCTGAGTTGAGGCGGACTATAAGACCTTCTTCCTTTAATTGAAGAATTATCAGTAGTAGCCTGTCTCTTTCCTTCTCTTATCCTCATCTTCCTTTCAACCAAGTCAGCTTGTTTCATCGGAGGTTGACTGATGATTAGATTCCCGACTCCGTTACCTTGAAGTTTATTGACGAATACTCTCAGCTCTTCTTGCCCCTGGGCTAAGTTTTGGATAAGCGCCACCTGGTCATTCATCTGGATTCTCATCTCTTCCATTTCAGCTTGTAGTTATTCCAACTGATCATCCTTGTTGTCTTCAGGATTCTTCTTTTTCGTGTCCTTAGTAAGGAGCATTTTCAACTCTTCTTGCCCCTTGGACAAATTCAGGTTCACTTCTTGAAATTGGGTGTTCTGAGCTTGAAGATCTTTGACAGACTGTTCGAGAGCCATTTCTGCTGAAATAAACAGCGAGAAGATAAGAAACCTGTCGCGGAAACCTGTTATACAATGGTATGGTATGTAAATGCGTATGCAATGTTTTCGAGGACCACATAGGATTTAAATTTGTTAAAGAAGAACAAAGACAAAAAATTTATTAGTAATTTTAAAATATAATTTCCCCTTGGGCTTACAATGAAAGAAAACAAAAAAGTTGTAAATAAAATAAGTACATATGATACTCAAGTCTCCCATGGACGCTTCCTCTTTGTGTTGAGGTATGTATTGAGGTTCCGCTCTTCATGAAGTTTCCTTGTTAGCTCCAACACTTTCTCTTTGCTAGCATTGAACTGAGCCTCAAAGGTATCCCTTTGCTCCTTCAGTTGGATCCAAGATTTCCGCAACTCTTCCAGATCAGTATGCATGTCAAGATGAAGAATGGTATAAGGAACATATCCTTCAACAATAGGCTCAACAATCACCGGTAGAACAACAGGATATGGCATCATAAGAGTCTGAGCACGAGACCGCACCCATCTGAGGTAAGGTTCCATAGGGATGGAGAATTTTGGTTCCAAAGTATTGTTGTTGATCTTGTTTACCATGCTCCAAGCTCGTATAAACCTCTGACGGTAACCTTAAAGATAATTTTCATAATCAAACACAATTCCTTGAATAATCATATCATGGGGACCATTACTCCGAGCATAACCAAACTGACGTAGTGCTAAAGAAGGATTGTAGGTAATGCCCCCTCTTATGCCAAGGAGTGGCACATTAGAGACTATCCACAATGGTCAATAATAGTAATATTATCCATAGATCGGGAACACATGTGAATGTCTAAATGAGAGAGTGACATTATCCTTATAGACCACCTTAAACATTGTTCATTCTTCATCACAGATCGAGGAAGGTGTGAAATAAACCAACTTGATATTAGAGGTATGCAACACATTGTTGTACCCCAAAATTTGCCCTCCCCTAGTCAAGGAATTGTGTACCAAGGTGTCCCAAGAGGTTCAAAAGGTTCATAAGGCTCACAAGGTATCCCAAGAGGTTCACAAGGTTCACAATTAGTCAAAAAGTTTGACAATTCCCTCAGACAAAGCATCCTCTTAAGCAATGCATCCTAAACTAGGGTTTTGAGTTTCATCAGGCTAAATGGATTTCCAAGGCTTCAAGTGAGCTTCATAGAATCCTATATGTCTTCAAGAATCCCTATGTTAAGTTTCAAGGCTTTCCCAAAACGTTTGCTCAGACAAATGATCAGATAGGCTAAAAATAGTCAAAGTAGTTAAAAAGTCAAATTGAGGTCAACTGTGGTCAAACCAAAGTCAAACTTCATGATTTTTTGCCAACATCAAGTATATGAATTTAAATTCATCATTTTATCAATGGTTGATCATGATTCATTAAGGATATTTCAGATCATCAAGAATCATGAGTTTCTAAATTAGGGTTTTCATAGGAAAAGTCAACTGAACTTTGACCAGCCATAACTTTCACATGCTTCATCCAAAAATTCCCATCCAAAGCTCATTTTGAAGGAAATTGAATTCTCTAAAACTTTGTGTCTCACAAGCCAAGCCCAAAAATGCTTCATTTGGAAGGTATGAGCTAAGACATTATAGGTCATTTTAAAAGTCAACATCTTCCAAAGGGCATAACTTGAAAATGGTAAAAGATATGGACATGAGACCAAAGAGGTTTGTTAGAGGACTATTTAAGCTTTCCAAAATGTCCAAGAACACCTTCATAGCCTTAAAATTTAGGGACTTGTGTCTTTGAAAAGTTGGGAAATTTTTTAGGGGTTTATTGAGCAAATGGGGTCTTAGAACCAATTCTTTCCACATGGGCTTGTATTTTTATGATCCAATCACTACCATGACATCATGCACGAACCAAATATCATTTATTCAAATTTTTATTTATTTTATTTTATTTATTTTGATTTTATACATTAAAAATCATTTTAAATCAAAATAAAATATGAAAGGCTCAATATTTGATATGATTTTCATTCTAGAAACTCATAAACATGATTTAAAGTTGATTGGGAGATTTAAATTCGTGCTAAACCAAAGAGGAAAGGATTTGTGTGATTTTTTGACCAAAATAGCAAGTTGAATCTTCATAATCAAGTAATCTTTACAAGGCCCATAAACCTACAACTTTCTGACCTAATTTGCTTCCAATATATACATACAAGTGATCACAAGCAAGAGAACGAATTTTGGCAGCCTCCAAGAACACTTTTGACATTCAAAAATTTCATTGAAATTTCAATTTTCGGATTCTTATTTGCAGGTTGAACTAAGGTAATCTAAGGACATAGACATGATCCTTGAACATCATTGATACGATCTCAATGCCTTACATCATCAAAGTCATCCCTGAATGCATAAACCGAACCTCTTTTGCTCTTGAATTTGAGATTTTCGATTCCATTTATTTAGCTAACATAAACTAATTTTGTTGTTTGATTGGTGTTAGTCATGACCTATAGATGATTTTTGGACATTTTCTTGAAGAAGCATGACCTATAACATGAACTGTCGTTGTTAGGGTTTCGGGTACCAAATTAGGGGTTCCTAAAAAACCAAATATAAATGGATTCAAAGAACATGGATAGACTGTATGAATCCTAAGGAATTCATTGGTATAATCAATTTGATGAAATTGTACCATTTGATTGATGTTTGAGTTTCGCAGGTCATGAACATGAAAGAATTTGCAAGAAAAATTACAGCTGAATTCGTATGAATTTTCGCAGGTATCCTGAAGAAGATGAAATCTGGATGGCGCCAAAATCAAATTCAAAAACTGTTTTTAAAATATAATGTTTGTTTGTGGATTATATGCTGAACGCGCCCCATGTGGCTCAGCTGGTTTGTGTGTTTGCTTGTGAATATAATGGTCCTGGGTTCGATTCCCCCCAGGCCATTTTGTTTTGCTGCATTTTATTTGATTTTTGACAGGTGATAACAAAAGGGTTGTTGCTCACATTGTAAACACCAAGGCGTGCTTGGCCTGGTGGTGATGTTGTTGGTCCAGCGTGTGAGAGCCTAGGGCCTGGGTTCGAATCTCAGCCCCAAGTATGTTCTTTTTCTCAATTTTTATTATTATTTTATTTTTGTTTATTTCATATTTAATTAATTAATTTCTAAAAATAATAATTTCTAAAATAAATTGTTTATATTATTTTCTTATATAAAAACCTATATTTTAAAAAAATTCAAACTTTATTTTCTAAAAATCAAATTGTTTATATTTATTTTATAACTTTATATTTATTAATATTGTATATATTTTTGTAAATAAATTAATTATATTTAAATTAATAATTAGAAACCCTAATTTTCATAACCCTATTCCTAATTTTTATAATTCTAACCCTAACCCTAATTTTTCTTAATTTTAAAATTTAACCTAATTTTCTTTATAAATTATAATTAATCATTAATCATTTATTAAGTATGTGAATAATTTAATATTTATTATTATTAAAAACCTATTTTCTTAATTAAATATTAAAAAAAATCTTTTTTTCTAATATTAATTTGTTTTGCTAATTTCTTATTTCTCTTGTTTTTCTAACCTTTTATCTTAATTCTTATTATTATTGATGTTATTGCTTATTTATTATTATTTCTATTATTATGTTTCTCGATTATATTGTATTTGTCCCGAAGCTTTGTAATAGTTTAGATTTATAGTTTTGCTTTATTTCTATTATGAATGTATTTATTGTGTGGTTAGTAATTCTAGGGTGTGAATAACATATTTGTAATTAAAATTAACTTAGAATAATTAACTTAAATAAGATAAATGTCTGAATATGAACACGCATACACGTAAGTCGATCTTTGATCGCCATCTTGCACTTTCTAGGGTTACCTCTCATGTTGCCTATTTCAAAAGGTCAAGTGAGGTGTCTTAAGCAAAGTCCCTTCACAAATATCATCAAGTCCCTTCATTCTATAAGATCAAGTCCCTTCGAGGTTGCCTACGATAAATGATCTTGTCCCTTCGAATAAAAGATGATAAGTCCCTACTAATTGCTAAAGACACCTTGCAGTTGCCTATATTCAGATGTCCCTTATACATCCAAGGTAATGACTACCTATTCCTTAATAATAGGGATAGTCTTGCCATTGAAAGAACATAAGAACATTAAAGACTTAATCTAGGGTAGGTTTCTCTTAAGTTGCTTGCTCACATTTCAAAATACTCTTTACACCACACTTTTCAAACAAATTTTCAAAAACAAGTCTTTATATAAATCCATACGGGGATCATTATAAAGTACTTAGAAAGTTTCTAATCACACACTACGCCTTTTCAAAACAATTTAAAGTGAGCTAAGTAACTAAGAGCCCATGGATATAAAGGGTGCTAACACCTTCCCTTTGTATAACCTACCCCCCGAACTCAAAATCTTTCTAAGGTCTTTCCTGTTCTTTTATGTCATTTCCTTTTGGATAAAATAAAAGTCGGTGGCGACTCTTGCTATCCGCAACATTTATAGAAAGTCAGTTCTCCCACCGTGTTACAGAACTGGCGACTCTGCTGGGGAAAATATAAAAGAGGGGTACCCTTAGGAATTAGATCACTTTAAAATTGTTTGCCTTGTTTGCTTTATACTTATCTGCTGGCTTTATGTGTGAAAGATCATAACCCGGATCTAGTGTACCTTAGGTAAATGGCAATAGACCAAGGAAACTGTACGGCGTATACCGATATGGTTGATTTGGTGGCCATAGTTAGTGTGACTTCTTGGTTGGTGCTTATGTTCCTTAAGTAAGTTAAGGATAATATGGGGCTGCCATATGCTATAAATACACTAACTGACTTTTAGAACCCTAGTCATCCTATCTTGGCCTTTAGAAAGTAGTGAGATAGCCGGCTTTGGTGAAGACTGAAGTTGGTTGATACTCGATGCTACACTCATTGAGATCTTAAACTTGGAGGGTTTTGGTTGGCAAGTAAGTTGCCTACTGAACAACCACCCTTGTGAAGGATCAATGATATTGAGATCTCTAGAACCTGGTTACTTTATAGGACAAGATGAACCATCTAAACTTCAGGGGAGGATACTTACCTTTAAACCTCATGCAAGCCTTCAAACCTAAGGCTATTGTGTGACTTGTTTGTGTGTGCCACATGTTTGTGATTGAGCATAACATCATAACATCATCATGCATCATAAGCATAGCATTTTCACTAACCATTTCAAGGACCAAAGGATTTATCTTTGTTCTTTGTTCCAGGTCATGGCTTCTACTCGTAGGAATACTATCTGAATCAACTTTGTAGGAATACCTCCTAAGCTTAAGGAGTTGGTCTCTCAAGTTTCTGAAAACTCCCAGTTCATCAAGAGGCATGGTCACCTACTGAATCTAGTCACTTCAGGGTTCAATGAAGACATGATGAGTGTCCTATTTCAGTTCTTTGATCCTAAACATCATTGTTTCACATTCCCCGACTATCAGCTGGTTCCTACAATGGAGGAGTTCTCCAAACTGTTGGGTATACCTATCCTCAATCAGAGACCCTTCATAGGCTTGGAAAAAGAGCCTAAACCTGAAGTCATTGTTGCAGGCCTACATCTGAAGAAATCAGACATTGTCCTAGAAACAATAAGTGGAGTTAAGGGTATTCTTGCTAAGGTATTGATGGAGAAAGCTCAAGTGTTCTTGAAGGCTATGAGTCATGATGCTTTTGAGGAGATCTTAGCTCTATTGATCTATGGCTTAGTGTTGTTCCCCAATCCAGACCAGTTCATAGACGTACACGCCGTCAACATATTTTTGACTCGCAATCCAGTGCCTACATTACTTGGAGATATCTTACATTCTCTCCATACTATGAAGGCACGAGGAACTCTGATGTGTTGCATACCTTTATTGTCTAGGTGGTTTATTTCTCACCTTCCTCGATCAGTGATGAAGAATGAACAAGGGTTAAGGTGGTCTAAGAGGATCATGTCACTTTCTCACTCAGATATTCATTGGTGCTCTCGATCTATGGAGAATGTTACTATCATTGACCGGTGTGGGGAGTTCCCTAATGTGCCACTCCTTGGCATAAGAGGGGGCATTACTTACAACCCTTCTTTAGCTCTACGTCAGTCTGGTTATGCTCGGAGTGACGGTCCTCATGACATGCTTATTTAGGGTATTGTGTTCGATTACGACAACGATCTGCAAGGTTACCTTCAAAGGTTCATACGAGCTTGGGGAAAAGTGAACAAGGTTGACAACAAGACTCTGGAACCAAAGTACATTATTCCTATGGAACCTTATCTCAGATGGGTACGAGCACGTGCTCAGACTCTTATGATGCCATATCCTGCTATCCTGCCAGTTACCATGGAGCCTGTTGCTGATGGAGATACTTCTTATATCATTCTTCATCCAGACATGCCCACTGACATGGAGGAGTTACAGAGGTCCTGGATCCAGTTGAAGGAGCAAAGGGATACTTTTGAGACTCATTTCAAAGCTAGTCAAGTAAGAATCCTGGAGCTAACAAGGCAACTTCACGAGAAGCGGAATCTCAACTCATACCTCAACATAAAGAGGAAACGTCCATGGGAGACTTAAAACCCCATCTTTGTATTCATTTCATTTTGTTGTAAGCCCAAGGGGCAAATAAGTTTATTGATTACTAATAAAAGCTTACTTTCTGGTTGTTTAAACAAATTTAAATCCTGCGGTCCTTGAAAACATTGCATATGCATTTACATACCATGTCATTGCTTCACAGGTTTCCTATGAACATGTATCTTATCTTCTCGCTGTTTATTTCAGCAGAAATGGCTCTTGAACATACTGTCAAAGACCTCCAGGCTCAGAATGCAGAATTCCAAGAGTTGATTATGAACTTGTCTAAAGGGCAAGATGAGCTGAAGACACTACTGGCTAAGAAGAAGAAGAAGATTAGAAAATCAGGGGGCCTTATCAACCTGGGTAGAAGATTCAGAGGGCCTATCAAGACAAAGGAACATATTGAGGAATCTGAGTCTGAAAATTCTGAGAAAGAGGGAGGTAGTCTCCATGATACTGTGGGAGATTCTGATTCTGAGGCAAATTATTATCATGATCCTGCTAGTGAGGAGAAGTACAAGATGCTGGTAGACAGAATGAATGCCATGGAATTGCAAAAATCTTTTGGGCTTGATTTTGAAGATCTGAGTTTAGTTTCTGGAGTGGTTATACCTATTGGTTTCAAGGTTCCTGTTTTTGTGGTGTATGATGGTGTCTCATGTCCTAAGTTGCATCTGAGATCCTATGTCTGGAGGATTCAACCACATACTGTTGATAAGAAATTGTGGATTCATTTCTTCCAAGAGAGCTTGTCTGGAGCTCAATTGGAATGGTACTATCAACTGGAAAGTGTCAATATTTGTGATTGGAATGATCTTGCTGAGGCCTTCTATAGGCAATACCAGTATAATGCTGATTTAGCATCTACTCGCATGCAGCTCCAAAGCATGTCTATGGGTGCTAAGGAGAGTTTCAAAGAGTATGCCCAGAAATGGAGAGACCTGGCTGGCAGAGTTCAACCTCCTCTGACTGACAGGGAGCTAGTGGATATGTTTATGAGTACGCTGAATGGTCCTTTCTATAGTCACCTCATTGGAAGTTCATCATCTGGTTTCACCGAGCTGATAATGACTGGAGAACGTGTGGAAAGTGGTATAAGAAGTGGTAAGATACATGTGGGTGCCTCTTCCTCGAACACTGCTAAGAAGCCCCCTAGTGGAAAAAAGGAGTCTAATGTTGTGTATGGTCAACATAGTCGTAACAGGAGTCACCAATCTGTGGGAGCAGTTCATATTTCCAATCCTACTCCTGCAGCACCAGAGCCACAACAAAACAATCAACAGAAGCCTAGAAGACAGTTCACCAAGATCAACATGTCACTGGCCCAAGCCTTGCAACACATGTTGAAAGGGGAACTCATTGCTTTGAGGGATCCTCCTCAGAATCCTAATACATCTTCTCCTCGATACAATCCTAATGCAAGTTGTGCTTATCATTCTAATAGTCCGGGACATGACACCAACAACTGATGGGTGTTGAAAAACAAGATTCAAGACATGATCGAAGTTGGGGAGATTGAATTTGACCCCCCTGGGACCCCAAATGTGATCACTGCTTCTATGCCCAATCATGAGAAGACTGTTAATGCTGTTGAGGAGATTTCCTATGTTTCCTCAGTAACAGATGTGACTACTCCTCTATCCATTATCAAGAAGAAGCTGGTGCAGGCTGGGTTCTTTCCAGGTTGCATTGAAGACTGTTTTTATTGTGCCTATAAACCTGATAGTTGCTGGAAGTTGAAGGATGTTATTCAACGCCTCATGGACAATTACACTATATTGTTTGATAGGACACCTTCTGTTGAAAGTATGTGTGAACATCTGACTCGAAGTACAAAACTTGAAGATATAGCTATGGTTGATAAAGTGCCAGTGAAGATTACCTCCAAAGGCCCTGTCAGGATCACTTCTAAAGGTCCTGTCAGAACTACTGCTGAAGGCCTTGTGAAGACTGTTGCTGAAGTTAGAATGACTCCCATGATCATCACCACTCCTGGCCCTATTCCTTATACTTCTGATAAAGCTATACCTTGGAATTATGGTTTTAATGTTTATATCCATGGTGTCAAACAAGAACCTTTGACCGATGCACCTGTCACTGATTTTAATCTTGATGTGGATAATATTGTTGGATCTAGTAAGATCACTAAAAATGGAAGAATATTCTCTCCCCAGACTACCTCTAAAAGTGCAGTTACTCCAACTACTACTTCCATTTCTGAGCCAAATACTGACGCTCGGGGCAAAGGTCATGTAATTGAACCTATGCAAGCTGAGGCACCAGCTGCTGAAAATCTTTCTAAACAGATGGAAGAAGTACTGAAGATCATTCGCAAGAGTGATTATGATATTGTTGACTAGTTGGGGCATACTCCCTCCAAAATCTCCATGTTATCTTTGCTGCTGTGTTCTGAGGCTCATGCTAAAGCCTTAATTAAGTTCCTGAAGACTGCTCATGTGCCAAATGAGATTTCTGTGGATCAATTTGAGAATTGTGTTGCACATCTGACTTGTGATAATGGTCTGGGTTTTTCTGATGCTGATTTGACTCCTGCCAAGAGAAACCATAACATAGCTCTGCATATTTCCATTGAATGTAAAGGCACTACCTTGTCTCATGTACTGGTGGACAATGGTTCTTCATTAAATGTGATCCCTAAAGAGGTTCTGGACAAGCTCAGTCCCGAAGATGTTGTGTTAAGACCAAGTGATATAGTGGTGAGGGCCTTTGATGGCTCAAGAAGAGTGGTACATGGAGAAGTAGACCTACTGATCAAAGTAGGCTCTCAAGTTTTCAACTCTACTTTCTATGTGATGGATATTCGTCTTGCGTATTCTTGTTTGCTTGGGCGCCCCTGGATCCATGGGGCAGGTGCTGTGACTTCCACTTTGCATCAGAAGTTGAAATACCCGGTAAAGAACAAAATTGTCACTGTCTAAGGTGAAGAAGAGTACATGGTTAGCCACGTGAATACTTTCAAGTATGTAGAAATTTAGGGTGAAATGGTTGAAACTCTGTGTCAAACATTTGAAGTTGTTCCTTGCTCTGATCCTATTCCTCAGTCTGTTCCTGCTTCTGAAAGAGTTCCTATGGTTACTAACATACCTCCTGCAATGGCCTCCCTCAAAGATGATAAGGTTGTGGTTGCAAAAGGTGGTTCTGCTATTTGGGGTCAGCTTCCCAACATCCCTTATAAGTCTGACAAGTTTGGTTTGGGTTTCACCATAGAATCTCAGAAGGCTGTTCGTCGTGCTCGCGCTGTTCGTATCACCAATCAAGGGGTCATAAGAGATCAAATCAATGTTGTGGGTGACTGTCATGAAGACTACAACCTAGATGATTGGATCTTTCCTACCATGGGTGATGGGCTCAACAATTGGAAGACTGAAGACGTTATTCCTATCTCCTTTAGTCAGGAGTAAATATTATTACTGTGTTTTTATTTTAAGTTTGTAATTTCGAACAAATTAAACTTTCAAGCCTTGTGTCTTACCCGGGGCACAATGGTATGTGTGTTTCGGGATGTCATTTCATTTACATATTTCATTCAATAAAAAATCAATGGACGTTTCGTTTTCGTAAATATTGTGCTCCTTGTCTTTCCTTTTTTTATCAGCTATGTGTTCTTACACACACCCACATCACTAAAATGCAGATCCTCATCCACTCTGGATCCTGTTGATAACAATTTTACCATTGCCAATTATAATTTTGAGAATCCGATCTATCAAGATGAAGATGGAAAGGAGGAAGATTGTGAAGTACCTGTAGAGCTTGCTAGGTTATTACAACAAGAAGAGAAAGCTATACAGCCACATGAAGAGCCAATCGAAGTTGTGAATCTGGGAACTGAAGAAAACAGGAAAGAGGTCAAGATAGGAGTTGAGTTAGAGGATGGTGCTAAGAGCAGATTGATCCAT
Organism: Lathyrus aphaca; assembly: GCA_963966055.1. Taxonomy (NCBI): domain Eukaryota; kingdom Viridiplantae; phylum Streptophyta; class Magnoliopsida; order Fabales; family Fabaceae; genus Lathyrus; species Lathyrus aphaca. Next base: position 20,508,494 of record OZ014525.1, read on the forward strand.
ATGTTACATGATTATGTGGAGATCTTTTATTGGTCTTATGAAGATATGCCAGAGTTGGATACAGACATTGTGGTTCACCGTTTACCAGTAAAAGAAGACTGTCGTCCGAAGAAGCAGAAGGTTCGTCACATACGTCCTGAAATGTCAGAAAAGATTAAAGCAGAAGTGATGAAACAGTTTGATGCAGGGTTCTTAGCTGTGACTTCTTATCCTTAATGGGTTGCAAATGTGGTTCCAGTACCTAAGAAGGATGGTAAGGTACGCATGTGTGTGGATTACAGAGATCTGAATAAGGCCAACCCTAAATATGACTTTCCACTTCCTCATATTGATGTTCTGGTAGACAACACTGCTCAGCATAAGGTATTCTCTTTCATGGATGGTTTCTCTGGTTACAATCAGATCAAGATGGCCCCTGAAGATATGGAGAAGACTACATTTGTTACACAGTGGGGCACTTTTTGTTATAAGGTGATGCCAGTTGGTTTGAAGAATGTCGGGGCAACATATCAGCGTGCTATGGTGGCTTTGTTTCACGATATGATTCATCATGAGATAGAGGTGTATGTGGATGATATGATAGCCAGGTCCCAGAATGAAGAACAACACCTTGATCATCTGCATAAGCTGTTTGAAAGGTTGAAGAAATACAAGCTAAGATTGAATCCAAACAAGTGTATTTTTGGAGGTAGGTCTGGTAAACTCTTGGGTTTCATTGTCAGTGGAAAAGGTATTGAAGTGGATCCTGCAAAAGTGAAAGCTATACAAGAGATGCCAGTTCCCCGTACTGAAAAGGAGGTTAGAGGTTTCTTGGGACGACTGAATTACATTGCAAGGTTTATATCCCAGCCAACTGCTACCTGTGAGCCAACCTTCAAGTTGTTGAAGAAAGATCAGGTAATGGAATGGAATGATGAGTGTCAGACAACCTTTGATGAAATCAAGAGATATCTCTTAGAACCTCCAATTTTGATGCCACCAGTTGATGGAAGACACTTGATCATGTACTTAACAGTATTAGACAACTCAATGGGGTGTGTGTTGGGGCAACATGACGAGTCTGGTCGAAAAGAGCAGACAATATACTACCTTAGCAAAAAGTTTACCGACTGTGAAACAAGATACTCACTGCTCGAGAAAACTTGTTGCGCTTTGGCATGGGTTGCTCGCCGACTAAGACAGTATATGTTGACTCATACCACTTTGTTGATCTCAAAGATGGATCCAATCAAGTACATATTCGAGAAACCTGCTCTCTCGGGACGAATAGAAAGATGGCAAATGATTTTAATAGAATATGATATACAGTACACTACTCAGAAGGCCATTAAGGTTAGTGTGGTAGCTGATCATTTGGCTCATCAAGCAGTGGATGATTATCAGTCAATGAGTTTTGAGTTCCCTGATGAAGACATTATGATTATTACCAAAGAACCTGGACAATATGACGGACCTGAACAAGGATCCCGATGGACTATGGTTTTTGATGGAGCTTCTAATGCACTTGGTAATGGTGTTGGTGTTGTAATCATTTCCCCTGAAGGTTCTCATACCCCAATTACTGCAAGACTTTATTTCTATTGTACCAATAATATGGCTGAGTATGAGGCATGTATCATGGGTATTAAAGTTGCCATTGAGATGAAGATTCAGTTCCTGGATGTATATGGAGATTCAGCCCTGGTAGTTAGTCAGATTAAAGGAGATTGGGATACCAAGCATGAAAATCTCATTCCCTACAGAGAGCATGTGTTGTCTTTGATCCCGTACTTTGAAGAGATTACATTTGGACATATTCCACGAGGAGAGAATTAGTTGGCAGATGCACTAGCCACCATGGCATCTATGTTTGAGATTAGCTGGGATGATGAAGCTCCCAAGATCACTATTGATAGATTTGAGAAGCCTGCATACTGCAATGAGATTGATACTGAAGGAGGAGAGGAAAAGCCTTGGTTCTATGAAGTGAAAAGATATCTTGAAGCTCAGGAGTTCCCTGAAGGGGCATCTGTCAAAGATAAGAAGTTTCTGAGGAGGTTTTCCGCTAAATTCTTTTTGAGTAACGGAATTTTGTACAAACGCAATCATGATTCGACTTTGCTTCGTTGTGTGGATAAGAAGGAAGCAACAAAGATTATGGAAGACATGCATGATGGGATCTTTGGCACTCATTCTAGTGGTCATACCATGGCAAAGAAGATATTGAGGGCAGGTTACTATTGGTCTACCATGGAAGCTGACTGCTATCAACATTCCAAAACATGTCATAAGTGTCAGATTTATGCTGATAAAATGCATATACCTCCAGTCCATTGAATGTGTTGACTGCTCCTTGGCCTTTTGCCATGTGGGGCATTGATATGATTGGTGAGATCAAGCCTACTGCTTCTAATGGGCATCGTTTCATTCTAGTTGCCATTGATTACTTTACAAAGTGGGTGGAGGCAGCCTCATTTGCATCTGTTACTAAGAATGTTGTGGCTCGATTCATTAAGAATAATCTCATATGTAGGTATGGCATCCCTGAAAGGATTATCATAGAAAATGGCTCTAATCTGAACAACACTATGATTACTGATCTCTGCACGCAATTCAAGATTAAGCATCACAATTCTTCTCTGTATCGTCCAAAGATGAATGGGGCAGTAGAAGCAGCTAATAAGAACATTGAGAAGATTCTGCAAAAGATGACTGTTACGTATAAGGATTGGCATGAGTTGTTACCATTTGCTCTTCATGGTAATCATACTACAATACGTACTTCAACAAGGGCAGCCCCATTTTCCTTAGTTTATGGTATGGAAGCCATTCTACCCATTGAAGTTCAGATCCCCTCCTTAAGAATCATAAAGGATGCAGGATTGGATGAAGATGAGTGGAATCAGACTCGACTTGACCAGATAAATTTAATTGATGAGAAAAGATTGGCAGCTGTTTGTCACGGTCAGATGTACCAAAAACGAATGATCAAAGCTTTTAATAAGAAGGTTAAGCAAAAAGTATATCAGACTGGTGACTTGGTAATCAAGCGTATTATATTACCACAGGGTGATCCTAGGGGCAAGTGGACTCCTACATACGAAGGACCATTTGTAGTCAATAGAGTATTTTCAGGAGGAGCCGTGATGCTTACTATCGCTCCCGATAAATGGGACCTGCCCCAGATAAAGGTACAGACGCGAACGGTCGGTGAAAGGAACAGTGAGAACACACAGCCGTGAACCCACTGGAGAATGAATAGAGTCGCCAGCTAGGCATTTTTATCCCGGAGGAGAGGCAATGCTGCATAGACCTAGAAAGAGATAGATAAGACGGTTGCGAACCAGAGAGACTGAGAAAGGGGGTTGGTTACAACCTGGGAAGGTATTAGCACCCAGATTGTCCGCCGTACTCGACGGGATCCACGCTTAAAAGATTTGTGTTTTAAAGGGGTAGTGTCAGTGCATTCTGTGTATAAAATAGCTGGAAAAAGATGTACAGGTGTCAGTGTAAGAAGTGAAGTGTATAAATGATGTGTCAGTGTAAGGACAAGAGTGAAATGCTCATGATAATGAGGCTAAGAGAATGAAGCTGGAAAGAGGGGGACTATACAGAGACTTTTGTTCGATAACTGTTAAGTTATGCCTACGTATCCTCTCGTGCAATGAGGAAGTCAGAACACCGTAGTTCGACCCAAAGAGACTGAAAGATGAATTGACTTGTGAACTGCTTACTTGTCTGTGCTCAAGTGTATGACCTGTCTGGCTCAGGTGCTAACTGTCTTGCATTAGACGGAAGAAGCAAGTTCTCGGTTGTGAGTGAAGGTGATGAGAAAAGAATCCCGGAGGAGACGATTATTATTTGTTTTTTTTGTGTTTTCAGTCTTTTATTGCTTTTTGAAGTTTGTCATAAGTTAATGAGCTTAAGCCTAAACCAGTGGATTTAGTAAACTCATCACATCTTCCCTCTGATTATGGGTAATAAGAATACCTTAAGTGTGAAGTCAGATTCTCACACTTAATCACCTTAGGTATAGGATTAAGATCATTAACCTACTTGTGATTATTTGGATGTTTTTGGTGTTTTTGTTTGGTGTTAAGTAATGAGATTAAGCCATAATCAAAGATTAAACAGACTCATTACACCATCCTAATAGAAGGATAATAGATGAGAATGTTTAAGCTGAGGAAAACTCCTCAGCTTAATCCATGATTAGGGATTAAACTCATGACAAAACAAAGCCTTTATTAAGTGGATTTTAGTTAATGATGAGATGAAGAAATGATTTTTAGGGTTTTTAAGGCAACTTGAGGGGGACTTGTCCATTAACACTAGGGTTAGTCCTTCTTAACCAATTAAGGAAGAATTAGAACCCTAATGCAAGGCCCAAGTTACAAGCTTGATGTCTTAATGATTATTAAGTGAATTGATTAAAGGGTTTAAACACATTAAGGGTTTAACACTTAGGATTAAAGTTATACACTCCATCCTAAGAGAAGGATGCAGGCATAAGCTTAATCACAAAGCCTTAAAGCCTTTAGGGTTTAGTCCCTGATTATGAGGTGAGAAGAGAAGACTCAAAAGAGACACAAAGGTGAAACTAAGAGGGGATACTAATCAAAACCCTAATCATTGTCATGCTTGGTTGTTCCTAAGGTTTGTGAGGTTTTCAAAAGAAGATCTTCAGAGGAACCACCAGGAAGCAGATGAACAGGATCAAGAGAAGCAAAGTGACTTGCTTCATTCAAGAAGTCAAGTCACTTGAAGAAAGAAAGTAAGAAGAAGAGGAATGAGCAAGCTCAAACTCAAGCACATGTAAAAATGCAGCATGGATGCAAGAGAGATGAAAAGAAAAGTCATGAGAAGTGAAGGCAAATCCACTTCTCAGAATCACTTACCACCTGAAAGATTAGAAAAGAAATGCAATGCAATGCAAAATGGGATGAGATGACATGATGAGAAACAAAACCAGAAGCATGTACATGATACTAATGATGCTATGAGATGCTACAAACATGAGGCAGCACATGGAGATGATCATACAAGTTCATGAATGCAAATGAAACAAGTTAGGAAGCATGAACATACATGAAAAGTTATGGAGCGCACATGACATACAACATGGCAAATACATGGTGCAATGATCAAACATGCTTACAAGATGTCTTATGATGTCAAATGGACCAAATGGATGCTTGAAATGTCATGGCAAGACATGGTATGCAAGAGAATGCAAGAAGGATGCAAATGGAAGCCCAAATTAGGGTTTATGATTGATGCAACAAACAAAAACCAAAAACAGAAGCAAACCCTAAGATAAAAAATGGAAAATGCCACACAAAGGACCCCTAATCCTATACTAAACCAATGCCCAAAGGAGAGGTCTCAACTCTTAACCAATCTTAAGTTATGATTTTTGCAAGTTTTTAGGGTTTTTAGGGTTCCTAAACAAAAGAAATGCCAAACAAATTGAAAATGAGGAAACAAATCATGGCCATTTTATCTCAAAAACTATATGCTAAACATAATGCAATGCAAGAAGAATCAATGCCCAACTCCTCATGAATAGACAGAAATGATTTTTTGAACTTGGGATCAAAATAATGCACAAAAATGATTTTAATTCAAAGAAAAATTCTCAAAATGCATCAAGATCAAAAAAGAAATTTGGTTTGAAGGTTGGAAAATGTTTCTAAATGTCTTAGAACATTTCATGAATTTTTTGGTGATTTTTAAATACCTAAAAGTATTTTTAATAAATTAATTCTCATTAATCAATTAAAAATAATCTTTTAATTATTTAAAAATACATTTTAAATGCTAAAAATGAAAATAAAAATATTTTTGTGTCATAAAAATTATTAAAACTCATGAGAAAAAGTTTCATAATTTTTAGACATTTTTTACTATTTTAAATTAAATATGCAAGTTAAATGAAAAAGAAAAATGAAAATAAATTAAATAAAAGGAAAGTCAAATGAGTGGAGGGCCAGGATGAGCTCTGGGTTTGAATTGGTTGACCAGCGCGCATCTGGACGGCTGGGGTTGCATCTGAGCCAATTAACCTAAATACGAATTAATTAAACTAATTGGATGAATTAGGGCTAATCAAATGAATCTGAGCCTTCCATCCACGCGGGAAGTCAACTGGTCAAAGGCATCCAACGCACGAAATTCAAATGGGAGTTAATGACTGTAATTAGGGCAAATGATTTTCAGGTGGCCGGAGAGGACCTCCGGTCGTCTTCTCCGGTGGGAAGTCCACCTGAAAATCTCCAAACTCTCTCAAATCGTAACAAAAACAAAATCTAAAAACAGGGAAATGATTCCCATGATCCACTGAATCAAAACCCCATGCCCAAATTCATTTATTTTTCCCCAGAAGCATGAATCGAAACAAACAATTTTTAGGGCAAACCAGTTTCAGAGATCAATTAAATGTTCATTTCATCACCATTTCAAAAACTAAAAGCATCAGGATACTCAGTGAAGCATGGAGAACAAGTTTAGAACATAAAAAATGATTTCTGGAAAAATATTTCTTGAGCTACCTGAGATTCGAAGCTTTCACTCCAGCAACTTTCAGACCCTTTCTCCTTGTGCAATCCACTCCTTAGGACCTCTTGATGATGTTTGAATGCTTTGGAGAAGTTTATGTTGGCTGTGTGAAGAGTTTGAGCAGCTTCTGCTCAAGCTCAGTTGGAAATGGCAATGGTGATGCAGGCAGTTTCAGGCCAATGTGAGTGGTTCTTTGTGATCAGGGTGATGTTTTAAGAAGGTTTGTGGTGTTTGTTTGGATGTTTGTGAGCTGAGGAAGGAGTTTCGAAAGAAACTGCAGGTGAGGGTGAAAATGGAGAAACCAAGTTCTTGATGGATTCAGGCTTGGGCTTTGCTTGGTTTAGGCTCTATGGAACATGGTGAAATGATTGGTGAAGTTGGTTTGAATGTTTGTGAGCTGGGCAGAGAGATTCGAAGAGAAATGCAAATGGGGTCAGTTTTGTGTATGTGATGCTATGGTGTGTTTCAGCTTGGCTTCTTGATGTCTTTTGCTTGCCAAAGGATAGTATAAACAATTGCAAGTGGCCAGAGGATGTGACATGGCCTGCTGTGATTGGGATGTTTGCTTTTGCCAAAAGTCAACTTTTTTGTAAGAGAGGTATGGCTTGGGTTCTAGCTTGGTACCATGGCTAGGTCTGGCGCAGCATGGTGTATATGGGAGGCTAGAGTGGTTCAAAGGCCAATGCAGCAAGTGGTAAGAAGCATCATGATGGTTTTGCAACTTGGTTACTTTTGGAACTTCATGAAAAAGTCTTGTTATACAAACCATGATCATGAGAAACTTTGGTCCAATTCTGATCTTTAGGGCCTATGTGATGTTTGTGTAATGGTTTGATGCCAACTAGAAGTTACAACTTGCCTTGAAACATGATTTTGCAAAATTTCCATTTAGTGCATGTCTTGAAAATCAATGATTTTTGCCAACTTTGTCACACCATAACTTTTGATCCAAGAAGAATTAGATCATGTTCTTGTACTTTTTGAAAAGGGAAAAATGTATTCTACAACTTTCATGACCAAAGTTTTTCCATTTGAAGCATTTTTGGATCAAAAATCAAGGCTTGAAAAATGACCTAAAATGACATATTCTTGAAAAGTCAACTATGCCCAAAAAGTCAACTTTGCAAAAACTTCAAATTCTTGAATTTTGTGAACTTCAACCTTCTTCCATGATCAAATAAAGATCAAATACACTCAAAATAATGAAGAATGCCCATTGGTTGAGTCATTGGGGGCCTCAGATGCCCTGATTTTGCACTGACTTGTCCAGAAAGTCAACCCTTGATCAGATGACTTCCCCATGGAATTTCTTCATGAAACTTGATATGCATACCCCCTATATCATATAGAGACCAATGGAAACAAGAATGACCAAAAAAAAATGGAGTTATGGCCTCTGAAACCAAAACCCTAATTCTAGGTCAACTGTGCAGTCAAACTTGGCTCTGCATCCATACCAATCCCAGTTCTTGTGATTCTTTTGCATTCTTGACTTTGAGGGGATGTAATATGGTATAAGCACACACATGGACCCCTTTGAAGTGATTGATGGCCTTTGGAGTGGCTCAAGAAGCTCTGGGATTGCTCAGATCACAAACCCTAGGTGCAGATGACTTAGAACCTATGCAGTGAATCAAAAATGTGATATGAGATGCTATGATTATGTTCATGCACATGAAATGATCACAAGCCATGGTGTGAATGGGTGAGGGCAAATTTGGGGTGTTTACAGCTGCCCCTATTCAAACATGAGTTAGCTGTGCAGGTTGTAAGCAAAGGCTTAACAGGCAAACAAGATAACTTGTGGTTGAATACCAAAGACAATCCAAAATTTGCACTCACAGAATGAAGAAGAAAAGGGGTATAGATTGTAAAGGACAATAAAGTATATTGTAAAGTGTGGGCGACGGAGGACGACCGTCGAGCAGAGGACGACTGCTGGGTAAAGAGCAATGACGGGGACGGCCGACATGCTGGGGAAAGTGCTGAAAATAAAGCAATGACGGGGACGGCCGACATGCTGGGGATAGAAGGTAAAGCCGAGACGGGGACGGCCGACTGGCTGGGGAAAATAAGATATTATGATGGGGACGGCCATCACGATAAAGCTGTAAAGTTTTCTGGGGATAAATGAAACATGACGGGGACGGCCATCAAGTTCATAAAGCAAGGTAACCGACGATGGGGACGGCCATCGGGCTAAAAGAAAAGGAAAAAGGGACCACGACGGGGACGGCCATCGGGTTAAAGAATAAATGAAATGAACAGATGATGGGGTACGGCCATCAAAGGTGAAGGACGATCACCTAGCAGGGGACGGCTGCTCTGTTGGGGAATAAAGGAATTATGATGGGGACGGCCATCAAAGGTGGAGGACGACCACCTGGCAGGGTACGGCTGCCGAAAATATCAACGATGGGGACGGCCATCGGATAAAAGGTTAACGATGGGGACGGCCATCGGACGAGCATGATGGAGGACGACCATCAAGAAGTGGAGGACGACCACTCAGCAGGGTACGGCTGCTCTCGGGTTTATCATGACATAGGACGAATGTCAGACAACCAAAATCAACAATGGGGACGGCCATTGGATCATCAAGAGGTGGAGGACGACCACCTAGCAGGGGACGGCTGCTAAAATCAACGATGGGGACGGCCATCGGATGAGCATGATGGAGGACGACCATCAAGAGGTGGAGGACGACCACCTAGCAGGGGACGGCTGCTCCCAGGGTTTATCATGACACAGGACGAGTGTCAGATAAAAGAAATTTGTCTGTTGGTGATCTACTGGGGATGTGACACGGACGAGTGTTTATATCCAAGAAACAAAAGGTATAAGTGTTTAGATGTTGTGTATAGATTAAAGATGCGGACGAGCATCCCTAAAACTACGATACGGACGAGTATCGGGTAGAAACAAATATTGACGCGTGTTCAGAGATGATGATACGGACGAGTATCAACTGGTTAACAAAGAACACGGACGAGTGTTGAATCTGAGAGGACTCTTCTGGGGAATGGTAGACACGGACGAGTATCTATATTCAAAGAGACGTATGTGTTTGACACAGTGTATGGATTAAAGATGCGGACGAGCATCCTTAAGACTATGATACGGACGAGTATCATGTAGAAACAAACGCTTGACGCATGTTCTGAGATGATGATACGGACGAGTATCAACTGGTTAACAAAGAAAAAGGACTAGTGTTGAATCTGTGGGGATATGAATGGTATATACAAGATACGGACGAGTACCTATATGAGTGTAACATGAGTAGTGTATAGATGAGTGTTTATCTGCTGGGAGAGTGACACGGACGAGTGTCAAGAGAGAAAAGTATAATAATATCAACAAGTATATGGGTCGTAAAAGTGTAAGCGACTGCGCTGGGGATACGACACGGACGGGTGTCAAGAAAATGTATATAGGTATATGTGAGTGCAAAGGGGATGTCTTTGGCTTTTTGCTGGGGATGTGACACGGACGGGTGTCAGGAAGTATCTGTAATATGAGTGATCTTGTTCGTAGAGAGTGTTCAGGCGACCTGATTGGGGAGTGATGACACGGACGGGTGTCCAAAATGAGTGTATACTGGTGTTTGTGATTTGTGAGGCAGCTGCTTTTGCTGGGACTCTGGTGGGGACTCTGGGGGAAAGTAATCTGCATTCTGATGAATGGTCATTATTCACGAGTGCTGATTCAAAACATGGCTTATGATTATGCTATGTGTTGGATTTTTGCCGTAATGCTCCGTGTTAAAACGGAATGCTACGCTTTGTGGGTGAACATGATGCGAATGCTATGATTATGCAAAGATACCAAACCGGGACTTGGGTCCCGTTGCTGCGAAGATCTTCGATCGATCCGCTTGAAGTAGACATCCCAGCTGGGGATGAGATCATTGGTGGATCTGATGAGATGATCCTGCTTGGGGATATGGGTCACTGATAGACCTATCCTTATAGATGAGAGACCCAGCTGGGGTTTGTGGAAGCTTTCTTCACTCTGTTGTGATCTTCATGCACTGCTCTTCTGGATAGAGGCTGGAACTCTGTGGGGAGATGATTCCCTGACTTTGTGTATTTCGGCTGAGGATAAAAAGGCAACTCGGCTGGGGAGAAAGGGAGGAATCACTGAAAGACCTCCCTAAGGATTCTATTGAAGAGGATCCCTGACTCAGCCGGGGATATAGGTGCCTTTTGTGGTGCCTGGTAACTCTGATGGGGAAATGACAACTCAGCTGGGGGACGTCATGGGATGCAACTCAGCTGGGGAGAGAGCACTTCGGGTGCTAAAATTGAGTGTTGATTTGCCAGCCTGTTGGGATGCCCCAAGTTGCGTTCTGGATACCTGCAATTCTGAAAAAGATAGAGGAACGCACAAGATAATCCCGAGGTATCCTTTACTAGATTCCGTCATAGGAGTTTAGGTACTTCTGAGAGTAAGCATATTTCCTGCAAGCATGTTTTTATTTGAAGATGAACACCTGTATTCTTATGCAATCAGTTTCTTCTTTTAAGACATCAGACATTTTTTGCAAATAAAATGTACAAGACGAGACATGACTGAAAATCTGACTTTATTAATTCATATGCCCTGAATTGGCGAGATACAGTCAAAGAAACAAGTCCCCTGAAATGAGGAGGTTGTTATAAATTGAAAAACAAAGTGTTGGCGGTGTTGATGACGCTTTAAGGAGCTTCCCCTTTTGCTATGACTCGTATGACTTTTGACGTTCTTCTCATCTTGCTTTCTGAAGAATGTTGATTCTGATTGAAGCTTAATCCTTTCGAAGCTTACCAAGTTGTAGATGATACAGATGAATTCAGAATGCAGTTGTTCGCTTATTCCCTTATTTTGCATGGATCGCCCTTTCGGGTTTTCAATCCATCGGGATACCCATTTTTGCCTGAGTCGTCCAATGCGGCTTTTCAACCCAGCGGGTGTACATTTTCTTGTTTATTTTCCCTTACTTTTGCCCGAGTCTTTTATTCTGTTTTTGACTCGCCGGGATGCCCTATTTTTGCCTGGACTTACATTCTGTTTTTATGTCCAGCGGGTCATTTTTACGCGAAGTATTTTCTAACTGCATCTGAATTCACAGGGGACGGGAAATCTTCACCATCCATGGTGCTGAGCATCAGTGCTCCACCTGAGAAAACTTTCTTTACTACAAATGGTCCTTCATAATTTGGAGTCCATTTGCCCCTGTGGTCTGTATGAGGAGGGAGGATTCTTTGCAGCACAAGATTTCCTACTTGGTACTCTCGGTGCCTGACTTTCTGATCGAAGGCTCTCTTCATTCTTTTCTGATATAACTGCCCATGACAGATTGCAGCCAATCTCTTCTCTTCAATCAGACTCAGCTGTTCGTATCGGGCCCTAACCCATTCTGCTTCACTCAGTTTAACATCCATTAGTACCCGTAGAGAGGGTAATTCAACTTCAACCGGCAGGACTGCTTCCATACCATACACGAGTTGATACGGTGTTGCCCCAGTGGATGTTCTGATTGACGTGCGGTACCCATGCAAGGCAAATGGTAGCATTTCATGCCAATCTTTGTAAGTGACTACCATCTTCTGCACAATCTTCTTGATATTCTTATTTGCTGCCTCAACAGCGCCGTTCATCTTTGGCCTGTAAGGAGAAGAATTGTGATGTTGGATCTTGAAGTCCCGGCACAGCTCTGCCATCATTTTGTTGTTCAAGTTGGAACCATTATCAGTAATGATTCGCTCGGGCACCCCATACCGACAGATGATATCTCTTTTCAGAAATCTGGCTACCACTTGTCTCGTGACGTTTGCATATGAGGCTGCTTCAACCCACTTGGTGAAATAATCAATGGCAACCAGGATGAATCTGTGGCCATTTGAAGCAGTTGGCTCAATCTTGCCAATCATGTCAATGCCCCACATGGCAAAGGGCCAGGGTGAAGACATTATGTTCAAGGGATTGGGAGGCACATGCACCTTATCCGCATAAATCTGGCATTTATGGCATTTTCTGGCGTAGGCACAACAGTCAGCACCCATCGTGATCCAGTAATAGCCTGATCTTAGCAACTTCTTAGCCATGGCATGTCCTCCAGCATGGGTACCAAAGGATCCCTCGTGCACTTCATGCATCAATAAATCTGCTTCTGTCTTGTCAACACATCTGAGGAGTACCATATCAAAGTTCCTTTTGTATAAAGACCCATCAGCGTTCAGAAAGAAACTACCAGCAAGCCTCCTTAAAGTCTTCTTATCATTGGAAGATGCCCCAGGTGGGTATGTTTGATCCTCCAAGAAGCACTTAATGTCATGGAACCAAGGCTTATCGTCTTTAACAACGTCTGCTGCGAACACATACGCTGGTCTGTCAAGTCTGGATACTGAAATCTGAGGTACAAAGTTGGCAGTCTGAACTTTGATCATGGATGAAATGGTAGCAAGAGCATCTGCAAACTGGTTCTCGTCCTGAGGGATATACTCAAGCTTGACTGTTGTGAAGAAAGTCAATAACCTCCTTGTATAATCCCTGTAAGGTATCAGATGATCCTGGTGAGTGTACCATTTGCCATTGGTTTGATTGATTACCAGAGCTGAATCTCCGAATACGGTCAATGTCTTGATTCTGAGGTCGATGGCTTCCTCAAGACCCATAATGCAAGCTTCGTATTCAGCTTCGTTGTTAGTGCAGTTGAAAGTGAGTTTTGCCGAGAAAGGCATGTGAACTCCTTTAGGTGTAATGAGTACTGCACCAACACCACGACCATTCATATTAACAGCCCCATCAAACATCATAGTCCATTCTTCTTCCGGGTCAGGCCCTTCAGTGTGAACAGGATCTTCATGATCTTTTGCTTTTATGAACATGATGTCTTCATCAGGGAAGTCAAATCTCATAGGCTGGTAATCATCGATAGGTTGCTCAGCAAGATATTCAGACAATACACTGCCCTTGATGGCTTTCTGAGAGGTGTATTGGATGTCATATTCTGTGAGGATCATTTGCCATCTTGCAACCCGTCCGGTAAGCGCTGGCTTCTCAAATATGTACTTAACTGGGTCCATCTTTGAGATCAATAGAGTGGTGTGGGTCAACATATACTGCCTTAGTCGGCGAGCAGCCCACGCTAAAGCACAGCAAGTTTTCTCGAGCAGTGAATAACATTGTTCACAGTCGGTAAACTTTTTGCTTAGGTAGTATATTGCATACTCTTTTCGACCAGACTCGTCATGCTGGCCCAGCACACACCCCATCGACTCTTCTAATACTGTCAAGTACATTATCAGAGGTCTTCCTTCGACTGGAGGCATAAGGATTGGAGGCTCTTGTAAGTACTCCTTGATCTTGTCAAAAGCCTTCTGGCAATCTTCGTTCCACCTGACCGTCTGTTCTTTTCTCAATAGTTTGAACAAGGGTTCACAGGTTGCCGTAAGGTGAGATATGAACCGTGAAATGTAGTTCAATCGACCTAGAAACCCTCGAACTTCTTTCTCAGTTTTCGGTGCAGGCATCTCTTGGATGGCTTTGACTTTGTCAGGGTCAACTTCAATCCCTTTCTTGCTTACAATAAATCCCAGCAGCTTACCGGATCGCACCCCGAATGTGCATTTGTTGGGGTTCAATTTCAGTTGGTATTTCCTCAGACGCTTGAACAACTTGAGCAGATTTACCAGGTGATCTTCTTCAGTGAGGGACTTGGCAATCATGTCATCCACATAACACTCTATCTCTTTATGAATCATATCGTGGAATAATGTTACCATAGCCCGTTGATACGTGGCACCAGCATTCTTCAGTCCGAACGGCATTACTTTGTAGCAAAACGTGCCCCAGGGTGTGATGAAGGTTGTCTTCTCCATGTCTTCAGGTGACATCTTAATCTGATTGTATCCTGAAAATCCGTCCATGAAGGAGAATACCGAGAACTGAGCCGTATTATCCACCAATACATCAATGTGAGGTAATGGGAAATCATCTTTCGGGCTGGCTCTGTTCAGATCCCGGTAGTCAACACACATCCTTACTTTGCCGTCTTTCTTAGGCACAGGTACTATGTTAGCAACCCACGGTGGATAGCTAGTCACGGCAAGGAACCCGGCGTCCCATTGCTTTTGTACCTCTTCTTTGATCTTCATAGCCATGTCTGGGCGAGTACGGCGCAGTTTCTGCTTAACTGGCGGGCATTCTTCCCTCAAAGGCAGCTTGTGTACAACAATATCGGTATCCAACCCTGGCATGTCTTGGTAAGACCAAGCAAACACGTCTACATACTCTTGAAGCAGGTCAATCAGTTGTCTCTTCACTGAGTCTTGCAGGCAGGCCCCGATTTTAACCTCTTTCACGTCTTCATCTGTACCAAGATTAATCACTTCAACTTCCTCCTGGTGAGGAGTAATAACCTTTTCCTCTTGTCTTAACAAACTGGCTAGCTCTTCAGGAAGCTCATACTCTTCTTCAACCCCTTCATCAGCTTGATTGATTGGATTGTCAAAGTCATACGAAGTCATAGCCGTGCTGTTGTCGGTGCTGTCTGGAAGGCAATCTCTGCAAGGGTTCAGTTGGTTCATTTTAGTGATTTGATTTTAGTCTTGTTTAGAAAAAGTGAAATAAAGTTGTCATTTTGAAAACACTGCCATTTATTTTTTTGTACAAAAAGAAAAATGGAAAAACAGTGAGCGGAAAAGAAAAAAGACTCATTTGCAAAAAGATGTCTGATATTTCATTGATTAATCTTGTTGCACAAAAAGTACAGATGGCCCGATTACAAAATGAGTCTTGTCATCTTGGGCAAGATGCAAGACTTTGATGCATGCTATAAAAAATGCAGAAAATAATAATTACTCTGCATGAGTAACTCTTATAATTTCCTGGGAAGACCAGTTTGAGATACTGCTCCCCGGGATCTTTGGACGAATCCAGCTTTCCAGGTTGCGTTCTTCTTCCAGCTCGTCTTCCAGACAGTTGATAGCATCAGGGGTGAGCATCCCCCCACTCACAAAGTTGGGCTCTTTCGCAGCCTCTGCTTGATCTTGTCGAGTTGGTTTGTAACCCAACCCAAATCTATCCTCTTTCTTCTCCACCGATAGCAGTTTGCCCCAGCCTTGGGCGCTTCCTTCCTCAACAACCTTTCGGGCTTGTTGGTATGACGATATTGAAGTACCAGGCACAGCAGATGTTTCGTTCACATTCAAGGCCTCAAAACCTTGGCTCATCGTTTCATGGATCTCCCCATCCATCTCAATATACTTATAGGTAGCCAGGTGGCTGACAAAAATATCCTCTTCTCCACAGATTGTAACGATTTGACCCTCCCACTCATATTTTAACTTCTGGTGAAGGGTAGAGGTCACGGCGCCAGCGGCGTGAATCCATGGCCTACCCAATAAACAGCTGTAGGCAGGCTGTATATCCATCACGTAGAAGGTTGTTTTAAAGGTCTGCGGGCCAATCGTTATGGGCAATTCAATCTCTCCCAGAACCGATCTCTTTGAACCATCAAAGGCTCTCACCACCAGGTTACTGGGTCTCAACGCCAATCCGTCATATTCTAGCTTCACCAGGGCCTTTTTAGGTAAGACATTGAGGGATGACCCCGTGTCTACCAGCACATGAGAAAGGACAGCACCTTTACATTCCATGGTTATGTGCAAGGCTTTGTTATGGTTACGGCCTTCCGTTGTCAAATCAATATTGGTAAACCCTAGTCCGTGACTAGCATTAACATTTCCAACTACAGCTTCCAGCTGATTGACAGTGATCTCTTCAGGCACGTAAGCTGCGTGCAAGACTTTGAGTAGTGCATTCCGATGGGCCTCGGAGCACATAAGCAATGACAGGATTGAGATCTTGGAAGGCGTTTGATGAAGCTGATCCACTATTTTATAATCACTCTTCTTGATGATTCGCATGAACTCATCAACCTCTTGGTCAAAGGGTGTCTTCAAAGCTTCTTTAACAGTCTGTTCTTCCTGCACCAAGCTTTTTCCTTTTGCCTTGGCAGCAGCTTCTGCTTCGGCAGTGGGTCTCTGAATTTGTGGAGCGAAAAGACGTCCGCTTCGAGTGAAGCCTCCGCCTCCTCCCACGTTGTCTACTTGTGGTGCAGGGGTTGATGATTCAAAAGTGATTCTTTGTCCTTTGCAGTACAAGTCAGAGCCGTAATGCCAGGGGATGGCATTGCTGCTTTCATAAGGTACTGGTCCAGGCACCGTGATAGTGACTGGACTGACTGCAATTGCGGAAGGAATTGTGATAGTCTGTGGATCGTAATAAATTGTGACTGGTGCTCTGATGGGAGCAGCACCTTCTGAGTTGTAGACAGAGTTGTTTTCTGGATCATAAAATATTGTGACAGTTGAGACATCTTCATGATTGGTCGCTGGTGTTGTAGGAGACATTGTCGGGAGTATGGATGTTGTTGTTGTAGGAGCTTCATAATGGAGTGGTGCTGGAGTTGTAGAAGAAAAATTTGTTGATAACTGATCAGTTGAGATAATGGATGAAGTATTTGTTGATGAAGCCGAAGAATTGTCAGGAACAATGGTTGCTGCAGTTGTAGGAGGTTCTGGAGTTATTGCTGATGAGATTGCTGGGTTTGTTGGACATGATGTGGTGATCTGAAGTTGGCCACTCTGAATGAGACCATCTATGCCATTCCTCAAATTATCGCACCCATTTACTGAAATATTGCAGTAGGCACACCCTAACTCACACCCCGGGAACATTTGACATTCGAGGAGTTGAGCCTTGATTTCTACCAACGGTGTCCGGATCTGACCCACACTGGTTATTAAATAAGACGGCTTGTCTTCTTCAATAGCGTTAATTCTGGGACCACCGTGGTTTGGCATCGGATTCTTATTGACATTGGGTGGTGGTGCGAAATTCAAAGCCTTTGAGTCTACCAGGTCTTGTACCTTCATGTGCAGGGCTCTGCATTTTTCTGTACTGTGGCCAGGTGCATTTGAATGGAAGGCACATCTGGCATTGGAATCATAGTTCCTGGGTAGACTGTTGGGATCTGGAGGTGCCAACGTCCTTAGCTCAACTAGGTTGAGTTTCAGGAGTTGTGGCAGCAATGTAGCATATGGCATAGGGATCGGATCGATCACCCTGTTGGCTTGAGATGGCCTCTGCTGGAATGGCCTTTGCTAGTTATTGTTGTTGGTGTTGCTGTTGTTGTAATTTCTCAGAGGATACTGATTTTGTTGATGGTACTGAGGTTGTTGCTGATAGTTTTGTTGCGGAGGTTGATAAGCTGGTTGAGGATGAGCTGGATCGGGGATGGTGACTGCGGCTACTGATCTGTGAACATATTGGGGCCTGCCCCTGTTGGTGTGGATGGCATTGGTCTCGCCAGTTCTTCTCGGGCCTGCAAAAGGCTTCCTTGTACTACTGGACGAGCTTGCACCGTTGTCAGAAATCTTACCCATCTTTAACAGGCTCTCAATTCTTTCCCCAGCTATGACAACATCTGCAAAGCTAGTGGAAGAGAAAGCAGCCAGCCTGTCAATATATGTTCCCTGAAGGGTGTTCATAAACATGTCTGCCATTTCCCTTTCAGACATAGGTGGCTGAACAGCAGCAGCCAATTGCCTCCATCTTTGAGCATATTCTCGGAAGCTTTCTCTAGATGACTGTGACATTCCCATTAGGAGGGTCCTGTTGGGTGCCATATCCAGATTATACTGATACTGTCTGATGAAGGCCTCTGCCAGGTCCTTCCAGCATCTAATAGTTGCTCTTGTCAGATGGGAATACCATTCCCTCGAAGCTCCAGTCAAGCTATCCTCAAAGTAGAACATCCACAGTTTCTCGTCCATGGTATAAGCCTTCAGTCTCCCCAGAAATGACTGCAAATGAGTGCGGGGGCATGAAGTCCCATTATATTTTTCAAAACAAGGAGGCTTGAACTTATGGGGAATCCTGACCCCGTCTACCAAGCCCATGTCCATGACGTCGAAACCCAAAGAATTTTGAGATTCTAAGGACCTCAATTTCTCAGCTATCTCATCCAGCCTTCTATCATAAGCTTCTTCCCCAGCACCCATTACTGTGAACTGGTCCTCTTGGGGGTCTTCTTGAAGTACCCTGGCTACAGCGGCAGTCCCTTGAACATTTGCAGGAATATTGACCTCAGGATGGAGGTGTGGTCCAAATACAGGGGGGTTAACATGAGGTTGGACCCTTTCATTATTGCTGGTGCCGGCAGTCCCTATATGTGGATCTTCTTGATTCTGCCTTTCCACCATGGCCCTCAATCTTTCCTGGCTCTGAGCCATGTTGTTCATCACTTCCATAAACTGAGTCATCTGCGTTCTCATTTCCAATCTTTCGTTTGCCATTTGATTTCTGACCTCTGCAAGGTCCTGCTGTACCTGATCCATTTGGATGCCCGGAAGATTGTTACGGGTTGGATATCGGTGCGGACGGTTGAGGGGAAATACTCGGCGCCTAGCAATAGTTCCTGTGATCACAACAGAGTTAGCAACAACAAAACAAACAAAAGGTTAGCATGCAATGCAGCATGCTTATTTGTTTTCAAGGTATCCGGCTTGGCATTCAGTTTTGACCCTTCCAGACCCTTGAAGATGCTGTTGATGTCGCTTTCGAAAATTTGGATGGAACAAACTAATACATATATTACAAAAATAAATGGTACATAGCTTGTTTACAAATACAAGCCCTCTGAGGGGTCAAAATACATTACAAGAAAATAAAAGTACATGGAATGAAAGCAACAACAAACAAATGGTCAAACACCAAGACCAAACTCATCCTCACGAACTTCCTTGAGAAGTGCTTCGGTCACAGGATCAGCCGGACGTTCCGTGAGATTCCTGATAAGGAGGTTCCGGGTCGTAACAGCTGCTGTTAGCTTTTTGTGTTGACCTTGGTCCTTTGACCTCTTCACTCCTGCTTTGGTCTTCAACTCTGATATCTCCCTCTGGGCTGCTGCCAGGGCTTTTTGCTGTTCTTTTGCACTAGCTTCCAGTTGCTCCATCTTGTCTTGGACCCTTTTGTCTTCCAGAGTACGAGCCTCGGTGATCCTGACCCACCGGGCCTGACTCTCCTTCAGGTACAAGTCTGTCCTTGCTCTCTGGAACTGGGCTTCCTTGCAAGCGTTCTTCAGAATTTGTTCTCCAGCTTTAGACTTTTTGATATAATCCCCAGACTTCTCAATCTTAACCAGATGCTCCACTCTCAACTTCTCCAACCTCTCAATCTCCATCATACCATCACTCCTCTCACGGAGGGTCTTCTGCAAAGCCTGGGTTAACTTCTCATTTCTTTCTTTCAAACTCTCAAACTCCTCCAAACTGACAGTGGCAGGGGGTGGTGCTGAAGATGATTCAGGCATATCTTCTATGGTAAAGGGCATCCCAGAGAATTGAGCCCTGGCACGGGACCATTCATAATATTGTGCTGATGCCACATTGCTGCACTTCCCCAAAATGGTGACTCCCTTTGTTTGAACATTATCCCAGGCCCAGGCTGCCTGCCTAACAATAGCCAGATTAATCTTGTTCTCGCAATAAAGAGTTTCACCCAAGTCCTGTGCCTTAGGAGTGTGGACCAGTGCATAGCCCAATTGTCTTCTGAACAGCAGAGGGTTGTAATTGATACTACCCTTAACTCCTATAAGGGGCACATTGGGGAAATGCCCACAGCTGGTGATGATATCCCTGCCCTTGGTGCTTTGAGTGCACCATCTGATATCTGCTGAAGTTAGTGCAGTGAGTCTCTTAGCCCAGTTTTTCTGCTGATGAGGATTCAAAAATGCATCTATCCTGGGTAGATGCCTGAGAAGCCAAGTATGGAACAATGGGGCACAACACCTTACTAATCTTCCCCTCTGCTTTTCATTCCTCTGATGTACTGAGTAATAGAGATCCCCCAACAAAGTGGGCACTGGGTTCTGTAAGATGAAAAGATGGATTGCATTCTTGCTAATGAATCGAGGCTCATCTGCAAACAACACAATTCCATATATACTCAAGGCCAATAAAGCACAGACAGCTTTCCACTCTCCTAGAGAAGCTTTCAGGGTAGCTTGAGAGATCAAGAAATCCAGATGAAAGCCAGGGATTCCAGCTTTAGAAGTCATATGCTGCTCAATTAGGACAGGTTCCAGATGCAAAGCCTTTGCCACTTCTCCATTACCAGGAAAGACCATCTCAGGGTTGAAAGGGATTCCACCCCTGATAGGCAGACCAACCAATGATGAGTATTCTTCTAATAGAGGGCCCAACTGAAAGTTTTGGAAAGTAAAACACCTCAAAGGGGGATCATAAAACTGGATGCAAGTGTGAATCAAGCTCCTCTGTGATGGGTCCAGATCCATAACCATATCAAGTATATCTCCATAGTGTTCCCTGAACAATGGTATGTGATCTGGAGTGATCAGGGTCTGAATCCTCCTGATGTCAGATAGCTCTGGCTGGAAGAAATGGTAGGTGATGTTGCTCTTTTTAGGAGCCATGATGTTGAAGATGAGCAGAGACAGGTGCTGATGATAATACTGAAGGATGAGCCACTGATTGGCTGGTGCAGGTAACTGAAGTAGATAGCTGAAGCAAATGCTGATGAAGATAGGTCTATGCTGATGATGGGGTCAAAACCAAAACCAAAGATGAAGGTGGATACCCTGAAACACAAATAAGCAAATGTCAATATGATGCAGTATGTATGCAAATGATATGCAAGGGTTTGTGACTGAGCTGGATCTGATCAAAATGCTCTGATATAGGTCCAAGTGTGTAAGAAATCCAGATGGAGGTCTATAAGTCCAGTAACCAAGGTGGGGGACTCAAATAAAGAGTCACATGTCCAGGGTTTTTAGAATCACAAGA
Source organism: Lathyrus aphaca (assembly GCA_963966055.1). Classification (NCBI taxonomy): domain Eukaryota; kingdom Viridiplantae; phylum Streptophyta; class Magnoliopsida; order Fabales; family Fabaceae; genus Lathyrus; species Lathyrus aphaca. Next base: position 20,529,886 of record OZ014525.1, read on the forward strand.
ACTGTTCCAACATGGAGTACTCTTAATCAAGTCAAAGTAACAGGGTATTCTGAGGTCAAGGCACCTGCAAACCTGTAAACAGCCCAACCCCCTCACAGGTGGTGTTCTAAAACAAGGATCCTCAGACTTGGATCAGTTATGAGAAGCGTAAACACTTCTAACCCGGAGGTACAGTGTTTACAATAACCATAAAAGTTCCTCCTCTAATTCACCTCAGTTTCTGAAGGTCAATACTAAAAGGTCATCCAGACTTAGCAGGCTTCCCAGATAGCCCTAGCATTGTAGGAAATCTGCAACACAGAGTTCTCAAGAAGAAACCCATATCTGAACCGTGTTTCATATTCCCGCACCAGACCGAAATGGAATGGGAAAGAATATGATTCACTCTAGCCTAGGTGTCACTCAGGTCCCAGGTATAGGACCTAAACTCTCAATGAATCACCCACCCACCAAAACAAAAACCAGATCCAGCCAGCAGCATGACAGTATGATATATACAAAGGCAATAAAGCAAGCAGTAAAGCAACTGTACATAAAGTAAAAATAAACACAAATATACAAACACAAATAAGCACATAACACCCCAGTAAACACAAATCAAACAAGCGCTAGGAGGAACCCACAAAAAGAACCAGAAGCCCTGGTTACAGTATAAGGGTCCCCAGCAAAGTCGCCAAGCTGTCGCTCCCGATAAATGGGACCTGCCCCAGATAAAGGTACAGACGCGAACGGTCGGCGAAAGGAACAGTGAGAACACACAGCCGTGAACCCACTGGAGAATGAATAGAGTCGCCAGCTAGGCATTTTTATCCCGGAGGAGAGGCAATGCTGCATAGACCTAGAAAGAGATGGATAAGACGGTTGCGAACCAAAGAGACTGAGAAAGGGGGTTGGTTACAACCTGGGAAGGTATTAGCACCCAGATTGTCCGCCGTACTCGACGGGATCCACGCTTAAAAGATTTGTGTTTTAAAGGGGTAGTGTCAGTGCATTCTGTGTATAAAATAGCTGGAAAAAGATGTACAGGTGTCAGTGTAAGAAGTGAAGTGTATAAATGATGTGTCAGTGTAAGGACAAGAGTGAAATGCTCATGATAATGAGGCTAAGAGAATGAAGCTGGAAAGAGGGGGACTATACAGAGACTTTTGTTCGATAACTGTTAAGTTATGCCTACGTATCCTCTCGTGCAATGAGGAAGTCAGAACACCGTAGTTCGACCCAAAGAGACTGAAAGATGAATTGACTTGTGAACTGCTTACTTGTCTGTGCTCAAGTGTATGACCTGTCTGGCTCAGGTGCTAACTGTCTTGCATTAGACGGAAGAAGCAAGTTCTCGGTTGTGAGTGAAGGTGATGAGAAAAGAATCCCGGAGGAGACGATTATTATTTGTTTTTTTTGTGTTTTCAGTCTTTTATTGCTTTTTGAAGTTTGTCATAAGTTAATGAGCTTAAGCCTAAACCAGTGGATTTAGTAAACTCATCACATCTTCCCTCTGATTAGGGGTAATGAGAATACCTTAAGTGTGAAGTCAGATTCTCACACTTAATCACCTTAGGTATAGGATTAAGATCATTAACCTACTTGTGATTATTTGGATGTTTTTGGTGTTTTTGTTTGGTGTTAAGTAATGAGATTAAGCCATAATCAAAGATTAAACAGACTCATTACACCATCCTAATAGAAGGATAATAGATGAGAATGTTTAAGCTGAGGAAAACTCCTCAGCTTAATCCATGATTAGGGATTAAACTCATGACAAAACAAAGCCTTTATTAAGTGGATTTTAGTTAATGATGAGATGAAGAAATGATTTTTAGGGTTTTTAAGGCAACTTGAGGGGGACTTGTCCATTAACACTAGGGTTAGTCCTTCTTAACCAATTAAGGAAGAATTAGAACCCTAATGCAAGGCCCAAGTTACAAGCTTGATGTCTTAATGATTATTAAGTGAATTGATTAAAGGGTTTAAACACATTAAGGGTTTAACACTTAGGATTAAAGTTATACACTCCATCCTAAGAGAAGGATGCAGGCATAAGCTTAATCACAAAGCCTTAAAGCCTTTAGGGTTTAGTCCCTGATTATGAGGTGAGAAGAGAAGACTCAAAAGAGACACAAAGGTGAAACTAAGAGGGGAGACTAATCAAAACCCTAATCATTGTCATGCTTGGTTGTTCCTAAGGTTTGTGAGGTTTTCAAAAGAAGATCTTCAGAGGAACCACCAGGAAGCAGATGAACAGGATCAAGAGAAGCAAAGTGACTTGCTTCATTCAAGAAGTCAAGTCACTTGAAGAAAGAAAGTAAGAAGAAGAGGAATGAGCAAGCTCAAACTCAAGCACATGTAAAAATGCAGCATGGATGCAAGAGAGATGAAAAGAAAAGTCATGAGAAGTGAAGGCAAATCCACTTCTCAGAATCACTTACCACCTGAAAGATTAGAAAAGAAATGCAATGCAATGCAAAATGGGATGAGATGACATGATGAGAAACAAAACCAGAAGCATGTACATGATGCTAATGATGCTATGAGATGCTACAAACATGAGGCAGCACATGGAGATGATCATACAAGTTCATGAATGCAAATGAAACAAGTTAGGAAGCATGAACATACATGAAAAGTTATGGAGCGCACATGACATACAACATGGCAAATACATGGTGCAATGATCAAACATGCTTACAAGATGTCTTATGATGTCAAATGGACCAAATGGATGCTTGAAATGTCATGGCAAGACATGGTATGCAAGAGAATGCAAGAAGGATGCAAATGGAAGCCCAAATTAGGGTTTATGATTGATGCAACAAACAAAAACCAAAAACAGAAGCAAACCCTAAGATAAAAAATGGAAAATGCCACACAAAGGACCCCTAATCCTATACTAAACCAATGCCCAAAGGAGAGGTCTCAACTCTTAACCAATCTTAAGTTATGATTTTTGCAAGTTTTTAGGGTTTTTAGGGTTCCTAAACAAAAGAAATGCCAAACAAATTGAAAATGAGGAAACAAATCATGGCCATTTTATCTCAAAAACTATATGCTAAACATAATGCAATGCAAGAAGAATCAATGCCCAACTCCTCATGAATAGACAGAAATGATTTTTTGAACTTGGGATCAAAATAATGCACAAAAATGATTTTAATTCAAAGAAAAATTCTCAAAATGCATCAAGATCAAAAAAGAAATTTGGTTTGAAGGTTGGACAATGTTTCTAAATGTCTTAGAACATTTCATGAATTTTTTGGTGATTTTTAAATACCTAAAAGTATTTTTAATAAATTAATTCTCATTAATCAATTAAAAATAATCTTTTAATTATTTAAAAATACATTTTAAATGCTAAAAATGAAAATAAAAATATTTTTGTGTCATAAAAATTATTAAAACTCATGAGAAAAAGTTTCATAATTTTTAGACATTTTTTACTATTTTAAATTAAATATGCAAGTTAAATGAAAAAGAAAAATGAAAATAAATTAAATAAAAGGAAAGTCAAATGAGTGGAGGGCCAGGATGAGCTCTGGGTTTGAATTGGTTGACCAGCGCGCATCTGGACGGCTGGGGTTGCATCTGAGCCAATTAACCTAAATACGAATTAATTAAACTAATTGGATGAATTAGGGCTAATCAAATGAATCTGAGCCTTCCATCCACGCGGGAAGTCAACTGGTCAAAGGCATCCAACGCACGAAATTCAAATGGGAGTTAATGACTGTAATTAGGGCAAATGATTTTCAGGTGGCCGGAGAGGACCTCCGGTCGTCTTCTCCGGTGGGAAGTCCACCTGAAAATCTCCAAACTCTCTCAAATCGTAACAAAAACAAAATCTAAAAACAGGGAAATGATTCCCATGATCCACTGAATCAAAACCCCATGCCCAAATTCATTTATTTTTCCCCAGAAGCATGAATCGAAACAAACAATTTTTAGGGCAAACCAGTTTCAGAGATCAATTAAATGTTCATTTCATCACCATTTCAAAAACTAAAAGCATCAGGATACTCAGTGAAGCATGGAGAACAAGTTTAGAACATAAAAAATGATTTCTGGAAAAATATTTCTTGAGCTACCTGAGATTCGAAGCTTTCACTCCAGCAACTTTCAGACCCTTTCTCCTTGTGCAATCCACTCCTTAGGACCTCTTGATGATGTTTGAATGCTTTGGAGAAGTTTATGTTGGCTGTGTGAAGAGTTTGAGCAGCTTCTGCTCAAGCTCAGTTGGAAATGGCAATGGTGATGCAGGCAGTTTCAGGCCAATGTGAGTGGTTCTTTGTGATCAGGGTGATGTTTTAAGAAGGTTTGTGGTGTTTGTTTGGATGTTTGTGAGCTGAGGAAGGAGTTTCGAAAGAAACTGCAGGTGAGGGTGAAAATGGAGAAACCAAGTTCTTGATGGATTCAGGCTTGGGCTTTGCTTGGTTTAGGCTCTATGGAACATGGTGAAATGATTGGTGAAGTTGGTTTGAATGTTTGTGAGCTGGGCAGAGAGATTCGAAGAGAAATGCAAATGGGGTCAGTTTTGTGTATGTGATGCTATGGTGTGTTTCAGCTTGGCTTCTTGATGTCTTTTGCTTGCCAAAGGATAGTATAAACAATTGCAAGTGGCCAGAGGATGTGACATGGCCTGCTGTGATTGGGATGTTTGCTTTTGCCAAAAGTCAACTTTTTTGTAAGAGAGGTATGGCTTGGGTTCTAGCTTGGTACCATGGCTAGGTCTGGCGCAGCATGGTGTATATGGGAGGCTAGAGTGGTTCAAAGGCCAATGCAGCAAGTGGTAAAAAGCATCATGATGGTTTTGCAACTTGGTTACTTTTGGAACTTCATGAAAAAGTCTTGTTATACAAACCATGATCATGAGAAACTTTGGTCCAATTCTTATCTTTAGGGCCTATGTGATGTTTGTGTAATGGTTTGATGCCAACTAGAAGTTACAACTTGCCTTGAAACATGATTTTGCAAAATTTCCATTTAGTGCATGTCTTGAAAATCAATGATTTTTGCCAACTTTGTCACACCATAACTTTTGATCCAAGAAGAATTAGATCATGTTCTTGTACTTTTTGAAAAGGGAAAAATTTATTCTACAACTTTCATGACCAAAGTTTTTCCATTTGAAGCATTTTTGGATCAAAAATCAAGGCTTGAAAAATGACCTAAAATGACATATTCTTGAAAAGTCAACTATGCCCAAAAAGTCAACTTTGCAAAAACTTCAAATTCTTGAATTTTGTGAACTTCAACCTTCTTCCATGATCAAATAAAGATCAAATACACTCAAAATAATGAAGAATGCCCATTGGTTGAGTCATTGGGGGCCTCAGATGCCCTGATTTTGCACTGACTTGTCTAGAAAGTCAACCCTTGATCAGATGACTTCCCCATGGAATTTCTTCATGAAACTTGATATGCATACCCCCTATATCATATAGAGACCAATGGAAACAAGAATGACCAAAAAAAATGGAGTTATGGCCTCTGAAACCAAAACCCTAATTCTAGGTCAACTGTGCAGTCAAACTTGGCTCTGCATCCATACCAATCCCAGTTCTTGTGATTCTTTTGCATTCTTGACTTTGAGGGGATGTAATATGTTATAAGCACACACATGGACCCCTTTGAAGTGATTGATGGCCTTTGGAGTGGCTCAAGAAGCTCTGGGATTGCTCAGATCACAAACCCTAGGTGCAGATGACTTAGAACCTATGCAGTGAATCAAAAATGTGATATGAGATGCTATGATTATGTTCATGCACATGAAATGATCACAAGCCATGGTGTGAATGGGTGAGGGCAAATTTGGGGTGTTTACACTTACTACTATGGATGGTGAAGACTTCCCACAGCATGTGAACGCAGACATAGTTAAAAAATACTACGCATAAAAAGAGACCCGCTAGGTTGACTGGCCTAGGCAAAAATAAGGGCATCCCGGCGAACCAAAAGGGTTCGGGCAAAAATTAGGGATATATATATATATATAAAAAATGTACACCCAGCAAGTCGAAAACCTGAAAGGGCGGCTTGGGCAAAAAAGGGTATCCCGGTGGATTGAAAACCTGAAAAGGCAATCCAAGAAAAAGTTAGGGATTAAAGCGTATGACTATGTCTCGTTTGGATCACTCATGTAACCCCAACCAGTTGTGCTACCTGACTCAAGTTCGAACAGATAAAGATCAATCAAATCATTTCCATCTCGACAACAAAAGATGAGATACTTGAAGATAATGGCAATAGTGGAATTGAAACTCAATAGGATTATTTCTCACATAGCTGTTTTTTCTTTGTTTTTGTAAAACATTTATGATGAATTCCTCTTACCAGGATTTCTGTCTCCTTGTACAAACTCGCCTGTGTATAGGTTACTTTCTAAAATAAATAAAATCTCGTCTTTGAATCCAGATTTACTTTTACCCTGTTTACCTAAACGAAAACGTCCATTGGTTGTGTTTGAATGTATGTATGATTTTGAATATGATTGATGTTTACCAGAAATGCATAAAATGCAGTAATAGTATTTACTAAGGATGAGTGAAGGTAGGAATTCAACAAAACTTCGTTGGTTCATCCCCACAGAATAATCACTTCAAGTAATATCTCCCCTCGGATTTATGTCCATCTCTTTTATCCTCAGTCAGGATACTTAGGAACTTATTCCTTTAATAAGAAGTACGACGAAAGAAAACGGGAGGTTATAAATACCATACTATCAAACAAGACAGGAACGAAGTCCTCATATTCCTCAGCAACGAATCGGGATTTATTTTCCCTAGCCAGCAGTTGTTATACAGAGATACCCAGATGCTTCTAGCTACATGATTCATACATACATCATTTACATCATATCACAGCATATGCATCCATAAATGCATAAAATATTTACTTAAGAGCATCATGTTATACACGCATCAAATAATGTGGCATAAATTAACCTTTTCTTTTCAGGATAGTTGCAGGCAGATAAACACTATCAACAATTTGAAACAGTTCAGAGACGATCTATACGAAGATCTAGTACTGATACTTAATTCAGAGATAATCGCTACGAAGATTCATTTCTGATGATCAATACTCAAGTTGTCCTTGGAAGGGTACGTAAATGATCTATACGAAGATCTAGGGCTTAATCCAGGATATTTCCAGAGGAAATAATCGTTACGAAGATTTATTTCCAATAGTCAACTATCTTTGGGATAGTGTGCAAATGATCTATACGAAGATCTAGCACTTAATCCAAGAGAGTCTTTCAGAAGAAGTTCAGGAGTAATCGTCACGAAGATTTAATCCTGATATTCTTTTTATCCTTGGGATGGTATATAAATGGTCTATACGAAGATCTATTATCTAATCTGGAATATTTCCAAAAGAGATAATCGCTACAAAGATTTATTTCTAATGGTCTATTCAACAGTCTGTCTTTGGATGGTACAATCTATACGAAGATTTGTACTTACCCTAGGATATTACCAAAAGTAATTCAGGAGAGATCGCCACGAAGATTTGATTCTGATGCTTATATTAAAGGATTTTCCTAAAGATGGTTTAGAGCCGATCTACACGAAGATCTAAGTATTGACACCTAATGAATAACATTCTTTCTCCCCATAGATAATGCAGAGACAATCTATACGAAGATCTAGTGCTGACATTCAACTCAAACCATGTTACAGGAATGATTCAGAGACGGCCTATACGAAGACCTAGTACCGATATCTAGTGACAACATAAAGATACTATCACCTTCTGAAATTATGGATGACATCTATAAGCCCATCTCCAATTCCTCTAAGTGGCATCTTTAAGTCCATTTCAGCATATACAACCAATCAGCAGTGTTACTTTACGCACCAGCGAGTGCAAATTTTTGGGCTTTTATGTTCAATCCACTTCAACCTTCCAAGTCACGAATGGCACACAAGCCAATCTAACTCCTCAGGTTTCAGAAAATTGAACAGGGGCAGCTGTTGTACCCCAAACTTTGCCCTCCCCTGGTCAAGGCATTATGTACCAAGGTGTCCCAAGAGGTTCACAAGGTTCACAAGGCTCACAAGGTATCCTAAGAGGTTCACAAGGTTCACAATTAGTCAGAAAGTTTGACAATTCCCTCAGACAAAGCATCCTACTAAGCAATGCATCCTAAACTAGGGTTTTGAGTTTCATCAGGCTAAATGGATTTCCAAGGCTTCAAGTGAGCTTCATAGCATCCTATATGTCTTCAAGAAACCCTATGTTAAGTTTCAAGGCTTTCCCAAAAAGTTTGCTCAGACAAATGATCAGATAGGCTAAAAATAGTCAAAGTAGTTAAAAAGTCAAACTGAGGTCAACTGAGGTCAACTGTGGTCAAACCAAAGTCAAACTTCATGATTTTTTGTCAACATCAAGTATATGAAGTGAAATTCATCATTTGATCAATGGTTGATCATGATTCATTAAGGAAATTTCAGATCGTCAAGAATCAGGAGTTTCTAAATTAGGGTTTTCATAGGAAAAGTCAACTGAACTTTGACCAGCCATAACTTTCACATTCTTCATTAAAAAATTCCCATCCTAAGCTAATTTTGAAGGAAATTGAATTATCTACAAATTTGTGTATCACAAGCCAATCCCAAAAATGCTTCATTTGGAAGGTATGAGCTAAGACATTATAGGTCATTTTAAAAGTCAACAAAAAGTCAACATCTTCCAAAGGGCATAACTTGAAAATGGTAAAAGATATGGACATGATACCAAAGAGGTGTGTTAGAGGACTCTTTAATATTTCCAAAATGTCCTAGAACACCTTCATATCCTTAAAATTGAGGGACTTGTGTCTTTGCAAAGTTGGGAAATTTTTGAGGGGTTTATTGAGCAAATGGGGTCTTAGAACCAATTCTTTCCACATGGGCTTATATTTTTATGATCCAATCACTACCATGACATCATGCACGAACCAAATATCATTTATTCAGATTTTTATTTATTTTATTTTATTTATTTTGATTTTATACATTAAAAATCATTTTAAATCAAAATAAAATATGAAAGGCTCAATATTTGATATGATTTTCATTCTAGAAACTCATAAACATGATTTAAAGTTGATTGGGAGATTTAAATTCGTGCTAAACCAAAGAGGAAAGGATTTGTGTGATTTTTTGACCAAAATAGCAAGTTGAATCTTCATGATCAAGTAATCTTTACAAGGCCCATAAACCTACAACTTTCTGACCTAATTTGCTTCCAATATATACATACAAGTGATCACAAGCAAGAGAACGAATTTTGGCAGCCTCCAAGAACACTTTTGACATTAAAAAATTTCATTAAAATTTCAATTTTCGGATTCTTATTTGCAGGTTGAACTAAGGTAATCTAAGGACATAGACATGATCCTTGAACATCATTGATACGATCTCAATGCCTTACATCATCAAAGTCATCCCTGAATGCATAAACCGAACCTCTTTTGCTCTTGAATTTGAGATTTTCAATTCTATTTATTTAGCTAACATAAACTAATTTTGTTGTTTGATTGGTGTTAGTCATGACCTATAGATGATTTCTGGACATTTTCTTGAAGAAGCATAACCTATAACATGAACTGCCATTGTTAGGGTTTCGGGTACCAAATTAGGGGTTCCTAAAAAAATCAAATATAAATGGATTCAAAGAACATGGATAGACTGTATGAATCCTAAGGAATTCATTGGTATAATCAATTTGATGAAATTGTACCATTTGATTGATGTTTGAGTTTCGCAGGTCATGAACATGAAAGAATTCGCAAGAAAAATTGCAGCTGAATTCATATGAATTTTCGCAGGTATCCTGAAGAAGGTGAAGTCTGGATGGCGCCAAAATCAAATTCAAAAACTGTTTTTAAAATATAATGTTTGTTTGTGGATTATATGCTGAACGCGCCCCATGTGGCTCAACTGGTTTGTGTGTTTGCTTGTGAATATAATGGTCCTGGGTTCGACTCCCCCCGGGCCATTTTGTTTTGCTGCATTTTATTTGATTTTTGACAGGTGATAACAAAAGGGTTGTTGCTCACATTGTAAACACCAAGGCGTGCTTGGCCTGGTGGTGATGTTGTTGGTCCAGCGTGTGAGAGCCTAGGGCCTGGGTTCGAATCCCAGCCCCGGGTATGTTCTTTTTCTCAATTTTTTTTATTATTTTGTTTTTGTTTATTTCATATTTAATTAATTAATTTCTAAAAATAATAATTTCTAAAATAAAATGTTTATATTATTTTCTTATATAAACACCTATATTTTAAAAAAATTTAAACTTTATTTTCTAAAAATCAAATTGTTTATATTTATTTTATAACTTTATATTTATTAGTATTGTATATATTTTTGTAAATAAATTAATTATATTTAAATTAATAATTAGAAACCCTAATTTTCATAACCCTAATCCTAATTTTTATAATTCTAACCCTAACCCTAATTTTTTCTTAATTTTAAAATTTAACCTAATTTTCTTTATAAATTATAATAAACCATTAATCATTTATTAAGTATGTGAATAATTTAATATTTCTTATTATTAAAAACCTATTTTCTTAATTAAATATTAAAAAAAATCTTTTTTTCTAATATTAATTTGTTTTGCTAATTTCTTATTTCTCTTGTTTTTCTAACCTTTTATCTTAATTCTTATTATTATTGATGTTATTGCTTATTTATTATTATTTATATTATTATGTTTCTCGATTATATTGTATTTGTCCCGAAGCTTTGTAATAGTTTAGATTTATAGTTTTGCTTTATTTCTATTATGAATGTATTTATTGTGTGGTTAGTAATTCTAGGGTGTGAATAACATATTTGTAATTAAAATTAACTTAGAATAATTAACTTAAATAAGATAAATGTCTGAATATGAACACGCACACACGTAAGTCGATCTTTGATCGCCATCTTGCACTTTCTAGGGTTACCTCTCATGTTGTCTATTTCAAAAGGTCAAGTAAGGTGTCTTAAGCAAAGTCCCTTCACAAATATCATCAAGTCCCTTCATTCTATAAGATCAAGTCCCTTTGAGGTTGCCTACGATAAATGATCTTGTCCCTTCGAATAAAAGATGATAAGTCCCTACGAATTGCTAAAGACACCTTGCAATTGCCTATATTCAGATGTCCCTACACATGTCCCTTATACATCCAAGGTAATGACTACCTATTCCTTAATAATAGGGATAGTCTTACCATTGAAAGAACATAAGAACAGTAAAGACTTAATCTAGGGTAGGTTTCTCTTAAGTTGCTTGCTCACATTTCAAAATACTCTTTACACCACACTTTTCAAACAAACTTTCAAAAACAAGTCTTTATATACATCCATACGAGGATCATTATAAAGTACTTAGAAAGTTTCTAATCACACATTACGCCTTTTCAAAACAATTTAAAGTGAGCTAAGTAACTAAGAGCCCATGGATAACCATGGATATAAAGGGTGCTAACACCTTCCCTTTGTATAACCTACCCCCCAAACTCAAAATCTTTCTAAGGTCTTTCCTGTTCTTTTATGTCCTTTCCTTTTGGATAAAATAAAAGTCGATGGCGACTTTTGCTATCCGCAACATTTATAGAAAGTCGGTTTGTAACGCCCCGAAATCTAAAGTTAATTATTTAATCATTTATTTAATTAATTTAGAAAATTTGGAGAGTTTTGGTTAATTGCAGAATTTTGGAGAAAATGAGTATTTTTATATAATAAGGATAAATAGTGTTTTATTATACTATTTTATTTTTATTATTAAAAATATATTAAAGAAAAGGGTAAGATGGTCCTTTTGTGAAATTATGAGGGTAAGGTGGGTGTAACACGGTGGGAGAACTGACTTTTAGTTATGTTGCGGATAGCAAGAGTCGCCACCGACTTTTATTTTATCCAAAGGAAAGGCATAAAAAACAGGAAAGACCTTTTAAAAGATTTTTGGGTCCGGGGGTAGGTTATGTAAAGGGAAGGTGTTAGCACCCTTTACATCCATGGTTATCCATGGGCTCTTAGTTACTTAGCTCACTTTAAAATTTTTTGAAAATGTGAAGTGTGTGAATAAAAATTTTCATAAGAGTTTGATAACGATCCATGTACGGATGCGTAAAAAACCTTTGTTTGGAAAATTTGTTTGAAAGTGAAGTGTTTGAAAAGTTTTGAAGAATGAGCAAGTAACTATGAGGAACCTACCCTAATTTTAAAGTCTTTTCTGTTCTTGAATCCTTTAAATGGTAAGACTATCCCTATTATTAAGGAATAGGTAGTCATTACCTTGGATGTGAGGGACAAGTAAGGGTCATCTGTTAATGTAGGCAACTGTAGGGTGTATAAGCATTTTTGGAGGGACTATCATCTTTATTCGAAAGGGACAAGATCATTACGAAGGCAACATTCGAAAGGGACTTGATCTTTTATTGTTAAGGGACTAGATGACTTTATTTTGAGGGACTTTTTGCTTTATACACCCTACTTGACCTTTTGATTAGGCAACAATGAGAGGTATCCCTAAGGAAGTGAGATGGCGATCAAAGATCGACTTACGTGTGTGAGTGTACAATTTTATATTTATCTTTAAATTTAAATGATTTAAATTAATTTTAAATTACAAGTATATTTACACTCCCTATTTACTAACCATAGCATAAAATAAATAATAAACATTATTAATAAATATTACACCAAGGAGCAATTACATAATAATGATAAAAGCAATTTAAATAAATAAGCTAAATATTAATAAGCAAAATAAATAAGTAATTATAATTGGGTTAGTGAAAATAATAATAATAAAAATACCAAATTAAATGGGGTTAGTAATAATCATATAAACATAATTAATAATAATAATAATAAAATAAGCAAAATATTAAAAAAAATTCAATTCTATAAACAATTATCATTTAATATTAAAATATAAACAATTATACTAATTATTATAAAAATTTTAAGTTATGTATAAATTATATAAAAAATTAATTATGAACATAATAAAAATTAAATTATAAACAATTATAGAATATTTACATATTATAAAAATAAATTAAGCATTTTAATTTTTAAACATATTGGTGTACAAAAATTTAAATTATAAGCAATTTATACATTTAATAAAAATTGGATTAAAAATTTTAATTACATTATAAATATAATATATACAAATAATAATATTAAACAAAAATAGAAGAAGAAAAAAAATTAGGGTTTTGAAAATTATTATGATTAATTAGAGTTTTGAAAAAAAGAATTAGGTTTTATATATAAAAAAAATGTTAAATATTAAATATTAATCTAATTATGCAAATAAATTATATATAATAGCAATATATACACATATTAAAAAAAATAGTTTTAGAAAATATTTTAGGATTTATATTAGGATTTTAACATTATAATTTTAATTAATTAATATTTATAATAATCAAACAAATAGAAAGCAAAAGAGAAAAAAAACTTACCTGGCTGGGAGTTGAACCCAGCACCTCATGCTTTCACACACTTAAATCAGCAACAACAACCACTGGGCCAGCCTGTGCGCAGGTAGCAAAGGAGGAAGTCCATTTGGTTTTATGCCTTATACCTGAAAATCAAAGAAAAATCAAGAAAAACAAAAGGCCTGGGGGGATCGAACCCAGGACCTTCACAATACACACAAACACCTTAACCAATCCAGCTGGGAGAGCGCACCTGTTGATATAACCATCACAATTCATAATATATTAAGGTTGCTAGTTATGTGGAAAAAATAAGAAAAAGATGGTGAAGCCAGGATTCGAACACAAGTTATCTGGCTACACACACACACTTCATACCACTGGGCCAAGCACCATGCTTGTGAAACAAACAGAAACAAAACATTATAATATTAAAACAAATTTTAAATTCAAAAACGCGCGCGCTGGGTCTTCTTCTTCCTTGGGATTTCGCAGGTTTTCCTGCGAAATTTCCTGGGAAATTTCCTTCAACTTTTCCTGCGTGCATAAACCTGCGAATTAACAATCACCAAGCAAACAACAAGATTTCTTTAAATTGATGAGTGTAATGAGTTCCTGGAGATCCATACAACACAACCACGTCATTCAAACTTATTTATATGTGATGAATCACAAAACCCTAATCGAGGTCAGTAAACCCTAGCTATGGCGTATCACGATTTAGGCCATGAAACTTTAATTTAACTGTCCAGAAAGCTTCTACACTATCACACAAACAAGATTGATCAATCAAAATTCATTAAAAACCATTCAATAACCAGAATCGAAAAATTAAAATGTGATGAATAATTTGAATCGGATTATGCGAATGGAGAGGTTTTAGATGCAAATAAGTATTGGTCTCGCTTCAGGGATGTCCAAGGATCATTGTTATGTCCTCAAAATACCTTCAAATGCCTTGTGGAGTTGAAACCGAATTTGAGTTTGGAGAGGTTTTTTTGAAATGCAAACTTACACTTTGGAGGCTGCAATTCGTGAATAGTGAGTAGGGTTAAGTCATATACTTATAGAGTGATGAATTAGGTCAGAAAAGATTGATGCTTATGTGAAAAATTTGATCCAAAAAGATAAGCTTTGAAAATCAAATATTTTTGTATGAACACCTTCTATTTTAGGCCAATCATCATGATCCTCTTACCACTTTGATACCAATCATATTTATGAATTTCTAGAAGCTCAATCCTTTTTAAATCTTTGACTTTTATATTTTATTTTAATTTAAAATGATTTTTAATGAATTAAATCAAAATAAATAAAAATAAAATGATAAAAAATCTGATTTTTAAGGTCTTGGGTCGTGCATGAGGTAATGGTATGGATTGGGTCATCATATGGCAAGCCCATTTAGAAAAAATTGGTTTTAGACCTCCATTTTCTTCATAAACCAACCAAAAATTTTCCAACTTTGCAAGGGCACACATCCTTCAATTTTAATGCTATGAGGGTGTTCTTGGACATTTTGGAAAGATTGAAGAGTCCTCTAACCAACCCCACTGGTTTCATGTCCATATCATTTACCATTCTCAAGTTATGCCCTTTTGAAGTTGTTGACTTTTTGTTGACTTTCAAAAGGACCTATAATGTCTTAGCTCATACCTTCCAAATGAAGCATTTTTGGGCTTGGCTTGTGAGACACAAAGTTGTAGAGAATTCAATTTCCATTAAAATGAGCTTTGGATGGAGATTTGGTGATTAAGCATGTGAAAGTTATGGCTGGTCAAAGTTCAGTTGACTTTTACTGAGGAAACCCTAATTTAGAAACCTCTGATTCTTGATGATCTGAAATATCCTTGATGAATCATGATCAACCCTTGATCAAATGATGAATTTTACTTCATATACTTGATGTTGGCAAAAAATCATGAACTTTGACTTTGGTTTGACCACAGTTGACCTCAGTTTGACTTTTTAACTACTTTGACTGATTTTGACTTATCTGATCATCTGACTGAGCAAATCTTTGAGAAAAGTCTTGAAACTTGTCATGGGGGTTATTATACACATATAAGATGTTATGAAGCTCACTTGAAGTCTTGGAAGTCCATTTAGCCTGATTAAAGTCAAAACCCTAGCTTTGGATGCACTACTTAGGAGGTGCATTGTCTGAGGGAATTGTCAACTCTTCTGACTATTTGTGAACTTTGTGAACCTTGTGAACCATCATAAAATGTCTTGTGAACCTTGTGAACCTCATGGGAAGTCTTGTGAACCTTGTGAACCTCATAAAGTGTCTTGTAGACTTCATGAACCTCATGAAAGGTCTTGTAAGTATTGTGAATCTTGTGAACCTTGTGAACCTTCTTAGTACACAAAGTCTTGTATTGTGAGGGCAAATTTTGGGGTGCAACAGCTGCCCCTGTTCAATTTTCTGAAACCTGAGGGGTTAGATTGATATATTTGCCAGTCGTGACCTGGAAGGTTGAAGGGGATTGAACACAAAAGCCCAAAAATTTGCACTCACCAGTGCGTAGAGTGATACAGATGACTAGTTGAATATGCTTGAGTGGGCTTAAAGATGCCACTTGGAGAACAGTTCTTCAGATATACTTCTTTTGGAGGATAAAGCAATCCAAAATATGAAGGTATAATGATAGCTTTCAGGAAGATAAGCAACTTCCCGAGGTAGTGGTAATAGCTTTCAGGAGGATAAACAACATCCTGAGGAAATGATATGCTTTCAGGAGGATAAACAACGTCCTGAGGGATTGATATGCTTTCAGGAGGATAAACAACATCCTGAGGAAGTGATGATATGCTTTCAGAAAGATGAACAACGTTCTGAGGTATAATATGCTTTCAGGAGGATGAACAACGTCCTGAGGTGGTAGTATGCTTTCAGAAGGATAAACAACGTTCTGAAGGAATGATAATATGCTTTCAGGAGGATAAAGCAGTCCTGAGGAAGTGGTAACCTTTGGGAAGATAAACAACGGCCCAAGGTAATGATATGCTTTCAGGAGGATAAAGCAGTCCTGAGGTATGAGAAGCTTTCAGGAAGATAAACGACGTCCTGAGGAAATGATAACTTTTGGGAAGATGAACAACGGCCCAATAGTCACAATTTGTTGATGAAATTTATCTGCTGGAGAATTAATCTGAAAACAAGGTAGCATCCTGTATGGTAATATTAGTTTATGCATTATGTATGCATGTATGATATGATGCACTTAAGTAATGTATTATGTATCTATGTATATGTATGTTATGATGTAAATGATGTATGTATGACATGATGCTGCCTGAAGCGTCTGGATATCTTCGTATAACAACTGCTGGCCAGGGAAAATAAATCCCGGTTTGTTGCTGAAGAGTATGGGAAATTCGTTCCCGTCTTGTGTGATAAGAAGGTATACATAACCTCCTGTCTGCTGGGGATAGCAAGGTATACATAACCTTCCGTCTTCGTTTGATAGTAGGGTATACATAACCTCCCGTCTTCGTTCGTCGTACTCTTATTGGAAAGTAAATTCCCGAATATCCGTATGAGGATAAAAGAGATGGATATAAATTCCAGGGGAGATGTGACTTTATGAAGATGGATTTGCCCTACTGAGGTTTTGTAACTGTTTTGTAAAGATGAACCGGCGAAGCTTCGTTGAAATCCTTCCCTCGTTCGTCCTTAGTAAATACTATTACTGCATTTTCATGCATTTCTGGTAAACATCAATCATATTAAGCATACATGCATTTCTGGTAAACATCAATCATATTCAAAAGCATACATACATTCAAACACAACCAATGGACGTTTCGCTTATGTAAATAGGGTAAAAGTAAATCTGGATTCAAAAATGGAATTTTGTTTATATCAAAAAGTGACCCATACATGGGTAAGTTTGTACAAGGAGACATAAACCCTAGTAAGAAGATTTTGTCATAAAATTTTACAAAACAAAGAGAATCAGCTATGCGGGAAATAATCCTATTGAGTTTCAATTCTACTATTGCCATTATCTTCAAGTATCTCATCTTCTGCTATTGAGACGGAAACGATTGGATTGAGTTTTATCTGTTCGAGCATTGAGTGAGTAACACAACTAGTTGCAGTTTCATGGGTGATCCAAACGAGACATAGTCATACGCTTTAATCCCTAACTTTTGCCTGGATTGCCTTTTCAGGTTTTCAATCCATCGGGATACCCTTTTTTGCCCAAGCCGCCTTTTCAGGTTTTCGACTTGCCGGGTGTACATCTTTTTATATATATCCCTAATTTTTGCCCAAACCCTTTTGGTTTGCCGGGATGCCCTTATTTTTGCCTAGGCCTGTCAACCTAGCGGGTCTCTTTTCATGCGTAGTATTTTTTAACTATGTCTGCGTTTACAGGCTGCGGGAAGTCTTCACCATCCATAGTAGTAAGTATCATGGCACCTCCTGAAAATACTGTCTTGACTACAAATGATCCTTCATATGTTGGAGTCCACTTGCCCCTAGGATCACCCTGTGGTAATATGATACGCTTGATTACCAAGTCACCAGCCTGATATACCTTTGGCTTAACCTTCTTGTTGAAAGCTTTGATCATTCGTTTTTGGTACATCTGGCCATGACAAACTGCTGCTAACCACTTCTCATCAATCAAATTTATCTGGTCAAGACGAGTCTGAATCCATTCATCTTCATCCAAGCCTGCATCCTTCATAATTCTTAAGGAGGGAATCTGAACTTCAATAGGCAGGACTTCTTCCATACCATAGACTAAGGAGAATGGGGTTGCCCCTGTTGAAGTACGTATTGTGGTACGATAACCATGAAGAGCAAATGGTAACATCTCATGCCAATCCTTGTAAGTAACAGTCATCTTCTGTACAATCTTCTTAATGTTCTTATTAGCAGCTTCAACTGCCTCATTCATCTTTGGACGATACGGAGAAGAGTTGTGATGCCTAATCTTGAACTGCGTGCAGAGATCAGTAATCATAGTGTTGTTCAGATTAGAGCCATTGTCAGTAATAATCCTTTCAGGGATGCCATACCTACATATGAGATTATTCTTAATGAATCGAGCCACAACATTCTTAGTAACAGATGCAAATGAAGCTGCCTCTACCCACTTAGTAAAGTAATCAATAGCAACCAGGATGAAACGATGTCCATTAGAAGCAGTAGGCTTGATCTCACCAATCATATCAATGCCCCACATGGCAAAAGGCCAAGGAGCAGTCAACACATTCAAGGGTGATGGAGGTATATGTACTTTATCAGCATAAATTTGACACTTGTGACAAGTTCTGGAGTGTTGATAGCAATCAGCTTCCATGGTAGACCAATAGTAACCTGCTCTCAATATCTTCTTTGCCATAGTATGACCACTAGAATGAGTGCCAAAGGTCCCATCATGCATATCTTCCATAATCTCAGTTGCTTCTTTCTTATCCACACAACGAAGCATAGTTGAATCATGATTGCGATTGTACAAAATCCCATTACTCAAAAAGAACTTAGCAGAAAACCTTCTCAGAAATTTCCTATCTTTGACAGATGCCCCTTCAGGGAACTCCTGAGCTTCAAGATATCTTTTCACTTCATAGTACCAAGACTTCTCTCCTGCTTCTTCAGTGTCAATCTCATTGCAGTATGCCGGCTTCTCAAATCTATCAACAGTAATCTTGGGAGCTTCATCATCCCAGCTGATCTCAAACATAGATGCCATGGTAGCTAATGCATCTGCCAACTGATTCTCTCTCCGTGGAATATGTCCAAAGGTAATCTCTTTAAAATGTGGGATCAGAGACAACACATGCTCTCTGTAAGGAATGAGGTTATCATGCTTGGTATCTCAATCTTCTTTGATCTGACTAACTACCAGGGTTGAATCTCCATACACGTCAAGGAACTGAATCTTCATATCAATAGCAGTTTTAATACCCAGGATACATGCCTCATACTCAGCCATGTTATTGGTACAATAGAAACAAAGTCTGGCAGTAATCGGGGTATGACAACCTTCAGGGGAACTAATCACAACACCAACACCATTACCAAGTGCATTGGATGCACCATCAAAAACCATAGTCCATCGGGATCCTTGTTCAGGTCCGTCATATTGTCCAGGTTCTTTGGTAATAATCATAATGTCTTCATCAGGGAACTCAAAACTCATTGACTGGTAATCATCCACTGCTTGATGAGCCAAATGAAAAGCAACAACACTTCCTTTGATGGCCTTCTGAGTAGTATATTGTATATCATATTCTGTCAAGATCATTTGCCATCTTGCAATTCTTCCGGATAGAGCAGGTTTCTCAAATATGTACTTGATTGGATCCATCTTTGAAATCAACAAGGTTGTGTGGGTCAACATATACTGTCTTAGTCGGCGAGCAGCCCATGCCAAAGCACAACAAGTTTTCTCGAGCAGTGAATATCTTGTTTCACAGTCGGTAAACTTTTTGCTAAGGTAGTATATTGCCTGCTCTTTTCGACCAGACTCGTCATGTTGCCCCAATACACACCCCATTGAATTGTCTAACACTGTTAAGTACATAATCAAGGGTCTTCCATCAACTGGTGGCATCAAAATTGGTGGTTCCAGCAGATATCTCTTGATTTCATCAAAGGCAGTTTGGCACTCATCATTCCATTCCATCACCTGGTCTTTCTTCAACAACTTGAAGATTGGCTCACAGATGGCAGTTAATTGGGAAATAAATCTTGCAATGTAATTCAATCGTCCCAAGAAACCTCTAACCTCCTTCTCAGTACGGGGAGCTGGCATCTCTCGTATAGCTTTCACTTTTGCAGGATCAACTTCAATACCTTTTCCACTGACAATGAAACCCAGGAGTTTACCAGATCTAACTCCAAAAGTACACTTGTTTGGGTTCAATCTCAACTTGTATTTCTTCAACCTCTCAAACAATTTATGCAAATGATCAAGATGTTGCTCTTCATTCTGGGACCTGGCTATCATATCATCCACATATACCTCTATCTCATGATGTATCATATCATGAAACAAAGCCACCATAGCACGCTGATATGTTGCCCCTGCATTCTTCAAACCAAATGGCATCACTTTATAACAAAAAGTGCCCCACTGTGTAACAAAGGTTGTCTTCTCCATATCTTCAGGTGCCATCTTGATTTGATTGTAACCAGAGAAACCATCCATAAAGGAGAATACCTTATGCTGAGCAGTGTTGTCTACCAGAACATCAATATGAGGAAGTGGAAAGTCATCTTTGGGGCTGGCCTTGTTCAAATCCCTGTAGTCTACACACATACATACCTTACCATCTTTCTTAGGAACTGGTACCACATTTGCAACCCACTGAGGATAAGAAGTCACAACTAAGAACCCTGCATTGAACTGTTTCATTACTTCTGCTTTGATCTTCTCTGACATTTCAGGACGCATACGACGAATCTTCTGTTTCTTTGGATGACAATCTTCTTTCACTGGTAAACGGTGAACCACAATGTCTGTATCCAACCCTGGCATATCTTCATAAGACCAAGCAAAGATCTCCACATAATCACGTAACATCTGAATCAATCTGCTCTTGACACTATCCTCTAATTCAGCCCCTATCTTGACTTCTTTCATGTTTTCTTCAGTTCCCAGATTCACAACTTCGACTGGCTCTTCATGTGGCTGTATGGCTTTCTCTTCTTGTCGTAACAACCTAGCAAGCTCTACAGGTACTTCACAATCGTCCTCATTTCCGTCTTCAGTTTGATAGATCGGATTCTCGAAATTATAATTGGCAATAGTAGAACTGTTATCAACAGGATCCAGGGTGGATGAGGATCTGCATTTTAGTGATGTGGGTGTGTGTAAGAACACATAGCTGATAAAACAAAAGTAAAAGAAAAGAAAGACAAGGAACACAATATTTACGAAAACGAAACGTCCACTGATTTTTATTGAATGAAGTATGAAAATGAAATGACAGCCCATAACAAGCACACCATTGTGCCCCGGGTAAGGCACAAGGCTTAAGAGTTCAATTGTTCAAGAAATTACAAACTTAAAAAAACAATAACACAGTAATAGTATTTACTCCTGACTAAAGGAGATAGGGATAACATCTTCAGCTTTCCAATTATTGAGTCCAGCACCCACAGTAGGAAAAATCCAAGCATCCAGGTTATAGTCTTCATCATAGTCACCCACAGCATTGATCTGATCTTTCATAACCCCTTGATTGGTGATACGAACAGCACGAGCACGACGAACAGCCTTCTGGGACTCTGCAGTGAAACCCAAACCAAATTTGTCAGACTTGTATGGGATATCAGGAAGCTGACCCCAAATAGTACAACCACCTTCATCCACCACAGCTCTAGCATCTTTAAGGGAGGCCATTGTTGGAGGTACTCTGGTGACCACAGGCACTTTCTTGACAACAGGAGGAGCTTCATAATCATTAACAATCCAAGGAACCACTTCAAATGTCTGACACAGAGTTTCAACATATTCACCTTCCACTTCCAGATACTTAAAGGTGTTTACATGGCTAACAAAATATTCTTCCTCTCCATAGACAGTAACAACCTTTCCTTCTACCGGATATCTCAACTTCTGATGTAATGTAGAGGTTACAGCACCTGCCCCATGGATCCAGGGACGACCAAGCAAACAAGAGTACGAAGGACGAATATCCATCACATAAAATGTAGCATTGAAAACCTGAGAACCAACCTTGATTGTGAGATCAATTTCCCCATGCACCACTCTTCTCGAACCATCAAAAGCCTTCACCACTATGTTACTGGGTTTCAACACAGCATCTTCAGGACTCAGCTTATTCAGGACTTCTTTGGGCAACACATTCAGCGAGGAACCATTGTCTATCAATACATGTGACAGGGTAGTGCCCCTGCATTCAATTGAGATATGCAGGGCCCTGTTATGATCCCTCTTGGCAGGAGTCAAATCAGCATCAGAAAACCCTAACCCATTATCATAGGTCAGGTGGGCAACACAATTCTCAAACTGGTCAACAGAAATTGCATTGGGTACATGAGCAGTCTTTAGAAATTTAATCAAAGCTTTGGCATGAGCTTCAGAACATAACAACAAAGACAACATGGAAATCTTGGAGGGAGTGTGCCCCAATTGATCAACAATGTCATAATCACTCTTGCGAATGATTTTCAATACTTCTTCCATCTGCTTAGCAAGATCATCAGCAGCTGGCACATCAGTAGGTATTGGTTCAATAACAGGACCTTTGCCCCGAGCATCAGTGGTGGAAGTAGCAGCAGGAGTAACTGCATTTTTGGAAGTAACTGGAGGAGAGAAGACTCTTCCACTTCGTGTGATCTTACTAGATCCAGCAATATTATCAACATCAACCGGAATATCAGCTAAGGGTTCCTGCTTAACACCATGGATATAAACATCAGACCCATAATGCCAAGGCACAACTTTATCAGACGTATACGGAATAGGACCAGGAGTGGTAATGACCAAAGGAGCCACTCTAGCTTCAGCAACAATCTTCACAGGGCCTTCAGCAGTAATCTTAATTGGACCCTTATGAGTGATTTTAACAGGACCTTTGGAAGTGATCCTTACTGGTACCCTATCAACCATATCAACCTCTTCAGTCTTCCTACCTTTAGTAATATGATCCACCATACTCTCTACAGACGATGGAGTCCTCTCAAACACTATGGTATATTTATCCATGAGACGTTGAATTCCATCTCTCAATCTCCAGCAACTATCCGGCTTATAGGTACAATACAAACAATCTTCACGACAACCTGGAAAGAACCCAGCTTGCACTAGCTTCTTCTTGATGACAGACAATGGTGTGGTCAACTCTGCAACTGAATAGATATGTAAATCTTCATCAATTGCATTAACAGTCTTCTCATGATTTGGCATGGGAGCAGTGATCACATTTGGAGTACCCGAAGGGTCAAACTCAATCTCTCCAGCCTCAATCATATCTTGAATTTTGTTCTTCAAGACCCAGCAGCTATTAGTATCATGTCCCTGGCAGTTTGAATGATATGCACATCGTGCATTGGGATTGTACCTGGGAGAGGTAACATTGGGATTCTGAGGAGCCTCTTTTAGAGTAATAAGTTCAGCCTTCAACAAGTGTTGCAATGCCTGAGCCATTGACATGTTGATCTTAGTGAACTGCCTTCTAGCCCTCTGTTGGTTGCCCTGTGGCTGCTCTGGTGTTGTAGTAGTTGGATTTGAAATATGAACTGCACTCACAGACTGATGCCTTCTATTACGATCAGGTTGACCATAAACAGCATTGGATTCTTTCTTCCCAGTGGGAGGCTTCTTTGCAGTACTTGATGAAGAAGTACCCACTTGAATTTTGCCACTCCTGATACCAATTTCTACACGCTCTCCTGTCATTATCAACTCAGTGAAACCAGATGATGAGCTTCCAATGAGATGACTGTAAAATGGACCATTCAGCGTACACATGAACATATCAACTAACTCCCTGTCAGTCAGAGGAGGTTGTACTCTTCCAGCTAAATCTCTCCACTTTTGAGCATACTCCTTGAAACTTTCTTTGGCACCCATAGACATGCTTTGCAGCTGCATGCGAGTGGGGGCTAAATCAGCATTGTATTGATACTGCTTATAGAAAGCTTCAGCAAGATCATTCCAATCCCTGATGTTGACACTTTCCATTTGATAATACCACTCCAATTGAGCTCCAGATAAGCTCTCTTGGAAAAAATGGATCCACAACTTCTTATCAGCAGTGTGAGGTTGGATTCTTCTGACATAAGACCTCAGATGCAGCTTGGGACAAGAGACCCCATCATAAACAACAAAGGTAGGAACCTTGAAACCAATGGGTATGACTACCCCAGATATCAGACTCAAATCTTCAAAATCCAGCCCAGAAGACTTCTGCAACTCCATAGCATCCATTCTATCCACCAGCATTTTGAATTTGTCTTCATTAGGCTCATGGTAGTAATTAGCCTCAGAATCAGAGTCCCCCACAGTGTTGTGGAGACTGCCCCCCTCTTTCTCAGATTCTTCAGATTCATAGTCTTCAACCTGTTCTTTGGTCTTGACAGGACCTCTGAACCTTCTTCCCATGTTGATCAGGCCACCTGACCTTCTGGTCTTCTTAGTCTTCTTGGCCAGCAGTGTCTTCAATTCATCCTGCCCCTTGGACAAGTTCAGGATCAGCTCTTGGAATTGTGCATTTTGTGCCTGGAGATCCTTAACTGTTTGTTCAAGAGCCATTACTGAAATAAACAGCGAGAAGATGAGAAACCTGTGCATAAATATAAACCTGTGATGCAATGATATGGAATGTAAATGCATATGCAATGTTTTCAAGGACCGCAGGATTTAAATTTGCTTAAACAAACAAGAAGGTAAACTTTTATTAGTAATAAATTTGTTTTGCCTCTTGGGCTTACAAAAATGAAATGAAATAAATACAAAAGATGGGGTTTTAAGTCTCCCATGGACGTTTCCTCTTTGTGTTGAGGTATGAGTTGAGATTCCGTTCTTCGTGAAGTTGCTTTGTTAGTTCCAGGATTCTTTCTTGGCTTGCTTTGTAATGAGCCTCGAAAGTATCCCTTTGCTCCTTCAACTGGATCCAGGATCTCTGTAAGTCTTCCATGTCAGTAGGCATGTCTGGGTGAAGGATGGTATAAGCAGTATCTCCTTCAGCAACATGTTCCATGGTAACTGGCAGGATAGCAGGATATGGCATCATGAGAGTCTGAGCACGAGATCACACCCATCTGAGATAAGCCTCCATAGGAATAGTGTACTTAGGCTCCAGTGTCTTGCTATCAACCTTGTTCACTTTCCCCCATGCTCGTATGAATCTCTGACGGTAACCTTGAAGATCATTGTCGTAGTCAAACACAATGCCCTGAATCAACATGTCATGTGGACCATCACTCCGAGCGTAACCAAACTGTCGTAAAGCTAGTGAAGGGTTGTAGGTGATGCCTCCTCTTATTCCTAGAAGTGGCACATTAGGAAACTCCCCACAACGGTCAATGATAGTGACATTCTCCATAGATCTGGAGCACCAATGAATATCTGAATGCGAGAGTGACATGATCCTTTTGGACCACCTGAACCCTTGCTCATTCTTCATTACTGAGCGAGGAAGGTGATAAATAAACCACCTAGAGAGCAAAGGTATGCAGCACATCAAAGTTCCTCTTGCCCTTGTAGTACGAGTATGAAGAGAGTGCAGGATGTCTCCAAGCAATGTAGGCACTGGATTGTGACTCAGAAATATGTTGATGGCGTGAACGTCTATGAACTGATCAGGATTGGGGAACAACACTAAGCCATAAATCAACAAGGCTAAGATCTCCTCAAAAGCATCATAGTTCATAGCCTTCAAGAACACTTGAGCCTTCTCTACCAACACCTTAGCAAGAATACCCTTGACTCCACTTCTCGTTTCTAAAACTATGTCAGACTTCTTCAGATGTAGAGCTGCAGCAATAACCTCAGGTTTAGGCTCTTTCTCCAAGCCTGTGAACGGTCTTTGATCAAGAACAGGTATACCCAGAAGTTTAGAGAACTCCTCCATGGTTGGAACCAGCTGGTAGTCGAGGAATGTGAAACAATGGTGCTTAGGATCAAAGAACTGAAACAGAACACTCATCATGTCTTCATTGAACCCTGAAGTGACTAGATCCAATAGGTGACCATGTCTCTTGATGAACTGGGAGTGATCAGACACTTGAGAAACCAACTCTTTAAGCTTAACAGGTATGCCCACAAAGTTGATCCTGATGGTGTTTCTACGAGCAGAAGCCATGACCTGCAACAAAGAACAAAGATAAATCCTTTGGTCCTTGAAATGGTTAGGGAAAATGCTATGCTTATGATGCATGATGATGTCATGATGTTATGCTCAATCACAAACATGTGGCACACACAAGCAAGTCACACAATAGCCCTAGGTTTGAAGGCTTGCATGAGGTTCAAAGGTAAGTACCCTCCCTTGAAGTTAGTTGGTTCATCCTGTCCTACAAAAGTAACCATGTTCTAAGGGATCTCAATATCATTGATCCTTCACAAGGGTGGTTGTTCAGTAGGCAACTTACTTGCCAACCAAAACCCTCCAAGTTTAAGATCTCAATGAGTGTAGCATCGAGTATCAACCAACTTCAGTCTTCACCAAAGCCGGTTATCTCACTACTTTCTAAAGGCCAAGATGGGATGACTAGGGTTCTAAAAGTTAGTTAGTGCATTGACAACATATGGCAGCCTCATATTATCCTCAACTTGACTTAAGGAACATAAGCACCAACCAAGAAGTCACACTAACTATGGCCACCAGATCAACCATATCGGTATACGCCGTACAGTTTCCTTGGTCTATTGCCATTTACCTAAGGTACACTAGATCCGGGTTAGGATCTTTCACACATAAGATCCCAACAAGTAAGTACAAAGCAAACAAGGCAAACAATTTAAAGTGATCTAATTCCTAAGGGTACCCCTCTTTAATATTAAATCCCCAGCAGAGTCGCCAGTTCTGTAACACGGTGGGAGAACTGACTTTTAGTTATGTTGCGGATAGCAAGAGTCGCCACCGACTTTTATTTTATCCAAAGGAAAGGCATAAAAGAACAGGAAAGACCTTTTAAAAGATTTTTGGGTCCGGGGGGTAGGTTATGTAAAGGGAAGGTGTTAGCACCCTTTACATCCATGGTTATCCATGGGCTCTTAGTTACTTAGCTCACTTTAAAATGTTTTTGAAAATGTGAAGTGTGAATAAAAATTTTCATAAGAGTTTGATAACGATCCATGTACGAATGCGTAAAAAACCTTTGTTTGGAAAATTTGTTTGAAAGTGAAGTGTTTGAAAAGTTTTGAAGAATGAGCAAGTAACTATGAGGAACCTACCCTAATTTTAAAGTCTTTTCTGTTCTTGAATCCTTTAAATGGTAAGACTATCCCTATTATTAAGGAATAGGTAGTCATTACCTTGGATGTGAGGGACAAGTAAGGGTCATCTGTTAATGTAGGCAACTGTAGGGTGTATAAGCATTTTTGGAGGGACTATCATCTTTATTCGAAAGGGACAAGATCATTACGAAGGCAACATTCGAAAGGGACTTGATCTTTTATTGTTAAGGGACTAGATGACTTTATTTTGAGGGACTTTTTGCTTTATACACCCTACTTGACCTTTTGATTAGGCAACAATGAGAGGTATCCCTAAGGAAGTGAGATGGCGATCAAAGATCGACTTACGTGTGTGAGTGTACAATTTTATATTTATCTTTAAATTTAAATGATCTAAATTAATTTTAAATTACAAGTATATTTACACTCCCTATTTACTAACCATAGCATAAAATAAATAATAAACATTATTAATAAATATTACACCAAGGAGCAATTACATAATAATGATAAAAGCAATTTAAATAAATAAGCAAAATATTAATAAGCAAAATAAATAAGTAATTATAATTGGGTTAGTGAAAATAATAATAATAAAAATACCAAATTAAATGGGGTTAGTAATAATCATATAAACATAATTAATAATAATAATAATAAAATAAGCAAAATATTAAAAAAAATTCAATTCTATAAACAATTATCATTTAATATTAAAATATAAACAATTATACTAATTATTATAAAATTTTTAAGTTATGTATAAATTATATAAAAAATTAATTATGAACATAATAAAAATTAAATTATAAACAATTATAGAATATTTACATATTATAAAAATAAATTAAGCATTTTAATTTTTAAACATATTGGTGTACAAAAATTTAAATTATAAGCAATTTATACATTTAATAAAAATTGGATTAAAAATTTTAATTACATTATAAATATAATATATACAAATAATAATATTAAACAAAAATAGAAGAAGAAGAAAAATTAGGGTTTTGAAAATTATTATGATTAATTAGAGTTTTGAAAAAAAGAATTAGGTTTTATATATAAAAAAAATGTTAAATATTAAATATTAATCTAATTATGCAAATAAATTATATATAATAGCAATATATACACATATTAAAAAAAATAGTTTTAGAAAATATTTTAGGATTTATATTAGGATTTTAACATTATAATTTTAATTAATTAATATTAATAATAATCAAACAAATAGAAAGCAAAAGAGAAAAAAAAACTTACCTGGCTGGGAGTTGAACCCAGCACCTCATGCTTTCACACACTTAAATCAACAACAATAACCACTGGGCCAGCCTGTGCGCAGGTAGCAAAGGAGGAAGTCCATTTGGTTTTATGCCTTATACCTGAAAATCAAAGAAAAAGCAAGAAAAATAAAAGGCCTGGGGGGATCGAACCCAGGACCTTCACAATACACACAAACACCTTAACCAATCCAGCTGGGAGAGCGCACCTGTTGATATAACCATCACAATTCATAATATATTAAGGTTGCTAGTTATGTGGAAAAAATAAGAAAAAGATGGTGAAGTCAGGATTCGAACACGGGTCATCTGGCTACACACACACGCTTCATACCACTAGACCAAGCACCATGCTTGTGAAACAAACAGAAACAAAACATTATAATATTAAAACAAATTTTAAATTCAAAAACGCGCGCGCTGGGTCTTCTTCTTCCTTGGGATTTCGCAGGTTTTCCTGTGAAATTTCCTGGGAAATTTCCTTCAACTTTTCCTGCGTGCATAAACCTGCGAATTAACAATCACCAAACAAACAGCAAGATTTCTTTAAATTGATGAGTGTAATGAGTTCCTGGAGATCCATACAACACAACCACGTCATTCAAAATTATTTATATGTGATGAATCACAAAACCCTAATCGAGGTCAGTAAACCCTAGCTATGGCGTAACACGATTTAGGCCATGAAACTTTAATTTAACTGTCCAGAAAGCTTCTACACTATCACACAAACAAGATTGATCAATCAAAATTCATTAAAAACCATTCAATAACCAGAATCTAAAAATTAAAATGTGATGAATAATTTGAATCGAATTATGCGAATGGAGAGGTTTTAGATGCAAATAAGTATTGGTCTCGCTTCAGGGATGTCCAAGGATCATTGCTATGTCCTCAAAATACCTTCAAATGCCTTGTGGAGTTGAAACCGAATTTGAGTTTGGAGAGGTTTTTTTGAAATGCAAACTTACACTTTGGAGGCTACAATTCGTGAATAGTGAGTAGGGTTAAGTCATATACTTATAGAGTGATGAATTAGGTCAGAAAAGATTGATGCTTATGTGAAAAATTTGATCCAAAAAGATTCAAAAAGATAAGCTTTGAAAATCAAATATTTTTGTATGAACACCTTCTATTTTAGGCCAATCATCATGATCCTCTTACCACTTTGATACCAATCATATTTATGAATTTCTAGAAGCTCAATCCTTTTTAAATCTTTGACTTTTATATTTTATTTTAATTTAAAATGATTTTTAATGAATTAAATCAAAATAAATAAAAATAAAATGATAAAAAATATGATTTTTAAGGTCTTGGGTCGTGCATGAGGTAATGGTATGGATTGGGTCATCATATGGCAAGCCCATTTAGAAAAAATAGGTTTTAGACCTCCATTTTCTTCATAAACCAACCAAAAATTTCCCAACTTTGCAAGGGCACACATCCTTCAATTTTAATTCTATGAGGGTGTTATTGGACATTTTGGAAAGCTTGAAGAGTCCTCTAACCAACCCCACTGGTTTCATGTCCATATCATTTACCATTCTCAAGTTATGCCCTTTTGAAGTTGTTGACTTTTTGTTGACTTTCAAAAGGACCTATAATGTCTTAGCTCATACCTTCCAAATGAAGCATTTTTGGGCTTGGCCTCTGAGACACCAAGTTGTAGAGAATTCAATTTCCTTTAAAATGAGCTTTGTATGGAGACTTGGTGATTAAGCATGTGAAAGTTATGGCTGGTCAAAGTTCAGTTGACTTTTACTGAGGAAACCCTAATTTAGAAACCTCTGATTCTTGATGATCTGAAATATCCTTGATGAATCATGATCAACCCTTGATCAAATGATGAATTTTACTTCATATACTTGATGTTGGCAAAAAATCATGAAGTTTGACTTTGGTTTGACCACAGTTGACCTCAGTTTGACTTTTTAACTACTTTGACTGATTTTGACTTATCTGATCATCTGACTGAGCAAATCTTTGAGAAAAGTATTGAAACTTGTCATGGGGGTTCTTATACACATATAAGATGTTATGAAGCTCACTTGAAGTCTTGGAAGTCCATTTAGCCTGATTAAAGTCAAAACCCTAGCTTTGGATGCACTGCTTAGGAGGTGCATTGTCTGAGGGAATTGTCAACTCTTCTGACTATTTGTGAACTTTGTGAACCTTGTGAACCATCATAAAATGTCTTGTGAACCTTGTGAACCTCATGGGAAGTCTTGTGAACCTTGTGAACCTCATAAAGTGTCTTGTAGACTTCATGAACCTCATGAAAGGTCTTGTAAGTATTGTGAATCTTGTGAACCTTGTGAACCTTCTTAGTACACAAAGTCTTGTATTGTGAGGGCAAATTTTGGGGTGCAACAGTGGGAAAAGGCTAAACTGGGAAAATGTATCCAAAGAAAAGAATACGATCAGTTTACTCATTTTGTTGTTTTCTATCGTATTTGGAGAAGCGCTCTGAAGAAAGGAGAAGCTCAGAGTCAGGAGGCTGTGGAGAACCCAAGAGAAGAGTGTAAAGCGTCGAAATTCTCTAAGGTACGGGGAGTTTTCATAATCTATGATAAATGTATAGGAATTGGAATATGAATGGATTAGGATGGTATGGGTTTTAGGGGTTTTTAGGGTTTTGAGTTAGGTTGAGTTTTATGAGAAATCTTGATGAATTAGAGCAATTGGAATGAGTTATAAATGTATATTTGTTTGTATGATTGTTGTCTGGATGTTGTTGAGGTTTAATTGATGTTTTTGATTGGTTTTTGAGTGTTATGATGTGAAATCCGTAATGGGGTTTGGGGATTTTTGAAATTGGAACAGTCTGCAATTGTGTAGCAGAGGACTGCTGGAAAACAGGCGTTAACCGGTTAACGCTTTGGTTAACCGGTTAACCATTGAAAACTTTGAGTATTTTCTGAAATCACGCAGGCGTTAACCGGTTAACGCTTTGGTTAACCGGTTAACACTGTTGGAATGACAAATTTTAATTCTTTGAAAATTCATATCTTTTAAACCGTAAGTCCGATTCGCATTCCGTTTGAAGCGTCGGAAAGAGCACAAACTGAACTTTATTTTGATGAATAGAAACGAGAGAAATGCAATAGTTTTTGATAAATGAATTTGTGAAATAACCTTATAATTACCTTATAAATTACCGGATACGGGTTAATTCTTGATGTGTCAGAGTGGTTAGAAAACCAGTGTTCAGGGTGTAATGTCATGATGATATATATGAATATTTGATGGTTGTTTTGCTGATTGAAATGAATGATGCGAATTGTTTTGATGAATTGTTTTGCTGATTGAAATATTTGATGGTCATGTATCCATCTCACGATGAAAATGGTACCACGTGCATATTGCATATCAGGATGTTAGAATTGCATATTCTGGATGAATTTCATGATTGTGTTGGTGTTGATTGATTTCATGATAGTGTTGTGGTTGTTGCTGAATTTTGTAGTTGACGATGTCGTGATATGTGTACTAATTTATTTATGATTCTATATTCTTGTACGTTTATGATATATTATGATTACTCACCCTGCCTGCTTAGAAATGTTGCCTCTTTCGTTGGTAACTTGCAGATATCGAAGAATAGTCCTGCAGTGCAATAGGAGTAATTCATTAGTCTCAGAGCATGCTTTAGTGTTCCTTAGGAGTGGTTCTGGTTTATGTGTCCTGCTCTGTGTCATGTAACACTGGGATGGGTTTTATTCTGTTAACTGTTTTCAGTATGTTGTTATCTGGATAATGTTTTCCATTTTATGATGTTAAATTCAGGATGGTGAAAATGATGTTTATGAAGTTTTGAATTATGAAGTTAAATTCCGTTGTGAAATGATTTATGATATTTTTGATGTTGATTAACCCGTGTTACGGGACATGACACTGTTGTGTTGATTTATGATGATATGTAATACCCTTTTAGATGATTACTCTGATATTATTTAAATATTATGTTTTCGGGTAGAAGGGTGTTACACAGTTCTCCCACCGTGTTACACACATCAGAGTTCCTCACGCCTTTGTAGTACGAGTGTTAAGAGAGTGCAAGATATCTTCGAGAATGGTAGGCACCAGATTGTGAGTCAGAAATATGTTGATGGTGTGTACATATATGAATTGGTTTGGATTAGGGAACAATACCAAGCTATAAATCAATAAGGCTAAGATCTCCTCAAAAGCATTGTAACTCATAGCATCCAAAAACACCAGAGCTTTCTCTATCAACACTTTAGCAAGAATACCCTTAGCTCCACTTCTGGTTTTCAATACAATGTCTGATTTCTTTAGATGCAAGGCTGCAACAATGACTTCAGGTTTAGGCTCCTTCTCTAAGCCTGTGAAAAGTTTCTGATTAAGAATGGGCACACCAAGTAGTTTGGAGAATTCTTCCACTGTGGGCACCAGCTGATAATCGGGAAATGTGAAGCAGTGATGTTTAGGATCAAAGAACTGGAACAAAACACTCATCATATTTTCATCAAACCATGAGGTAACCAAGTCAAGTAGATAATCATGCTTTTTGATGAACTGGGAGCTTTTAGAAACTTTTAAGACCAATTCCTTAAGCTTGGAAGGTATCCTTACAAAGTTGACTCGGATAGTGTTCCTACGAGCGGAAGCCATAACCTGCAACAAAGAACAAAGATAAATCCATTGGTCCTTGAAATGGTTAGTGAAAATGCTATGTTATGATGTCATGATGTTATGATGTTATGTTCATACACAAACAAGTAGCACACACAAACAAGTCACACAATAGCCTTAGGTTTAAAGGCTTTCATGAAGTCCATAGGTAAGTACCCTCCCCACTGAAGTTTAGTTAGTTCATCCTGTCTTATCAATAGTAACCGAGTTCTAAGGGATCTCAATATCACTGATTCTTCTCAAAGGTTGTTGTTCAGTATGGCAACTGACTTGCCAACCAAAACTCCCCAAGATTAGAATCTCAATGAGCATAGTATCGAGTATCAACCAACTTTAGACTGCACCAAAGCCGGTTATCTCACCACTTTCTAATGGCCAATATGGGTCAATTAGGGTTCTAAAGGGTAGTTAGTGTTAATGACAATATATGGAAGCCTCATGTTATCCTCAATTTACTTAAGGAACATCAGAACCAACCAAGATGTCACACTAATTGTAGCCACCAGATCAACCATATCGGTATACGCCGTACAGTTTCCTTGGTCTATTGCCACTTACCTAAGGTACACTAGATTCGAGTTAGGATCTTTCTCACAGTAACCCCACAACAAGCCCTTAAAGATAAAGCAAACAATTCAAACAAGTATAGTAATCTAATCCTAAGGTAACCCCTATTTTACTTAGTACTCCCCAACAGAGTCGTCAGTTCTGTAACACAGTGGGATAACTGACTTGGGCGTTTTTGTTTCCAAAAACTATGTTACGGATAGCAAGAGTCGCCACCGACTTTTATTTTATCCAATAAGTAAAAGGAATAAAAGAACAGGAAAGACCTTTAAAAAAGATTTAAGTTTGGGGGGTAAGTTATACAAAGGGAATGTGTTAGCACCCTTTGTATCCATGGTTATCCATGGGCTCTTAACTACTTAGCTCACTTAACTTTTGTTTGAAAAATAGTGTAGTGTCTGTTTAGAAAATTATTTCATAAATCTTTAACTTTGCAATGATCCTCGTATGGATGTATACAAAGTGTTTAGTTTGAAAGTATTTTGAAAAGTGGGGTGTAAAGAGTGTTTTGAAAAGAAGTGAGCAAGTACTTAAGAACTACTTGCCCTAAGTTTGTAAGGTCTTTCTTGTTATTTATTTCCTTTAGGGGTAAGACTGTCCTTACTATTAGCGAGTAAGTAGTCTTTACCTTGGATGTTAGGGACGGGCGTATGGTCATCGTATGGTCATAGAAGGCAATCTTGTAGGGGTATCTTAGTAATTCGAAGGGACAATCATCATTTTCGTAGGGTCATCGAGGGACGAGATCATTTGTTCGTAGGCAACTCGAAAGGACTATGATCTTTTATCTGAAGGGACTTGATGATTTTGTTTGTAGGCAACTTTACTAAGATACCCCAACGTTCGAGGGACTTGACCATATTTAAAGGCAGCCAAGAGGAGAAACCCTAGGGGGTGCAGATGGCGATCGTATAATGATCTACTTACGTGTGTGAATATTAGTTTCAGATATTTATCTTGGATATTTAATGGGCTAAGTCCAATTAATTCAGCATACATTCTTTTCACACCCTAGGTTTACTAACCACGCAGTTTAATTATTTTGCGAAAATTAAAAGCGGAAAATAAAAACCCTAAACTATTGCATGGCTTTGGGAGAGATACATAAATAAAATCTGACAGAAAACGTAAAGTGCGGAAAATAAAACCTAAACATATTACAAGACTTTAGCAGTTACATTATCTTTAGAAATCATAGAATAATAAAAACGAAAAGATCTAAAGAATATTGAGTCTTTAAGATGGGAGGAGGCTATGTTTTTTATCATGCTATTAAATAAATAAATAAACAGAGTCATATAAAATCAATGCAGGTTTTAAAATAATGGAAAATAAGAAAAGCGATTAAAATAAAATCAAAAAAATATTAAAACGATGCTAAAAATCTAATAAAATCAAATAAAGAGTGCACAATTTTTTTCCAGATTTTTTCTAAAATATGGAAATAGAAAATAAATCAAATAAAATAGAAAAAAAGAGGAATTTGCGATTTTGAGGGTCGAAATCTTTTAGAATTTTATTCTAAAAGAGTATTGTTCTTCGATTTTTTCTGAACTTCTGGAAAAAATTCGGAGTAAATCGAAACAATAGCACTTACCTGACTTACTTGTGTAACACGGTGGGAGAACTGACTTTTAGTCATGTTGCGGATAGCAAGAGTCGCCACCGACTTTTATTTTATCCAAAAGGAAAGGACATAAAAGAACAGGAAAGACCTTAAAAGATTTTGAGTTCGGGGGGTAGGTTATACAAAGGGAAGGTGTTAGCACCCTTTATATCCATGGTTATCCATGGGCTCTTAGTTACTTAGCTCACTTTGAATTTTTTTGAGAAAGGTGTAGTGTGTGATTAGAAACTTTCTAAGTACTTTGTAATGATCCTCGTATGGATGTATACCAAGACTTGTTTTTTTGAAAATTTGTTTGAAAAAAGTGAGGTGTAAAAAGTATTTTGAAATGTGTGAGCAAGTAATTAAGAGGAACCTACCCTATATTAAGTCTTTACAGTTCTTATGTTTTTTCAATGGTAAGACTATCCCTATTATTAAGGAATAGGTAGTCATTACCTTGGATGTAATAAGGGACATGTGTAGGGACATCTGAATATAGGCAATTGCAAGGTGTCTTTAGCAATACGTAGGGACTTATCATCTTTTATTCGAAGGGACAAGATCATTTATCGTAGGCAACCTCGAAGGGACTTGATCTTATAAACTGAAGGGACTTGATGATATTTGTGAAGGGACTTTGCTTGAGACACCTTACTTGACCTTTTGAAATAGGCAACATGAGAGGTAACCCTAGAAAGTGCAAGATGGCGATCAAAGATCGACTTACGTGTGTGCGTGTTTATTTTCAAATATTTATCTTATTTACGTTAATTATTCTAAGTCAATTTTAATTACAAGTATGTTATTCACACCCTAGAATTACTAACCACAAAATAAATATATTCATAACAAAAATAAAGCAAAAATATAAATCTAAACTATTACAACGCTTCGGGAAAATTACAATATAATCGAGAAATATAATAAAGATAAATAATAATAAATAAGCAATAATTAGTAATAATAAGAATTAAGATAAAAAGTTAGAAAAATAAAAATAAGAGAAAATAAGAAAATTAGCAAAACAAATTAATATTAGAAAATATTTTAAATATTTAATAAAGAAAATAGGTTTTAATAATAATAAATAAATACTAAATTATTTACATATTTAACAAATGATTAATGATTAATTATAATTTATAAAAATATTAGGTTAAATTTTAAAGTTAAGAAAAATTAGGGTTAGGGTTAGAATTATAAAAAATTAGGGTTTATGCCTCATTAAAAAAATTAGGGTTTTTTATTATTAATTTAAACATAATTAATTTATTTACAAAATATATACAATAATAATAGTATAAATATATAATGAAATAAATATAAATAATTTAATTTTTGAGAAAATAAATTATGAATATAAGTTTTTATAAAAAAATAATATGAACGTTTTATTTTAGAAATTGCTATTTAGAAATTAATTAAATTAAATAAATAAAATATAAAAAGAAAACAAAAAAATTGAAGAAAAAGACATACCTGGGGCTGAGATTCGAACCCAGGCCCTAGGCTTCAATCTTTCAGTCCCACAACCACAACCACCAGGCCAAACGCGTCCTTGTGTCCATGATACGAGTAGTATTCCTTTTATTATAATCCTGTAAAAATCAAATAAAATACAACATAACAAAATGGCCTGCGGGAGAATCGAACCCAGGACCATCACCTTCACACACAAACACACAAACCAACTGAGCCAATACCGCGCGTTCAATACATAATCAACAATAAAACATTATATTTTAAAACCAATTTTTGAATTTGATTTTCAGCGCCAATTCATCATCTTCTTCCTTGGTACCTGCGAATATACCTGCAAAATTACATATGAGATTTCCTGCGAATTTTTCCATATTCATAACCTGCGAAAACTGTATCTTATAGCCAGGCCTATTGTTTCATCAAATTGATTAGGTTAATGTGATCCTTGGGATGTATACAGTCTAGCCATGGTCTTTGAATGAATTTATATTGCTCCACACGCAAAACCCTAAAACGAGCTACAAACCCTAACAATGGTGGAACTCCAAACCTGCATCGAAACTCATAACAAACCACCCAGAATCCATCTACATCATTCAACAAACAATATTACAAGCTCAAATTTGATTAATCATGCATTAAACTTATGAATCGAAAAAAAATATATTTGACATAAAACCGATTCGGTTTTAATTATTCATGAGGTTATGGATGCTTATGATTATGTGGATAGCATCATGAGAGTCCAAGGATCATGTTTATGTCCTTAGAATACCTTTAATTGCCCTGTAAATATGAATCCGAAAATTGAAATATCAAGGAAAATTTTGAATGTGAAAAATGTTCTTGGAGGCTGCCCAAATTCGTATCCTTGCTTGTGATCACTTCTATGTATATATTGGAAGCAAATTAGGTCAGAAAGTCATAGGTTTATGGGCCTTGTAAAGATTACTTGATCATGAAGATACAACTTGCTATTTTGGTCAAAAAATCACACAAATCCTTTCCTCTTTGGTTTAGCACGAATTTTCATCTTCCAATCAACTTTAAATCATGTTTATGAATTTCTAGAATGAAGATCATGTCAAATATTGAGCCTTTCATATTTTATTTAGATTTAAAATGATTTTTAATGTATAAAATCAAAATAAATAAAATAAAATTAATAAAAATATGAATAAATTATTTTTGGTTCGTGCATGATGTCATGGTAGTGATTGGGTCATAAAAATGCAAGCGCGTGTGGAAAGAATTGGTTCTAAGACCCCATTTGCTCAATAAACCTCTCAAAAATTTCCCAACTTTGCAAAGACATATCTACCTCAATTTTAAGGCTATTAGGGTTTTGTTGGACATTTTGGAAAGCTTAAAGAGTCCTCTAACAAACCTCTTTGGTTTCATGTCCATATCTTTTACCATTTTCAAGTTATGCCCTTTGGAAGATGTTGACTTTTTGTTGACTTTTGAAATGACCTATAATGTCTTAGCTCATACCTTCCAAATGAAGAATTTTTGGAATTGGCTTGTGAGACACAAAGTTGTAGAGAATTAAATTTCCTTCAAAATGAGCTTTGGATGGAAAATTCTTGATGAAGCATGTGAAAGTTATGGTTGGTCAAAGTTCAGTTGACTTTTCCTATGAAAACCCTAATTTAGAAACTCCTGATTCTTGATGATCTGAAATCTCCTTGATGAATCATGATCAAACCTTGATAAAATGATGAATTTTACTTCATAAACTTGATGTTGACAAAAAATCATGAGGTTTGACTTTGGTTTGACCACAGTTGACCTCAGTTTGACTTTTTAACCAATTTGCCTGATTTTTGCATATTTGATCATCTGACTGAGCAAACCTTTTGGGAAAGCCTTGAAACTTGACATAGGGATTCTTGAAGACATTTAGGATTCTATGAAGCTCACTTGTAGCCTTGGAAATCCATTTAGCCTGATGAAACTCAAAACCCTAGTTTAGGATGCATTACTTATGAGGATGCTTTGTCTGAGGGAATTTCCAAGCTTTCTGACTAATTGTGAACCTCTTGGGACACCTTGTAAACCTTGTGAACCTCTTGGGACACCTTAGAACACAATTCCTTGACTAGGGGAGGGCAAATTTTGGGGTGCAACAACTTGTCAGACTAAATTTTTTATCACTGTTGCAGCCTTCAAAGTATTGGCAGAAACGGATTACAGCAGATTAACTAACAGTTTAGTTCTCTATGATGCCCTAACAATGTTGTTATTCGAAACCTGCATCATAACTAAAAAACAATCATATAGCATCAATACATGATTATAAACAATATTATGAAAAGAAAATGTATTGAAATGTTATGAAACAAAATATTTGAGATTAAGAAAAAGTAAGAGGCGACATGCGTTAATAGGCTGGCCTCCTGGAAGTTTATTGATGATGATTGGATGAAGAAAGAGGCTGAAAACTTGCTATGAAGTATTTTTTGAATTTGTTTTAGGGTTTTTTGGTGTAAGAATTTTCGTGTCTTTGGCATTTGGTTGTGTTGTGTATTTATAAGTGATGGAATTAGGTCAAAAAGTTGGGCCTTTGTGGATGGATTTTGGATTGCTTGAAGGTGAAGAAAGGATCTTTCTAATTTGGTCAAAAAATTAGATGAAATCATACTCTTTTGGTCTTGCACGAATTTGGACACTTACAATCATCACAAACATCAAATATTTGATCTCAAAATAGACCTATGATCAAATATTTGATTTTCAATATTTATCTTAATTAAAATTGAATTTAAATAAAATAAATCCAATATAATATAAAATAACTAGCAAAAATCAGATATTATGATTTATGGGTCGTGCATAATCTTATAATTGAGTTTGGGGTCGAAAAATATGGGCCCATTTGGAAGAAACTTAAGTTTTGGTCATTTTTGTTTCATACACCTCCTCAAAATTGTCCAACTTCAACAATGCATAACTCCTTCAATTTTTATCCCATGAATGTGTTCTAGGACTTTTTAGAAAGCTTAGAATGTCCTCTAACTACTCCTTTTGGTCCCATGTCTGTTAAATCTTCCAACTTTAAGTTATGAGATTTTGAAAAGGTTGACTTTTTAAAGGACCTATATGTCTTGGCTCATATCTCTCAAATGAAGCATTTCTGGCCTTAGCTTGTGAGACACAAAGTTGTATGGAATTGAATTTCCTTCAAAATTATAGTTGACTTTTCCTGCACAAAACCCTAATTTAGTAACTCCTGGTTCTTAATGATTCTGAGGTTTCCTTGATGAATCATGATCAACCCTTGATCAAATGATGAATTTCACCTCATAATCTTGATGTTGACAAAAAATCATGAAGTTTGACTTTATGTTGACCATAATTGACTTTTTGACCAAGTTAACTGATTTTTAATCATCTGAGTATCTGATTGACCAAACTTGTAGTGAAAGCCTTGAAACTTTACATGAGGATTGTTTGAAGTATGTGGGATGTTATGAAGTTGATTTGAGGCTTTGGAAGTCCAATTTTCTTTGAGAACTGAAAACCCTAGTT
This sequence comes from Lathyrus aphaca, assembly GCA_963966055.1. NCBI lineage: Eukaryota > Viridiplantae > Streptophyta > Magnoliopsida > Fabales > Fabaceae > Lathyrus > Lathyrus aphaca. Next base: position 20,570,332 of record OZ014525.1, read on the forward strand.
TAAGATCCGTTGCTTAGAAGGAGGCTTGGTCTGATGAAACCTGGAATTCCTTTGAGCAATTGAGAATCTTGTGATCATTAGAAGACCTCTTGAGACATATTGTCTTAAAGATGTGTAACACGGTGGGAGAACTGACTTTTTATTTATGTTGCGGATAGCAAGAGTCGCCATTGACTTTTATTTTATCCATAAGGAAGGGACATAAAAGAACATGAAATACCATTTTGAAAAGACTTGAGTTCGGGGGGTATGTTATATAAAGGGAAGGTGTTAGCACCCTTTATATCTATGGTTATCCATGGGCACTTAGTTACTTAGCTCACTTAAATGTTTTTGAAAAGTGCAATGTGTGATTAGAAATTTTCTAAGTATTTTGTAATGATCCTCATATGGACGTATAGAAAGCCTTATTTGAAAATATTGTGAGGTGTGAAAAGTATTTTTATTTTGAAGAGTGAGCAAGTAACTATGAGGTACCTACCCTATACTAAGTCATTCATATTCTTTTATACTCTTTCAAGGGTAAGACTATCCCTATTATTAAGGAATAGGTAGTCATTACCTTGGATTTTGTTAAGGGACGGGCGTAGGGTCATCGCATGGTCAATGAAGGCAACTTAAAGGTGTCTTTAGCAATTCGTAGGGACTATCATCATTTATTCAAAGGGACAAGATCATTATTCCGTAGGCAACCTCGAAAGGACTTAATCTTTTAAATCTGTAGGGACTTGATGATTTATACGTGAAGGGACTTTGCTTAAGACACCCCTATATTCGAGGGACTTGACCATTTTAAATAAGGCAACCAAGAGGAATACCCTAGGAAGTGTAGACGGCGATCTTAGATCGACTTACGTGTGTGAGTGTTTTTAATTATTTATCTTATATAATTAATTATCTAAGTCCACTTAATTTCAATTAAATTTTCACTCCTTACTTACTAATCATATTAAATAAAATAAAAATGCAAAAAAAAACAACAGTAAATCCTATGCTATTACATTGCTTTGGGGCAGATACATAATAATCAAGTGAAAACTAATAAATGACAACATAATAACTTATACATTTTCTAATAATTAACACGAAGCAAAATAAATAAATAAAAAATAAATAAAGGTTAAATAAATTAGGGTTAAGGTTTAGGTTTTAGAAATTTTTTAGGGTTTATGAAGTTTTGATAAAAAATCAGGGTTTACGAAACCTAAATTTAATTAATTAACTTTATTTATAAATTAATTAAAATTATTTACAGGAGATATATAAAAAAATTAATTAAAAGAATTTTTTTCTTTAAGAAAATTATGATGATAAAAAAAAATTAATTAATTTGTAAAATAAGAAATTATTTAGAAAGGAATTAGATAATAATAGAAAAAATGAGGTTATTATGATTTATTAAAATAATATTAACTAGTTAATTAAATTAATTTATTAAAAAAAAGAGAAGAAAAGAGGCGCAGAAAAGAAAAAAAGGGGGAGGTTGGTTTTGATACCAAGACCTCCCTATTACCAGACTGATGCGTGACCACTAGGTTGTGTGCGTTCTTGTGAATATGTATTGGCAAAAATTGAATATATAATAAACCTGCGAAAATCAAAATAAACATAAAAAAAATAAGAGAACCTGGGAATCGAACCCAGGTTTTGATGGTTCAAGACAAACGCGTTTACCACCAAGCTATCTGCGTCATTTGGAAATTATAACAGAAACAAACATATATAAAAATAAATCATTTTTTTAAATTTATGGTTTTGGCGCCTTCAGACTTCGTTTTCCTCCTTTTTCCTGCAAAAACACCTGCGAAAATTGATACGAATTTTCCTGTGAATTTATTTTTGCAGGTATACCTAGGTTTTCACATGTAACACATATAGGTACGATTTGTCCAAATTGTTTGTACCAATTGATTATTCATAACCTGCAAAGACTTAATCCAGCATCAAATAAGATTTATATTACCTAAATCGAAAGACCCTAATTTGAAGGTTTGAACCCTAACTATGGTGAATCCTCAATCCTGTACCTAAAACTGAATTAAAACATCCAGAAAGCTTTCAAGCATTATCACAATCAATAATATGGCATTAGATTCGATGTATAATGTATGCATAATCGAAATTGAAAATTTGAAATATGGATGAAAATGTGAATTCGGTTGTCACGAATTCATGGTGTTTCGATGATGTTGAAGCTGGTAAAGCATTCTATGAGGTCTTAGGAATGTGTCGGAACCTTTGAAATCTTTGAAAACACCCTAGAATATGTAAACCGTAAATTCTTTTTTATTGAAAAATTTTGAGTTTTGAATATGCTTCCCTTGTGCAAATTTTGTGTGCCTATTGTTTGTGTTCAATTGTGTATATGTAGGTAAGTCAATTTAGGTCAAAAAACTGATGGATTATTGGGCTTTTGTTGTTACTTGATGGTGAATAAATCTCATCCATAATTGTGATAAAAATCAAATCTTTTCATACTCTTAAGGCTTTGCACGAAATTGGAGAGCATACAATCAACTTAAATGATGTTTATGAGATTCTAGAAGAATAATCAAATCAAATATTTGAATTTTTATATTTTATTTTGATTTAAAATGAATTTTAATGAATAAAATCCAAATAAATAATAAATAAATTATAAAAATCAGAAATAATTTGAATTGGGCCGTGCTTGATGTTATTGTTAAGATTGAGTTGCAAATTGATAGGCCCATTTGCAAAAAAATGGATTTAAGACCTTATTTGCTTCATACACCCCTTGAAAATCTCCCAACTTTGACAAGACATAAATCCCTCAATTTTAAGGCTATGAAGGTGTTCTTAGACATTTTGGAAATCTTAAAGAGTCCTATAACAAACCTATTTGGTCTCATGTCCATATCTTTTACCATTTTCAAATTATGCTCTTTTGAAAAAGTTGACTTTTTGTTGACTTTTGAAATGACCTATAATGTCTTAGCTCATATCTTCCAAATGAAGTATTTTTGGGCTTAGCTTGTGAGACACAAAGTTGTAGAGAATTAAATTTCATTCAAAATGAGCTTTGGATGGGAAATTTTTGATGAAGCATGTGAAAGTTATGGTTGGTCAAAGTTCAGTTGACTTTTACTATGAAATCCTATTTTAGAAACTTCTTGATTCATGATGATCTGAGAATTACTTGATGAATCATGATCAACCCTTGATCAAATGATGAATTTTACTTCATAAACTTGATGTTGGCAAAAAAATCTTGAAGTTTGACTTTAATTTGACCTCAGTTTTACTTTTTAACCACTTTGACTGATTTTTGCATATCTGATCATCTGACTGGTCAAACTTATTGTGAAAGCCTTGCAACTTGACATGTGGATTCTTGAATACCTGTGGGATGTTATGAAGCTTACTTGAGGCCTTATAAGTACATTTAGCTCAGATAAAATTAAAACCATAGTTGTGGATCCATTGCTTAGGAGGATGCTTTGTCTGAGATAACTCTCAAACTTTCTGACCAATTGTGAACTTTGTGAACCTTGTGAACCTTGAGAGAACTCTAAGGACATATTGCTTTGATTGTGGGAGGTAAAATTTTGGGGTACAACAGCTTCCTCTGTTCAATTTTCTGAAATGTGAGGAGTTAGATTGACATGTACGCCATTCGTGACTTGAAGGTTGAAAATGATTGAACATAAAAACCCAAAAATTTGCACTCGCAGGTGTGTAGAATGATACTGTTGATTGGTTGTATTGCTTGAATGGGCTGAAAGATGCCATTCAGAGAAAAAGTTCTTCATATATACTTTTTGGAGGATGAAGTAGTATAACTTGATGTGGTCCTGGAGAGTAGAGAAGTCCAAGATGATTCTGGGGGATAAAGTAATCCAAAGTACGAAGATATAACTTTTGGGAAAATAAAACCCAAGGTAAGATGATGTAGCTTTTGGGAAGATAAACGACAACCCAAGGTAATGGTATGGCTTTTGAGAAGATAAACAACGTCCTAAGATAACCTTTGGGAAGATAAACAACGTCCTTAGATAATGACATAACCTTTGGGAAAATAAACAACGACCCAAGGTAATGATATGTCTTTTGAGAAGATAAACAACGTCCCATGATAGCCTTTGGGAAGATAAACAACGTCCCAAGATAATGAGATGACCTTCAGGTAGATAAACGACGGCCCAAGGTAATGATATGGCTTTTGAGAAGATAAACAACATCCCAAGATAGCCTTCGGGATGATAAACAACGTCCCAAGATAATGAGATAACCTTTAGGTAGATAAATGACCCAAGGTAATGATATGGATTTTGAGAAGATAAATAACATCCCAAGATAGCCTTCAGGAAGATAAACAACGTCCCAAGATAATGAGATAACCTTTGGGTAGATAAACGACGGCCCAAGGTAATAATATGGCTTTTGAGAAGATAAACAACGTCCCAAGATAGCCTTCGGGAAGATAAACAACGTCCCAAGATAATGAGATGACCTTCGGGTAGATAAACGACAACCTAAGGTAATGATATGGCATTTGAGAAGATAAACAACGTCCCAAGATAACCTTCGGGAAGATAAACAACGTTCCAAGATAATGAGATAACCTTTGGGTAGATAAACGATGGCCCAAGGTAATGATATGGATTTTGAGAAGATAAACAACGTCCCAAGATAGCCTTCGGGAAGATAAACAACGTCCCAAGATAATGAAATAACCTTTGGGAAGATAAACGACGGCCCAAGGTATAAGGTGTTGATGAAGTTTGTATGCTGGAGAATTAACCTGAAAAACAAGGTTAGTTCGGTGCAAATATCATGATGGATATAACACTTGGTAAGATAATATCTCATGATAATGTTGTATGCATATGATATGATACGATGTGATGTATGTATGAATTATGTATTTAAAGCGTATAAGTAGCTTCGTAGAACAACTGCTGGCCGGGGAAATAAATCCCGATTCGTTGCTGAGGAATATGAAGACTTTGTTCTCGTCTTGTCTTGGAATATCGTACTTTGAACTTTCTCGTTTTCGTTCTTCGTACTTCTTATTGAAGGATTAAGTTCCCGAATATCCTGACTGAGGATAAAAGAGATGGACATAGATCCGAGAGACTTATCTGGTCAAATATCAATTCTTCAGAGGATACAAAACTATTTGGAGACTTCGTAGAGTTGGAAGTATAAGATATTACTTGAAGTATTCCGTAAGAATATCCGTAAAGATTAATCCGTGGGGATGAACCGACGAAGATTAGTTGAATTCCTACCTCCATTCGTTCTTAGTAAATGCTATTATTGTATTTTATGCATTTCTGGTAAACATCAATCATATTCAAAAGCATATATACATTCAAACATAATCAACGGACGTTTTTCACTTTAGAAAAAGGGGAAAAGTAAACCTGAATAAAGAGGGGAAAGTAAAGTTGAATACAAAAAATGGAATTTTATTTATTTAGAAATTGGCCTATAAACAGCAAGTTTTAACACGGGGACGGAAATCCTAGTAAGAGGAATTCGTCAAAGAAATTTTTACAAAAACAAGGAAAATAGCTATGTGTAAATAATCCTATCGAGTTTCAACTATGATATTGCCATTATCTTCAATTATCTCATCTTCAGCTATCAGAAAAGAAACGATTGGATTGATTCGTATTTGTTGAATTTGACGTAGATAACACAACTAGTAGAGGTTACATGGGTGACCCAACGAGACATAGTCATACGCCTTAATCCCTAACTTTTGCTTGGATTTCCTTTTCAGGTTTTCAACCCACCGGGATACCCTTTTTTGCCCAAGCCGCCTTTTCAGGTTTTCGACTTGCCGGATGTACATTTTTTTATATATATCCCTAATTTTTGCCCGAACCCTTTTGGTTCGCCGGGATGCCCTTATTTTTGCCTAGGCCAGTCAACCTAGCGGGTCTCTTTTTATGCGTAGTATTTTTTAACTATGTCTGCGTTCACAGGTTGTGGGAAATCTTCACCATCCATAGTGGTAAGCATCATAGCACCCCCAGAAAATACTCTCTTAACAACAAATGGCCCTTCATAGGTAAGGGTCCATTTGCCCCTGGGATCACCCTGTGGAAATATGATACGCTTAATCACCAAATCACCAGCCTGATATACTTGCTCCTTAACTTTCTTATTGAAGGCTTTGATCATACGTTTCTGATACATCTGACCATGACAAAGAAACGGCCCGTGTCAGGTGCTCTGCACACGCACCTCAAAACAACAAACTTTCCCCAGAACCAGAAAGCTGACACGGGCGCCCGTGTCGTGTGACACGGGCCGTGTCACACTTACCGATGCCCATTTTCTTCAAAATTATTCCCCCTTCTTCTTCCAGTGGCCTGACACGGCCACCCGTGTCCTATGACACGGCCACCCGTGTCCTATGACACGGCCCGTGCCAGGTTACTACGTGAAAATTCCACTTTTTCTTAAAATCCCTCTTTTCTTCCCTTCCTCACGCCAGACCAAAACCATTTCATTTTAACTTACTTTTAGCATTTATCCCCGTCAAATTCTCATATTTTATACAATTATATACTCCTAACATCAATTAATTATTTAATCTAACATGGGTGAATCAAATTGGGAAACTATAAATGTTCTTCATCTTCTCTAGTTCTCCTCTTCCTATATGACATTTATCCCTCGATTCACATAACATAAATACATGGACAATCCAACACAATTATCACCAACATACATAATCATTCACACAATATCCATCACCAAATCATAAACACAACAATAATTCACCAATTACTCATACACGTATCACAAATTTTACCAATTCCAATTCTCATATATAAACCTAAGGGAGGAAGGATCTCCCAATTACCCTTTTGTGTTAATTCACCAATTATAAAACCCATTCTCCCCCTTACCTTGAATTGGGATGATTTCTTCACAAACTTCGACCCCGATGATCTACGCTCCTTGGCATTTCTCCTCTTCTCCTTTTTCTCCAGAACTCTTTGTACTTCGTCAAAAAAAAATACGACGAATGAGAATTGTATCCCTTTTCCTACTCACATAAAGCAAGCAAATTCCACCTTTGCCCCTTAGACCTCTAACTTCTCATTTTGATCATTTAAATAGTAACATTGTAATAATATTCCACCTCATCCTCATATTATTATTTTTAAAAACCACATAATTCTTTAATTATTTCCAATTATACTTCAAAATTCTTAATATTATTTTATAAAAAAATAATTATAAAAATTAAGGCGTTACAAATATCACAGTTTTCATAAACATTGTTTTACTAAAATAACTATTTTTCAAAACTTCAAGACATACATAAGCATTGCATTTTGAATATCATTGTTTGCATATAACTAAGTGTTTGACAACGGAGAAACTTACATGATGAATATTCAATAAACCAAAAGTCCTCCCGACAGACAAAGTTGCTTCCAGGATCCAAGTCAATATATACAAAGGGGCATAATCACTATCTCCAAATCTAGGGGACATACCATGTTACTGTCCAATTCATTTGGCACAATCAGGTCAAGATTTAACTATGCTTAAGTAGCCAGGGGCAGGTTTCCTCATCTATTTGAATTACCAAAGGTAACATTACAAAGTTCACGATGCCAGGGGCATATTATTGTGGGGCATTCTGCTTATTTCTCCCGAGGAAGCTCCTTTCAAATACTTCCATTATGGGACAAATCATCCTCAACTAAGGGGCAACGCTCTCTTTCCAAATATAATACCTGTAGCATACACGATCCACTGCAGTCTGAAAATACATTCCTCTCGGAAATAGATTGTTTGGGCCAATAGTATCAGATGGTGTCAGTATCATGTCTTCGGATCCAACCATGAGAATTTCTAGGAAATTATTCAGGAAACTTAAGAACATCAGAATCTCTAAATCCAGTTGGTTATACACTTTCAAAGTTGAAACGATTCTGTTTTCGAGTTCAGGTTTACTTTTCCCTCTTTATTCAAGCAAGAAATGCTTTCCGGATTCAGGTTTACTTTTCCCCTTTTACTAAAGCGAGAAACGTCTGTGGATTATGTTTGAATGTATATATGCTTTTGAATATGATTGATGTTTACCAGAAATGCATAAAATACAATAATAACATTTACTAAGAACGAACGGAGGTAGGAATTCAACGAATCTTCGCCGGTTCATCCCCATAGAGTAATCTTTACGGATATTCTTACAGAATACTTCAAATAGTATATTGTACTTCCAACCCTACGAGGTCTTCAAGTAGTCTCCGAAGAATTGGTACTTGACCGGATAAGTCTCCCGGAGCAATGTCCATCTCTTTTATCCTCAGTCAGGATATTCAGGAACTTAATCCTCCAATAAGAAGTACGGCGAACAAAAACGGGAGGTTCTAAGTACGATATTCCAAAACAAGACGGGAACAAAGTCTTCATATTTCTCAACAACGAATCGGGATTTATTTCCCATAGCCAGCAATTGTTCTACGAAGCTACTCATGCGCTTCAACTACATAATTCATACATACATCATCATATCATATCATACTCATACAACATTATCATGAGATATCATCTTGCAAAGTGTTATATACCTCATGATATTTGCATATAACTAATCTTGTTTTTCAGGTTAATTTTCCAGCAGATAAACGTCATCAACAACCAATACCTTGGGCTGCTTTATCCTCCCAAGAGCTATATCACAACACCTTGGGCTGCTTTATCCTCCCAAAATCTATATCACAATACCTTGGGCTACTTTATCTCCCCAAAAGCTATATCACAATACCTTGGGTTACTTTATCTCCCTAAAAGCTATATCACAATACCCTGGGTTACTTTATCTCCCCAAAAGCTATATCACAATACTTTGGGCTGCTTTATCCTCCCAAAAGATATATAAAAATACCTTGGGCTACTTTATCTCCCCAAGATCTATATCACAATATCTTGGACTGCTCTACCCTCCAGGATCACATCAAACAACCTCTTGGGCTGCTACATCCCTCCAAAATTGCATCAATATACTCTTTGGACTACTTTATTCTCCAAGAAGTATATTTGAAGAACTTTTCTCCGAATGGCATCTTTAAGCCCATTCAAGCAATACAACTAACCAACAGTATTATTCTACGCACCGGCGAGTGCAAATTTTTGGGCTTTTGTGTTCAATCCTCTTTAACCTTCAAATCATGAATGGCGTGCATGCTAATCTAACTCCTCATGTTTCAGAAAATTGAACAGGGGCATTTGTTATACCCAAAAATATGCCCTCCCACAATCAAGGCAACGTGTCTCAAGATTTCTCAATGGTCATAAGGTTCTCAAGGTCCCCAATTGATCAAAAAGTTTGAAGGTTCCATCAGACAAAGCCTCCTCCTGAACAATGGATCCAAAACTAGGGTTTTGAATTTCTCCAAGCTAGATGGACTTACAAGGCCTCAATTAAGCTTAATAACATCCTACATGTCTTCAAGAATCCCTATGTCAAGTTTTAGAACTTTCCCAATAAGCTTGACCAGTCAAATGTTCAGATATTCAACAATCAATCAACTTGGTAAAAAAGTCAAACTAAGGTCAACTGTGGTCAAATTAAAGTCAAACTTCAAGATTTTTTGCCAACATCAAGATTATGAGGTAAAATTCATCATTTTATCAAGGGTTGATCATGATTCATCAAGAAAATCTTAGATAATCAAGAATCAAGAAGTTTCTAAATTAGAGTTTCACAATAAAAGTCAACTGAACTTTGACCAGCCATAACTTTCACATACTTCATCAAAAATTTCCCATCCAAATCTCATTTTGAAGGAAATTTAATTTTCTACAAATTTGTGTCTCACAAGCCAAGTCCAAAAATGCTTCATTTGGAAGGTATGAGCTAAAACATTATAGGTCCTTTTGAAAGTCAACAAAAAGTTAACTTTCTCCAAAGCTCATAATTTGAAAATGGTAAAGTATATGGACATGGGCCCAAAAAGGTTGGTTAGAGGACTCTCTAAGCTTTCTAAAATGTCCAAAAACACCTTCATAGCCTTAAAATTGAAGGAGTTGTGCCTTGTCAAAGTTGGGAAATTTTCAAGGGATGTATGAAGCAAAAAAGGTCTTAATTTCAAAATTTTCGAAATGGGCCTATAAAATTGCAACCCAATCTCAAAGATAAAGTCATGCACGACCCATTGATCAATTATCATGATTTTTATAATTTATTTTATATTATTTTTGGATTTTATTATTAAAATTCAATTTTAATAGAAATCAAATATGAAAATCAAATATTTGATCTCATAACTTATTTTGAGATCAAATATCTGATATTCAAAGTGATTAAGACTATCCAATTTCGTGCAAGGCCATTATGGAAAGGATTGGTTTGATTTTTTGACCAAAATAACAAGCTTATTTCTTCATGATCAAGTAACCTCAATCCTTGATCCAAAGCCCAATATTTTAACCTAATTATATTCCATACATATACACAAACAAAAACAAACACCAAAGGACGAAAATAAGCAGTCACATACATCATTCCAACTTCAATTTTTTTGCAAACAATTGATTTTCGATTTTCTATTTGCAGGTCATATTAAGTTGTTCTAAAGGGTAAAACATGATCCTTGAACCTTCTTGATCATATCCCCATCATCATTATCATCTCATTCAAGCCATGACACCATAACCGAACATTCAAATATTCTTGAAAAACAAGATTTCGATTTCTTATATACTTGTGTGTTTTCTTGTTTTTAAGGATTGATTATTGTTCACAATGCATCATAAATTGTTTCTGGATGTTTTATTTTGAGTTAAAGTGCAGGTATCGGGTTTTGCCATAACTAGGGTTTCTAATTCAAATTTGGGACCTTGCGATTTAAGCCATGAATTAACCTTTTAAGCACATGGCTACGACGTATGGGTCATGGGTAATTGAATAACACTGTTAATTTGGACTAATGTCATGGTTTATGTGATGATTCAAAAGATACAGGTTTACCTACGAAAGCAAAAATCGCAGGAAATAACATAAAAAAATTTGCAGGTAATTTCGCAGATCCAGAGGTTGAATAAGGACTTTTGGCGCGCAAAGTTTTTTTTTGAATTTCCGGCAAGGCTTTTGTGAATTTTGTTTCCTATAGAAGTCACACGCGCGCGATGGCTCAGTTGGTAGAAGCTTTGATCTTGCAAGGTAATGGACCTGGGTTCGATTCCCAGGTCTTTTCTTTTTGAGCGATTTTCTATTTTTTCTCATATTTCTTTATTTTATTGTTTTTAATTAATTTCTAAATAATAATAAAATAACTAATTAATATTAATTCAAAAACTCCACCATTATTTTTATACAAAATATTCAATTTTATTTAAATGTTAATATTTTGATTAATTTGTAAATAAAATAATAATTTAGTTAATATTTTCTTTAAAAAATGCTTAGTAACTTTATTTTATTCTAATTAGATTCCTAATTATTGTTTTAATCATAATTGTGTATATAATTAAAATCTTCTTTATATTTTCATAAATTAATAATAATGTTGTATATGTTTAGTTTTGTATATTTTTCTAAATTAGTTAATTATAAATTAGTTTAATTTTCTTTAAAAAATCTAAATTTTTTCTAAAATCTAATTTTCTTAAACTAACCATAATTTTTACTTAAAAAACTCTATTTTCTTTTTTCTAACCCTAATAATTTTATTTTTATTTATTGTCATTCTATTATTTATTTAGTATAATATTCTTTGCTTATTTAAATTTATTAGAAAAATGTACAGGCTATTATTATTGTTGTAATTTATTTTTTATGCTCGATTATTGTGTATCTGCCCCAAATTGATTTAATAGCGTAGGATTTACTGTTTTTCGCATTTTATTTATTTTATTTAATTCATGGTTAGTGAATAGGGAATGCAAAACATAAATGAATAAATTGGACTCGGCTAATTAAATAAAGATAAACACTTGACTATAATCACTCACACACGTAAGTCGATCGTCTTACGATCGCCATCTGCACCTCCTAGGGTTACCCCTCTCAGCTGCCTTAAAATAAATGGTCAGGTCCCTCGAAAATGGGGGTGTCTTAAATAGCAAAGTCCCTACAGATTAAAATCATCACAATCCCTTCAGATTTAAAAGATCAAGTCCCTACAAGGTTGCCTACGATAATGATCTTGTCCATTCGGTAAAAGATGATAGTCCCTCCCAGGTTGCTAAAGACACCCCTTAAGTTGCCTTCATTGACCATACGATGACCATACGCTCGTCCCTCAAATAAATTCAAGGTAATGACTACCTACTCCTTAATAGTAGGGACAATCTTACCCTTGAAAGAAAATAAAAGAACATGAAAGACTAGTCTAGGGTAGGTACCTCTTAGTTACTTGCTCACATTTCAAAAATATTTTTCACACCTCATTCTTTTCAAACATCTTCAAAAACAAGGCTTTGTATACATCCATACGAGGATCATTACAAAGTGCTTAGACTAATTTCCAAACACATTACACTTTCCTTTTTCAAACGAATAAGTGAGCTAAGTAACTAAGAGCCCATGGATAACCATGGATATAAAGGGTGCTTACACCTTCCCTTTATATAACCTACCCCCGAACTCAAGTCTTTTAAAAATAGGTTTTTCCTGTTCTTTTATGTCCTTTTCACTTGGATAAAATAAAAGTCGGTGGCGACTCTTGCTATCCGCAACATTTATAGAAAGTCAGTTCTCCCACCGTATTACACATACGAATAAAAGATCTCGTCCCTCGGTGACCCTACGAAAAAATGATGATAATCCCTTCGAATTGCTAAGATACCCTTACATGTTGCCTTCTATGACCATACGATGACCCTATGCCCGTCCCTTCAAATCCAAGGGTAAGACTACTTACTAACTAATAGTAAGGACAATTCTATCCTTAAAGAAACAAAATAACAAGAAAGACCTTACAATTTAGGGTAAGTAGTTCTTAAGTGCTTGCTCACAAATTTTCAAAATATTTTGTGTATCTCTTTATTTACTTTTGTCTTTATATTCCGTTGTGTAAACATACTCTGAAGTCAAACTCTGTTATGATTCAATCTCTTATTTGCATCAGAATCTGGGCTTAACACCCTATTCTGAAGCAGAGTTAAGAAAAGGAAGTAAACTTTTCACTACTGTTACTCAACCTGATTTCAGACTCTGAATGTGATTCAAAATCTTATGGTTCAACCCATTTCTTATATATTTGTTTCCACCTTAAAACCCATATTATGTTATGTGATAAGGAAGAACGTTTTAATTGATATATTTGTTGCAGGAAAAATCTTTTAATAGTATAATTAGTTTGAAAAGAAAGGGCAAATTAAGCAAACAAATGCAATTGCTTTATAATTGTCGGATAATAGATTTTTTTTCTCTTCTTTTTTCTCTATTGCATGAGTCAATTTTTTTAAATTATTTAATACATTTTAAATTTATATAATAATTATTTATTTTTTAATTATGTAATTTATTTTAAATTTAAATTGTATTTAAAATATCAATTCTGTATTTTTAAATAAACAAAACGAAACACTCGCACAATTTCTCACCCCATTTATCCATCCCTCTCTAATATCTCCTGCATTTTTTTAGTCACAGTGTCGTGTGTTCAACTGCAACAACAACACCCACAAGAAATTCACCATGGCTACATGTTTCCGAGTACCAATATCCATCCCTACTTCCATGCCAGCTTCACCTTCTCACTTACCTTCTCCTCGTTTCCCTCCAACAAGATTCAGAACTCTCAGAACCCTTAACGCATTTAACAATTCCAAAATTCCCATGCCCCCTTTCAACCCTAATGACCCTTTTATGGCAAAACTCGCTGCCTTCGCCGCTTCTTCCCCCGAAAAAATCCTCAGACCTTCCTCTGATCCCGATGATCTTCCTTTATTAGATGTTTTTGATTCCCCTCAACTCATGGCCCCTCCTTATGTAAATTTTTCATTCATTTTTATGTTCGTTAATTGAAAATTAGAAATATTTCTATGCTTTGTGTCTATATAGGTTATTGTTTAATGCTATATATGTTTGATAGAGTTTAATTTTGAAACTAGTTAAATATTATATATGTTCTACGCATTCATTTTAATTATCCTTATCTTGTGTTGTTAAAATAGTATGGAAGGGCTGGTTTATCCCGTGGCGGTGGCCGGCGCCGCAGTTCACCGCCCGACCTTCCTTCTGTGCTGCTTGATGGTCGAATTGTTTTCATTGGCATGCCTGTAAGTCTTCTTCATTTATGCTTATGTTAGGACTAGCACCTTTTTTTTTTGGAACTAGTACCTTTTCTTTTCGTAATTGGAAGTCGTAGAGACTGTATTGCTTATTGTGTTATTCCATGGTAGGTTTGAGTTTCACACTTATTCTAATATGCTTATGTTAATTATACTTTTTTTGCTATTGCAATATGTACAAACTGTTATGACTGTTTCTAGTTTCTACCTATCAGTTGGTGCCGGCTGTCACCGAGCTTGTTATCTCTGAGCTTATGTACCTGCGGTGGAAGGCACCTGAAGAACCAATATATCTTTACATAAACTCCACCGGGACTACACGAGCGGATGGAGAAACGGTAATTGGCAAACAACTTGCTTTTAAAATTGAAATGTTTGATGTACTATCCGAACTTGGACACATGATATGTATGGTTCACCATCTCTGTAAGATAAAACTGTCTGCCCCCTCCCTCGTTTCTCACTTGCCTATCTCATGTATTTGTTGTTCTCGACTTTAGGTGGCGATGGAGTCAGAAGGTATAGCCATTTATGATGCACTGATGCAGATGAGAGCCACGGTTTGTTTCTTCCCATTAACAATGCACTTCAAATGATTATTTACTTGTATTTCTTGTTGACTTTAGGTGTTAATTGTACATGATAGTAATTTGATGAGACAATATTATGGGTTGCTTTGGTTTATGAAAATTGTGAAACATAATGTAATTATGATGATTTGGACATTATCCCATCAACTCTCGGGCTGTTGTATAGATGATTCACGCTGCTGGTAGCATGGTGACTCAGTAACTTATGTTTATAATAATTGCATGCCTCCTTTGAGTAATGTATATTAAATTTTTAAATGATACTAATGGAAAATAGGTTAATTATTTGTATGCTCAGAATCATGTGCATTGTTCATTCTTTTTTTAAGCAATTTATTAGTCTCTTCGATAACATTTGAAAATATCCTGTCCCACGTATTTGGCTTTTGTGCCCTGAGCAGATATACACTCTAGCTGTTGGTGTTGCTGTAGGTCAAGCATGTTTACTACTTGCAGCTGGGACTCCTGGCAAACGCTTCATGTTGCCCCATTCAAAAGGTACAGTTTGGACCCAGTTGTTTCTATGTTTTTGCTTATAGTTGATTCTTCGCAGATTTGATACTTTTCTACTGGTTACTGTTTCAGCCATGATTCAGCAGCCCCGTGTTCCACCAACTGGGTTGAGACCTGCATCCGATATTGTTATTCATGCCAAGGAGGTTAGTCAAACTTATGTTACTACGCTGTGTTTTTTTATTAGGAATGATAAAGTTTTGTCGTGTTTTTGTTTTTATTTTTTTCTTCTCATGTTGTCTTGCAATTGGCATGTTCATATTATACTATCATACTCAGTTATTAATCCCGGATAGCGGAGTGGATCGGCCAACCACAAAAGTGGGATAGCAGGATAGCGGATAGCGGGATAACATTTTATACTAATAATTATATGATAATCTATATAACATATGACATATACTTAATGGAAAACTAAACAAATAACACAACACTCATAAAAGATTTATATAATCAAATGTTAAAGAACAAATGCTTAATCAAGATTCAAAAGTCAAATCAACATTATAGTAAAACTCTTAATGAAGATTCAAAACATCAACATAAAATTCAAACTTAGTAGTTAGTACTTATATGAAAATTCAAACAAACATAGAAATCATAGATAATCATCAAAGAGGTCCTTCCTCAAAATATTCCTCCAATTCTTCATATTCATCATTTTCCAATTCTTGCATCAGCAACTTGAGACCAAGTTAAATAATCATTTTCATGAACCAAGTCTTTTTCTATAGGCTCACCATCTTCTCCTACCTACCATGTCCCTAATTTTGTATCTTTCAATCAAAGCTTGGTTATACTTGATGAAAACCAAGTCTTGCAACCTTTGATGCTCCAACTCATTTCTCTTCTTGGAATCCTTCCAATGGTTATATTGCCATTTACGTCAACCTTACTACCGGTTGGTTTGAAGGTTTGGTCAGAAGAAGCAACAAATGCAGAAATCTGGGATGGCGTAGAAGATGTTGCTATTGTCTAATAATTAAAAAAAAAAGTCTAAGACAAAAGAACAAATGTAATTTAAAATAAATAAATAAATTCGAGGAGAACAAAAGAAGAATACAGAAGAACAAAAGTAAGAAAAATAAGAACCTGGCAGGCGCAGTGAGAATAAGAGTTAGGGCAAAGAATGTCGCAGTGAGAAGAAGAAAGAAATGGGTTACAATATAATATTCAACATAACATATTTTTTTGAGGGGTAAAAAGTCATTTTCTAAAAAAAAAAGGGTCAAAATGGGCTAAACCCGCTCCGGCCGGGAAGCAAACCGCTCCCGCGACCCTCGTACTCAGGCTACGCGGCCGTGATCTAAATCTGAGATGCGTGCCGCTTTACGGTGGCGGGGGGTGCTGCTCCGGGATAACTACCCGGGATCGCGCTGCTAACTACCGCTATTAACAACTCTGGTCATACTATTTTAATGGGATTAATTTTCTTATCAATAATACTTTCGTGTTGATACCTTGTTTATGTTAAGTTTTCTTTTTAGTCATTTCACTTAGTGGCCACAAGTTTCATATTTCATTTCCGCGCATATTTTAAATATACAATATCTAGAGCCTAGAGGTAATTCCTACTATGTTTGAAGCATTTTTAATTTTTTTCTTACTATCCAAACTCAATTTCCATAATCAGATGGTAAATGTGAATTTGAGCACCTTTCTTGTTCAGGATTTGCGATGTATATTCCCTCAGATATTCCAGTCTTAGATACCCCCACGTAGTTGGAATGGACCATTCTTTCTCACTTCCATGTGTAGTTTCTATTCTTCAGTTTGACTCTAAATGCGAACCCGAACATCTTTCTTAAACGAATACATCTATCTCCTTAATCTTTCATAAACCTGCATATCTATTGATGTATTTTCATTCTTGATGTTCTTGTATTTAAACCTAAATGTCCAACTATGTCTCTATGAAATCCTTGCCTTTACTCCGAAATTTTCAGGTGATACATAACAGGGACACTCTAGTTAGACTACTGGCCAGACATACGGGAAATGTGAGTATCATGCATTAGGTATTACATATCATATTTATTCAACACATGAAGTAGGATCTAATATTTTGTATTTTGCTTATTCTCTAATCTACTAGTCTGTGGAGAAAGTTGCTAAGGTGATGAGTAGATCATATTACATGGACCCAGAATTGGCGATCGAATTTGGGGTCTGTGACAGAGTAAGTGCTTATTTACATCTATTTGGTTCAATTTTTTAATTAAAAAAATCACTTATTTTAAAAAATCTATTTTCAAAATTCGTAGGATAAATTACTTCACCACATAATTTAAAATCATGTTTAAAAGAAGTAAAAATAAATAGGCTCTTAGTAGATTATCTTCTTCAGTCTATGTTCTCAAACATGCTTTGCTGACCAATTTTGGAACACACATTTCCCAGATTCTTAGGCGTAAGGATGCGGTAATGAGCGACGCTTCTTCCCGCAAGGAATGATGCTAAAGTTGAAAATAGATTTTAGTTCCTCTTTTGGATACATATCTTGCTCATGTAAGAGATTATCTTCCTCCCTCAATGTTACTGCAAAATCTGGAATGTATTTATTTTGCTTTGAACGAATGATGCTGCCTCGTTTTTATGGATGGAGTGTAAAGGGGCTTGCTGCATAATATGAATGGTTTCTATTATTGAATCTTTGTTTAAATTGTAGGTAGACTGAAAAGTAGGGATATGGGGAGACATATTAGGCAACATTTGGTTCAACAGAGAAACTACTTTGTTTCAAGCCAACTTCTCTGTTGAACCTTTTCAACCTTTTGTTAGTAACTGGTGCGGAATATGTTCAAAACAGAAACATAGTTACACAGACTATAGATAGTGGTGCGGAATGTTTACTTTTCTGATATGAAGCTTTGTGTTGCTGTATTGCAGGTTACGGATGTACCGAGCCCCTAATACCATGTGTAGGAGATTTATGTTTTTCTTATATATTTTCAAAAAATTTCGAAACTATCTCGGCCTCCTAGGGATGTTCCATATCTGTTCACTGAAAAGTGAAAACTGTAGTTATTAATAAAGTTGTAGTGCACCGAAGGCATGACTCTGATCAAACAAGAAAACAACATAGTGATTATTCATCTATGTGGTCATATAGTGTATGGTTTGCTTATGATCATATTCTTGATGTCTTTCATATTCTTTCACTAGTGGGAGACCCGTGCTATCGAATGGGTACTCTTCCGGAATGCGCATTGTGAGATAAAGTAACTAATGATACCGAAGAAGAGATTTTGCAGTAAAACAGAAAAGTTGTGTAAAGTTTGAAGGACACATCAATTAGTCAAATAAGGGCCAAAAGGCTAAAAATCTAAAATATGAAAAGAGTAAATTTAAATTGAATTTGAAAAAGCATATAATTAGAATTCAAATAACCATTAAGTTAGAGAATGATGTTTAAGGACATAAGATGTAAATTAAAGATTATATGAATCAAAAGAGAAATAGGAAGGAACTAATGTAATTGCATAGCATCCAACAAAAGGATGAAATAAAGACAGATGTTTTGACCGGATTTAATAATATCGTTACAATTGACAAAAAAACAAATTCAGCCATAATATCATAGATCATTTTTTAACGGTTCAAGAGTTTGACAATGATGGTTTCACCTCGGGGGTCTGGAACAATGAATGCGAGTCGATCGTCCCGTGTCAGACGCTTGAAAACAACAAATTGATACCAGCCGCGATCAATAAACATGTGCGAAGAGTATTTTGTGTAAGAACGGTGAACTTCACATTCATATGATTGTCCGTTGTCTGCATCAATCAAATTGATGGGTCTTGAGCCAAAATGGATACATTCCCTAATGATTCTTTGCGGGATTTACTAAACAAAAAAGGAAGAGTGACATATATTAAGGTTGAGATTGGTAAACAAATGAAAAAGCAATTGTAATAAAAACAAAGATTACTCACAAGCAGATTAGTTTTGGTCGTGTTTCCTCTTCGTATATTTCTCTTCCAAACAAAATATTTGGGCCCTCTTCCAACAACCTTTACACATGTATTCTCATGAGAACTACATAGGAAAAATGTAAATCATTGAGTAACAAACTTTGCACGGTACGGATAGTAAGCCGGTATCAAAAGCGTAGGAACGACATAATTATATAAGAACGCAAAACTTAAGGACAAATTGTTACCATTCACTATCCGAAGATATATTAATCATAGACGATTCACCAGCATTAAAACGTTTCATCCTCTTTTTGGTGCGTTTGTTATCAGGAAGGGGTACATGTTCCAGAGGTTGTTCCGGTACCAGAATTTGTTTACCTTTACGTGATGGATGAAGTCTGTTGATTGTGCTGAACACTGAAGGAAAACCTGCTTGCTCTGCCTGGAGGTAAGTTAAGTTTAGGGTCATTCTTCACGATAGATCAGTTTCGTCCTCACTAAAAAGGGTGAAATTACAATATCAGAACATTAATCACTCAAAATATCAGTACAACGTATGCCTGATAATGTTAATCGATAAATTGAAAAATAGGCAGATATCGTTGGATACTTGGTGTCTGTTGCTGTGAAGACTGGCCCCTTGTATCGTAGTACTTATCAGTTTCACAAGGATTAATCACAGATTTTCCCTTTTCCAGGTCTTTGATGTCCTCGTTATCCAAGAAGTCAAGTTGCAGCATCAAATGACGAGGTTTTGCCTCCCTTAAATTGCGGTGGCAACTGTAACAAAGTATCAGACATTGAACGACATACATTAGGAGGGCATGTAGGTCTAAAGATAAGAAACTATCGATACACAATCATTATGTTCATGCTAATAAACAAACGATATACACACATATTGTTCATACGTTTCATACATGGAACGGGAAAAATCAGTTACGAACCGGTAGGTTGTACATGTGTAGATTACAAAGTACCAGGAAAAGGCTCAACAAAAATAAGGTTAAGGGTAAAAAAAAGGATCCAATACAGTTGATTGTAACTTGTGGAAGGATTTTAGATGTCCATTATAGAAACAGTAATAAAAAAGAAAGAAAGCATGGGTTTAGAACTTCACAAAGTCTAGGATACAAAGTTTACATAGTCTCAGCCTTAGATTCAATAGATTAAAGATTGGGGGTCCAAAAAAATTAGACAAAATGATTGATTCAAACCTATTGAAGGAGTTAACATCACTATTATAGAAACAAATGGAAAGAAAAAAAGGAACAACACGCTACAAAGAGAAAAGTAATGTTTACCTTGATTCATAGCTTTCATCACCCATCGACGAAGAAAACTTGGTGCAGAAGATGAAGTAGAGTGAACGTAGCAGTGATGCAAAGGTAGAGTCGTTGGCAATGATTCTGGGAAGTGGAAGTAGAAAGATTTTAACAAATAGAATAATGTGATTTTTGTGGAAGACATAAAACACAAAGTTTGGAAAAAGTTGTGCATTTAGTGTCCGGACAATGTTATTACTCATTGGGTAAAAGTGGCAAACACATTGAAAAATGTGTTTAAATGCAATAAAGTGTTATTAAGTAATATAAATAAATAAAATATAAATAAACATAATTACATTGCAGGTTATATGTCCTTAAGGACAGGTCATTGGTTGATTTTTTTTAAAAGGTAATAATAATATTGTGTAAAGCCTTCCATCTCTGCATCGGTAACAGGGTAATAAAAGATATATAATTATGATAGTGTAATGTAACATTGTAATAGTGACAGTTGAAAATTTAGAGAGGAAAAAATAAAAATTGAATGGATGCAATGATGGAAGAGGTTACTTCTTGGCATTGGTAACTTGCATATTAAAAGGAAAAGTGGTTACCAAGAACACGAAAAAGGGGTTACAGAAGAGGCAGATCATTTTTTCATAAATTTGAAGAGGTTATAAAAGCAGTACAACTACACATCTTAGTCACAATCATACTAGGTAGTTACTCAAAATGGCAGACGACAAAAAAAATGCATGAGTGCGGGTAAGAGTGTTAACCATAGTGTCATTGTTAAATTTATGTGCATGGATGTCTTAAGAGACTTACCTTTGATTTACTGTGTAGGTCAAGCAGTGGGTTGGTGGCAAAGCAGGAGGAGATTGAAGTTGTAATTCAAAGGATGATTGACGAAGTTTTACAAAGCAAAGCTGAAGCAGATAAAAGAAAGGGATGCACGATGGATGTAGATGTTGTGGACCTGACCTTGGAGGAAGATGCAAAGGCAATGGAAAAAGCCAATGTTTCAGACAGGTATTATGGATCTAATATAGGCATTGTGATGTATTTTTCGGATAAGACAATCAATGAGAGTATGTTTCGTTGAATGTTGTGCAGGAAAATGGAAGAACCGCAGAAGTCCGCTGAAGCATCGAAGACACAGGAATAAATCCCTGAAAGACAACAAAGGTATAGAAAAACTTGATTTTTGGTTGCATGTGTTAAGAATTTGATTTACAAAGACAAAAGATATGTAATGTATGGGTGTAATAGAATTGGCGGTGTTAGTGTAGAAACAACAATGTATAATGGATAAAAGATTAATTACAGAGGTATTTTAGAATGTTTGTAATGTTTTGAAAAGTATAGAGCGAGTATAGTTAGAATATAAGTGATTGGTGTAAAGTAGACGCAATGGTGCATGTCAAATGTTTTGAATATAAACCTTTGTTTTAAAGATATTACTAACTCTGAAGTATTAGAAACAAAGTCTTTTGTATAAAATGATTAAAGGAAGTGTCTATGTTGGGTATTAAAAAATGTAAAAATTGATATATTGTATATGTTCAAAAACCTGGAAGCTTACTTGAAAGAAAAGGAGTTCTTGGATGACCAGTATCGTCAGTTATACGGGATGAGTTTTACCGAGAGGGTTGCGCTGCACGATCAGGAAATAACAAAGAAAGTAAGGTTTGTTGCGGAACCTGTTCAAATATTTAGCTACACCGACGGTGATGAAATTTCAAGGGAAGGGTAAGTTCTAAAAAACAATACTCTGAATAAATGATATTTTAGCATATATTAAGAAATAATGTAAAACTCATGAATGGTAAAGCAGGGTTGACGATACTAAAAGAAAGGAAAATCGTGAAAAAGATGAGGCATGCGATACAGAAATGGCAGGTGAGGAGGAAGTTCCTGGGGAAGGAGATGTTTCGGGTGGCGCAGATGCAGATGAGGATACAGAGGAAGATTCAGATGGTTCCGAAGAAGAAATTGATGATCATGTTGAATGGCAAAAGGAGGTGAGCTATGGGTACAAAGTCACTAACAACATGATGGTAAGTATTTACGTCAAAAGTATAAAGTATGTATCTGCAGTATATGTGTATAATTAGTGATTAAAGATATTGAAAAAATTATTGCAGCATTTTCCAAAGCATGTGACCAGGAGGTATTTGGCATTGCATCAGAAGGATATTTTGTTGGTGGACGGAAACAACAGAACTGTGTACGCTGCGAAGATAAAATGTGCGAAGCATAAAGGAAGGATAATGAAGATGGAAAAATTCATGTACCGTGGGTAGCATGAGTTTTCCAAGTATCGTGAGCTGAGAAAGGGTGATATTTTGGGGTAGCATCTGTTGTTGGTTATGTAAAGATAATGTGTTTTGGCAAAATGAGAAGTGAAGCAGTATTGTTAAAATATTGTTGATGTTCATGTAAATATATTGCTGATGTTTATGTTAATGTAAATTATTGTTCTTTTAAGAATGAAGCAGTATTGTTTACAATGAAATATAAGTGTCTGGAAAATAATGCAAGTGTGGCGGGAAAATTAAACTGATTATCCGTATTATAAACATATGATGCAAAGCCTTCAAATATACGATTGTTCAAAGTCAAATGTATCACAGTTCATAACGCATTAAATAATAGTCTCTAATAGCAAACAAGTCGAATAAAAATTTGGAGAAAATGATGTAACAAGAGATGGATAATGCGTAGTCTTAGTGTTAATGTAATAAAAGTCAAATTTGTGTAGGGAATATATAAATTGGTTAATTATAAAAATAGAACTGAAAGGGTATACCATAGCAACAAAAAACATTCTGGTCGAATAAAGATTGTAATGTCAGCATAACAGAAGCCCATTAACAGAAAAAATATCGCATAACCGCATCAAATATAACAGTTATTAGCTCTGTGCAATTCAAAAGTTAGTAATTCCAGCCATATAATCCTCGGAAGTGCTGAAGCCTGGCTACACCGGTGTACCATCAGAGTTGCAGCAGCTATCCAAGTTTGAATAAGGGTCATACGAAAAAAAGACGAAAGAAGGACTAACAATTGCTTCAACAGGATTATGAAGATGTTTATCGGCGGTCGCATAATCTGTAGTCATAATTAAAGTGTAGGTTATGATATAGCAATGCACAAACAAAGTGATGTTGATGTGTAGAGCGATAAAGAAACGTATGGTATGTGTTAATGCGAAAGTCGTGGTCAGGAAATAAGGCGGTTGAATTTTACCCAAAAAAAGTACGGCTTTGTTTATACATTGTTGAAAACCTTTTTGTAGACTACATTGTAGATGATTTGGGTTTGTTGTCGTCGTCATGAAAGAGTATTTTTATTCCCTTTTTGGTAGTGACTCGTGATATTGCAACATAAAGTTGGCCATGAATAAAGAGATCCCTAGGTAAGTATAGCTCAACCCAATCCAAAGATTGACCTTGAGGTGTTGATTGTCATGGCATATGATACGATGATCGGGAATTGTCTTCTACTGAGCTTGAAAGGCCAGGGTGATTGGGACAGCGACATATCCATTCGTGGTATGTAGATAACTTTTCCATGTCCCTTTCCACCCATAATCTCGGCTTCAATTACGTGGCTAGCCATTCTCGTAATATTAAGTCTTGTCTCGTTGCACAGACCCTCAACCTGGTATATGTTTCGCATAAGCATAATGGGAGTCCCGATCTTTAATTTGATGTGATGTTCGGGCAGTCCAGAAGTACGCATGGAGCTGAGGAATTCAGGACTTAAGACATCCATGATGGTATTATCATGTATTTCCGACCGGTCAATAGAGTTGGAGCTATAATAATCCCTACCCTCGCCTACAGAAAGCATAATAGAGTTAGAATGCAAGAAATTGAAGCATACTAAGGTTTGATCGAGTCATGTAAAGTAGACACGGGTTAAAACAGATGGAAACATACCTGGAATTATGTCAAGAATATGATTGTTGATTTGATCAACAACCTGAATTGTGGAATCCAGAATGGCTCTACTTTTTAAGTAGTCATAACATTTGTAATTCTGCAAGAAAAAAGGATAAGTGCTTTCCACGATTGCCACAATGGGGTCATCATAATGCAAAAGAAGGATATCAGAAGGAATTTCTATATCAACATATCCATTGCTAGGTTCAGAAATTCTTCCCTCGCCCAATTGCAAAAGCCATTTAGAAAATTCAGCAATCTCAAGAGATTCCTGGCTGTCACGTCCGGTCCGCAGTCGCATATTGTGTGTTAAAGTCAAAACCTCACATGAATCCCAAATGTATGATGCATTGATCGTGGAATGAACAATGTCAGATCTGTTGTCCCTCAGAGTCACAAGTAAAATTTGTCTAAAGTCTCCTCCGAAAACAATGACCTTACCTCCGAAAATGACATCAGAATTCCCATGTCTACTCATTACATCCTTTAAAGTTTTATCCAGTGCTTCGAAAGTGAATTTTCTTGCCATAGGTGCCTAATCCCAAATAATCAACTTAGTTTGCTGCAGTAATTGGGCATGCTCATCACCATAATCAATTCTACATGTAGAATTCTCCAAAGTTGGGACTGGTATTTTAAACTTGGAATGTGTCGTCCGACCACCAGGAAACAAAAGAGAAGCAATACCACTTGTTGCGACTGTCAAAACAATTTCATGTTTTGATCGTAAATGAGTTGCAAGCGTTCTCCATATATAAGTTTTCCCCATTCCGCCGAAACCGTGAAGGAAGAATACCCCTCTTGTTTGATTATTGACCGCCAACATGATTTTGTCGAACATATGGTGTTGTTCTTCTATTAACAAAACAATAAACAAAAAGAGATCAAGAAGACCGTGGATTTATAGTCTAAACATGTGTATACTATGGGGAAAAAAAGTCTTGTGAGTGAAACAAAAATCTTGTTGAACTCTTCTTTCATAATGGTTGTGTCGTAACTCCTTTCTTCATAGATAAGTCTGTTACCAAGCTGCTGGAGAACATAACCATGAAGGGTTGGAAAGGGTTTGAATTTGGTAAGGCTCCTGCGGTTGGCCTACAGTAATGCCTCAATTTCAATGAGTGTAAAATTCCGCAGGTCAGCTTCTTGCAAATGGAAATCTGCATATTTAGCAGTAAAAAGGTGTTAAGTAACCTTATAAATAAACATTCTAATGGTGTTAATTTAATTGGTAATTAAACTGTATTAGGCATAGAGTATGAACAGGGTAACACAATAAAGCACAAATAATTATACAGATTATACCACCTTAGTTATTTGCAACCTGTCTCTGTCGGTGCAAAATTCCATCGGATATTAAGGGCCATGTCTCATTCCAAACATCTAGAGGTCTGTTAATAGTTCCAGAGAGAAGCATTACGACAAATAACTTTATAAGAAAATAGCCTGATCCCCAATGACTTGCATCTTTAATGGCTCCAATGTATTCTTTATCATCATCAAGGAAACCCATGGCGTAGCATGCATCCCTAAATGACTCATATTGTATTTCGCCAACCTTACGAATGTCCTCATAAGTCTTTGGTCCCTTGACAATTGTGAGCATCATCCTTAGGTAATAGAGTTCGCCCGTAGTGGGGGGAACCCAAATCAACCGCCCAATTGTGAAGCCTTTTTGACGTGGCTTCCAGCATCTTTTACTTTTGACGTAAACAAATTTGGAGACGAATTGAGAATAAGTCAAATTTTGTGCTTCCGCATAAACATTATTTGCAACTAACCGGGAGGTGAACATAGATTCGGTGACGCTTGCTTTTTCCAAAACGTTTTCCATTGTGGCGTAATCCGTATAGTAAATAGGTTTCTCACCTATAAGGTTGTAAAACATGCGTTCAACCGCATGACTTCTCCCATGTAGTTTCTAAGAGAAAATCATTCATGTTGCCTCACTTGGAGAAACATATCTATTGTCTAAATATTGCTTAATTTCATCAACCGTATCATGAGCTTGGGGAGATAAATTAGATGCAGGTACTATTGACGCAGTGATCCTGTCGTATCCCTTGTGGATGTATTTGAACATGTACTTGATGAAAGTACTTTGATTACACCACTCCATGTTGATGTGTGCTTCATATTTAAGGAGTAATTGTGTGTTGTAGGGGACCACATGCCTATTATCCAGTGTAATTCCTGATTTTACAATTGTATGAGATTGAGATCTTCGTCTGTAAAGCGGAAAACCCTATGTATCGACCATCGTCTCGTTGTTGATTTTTTTAGGAAAAAACTTAGAGCATCTTCTATTTTTCATGCGCGGGGAAGTCAGCCTGGCCAAACCGCACGGTCCGTGGATCATGTGTGATTTAACTAATTGGTACAACTTTGGATGCGTGATAGGATCAGGTATTTCTGTGGAAATAATGTTGTCAATGTCCGGAGGCGTTGTAAACAGGGATTTTCGACGATATGAAAATGAAAGGGAAAGAGATATGATTTGACTTAAGAAAAAGAATTGGAAAATACATTTGAAAAGAACATTTCGACGTGGTCAGTAAGAAATGATGTTTGTTATATCTTTCGACAGAGACGAAGAAGAAGACTGTTTTGGCAGTCTGTCCAGTCATTCGAAGCTGTTTGTTTTGACGATTTCGACAGATATAAAACAAAGGTACTGGTTCGACAGAAAGATGAAATTTCAAAGTTAAAGGATTGAAATGTTTGGCAGAAGTACGCGTAGAAACATCTAATGGAATGAATGCATGCCGAAAGGCCAAGTGTCAAAATATTAGGATTTTTCCGTTAGTAGCAGTTATTTTAGTTTCTTTATATATATATATATATATATATATATATATATATATATATATATATATATATATATATATATATATATATATATATATATATATATATATATATATTAGTTCTTATCAGATTTGGGTGTGTGAAATTTATTTGTACAAATTCCTGTAAAAACTCAAAGTACCCGTGTGAGAGAAAATAGTGTGATTCTGAAAACATGTACGTGTAAACACCATCTTTAATTCTTAAGTTTAATAAATTCCAAGTTTATTTAACATTTTTGCACTTTTACAATATTAAATACTATTTATTAGTTTGATTTAGTCTATTTTATATTTTATATTTTATATTATATATTATATCAATCTTATAATTAGTACTTTTAGAATATTATTAAAAATTAGAATTTATAATTTGGATATCTAAAAAACCGATCCAAATTAAATCAGATGAAATTCGATCGGAGTATATCAGATTTTTTTAATCAATAATCCAAAACTGAACCAAATTGCAAGTAAATTTATCTTTGGATCGGATGATATTTTCCTTTAAAACCGCTCCAAACCGAACCGTGAACATCCCTAACTGACAATGTAAAAAGACGGTGCATATCAATTAATCTCATTTTATGCATATTAATTATTAAGATTAATAATTAAATATTATTAATTTTTTTTAAAATTCATGTAAAATAAATAATAGAATATTAATTTATTTTTAATTAAAATATAATCAGCTGACAATATTAAATAATTAATGAATAGTTCTTAAATAAATTCATTAAATTTGTTTAGATTTAGTGATATTTATTTATATTTAATATCAACAAAATTTAAAAGATTTTTTTTTGTTTATAAATAAGTCCGTGTTGGAAAGATAACTTCATTCCAACTTAAAATATGCCATTTTAATATGCATGACTCTAACCACCAATCTACTTAGAGTGAAAATATCTACTGATTCTTCTATAATTTTATTTTCTATTTGAAAACAACAATAAAGTACCTGGGAGAGCAAGCATAGGGCCTAAACAGTGTGTAAATGAAGTGGTGAATCCCAATGAGACACTCCTCAGTTTTTGGATTCGCGCTTTTCCTCTCATTTTCCGTTACATCCTCATCTTTTCCACAACCACCTTTCTTTTCAAACCCTTACCCAAAAGCCACTCCCTCTGACCTATTATCCCTTCTCGGTCCCACACCTCACTCCAAACCCGTCAATCCCATCGTAGCACGCGAACTTATCTCATGCCTCAAATTTCTCGTCCCGTTTTCTCCAACGGTCACCGATTCTCCTCGTCATCGGAAATTATTCCGGAAAGAACTCGTCGGACCAAATCGGAGACACGAGAATGATATGATTTGGTGGCCGCCGGAATCCGTTTTGGAACTTGCTCGCATCGCAGTCGATTCCGGTGGTGATCCTGCCGCTGTTCACCGCCTTCTTGATCCAACCGTCATCCCAGTTAGTTACAAACCTAATAACCGTTTTCAGTTATACTAAATTGTTGGATACTTACAAATTGCAATGTGGCAGGTACCTAGTGTTGAGGGATCAAACAAAAACCGATGCCAGCTCACTAGAACTCCATATGGCAGGCGCTTCATTTCTGAGGTTTGTTCTCAATTCTCAACAGTAGTTTCCGAGGGTGCTGATAGTGATGCTGCATTTGTCTTTATATGATTGCAGGAACTGAACATGTATATGCAGTTTTTGTTTGAACTCATTGTTGAACGGGGTCCTTCTGTTGGGTTTGATGTTGCCTTGAGCAGATTTGATCTATTCCATGGTCATCTCTTTCTAACCAGAGACTCTGGAAGACTTGGTATCTTGTATGTTGGTTGATAAGTATTAGTTAGTGATGCAACTACTTTTCTCTGAGAATTAGATATGGCTCACTTTATTGAAATGTTTATCTTAGTTGCATTAAGAATGCAATTCATTTATATTTGACAGATTCCATGCAAGGGAATACCCAGCATATAATAAACAAGCGTTTCCATACAATATGGGCTATTGTCAGATAGGTACATCGCTATCACCACATCTTCAGATGTTATGTTATCTTCTGCTTAGTTCAATTTTCTTTCATCTCTGTTAAGCTTAAAAAATGTAGGTACTAGTAGGCCCTGCTTTGGAAATTCTGTTGTGTTATGTTCTCTGGATCTTGTGAGATTGCTTTGTAATTTTTGCAGGCACTTGGTGTGGGAAATGGAAAGTCAACACGGCTTTAGTAAGTTTATGCGAGAGAAAGGTGAGATAAGATGAGATATAGAGAGAATAACATAAGAGAGAGAATCATGGTGTCTTTCCCACCTTAAAGTTAGAGAATACATGCCTCACTTGTGTGTTAGGATTAGTTGGGGAGTGATGGAGGCCTTGTATTTTTTTTTTATAACTCGAAAGAGGAGTGAATTCCTCGATTTCAAATACAACACACAAATCTTTGAGGGCCAGCAATTTCGCTGCCAAAAGGATCCGATTTTCTTTCAAAATGAATGGCATCACGCCCTATCATCCTTTCCTATTATTCATATACATCATAGTCTACTTCTAACTACGTCAGTCATAACTAATCATAACCAATATCATAAGTTTGCAAGAACCAGTAAGCTCTGCCTTCTAAGCTAATTCTCATATAGTCTATCTCTAACTACTTAAGTCATAAATATTCTTTATCCAGATCATCAGCATCCAAGAAGGAAACTCTCATTTAAAAGCTGTCAAGGAGGAAGATTCACGTCACTGAAATAATCTACAGAGCATCTTATACTATTCAATGTTGGACTTCAATACCTCAGAATATCCAAGTCCCTATCACAAACTCTGTGGCCTAAGGCCCTGGTTCTCTTAAAAACACTACCTCTGTTACCTCTAACTATCTCAGTCACAACTAATCCTAACTAACCAAGAAAATCTATAATTCTCAACCAACATATCTATCAAAGAGAGAGAACATAATTTTTTGTTGCCAGTGTTAAGTGGCTCTTGCAAATGCCATAAACGCAAATTTATGGTTGTATTTTCAATAAATTCTCAACTTTTTAAAGTGGTGATTGGTCTTTTGAATTCTTCCAGGTTCCAATGTGACATATGATGATTCAATGAACTTCCGAAATATTCTCTGGCTGGCTCCTTTGCCTGACCGTTCTACTAAATCTTGGGTGGCACCAGGTACCCTTAGTAAAGTTATCTTAATTGCATTAAGTTTGTTTGCTTTTCATATGGTGCACAGGCATACTCCTAAGTTTTGTGTTAAATTTTATAATCAGTAATTAAATCAACCTATCCATCATGCAAAGAGTCATTAACCTCCACAAGCATTTTTATTATTGTTGGGATTTGTGCCCTTTTGAAAATTTATATTGATACCTTAGATTTATGAGTCTCAAGTATGGAGGTAAGCAATGCTATCTGATGCTGATTTTTCCTATTTACAGTTTTGGATTAGGTGTGTTGTGGCACGTTTTTAAAAAATAAAACTGGGGAAGAGGTAAATTATTAATTAGTTAAAAGGATACTAATGGCCATTTTACTGCTGTCTTTGAGAGGATTTGAACTCTATCCACTGAGGTTACAAAATCATACTCTTACCTCTGAACTCCCTCTGTTAAGCTCATTTAGTTGTTGGTTTATGGAGCCTAGTTTTTCAATCTTAAGTGTAAATGAGGAATATGATTCTTTGTAGAGTTATATTGCCTTATTGTATAATCTTTATTTAATATGCTGCTGTGGTAATTATGGTTACTTGCAAAGTGTCCTCTTAACTTAAGTCTAACCACATTACACAAACTAGTTTTATGACCCCTTAGTCTTGCATGGACAATTGACCAAGCTATGATGATTAATACCATCACGGAAGAAAAGAACATTAATGTTGGAGAAATCATTGAAGTGAATATCTAGTTCATTCTCTAATTCATGGCCTCACATCTCTCTGACTCCAGACTTTGCGCACTTTTCTCTCCTTAGTCTTGCATGGACAATTGACCAAGCTATGATGATTAATACCATCATGGAAGAAAAGAACATGAATGTTGGAGAAATCATTGAAGTGAATATTTAGTTCATTCTCTAATTCATGGCCTCACATCTCTCTCTGACTCTCTAGACCTTGCGCACTTTTCTCTTCTTTTTTCCTTTTGCCCCTTTGATTTTTGGTAGGCTTGTATTAAACTATTAATTAAGCTTTACTGCAGGGATCCTTCTCACAATGCTTGAGCACTTCGTTCTTATTACGGTTGTCAATTGCCTTTTCTAGTTCAAATGGTCCCTATTTGGTTTTTAGGTTGGCATCTTTTGACTTTTGCTACCCTTCTGAGACCCTTGAGCTAATGGTTGGGGTTATGTTAGACTTAACCCGAATTTCAAGAGGAATGATGAGTTCTCTTCAGTGCCTAATAGCATCAAGGAGCTTCTAGTAGACTATGGGGAGTTGATTAAGAAGGCCAATCTATTCTCACCAAAAAGGGAATGTGACCATCAAACTTTGATGATCAAACCATGCCATAATCATGAAAGAGAGAGCTTTGATTCCCAAAATTCAACCTTTTAGGTATCCTTCTTATTGTCACAACTCACTAGGCAGAAATTGATGTTTGTGCATGATATGTTAGCAGGGGAGCTGATAAGACCAAGTCTAGCCCTTATTCCAGCCCACTAGGATGTGTTTGGACTAACTTATTTTTGTCTCCTCTTCTCCTAGTAGAAGTTAGGCTAAACATAATAGCTCTAATTTGAAAAAACAGCTTTTTATTTTAACTAAAAATTACATATAAAAGTGCTTCTATATAAGATGTTCAAACTTACTTTAGAAAAACTTCTCAAAGATCTTTTTTCATAATGTGTTTAAAATTAAAAATGCCAGATTATGTAAAATTGCAAGGACTGTGTTAATTGCCCTCAACTTTTGATGCTTGGATATTTAATGTATAGCTTAAAAAATAAATTGTACGCAGGGGTTCTGGTAGTCCTGGATGCTAATCCTAACGGAATCATATACAGACATCTAATACCAGATTATGTAAAAGTTGCAAGGACTATATATGAAGGTTTGGTTTGTTTACTAATAACTGAAACCTGTGGATTTTAGCCTCAAATATTTTGTTTCCAAAAGGATGACATCATTGTGTGTGCCATCGATATTTTCTTCCTTGTAGATGATTTCGGAGAGGTTGCTGTTGATGTGAACATCTTGAATGTGGGTTCTCAGAGTCAAAATTATCAATTATTCATATGCTGATACTATGCTCAATACTGTCATTACCAGCTTTTATATGTATATATTTATATATGAAGATTGACCAAAGGTTACACATATAAAGGAAATCTGGATCGCAGTGAAGATTGATTAACTGATTTCCTCTGATTTGAGTGGTCAAATTGATGGATGTGTTCATTATTGTGTTTTTCACCAGTGAACATAGGAAACAACAAAACTGGATCAAGGAAATCTTTTAATTTTTTGATTGGAGGCTTCTTTTTCCACCACCCAATGTTTATAAAAAACACAACCCCTTCTTTGGAAGTATACCAGACTGAGATTTATCAGTAATTATACTTCAAGAGAGTTTGTTAAAAAACCTCATCATTTATATGCTATTTGTATTAAAACAGCAAATCCAACAGTATACTTGTGGATTATTTATCTTTTTTATAAAACTACTGTTTTTAGATATCTATGATATTATTCAATTCACTTTCTAGAAAATCATTCTAATCCTCATTCTCGTCAATTTCATCTTCAACACTATCATTAGCATCAGGAGTCTTCGAAGCATCAATTTTAGTATATTTAACTATTGTATTACTCTTTAAAAATGTATGAATCAATTTCTAATAACTAGGGCTCTTTTCGGTCCAGTCCGGGTATTTGCTATCCCGAGAACTGGACTGTAATACTAATCGGGTAATCCAAGACCGGACCGAAACAGTAATGGACAATTTTTTTTGGACCGATACTCCAGGTATTTGGCAAAAGTATCCAATATAGTATCCATTTTCGATATCGGATAAAAAAAATTATTCATTCTCGGACCGAATAGCATTTCGGTCGGTCCAATGATCCGGTTCTCTGCTGGTTTTTCGACTCCATAGATTCAATAACAACTCTACTAATAACTAAACAACAAACATTTAATTTTTATATAACATTGATAAAATATGCAATAGTTAATCATCAGTTTCATCTTTTTCGTTTTTTAAAATAGGTACAATTTCTTTGTAAAAAAAAAAAAAAAGCTCAATTACATTGCCAAAACACTAAAACCAAATTACTCTAACACAATACAAAGAACTACATAATCACAAGGCTACAATTTCTTTTAAGAAGCATTCTAACCTACATAATTATGCAAACTATACTATCAGTTTGAAATACAAGTTTAAAAATAATAATCGTTATTAAACAAAGAAATGAGAGAAAAAAAACATTTTCAATTCAACCCTTTTCGATTTAAATATAGTTTATTTAAATTTTGTTTACTCAATTTTATTTAGAAAAAAAATACGGTAATTTATTGTTGAAAAATATTTTGTTAATTTTTTTCCAGGCCTCGTATATAAAAGGAAAAGAATTAAAAAGGGGTGGACTGTGCCAAAACTCCAAGACACAAGAAAATCTAAGAATCTAATTTAGGTAAATTTATTCCACCAAGTGTAAAAGAGATAGACCTTTATCTGCAGAGTGATTTTCGTCTCTAATTGTGCAAAATTATATAATGAGAGTGAATTGCAACAATAGTAGAATCTGGGATGATAATGTGTATCCATGAGGACAGATGCTAGTCTCTCACTATCTGTCGTATTTAGTAAATATGATACATATATCCGTTTCATATCTGTGCAGGTATTCGGCAGATGGATACTTACAGGTATTTGGCAGACGGATATATCTGTGGATTTTGAGATACCCGCAGATATTAACGAATATCCATGGATATTTTTTTAATTGTAATTTATTAATTTTTCTTTTATTAAATTAAAAATTTATCTTGTTAGAAGATTATGTGTAAATAGAAAATCTACTTATTTCCATGAAAGCTATGATTCAATAAACTTGAAAGAAATATATATTGAAACTATGCTTTGAGAATATGAGAAAAATGATCACATTATGCATATTAATTTATATAAACATCAAACAAATAACAACATATTACACATGTGATTTTGTACAAATACCATGAATTACACATATGATTTAGTAAAATCTAATAGATTGTTGAATGCAGCATATTAGAGAAGAGTAAAGTCGTATTAACTCATTCTTACTTCAAATGATACAAGTTTTAACTATTTATACTAATGAATCTAAGCTTCCAACTCAGCATAACAAACCCAGTTGGTTAGTTACGTCAGATGTACTTACATCTCAACTCTATTTCTACTAGTATAACTTATACTCCAATATTTTCCCCTCAAATGTTACTGCCCTCTGTGGTAGTGATTTGACTAGGCTAAAGACTGAACTTGTCCACCACTTGAAGGTTGTCTCTGAGAGTAAGGAATTTGAGAAGTGAGAGAGCATTTTTCCCTAAGAAAAAAGTTGTCAAGTTCCATATGCTTACTTTTAACATGCAAAATTGGATTGTGTGAAAGGGAGACAGTGCTCAAGTTATCACAGTAAAGCACATGAGTTTAAGAAGATGTATGCGGTTCAGAAAGAAGAGATTTAATCCAGAGCACCTCAGAGGGAGTACTAGATAAGCTCCTATATTCAGCTTCTGTGCTGGATATAGCAACAAGAGTTTGCTTCTTAGACCACCAAGACACTAAGTTAGGACTAAGAAATATGCAAGACCCTGATGTAGATTTTATGTCATCGGGGTCATAACGCCAGTCAGCATCAGAGTAAGCAGTGCGAGAGAGGTTGATGAGTATCAACTTGTTGCATAAGTAAACCATGCTGAAGAGTACCTCTAAGATACCTAAGTACCCTTTTGATTGCAGTCCAGTGACTTTGCATAGGTTGAGACAGAAATTGGCAAGCTTTGTTGACTACAGAGCTAATTTCTGACCTGGTAATAATGGCATAGCAATGCCCTTATCATTGACCTATAATATGTGGGATTAGAGAGATAGTATGACCCTTCCTTGGTAAGCTTGAGATTAGACACCATAGGTGTGAGATACTTTTAGCCTCACTCATGTTGGTCTTAGCTTGGAGATCTCTTAGATACTTAGTTTGAGAAAGAAATAAGCCACCTTGTGGTGTCTTTATCACTTCAATACCTAGAAAATAATTGAGATTCCATAGCTATTTAAGTGAGAACTGAGCATTGAGTTGAGTTACAAGTGTGTTGATGTGACTTGGAGAGATTCCTGTGACTATAATGTCACCCACGTAGATCAACATGAAGATGGTGTGAGTGTGAGCAATTAAAGTAAAAATGGAGGGGTCACACTTACTGGTGACAAAGCCAAGGTTGTATAATGTTGAAGAGAGCCTTTCAAACCATGCTATGGGGGCCTGCTTCAGGCCATAAATATGCTTATGAAGTCTGCAGACCAGATGAGAATCAACATGCATAAACCCAGGGGGATGTTTTTCTTTAGTCAAGATTCCATTAAGGAATGCATTATTGACATCCAGTTGAATGAGTTGCAACTGTCTTGCAAGGGCTAAAGTAAGAATAACCCTGACTATGACTGGTTTAACCACAGGAGAAAAAGTTTCCTGAAAATAAAACCCTTGAACTTGGTAAAATCCTTTAGCTACAAGTCTAGCCTTGTACTTTAGGACAGGCCCACCAGGATTTTGCTTAATCCTAAACACCCATTTATAACCTATAACTTTCCTGCCAGGAGGGAGAGTAATGAGCTCCTAGGTTTTATTCTTGATAAGAGCCTTGTGTTCAGCTTTCATAGCCTCAAGCCACTTGGGATCTTGTAGAAGCAAGTTTCAATCACATGAGAGTTTTGATGAAGACAACAAGTTTTTATATGCAACATATGAATGCAAAAAGACAAGAAATTTAAATGGCATCAAGCAACAAGAATATATTTTAGCAAATGACTAAGACAAAATTGATCAAAGCTTCATATTCAAGTCAATAAAATTTGAAGTATTAAACAACTTCAAAAGGTATACCAAAAATCACTTAAAATATTTATACAAGTCTTCAAATATTTTATCTTGCATGACATATATTATAAGAATTTTTTTCAAACTTTTTTTGAATAGCTAACTCCTTTTAAAATTAATTATTTGCATGCATGGTTCATTTGGTTGAAAATATATCACTATTTCTAGCTTTAAAAAAAACAATTTTTTTTATCATACTTTTAAAAATTTATTTTTCATATTTGAACCATGTTAAATCACTTTCATATAATCTATTGATTTGGATAAATCAATAGACATTGCATAATATTTGTTCAAACATTTAGACAAACTTTTAATTTTTTTAATTTATTTGAACATACAATTTTTGTGTGCAAATTATGGCCTTTTGAACAGCCATAAGATGCCTAAAAACCGACGTAATCTGCACCGTTCTAAAACAATATTTTAATTTTGAAATTCAAAAATTGTTCTGCATTTGTTAAGTCAGGTATCCGTTAACTGACTTAACAAGTCATGTACAAATTTGAAAAAAACAATAATTTTTTAACACCTTTACATGCATCTTTTCATGAAACAATTTCTTTTAACTTAACAAATGTTCATGATATTTTTGCATACTTTACAATGTTTCAAAAAGGTGTTATGCACTTATAAATACATTTTATAATCATAATTTTTTTTTACCTCCAAGAAATTTAATACTCAAAATTCACTCATTCTACTCAACTTTCATTATTTCTTAAAGTGTTCATACAAACTCATTTTTGAGAGAAACCTTTGCATAAATTTCATACACTTTCATAGTTTCATCTCATTCTTTTAAAAGAACACTTGCATATATCTTTTTGAGTGACACTTTGTTCAAGGAGAAGATCGATCAAGAAGATTGATAACACCATTCTTTCAAGACTTAGAATTTTTATCAAGATAATTTGTTTGTATTACCTTGTTGTCCAAGATTGTTGGAAACAAGTGAGTGTTTGAAGAGGGTTGTTCTTCATTCACTTTAATTACCTATAGCTTAGATAGTAGGCTTCAAATTGTGTGAGTAGGCTTGTACAACTCTCTAAATTATAGTGAAATCTCTTACGAGTCGTAAGGGGACTGGACGTACCCTCGGATTGTGAGGGGAACCAGGATAATCCTCCTGTGTCTCTTACTTTTACCGCACTTTATTTTTCAGCCATTATCAACCATCCAAAAAAAGAATAAAAAATCGGTAAAAAATCAAAGATAAATTTTTGACCACCTAATTTAGCCCCCTTCTTAGGCGCATTTAAACTTACAATCTTGAGGGCAAGTTTGTAGGAGGTTGGTTCTCGTTTAGTTACTAGTAGTGTAGGTTGGATTTTTGGTTGTATATACCATCCTTAGCTCTTGTGACCATTGAATGTGTATTTTGAGGAAAATGATGGGCAAGAGGAAGATGTTGAGTACTGGAACCAGATCCCGATGTAGAAGCATGTAAACTACTATAAGCTGAAGACTGACAAGAAGCTGATGGAAAAGAAGGCATAGATAATGCTAATGAAAGAGAGGTAATGCCTTGATTAGGAGATGAATGATTACTAGCCAAGTGACTACTTTGAGTTGGTTCTGAAGCAGTTGACGACATATGGGGAGGCTCAATTGAAAAAGATAGAGGGACAAGTGATGAGTGAACAACAAGAGCTGGTGTGGAAAATAGAGCAACATAAGGAAATCCTATCTCATTAAAGATAACATCCTTGGATATATAAATTCTGCCATAAGTTGCTATACATTTATAGCCTTTATGGTGAGTAGAATAACCAAGGAAAATACACTCCTTAGTGTGAAAGGCAAGTTTGTGAGGATTGTAAGGCCTTAAATGAGGATAACATACATACCCAAATGCTTAAAGAGCCTTGTAATCAGGATTTGTGTGATATAGGAAATAATATGGAGATTACATGTTCAAAACAGAAGTAAGCATCCTGTTGATCAAATAACCAACAATTATAAAGTCATGACCCCAAAATTTGAGAGGGAGAGATGTCTGAGCTAGAAGTGTGAGACATGTTTCTACAACGTGTCTATGCTTTCTTTCAACTGACCCATTTTGGTGATGTGTGTGAAGGCATGTAAGCCAGTGCATAACCCCCTTTGTGTGAAGTATGAGAATGAGAGGTTGAAATTCACCACCCCCGTCAGTTTGAAATGTCTTGAGCTGACAGTTAAACTGTGTGGATATATGAGCCATGAATGTGGTGAATATGTGAGTTGTAACACTCCAAAGTCGATTTTAATTTAATTGATGTGTTTTCTTATGAATTTTGATGTTTATGATGTTATTTGGTGTTTTGTGAAGTTTTGGGGTTGACTTAATATATCATGAATATTAGAAATATTAAGTTTAGTGAGTTTAGTTTATTATTTGAGATTAAAATAAAATAAAATAAGACGAATTGGAGGATAAGGGTAATGTGATCTTTTGGTTGAGAATTAGTGAGGGTATTTTAGAGAAGGTCTATTGAGGTCTTGGGGGCAAGAGTTACAAAAGAGAAAAAGGGGTTTTGTGAGTGATCAATTGGAAACGATCGCATTTTTTGAGAGAAGGAGAAAAGCTTTGGGGAAGGAAAATCTAGGGCAAGAGGCTTGCAATTTTGCGAAGATTAACAAAATAATTAACGAACCTAAGGTATGGGGAGTATTTTCCTTTCCGTATTATAATGCGAGAATATAATTGGGGTTGTGAGGTATAGGTTTTAGGGTATGAGATTTTGTGGTGAAAATTGATTTGTTGATAAT
This sequence comes from Lathyrus aphaca, assembly GCA_963966055.1. Classification (NCBI taxonomy): domain Eukaryota; kingdom Viridiplantae; phylum Streptophyta; class Magnoliopsida; order Fabales; family Fabaceae; genus Lathyrus; species Lathyrus aphaca. The sequence continues at coordinate 20,609,452 of OZ014525.1, forward strand.
GATTTTGGGTGAATTGTGATGTTTTTAATGATGTGTATGATGTTATAAAGAGGAATATTGAGGTTGATGATGTTTTTCTGCTATGCTGCTATCAAATGTGGGTTTTAACTAAGTTTATCGCAGAGGAGAAGGCTGGAAATCATAAAAAAATTCTACAAAATCATGAAGCTCGTTAGGCAAGCTACAACTCTGTTAGCGAGCACAAATAGGGAGTTGGGCGCTGAGCGAACAAGATGCCTCGCTTAGCGAGCCCTGAGAAACTTTAAAAAATGTCCTTTTTCCAAAAACTGTTTTTGAGGTGATATGTCCTGGATTTCTATGATGTTGTAGAGTTGTCACATGATGTGTTTTGGAGGCTATATGAGTAGAATTAGTAATTAAGTGATGTATAATGAATTATTTGATTTCCTTCAAGTTATGAGGTATGATTTCATGAGGTAGAAATATACTGTTGGATGAGTGTGTTGTATGATGTTCCATGGGTATGTATATAATGGTATGAATGAGTATGAGGAATGATTGGTTAATAGTGAATGCAGATGCAATGTTATGATGTTTTGAGGATGATATATGTATATTACGTCTTGCATTCATGACATTGAATTATGAGGGGACTTCGGTCCATTGGTAGCTTCAATTCTATTGTGTGCATTTGAGTGATATGATGTTATGATGTGCTCCTTTAGGGGATGGTTGATGGCCCAGTGTCCATCCATGAGGATGTTTCGGTACCACGTGCATTATTAAGAGGTTGCATTTCATTATAAATAACATAGCATGAGTTGCATTGATTTTGTGTAATGATGAGATGTATTTGATGTTGTGTATAAATGAGTAATGATTAATGTTATTATGATGTGATGAAAATGATGATATGTATAATTGAGTTAGGGATGATAAATTGATATTGTTGTTCTGTTTCTAAACTCTCATATCTATATTATTTTATTGAATGTGAATTTACTCACCCTGCCTGCCTTCTGGTGATGGTCTATTATGCCTCCCTACAAATAATCAAGGTTAGCTTGGTGGGTGCTTAGCTCAGAGGTAGCGAGTTGTCGAGTTAGTTAGAAGTGGAGTCCTGCTCTGTATCCAGTAACATCAGGATGCGTTTCGCTTGAGTGTTTATGTTTTATTTGGATTTAAGATCTTAAATTTTATTTAAGTACTTGATAAAATGATATTTGGGATAAATTATGAGTTTTGTTTTATTAAAGAGGAATTTATGACTTATTGTTTTCCGCTGCATACTTATTGAGAAGGATTTAAAGTGTTTTCATGATTTTGTTAATCCTTGTTACGGGACATGACTCAAATGAGATGTTTATGATTTTTTATTTAAGATGTAATGTGGTGCCCTTTTCACGAGTTGTACTCTGATATTTGATTTGAATTGTTTAACTTGTGATGGGGTAGAAAAGGGTGTTACATAAGGTGGCATATCAGATTGCATTATCACTGTCACTTGCAAATTTGCATGATGTGTTTCATGTGTCACAGCTGAGGAAGTACATTGCGGATCTGTTGCATGTGATTCAGATGGATGATATTCGAGTAAGAGATAATTTAACTGTATAGGTTTCACCAGTACAAATAGACGGTGGAGAAATGAAGCGATTAAGAGGTAAATAGATTGCCTTAGTGAAGGTATTGTGGGGTGGACCAACTTGTGATAGTTGGACTTGGGAACGAGTGAACCAGATGAAGGATCCGTATATGATGTTGTTTGCTTCAGGTACATTTTCGAGGACGGAAATTCTTAAATGGGGGAGAGTTGTAACACCCCAAAGTCGATTTTAATTTAATTGATGTGTTTTCTTGTGAATTTTGATGTTTATGATGTTAATTAGTGTTTTATGGAGTTTCAGGGTTGGCTTAATATATTATTAATATTAGAAATATTAAATTTAGTGGGTTTAGTTTATTATTTGAGATTAAAATTAAATAAAATAAGAGGAATTGGAGGATAAGGGTAATGTGGTCTTTTGGTTGAGAATTAATGAGGGTATTTTGGAGAAGGTCTATTGAGGTCTTAGGGGCAAGAGTGACAAAAGAGAAAAATGGGTTTTGTGAATGATCAATTAGAAACGATCGCATTTTTGGAGAGAAAAAGAAAAGCTCAGAGGAAGGAAAAGCTAGGGCAAGAGGCTTGAAATTTTGCGAAGATTAACGAAGGAATTAAGGAATCTAAGGTATGAGGAGTATTTTCCTTTCAGTATTATAATGTTGGAATATAATTGGGGTTGTGAGGTATAGGTTTTAGGGTATGAGGTTTTGTGGTGAATTAATTTGTTGATAATGATTTTGTGTGAATTGTGATGTTTTTAATGATGTGTATGATGTTATAAAGGGGGATATTGAGGTTGATGGTGTTTTTCTGCTATGCTGCTGTCAAATGTGGGTTTCTACTGGGTCTATCGCAGAAGGAGAAGGCTGGAAATCGCAGAAATGTTTTGCAGAATCGTGAAGCTCACTTAGCGAGCACAAACAGGCAGTTGGGCGCCGAGCGAGCAGGATGTCCCATTGAGCGAGCCCTGAGAAACTTTGAAAAATGTTTGTTTTTTGAAAACTGATTTTGAAGTGATATGTCCTGGATTTCTATGATGTTATAGAGTTGTCACATGATGTGTTTTGGAGGCTATATGAGTATAATTTGTAATTAAGTGATGTATAATGAATTATTTGATTTCCTTCAGGTTATGAGGTATGATTTCATGAGGTAGAAATATGATGTTGGATGGGTGCGTTGTATGATGTTCCATGAGTATGTATATAATGGTATGAATGAGTATGAGGAATGATTGGTTAATAGTGAATGCATATGCAATGTTATGATGTTTTGAGGATGATATATCTATATTGCGTCTTGCATTCATGACATTGAATTATGAGGGGACTTCGGCCCATTGGTAGTTTCAATCCCATTGTGTGGATTGGAATGATATGATGTTATAATGTGCTCCCTTAGGGGAGAGTTGATGGCCCAGTGTCCATCCATGAGAATGTTTCGGTACCACATGCATTATTAAGAGGTTCCATTTCATTCTAAATGACATAGTATGAGTTACATTGATTTTGTATAATGATGAGATGTATTTGATGCTGTGTATAAATGAGTAATGGTAAATGCTATTATGATGTGATGAAAATGATGATATGTATAATTGAGTTAGGGATGATAGATTAATATTGTTGTTCTGTTTCTAAATTCTCATCTCTATGTTATTTTATTGAATGTGAATTTACTCACCCTGCCTGCCTTCTGGTGATGGTTTATTATGTCATCCTGCAGATAATCAAGGTTAGCTCGGTGCGTTCTTAGCTCAGAGGTAGCGAGTTGTCGAGTTAGTTAGAAGTGGAGTCCTGCTCCGTGTCCAGTAACATCAGGATGGGTTTCGCTTGAGTGTTTATGTTTTATTTGGATTTAAGATCTTAAATTTTATTGAAGTACTTGATAAAATGACATTTGGGATAAATTATGAGTTTTGTTTTATTAAAGAGGAATTTATGACTTATTGTTTCCCGCTGCATATTTATTGAGAAGGATTTAAAATGTTGTCATGATTTTGTTAACCCGTGTTATGGGACAGGACTCAAATGAGATGTTTATGATTTTTAATTTAAGAAGTAATATGATGCCCTTTTCACGAGTTGTACTCTGATATTTGATTTGAATTGCTTAACTTGTGATGGGATAGAAATGAGTGTTACATGAGTGGCCTTAGATTTTTGAACCATGAGAAACACTCAAGTGTACCTTGTGAAAGCATAAACACAAGTAAGCAGATATTTAAAGTCAGTAGTGGAAGACATGGGTGCTAGAACCCAAACATCTGCATAGTGGAGGCATGAGAATGTAGCCCATGTACATTACCCAAACAACATGTAATACAAAAATCAAGTTTGAATTGATGTGGAATAGGAATATATTAAATTTTGTAAGAACTACTTTTAGGACCTCATGATGAGGATGCCCCAGTCTATTGTGCCACTGTGTATACATTGATAATCCTATAAGCATTGCATTAGTGGTACAAGAATTCAAAGAAACTCTAGATAAATGAGTGCCTGTGAGTGTGTGAACATAAGGTGACTTATGTGATGAAGAAGACATAGCCTCGAGACCTCCAAAAGAGTAGAGTCCATCCTTCCCAAGTGTTCCTTGAAGTAAGACCTCAGAAGTAGCCTGAGATTTGACAAGGTAGTAATTAGGAAGAAATTCAAAAAACACTTTGTATCTCGTGCAAAGTGGCTCACCGAGATTAAATTCTTAGTAATCTTAGGCACTAGAAGTAAATTATTCAGTGTAAGTGTGACATGTGGTTTGTGTGCAGGTGTGAATGAAATGTTGCCAACAAAAGTTATGGACAAACCTTGTCCATTTCCAATCATAACTTGATCAGATCATGTAGTAGAAATATTGTCAAGGAAGTGATAAGCTGAATGAGTGACATGATGTGTGGCTCCTGAGCCTGTATACCAGTGATTATTACCAGTCATACTTGTGCCATCATCTAAGCTTGCAAGATATGCTTGAGATTGCTTGGTAGCATAAGAAGAAGGTGCGGGAGTAGGAAGGATTCCTTAAGGAGTTCCACACCATTGTCATTGATGATAAGCCTAAGGAGGAAGGACTTGTGGAAACCACTGAGTGGGGTAAGGAGATGCAGATTGAGGTGGCATAGGTGGAGCACGCCACTGACTAGGACCAGTAGGTGGCACTGAAAGTCTATAATAGTAGACTTTTGCATCATAACCTGATTTTGTACAAATCTGACACTTTACCTTGGATCTTCCGCCATTGCGACCACCACCACGGTTGAACCGTCCACCGCGACCACTGCGATTGCCATCAAACAGAGGTTACGATTTTGAGGCGATGCATTGTGGGTCAGAAACAATTGACAATGGAAAGGGAGGAACATTACCTTAAGTGAGATTAACAAATAAAACCTCTTGCAGAGCAACACGTGTAGATCGTTCCAGGCGAGCTTCATGAGAGAGAATCATAGTCTAAACGACAAAAAATTCACACAGTTGATTGCAGTATTGTATGATTGAGGCTTGGGCTTGGTATTTCGATGGTAATCCATCAACAATTGTTTCGATATGATCGCAACGAGACACCGGATCTCCAATTGATTTTAGAATAGCAACAATTTGTTGAATTCGACCTAGATATTAAGCGATTGTGCGATCTCTTTTCTCCATGCTTCGCATTTCGCAATTCATACCGTAACTGACGAGATTTGACATATATATATGAGTTCTTTGAAACTGATCAATCATCGTCCAAACCTCGTGAGCATGGATGCATTTGACAACGCATGGAAGCACCATTTCAGACAGAGTAGTGAGAAGCCATGTGAAGAGCAGTGAATCTTCTTGATGCCACCACACACATGCTGTATTTTCAATATCAGAAGCACGATCGGAGGTAGTGAGATAACGTTGAGGAATTGGATTCACCAAGTGGCGATGAAGCTTGTGAATGCGAATGATACATTCCACTTGTTGCTTCCAATAGAGAAAGTTGTTATTATCAAGCTTGATATTGATTTGCTGAGCAAAGGTTTTGAACGTATTCTTCAATGGTAAAGCAGATGCGTTTTGAGCAGAGGAGGTTGCGCCACTCACCGGAGTTGCATTCTCCGACGAGGTCGTAGGTGTAGATTCAGGAGAAGAGATGGTTGTGATGGATCACAAGATCATGATACCATGATAGAGTTTGTTAAATGCAACATATTAGAGAAGATTAAAGTTGTATTAACTCATTCTTACTTCAAATGATACAAGTCTTAGCTATTTATACTAATGAATCTAAGCTGCCAACTCAGCATAACAAACTGAGTTGGTTAGTTACACCAGTTGTACTTACAACTCAACTCTATTTCTACTAGTCTAACTTATACTCCAATAGAATGTATTCTATAATAAGTGATGAATTTTTTCAAAGGATAAGTAATTAGTATATATTAATTTTAAAGGATATTTATTTAATTTTATTAATTATAAACGAACACGGATACCCGTAGGTACGAGTACCATTAAATCCATATTTGTAATCGTAATGAAATATGTAATTAAATATCTGTTTATATTATTTGTGGATACTCGTTAAACTATCCTATCCGTGCACGTGATAGATTTTATCTACGGATACAGATTTTTTTGTCATCCATAATATAATTCTTTCATCTAGTTTTGAATTTTCAAGCCCTTAAGTTATGAGACTTGTAAGCTAAGATAGCCATTAATGAATATGCTACAATTCAAATATTCTGCCATTGAAAAAGAAAAGCATGCTCAATGGCTAGAATAATATCCATTAACTTAGAAAATAGATCATTGTGTTAGTCTAGAGGAGAGAAAAAAATAGAAATTGATGATATTATTCCTAAAACCCTTATATGTAATTTGATTTTCAACAAACACTTCACATCTACACTCTATCGATTATAAATCAATTGTATGAGCTTTAAAATTTGTCCTTTTATCACAAATTATTTACGATAACAAAAAGTATTTTAGTAATCAATTAATATTTATTTTCATTTTTATCTCCTATCACATTATGACAAGTGACATTCATTTATCAACTTTCATCAGTTAAATATTATATACAATCATTCTCTCTTTTTATTCAAATTTCAAATCTCCTTCGCGTTTATTTTTTCCACACTTTATCACTTTCATTTTAATTTTTTTCCTATTTATTCATCAACACTAAAAATATTAAGGGTTAAATATGTTTGTAGTCTCTATAAATATCTCAATTTTGGTTTTTAGTCCTATAAAAAAACGTCGAGTTTTAGTCCCTATAAAATTATTTTTGTACGCAAATTTAGTCCATCTAGAGGGACTAAAACTGCATGCAAAAATAATTTTATAGGGACTAATTAACTCGAAGTTTATTTTATAGGACTAAAATCAAAATTGAGATATTTATAGGGACCAAAAACATATTTAACCCAAATGTTAATAATCTATTTTTCAATTTTTATAAAATAATACTATATATTTATCTCCCGAGTCACTAAAACACAATATTTATTTTGTTTTAACCAACCATTGTCTTAATTCGAGAGACAAAATACTTATTTTTAAATATTAATTTTTTTCTTTTTCCATCTCACGATTTTTTTTCCTCTTCTTTTATATAATTATTTAATACAATTAAATTTATATGATTATTATTACTTTTACAATTAAGTAAATTATTTTAAATTTTGAATTTATATCTAAATATATTATATCACATTAAATAATTTATTTATTTATTTTACAGATCATCATCGCATCAATTTTTTTTTTATCTTTCTTAATCTCACAAGTATTTTTGTTTTCTTTTTTATTTTATCGGTCACTATAAACACAATACATATTTTATTTAAAACAATAATTATCTTAATTTGAAAGATAAAATCTTTATTTTCAAATATTAAATATTTTTTTCCATCTCACGAGTTTATTTTTTTTTGTATTTTAATACAATTGAATTTATATAACTATTGTTTATTTTAAAATTAATAGCTAATTTTAAATTATTATATGTATATAAATACATTTTATATCGTATTAAATTTACATATAAATTTAAATATATTTTATAGCGTGCAAATAATTTTATCTATCTAGAAACACAAATATAATAATTAAACTTTGAAAAAACACAGATTTTCATTCTTGAGATCTAAACATTTTTACTAATGTTCCACTATTGTCATTCAATCTTAAGGTCAAATAGATAGTGGAAAAATGAGTGGCATCTGGCTTAGTCAAGTATATACTTGTAGTGAAATGATGTAATACACCCTAAACCTTAAATAGAAATAGTAATTCAATTGAAGAATAGGTGAAAGATGGAAGAATTTATCTCTTAGGAACCCTATTGAAGCCAGTTTGTCTCATCTCTTTAACATGATTAATTTTTATATAAAAGTATAAAAGTCTTTCAAATGAAATACTCTAATTAAAGAAAAATCATTCCAGACAGTTTATGATGTTATTCCCAAACCCTCATATGTAATTAGATTTTTAATAAACACTTCGTTATACTTTGAAAAAACACTAGATTTTCATTGTTACTGGTGCTCCATTATTGTCATTAAGTAACTTTGAAAAAACATTGGAAAAAACACTAGATTTTCATTGTTACTTGTTAATATTTTTGCCAAACCAATACTATAACTAATTAAATAATCTAAAAAGCTAATTCCTGTTCGAGACAAACGGTGACAATGGCCTAAAGCCATAGAAACAAAAATAAAAAAGCGTCGTAGATTTTGCTGCGTACCCTAAACTCGCGCCTCGCTACTTGTTCAACTTTTGCCACCAATTCGTTATTCTCTTTCCCCCGATGCACCGTCTTGATCTCGGTGATGTTTGGAAGAACAAAGCCCGATCCCTGCAGTTACAGCTCAGGGACCGTTTCAGAGTCGCCGTCGACCGACATTGGCGTAGCCGCCATCACCATACTGTCTTCCTTCACGCCGACGGTTATTTCTCCTCCACTCTTCAGCGTTGGCTTAACCGATTTCGCGATTTTCGTAGAGAGGCCTTGCCTTCTTCCACCTCTTTCTACCGTAAACGAGGTACTCAATTTAATCACCTGTTTTCTTGAAATTCAAATTTCATGGACGTAGTATTGGCTAGGTTTTGCATTCGATTTAATTTTTAGGCATATGTATCTACAGTGAGTAGGGATTTTAGTTCCGAAGAAGATTCAATCATTCTTCGTATGATGCAAGCTGTTGCTGCTCCGATTCTTGGAAATGTTTGTCACGTTTTTATGAACGGATTAAACCGTGTTCAGGTATGAATATGATTATTATTCAACTATATGCTTCTCTCATATTTGACACCGGGATACGCAAGTTCTGAAAATTATTACACACGGCTCAATAATGTAGAATATGTAAATACAATTTGTTAACCTAGACGAGAACAAGTCTTCTTAGCTCTGTGACACCGACACCTCTGAAAAAATAGGCACTAACACCAACATTTGTGATTGCATATAATTTATTCATTTCTTCAAATTATTAAAAGTGTCGTGTATGGTGTCCGTACCGCTGAAAATAGACACTGACGCCGTCATTTGTGATTACATACAACTTATTCATTTTTTTCAATTATTAACGGTGTTTGTGTCTCTATGTTTGTGCTTCATGACTTTGTAGAGATAATAAAATAAAAATGCAGCCATTTGTCTTATATTCAGTGATTTTCTCGTGAAAATTGGTATGAAGTTTGGCATTGTTTTAAAAAAAGAAATGGAAAAATACAGCGGAAAGTATAAATAAGTGTCTCACAAATATTACATTGCATGGATTACTCTTTTTGAAGTGTATGTGCTTCCTTGGATATTTCATCTGAATGCTATATGTATGTATGGGAGTAACAGGTGTATGGATTGGAAAAACTACACTCTGCATTGTTGGAAAGACCTAAAGGAAAGCCTCTTCTTACGGTGTGTGCTCTTACAAGCTCTTGACAGTGCCAAATTAATCTTTATGGGTTTAGTTTTTTGATGGGGCTTGCTTGCTTTTAATTTTAAATTTTCAGGTCAGCAACCATGTTGCTTCCATGGATGATCCACTTGTTATTGCTTCACTACTTCCTCCACAAGTTCTTTTGGATGCAAGAAACCTCAGATGGACACTTTGTGCAACTGATAGGTGTTTTAAAAACCCTGTAACTTCTGCGTTCTTTCGTTCCGTTAAAGTCTTGCCGCTTTCCAGGGGTGATGGAATTTATCAGGAGGTATGGATCCAATGAACATTTGTTGATAACCTTGGACGATATTTGTTAATATTTGGTGAAATGTTCTAAAACAATCTTATTATACGAAACGAGGCTTATTAATTTATTATAAATTATAATGCATAACTTCTGTCAACCGCGTGACTTTTGGAGCAGTGTTGTTAAAAAATGGTATATCCCCTCTATACCTCTATTATGTATCGGAATTTGGGGTAGCCTATAGGATATGTCTACTCCGCTATATCATCGGCTCATTTTGATGTATTGGTTACAAAGGTACCTAATGAATATCAAAGTTGTGTGTTTAGTTGTTTAATGGTGGCCAAACATTTTAAAACATTAAAAAAAAAATATACAAAACCTGAAGTGGTGGATAAATTTTTTTAAACACTAAAAAGATTAAAAAATTCAAAACCTTAAGTTGAAGGATAAGCTGAAAATGAGGATAATGATTATGTTGGGACAAAGGAGATTAATAAGATCTTTTTATCTGTTGTTGGTAGTTAGAACGATCACTTATTAGTTATTTTGAACTATTTATATTGAGATTTAAGTCACTTTTAATTTCTGTTTTTGGCTCTCTGCAGCAATGTATGCAATTATGCATCATGCTCTATTAGCTGTTTGATATATTGACATTTTGAGTTTTATGTCAGTTAATTTTTAATTTATGTTTATGCCAACTTTTATTTGTGTGTTGATATTTATAAATATATATAGTGTTAAAAATATTTATATATAGAATAGTCTCACATCGACTATATCATGTAATTAGTTGTAATCTCTCTATATATAATAATGTCTCCGTAGTGTTTTTCAAGACACACGGTTTAATCTAAATGTCTTTTAGTATCGTTTATTTCAACATGGTATCAGAGCGTTGTTTAAGATTCGGTGGGCCACCTTCTATGGTTTCCGCTATCGGGCCACCCACCATTTATTTACACGCTCCAGATGTCCAATCCTGGGCGTGAGGGGGTGTGTTAAGAGTCTCACATCGGACAATATATGGTCTGAACTTGTGTATATAAGTGGGGGCAATCCTCACTCTACCAACCGGTTTTGTAGGGTTGAGTTAGGTCAATCTTTAACAATAAAATCCCTCATTCAATCTTTTTTTCCAATTCCCCACTTCACCAAATTCCTCCCCGAGTCTTCGGGACCACATGTTTTATACACAATCTCTCTCCTGGTCTTGATAAACTATCAGCTCGATCACTAAAGTGTGTCTTTCTTGGTTATCATCGATCATATCGTTGTTATTCACACACTCTACAACGATACCTCATATCAGCCGATGTTACCTTCTTCGAGTCTGTTCCATATTTCAAGTCCAGCCAAGCAACTTCGGAACCCCTTCAGGAACGTATTCCCACGACTCTTCCGGAAGTCCCATATATCATTGTCCCCGATCATTCTAGGGAACCTGACCCACTAAATACCCCTACAGTTGACCCCCATACTTCTCGTCCATTTCAAACATATCAGCGTCGTCAACCAACGTCTGTTGTACCTGTCCCTGAAGTCGTACCTGTCCCTGAAGTCGTACCTGTTCCTGAGGTCGTACCTGTCCCTGAGGTCATTGTAGACTCTCCTTTGATGCTCTCGCCATCACCGGATCCGATCCTGCAACCGGAGTCTGATCTTCCGATTGCCCTTCGAAAAGGTATACGTCCAACACAAAATCCTTCTCCACATTATATTGATTTATGTTATCATCGTCTTTCCCCTTTGCAGTATACTTGTTTGTCTTGTTTGTCTTCTGTTTCTATTCCTAATACTCCAGGTGAAACATTATCTCATCCTGAATGGAGGCAAACAATGATTGATGAAATGTGTGTTCTTCAAAGCAGTGGTACCTGGGAATTGGTTCCTTTACCCCCTGGGAAATCTTTAGTAGGTTGTCGTTGGTTTTATACAGTGAAGGTTGGTCCAGATGGTAAGATTGATCGATATAAAGCTTGCTTGGTAGCCAAAGGATACACTTAGATTTTTGGATTGGATTATAGTGATACCTTCTCACCTGTAGCCAAGATGGTATATGTTAGACTTCTTCTAGTTATTGCAGCCATTCGACATTGGTCTCTTCATCAACTTGACATTAAAAATGCTTTTATACATGGTGATCTTGAAGAGGAAGTATATATGGAGCAACCACCTGGGTTTGTTGCTCAGGGGGAGTCATCGAATATGGTGTGTAGGCTACACAAGTCTCTTTATGGTCTTAAGCAATCTCCGAGAGCTTGGTTCGGCATATTCAGTGATGTAGTCCAACAGTTTGGTATGGTCCGTAGTGAAGCTGACCATTCTGTTTTTTATCGTCACTCAGTCCAATGGTATATTTATCTTATTGTGTATGTAGATGATATTGTCATAACTGGTAGTGATCAACAGGGAATACTCCAGTTAAAACATCTCTCGAATCAATTTCAGACAAAAAATCTTGGTAAACTCCGTTATTTCTTGGGTATTGAGGTAGCTAAATCTAAAGATGATTTGGTGATTTTTCAGCGGAAATATGTATGGGTATTTTGGAAGAAACAAGTTTGTTGAATGCTAAACCAGCTGATACTCCTATGGATCAAAGTGTCAAATTACTGCCCAATCAAGGGGAGCCTCTATCTGACTCCGGAAGATATTGGAGATTGGTTGGAAAGTTGAATTATCTCACAGTCATTGGTTCAGACATTTCTTTTGCAGTCAGTGTGGTAAGCCAATTCTTAAATTCCCCTTGTCAGGAACACATGGATGCTGTTATCCGGATTCTGAGATACATCAAATGTGCTCTAGGAAAAGGTCTAGTGTATGAAGATATATGACATACTCAGATAGTTGGATACTTCGATGCTGATTGGGCAGGGTCACCCATTGATAGACGATCAACTTCTGGATATTGTGTACTTGTTGGAGGAAACCTTATATCCTGGAAAAGTAAGTTGTTGCAAGATCAAGCGCCGAGGAAGAATATAGGGTCATGGCAATGACAACATGTGAACTTGTTTGGTTAAAACAATTGTTCAAGGAACTTCAAATTGAAGAAGAAAGACCAATGACACTTATTTGTGATAATCAAGCTGCATTGCACATTGCTTCAAATCCAGTCTTCCATGAGAGGACTGTTAAGAAATGTGGTTGAGCCTAATTCAACCCTACAAAACCGGTTGGTAGAGTGAGGATTGCCCCCACTTATATACAAAAGTTCAGATGTGGGACTCTTAACACACCCCCTCACACCCAGGATTAGACATCTGGAGCGTGGAAATAAATGGTGGGTGGCCCGATAGCGGAAACCGTAGAAGTTGGTCCACCGGATCTTAAATGAGGCTCTGATACCATTGTTAAGAAATGTGGTTGGGCCTAATTCAACCCTACAAAACCGGTTGGTAGAGTGAGGATTGCCCCCACTTATATACACAAGTTCAGGCTATATATTGTCCGATGTGAGACTCTTAACAAGGACCAAACATATTAAGATAGATTGTCACTTTGTCAGAGAGAAGATCGAGTCAGGTGACATCGTTACAAGCTTTGTCAACTCTAACGATCAATTGGCAGACGTGTTTACAAAACCCCTACGAAGCCCCAAAATTAATTATATATGTAACAAGCTTGGTGCATTTGACTTATATGCTCAAGCTTTAGGGGGAGTGTTGATATTTGTAAATATATATAGTGTTAAAAATATTTATATATAGAATAGTCCCACATCGACTATATCATGTAATTAGTTGTAATATCTCTCTATATATAATAATGTCTCCATATTGTTTTTCAAGACACACGGTTTAATCTAAATGTCTCTTAATATCGCTTATTTCAACAGAGTGCAACATGGTTTATTCTATATACAAATATTTATATTTCAATTTCTTTGCGGCTTCGGCTATGCTATCCACTATTTGTCTCATGGTGATCCGCTATTTTCTACAATCCTCTATTAATAACATTATTTTGGAGTAAACCTCAGTTATTTGCTTTTATTACTATGCTATGACTTGAATTATTAAATTTATCTTGGGGCGCTGCTTTATGTAGTAGCATCAAACAAAAGCCTTTGTCTCATTTTGTATCAGTTGAATAATTCCCTTGGTCTCTTGTCCCTCTAATGAACACAGCTCCTCAGCATAGTAAAAAATGTTAGCAATTCTTCTGATGGAAATTTAACTCGGAAAGATAGAAAATTAACAAATAATGTGGAATGTAATTTTGAATTGTGAGTAAGGAAGGCAAATTTTTTATTGTACGGAAATGAAAATGGACATGTGGTTTCAATCCCTTCAATGTGAAACTTGTCTACATATATGTTAATTTCATCTACTTAATCTCTGCTGTAGGGAATGGATATGGCTCTTTCTAAGTTGAACAATGGTGGTTGGGTCCACATATTCCCAGAAGGTAGTCGCTCCCGAGACGGTGGAAAAACCATGGGTTCTTGCAAGAGAGGTGTTGCCAGGTAACAACTAACAATTATTCTGCAGTGTTTTGAAATTGAATGCCAACAGAAAATTTGCCCATTCCGTGTCATGGTAGTTGTTAGTTTTTAAAATTTGGGTGCTTCATTGCAAAATTATTTCCTTATTCTTTAGAGTATTATAATTAAATTATTGACTAAAGACATTGTTTGTTCTCTACAAAGGGTTAAAAATTGTTCCATTTGTAAATTCAGAAAGAAAAAGTTTATTAGTTTTGGCCTAATTGTTTGTTCTGGTCCTTTTGTTTGTATTAAATCAAATCAATATTTAAATGACATATTTCTGAAATTAATCACTAATTGATTTTTTTTTAATATACTGGATATAATTTTATACATATATTTGAAACAACAAATGTTAGTATTGTTAGTTTTTATGTTGGGGGTGGGGATCAAACCTTCGGTCTCCTTGTCACCCCACTTAACTCCTCCAAACCAACCCGCAAGCCACTCTTATATCCCCTATCTTCACCATATATTTAAATGTAAACATATCTTATGTTGTTACCGTGCTGATAAATTCTGAAAATGAAGTAGACTGTGTCTGTATTATCAAAACATGCTGACAATTTTGTTATTTTCTTAAATAACATTAGCTCAAGGAGGAAGTTGAATGGGACTAATAACTCAATGAACTTGAACCTTTTCAAAGTTTAGGTCTATAATTGATGTGCACAGTTTGTTGGTTTTCTTGTTGAAAGTTTTAGTTTTGGTTTTTAGACTATTTTTTGGCCTGTGTATGATGTTTTCAATTTGGATTCAGTATCATAAAACTTATAGGACCTATTCTTGTGATAGAGAAATATTTAGACTGTATTCGTCTTTTTTTCCATCACATTTTATTTTAATATTTCGTTGTTGTCAGCATATTGGATTGGATAAGATTTATTTTGTATAATGTATATATGCTGCAGGCATATTGTGATGGTAATTTACCAGTACAAAATAACTTAAGATAGATTCATTTCTAAAATATATCTTATTTTTCACATTTTAATTTTTTTTGTTTCTACTATTTGATATATCTACTATCTCAATGGAACAAAACAAATTTCCTAATGTAAATTTCCTCATCAGGTTTATTCTGGATGGAGATAGCATGCCTATTGTTATCCCGTTTGTACATACAGGGATGCAGGAGATTATGCCAATAGGTGCCAGGATTCCGAGAATTGGAAAGAGGGTACGTACTTTTGACCCACTTCTTAAACAATTCCTTCAATACTAGGGAATCAATGAAATAATCTAGCCTGTCAGTCCATGAACCTTCCAAGGTTTAAAATATTGGATGGTGCCTATTGCTTTTGTCCCTTAGTTTTGGGTCTGCTTTTCAAGTCCTCAAAGAACAAAATGTTAACCTTGTCCTGACTGAGTTCAGATTCTGCATGGTGTTGCCGCTTATATTTATTTATGTGATTAATTTTGATTGTATTTTCAGCTTAAATCTTTTTGTTTTGACATGCTTGGATTGTGTAGGTTACTGTAATCGTAGGTGATCCCATCAATTTTGATGATATAATCAACATGGAGAAAGGCCCGGATGTGCCAAGAAAAAGGCTATATGACGCAGTAGCCGCAAGAATTGGTGATCGGTTGCAGGAACTGAAGGCCCAGGTCGACAGTATAGCAATAGAAACAGAAACGCAGTTAAAAGACCACTCCCCACACAGCATGGAACGGGCAACTGGAATCTCGCAGCAGGTTGATTGGGAATTATTTGGAATGGATAACTTTATATCTTCTGCTGCTGATGATTCCATGCAGACACCAGAAACAGTTGTCCTCCTAAATTCAAGTGTTTCTCAACAGCATCAGGAGTCTCCTTGTAAGAAAGTCAGTTTCTCATACAGGATGCGTGGTTATATGGATCAGATGGAACTGATGTCTTTTGCTGCCAGAGGATTATTTATGAATAACAATGAAACTAAGGACTCTGCTGGCTTTAGAGAGACACGCCCCTTAAACGCATGGAAACAGTTTTTTGATGCTAATGTATTGAATCAGTGGAATTACAGTCTGTAGATTTTGTAAATTTTGTTAGATAAACAGTTGAACGTTGTGGAGATGATTAGAGTTTGTAACTAAAATAGGTAACTAATCAGTTTAGCTGTTTGGTAATGATTATTGAATGGCATGCAGTATAGAATCATATGACTTAGTGCCTGTTAGGATATGCGGTGGTTTCCACCCAGATGCACGTTTGGTCCCACAAGCTACACTTTGTAGCTTCTCTTTGCACGGTAAAAATACATTGGGTCGTGCTTCTGATATTGTAAACGCCAAACCAAACATATAGTTAGTCCCTAATACAACGAAACCATGAAAAAGTTGCATTGGTCATTGGTTTAGGAAATAAGTGATATTTTATTTTTAGGCTTAATATATTTTTGGTTTTTATTTTATTTTATTTACTATGACTATTTCTCTCAGGAATACATTTTTTTGTCTTAGTTTCTTGAAAAAATTATCAATCGGATAGTTTTTTTCTAATATTACTTGAATATTACAAAAGTTGAACAATTATAGAGCATAATGGGTCCATTTGCTTTATTTATTTATTTTTAAAATGTTTATTTACGGTGTAATATAATTGTGTAAAATTAATTTTATAAAGAATCAATTTTTAATAAAAAATTCAAATAAAAATTTAGTTTGAATAGTTATTCTTAAAATATTATTTTAAATATTTTATCATTTTATTGATTTTTTTTTAGATATCAAAATTTCAAAAAAAATTATTTCAAATAGATTTTCATAAAAATTATTTTTGAGATATAATTTTTAAAATAAAAAAAAAAGTGATTTCGACTTTTTTTTATCCTCAATAATATATATTTATTTTATAGGAAGTCAAAATTAGTTTTTCATTGTAGAAAAAACGAATATAAAAAAATTTATAATATTTTTAAAATAGTTTTATAAAATCTATTTTTTTAAAATATAAGATTTTTTTGGTAAAATATTCAAATTGGTCCATTAACTCTATCTCTGGGTTCAATTTGATCCCTTAAGTTAAAAAGTGTCAAAAATGTTCCTTAAGTATTTAAAAGGTTCCACGTTAGTTCTTTCGTAATCTACCGTTAGTTAAAGTCAAACATTTTGGACACATGGTGGTGCAATTTGTTGATTCATCTGTCATGTTGGATATGAATAACTTAAAATCAAATTATTCATGGAGAACACAGAAAAGGAAAGGAGAGATGAAGCAAAGGAACCCTAGCGCAACCACTGAGAGATGAAGCAAAGGAACGCGTACATACTGAAACAATCTTCGTTATTCTTGTTGAAATCAAAGTTAACCAAGTACGTGTTAGGGTTTTTCATAGTGTTTAACGTTTGACATATATATTAAACACATACTGTCACAACCTGATTACTATGATGGTCCTATTGATGAAGTAGAAGCAGAAGTGATGGAAGTGGATGAGACTGAAAAAGTACTTGTTGCAATGCTTGAGGAAGTTAATTCTGAGGTTTTAAAGGAGACTGAGATGAATAACAGCGAGGCTTTGAATTAGACAGATGGAAGATGAGGCTTTGAATGAGACTGAGGGGAATAACAGTGAGGCTTTGAATGAGACTAAGGGGAATAACATTTGAGGCTTTGAAGGAGACTGAGGGGAATAAAGATGAGGCTTTGAAGGAGACTGAGGGGAATAAATGTGAGGCTTTGAAGGAGACTGAGGTTATGGAGACTGGTGATGTCAATTATGGTCTTAGCTATGATGTTAGTGAAGATGAAAACTTCAATTATGACAGTGCAATGGAAGTGGATTTTGATGATGAATCATATGAGTATGATGATGATTTTGATGAGGAAGGCAATTTGATTGAATATGTTAATGACCAAGAGGGGAAGAGGAAAAAAAGTAAAGAAAAGTGCGAGGACAAAAAGGATGATCAAGCTGTTATTGATAATGAAAGTGATGATTTACAACGTGGGTGTGACAATGATGAAAGTAGTGATGTTGTGAGAAAAAAATATCCTATGTTTGAATTACAGGAAGACATGTCAAATTTCAAATGGGAGGTTGGGATGTATTTCACAACCAAATCTGATTTCAAAGAAGCTATATCATCATATGCAGTGCAATCTGGAAATGACCTTATGTATAATAAGAATAACAAGGTTAAGGTGAAGGTTAGATGCAAGGATGCATGTAAGGGGGAAGCTTAATGTGCAAAGTTACCCAATGAGGATTTTTGGCAACTAAGGAAGATCGTAGACAAGCATAGTTGTAGTAGAGAGTACAATGTAAAAATGATGAGTACCAAGTGGTTAAGTAAGAGGCTACAAAACTCTATGAAAACCACCCAAGATTGAAGCTTAGGGACATAAAGGAAAAAGCACAAAAAAAAGGGGAATGTAGGTGTCAGTAAGCAAAAGGTCATAAGAGCAAGATTTGCTGCTTGAGATATGGTAGATGGTTCTTTCCTTGGGGACTATACAAGGATCTGTGACTACTGCCATGAACTTTTGAGGTCTAATCCAGGTTCTACTGTGAAACGGAATGTTCAACCTGTACCAGAGGGTACTGCAGATCAACGACCTTATTTTAAGAGGTTATGCATTTGCTTGGCCGCTTGTAAGGAGAGTTTTAAATTACGTAGACATTTCATTGGTCTTGATGGTTGTTTTTTTAAAAGGGTTATGTGGAGGTCAAATCTTGTTAGCCATAGGTAGAGATCCAAATGGACAAATGCTACCGATAACATTTGTTGTAGTTGAAAGTGAAAATAAAGAAAGCTGGACATGGTTCTTGGAGCCTCTAATTGATGATCTTGGTGGGAGAGAAAAGTGTCTTACATACACTTATATATCTAATCAACAAAAGGTATAGACATACACTTATATTCAGTCCTGTTTTTTTACTTGTGGTATAATGTTAGCTTTATGTTTAACTTTGTTTTGTTTTGCATACGGTTTATTATCAGCCATGGATGAGTTGCTACCTAAAGTTGAGCAAATGTTTTGTGTCAGACATCTCTATAACAATTTTAGAAAAAGATATCCTGGCAAGATGCTAAAGGAAATTATCTAGAAAGCAACAAAGTTAACTTATTATCAAGCTTAGGAGAGAGAGATAAAAGTGATGAAGGAAATCAATGTGGAGGCATTCAAGCACAGATCAACACTCCTTCAAGATACTGGAGTAGGTAATATTTCAAGACACATAACAAGTGTGATGCAATCCTCAATAATATGTCTGAGGCATTCAATAGTGTAATCTTTAATTCTAGAGCCAAGCCACTCATAACCATGGTTGAAGAAATAAGGACATACATGATGGAGAGATGGACAACAAATAAGATGAGGTTTCAGAACATGGTTGATGTAACACCCTTTATCGCACATCAAAATAGTACACGATTATTCAATAAAATTAGAGTATTCAACAAAAGGGTGTCACATTTCTACTTCAACAAACATCAAAACATCATCACTTTGTCATGTCCCGTAACACGGGTTACAACATGCATTTATCATTACTATGCAACAGATAACAAGTCATCAACTTAATTAACTCAAATATGAAAATTCATATTTAGTTCAAAATATCCTTAACTTAATGTAAAATAAACGAACACAACAAATTCTCAAGCGTTCTCATCCCGATGTTACATGACACAGAGTAGGACATCACCCTAAACTCTAATAAACGACCAAAAGACATAACATTCCAACCTACGTCCACGCACCAAGCTTATTCTTGAGTATCTGTAGGATGGCATAATAGACCATCACCAAAGGCAGGCAGGGCGAGTAATCACAAATCAATATAATTGACATAGAGTAAAGATAATCATGCAACAATTCGTCATATTGCAACACCTCAAAATTCTCACTCATCACATCATCAAACTCATCAAACATCTAATCAGCACATATGCATCACGCTATGCCACCCAGAATAAAATGCAACTTCGTATATGCATGTGGTACTGATTTCAACATGTGATGGACCTTGGGCCATCTACCCTCCACAATGGAGCACAACATATTCAACATAACCTCGATCCAAACCATGAGATCAAAGCTTCCAACAACATAGGTATGTCATGAATACAACGATACAACAATTTAACACTATCAACTTAATTCATCATTTGCATCGACATTCATGTTAATAAGCATCATATACTAACCTACATCTAATCTTCATTTTTATCATAAAATACTCGCTAAAACATCAACAAAAATCATGGCAACAAGTATAATACATCACAACATCAATGCATCCTATCTACACCTCATTTGACAATTTTCTGAAATTAAATAACTAATTTCCCACTTCCAGGGCTCGTTAAGTGACCTCATTGCTCGCTAAGTGGCCTCCTCTCGGGTTGGGGGAAAATTCCAGTTTTTGTTGCTCACTATGCGAGAATCTGCTTGCTAAGCGAGCTAGGCGAAACTTAGAATATTCAATTTGCGATGACAGCAAATTCTGCTAAGACTTTTCACCCTAAAAACACAATTTTTTTATCATTTTAATCACCAATTCAGTAACAGAACTTATAACTATACACAAACATCATTTACAACATACAATGCACAACAAATCATCAATGATCCCTCAATTCTACTCATCAATTCCTAGGTTTTCCCTAAAAACCCCAATTATTTCCAATATCTAATCTCTACATTAAGAACATTGAAAATCAATACTCCTCATACCTTAGAGTGAAGCTTTTATACGGTCTTCACAAAAACTCTCCGGGAACTTCTTCAAACCTTAGTTTCTCTCCTTCGTTCTTCAGACCTCTTCTCTCCCAAAAACGACTGTGAAACTGATCGTATCCCCAACCTCAACTTCCTTTTTGTCAATCTTACCCCTAGGACCCCAAATATGCTTGTCCCCTTTTACCCTTACTAACTCTCCACAAAGACCATTATACCCCCTCATACTTCTAATTTCTTTTTTTTAATTAACTAATAATATTTAAATAATATAGCTTGCATTATTCAATATTACCATTAAATAAAATAATTTCATCACCAAAATACCACAACAAATACACTAAAAATTGCTAAATTATCATAATAATTAATTAAATAATTAAATTATGAAATCATGGCATTACAACTGATGAGGAAGTCTTGCCAAACATAAGAAAGAAAGTTGAAAAAACAAGCTATACACCAACCTCTAGATTGTCAGGTAATACATATTAAAGTAGAATTGTTGTAGTAGATAATGTGATTAACATTGAACTAATGATTCAATATTTATTTATATGATGGTTGATGAACATACTTTTGAGGTTAGGCATCTAGAAAACCAAGCTGATAAGTTTATAGTAGACCTTAAGGTTCATAATTGTTCTTGTAGAAGATGGGAGCTGACAAGCCTACCTTGTGTTCATGCATTGTCAGCAATCAAAAGTAGAAACTACAATATTGATGCCTACTTTCTAGATTATTACAGAAAGGCAAGATACATGGAAGTCTATAAATATGCCATTTTTCTAGTTAATGGTTCTAATCTGTGTGTAAGGACTGAGTATCCAGATGTGCAGTCTCCTAAGTATAGGAAGATTCCTGGAAGGCCAAAGAAGAGAAGGAATTTAGAGTAAGGTGAACTTGATGGATCAAACAAAAATAGGAGAAAATTGGTTTTAATGTTAAGTGTAGCAGGTGCAGAAAAACTAGCTCATAATAAACTGACTTGCAAGGACATCACCAATCAACAACAGTCTTCACAACAAATATCTCAGCAACCATCAACACAAGCAACACAAGCAACATAAGGTACACAAGCAACACAAGGACAATAATCATCAAAGCAAAAATCTAAAGGATAAACCAAGATACCCTCTTCTGCAGCAGACTCACAAGCATCCCAGAAAACTTAAGGAAGGCCCAAGAAGTTGTCAATCAGAAGGCCAACTAAGCATTTTATTCCACCAGGCCCAACCACAAGGATAAGTGCAACCAAAACTGATGTAGGGCCAACTACAAGGAGTTCAACATCAACAAAGAGATCAACAAAGAATTGGAAAATTTAGATAGATGTAGGGAAATTACAATTGTATGTTATTATGTTAAGACATGTATGATATTTTGCTAAGACATATGCTATTTTGTTAAGACATATTGTACTTATGTAATCTGTTAAGACAAGATATGACTTGTGTATTTTGGCTAGCAATCAATTATTATGGTATTATGATACATATTATTAACATAATTCTGTCACATATTGCTAACATATTACTGATAACAAATTGTTAACATATTTATGTAACAAATTTTTAACATATTTCTATCACATATTGATCAACAATTATTATGGTATTCTGTCACATATTGCTAACATATTACTGATAACAAATTGTTAACATATTTCTGATACATACTTGCTAACATATTTATGATACATACTTCCTAACAACAAATTGATCAACAACATCTTCATTTAATTGATAACAAAAAATTGATAACAACTTGGTACAATAAATTGTCTATTCATTAAATTGATAACTTGATAAACAACAAATTCCCTAAAGCATTCTAATAACAACTACAATGAGGCACATGAAAAAAAATCGAATTTCACAATTTTTCCAATTTAGTAGGTTCTTCAATTCACTTTCCACATTGCCTAGTTGTTTCCCATATTCTTCAATAATCAATTGAGATTCCGAAACTGTGTTTGAAAGCTTTTCAATTCTATCCATCGACACCTGCTCCTTCTCATCTCCAACATATTTATCATACCATCCAAAGTACCCACAACCAACATGCATTGATCCCTGCAAAATTCATCTCTATACATCAAATATTTGCACCAACAATTGTTTTAATAAGAAGAAACACGACATTCACATTAAACATATTTTAAAATTAGGACAACCCTATAAATATTTTTCATAGTTCTTATATGTTGTTTCCATTCGAAGAACAGCTAAATCCCCACAGTGACAAAACAGTTTCCAACATGTGCTTGTGTTGACATTCGACCATTCCTTCGAAGAAGACATACCATAAGCGCTTTTTTGCTTCATTGATAGAGACGAACCATTCGATTTCATGGCTGAAGCTGGATTTGGTGAAGAAACCCTAAACTATGTCGTGAATCAATTTGGGGAAAAAGCTCTAACAACACAAACCCTAATCTTGAAGGCAAGAGTTAACAAAGAAGAAGATGAAATATGCCATGTAAGCTGCCACATACGCAAAAATAAATGTCCGTTTAGGGGCACTTGACAGACATGACCAATTTGGAACCATTTAAAAAATTAAGGGACCTTTTTGACACTTTTTAAACTTACAGGACCAAATTGGACCCATAAGTAGAGTTAATGGACCAATTTGAGTATTTTGCCATTTTTTTATAAGCCGAAACAAACCAGTCCAATGCTTACGGTGGAGTTCTGAGGTATATTTTTTCTTTTTTTCTATCAGGTTGCCTTTGAGTGATACCCCTCCATTTGGATTGAACTCAAGCATGTTGCAGCAGACATTATGATGGTGGAGTTTCAGATTTTGATATACATCTAACATTTTACATTGTAGAAAAATTTAGGGTTAAATATATTTCACCCCTTGCCAAAGTAGCGAGATTTTCCATTTCCCCACCCCCTCATGCTAACTGTTCCACGAGATCTTCTTATGTGGCATGAAATCATGATTTTTTTTTAAAATTAATTTTTATATGACACATGGAATTTTTTAATTTTTAATTTTATTTATTTTTTACTTTTTTTATATATTATATATTTTTAAATATATTTACAGTTTTTATATATTATATATTTTGAAATTTATTTTTAATTCTATTTTGTTTTGCATTAGATTTTTTAAATTTAATTTATTTTAATTTTGTTATTTTAAAAATAATGTTAATTGGGTTGATTTCATACACACATACCCAACGATATTTCCATATGTCTAAAGTTCACTTTCATTTATATTTGGTCTGTGTGTTTGATATATAAACACTATTAGTGTTTTCAAAACTTTCGATGTGGGGCATATTATACACCCAACCCCACTTATAGCAGTTTCGTTTCAATTCAACTATTTGTTTTAAGTATGTTTATCTATTGTGCTTGTTTCGGTTTTGATTTCGTTTCAATGTTTTGTGTTCTTTTAAATCTCTGTATTAAGAAAGAGTCATTGGCTAACAAACCAACCATTAACATTTGCCTTTTCAAATAAATTTAAATAAGTGTGGTGCTCTGGATAGCTAGACTATTATTGTGTTTCAACATATTTGCTTATCAAAAATGGAAATTATATGCATAGAGGATTGCATTGCAGGAACAAGAAAGCTATGGAGTTCATTAGCAAAGGCTGGAATGCTTTGAAGGAGATTGATATAGTCATTGATTATTGTGAGCTCAATGATATGCATCTCATCCCTTACAAAGCCCAATACTCCAAGTCTATTTCTAGGAATGAAGTCGTGTATTTCTTGTAGTATTCACTGATGAATACTTTTTCATACGGGAGCTCAAGAAAAGCATCTTTTATGTTGTTGTTAGTGAATATTTCATCATATTTGAATTCGTTGGTTATATTTATAATATTATTTGGCTTGAACTTTTTATCTTTCTCTAGAAATGTCCCAAAAAATGAGTCACCGTCACAACCAACTTTCTCGTTGTTGTTCTTCAGCCAATGGATGTTTGTAACATTTGGTTGCAATTGCTTAACCGTGAGCATTGAAGAAAGACTATCTGTGTAGCATGAAGTGAGAATCAATACAAGAAAAAGCCATGAGATCATCACCGCTCGAGTGAAGGGAGAATCAATATCAATGGTTGGCTTCTAATCCTTGTCCTTTTATCAACTCTTCATCTTTTTATTTCTGAAGAATAAGTATTGAACAAGAGTTGCAGGATGATGATGTTATAGCAGTGGTGATATGGTGTTCATTCAGTGGGTGTATGGTTTTAAAATGATTTGAGGGAAAATAATTTTTTGAGGGAATTTAAAATGATTTGTCCAAAATCCATTGTTTGGATAAAAAATATGGAGAATTGTTAAAATGATGTAAATTTAAGAAGTATTTTATTTAAGTTAAATTTATGGAATTTCAAATGACACCAAAAAGTAAAGAATTTCAAATTGCTTCTTCACTCTTTATAATTCAAATGTTAAATTGTTTATTATTAATTTTTCAAATTTTGTAAAATGGTTTTTATATTTTATAAAAATTTCAAATTGACCCCTAATTTTTTTTTAAAAAATGCAAATAAGTCCTAAATTTTTTCAAAATTTACAAATTAGTCATTCGAAAATTTTAAAATTGCAAATTAGTCCCTATTTTTCTTATTTTTAATTTTATCCAAAAAATTTAAAATTTATGAAAATGACCTCAAAAATTTAACAATGAATCACTTTAATACTCTATAGTCTATCCAAACAAAATAATTTAAAAATGAATGAATTTCAATTGAATCATTTAAAATACTTAAAATTTTAAATTCCTTAAAAATTCTCAATTACCTCATCCAAACACACTCTAAATGTTTATTCAAGGAATTTAATATCAATGTGTTATTTATTTGGATGTGAGCTCTTATATCATCTCTTCAAACATTCTTAATTCTCAAACTATTTTTAACTATTTATTTTTATTTTGGACAAAAAAATCTAACTGTATCTCTAACAGATTTTTGGACAATTATTATCCTTTTTTATTTATTTTTGGTTGTGACAAATATGAGCCATTATTATGGATATTTTGTATCCACAATATTATGGTAACAAATAAAATTCAGAATATCTATATTGATATAATATTTTGTGAACATATCATAATAAAAACAAGCAAATTCCCAAGACATAACTTTCATTATCTAAACTGAAAAATTGAATGATCATATACAACTGATTCTGATTGCACAAAACACATATCCTATGATGAAACTATATTTTTATTTTATTTTATAATTTTCTACTTTATAATTTCTGATTCTTTGATTCACTGAACATTAAAGTAGAATGTTTGAGTGTGATTGTCTACCAAAATAATTTGATCAGAACAGAAGTAGGGCGCCATGGCAGGCAAACATAAACTTTACAGTTCACACTCACTACATACACAACACAACAACCAATGAATAAATAAACTAGTTTATTATTAATATAATTATTATTAATTATTAATCCAATTAAATGGTGCCCACATTTTCAACGGTCATGATTTACAAACCTTGTCTAATCCACCGTTCAAAAATATATGCAAGATTTCTATACCAGATCTTCATTCTTCAGTTCCATTCATACTTTGATTTTTTTTCCCAAAAATAAAAAAATAAAATAGAAATAACCATTCCTCTAGAGTGTGTTAATGGCGGAAGAAGAAGAAGAATCTGAACTCAGCGGGAAGCAAAAAGTTGAAATCGCGAAATGGTTTCTTCTTAATTCTCCTCCCGGGGAAATTCAATACGTTGCCAAAGGTTCTCTTTCTTCTTCTTCCTCGCATTCCGTTTCCTCTTTTTACAATTCAATTTACTCAATCATTTTTTCTTCAGATGTGAAATCCATTCTCAACGACGATGGTTTGTTCAACGAAGCTGCTTCCGAAGCGTTTCCTCTTTACAACAAATCGCATTTCATTGTTCTTCAAATGCCTGACCGAAGCGGAGACGTAACTAACTTTCTCTCGTCGTGTAACTAACTTGTTTTTGAATTTCTAGGGTTTCGTATTTTTTAACTGGATCGGTATCATGATTATGTAACTCTGAATGCATGAATGATGAATGAACGTGTAGTTTCTTTCTTTCTGTAGATCACTGATTTGTGGAATCTGCGTGCAGGTACTGGTTACTTCCTTTGGTGAGCTTGAGGAAAATGCGTTTCTTGATCCTAGGACTGCTCAAGTTGCAATAGTCGACCATGTTAAACAAGTAAGTGTGTGTTTGATTCTACTGTGTAAATTGATTTTTGTTAAAAATGAGTTTCAGGTAAATTGATTTGATTTATGTTGAGGTAAAATCATTTGAAAGTGAGTTTAATAATACCTTTGAGTGTAATGATCGATTTGGAGATTAAAGTTACAAATTCTAGCTTCAAGTTTGAATCAATTTTAGAAGCTAAATCAATTCTACTTGAAAAACCTTAAACATGCCAAAACCAATAATTTTAAATCTTCCAAATCCAGACATGCATTAAGTTACATTCTCTTTCTATATTACCCTTAGTTGATCAGCCAAAGTAATCATGTTTGGATAAACAACTTATTTGCAGCTTATAACAAAAGTGCTTATCTGAATACGTGTTTGTGTATAAGCTTGTATAAGCTAATTCTATTACAAAAGAGATAAAATTAGATTAGACTGTTTTTGTGTATGTTACAGGCTGTTTTCATAAGCTATCTTTGTGTACTTGTGAAAATTTGATGAAAAAATTTGATGAAAAATGTCATAAGTTGTTTTAAAAGTACTCCCATATAGTATCGCAAGTCTTATACCAGTGGATAAGCTCAAATATGTGGATCCAAACAGGCCCCTAGTCTATTTCTTAAAAAAAAACTGTTTTAGGACACAAGCGTGGTTAAGATATATAGGTTTAGTGTTTCTATATACCTACCATAGTTCCACTTAAATTAGCTTTTTTGAGGTTTGGGTTAAATAAACAGGAACCTTATCATACTTGCTACTTTTTTATTTCATCAATTCATTTTTCGTAAAATAAATGTGGAGCAAATCAAAGGTCATGTATATAATGCATTTGTATATGGAGAGAGTATTATAAGGTTCAATTTCTGCTTAATGAACTTGCTTGTTGGAACGTGGAACATGTGTTTTCTGTTAAAACAGTTAAATTAAACGAAATCGTAGTTGGAAGTTAAGGGATAAAGAAAAACATGAAAATTTGCTATTGCAGCCAAATAGGACTTTAGTCACAAGTAGGCTCAGCTCAAGTGCATTTGTGGGAAGTTGTATAGTGTTCAGTTCTCTTATGACTGTAATAAATGCTTCAGGTTTGTGAAGAGGTGAGACCTGCACTGGATGAAGAACTTGCATCTGCATACATCGAAGAATTTCGGTAATACCCTGCAATTGGCATAATTGAAATGTTTTATGTCTGATTGTTTGATGTTAGTTTAGTCCTTTACCGAAGTAGGCTGCAGTGTTTTTTATGTTGATGGGTGGAACACACTGTTTCGTGTTAGATTTCAATGAATTTATTTGCTTTTCTAATAAACTTCTTATTTTCTGTTGCTAGTAATTTATTAATCATCAATGTTTAGCTCCGTAAACGCGAAACTTTTAAAATTGTTTACAGTAGATTGACTACAGAATTTCTTCTTCACTATAACAACCACTGCCAAAAATCCTTCAGTTTTTCCACTAGATGGGGTTACTTACAATGTCCTATCATGAATCATGCCTGTTGACAACTGTTCTATTGAGAATGTGTACCCTATCGTGGTCATGAAGTGAGACCGAGACTCATACCAGTGATATAGTATATTACTCTCTGTTAACTTTCAAGTGTCTTTTTAGTGACCAGAGACTCACACTGGTTAAGAAATAAAATTAATGCTTTTAATTATATTAAAATTGTTTATGTTTTAAATATATCTTTTCTCTCTTAATTATTTTATTTCTCCCTAATTCTGTTGTATTAATTCTCTCGGTTAAAGTAGGATACACAGAATTGCTGAATACAAAAATTAATTTTTGACTTTTAAACCACTGGTAAATTGGAGAGAAAAACTTTCTTTTATCAATACTTTAAAAGAAAAGGAGGGAGCATTTGGCTGTACATATGTTCTCATAAAAAAAAACTATATTGACCGCATGAATAAAGTAGCTTGAGTTCACATGCCTATATCTTTCTCACACCTTATTGCTTGCATAACACATGATTTTTTATTGCAGATTCAGTCTGGATGCTGAGATACTTAAATATGTGGAAGAAGTTTATCCAAAAGGTGTCTGCTCTGTCTACTGTGTAAATGGAAAGGATTCAGAGGGACCGGGTTCTGATTTTGAGCTTGCTGTAGTGATTTCTGCTTCTAGGCACAGCCCACAGAATTTCTGGTGTGTTAGTTTAGTTGAATGAAGTTTGAACTGTTCTTTTTGATGACTGCTTTCTACTTTACTAGTTATACGGTAAGGAAATGTATTAATAATGTTAGTATTCTTTTTCTCTGGCTTTTGTTTATAGCAATGGGAATTGGTGTTCAGTTTGGAATATTGATTTCAAAGATGAACAACAAACAGTGGAATTAAAAGGGAAACTGCAGGTGAAATTATGTAGATATTTGATGCATTGATTTGAATGATATACTTTACAGCCATTCGTTACATTTTTATCCTATTTTCAGGTTGGTGCCCATTATTTTGAGGAGGGAAATGTGCAGTTAGATACAAAACATGAATGCAAAGATGCAACTCTTTTTCAGGTAACCATAAATCAGCATTTTTTATTTTTTTTCTTCATTTTATCAAGTGTTAATGTATCAGTGAGTTATTTGCTCGCCCATATATTTTTGGCAATCTAATGTATATATATATGATAAGATATAGTTATAGGTATGAATATAAATGGAATTTATAAAAAGAGAACAATTATTTATTCATGTCTCATTTTTTTTTCAGGCCCCCGAGGACTGTGCACTTTCCATATCAAGCATTATTCGTCACCATGAAACAGAATACCTTGCTTCTCTTGAGGTTCTGAATTTGATTTCTTGCTGCTAGGATAATCCTCTTTTTTCTTTTTAACATTGCTAATGACCATAACTTGACAGGCTTCATATCTAAACCTTCCCGATTCCACTTTCAAGGTACCCTCCATTATATCATCCCATATTTCTGTTAAGCCTACGACAGTCGATTTTTGAAGCCTTTTGATTATAATTAATTGCAGGATCTTCGGAGGAAGCTTCCAGTCACCCGCACCTTATTTCCATGGCACAACACTTTGCAATTTAGCTTGACAAGAGACATCTCAAAAGAACTTGGGATCGGAAAGTAAATACACACACATACACAACATTAGAGGTTGTGTTTGGTCGAATGCGGTGACAAATTCTCCATATATTCAGTTATTCACCATATGTAATTTTGATCGAGTCAGTGATCAATCATTCTTTACTTGGTCTTTCTTTCCACTCATTTGCTTTCTGTAGCACACTCCCTTGTCTGTGTCCCCTGTGCCAGTGTACTGTAGTTCTTTTCAACATTGTTTGTATAGCAGTAAAGAGTTACACATGTCTCAATCCATTGAAGTTTTTGTGGGTACAATTAAGAATGCAGCAAGAAAGCAGGTTTTTTAGATGAAACACCAGAGGTTGTTTGACATTGTTTTTGAAACCAATGGTGTCACTTAGGAATGTCTTGTGAAAAAAAGGATCATGTTTTACACTATAACATTTGTTTTCACTTCAATGTTATAATCTTTTGCAAATTTGTAGAATAACATTGGTTGACGGAATCAACAATGTTCTTTTGTTTACATGATTTTGAGGCGTGGTAATATTTTAAATATATTCATTCTTCATTTTCGTTTCTTAATACTTATTGATTATACATGTTAAGAGCTTTCCATAGATTTTAAGGAGAAAAAAAAAATAGAAAGAGAAAACGCCAAAAGGGTGTAAGTATTTTTTTTGACAAACCAAACTCTCCATAACCTTCTTTTCTTGGATGAGTCAAAACTTTCTTTTCTGGATGAGTCAAGTTTTGTTGGCGCAACGCATTAGTTAATTTTTTTTTCCATGTGAATGTTAAAACAAAAGACAGATAGATAGAGAAAAAAAGAAGAAAAAAGAGAAATAATAATCTAACGTGATGAGTTGTGGAGTCCATAACTAATTTTTGAATAAAATTCTAACTAATTATCATCAAATAATTGATAATTAATCTATTATAGTCAAATTTAATAATAATGAAATTATGGTTAAAACTGAAACTACTAGACTATAAACATGCAAATTAGAATTATTTTTAATTGATCCGTTAACTTAAGAATAGTGAGATGGAAGAGAAAGTTCTTGAGCAAAAGTAAAAAATTGCCTGGATTAACTTGGTGATGACAATAATGTTTATTTCTTTGCTAACCTAAAAGCAAAGAATAAGCAAGTGCTCGTAACTGAATTAGAAGATGGGGGGAGGTAGGATCCTTAGTGAATACAAAGACATTGAGAAGGAGGTTCTTGGATTCTATGGTCAATTAGTTGGCACTAAAGCTCTTTGTCTAAAACAAGTGGACATTGAGGTTTTGGAGAAATCTCCTTGCCACCCCACTCATTCCTGACACCCTCAAATTTATATAATGGTAAAAATGTCCCTAAATTTTTAATAAACAATTTCCGAAACAAATTTCTGGTAGTTATTTGAAAATATCAGTATATCAGTAATTTCAAATTCCCGATATGTTACTTGATACCGGATATTTTTATAAAAAAACTGATATACCGGGAAATTCTCGGTAGGCATAATTTTAGGGTTTATTAGGGTTTTTTTAAACGATTGAGATTTTGTCGGAGTTTGGTATGGTTGTGATTGCACCGACAGTTTGGTATGGTTGTGATTGCACCGACAGTTTGTGTGGTCCAAAATTATTGCGCACTAGTATAAATAGGGGTTAGATCTTGTGGATAAATATATATGGAAAAAATGACTATTCCAGCATTTTTAATTAAGGCTGAAGTTTACTTCAAGAGAGGTTCTCAACCGGTCGGATTCATGCTCCCGGATGACACAACCTCCTTTGCCGACCTGATTTCGAAGTTGAAGGAGTTGTTGCCTGGTGGTGAGAATAGAAAGATATTGAAGATCGAGTTTAGGGATGATTGGGGTGATGGTAGTGTGAAATTGACAAGGTTAGTTGCATTTTTTTTAGATTCATGATGGAGAAAATGAGATTCGGATTTTTTTGGAGGAAATGGATGGAATTATTGGTCTTTTAAAGTAAGATGTCGGTGCTAGTTAATGGGAGTCCTACTAAGGAGTTTTTTTGTAGAGAGAGAGGTTTGAGACACAAAGATCCTTTATCGCCTTTTCTTTTTGTTTTGGTGGCGGAAAGTTTGGCGGGGTTAGTTAGAAAATCTTTTGAGAATGGAGAAATTAGTAGCTTCGTTATTAAAAGGAAATGCTTGGTTGATGCTCTTCAATTTGCAGATGATACTTTATTAGTGGGAGAAGAGAATTGGAGGCATGTTTGGACGATGAAGGCGGTTTTGAGAGCTTTTGAACTTGTTTCGGGTCTTGACATCAATTACCACAAAAGTAAGTTGATTGTAATTGTTCTGGACTGGGCCATGACATTATGCACGGCATGGCCCAACGCTCGTCAGGTCCAAGCCCAAACGAGCGAGCACGTGAATACGTCGGGCTAAGGTCTTCTCACCCGAGGAACGTCTCCTCGACTTTCTGACTATGTGTCGGGCAAAGAACGTGGTGCCCGTCCCATGGTCGTCATCCACATATCATCAGCCTATGTCACGGGCACCTAGGTTATGTCGAGCAGATCCACAACTGCACCTCACTTGACACGTCACCCAACTCCCCTATATTGTCTCCTTAGGGATAGGGGCAGTTGGACCAGGGAGCAGACCTTGGTCTAGGTCTTCACGCTTCTTACGCGTCCCCTGGAAGCTCCTCCTTGGGCCTAGCTAATCCAGCCCATTAGGAGCCTTGGCCCAGCGCTGGGGGCTCAATATAAATACCCTTTCATGGCAAAGGGTCAGGTATTCTTACTTACACTCTGATAACCTTATTTTGTACCTCTTCTGACTTAAGCATTGGAGCACCTTGCAGGTACACCCCCCTCCTCACTCATATTTCCTGGCCCAGTCTGCAATCCTTGGAAGGCCCTCCTGATCAGGTAAGATCAGTGGCGCCGTCTGTGGGAAACAGCTATCCCCATCTTCATCAACAGAGGATCAAAGCTCATTCATTTCTGTCCTTCCAACATGGCCGGAGAACAACCTGGAGAACGCAGTCGTCCCCTCGTCGACTATACCATGGACGACGGCCCGCAATCCCATGAAGCAGACGCTCGAGACGGTCGTCCATCCACCCCGTCTCCAGAACCCCAAAATAACGGGGATGCCTCTCACGCTCAAAACCTAGGGGCAGAGACATTTCATCCCATCCCCGTCCCCGTTGAAGGAGACGCCACGATGATCGCCATGGTAAATGCCCTCAATCAGGCAGGATCTATGCTCTGTCAGCAGCACGAAAGAATCATGGCCCTCGAGGCCGAGCGACAAGAAGCCCGACCTCAGCGGGAGAGGAGGACACAGCAACGTCCAGAGCCAACTAAAAAGCGCGGGCGTCGCTCTCCCGAACCCCACGTCAGCAGGGCACGCGCCCGTCGTGACAATGGTCGAGCAGGAACTTCACCAAGGCGCGGGCATAGCCCCGACAACAATGAATTATCTCCACTGAGGAGCGACGAGGAAAACTTGCACTGCCCCCTGTCTCGGGCAATAATGGAAGCCCCGCTCCCCAAAGGCATGGAGAAACCGCCCAATCTAGCCGTGTACGACGGGACCACCGATCCCGACGACCACGTCGACAACGTCAACGCAATGCTCGACTACCGCAACGATATCACCGGTCACCTAAAATGTCGACTGTTTTCAACAACCCTCAGGAAAGGGGCCATGGCATGGTACAAAAGCTTGGCCCCCGAATCCATTACCTCTTGGAAGGTTATGAGGTCCATGTTCACCAGGCACTTCACTGCTTCCCGTCGCCACCCCAAGACTGAGGCGACCCTCGAAGCCATAGTACAAAAGAAGAATGAAACACTGCGCTCATACATCGAGCGATTCAACCAAGAAGCTGTCGAGGTGGATACTACCGAACACATGAAGAAGTACCTCCTCGAAAGAGGGCTCTTGCCCGGTAGTGAGCTGAGCAGAGCGGTCGGGATCGAGCCTCCCCGCACACTGAACGAACTTCTGCACAAGGCCCAGACCTACATTAGATACGAGGAAAAACAGGTGGCACACAACGCCCGCAGCGGACGTAATGCTGGAGATACCGAACATTCCAAACGCGAGGACCCAAACATTCCCCGTCGCAACGGGGACAAGCGAAGAGAAGAAAGACCTCGCGAGCTCCGAGAAGGAAGAGGCCCCGCGGGCCGATACAGCGAGTACACCTTACTGACAGCTCCTCGAGAACGCATCCTCGCAGAATGCATCAACTCTGAATTCAAACAGGGCAGAGTCAGGTTCCCAAAACCATCTGCGCCAAAGCCTCACACCGACAAATCTAAATACTGCCGGTTCCACAGAAGTCACGGGCATGTGACAGAAGACTGCGTCCACCTGAAGGATGCAATAGAGATTTTAATCCAAGAGGGGCACCTAAAGCAGTATACGAGGAAGAACGAAACCCCCAGACACGACGAGGCAGAAAAGAAGAGACCCCGGGAAGAAACGCCCCCCGACAACTCTCCGTACCAAGTGGCCCTCTGCGTGTCACACCCGGAAGATTTCTTCCTCCCCGAGCCACTGCCCGAAGGAAGAATCGCTGCACTCAGCCCCTGGGAAGACTTCCCAACCGCACTAGTAATATCAGGTGGGGGAGTTAACGGCGAAACCACTGCCCTCTCAGTCAAACGCAAGTTCGATGAACTCCTATTAACCGCCCCCGAGCAAAAGGCGACGTTGACAAAGTACCGGGGAAAATCCAACCCAATATCCTTTTTCCTGGAGGAACTCCCGGGCGGATCCCCGAACTCGGGCATCCCACTATTGATCAGAGCAAAGATGGCCCAGTTCGACGTCCGACGCATCCTAGTCGATCAAGGCAGCTCAATGGATATCATGTACGTCCACCTCTTCAACACTCTGAAATTAGACAAGACCAACCTGGCCCCCTACGTCGGATCCGACCTCCAAGGATTCAATGGCGCCACGACAAGGCCATGGGGGTATGTCGAGCTCCTCGTCACCTTCGGGGAGCAGGAAACGGCCAGGGAAATCAAAATCCAATTCCTGGTCGTGGACTGCCCGTCCCTGTACAATTGCATCTTTGGACGCCCAACACTGGCTGAACTTACTGCGGTCCCGTCCACCGTCCACCTGAAGATGAAATACTACACCAAATTGGGCCGCATGGTCACCATCCACGGCGACATCGAAGCTGCCCGGCGATGCTACGACGCTGCAGTAAAAGGACAGGCCGTGATTAACACAAATAGCAGCTCCAACAACAAAAAACTCAGGACCGAAGACCCTCCTCGGGGAATTAACACCATCGACCTCGACTGTCGTATTGGGCTAGACGAAACCGAAGAAGGGAAGTCCACCAAGGAAAGATCTCTCGAACACCCGGTTCGACCAATCCCCGACGGAGAGTTCGAGCTCATTCCCCTCGGGGACGATCCAGAAAGGACAGTGAAGATAGGCAAAGGACTGCCCGAGGAGACAAGGGAGAAGCTCGTGGCATGCCTCAAAGAGAATGCTGACCTCTTCGCGTGGAATGCCGCAGAAATGCCCGGGCTGGATCCTGAGATCGCGTGTCACAAGCTAGCTTTAGACCGGACAGCCAAGCCCATAGCACAGCGTAGGCGCAAACAGTCGCCCGAGAAGGCAGAGGCTGCCGAACGAGCTGTAAAAGACCTCTTAGAGGCAAATTTTATTTCTGAAGCCCAGTACACAACCTGGCTCTCGAATGTAGTCCTCGTTAAGAAAAATAATGGAAAATGGCGTATGTGTGTTGATTATACTGATCTCAATAGGGCTTGCCCGAAGGATGCTTTCCCCCTCCCTAATATAGATATGCTCGTAGACAATTCTGCAGGTTTTAAACTCTTGTCCTTCATGGACGCATATAGTGGATAAAACCAAATCCCTATGTCGCCCACAGACAAGAGACACACAGCATTCATGACCCCAACGGGCAATTACTATTACAACGTCATGCCGTTCGTGCTCAAGAACGCTGGTGCTACGTACCAACGCATGATGAACAAAGTCTTCAAGGATGAAATAGGGGACATGCTCGAAGTATACATGGACGACATGATCGTCAAATCACACGAGGAGATTACCCATGCTCGACATTTAACCAAAGTGTTCGAGCAAGCGAGGCAGTGCAGAATGAGGTTCAATCCCGAAAAATGCACGTTCGGGGTACGGGCAGGAAAGTTCCTCGGGTTCTACCTCACCGAAAGAGGAATCGAGGCCAACCCCGACAAATGCCGGGCATTCTCGGAATTCCCGACCCCGAGGACCAAGAAATCGATCCAATCCCTTAATGGAGTGCTCGCCTCACTCTCCCGTTTCATCGCCAAATCCGCCCAGCACGCATTACCATTCTTCAGACTCCTTCGCAAAGAGGCTACCTTTGACTGGACCGACGAATGCGAGCAAGCATTACTCCATCTGAAGAAGGTTCTATCCGAACCCCCGGTCCTATCGCGACCATTAGAAAAGGAAACCCTATACCTATATCTGTCTGTGGCGACCGAGGCCGTCAGTGCCGTTCTAATAAGAGAGACCGGCGAGGGACAAAAGCCCATTTATTTTACGAGCAAAGCACTCCAAGGCCCCGAGCTCCGATATCAGCAAATCGAAAAGGTTGCCCTGGCCCTCATCAATGCGGCGAGGAGACTACGATACTACTTCCTCGCACACACGATAAAGGTGAGAACCGACCAGCCAATCAAACAGCTACTCGGACGACCAGATATGGCCGGGAGAATGCTCAAGTGGTCGCTAGAACTCTCCGAATTCGACATACAACCCGAAACCAGCAGAGGGCGCCCACAAATGGACGATCTTCGTCGACGGCGCCTCTAGCACGTCAGGCAGCGGAGCCGGGATCATCCTCGAGAACGAGGATGGGATCCTGATCGAGGTTTCATTAGCACTGGCTTTCCCGACGTCGAACAACCAAGCCGAATACGAGGCTTTTATCGCAGGCCTGAGGTTAGCCGAGGACCTGGGAGCAAAAGAAGTAAAAATATCCACAGACTCCCAGCTCGTGGCCTCACAAGTGCGAGGAGAGTACCAAACCAAGAACGACAACCTCGTTGAGTACTTGTGCCTTGTCAAAGAAAGACTTGATAAATTTGAAAAGTGGGAAGTTCAACACATACCTCGCGACACAACCTCGACAAACTACCTCCTCCATTCGAGGTCAACGCTATCGGGGATGCTCACTGTTGGATGACACCCATCTACAATTACCTCACACGAGACGAACTCCCCGCTGACCCGAAAGAGGCGGCCACTGTTAAACGACGAGCGTGCTCGTACGTACTCCTCGAAGGTAAACTCTACCGGAGAGGGTTCTCCATCCCATTACTTAAATGTGTCGAGGAAGAGAGAGTCCCTGACATACTTGGAGAGATACACCGGGGAATTAACGCTCAACACCTCGGCGGGCGATCGCTCGCACGAAAGGCCCTCCGAGCAGGCTACTACTGGCCGACCATGCAAAGCGATTCAAAAGAGCACGTCAAAAGGTGTGACAAATGCCAACGACACGCCGACATGCACCTCGCACCCCCGAACGACCTAAAATCACTATCCTCCCCATGGCCCTTCGCATGGTGGGGCATGGACATCCTCGGACCCTTCGTCACCGGATCATACCAAAATAAATACCTCATCGTCGGGTGGATTACTTTACCAAATGGATCGAAGCGGAGGCACTGGCTAAAATAACCGCGCAGAACATTCTCCGGTTCTTTAAACGCAACATCCTCGCTCGGTTCGGCATACCCCAGACACTTGTCACGGATAACGGGACACAGTTCACGGACGGAGGATTCCAGGACTTCGTTGCCAGCCTAGGTACTAAACAGCATTTCACGTCTGTCGAACATCCACAGACGAACGGGCAAGCAGAGGCGGCCAACAGAGTAATCTTACGTGGCCTTAAACGAAGACTCGGCGACGCGAAAAGAGCATGGGTCGAGGAACTACATAGCGTCCTATGGGCCTACCGCACAACACCGCATTCTACCACCGGGGAAACCCCATTCCGACTGACTTACGGCACCGAAGCAGTCATCCCGGTGGAAATACGGGCGCCAACGAGGAGGATAGAGGAACCCCTAGACGAGGAAATGAACGACGAAACCCTTAGAATCGAACTCGACCTGGTCGAGGAGATTCGTTCCGAAGCAGCCCTCAGGGAAACGACCCTCAAACAAAAAATAGCACTACGCCACGACGCGAAAGTCATAAGAAGAGAGTTCCAGGTCGGCACCCTGGTCCTCAGAAGAAACCAGAAAAACCCAAGAGAGGGCAAACTGGCAGCCAACTGGGAAGGCCCCTACCGCGTCCGCGACAAGACGAGCAACGGGGCCTATTACCTAGAAAACCTACAAGGGGAACAACTCGCTCGACCATGGAACGCAGAAAAACTTAGACAATACTACAGCTAAATGTATCACGGGGAGACGTGGGTGGTACGACCACGCTCTTCGTCTCCAAAACCCCAGAGAGGAACCGCGAGACCCGGGAACGAGCCGGGGTCACATAGCGAACACAACCCTCCCCGACGATTGGGATCTTGACTGAGACTCAACGTCGAAGTACCAGGACAGGCAGGGCACCCAGCTCGCGATGGGAAAGCCCAAGCCTCGAGACCAGGGTTCAAACAACGGACCCAGGCTTTGATCCCAACGGGCACCAAGCCCGGCACTTCGTCGGTTCCCTAAACCGAGGAGATTAACGAGGTCGAGCAGAGTACGAATTCATAAAAGCAAATATCAAACATAAACGAACACAATGAATGACAACAAAAACATTCATACATTAAAAACAATAACAACGGCCGAAGCCAAGTACACCCGAAGGCCATATTACAAATGCCCGAAGGCCAAAATATATAACGGGCACGCATGCCACATAATAAGGCACGCAGGCCATGACAACTAAATCAAAAAACCAAAGAAAAACAAATAAACTAAGACTCCGCTCGGAGCACCTCTTCTTCCTCCTCTTCTTCCACACCCCCCAGCTCTTCCTCCGCTTCAAACGGGCAGACGATCTCACCATCCCTGACACAGTAGTTATGGACCGACCCCGCTGTCACCAACTCAGGGTTCAGAAGCCCAAGTTGCTCGACAGCATTGTCGAAACCCTCTTTGAAAACAGCCACAAGATCTTGGTTGAGAGAGCGGATATGCCCCAGCAGCTCACCGCGCGAACCAAGGGCACGTTTTCCTCGGTCTCGTCGGCCAGTGAACGGACCTTTTCCTCGAGAGATTCAATCTGAGCCCGCAGGCCAGCATTGTCCTCGGTCAGCTTCTGATGATCGGCCATCTGCTCTTCCAAGCTCGCCTTAGCGGCCTTCAACTGGTCCCTCTCCTTCTCTGCCTCGTCCAGCTTCTGGCTCAGCCCTTCCTGCAGCTGATGCTCCTCTTTGTAGTCCGACAGGTCTTTGGACAGCTTGTCCTTCTCCGTCCGAACCTGAAAAAGGGCATCCTCCAGCGAGGCAGTGGAGACCGAAGTGTCGGTCAAGACCATGGCCGTCTCCATCACCCGGATGACAGCGGCAATGTCCCTAGCCAGATCTTTTCTCCGGGCACCAGCATCCTGATCCAGAATAGCCTTGGCCTCGGGAGCCGGCACAGCAATCGCCTCCTCGGCCTTGAAGAACGACCGCTCCACGTAGCAAGGAGGTAGCAGATAGCTACCCGGTCCATTCGGACTTCCTAGTGACGACCTTGTAAGAGTCCCCGCCGGACGCTTCCGTTTGTGGAGGGGAGAGGCCGCTGGCGACGGACTGTCAGGAATATCGATCGGGTTAGCCCGAGGAGGAGAGGGAGGAGTCACGCTCGCCACATTCGAAGTACCAGCCCCAGCATCACCAGCAGTCTCCAAGACACGGGCCACAGTTTTCTTTTTCTTCTTGGGCACCCGGTCAGGTGCACCGACCTGATTCGCCAGCTTCAAAACCCGATCACGTGTACTGGGCATGGCACCTGCAAAAGATTACACACAAACATTAGCGAGCGAAAACATAAACAAAAATAAAAAACTAAACAAAGTCTGCCTACTCAATAATGCTAGAGCCTCCTCCTCGGTATCACACTCGAGCAGAGCCTTGGTATTGATGTAGCGCGTCTCGGTGATTAGCTCCCCGGCCTCATCCAGATAGGGCACGCCCTGTCGATTCGCCCAGAACCCCAAACTGAAGCTCTGCACGTAATCAACCAGCTTCTTATACGCGAGCCTGTCCTCAGTGCCGAGCATCGCGTATTTGATCCGGTAATGGGCCGTGGAGAGGTCGAAATGATCACGCTGCCACCTCAGCGGTATCTTCGACATCAAGGTCTCCTCCCCGTCTGGTTTTCGTTGATAATAATACAGGGAGTGAAGGGCGGCACGGGTGATCGGCATCACCACGTACCATCGGCCTTTGAAGTGACGAACAGAGTCCACGTACGTCTTGAACAGGTGCACGGGCTGTTTGAAAGAGACCCAACTGTGACGCCCACGGGAGCCGGACCGCTGGAGATGGAAGACGTGGAAGAAGAGGGCCCGGGTACAACCAATGCCGAGGAACTGGCAGACCAACTCAAATGCCCGCATAAAGGCGAGAGCATTAGGATGCAGTTGGGACGGCGCCAGCCGAAGCCATTTGAAGACCGACATCTGGAAGGAGTTGAAGGGCAGTCTAATCCCCACCTCACGGAAAGCAAATTCATACATGGTGAACTGCTTCCCCGGGAAATGATGGCAGATGCGGTCTTCTTCCTTGGGGGCGCAGCAATACCAGTTCGGTGGATCCTCCCGGCTTATGTTCTCGACCACAGCGTAAGCAGAGATGGCCTCGTCGCAGAAACATGATTCCTCCTCCAAAGGCTCGTCAGCAACCCAGGAGAAGTCAGCCTGCCCGGAAGAGGAGGCGTGTTCGGTACCATCCCGGACACTCCCATCCCCAACAGGGAGACGAGCGATT
Source organism: Lathyrus aphaca (assembly GCA_963966055.1). NCBI lineage: Eukaryota > Viridiplantae > Streptophyta > Magnoliopsida > Fabales > Fabaceae > Lathyrus > Lathyrus aphaca. Next base: position 20,650,541 of record OZ014525.1, read on the forward strand.
GTCGCATCTTCGGTCGAGGACCCAGAATCTTCCCTCCTTGGTCGTAAGCGCCCGGTAGCACCTGAAACGCAGACAGAAAGAGTGAATTCGACGTCATATCAAATCCACCCTTCCACCGCAAGTCAAGTGAAAGGGCGTGGCGGCGACAGACACTAACTGTGCTCAACTCAGAGACACGCGCGTTCTTAAGTTACCGGGCAGAAAATTCATACAGCCTATGCAAATATTGCCCGGCATATGAGATTTCTGCCCGGTACAGTATGATCCTAACCCTATTTTCTACCATCTACAATACATCTACAGTCCACTACACTATTCCTAAGTCAAACCTAACCACATTTCTACAGAGATAACATGCATTTGACGGAAAACAGAAAGGAAAATGATGAATCACAGAGGAAAAATCATACCTGACATAGAGAAGTTGAAAAGGAGACGGTGGCGCACGGGCAACGGACGGTGGTTCAGGCAGGGAGACGGGCGGAGACGACGGTTCAGACGGTTGAACGAGCAAACAAGAGAGAATATGGAGAACTTCCGGTGAACGTGGGAGCAAAAAAGTAGAAATGAAGTTACTCAACCCCCTTTTATAGTGCCTGGCGCGTGGACCAACGCGCTAGGTCATCATTGCCTACTCTGCCTACGCCGTCTTTGCACACAAAACGAAGCGACGCCATTAAGTCTGAGACACGTCTATCCAAAAAAGGAACTGAAACGACGTCGGGCACCTGTCCGTATCCCCGACTCATCAGGACGCCATGTCCCCGCGTCATACCCTCGACTGTTGCTACGAAGATGCATACCAACCGATCACTTTCCGTCCCCGGCACTACCGTGGAAGGAGGAATTCCTGAACAAGTCTATTACAACCTCACCTGCCGAACGACCACACCTCCCCGTCAGCTCGGGGAACCCCCAGTTGCAACATAAGTCATCGCTCTGGCTCAGAGACTCGACTTGGGGGGCTCCTGTTCTGGACTGGGCCATGACATTATGCACGGCATGGCCCAACGCTCGTCAGGTCCAAGCCCAAACGAGCGAGCACGTGAATACGTCGGGCTAAGGTCTTCTCACCCGAGGAACGTCTCCTCGACTTTCTGACTATGTGTCGGGCAAAGAACGTGGTGCCCGTCCCATGGTCGTCATCCACATATCATCAGCCTATGTCACGGGCACCTAGGTTATGTCGAGCAGATCCACAACTGCACCTCACTTGACACGTCACCCAACTCCCCTATATTGTCTCCTTAGGGATAGGGGCAGTTGGACCAGGGAGCAGACCTTGGTCTAGGTCTTCACGCTTCTTACGCGTCCCCTGGCAGCTCCTCCTTGGGCCTAGCTAATCCAGCCCATTAGGAGCCTTGACCCAGCGCTGGGGGCTCAATATAAATACCCTTTCATGGCAAAGGGTCAGGTATTCTTACTTACACTCTGATAACCTTATTCTGTACCTCTTCTGACTTAAGCATTGGAGCACCTTGCAGGTACACCCCCCTCCTCACTCATATTTCCTGGCCCAGTCTGCAATCCTTGGAAGGCCCTCCTGATCAGGTAAGATCAGTAATTAATTCCAATAACAACGTTTTGGAAGCAACATCTTATGCTCTCTCTTGCTAAAAAGAAGATAGTAATTTCTTATTTCTTGGAATTCCGATAGGATCCAATCCTATGAAATTTTTTTCTTGGAATTCTTTGTTGGCAAAGATGAAGTCGTGTTTGATGGGGTGGAAGAATCAGTTTCTTAACTCTGGTGGAAGGATCACTCTTTTAAAATCTATTATATGCTCTTTATCCATCTTCACTATGTCTTTTTACAAAATTCCTTTGAAAATGGTTAAAGAAGTAATAATGATGCAAAGTAATTTCTTGTGGGGTGGTGTGGAGGAAAGAGAAAGATTCATTGGGTTAGTTGGAAGAAGGTTTGCTTACCTTTTGAGAAGGGAGGTCTTGGAATTAAAAACTTGGTGGACTTTAATTTAGCCCTTCTCAACAAATAGAGATGGAGAATTCTTAAAAAACATAATGTTTTTTGGTATGATATCTTGAAAGCTCGGTATGGTGATATTTCTTTGAAGGCTCTTTGTGGATGAGACGTTAAACAATTACCTTATTCTCATTCCTTTTGGTGGAAGAATATTATTTTGATTGGTAAAAATTACTTTAAAGATCCAATTGTTGCTAATAGTTGGTCCAAGGTTGGACACGAGTATTCCATCCCCTTTTGGGAAGCTAAATGGTTGGGTGATAAAAGCATGGAGTGTCGTACCTCGAAAAATACGATCCTCGCGATGGATGCGGAAAAACAAACAACAAAGCCACCACCTAATTCTATTTATTCTAACTAAATAAAATGATGATATAGATAAAACCTATAAAGAAAGAACTTCGTCGTTGGAACCAAATTCTAGGTTCGGGAGTCGGTTAAGCAAGATGAAGGTATTAAAACCTCTTACATCCGTTGAACTCAACGAGAACCTTTTAGTCTAGTTTGCGATCGAATGTTAACCTATGATAATCTCTTCTTCTTAAGGGTAAACGATATGGAGAATGGGTGGTTTTGTTCCTAGGGTGATCAGCAAGAATCATGATTCTTGTGCCTACGTATTCCCTCGTGCAATGGGAAAGTCAGATCCTCGTAGTTCGTAGTACTACGGTTGGTTGGTTCGTTTTAGAGGCGTCAACTACTCACGTGCGAGACAAATGCCTCATACGCGGACAATTGAGGAAAGGTATCGGAGATCCAATACAATTCTTTTACATAATTTAAAAGTAGTGTTTGATAGTCGTTAAGTGTCTTAATTTTGAATTAAGAAAATGGTTGATCGTTTGTTGGTTTGTTTTTAGAGGTGTCAATTGCTCATGTGTGAGAGAGATGCCTCATACACAAACAATTGAGGAAAGGTATCGGAGATCCGACAACTTTCTTTTACACTTTTAAGCAAATACATGTTTAATAAAAGTTAAGTGTTTTAAAGTTTGAAAGGCGTCAAATGCTCGTATACGAGACAAATGCCTCATATTCAAACAGTTGAGGAGAAACATAGAAGATTCCACAATTCTCTTTTATGCCTTTGAAAATAACTCGACGTTGGATCAAGGTTTGAATTCGCGTATGAGAAAGTTTTAAGGCTAAGGTAAATTGGTAAGAGACGAGATCCAAAACGGAAAACAAAAATGAATGGGTGATAGAAAGAAACAGACTCGAGATGGCATCACACTCTAGCCTGACGTATCTCGTCGCAACGAGAATCAGAGTCCACGTAGTTCTAAACAGAACGAGATTTGGGTCAACAAGCATCGCGCTTGTGCCTACGTATCTCCTAATAGGAATCAGACCGCCGTAGTTAGGCTAACTATGGGTGACCACAATTTTTTGTTCTTTTTAAGATTAACAGTGTCAAGCGCGCATTCCAGCAGTTAGGTGTTGCCACGAAAACATTTTACCTGTTTGCGGTAGAACGGACTCGACATGTCTTGCGTCTGCACCATAATGAGATGAAAAAAGAATACCGTAGGAAAGACGATTGAAGATTGGTTCAAGTCTTTTAAAGAAGTGTTTTTTTGTCTTTTAAAGGATGAGTGAAAAATGCAATACAAAGTAATCAGACAATGTACAAACAGAGCCTACTTCGAGGTAGGGCTCCAGATGTATCAGTATGCATCTAATATGGAATTAAAACCTAGAATGAGGCGCAAAAGAGATAAAATCAAGTTTTTTTAGTGGTAGCTAACGGAGAAGGTCTATTGCCTCTTCAATATGCGCAAAAAGAATTCGAGAATACTTGTCAGAAGATTCACACGATCAATCGAAGTATCCTCAAGCGCTCAATATCACCAATCCACAAGGTTAGCAAGATGTTAATCAGATCTTAGCAAGAAAATCATTCTAACAATTAGTCAAGAATTAAGTAAAATCTAATCAAGATAAACTACGAACAAAACTACTAAACTAAGAATTAATATAGAACTTAACCAACTTTCAACTAAAAACAATCAACATGAATTTTAATAAAAAGTTATTGACACACTAACTGCACACTTAGTAAAATCAAAGATTAAAACTAAGTAACAAATCATTAAACAAAAATCAAGAAAAACGATACTAAAGAAAATAAATAAAACATGCAAATAGGGGAGAGGTTTGCCCGCAGGATCTGTGGTGTGCATAGAAATTCAGTGGGCTTAGGGCTCACATGGTCCATCCAAACAACAACATAAATAAATTTTCTTTAAAATAAAAAAACAAACCATCAACATATTTAAAAAAGAATAAGAAAAAAAGAAACAGATAACAAAGTCAGGGAAATTTGACCTTGTACCCTACGTTTGTCCCAATACCCCTACGAATAATTTTTTTAGACGAAAATACACTCATAGAAATAGTGTATAATTAAAACATTAAACATTTAGAAAGCAAATTTCGCTCCCGGAACACCCAGCAACAAGACATCTGGTTTAGATTTTTGCACTCCGAGACTAGCAAATAAGCTAAATTCGGTTTATAATTTTTTACGTTTACACACCGGAAGTAACTGTATCGCTACTTCTGGTTTATTTTTTTTACAGTTACACACCGGAAGTAGCTATATTGCTACTTTCGGTTTACATTTGTTATGGGTTTACACACCGGAAGTAGCCTCTGTGCTAGGCTACTTCCGGTTGAGTTTCGTTTTTTATTTTGTTTTTTTTGTTAAATTTTTTATTTTATTTTTTTTGTTTATATTTTTTTAATTTTATTTTGGTTTATTTTTTCAGTGTTTTGCATTAGAGAATGCAACAGATATATCCATCGACGATTTTCTGATGGAAAGATAATTCTGGCGCATATAATTATTCAGATGAATTCATAAAAAAATAACATGTAAACAATTGTGCATTAGAAATATAAAAAAACATGAAAATATATCCTAATATAATATGTTTTGGGAGAATCGGTGTAAGCTTGTACCAATATTGTAACCGTCCAGAGAATCTTGTTATCCAAGATGTTGCATCTGATGTGCGATTATTCTGTTAATCTACTATGACTGACGGTAGGAAAAATCCTTTGTTCATGTTTACCTGTTACAAAAATATAATAGTGAAATGGCAAAATAAATAAATATAATAGTATTGGAAAATAAATTTTATAATATAGGGGTATTGGGGCAAACGTAAGATAAAATTGAAAGTTAAAAATATGTAAGGGTATTGGGGCAAACATAAGGTATAAGGTAAAAGTTAAAAATAATTAAATAAATAAAAATGATAAAATTGAAATATTATAAAATATATAGGGGTATTGTATTGGGGCAAACGTAAGGGTAGAAGGTAAAAGTTAAAAATAATTAAAATTGAAATATTTAAAATATGTAGAGGCATTTGGGCAAATATAGGGTACAAGGAAAATTTTTCCAAAGTCAGTAGTAACAAACGAAAACCCACGACCATGTTCTCAACTTTCATCTCCAAATCTTGAAATCCAACCTCCACCGCCTTCAATCGCGTTTCCAACTACCCTACGAGTTCACCGACGACGATTTCTCCTTCTTCTTCGTGAAACTACTTGTTATTGTTGTCTCCTCATGATCTCCTCCACTTTGCAATAGTGAAAACAAAGACATCAAAGTCTCCGCCGTGATCCGTCAGCGACTATTGATTTCATCTCTCTCCTCTGTTTTCCGATCTTGTCGGATTTGTCTCGTGGTTTCTTTGTGTGACTACTCACAGTTTCGATTCATACGACCTTCTCTTCATCTTATTTCTTTCTCTTGACTTCAAATGGTTTAGATCTGGTTCTGTGTTTGTAGTTATTGTTTGAAGATTTGATTGTGTGAAGGTTACGCTTTGTGTTGTGTTTGTGATTGAAGGTCGAAGTGGTTGTTACGGTGCAGTTGTTCAAATGTCGGTGAGATTGTTGTTGTTTTATTTGTGATTTTCTGCATAGGTTGTATGGTCAGATGTTTTATGAAGGTTCTAATGGTGTTTGTTTGAGGGTGTTGAAATTTAAAGGGTGGAGTTCTATAGTTTCTTGGAGCAGGCTTTCTTTTTCTATAAAATGTGAGAGAGATTAAGGGTGGTATAAAGATGTTTTTGTTGTAGTTGATGATGTGATGAAAGTTACAGGTTTGTGCGTCTGGTCATGTTTGATGGAATATGTTGGAAAGTGAAGAAAGTTTTGTGTAGGTTACATCTAGTGAGAGGTAAGTTGTTTTACTCGCAAATGGTGATGGATGGTCCACAGTCCTAATAGTGGTGGAGTTTATTTATGGTTTGTCTGATACGACTTTCTTTTATGCAGGTTGGTTTTATTAAACTGGTGATAGCTTTGGACTGGTTTACGCAAGGTTATAAGATGATGCAGATGGAGCAGCAAGGCAGGATGCGGGGACCAAGTTTGAATTTGGATTTTGGCTCAATGTTGGTTGTTGATGATCTGTAGCAGATGTTGGGTCATAGTTGTAGGTACTTTGGTGCAGAGTTTGTTTTAGAGGGACATGGTACTGCAGTTTCTCGGCTTCTCAACTGTTGTAGTGTAGCTAATGAAAAGGCGGGGCCAACATTTTTGTGTGATGCGCTGGCTTCTTGGCTTATGATGGGAGAAAGTTTTAATCTCACTTAATTCTTGAAATGGCTAATGAGTTAATGGACTTATACCATGGTTTTTGGTATTAAATCTTTGTAAATATGGATTTTATGGAATTAACATTGTACTTTAATATTTTTTTTGGTATTTTTTTTATGGAAATGAAAATGAGCTTTTCAAATTGCAGATGGGTGTAAAAGTTGATAATAAAATAAATTTGAATTAGAATGGTAAATGAACCAAAGAAAAGGTTTTGATTAAATTGAAAGGAAAAATATTTATGGATATTGAAATGAATTCAGAATGATTAAATAAAATGGATTAAAATGACTAGAATATGGATAAAAATGAAATGGATAAAAATGAATAATGAGGGGATATTGAAATGTGGTTAATAAAAAATAAAAATTGGATAATGGATAGGAAATGATGGAAATAATGGACATGGATAAAACTCATAATGAACTTGAATAAACTCTCCGCCAATATTTTCCACTGATGCACCTTGATTGAATTCAATCCAAAGACCACACTTGAAATTATTCCAACAACTTCTGATTAAAATTGGATGAACGCACTCCTGAACCAATGAATAATTCTCCACTGAAATAACAACCATCGAAATCAATGATAAACCCCACCCCGATCATTGAATCCATACCGAGGAAAATAAATCCATAGATGAACACGACTGGACCTTGGATACACATTGCTTTAGAAATAGACCACGAGAAAAGATAACTTGCAACTGAAGCAAACTTCTGATAGTTTGACCAAAATTAGGTCAAACATCCATTTGAATTGGATCGTGAATGAACGAACACACTTGAACCAAAACCAAAGCTTTTGAGGTGTTGAGAAAGGAGAATACACTGAGATGTTGAGAAGAGAAAATATCCTTGTAACTTGATGAAGAAGAAACCCATAGTTCACATTTCAGCGCCTGATGATGGGCCTGATGAATCGGTGAATAGTCTTCAGATGTGGAATCCTTGAATATCCATTGATCAAGGAAATAAACCCTAATCAGTGACAAAAGCAATAAGAGGATGATGTTACTGACGACTGCATAGCCCAAACCTTGAATCCACCTGATAACCACAGATAGTGTGTGAAACCCTAATTCCTCATAAAATATCAATCACATGCCTTATGAGCTTATGCACATGAATGCAAAGTATAATGACCTAATAGATATGCGTATTAACGCGAAGCAAAAAGTCAATTAAAGTTAGAAAAATCAGAGGGCAAATTTTAGGGTGCAACATGGAGGAGGAGTATTCAGGTCTTTACGAGGCTTCGAGTTTAAAGAGAGTTTCCATTTGGGCGATGGGGGTGGAGAGGGGTTAGTTGGCATTGGGAGCATTTGGGTCTTTCCGAGGCGGCGGGGCAGTCACTGAATGTGACATCGTTGTTGACTTCTTTGTCCGTGCAACTTAATGCTCATGGAATTAGAGAGGATTGTAAGGATCGTATTGATTGGGTTCTTGAACCCAATGGTGGATTTATGATGGCTTATTGTTGTGCTTTTTATGCTTCTTTCCACATTCTTTATGGTTTTTTCAATAGGAACGATGTGACATTGGACTTAATTTGGAGAATGGAGGTGTCATTTAAGATAAAAGTTTTCGGTTGGAGAATTTTTGTGAATAGACTCCCCACAAATGATCTTTCGACTTATAGAGATATGGAGTGAAATAGTCATTTGGATATGTAAATCGGAGGAGTTTGATGAATAGTGACTTTCGTCTTTTATGAATTGATATTCGTTTTGCTGTGTAAAAAAAATTAAAGAGAGCAAATTGAGAATTGTTTGACTAGCCACTATATGGAGTTTATGATTATTGAGAAATTATGTCTGTTTTCGGTCAAATGAATGAAATATTAACAATACTGTGTGAGGTATAAAAACTTTAGTTTGAAAATATATTTTTTTAGAAAAATTACTCTTTTCAATAATAGTTCCTACGATTTCAATAAAGATCTTTTACTTTTTTTATTTTATTTTGTAATTCTAATTTGTTTGTAATTTTTCTCCTTTTCAAATAGTATTTGATTTTGGTTTTGGTATTAATATATAGAAAAAACTCAATCAAATAAAAAAAAAATGCAGGCGCACTGAACGCACGTTTGAGTCACACTGAACGCAACTGGCTGGTAAACGCAGCAGATTTGGTCATCGGCCGCCACAACCGGTGAGAAAGTCCGTTCATCTTTTCCGATTTTCTTTCCCTCGTCTCTACTGGTGCGGTGCCGTACTGTAGCGCCCGCAATGATGCAATTCCTGCACGATTTGCGGCCGCCATAGCCGCCTCTGTAAAATACAACACATAAGTCAATTGCGTCGGAGAAGAACTCCACTCCGCAACGCAATTCCGCGCTAAAACTGCGCATTTTTTCCCTTGGATCTGTATCTATGGTTATGTATTATTAATATTTTTATTATTTTTACCAAATGTGTATTAATTTTCATTATCAAATGCTGTGCATTTATGAATTCATACTCAACCTTTGTTGTTAATGTAATTTGCAAAACACCGTATAATTAACCACTAAATATTGAAGAATTTTGCCACAAATGTTTATATTAATGATTTTTAAGCTATGTAGCATCGACACCACGAAAAATTGTACCGACACCTACACCGACATTTGCTATTACCTTTAATTTCTTCATTTTTCAAATTATTATTGGTGTTCCCATGTCGGTGTCGGTGTCTGTTTGGGGTGTTTTAGCTTTATAGATTTTTAGCATTTGGAATTAGGTAGCAATGGAAAATAGTGTGTGTCATTCTTTCAACTATTATGTATGCAAATGATTTTTTAAATGTTTTAAGAAAGTAATTATTGGTTAAATTTGTAATCCATTTCTATAAAGTATCAAATGTTTTACTACATTAAAGCTATAGCTTGAGCTAGTTATATTTGAAAATTCAGGGTTATTCATTGTTTGGTCTGTTTTCATTTTCCTTAATTTCAATAAAGCCAGCTTTACCTGTGTTAGACGTTTTTTCTGTTGTGACGGTCTAATTGAATGATGGATCTTGATTCAGTTCTATAATAATCTGCAACTTTTTTGAAAGTAAGAGTAAATTAGATTGTAAGGCTTCATTTCCTATATGGCTCTGGAATGATGTTAATTAGCCAAATCAAACAATAATGTGCTCCATGACGCAACCGACTTTATCTGTTTGGATCATGTTGATGACCCTCGTGTTGAAGCGCATTTCTCTGATGACAAACAAAGAGATTGGTTTTTCTATTTCTGACCAGAGCCAGTTACCATAACACTTCTCTTTCTCTAAAGAAAAGAAGTTACCTTTTGTATTTACTCTTATCTATTTTTGATGTTTGGTAGCATTTTGGTTCATAATGAGTTTCTTGCTATATTAAATTCTATCCAATTTGAATTGTTTCAATTTGTGCTGAAATATACAAACTTTTGCAGGTTTGAGTTGATGATTGTGTGACATCTTAATTCTCATATCATTCCACCATTTACTTGTACAATATGGTTATTCTGCTTTGCATTCTCCTCATCGTCATAAAGGGCCCAACTCTTTGCTTTGGAAATATGTGAGTGTATAAAAATCCTCAATCACGTCTTTATCTTATTGATTTGTAATTTGGACTTGCAAATAAGAAATATTTGTTATTAACTTGATTATTATAGTGGTCGGTTGATAATTATTATAGGGCCGAGGACAAAATTTTGAAAGTTGGACAAGAGCTATGGAGAGAAACTCTGCCGTTACGAGGTGGCTCTTGTTTTTATCAACTACAAGGTCTGAAGCCTCAAACGTGGTATGAAGTGAAGATATCGTATCCAGCAACTGTATGTCTATTATGTGTTCTTTCAGTTCTTTGCAGAAGACCTTTCCTCTTGAAACTAACATACACTAAATATATTACAGATACCCGCAAGCTTTTCCTTACAATTGAAGAGAAACAAGTCAGATGTTGTACTGAATAATCACAGGAGATTGCTCAACACCGAAAAACTCATTTTTAAGACCTATAGCGATCAGGTGCAATGTTAGTATGAAGTCTTACTCAAACTTTCCGAGGCTTAGATTTATTATGCATTATTCTTACGACCTTAACATGACATAATTTAGGATGAAGCCCATTTAGTATTAGTAACGGTGGAGCCAGAGGGGTTTCCCGCAAAACCGCATGTACCCGAGAGGAAATTTATTATTTTTAATATAGGTAATATTATGTAAAAAAATATCAAGAATTTTGAAGTTAGTAATTGCTGCTTCTCATGCTTCATTGCTAATTCTTTCTTGTTCTATTATTCTTCTGTTGATACAACAGTGTGTGATGAACTATTGCTGGGCATACCCTACAATGCTTGGTGGGTGGTGGCACTGGCATTACTGTGTCTAGGAATTGCATTCACTGTTCCTTGTTTTCTTCCATTGTATTTGCTACCAAAGAACCAATTGCTACAATCAGATCGTGTTACGAAAACTTCTTGACAAGCTTCCCAGGATGATATAGTTACTGTGTGACTGTCCATCCATATGCTGAGGCACACTTCATGTGATTGAAGATATAATTTTGAAATTCATCTAACCACTAATATTTCAAGTTTTCTATTTGTAACAAAACTATTAGTCTCTGATATTTTTGCTTATGATGAGGCTTCTAACTTTAAACTGTTATTTTAGCATTTCATTACATTAGTTATCTTTTCTTTCATTCTAAAGCTTGGGTCTTTTTGAACTCTCAATATTGGAAAATCAACATAGCGGAACTTCATGGCAGTTTGGCAGAAATTGCAAATATTTATGTACACAGACCTAAAAGAATTAAAACTCTGATTAAAATACTAATATTCTACTAGTGTTTTAGAGTGTGTAATTTCTAAAGTAACTTATTTGTGAGCCGAAAGAAGTTTGCAGAAAAAACCGAATCTTTTATGTCCGATTCAATGATTAGTTTCATAATAAGCCTAAATATTCTAAATTATGGCAATATCTTGAAGCATACTGAGAGTCAAACTTTAATTGCAGTAAATTAGATACAAACTGTTACATATATTTTAAAATTTGTTGAGATACGTTTTAGAACTACAACTTCATTTTTTAAAATACATTGAGATACCTGTCTCCAAATTTCTACCATTTCTTAATTGAAAATGAGTATTTTAGAAGTTGGAGTACATCCTAATCGTTAATGAGTCTTGTTTAGTCACGTGGACACGATTCATGTACAATTTGTCATTTTTCTTTGACCGCTACCTAATATTTTTTAATAGATAAAATCATAGAAGCACATTATCTATATCTATTTTATGGATATATTATCAACACAAATATTATATTAATCAATCAGAAGGTTATTTTGGGGAGCCAAAAGAACACAATCAATTTGTGTTTGATTATATATCAGTAATAACTCATTTGCTTGAAGTAGCAGTTTGTGTTCATGTTAAATCTTATCAATTTCTGAGGCAAAAAGACTAAATAAAAGAGTATGGCTGAAATCAAAGGCGAGCACAATGTCCATGTTGTTTCAGAAGAAGAGCCGGTTTCAGCAAAACCACTGCCTAACAAGCCAAAGCGAGTTGCGTCGCTTGACATCTTCCGGGGTCTCACTGTTGTGGTATGTTTTCCATATCAGTGTAGTTTTTAAACCATCTACATAAATATAATTTAATTTGCAATACCATGTTTTTGATGATATGTGTTGGTTGCAGCTTATGATCTTGGTTGATGATGCTGGAGGTCAATGGCCAGTGATTGGTCACGCGCCGTGGAATGGCTGCCATCTTGCTGATTTTGCTATGCCTTTCTTTTTGTTCATTGTAGGAATGGCCATTCCACTTTCTCTCAAGGTTGGCTAAGATTGCTTCAATTTGTTTTTTCGTCTTTGGTTCAAACCAGTTCTTTATTTGCTTATGTCTTCTATTTATGTGCCAGAAAATACCAAATAAATTTGTAGCTGTTAAAAAGGTGATAGTAAGAACACTCAAACTCCTCTTCTGGGGTCTGCTCTTACAAGGTTAGTTTTTCAATCATTAATATTGGTCTTGTGAAAGTTGTGAAAGACTCATCGTTATACTTTGTTTTTGTTATGATGAATGACTGTAACAATGAAGGTGGTTTCTCACATGCTCCTGACGATCTATCATATGGAGTTGACATGAAACACATAAGGTGGTGTGGTATTCTTCAGGTGATTGATTTCGATCCTTTTTTTCGCGGTTATTTTGGTAGGGTAGGATACATTTTCGATATAATGATGTTAAAAAAGATAAACCTTGTGTTTGTACTCATAGAGAATTGCTCTAGCATATTTTGTCGTGGCGCTCGTGGAGATAATTTCACGAAGTAGACAATCCAGAGATCATTCGGAACACACAAACCTCTCAATATTTAAGTTGTACTATTGGCATTGGTTAGTCTGTAATGGCATGGTTTTCATTGATGGCCAGTTTAATCTGCTTTTCTTGAGTATTATTCTGTCAATTACAATTTCAGGTTGGTAGCGGCGTGTATAGTTATAGTTTACATGACTTTACTTTATGGAATACATGTTCCAGACTGGCAATTCACTGTCCATAATCCAGACAGCATATATAACGGCACAACTTTTACCGTAAGCTTCAGCTCCCGCCTCTTGTTTTCCATCTTTTTTCCAACTCTCTAATTTGTTTGCTCGTCTGATTTTAGGTGTCGTGTGATGTCCGAGGGAAACTTGACCCTCCTTGTAATGCCGTGGGATATATCGACAGAGTGGTGCTTGGAATTAACCATGTGTATAAGAAGCCAGCTTGGAGGAGATCTGAAGTGTGTTGCTATTTTCTACTAAATTTTTTGAATAAATCACTTTTTTATGGTTTGTGGTTATTTCAAACACTTATTGCCTTTTACGTAAGTCCCGCAGGCTTGTACCGTGAAACCTCCGTATGAAGGGCCTTTTAGAAAAACTGCTCCTGCATGGTGTTATGCTCCTTTTGAACCAGAAGGAATTTTAAGGTCTGGATTACCGCCGAAATCTCATACATGGCGCTATAGACTTTAATATGATTATGAAATTCTCCCATTTGTTGAACCTATTCCTTAGATTAATATCATTTGAATCTGCAGCTCAATATCTGCTATTCTATCCACGATCATCGGATTGCATTATGGACATGTACTCGTACACTTGCAGGTAAAACCTGTAACTCAAAGTAATCAGTGTTTGAAATCTTAACTTCGGCTCACCTTTTAACTTTTCTGATTTTAGGATCATATTTCTAGATTGAAGCAATGGATTCTCATCGGTTTAACTCTCCTTACTTTAGGATTTGTTCTTCATTTCACCCACGGTACGAAATCTTACTCCAGTGTTGGTTCGAACTTACTACGCAACAAAAAAATCTGACGCTCCCCCATTTTTCTTTCCTTTCTTCCATTTACTGCAGCCATTCCTTTGAATAAACAGCTCTACTCGCTGAGCTATGTTTGTGTTACATCTGGTGCGGCGGCGTTAGTTTTTTCAGCCTTCTATGTAATGGTATATATATTTTTGGAAATAATATTTTCTCCCTATGGTTATTTTTCACAATTGTCTCATTTGGATTGATTTAGAAATTGTTCTATGTCATTGCAGGTTGATATTTTCGGATTAAAACTATTGTTCATCCCACTTAAATGGATTGGTATGAATGCCATGTTTGTCTATGTCATGGCAGCTGAGGGAATCTTTGCAGGATTCATCAATGGGTGGTATTATGACAACCCTCAAAATACACTGGTATATTTTTCTTAACTGATTATATATATATATATATATATATATATATATATATATATATATATATATATATATTGGTTCATGAACTCTTGGATACGATACACAAACCGTAATTGACTCAAACATAAGATCACCAACAACAAAAGTTATATTGACAACACACCAGTAGAACATGATTATTATTATCGATGTTTTGTAAACAGGTCTATTGGATCCAAAAGCATGTCTTCATTAGAGTTTGGCATTCAACGAAACTAGGTATCTTACTGTATGTGATCTTCGCCGAGATCGTATTCTGGGCTGTCATAGCAGGCATTTTGCATCAATTGGGCATATATTGGAAGCTTTGAACTTTAAAAATAATGAATGTGCATGCTGTTTTTTATTTATTGAAAGCTGAATGTATTTATTTTTTTTTTCTAATAAATGAGATGTCGTGGGTTGGAATTTTCGCCCCTTACAAGATGTTTTTTTTTTTTTTAATGAGGCAATATATAAAAAAGAAAATCATTACAAAAACAGTGGGGGATCAAACCAGAACCCTCTCAAGATTGAATGAACCTAAAGAAGGGAAAATCAAGGGGCAATATTTTCTGGTACTATGGGCAAGGATGAGGGATTTTGGAATAGACCACCCATTCTGGATGGATCTAATTATGATTATTGGAAACCTCGTATGGTTGCTTTATTAAAATCTATGGACAAGAAGGCATGGAAAGCTGTAGACAAAGGATGAGAACATCATGTCATTATTGAAAAGATGGATCAAAGACTTTAAAGCCTGAGGAGGATTGGAGCAAAGATGAGGATGAGTTGGCTCTATGTAATTCTAAAGCCTTGAATGCTTTGTTAAATGGTATTGATAAAAACATATTCAGATTGGTGCATCATTGTGAATTCGCCAGGGAGGTTTGGGATATTCTCAAAACCACTCATGAAGGAACTTCCAAAGTCAAGATGTCAAGACTTCAGATGCTTACTACTAAATTTAAATATGAGAATGAAAGAAGATGAGACTATTCAAGAATTTCACATGAATATTCTTGATATTGCTAACACCTCAGGAGCTTTAGGAGAAAAAATGTCGGATGAAAAGCTTGTGAGCAAAATTCTCAGGTCACTTCCCAAAAGATTTACTATGAAGGTGACTGTTATAGAAGAGGCATAAGACATCTGCAATATGAAGGTTGAAGACCTCATTGGATCCCTTCATACATTTGAAATGAGATTCAGTGATGTGCCTGAAAAGAAAAATAAAAGCATAACCTTTGTGCCAAATATCGAGGAAGAAGCAGAAGAAGGTGAAGTGGAAACTGAAGAAAGCCTGAAAGAAGCTATTGCCATGATGGGAATACAGTTCAACAAAGTTATGAAAAAGATGAATATGAATTCAAGGCCAAATGTCAGGAACACCTTATCTGACATCAGTAGATCCAATGAGTCTAGCAGAAGGACAAAGCCTCAAGAAAAGTCAAGTCAAAACAAAAAGGTTCAATGTCATGGTTGTGAGGGTTTTAGCCACATTAGAGCTGAATGTCCTACTTATCTGAAGAGACAAAATAAAGGCCTATCTGTTTCATGGTCTGATGGATATTCTGAAAGTGATTTTGAAGAAGAATCAGCTAAACATATCACTATCTTGACAGGGACATGTAATTCTGATGATGATTCTAGTGAGGATGAGCTAACTTTTGAAGAACTTGCAGCTTCTTATAGAAATTTATGTATAAGGAGTGCACAAGTGATTCAAGAAGGAGAAAAGCAGAAGAAGATCATAGCTCAACTAGAGACTAAAAAGGAAGAGCATCGAACAACAATATGCAACTTGAACGATGAAGTTACCATGTTGAATTCCAAGCTTGATCAAATGACCAAATCCATCAGAATGTTGAACAGTGGATCTGAAACACTTGATGATATTCTTCAGACTAGAAGAAGTGTAGGAGACCCGTCTGGGATAGGATTTGATGGTTCTAAAAACAACTCCTCAAGTAGCAGCCAACCTGAGCTCAAGAGTGATGTTTCAAATTAGATGTCGAAACCAGTGTCTCAACATCATGGTACAGGAAGATCAACTCATCAAAGAAAAAAATATCAAAGATGGAGGTGTCACTACTGTGGCAGATTTGGTCACATAAAATCTTTCTATTACAGACTTCATGGATATCATGATCATAATCCTCAGCCCAAACCTAAGCAAAACATGGTTATCAAGAAACAACAATGGGTTCCTAAGAGTGTTGCCTTGATAGCTCATATTTCTCTTAGAGTATCAGCTAAAGAGGATTGGTATTTTGACAGTGGTTATTCTAAGCATATGACTGGAATAAAAAATATGTTGGTTGACATCAAACCTCACTCTACCAGCTATGCAACTTTTGGTGATGGAGCTAAAGGAGAAATCAAAGAAGTTGGGAAACTTGAATGTTCAGGTGTTCCAAATCTTGATGGTGTTTTACTTGTGAAGGGATTGACTGCTAATCTAATTAGCATAAGTCAGCCGTGTGATCAAGGATTGAATGTTAATTTCACCAAATCTGAATGTCTTGTTACAAATGAAGAGAATGTAGTGACCATGAAGGGAGTCAGGTCTAGATATAACTATTATCTTTGGGTTAATCAAGATTCCAGCTATTCATCTACGTGTTCTCTATCCAAAGAAGATGAAGTAAAATTGTGGCATCAAAAGATGGGTCATCTTCATCTAAGAGGAATGAAAAGAGTTATAACTATGGAAGTTGTAAGAGGAATTCCTAAGCTTCAGATTGATGAAGGCAAAATGTGTGGTGAATGTCAAGTAGGCAAGCAAACCAAGATGTCACATCTGAAGATTCGACATCTTACTACATCCAAAGTCTTGGAGTTGTTACTATGGACTTGATGGGTCCCATGCAGGTTGAAAGCCTTGGTGGAAATATGTATGCTTATGAGGTGGTGGATGACTACTCAAGGTTCACTTGGATAAATTTTATCAAAGAGATATCCGATGCTTTTGATGTGTTCAAATACCTATGTCAAATAATTCAGAGGGAAAATGAAAGCTGTCTCATCAGGATTAGAAGTGACCATGGGAAGGAATTTGAGAATCAAAAGTTCTTTGAATTTTGCTCATCTGAAGGAATCAGCCATGAATTTTCCTCTCCCATTACTCCTCAACAAAATGGGGTTGTGGAAAGGAAGAACATAACTATTCAAGAATCAGCTAGGGTTATGATTCATGCAAAGAAACTTCCTTTGTACTTTTGGGCTGAAGCTATGAACACTGCTGACTATGTTCATAATAGATTCACTCTAAGAAAGGGAACTCCTACTACTCTCTATGAGATATGGAAGGGAAGAAAACCTAATGTCAAATACTTTCGTGTATTTGGTAGTAAGTGTTATATTATGGAAGATAGAGAACAAAGAATAAAGATGGACCCCAAAAGTGATGAAGGCATATTTCTGGGTTACTCTACTAACATCAGAGCTTATAGAGTTTTCAACTCTAGAACAAGAATCACGATGGAATCCATAAATGTGATTATTGTTGATCTACACAAAGAAGCTGATGCCACATATGATGTTGGAACATTCTTTGATACTCTAGCTGAAGTTACTGATAAAGAAGGTGATCCAAATCCAGCTATCTCAAAATCTGAGTCAGAACCAACAAACAAGGGTCCTTCCATCAGAATCCAGAAGGATCATCCTAAAGATCTTATTATAGGTGATCCTAACAATGGAGTTGTGACTAGATCAAGAGAAGTCATCTCTAACTCTTGTTTTGTATCAAAGGTTGAACCTAAAAACGTCAAAGAAGCATTGACTGATGAATTTTGGATCAATGTTATGCAAGATGAGCTAGAGCAGTTCAAAAGGAATGAAGTATGGGAACTTGTACCAAAACCTGAAGGAACCAATGTTATTGGCACTAAGTGGGTGTACAAGAATAAATCAGATGAACAAGAAGTTGTGACCAGGAATAAATCCAGACTAGTTGCTCAAGGATATACTCAAGTTGAAGACATTGACTTTGATGAGACATTTGCTCTTGTGGCTAGACTTGAATAAATAAGATTGCTATTGGGAGTTACATCCATTTTGAAGTTCAAACTGTTCCAAATGGATGTGAAAAATGCATTTTTGAATGGATACTTGAATGAGGAAGTTTATGTGGAGTAGCCTAAAGGTTTTGTTAATCCAAACCTTTCCGATCATGTCTACAGGTTGAGAAAGGTGTTGTATGGATTGAAACAAGCTCATGGGGCTTGGTATGAAAGATTAACAAAGTTTCTCATCAAGAATGGTTACATCAAAGGGGGAATAGATAAGACTTTCTTTGTCAAAGATGAAGAAGGAAAAATCATGATTGCTTAGATTTATGTGGATGATATAGTTTTTGGTGGAATGTCAGATAAGATGGTTAAACATTTTGTCAGAAAAGTGCAATCTGAATTTGAAACGAGTCTTGTTGGAGAGCTAACTTTCTTTATTGGCTTGCAAGTTAAACATATGGAAGATTCCATTTTTCTCTCTCAAAGCAAGTATGCCAGGAACATTGTCAAGAAGTTTGGAATGAGTAGTGTCATCCACAAAAGAACACCTCCTCCCACTCATCTTAAGATGACTAAAGATGAAAAAGGTGTAAGTGTTGATCAAAGCTTGTATAGAAGCATGATAGGCAGCCTGTTGTATCTTACAACTAGCAGACCTGATATTGCTTTTTTTTGTTGGAGTATGTGTCAGATATCAAGCAGAACCTAAAGTCTCTCACATAAATCAAGTCAAAAGAATACTAAAATATGTGAATGAGACTTGTGATTATGGTATGTTGTATTCTCATGGGTGTGATCCTGTCTCATATGGATATTGTGATGCTAATTGGGCTGGTAATGCAAATGATATGGAAAGTACTTCTAGAGGGTGTTTCTTTGTAGGCAACAATCTCATTTCCTGGTTCAGCAAGAAGCGGAATTGTGTTTCCTTATCTACTGCAAAGATTGAGTACATAACAGCTGGTAGCATTTGTTTTCAACTTGTTTGGATGAAACAAATGATGTCTGAGTATAATGTCACACATGATCTCATGACATTATATTGTGACAATCTCATTTCAACCAAAATTTCCAAGAATCCTATTCAGCATAGTAAGACAAAACATATTGATATTAGACATCATTTCATCAAAGATCTTGTGGAAGATAAAGTAATCTAGTTGGAACATGTTGCCACTGAGCTGTAGTTGGCTGTCATCTTCACAAAGGCCTTGGATGCTAATCAATTTGAAAATCTAAAAGGCAAATTGAGAATATGTCTTTTTGAGGGTTTATAACAATTATTGACATGTGAGAACATCCTTAAGGACATTTTGTATTTTCAAGAATCAATATTAATGCAATTTAAATGGAGGCGCGAAATATCTGATTTTATTATCAATTATTTTATTCAAAGGAAATACATTCAAAATCCCATTACTCCGCATCAAACACACCACTGCACGATACTGCGTACCTACTCTCTCATCTTACACAGCCATTCAAGAATTATTTGTTCTCTCTCTCTACGAAGTTCAATTTGTTCAAAAATGCCTCAATATTCATTTGTCTCTCCATCAAAGTAATTATCCTATAAGATTGATTCCATCACGTCTTCTAGGGTTCATCATCTATCTGAAGATGTTCTGGATGTCGCTCCCCTGAATGTGGTCGTCCCTGATGCTTCTAGGGTTTCAAAACCTAGAACACCAAGTGCACGAAGACCAAAAGATCCATCTGCATGCTCATCATCTAGGGCTAAGAAGGGCTTTGTTTATGCGAATGAAGCCATTAAAGAACTCATTACAAGAATTCTGACTGAAGATCATGATGTTGTTGGGTTCTCTGTCCCGTTGGCTAGTCTTCCTACTTCTCAGGATAGCCAAAAGGATCAAAGTACTGATCCAAGTGATGAGGCAGCCAAAGAAAATGCTGTTGTTTATGCTATTGAAGGTAGTAAAAGGATGCTGAGAAGGATGTTGTAACACCTGATGCTAAAGTTGATTAATTTGATGTTGGAGTTACATACAAGGATGATGAAGGTGCTCAAAAGGATGGTGATGTACCTGAGGTTGACAAAGATAGACACATACAAGTAGTATATAATATTATATGAAATAGAATCGAGTGACATCAAAGTGTTAAAATTTAATTTGATATCAAATATCAACGATTAAAATGAATAATAGTCATATTAAATGAAATAAAATAAATACATGATTCATTTTTTTTAAAAGAAAAAGGGATATGCACCGACGGTGTAAAATATTTTACACTGTCAACCAATCACAATCATGTATCATAATAAAATATATTTTCATTTAAAAAAAACTGATAATAGGTGGCAAAATATTAAATGAAATAAAATAAATACATAATTCATTTTTTTTAAAAGAGAAAAAGGGATATGCACTGACAGTGTAAATATATCATAATAAAATATATTTTCATTTTAAAAAAACTGATAATAGGTGACAATTATAAATATTTTGATTGGTTGTATGTGTAATATTTTATTTCAGCACTATCTTTAAACCCTTTTAAAAATAGGCTATTAATATGAGTGTTTGATTAATTATTTAAACTATTGAGATTTGATGTCAAATTATTCTTTGATACTAAATCATATTTCTTTATATTATTCATTCAATGACTAAGATAAATATACTTAAAACTAACCCATGAGTTTTTTAACGGGATTTATATACTAATTATTATGAAATTCAAGTGAAAACTAAAATTTTAAAAAGAAAAGAAATTGGACAGAAAACCGGCTACCACCCCTAATTTTGAGGATTCTTTTGTAACACTTTACGCACAGTCCCTAACTCCCGATTTCGCCGTATTCTCGCCGTTCGTCTCCACCTTCGATTCCGCCACTGTCTCCATAAACCCCAACTCAGATACAGTTTCTTTTAATCGCTATGTCCGTCGATACGCTAAACGACGTCGCTTCATGCTCCCCAGAGATGGAAAAGTTTCTGTGTGAATTGCTGTTGGATTCCACTCAACCCATCTCTGAACGCTTCAGAGCCCTATTCTCTCTTCGGAACCTCAAAGGTCCCGCTCCTCGCACCGCCCTTATTCTCGGTTAGACACCCCCTTTCCTTTTCCGGTTTTCTTCAATTCAATAACCCTATTATCCAAATTGCACTATGTTTATCGAAATTGATTCAGATAGTGTTTCTATAAGTATAAGCACTTGTGAGTAGATTTGATAGAATTTATGGAAATAGCTTATGACTTAAGCAAAATACTATAACTTATATAGTAAAGTTTCAATTTTCGTTTATCAAACTAGGGCTTTTACCAATACTTATTGTTAAGTGATTTATTGCATTGATTCTGGTAAAGTTTAGTTCTTTTGTTCTTTGTCAGCAACTAGAGATTCATCGAATTTGTTAGCACATGAAGCTGCGTTTGCATTAGGTCAAATGCAAGAACTGGAAGCCATCCCTGCATTGACCTCAGTTCTTAATGATCTTTCTTTGCATCCCATTGTTCGCCATGAGGTAGTACCGCCGTAGTAGCCTTTTTTTCTATGTATCACTTTTTTTTGTTCTCTTTCAGTTTTAAGATGATTGTGTTTGTTATGATCTTGCTTAGGCAGCTGAAGCACTTGGCGCTATTGGTTCAGATAGTAATGTTTCTCTGTTGAAGCGTAGTTTGGAGTCTGATCCAGCTCAAGAGGTTCGAGAGACGTGTGAATTGGCTCTTCAACGTATTCTGAATCTAAAAGATGCGGCTGCTACGGATGATTCAACCGCACCGGGTATTTCTCCGTTTAAGTCTGTTGACCCTGCTGCACCGGCCACGTCTTGTTCTTCGGTTGATCAATTAAGGTTTGTTTGGTTCATACTGTTAGAAGAGACTCTTTTTAAAGAGAGTTTTATTAGTTGGTTGCTAACTCATTGTTGATCAATATTAGGGAGTTACTTCTTGATGAGGAAAAAGGGATGTATGAGCGATATGCAGCTCTTTTTGCACTTCGAAATGACGGTGGGAACAAAGCGGTTGCTGCTATTATTGATTCCTTGGGTTCCAAGAGTGCTTTACTGAAACATGAGGTTTGATAAGTACACCATTCGATGAATCCCTTAAGGATAGAGCTTAAATTTGAGTACAGCTGGCTGTTTGAATCTCTTATTTTTTTTAATCCCAATATTTGCTGTGATTTAGGTTGCATACGTTTTGGGCCAATTGCAAGACAAAGCTGCTTCAGCAGCTCTATCCAATATACTTAGAGATGTAAATGAGCACCCAATGGTTAGACACGAGGCTGCTGAAGCTCTTGGTTCAATTGCAGGTATTGCATTTAAAACCAAATATTATGTAATGATGTAATCTTATTTGCTGTTAGTAATGCAAGTTATTAAATAACTGCCATGCTTTGTGAGGCCATCTATGGATAAAAAGAGAACGCAAGCATATTGTGCAATGTATCGAATTCATGAGTAGATAGTATAGTAGTAATCAAAGTTAGCATTCTTTTAGGTAATGAGCAGCCCGACTTAAAAGTTGTTGTGAATAGTTAATCTTTTTTTACAAGAGACTCATTAATCACTTATTACTAAGTGTTGTCGTGAGTACTGCTAAGTATTTGAATCTTATCGTTTACATAATTCTTTTGTTGCATACCGTTAGATGACCAAAGTGTAGCCCTTCTTGAGGAGTTTACAGCAGACCCAGAAGCTCTTGTCTCACAAAGTTGTCAAGTTGCTCTAAGCATGCTAGAAGCTGAAAGATCAGGGAAATCTTTTGAGGTATACACCATGGTACTTACTGAAGATTTGCGTATTATGCATCAACGTTTGTTGACTCAACTATTTCTTTTTATCTTGGTTGCAGTTCTTGTTCATGCGCACTCCAACTGTGGTGTAAATATTTTCTTATGTTGATACATTTCAATAATGTTAAGAAATGAAGAATCTGCATGAGAATGAAGAGACAAGGACAATATAACAGAGACAGGAAAACTGACGAAGTTAGGAAAAACTAGCCCTATAAAACAAGGGTTGAACTATGATTTTGTTGATTTATGAAACTAAACTTTTTTTTTAGAGTTTATACTTGCCAAATTTAATGTCTACCTTTTATTATGGCGCATGAGACATTTTAACATTATTTACTGTTAAAAAATCTAGAACTCTGGTTAATTCATACTAAATTGTGATATTAGCTTGTGGTATACGAATGAGAATGGCTGAACTTATATGCATTTAGTTCTGATGATACAATTGCTTTGGAAAGCACATAAATCAGTCCTGTCCTATTAAGGAATTTTTAGTAGAGAAACGAGAGAAAGTGCCTTGTTATGATAATCATAAGAGACATAGTTGCTGATTCTGTATGATGTAGACTCTCCTCCAATTTGGGTGCTTATTGAGTTTGTTGCAGTGTAACGTTGCCATCAATGTTTAAATTACAGTGAAGTTCATGATACTCATTGAATTCTTGTCCGGGGAAATGAGAGAAAATGGAGGACTTGTCCGGGGAAGTTGGGCCTAATGCCCATTGAATTCTCTTGCATCACTTTCTTTTTCAAGACTTGTGTTAACACCCCCCATAAAAACCATGTCTCCATTATCATTTTCTAACTTTTGTTTTTTTGTTAAGCTACTACATCCTTCAAATAATTGAAGAAGATAAAGGGTCCGATTGCTATGTGTTTCGTAAATGGGGTCGAGTGGGAAGTGACAAGATTGGAGGGTCCAAACTGGAAGGCATGTCGAAATCTGATGCTATCTGGGAATTCAAATGACTATTCTATGAGAAAACTGGAAACCCTTGGGAGGCCTGGGAACAAAAAACTATTCAGAAGCAACCTGGAAGATTCTTCCCCTTGGAAATTGTACTTTTTTAGTCTTCTCTTTAAATTATTTGTTTGGCGTATACCATGTTCACACATTAGGTTGATATTCAACTGATGTTTGTTTTGAACACTTGATTTTGTAGGATTATGGAGTTAACAAACAAGGCGCAAAAAAAAGAGTAAAAACAATGCAGACAGCAAACTACCCCCTCCAGTGAGAGAATTGATGCAGATGCTCTTTAATATGGAAACATACTGGTCATAGTCAAATGCCTTGTAATTTTATTAGAATATGTCTGATGCAATACTAACTGTTGAGTTTTGTAGAGCTGCCATGATGGAGTTTGAGATCAATATGTCCGAAATGCCTCTTGGGAAACTCAGCAAAAGTAATATATCAAAAAGGGTATGTTGACACAATTATTATTTTATAACTTTTTACGGGCTAATATAGTTTCTCATTCTCTTTCATTGACAGTGTCGATCAATCCCATATTATAAGATGATTGATAACTACTACCTAATAACTTAATGACATTCTGATTATATTTATGAATAAAAGAAATCTAACAATACTCTCCCAAAAGAATTAACGTGTCCTCAAGGTGAAATGAAGGAAATTGTTGTGATAGTTGCAACCGGTTCCTAAGTTTGAGTTCTGCCCTTATTACATGTGTGAGTTCATTCTAAAATATCCCTTCAAGATAAAAGTTTCCGAACATGAGAGGACTAACATACAATTCAAATTACTCAGTGTATTCTTCCATTTTGCCTGTTTGTTTCAATCATAACAACAATTCAAAAGGACTTTGCATCATGGGCGAAAGGTTGAAATCTTATTATCACAGTAGTCTTGAAATCACTCCAACTCTCCAAGTAGGATTATTTGCACTATATTCCCATCATTGATACCATGTTCACGCTTCCCCTTCCATAGCAACCATAATTGTTTGTGACTTCTCAACATCATTCATTTCTTTCAATTCAAAATAGCGTGCTACACAATTAGTTCACCATATGCATCTTCACCATCAAAGACATACATCTGTTATTTTTGCCACCTTTAGTATTGGTTTGTGAAATTCATTGGGTTCCCATAACCGCCTCTTCTGCCACCATATTCATCAATGTTTCTATCCTGAACAAATAGGGTCCGCTCGTAAAGAAGGAAGCATACTATCACATGACTGGATCCTCGATCGAGTCTGTCGTCGTCATCGTACCACAAATAGGAAGAAAACCCAGCTCGTGATATGACGTTCACGCCGCGAAACTCGGGCCATAATCATGACCTGAGTGTTGCTTCCTGACCAGAAAATATTTTGGCATTATGCGCGGTTCCCCAAACCACCAGATCTAACCATCGAGCACAATTCCCTCTAACATAAAACATATTTTGAACCTTTGGCAAGTTCATACGACGAACATCGCACGAACACCTAGCAAAAATCTAAATAAATGATCGAGCATTGTACAAAAATACTTAGTAAAAATAAACAGTAAAGGATGTCCTCGACCAAACTAGTATACATACATACATTCACAAGAAACAATATAGAAAAAGACAACATTAAAATAAAATGACCATCAAGGTCGGAAACATTAAAGTGAGAAATGCGTCCACAAGGGCTGACTTGTTCTGATGTTACAAAAAAGGGGGACAAAGTCCCCGAACAAAAGCATTACAAAAACTGGCACGCAGGTCGATCAAATACTAAAACACTTAAAACCTTTAAAGATGAACTGTTTCTTGGTCAACGCCATCCTTCTCAACACGATCCTCTGCAACTGGCATCCCTCCAAGATGGCCCATGTTGTGCACATTTATTGTCGTTATTTCCTCTTGATCCTCGTCAAAGTGCCTATGCAGTTCCAAGGGTACAAAGATAGCCCCGTCCACCACACGTTAGAGATAATTTATCCTGGTGAGCACTAGTTTTACCTGAGGGTTGGCCACTTTCAACTGATCCACGACATTGTTAAAAGAAGTGGAGGTCACCACCGGGAGATTCTCTGCAGCTTAATGACAAGCTTCTCAGCAGCCTTCTTTTTTGCCTCCTCAACGATCAAAGCCTCGCTCAGATCCTTGATTTTATCTGCCTATTTCTCCCTATCCTCATTATCCTTCGAATACTTCTCTTTCACAGCAGACAAGGAAGACTTCAGATCCTTCACCTCACGCGCATGGGCCGATGATCCCTTGGAGTACAAAAAAACCATGGTCAACATCATCACGATCGTAGAAGCAATCCGGGCAACAATCAACCTCTTGCTCGGGCGATCCATCCCTTCCAAGCGAAGGGACTCTGTCTGCGGCACTTGCAAGGAGGAGCCTCAAAGAAGTTTGGTTTGAGGAAGCAAGGGGGAAGTTCATATTTCTCTTTCGCCGCATCAGTAGTGAGGTCCTAAACAGGGGAATCCTTTGTACTTTCCCTTTTAATTCTTTGAAAGAGAGGTGAGCACTGATCTTCCTTTGGGGTTGTCGAGGATGCCCCCAATCCAGGTCCTGCCAACGCCTGCAGCCTGGTCTGCGTCGCCTTCTTGCTTTTTCTTAATACAACGCTCTTCACCACACGGTTAAGGGGAGCAGACATGATACATGCAAAAGAAATAAACGAGCATGTTAGCGAAAGGTAGAACATGAATAAACCCAAGCAAACAAGCAGAAAAGCCAACTAGTCTACCAAAATACTCAGAAACCTCCTCCTTCGTCGAGCACAAAAGGAGCTTGGACACATTTATATAACGAGGTTGAACCTTCTGGCCCTCGTCCTTCTCAAAGATGGGCATGCCCTGCTTGTACACACATTTGAGAAGAAGGAAGCTATAAACCAAACTCATAAAATGTTCATAACTCATCCTGTCCTAGACACTCAGCTCGCAAGGGCGTCAAATACTCATCAGTCCCCCCTGGAGAAGTGGGTTGTAGGACCATGAAAAATGAAACTTCAACATCGTTCTGTTGCACTCTGCTCTGGACATCCATCATAACATCCCCGAAATCATCAACTTCATCCTCCCAGACATACACAGTGTCTCTGGCCCTTCTCGACACTAGTTCGATGAGGTAAAAACGGTATCTGAACGACCTAATCGATTTAGAAAAGGACTTAAAGAGCTTTTTCCTCTATTTAATTGAGTCCCAACCATATTTACCCTGCGCGACCTGACGCTGGATGTTGAATACATGGAAGAAAAGAGGAAGAATGGCCTTATTGGCCAGGTACTCACAGCTTAGTTCGAACGCCTTGAGAAATGCGAAAGAGTTCAGATGAAGTTACAACAAAGCCAATTTTAGGTGCCCGAATACAGAAATCTGGAAGTCTGAGAAGGGAAGCCTAAATTTCAACTCTTTGAAGATATACTCGTACATGGAGAAGTATTCCCCATCGAAGTCTATGCATATTCTATCCTCTTCCCTGGGTGGCACGACCATCTAGTTCTCGGAGTTTCCGATCAATGTCCCCGATCCTGCCAAACTTAAAGAAAAAACGAATGGGATGGTCAGCGGTTCCCGAGCTACCCAATCTTCCAAGACAATAGGCCCACCATCTTGGGCACCCTGGTCGTTTATGGTTGATGTAGCTTCATCAGAACTATCAACAACATACGTACTCTCCTCGGAAATTTCTTCCTCCTATATTCCCAAGTAGTCAGAGTCGTTAGACATTTTTTACCTAGAAAATAGCGAAGAGAATATGAATTAGATCAAATAATCAAATCCACCCTTCCACTATTGATCAAGTGAAAGGGCGTGCCGAGGAATGATGACATTATCCCCGACTAAAGCCCTTTATCAAAATGCAAAATGAAAGCCCTCAAAATCTTTCGCAAGGAGAGACATTTGATGACGCAAAACTCTTAAATTATGCCCATCAGATATTTTTCGGTATCAACGCTCAAAGTTCCGGTAGAGCACCGACCAGATCCACCGTGCATCTTCAGAGGTTCGCCTTCTGCAGGCTCGCCCTCGCCTCAACGACATACCAAAATTTAAAATGATGATAACAACAATCGTGATAGCACCGTGTCATACCCAAATTGTGTCCTACCTTTATTTTTTGTTTACCAATATATTCCAAAAATCATAAAAACCGCACCATTTTATTTTTCTGTCTGACGAATATTCCAAAAAAAAAAATGCATTTATTTATTTTCGAACTCAGAAATTCGAATTTTCTTTTTATTTTAAGTCTTTTATTTCTATCTTTATTATTTAGTTTTTATAAATAAAAAAAAATACAAAAAGAAAGTCTATTGTTATTATTATTATTTCTATTAAAACTATTTTACGTAAATCCATTTTTCATCTTAAAAAAAGCCCTTTATTCAAAAATTACAAAAAAATATCTCACTATTATTATTCCCAAATTTATTTGCTATTATTACTATTATAATTTTTATTATTAGTTTCTATTATTTTAGTTTTATTATTATTATTATCATCTTTATTATTATAGTTTAGTATTACTATTATTATTATTAGATTACTTTTTTATTTTATGTTTACTTTTTTCTTTTATTTTTATCTTTAGCTACTTGACCTCACACCTTTTCAACCACCTGCATAATTCCACTACACAACACATTATTCACAACCAAATCCACTCAAAATACAACTCATAAGATCTTTTAATTCTATCCAAATCTTCACCCAAAATCCTCATTTACCCTCATCAAATTTCTGCTATAAAATCAACTCCATTCCTCATTCAATAGGAAAGCTTGGAAGAAACCTTAAATATCCTCTGCAGAAATCAATACTACCCAAGCTTCAAATGCCAAAAAAAAATCAAAATCTTCATAAACTCATATCATTTCACTCAACCTTGAAACCAAATCACCAACCAACGAAATCTAAAAAGTAGATCCATAGAAACAAAATCATAAAAACGTCACAGCTCCACCTCCTTCATTTTTGGTCACCTCCACCTTTCAAACACAATACAATCACCGAAAAAAAAGAAAGATGAGGAGAAGATTTGAACCGCGAACTCAAAGCCTCTTATCCATTTGTACACAGTAACCGAAACACACATCAGAAAACGCAAAACATAAACCCATCTTCAAACCACCACTTCCGTAAACCACTTCACCCACCACCGTGAACAACCCAACCACAAATCCAAAACAACCATACGAAAAACCACCGTCGAGAGCAAACCCGCAAAACCACACGCCGAAAATCCAGAACCGCAAACAAAATCATCACCACCTATACAAACCGGCGAACCCAAAACGTAAAACCAATCTTCATCACCAAACTCGCACAAACCAAAACGAC
Organism: Lathyrus aphaca; assembly: GCA_963966055.1. NCBI lineage: Eukaryota > Viridiplantae > Streptophyta > Magnoliopsida > Fabales > Fabaceae > Lathyrus > Lathyrus aphaca. The sequence continues at coordinate 20,679,970 of OZ014525.1, forward strand.
GATGCCGAAGAGAAATCGAGAGTATCACAGATCCGAAAACAAACCTTGAAAACGCAATCTGAACCATACCTCACCGCCGCTCAAACCACTTCATCACCACCGTTTGAACAAACCAAAACGCGATCTAGAGATGAGAGACCGAGAATAATGAGCGTTGAAACCGAACGAACCAGAAACGAGATTGGGAGATTGAGAATGTGCGAGAAGCCACAATAGCCGTGCGTTTTCCCCCTTTAAAGGTAGTCTGCACAATGTTTTTTGAGAGAGCAAAAGCGTATCTGATATTTTGGGTGACCCTTGTTTGCTCTTTGCTTTATTTTAAACCCTTTTTATTATTTTGTTTGTTTTTTTTAGGTCTCTTAATTTTGTTCCCTTAAAAAGTAAAAAGAAGAAATCATTTATCTATTGTTTGGGTTTGAAATCAGGGTCCATCTGATTTTGTTTGCACATACCTACACGGTCCATAATACTCGGTCCATAATACTCCCTCTCTTATTTCTATTTCATTTTACATTTTTAATCCATTTTATAGTTTTGTTTTCATTGTGTTTTTTTTTTTAAATTTATTTTGGGACTAAATTTATTCACGGTTCATAATCTTACCACATTACACAACACCATATTTCCTCTTTTTTTTTTTTTTACTTATTATAGTCTGTTTTTTATTTATTTATGATTATTGTAGATTATTGTTTCATTTAGTTTTGTTACCCTTTTGTTTAGACAATACTTGGTCTATTATTGCTAATATTATTTCTACTTGTTTCTTCTTTCATTTATCTTTTGATTTTTATTTTCGGGCCGATGATATAACAAACGGTCGACGTTTCGCCCAATTTCATTAAATCGGTGATACTCGATCAATATGAGGCATATGTAATTTAGTTTAGTTTTCCACCATTTTACTTCAATTTATTTTTTATTTCGCAATTTAAGTTAATTTATTATTTTTATTTATCGGTTATATCATTTTATTTTATTTATCGCTTTTTAATACTTAAAACGATTCGACTCCTCATAGAACGGTTCTAAACTTTGAGCCAGATTTAAGGTAGTTAATGAACCACATTTCGATGCATCCGAAAAGGTCCAACGCCTCCGAATAGTTGCCTCCGAATAAAAAGGTTCAATGCCTCCGAATAGTTTAGTACACCGCACACACGCTTCCTCTTGGGCAAACTATAACGATACCCTTTATTTTTCGCAATCTCGTGTAACTTACATGTACCCTCCCCCTTTTGATGTACGCTTTCAATTCTCGCATTTATAGTTTAGATCTCGTTTTAGTTCACAAACCCTTGGTCCAATGTCAAACGGGTACACTTACACACTTGCACATTATTTTATCGTTTCATTTTATAGGATTCACTTAACCTTGCGAGCCGAGCGCATTATGCCTCGCTAACAAACCACAAAATAAACCTCCATTTGCATTCACCCATAAACCTCAAAAAACCAAAATGTTTCGCTTAGGTCCAAACCCTTGATCCAACGTCAAGCGGTCGTAGGTTAATAAAACACATTAATAATACGAGAAGAATTGTACGCCACGAGCCTTAAGTGATAGAAAGGAGGATAATGAGCTCTCGTTACTCGTTTTGATTATTCCGTCGCAAGACGCTCGTCTTGTTGGTTTAGAATAAACTACTCATAGTCTTTAGTGCAATTCGACTCCTAAATCATTTCCTCGAAGAAAGGTAATAAAATCAACAATCAATGCCCTTAGTAGGCCGAACTACGAGGCCCTGACTTTCCCATTGCACGCGGGAGTACGTAGGCACAAGGATCTCAATCCTTGCCGAGCACCTAAGATCAATCTAACTTATAATTTAAATTCATTTCCCTCTAGCAAGTAATTCGTTAAGCATATACATCCTTTTGTGCATGATAACTTAGATGGTTCCCATCGAGTACGATGGATGTAGGGGGTGGTAATACCTTCCCCTTGCATAACCGACTTCCGAACCCAGGCTATGGTTGCAAGACCTTTGCCCTCATCCTCCTTTTCAACGGGTTTTATCTATATCTTCCCTTTTCCCTCTTGGGAATAAATTAGAATTAGGTGGCAACTCTCATGTCTGTCCAGCGCGCGACTCTTCTCCTTTAGACCGCGAGGTCGTATTTTTTCGGGGTGCGACACACCGTCGCAAAAAAATGGCAGAACCACCGCAAACCACCAACAATCAAACTAAAGTCTCCTAAAATTTTTATGGTTCACCCTAGGTCGCATGCATTTTACACTAGTAAAAGCTAAAAACTACCCTTACGAAAGAAAGGCAAAGGAACTAACTTGTTTTTTGAACTGTTAGATGTGCTCGGAGTTGCATCCTCAGTGTAAGCAGCGGAAGGCGGTGGAAAGCGACGGAAAGCGACGATTGACGGCTGAAAATCAGGAAGCTTGCAACAAAGAGTATACCGAGCAGGAGTATGGAAAGCAAAAAGTGTAGAAATGACCAGCGATACCCTGTATATAGGCACTCCCATACCACGCGTGTGAGCACGTGCGGTATCGGGACTTGCAACGGTGCATCGTTTCCTAGAGCTAGCCTAGGGCAATTGTAATTTCGCATCAATTTCACCCACATCTCGATGCACTCGTGGCAAAAAAACGCTTCAGTTCCATTCAACCCTTAATCTCCCTGTGATCTGAGCAACACATAATGCCTAAGATGATTCGATCATACCTCCAGTCGGGAAGACATCCAGAAGTCTGCCGATCACGTGATTCATCCCCAAAATGATGAGTTGCCCTTAAGTCATCACTTCCAGATCCAAAAGCAAAGACATGGGGGGCTTCTATTCCGAAGTGGCTCAATGACTAGGCGTGCCCAAATCCACCCCTGCATCCAGGACAACCTAATGGCCCAAAGGCAATGGGGACCCACTCACTTGCTCTCCCTCAATCGAGGAGAAAGCACCGACCAGGTTCAACATGGTCGTTTTCCTTGCCTCGTTCATGACTTCTTCCCGACATCCTGGAGAAGACACCAGACTCATCCACATATGACTCATGCTCGGATATACCTTTGCCCGACGCACACCTTATCCAAGCAGGCTTGCTCAACCCAACGATTAGTTTCTGGCAATTACCTATTTTCGGGCAATCCATGATCCAGGCCCAAAATAGGGATCATTGGCCACACGTTGGGGGCATTATATAAACCCTCTCTCATGAGAGGGCCATGTATCCAATTTTCTACCCTCATAACACTCTTTCTCGTACTTGCTCACTTCCTTGCTCGTTTCCTTACTTTAGCATCAGAGTGCCTTACAAGTACACCCCATCCTCTCCTCAATGATCCAACATCTTCAGCACAATTTATGGCCTACTCAAGGTTTTGATCAACCGGAAAGATCAGGTGCATTTAACCATTTCTTAGTTAAAGCTTGTTAAAACACTCCTTAATAAAAACAAGTGGGTGTATTTTATCAAACTCCATATGGGTTTGCTATAATACATCCACTTGTAATTATGAAGGCGTGTTTTAGTAACATGCACCTTAAGGTGCATTTAAGGAGTTATTAGTTAAAGCTTGCAAGCTCATAAAAATAGAACTTCATAAAAAACAATTAGGTCAACGTTAGTAAGCTCATATATATTCAAACAATTACTCATAATTTATTTATTAACCAGAGAATATAAAAAAATTATTTGTCCTTAAATATCACAACCTCTTCAGAATACCAATTAAAAAATAAATTAAATTTTAAATAAATTTTAAATTTTCTCTTTCCTTATTGAATGTTTCTAAGAATACGGATTTAAGTGTGTTTCTATGCAAGTGTTTCTCCAGAACATAGACACAAATTGTCCACAAGTCAATAACCATCTTTAACATTTTATAGTAGAATGTTGTAACGTTTTGAGCAAAGATGGGCTTTAAAGCTCTCTTGAGGCTTAGGAACAAAGAATGGACAGGAGAGAAAGCGATAAAGCTAAAGCGGAGATTGCTTTGCAAGCAGTGCTTAACGAGAAGAGTAAAAGATCGAAAGGAAAATGAGCTTCAAAAGGGAAGCGAAATCCTCAAAATTTGGGTTGAAATGATCCACAATTCGATGGGAAAAAAGGGTGAGAGCATCTCCAAATATGGTGGTCAAGGCAACAACTTCAAGAAGATTGATAAGAGTAAAGCAAAGTGTTACAATTGTCATTGACTTGGTCATTTCGCAAGAGATTGCAACGCGGGACCAAGAGAGAAATAAAGCGATGAAGCGAAGGTTGTAAGGAAAGAGGTAGATGATGAAAAAATGCTATTGGTTATGATCATGGAGGAGAATTGTGGCATTAAAGAAGTGTTGGGAAGCAGCAATAGTAGTTGTAAGTTGTGGGTCAACAGCTACCACAGTTCGGAAAATGTTGCAGAAATGCATTCGGAGCAAAACATAATGATTACGGTTCAAGATAGAGTCCAAGGAAACGATGAGTGATACTTGGATTTCGGTTCTTCAACGCATATGATGGGTAGAAAGGATTGGTTTATGCAAATCAATTAAGTAACAAAAAGAGTAGATTTGCGTATGATACCACTCTTGCGACTGAAGGTGTCAATTATGTTTTGATCAAGAAGAAGAATGGTGGACATTCTATGGTCAAGGATGTCTTGTATATTCCAATAATTAAGTGTAATCTCTTGAGTATTGGTCAATTTCTGGAGAGGGGTTACAAAATACGCTTGGAAGATAAGATTTTGCGCGTTGTGGATGCAAACAGTGCTTTGATCCTTAAGGCTCTTATGGTAACTGTTGTACCCCAAAATTTTCCCTCCCACAATCAAGACAATCTCTCTCAAGACTTCTAAATGATCATAAAGTCCTAAAGACTCCCAATTGATCAAGAAGTGTGGAAGTTTCTCCAGACAATGCCTCCTCCTAAACAAAATGTCCAAAACTAGGGTTTTTAGTTTCCTCGGGTTAAATTGATTTTCAATGCCTAAAATGAGCTTCATAACATCCCACATGTATTGAAGAATCCCCATGTCAAGTTTCAAAGCTTTCCCAAAGAGCTTGCCCAGTCAGATGATCAGATATGTAAAAATCAGTCAAAGTAGTTAAAAAGTCAAACTGAGGTCAACTGTGGTCAAATTAAAGTCAAACTTCAGGATTTTTTGTCAACATCAAGTTTATGAAGTAAAACTCATCATTTGATCAAGGTTTGATCATGATTCATCAAGAAAGTTTCAGATCATCAAGAATCAGGAGTTTCTAAATTAGGGTTTTCTTAAGAAAAGTCAACTGAACTTTGACTAGCCATAACTTTCACATGCTTCATCAAAAATTTCTCATCCAAATATCATTTTGAAGGAAATTGAATTATATACAACTTTGTGTCTCACAAGTCAAGCCTAAAAATGCTTCATTTGGAAGGTATGAGCTAAAACATTACAGGTCATTTCAAAAGTCAACAAAAAGTCAACATCTTCCAAAGGGCATAATTTGAAAATGGTAAAAGATATGGACATGATATCAAATAGGTTTGTTAGAGGACTCTTTAAGCTTTCCAAAATGTCCAAGAACACCTTCATAGCCTTAAAATTGAAGGATTTGTGCCTTGTCAAAGTTGGGAGATTTTTTAGGGGTGTATGAAGAAAATAAGGCCTTAAAACCAAAATTTTCCAAATGGGCCTATCATTTTGCAATCCAATCTTTATGATGACCTCAAGCACGACCCAAAACCAAAGAGTTCTGATTTTTATTAATTATTTATTATTTATTTGGATTCTATTCATTAAAATTCAATTTAAATATAAATTAAATCTGAAAAATCAAATAATGGACAAGATATTTGATTGGAAATCATTTAAATCATATTTGGAATGATTGGAAGTCAATTGAAATCAGATTGGATCAAAATTGGAAAGGATGGATGAGATTTTTTGAATATTTGAAAGTGAGAAATCTTCACACTCAAGTTATCTCATAAGCCCACAAATCCATAAGTTTCTTGACCTAAATTCAATCCTTATAAGTACATGAACTCAACACAAGTATTGAAGACGAATTTTTGCAGCCAAGAACACGTATCAAAGCTCAAAAAATAACAAAGAAATTTCAAATTCGGTTTCATAGTTGCAGGCATTTTCAAGGCAATTTTAAGGTTGCATTGTCTTCCTTGAACATCATTGAACGAAAACCAATCATAAGCACATCCATTCATGCACCAAAATGCCATAACCGAATGCACTTTGTTCTTCTTTCTTTGATTTTTCGTTTTCATATATTCATGAGTGATTAATCGTTTTTGTTTGCATAATAATGTTTGTTTGAATGTGTAGAACGATTCTGGGTGGATTAATTTGAATTTCGATGCCGATTCAACAAGATGCCATGTTAGGGTTCCAAAAAATTGTGAATTGGGATTTTGTTTAAAAGCTTATTTTAGACCAAATTAATAGTGTATTTGTAATCATTTGCCTTCTTTTAATCGATTTGGACAATTAAAATGAATTTATTGCTTGTGTTTCTCATGTTCTAAGGTGCATGACTTATAGTGACAGAAAAAATCCGTCACTATAGCGTTTTGTGACGGATGAAGTGTCACTAAAGGTTAAATGGACGGCTGGAGGAAGAAGAAGAAGTGTGGCGCGAAAATTTGAATAAAAAACCTTGTTTATTTTATTATGTTTTGTTTGTATTATAATTTCAGATTGGTGTAATGGCTCAGTTGACAAGGACGCGTGCGTTGAAGCTCTTTGGCCTGGGTTCTATTCCCAGGTTTTCGTGTTTTTTTTTTTATATTTCATTCTTTTTTTGCAGATTTCGTATATAATATATTTTAGTCATTGAATCAACACCAGGCACACATGGCCCAGTGGAGAAGCTTGAGGGTCTTGATGTAGAGGGCGTGGGTTCAACACCCTCCCCCAGCATTTTTCATAAAACCTGGTTTTTATTTCTTTTCCTTTTTCTTTGTTTTATTTTATTATTTTATTATATTATGACTAATTATTTTCTTAATCAATTAATTAGCCAATTAGTTTAATGATTGAATAATTTCTTAATAATCTTGTTTTTTTTCTAAAAAATCTCATTAATTATTTTATAAAAGAATATTTGATTAAAAAATGTTAGTAATTCTATTATGTAAATTAATTAGTAATATTTTTCTAAATAAATCTTAATTTTCTTTAAAAAAAGACTTTTTTATTTAAAACTCTAAATAAATATTTTTATAATAACTTTTTTTAATTTGTATAAAATTTTAACATATTATTCTTTATTATTATTATCACTAAATTATTTTAAATTTATGCTATTATTAATTTAATTTCTAAAATTTATAATTAACCTAAATTGTTTTCTTTTTTTTATTCTAATCCTTATCATTGCTTCATTATATTTTATTATTACTGTTATTATTATTTATTTATTTATTTTATTATGTCTACTATTATTATTTTTTATCCGATTATGTTGCATCTCTCCCAAAGCCTTGTAATAATCTGTAGATTTATTTTTCCGTCTTTACTTTCTTTATAAATTTTAATTGCGTGGTTAGTAAATAGGGTGTGAAAACCTAATTGTGTTTAAAATAACTTAGATAATTAATTTAAAAAGATAAATATTTAAAAATGTATACTCACACACGTAAGTCGATCTTTGATCGCCATTTGCACTTCCTAGGGTATTCCTCTTGGTTGCCTTATTAAATGGTCAAGTCCCTCGAATATAGGGGTGTCTTAAGCAAAGTCCCTTCAAGTATAAATCATCAAGTCCCTACAGATTTAAAAGATCAAGTCCCTTCGAGGTTGCCTACGGAATAATGATCTTATCTCTCCGAATATATGTTGATAGTCTCTACGAATTGCTAAAGACACCCCTACCTGTTGCCTTCTATGACCATACGATGACCCTACGTCTGTCCCTTAACAAATCCAAAGTAATGACTATCTATTCCTTAATAATATGGATAGTCTTACTCTTGAAAGAACATATAAGAACATGAATGACTTAGTCTAGGGTAGGTACCTCCTAGTTACTAGCTCACTTCTTAAAATTACTTTTTACACCTCACTTTCTTAAACATTTTTCAAAACAAGGCTTTGTATACATCCATACGAGGATCATTACAAAGTAATTAGAAAAATTTCTAATCACACACTACACTCTTCAAAAACAATTTAAGTGAGCTAAGTAACTAAGAGCCCATGGATAACCATGGATATAAAGGGTGATAACACCTTCCCTTTATATAACCTACCCCCCGAACTCAAGTCTTTTAAAAAATAGGTATTTCCTGTTCTTTTATGTCCTTTCCACTTGGATAAAATAAAAGTCGGTGGCGACTCTTGCTATCCGCAACATGACTAAAAGTCAGTTCTCCCACCGTGTTACAACAACCAATAGGACTTTCAAAGTGGAGTTGAAATTGATGGAGCATAGGTGTTTAGCTACAGCGGGAAGTAAAGAAGAATGGTTATGGCACTATCGTTTTGGACATCTCAATTTTTGTGATTTTGACGCGTTACAAAGGAATTGTATGGTAACCTGGTTGCCAAGAATCAACATTTCAGCTGAGATATATTAAGAGTGTGTGCAAGGGACGATGCAAGACTAATTTCAGCAAAGATACAATCATAGGACCAAACATCACCTTGAGGTGGTGTATTCCGATGTGTGTGGTCCAATGCAAGTCGACTCGTATGGTGGCAATAGTACTTTGTCACATTTATCGATAACTCTAGTAGAAAAATATTAATTACCTTATCAAGAGGAAGGATGATTTGTTTGATGTGTTCAAGAAGTTTAAGTCCATGGTGGAAAGGCAATGTAGTCGCAAGCTCAAAATTCTCAAAACATATGGTGGAGGTGAGTATACCTCGAATGAGTTTGGAAAGTATTGTGATGAAGAAAGTATAATGCGTGAGATTGTGCTACCTTATAAACCACAAAAAGATGGTATTGTCGAGAGGAAAAATCGTTCGATATTGAACATTGTTAGAAGCATGATAAAAGGTAAAGACTTGTCGAAGGAGTTATGGGGAGAAATAGTTTCTACAACCGTCTATTTGTTGAATTTGTGCCCTGCAAAGAAGCTTGATAAGGTGACTCTAGAAGAGGTATGGTATGGATTTAAACACAACTTGACCCATTTGAAAGTTTTTGGTTTGATAATATTTTGACACGTCCCATGTCAACTTCGAAAGAAGTTGGACGACAAGGATGGAATGATGTTACTCATTGGTTATCATCCTACTAGAGGTTATAAATTGTTTGATGTTACAAACAAGAAGATCGTGATTAGCCGAGATGTTATGGTCGACGAGCAGCGAAAGTTTGACAACAATAGAAAAGTTATTGGTGTAGGCCTCGTAATCGATTACACTAAAGTTGTTGGAACTGGTTAGCAAAAGGAGTAACCGGTTACGAGAATGTTGTAACTGGTTACAGAAACAAAAATGGGAATTTCCAAAATACAGAAGGTGGTGTACAACAACCTGTCAAAGCCGAAAACAAAGGAAATAATAGACGACCAACAAGGCAAAAAGGTTTGCCTCAGAGACTCCGGGATTGTGAAGTATTCCAGGACAACGAAATCAATGATGATGGTGATTTCATTCACTTTGTGCTTATGGCCAATCCGAACAGGTGAATGCATAAGATGCTCTAAGCGATCCAAAGTGGATTTGTGCAATAAAGGAATAGCTGGAATCCATTGAGAAAAATGGTACTCGGGAGTTGACGATTTACCGCTTGGAAATAAGTCAATTGGTGTGCGTTGGGTCTATAAATTAAAGGCAAATCCCAATAGCGAGGTGATCAGGCATAAGGTTTGAATAATAGCGAAAGGAATTTTGCAACGTGAAGGTATAGACTTTGAGGAAGTGTTTTCACTTGTGGCTATGCTTGAAACCACCTGATTAGTTGTTGGCATTACGAATAATAACAATAGGGTGATATATCAAATGGATGTCAAATATACGTTTTTGAATGACCCACTTGATGAAGAGATTTATATTGAGCAGCCCCCCAGATTTGTAGTAAAGAATCAAGAGGTGAAGTTATACAAATTGCGTAAAGCATTATATGGTTTGAAACAAGCTCTAAGAGCTTGAAACAAACAAATTGATGGCTTTCTTATCGATATTGGGTTCAAACGGTGTGTGTTCGGACACATAATTTATGGGAGATCAGATGCAAATGATGGTATGATCATCCTTTGCTTGTATGTGGATGATTTATTGATTACTGACAATTGTGAGAAGAATATCTCTAAGTTTAAGAGTGAACTTATGGATGAATTTGAGATGACAACCCTTGACATTATGACGTATTTCCTTGGCATAAAGTTCCAAAAGTAAAAACCGGGATTGCTCATGCTTCAAAAGAGATATGCTTTTAAGATCTGGAAGAGATGTGAATTGAAGCATAATAATGTTGTCATTACACCATGTGGGGAAAGGTTGCAGTTATCCAAGAGTGAAGACGGACAAGATGTGGATCCAACGCAATATAGGAGATGATTGGATCATTGCGGTATTTGTGCAATATACAACCAGACTTGGCATTTAGTGTTGGTATTACGAGTAGATTCTTGGAGAGACCAAAGGTGTCTCACTTGGTAGTAGTCGAGAGAATCCTTAGATACGTTGAAGGATCTCTTGGTTGCGAAATCCTCTTTCTCGCGTTAAATACGAGCCATAAATGTTATTTACTTGGTTCCATCGTTTCCAATTGTTGTGGTGATAAAGATGATAGAAAGTCAACGACTGGATACATCTTTATATTTGGTAGGACATAAATCTCTTGGTGTTCGAAGAAGTAACCGGTGGTAGCACTCTCGTTTTGTGAGTCTGAGTACACTGCAACTTCGTTGTGTGCATGTCAAGTTATGTGGCTCATGAATCTATTGAAGGAGTTGAATAACGATGATGGTGAGACTAATACGCTTCAGGTTGTTAATGTTTTTGCAATAAACTTTATGAAGAGTTTGATTGCACACGGAATAAGCAAGTACATAGAGATGCAGTTTCATTATTCGAGGGAGTTAGTGAGTAAAGGCAAGTTACGATTGGGATATCGTCGAAGTGAATATCAAGTTACTGATTTGTTGACTAATGGGGTAACAAATGAGGTGTTCAAGAGGTTAGGAGAGCCCAAACATGTTGGACTTGGAACAACTGAAATGAGATGGTATGTTAAAAAGCTGTTTTTTGACATTTCAACTATGGTAATTGATTACAGTTTGATGCGTAATCGGTTACAACGTTGAAAAAGGTTGGGAATTGCTGACACGACTTGGTAATCAACTACGATATATAGCGTAACAGGTTACATCGTGTATTTTTTATTTTTCCATTTTTTAGTTTATTTGAATAAGTTGTTTGTTAGTTTTCCCAATCATTTTTGTACTTGCTATATAAAGCCTCGTAGGTTCCAAATTATGATTAATATCAATTATTCTTCTCACTCATTCTCTCTCTCTCTCTCTCTCTCTCTCTCTCTCTCTAAATTTCTTAACTTCATCTTCTCCAAATTAACTTCTTAACTTCATCTTCTCCAAATTAACTTAATTTTTCATTGATTCACCATTAGAGATTTTTGTATGTTCTAAGATATCGATCGACTTAGATGATAATCAACATGCACATTCGATCCATGTGATAGTAAACCCTAATAATGCATAAGAAATCAAACTTAAATAATAATTAGAATGTAATTTTAAAATAAAATTAATTTTTTCTCAAAATTACAATTTTTTATTGGTCGCATTTAATTTGAAAGGAAAATACGATGATAATCCATACCAAAAAAAAAATCTTAAAGCAACCTTTCCTTTTTCTAGAATAATAATAAAAGACAACTAAAATGTGAAGTGACACCCCACTTACATTATCTTGTGAATCTTGTCCAACAAGAAAAAGCTAATCCATTTTTCAGAACACGATCCCAAACTCACAAAACGACAAAAAAACTCACGCAAGTTAAAACTCGCGTTGACACAAAAAAAAATCCAGTAACAAAAAAATGAATTCCGTCGCTATCCCTCCACCATCATCACCGGACGATTCATCACCACCACCACCACCGCCGCCGCCGCCATTGATCCTCATCCCCGGCCTCCCAAACGAAGTGTCAAGAACGATCCTCTCCATGGTACCTTTCGCTCATCACGCTCGTCTCAAATCAACTTCCAAATCATGGAAATCCGCACTTTCATCAAAATCATTTCTCAACACACTCTTAGGTCAAAATCGTAACAATCTTGTATGTATCTTCCCTCAAGATCCTTCAATCGCTTCGCCTTATCTATTCGACGTTAACGCCGTTGCTTGGTGTCCACTTCCTCCTATGCCATGTAACCCTCACGTTTACGGTTTATGTAACTTCGCCGCCGTTCCGTTTGGTCCTCACATTTACATCATCGGTGGGTCGCTTTTCGATACTCGTTCTTTCCCGATTAATCGTCCGTCGTCGTCTTCCTCAACTTTCCGTTTCAATTTTCGTGATTTCTCATGGGAGAATCGGGCTCCGATGATTTCCCCTCGCGGGAGTTTCGCGTATGCCGTGGTTCCTTCCTCCGGTAATATTGTGGTTGCAGGAGGTGGTTCGCGGCATACGGTTTTTGCTGCGGCGGGATCTCGCATTCGGGCGGTGGAGCGTTACGATGTAGTGGAGGATCAGTGGGAGGAATTGGATCCTCTTCCGGGTCTTCGGGCTGGGTGTGTTGGGTTTATGGAGAGGGAAGGAGAGGAGTTTTGGGTTGTTGGTGGTTATAGTGCTACGAGGACGGTTTCGGGGGTTTTTCCGGTGGATGAGTATTGTAGAGATGCGGCGGTGATGGGATTGGAGGACGGTGCGTGGCGTGAGGTTGACGATACTTGGGGTGATGGTGAGAGTGTTAGGGCGGGGAAGATTGTTGTTGGTGATGATAGTGGCTCTCCTTTGGTGTTCATGCTTGATGGGAATGAGATTTTCAGGTACTTTCGTGTTTTGGACTTTCGGGTTTGGTAATTAATCTGATGCTGTAAGCATTAAGAATATATTTGAATCTATGCCTGTTAAATTTGTTTCTATGTTTTTGATTTGGTTATGAAGTTGATGTGTTATTAAAATTGAAGTAACTATTAAGTTTGCACTTTGCATGAATAGATATCATCTTCCTTTTTTGTTAGGCTTGATCCTTCATTATATCGTAAATATTTAATTTTTATGCACTTGCTTGTTGCGTGCATGTCAGAATTATGTTAATTAACACTTCTATATGGCAACTACGAATCTTGGATGCAGTGAAGTGTTGTTTAGGCAGCAGTGTCACCCAACCTCATCTTAGCAATGTAGTATAAATGTGATGAGTGATGCAACTTTGATTGAGGATTATGGGATGTGAGGATTCAATTTAGACCGAGTTTGCAGATTTTGAGTTCCTCTATTTTCTGGTTTGTGCTTGTTCACTTGCTTCCTGATGGGTTACTTGGTTTGTGTGACTTGGACTGAGTGTTAGGATCTTTTGGTTATGAGATGTATCCCTCTTTTTTCTTGTTCTGATCGTATCCTTTTGGCGACCTTCCTTGTCCAACCAATCCAAGGTTTAATCCGAGGCTATGAGTTTGACAACCTTTGTTTGATGTGTACAAATTTGCGAGGCTTATAAATGCTTAGTTTAGTCCCGCTAAAGTTTAGGTTATTCTAGTCAGGATCCATTTCGAATTTGATTTGTTATGCATGTAGAAGTGGTATACATTTATCAGAGTATAATAGCTAGCATTCGTCCCTATAATAGTTGATTACAACCGATTATAACTATAAATGGATAACAAGTTCAGTTGTTGAACATTAGTTTTCCTGAATAATTAATCTGAAATTGTATGCTTGAACTTCTTGCAATCCATGTAAACAGTACATCATTCTATATATCCTTGATGGCTAAGGCTTAGCTTGTTTACTTGCAAATTACAATTCCAGAACTTCTGATATTGCACATCTGTAATTCACTTTTTATATGATGAATACAACTTGCAGATATGGCATGTCTTCAAATCGTTGGGAATATGAGTCTCGTGTGCCAAAAAAAGCCCCCCTTGGTTCAGCCTTTGGCATTGTAGTGGCATCTGGCGAGGTATATGTATTGTCGCATTTGTATGATGATGATTTTGCAGAAACTCGAAGGTCCAGACCCTACAAGAAGACAGGAACCATGTGCTTTCAAATCTATAATCCAAAAAAGAAGACGTGGCGAATGCTGGTCACAAAATCGCCTTTCACTCGCCATATAGATATTACTAGTGCTGTATTGAGCTCAATTGGTCTGTGAATTGTGGTGCATCTTATTTATATGTATAGTTAGGCATCTGCCAAATTCATTGTGCAGCATAATTTCATTTGACCACTGGGTTCCATGCACGTGGCTTATATTTGTATATTTATGTGTTTAGTGTATCACCTGACTTGATCAGGGTATAGTTTATAGGATTTTCCATATTTATCAGATGTTACGAAAGTGCGTTAAACCTGAAGTATTGAATATATTGTAATGGATATAGAAATTATTGTAGCTTGCAAATTGTTACTTGATTTTAAGCTATTGAGATAAATTAGTTGTGAATGTAGTTCTACTTGTATCTTATACTCCTCATGTTATAATTATCCCAAAGTCCCGTAAAGTAAAATAATTGAGTTTCGTTTTAGTCTCTCGATAAAAAAAAATTGTTTCATCTTAGTTCTATAATATTATTTCCGTTAACTTTTGATCCATTTCATTGATTCTTGTGTTTAGCCGTCAGTGATTGTCACTATGACGTGCCAAGTGGATGCTGAGTCATTAAATAAATTAATAAAATATTATTTAAAACTATGTTATTATAAAAATTAAATAACTTACATGACCTAAAGTTTCATCACTTGAACAATTATTGTGAATATTAAAATTTCATAGCTTAATATTTCCAGAAATTACATAATCAAGTTAAAACAAATTCAATCACAACTCATTAAGAAATTACAATAATCCAGAAATTACAATAACTAAAATTTCATTAAGAAAATTACAATAACTAAAATTTCATTAAGAAAAGATTCATTAAGAACCACAAGTATAAACAAGAATTTGCAAACAAAAAATACATAACTAAAGTTTCATTAAGAAACAATTCATTATATCAAATAAAATTTGTGTTTTTTTTGTGAAGACCACAAAAAGACCAAAACTACATTTATCTACATCTTCTCCAATACTGCTAATAGTACATTGACAGCATAACTCATATTTGGCCTATGGTATGGTTTCCTAGCAGTGCAATGTCCAGCAAGTTCTGCTACAATAGTTATACTTTTACATGTTTCTTCATTTTGTTCCTAAGCTGGATCAATAGCAGCCATAAGCTTTTCATTGTTCGATTTAACTCGCCAAAACCATTCGCTAAGTATAAACAAAGCATCAAAAATCTGAAACAAATCAAAATCTTGTTTTAAATTCAAACCCAAGAAATCACTCAAACAACAAGTTTATGTTGAAATAACCTAAAAATACAACAAATCCCTCAAAACAAAACAAAATACATTAGCAAAAGATTTTGTTGGAATAAAAAGAAACCCAAAAGGACAAATAGGTAGGTGTTGGTGATTCTGCTACATGTTTGTACCGAATAAAAAGAAACTCAAAGAAAGAGTGTATGTACAGAAAATCGACCAAATCTGGGAGCAACATTGATCGTGACTTTCCGAGTCTAAAGATTTTAACCGTAAGTATACAGCTTCATCGTGTAATAATAAAAGATATTGATCCTACAGAGACTCGATAATCAACCTAGCGCTATCGGGTGTTAATATTTTTAGCTAAGGCGAGTGATATTTTGGTTTAAAGGGCGAGAAAATAATTAAGTTAAATTAATAATAAGAATATCGGTACGTAATTGGTTCGCCTTCGCGAATTCAATAAAGGGTTGGCTTATTAAGGTTTGTTAAGTTATCTTTCCGTAGAAACTGTCGGTTTAAAAGTCGTTAACTCACACTCTCGTGGTCTTGCCTATTACTATACTCCTGAGTTCAATTGAGCGCTCTCGCTGTGTCAATTCAAGTTGGAAATATTTTTTGGAAACCTAGAGGTTCTAATTTGTTTTAAAGCGCTTCTGTTGTATCTAAAACAATGTCCGATTTCAGCTATCCGGTTACAATTTCACACTCCTGTGGTCTTAATCCTAACCTTTAATATTTTCTTACTTTCGTGACAAAAGTTGTTTATATTAAGAAATTGAAACAAAAAAGAATAACTTAATTTAATATATTAGCCTAATTCTATCAAATTTGTTCCGGTTAGACAATCACATACCGATTAACGGTTTAGCCAGACTTATTAAATAAAAACGAAGAAAGGTAGAAGAAGAATTGCATAATAGTAAATTGCATAATAATTAAACAATAAAGCATTAATTATAGAAACTTAGTTGCAATGTTCTTGATCAACTAAACTTGAAGAAACTTAAAAGCTAAAACAAATATGCAGTGGCTAGAAAGAATTAAAATAGTGATAGCTTCCTAATGATGGAAACTATCACTTAGGTTTGATAATGGGAAAGTAAAAGCAATGCTGGAAAATAAATCTAAACTTCGAACGACAATTTGGCAGAAATTTGGGGTGTGCACGAAGCTCCATTTGCACTTGGCAGTGACTTCTATTTATAGCTTCTAGAATTTGGTTTGTTGAGAGTTTGACGAAGTGGATTTAGCTTGGGCTTTGACTGATGAATTTGGACTGAGGTTGATTAGGGTAGAGATAATCTCTCTGTTGAATGAGAAGAAATTTGTTTTGACTGACTGATACGTAAATAGGTTTCTGGAAAATTAGCTTGTGACGATCAACTCGAACAAGTGACGACCAACTTGAGCTTGTGACGGTCATCTTGGGTTGGTGACGGTCTTCACTCATCTGTGACGGTCGTCCCACAGTAAAAGTGCAGAAACCTCATTTTCTTCTTTTGTTTTCTTCTGTTTTGCTTCATTTCTTGTCCTACAAGTCTCATTTTCATTCTTTGCTTCCAAAAGTCAAGTTCAATCCAATATCTGCAAAACAAACATAAAAATCGTGTAATATCGTTCGAAATAAATAAATTAACAAGTTAAATGATCGGAAATTGTATTAAATAATCGATACAAATTCGAGTTTTCAAACTCCCCAAGACTTGAATCTTTGCTTGTCCTCAAGCAAACAAACAAATAAGTTTTTTGAAAAAAATATCCTTTAGATGCAAACACGAAACACATTACCTATCCATACATGGTTGTGCGGATTTTTGCTAAATGAACTTATAGTAACTTAAACACTAAAGATACACTAGTGACACTAAAACATATAATGTTCGTAAACCTCCTATACAAACCAGTCTGAATCATTTTATCATATCTTAACCTAATGCTCTCGTTTCTGTTTCACCTAGTTTTATTCTGACGCATTCACATTAAGCCATTTACCTTTACACGCGCATAGTGGAGTAACTTGTTAGTGAGTTTGATCTTTTTCTCACGGGGTCTGGTACACAAGTGCGGTAACTCTTTAACAAACTGAGTGCAAGTTACGAGGGATCGAATAGTAATTTTCCCTATCGAGTTCAGAACCAGATTCCTCTGAACCAACTAACATCAGACTATCGCTTTTCCTTTTTATCATATTTTTGCATTCTTTAGAATATGTGCAGCTTGATTGTTTTACCAATGGCTTGCATAATCTTAAGATTCTTCTTTTTCTTTTCTTTTTGGCAATATTCGCGACCAATCACTTATTTGCATCGGTTCTCCACGTAGCTTGTGCTTCCGACGGTGTTGACTGCTAAAATAAACTACTGGGGACTGATTTAGAACTGAAGCTTCAAATTTCGGTACAAAAGGTATTCAAACCGATATCGCATATCTAAGGGTCTAAGGTGTCAAGATTGTATCAATTTTGTTAATTCTTTTCTTAGTTTTCTAACAAAGCCTATCAACCTATATACTCGTAAGGTATGTTAAGTGAAAGCATAATTTTTTTTATGGCTTAAAATATTGGAGAGAATTTAATTAACTAAATAATTCGATTAATTTAATAAGTTTTCGTACAATGAAAGGGAAATCTAATACCCTTCTCCCACACTATCTTGGACATTGTCCTCAATGTTGCGAGATATAGGTCAAACTACTTAAAACAATAAAAACAACAATAAAAACAAAAAACTAAACTAGACTACTGTTGTGGTCCTCTTCCTCTGGCTCTGCCTTAAAGGTTTCTCTGTCTGTGGATCGCTATATGATCTGGTATACCCTCATGATGGATATAGTCATGCAGCGCCTGAACTTGACTTGTTAAACCACTTAATGCTTCAGTGTTAGTTGCGATGATTTCTCCTTGTGTTGTCTGTGTAAACTCAATTCTTCTGATCCTTTCCATCATCTATGTATAGTGTCTCTGATGTAGCTCGTTGCTCTGAACGATCGCCTCCATTATGTCGTTCATAGACGCGGGTTGTTGATTCCTACAACAGCGTCTAGTGGGGGTGTTGGTGTCGACGAACTCAGTGGCTGGCGTATTAGCAGCTTCTTCGTCGTCCATGGCCTGCTGCATTTCATCTATTCCTGCATCTGGTTGCTCTTCTGGTGCAACAGCGCCTGGTGAAGGGGCATCAAGATCATAGTGCCAATTGGCTCTGATCTTTACATCTGTCCGTGAATGACAAGGTAGGATAATACTTCGAACAACCCAGTTTTGTACGACCAAGTTGTACCTGTTATCCCTCATTTTCTTGATGAGGTGGTTGTTCTTGTAGTACTCCATATCAAGGTATAAAGCGGGAGTGGATATCAAAATACCAAGACGATCACCAAGACCTAGCTTCAGTGCAATATCGATGATCATCCCGCCAAAACAAAAAGGGGCTTTCCCTCTTTTGCAGGTACTCTCGATGTTGTGCAGAATGAAGGCTAAATGATTAACAAGGATGAAAGAAAAAACGCATCTGATTAGGAACAACTCTCTTTGGTTCACCTTGTGGTTGTTGTATCTTCCAAAAACAATCATGCTCATAACACTCTGGAAGTAGCGAATGTTGGGGTTGTGGATGTGAGTGGCGTACAAATTATCCCACGCCAAATGTCTTTCTCCTGACAACTCCTCCCAAAGCTTAAAAGCTTCGGCTTTCCAATCAACGTCTCTTGGAAGGGAGAGGTGCACATTGGGGCCTTGTTGGAAACCGAACCACTCACTGAATGTTTCGTGTGTAATGGTATACTCCGTTCTGAGAAGGCAAAACATAGCGTTACCGACTAGGTATTTTGTTGTGTTGTTTGGAGTGTGTTACACCCCAAAATTTGCCCTCTCATCTTCAATACAATATGTCTCAATAGGTCTCTTAATGTTCACAAGATTCTCAATTGCTCAATGGGATTCAAGGTTTCATCAGACAAGGCCTCCTCCTAAGCAATGTATCTCAAATTAGGGTTTTGAGTTTCTAAAAGCAAATTGGACTTCTAGAGCCTCAAGTGGACTTCATGGTGTCTCATATACTTCAAAGAATCCTCATATTAAGTTTCAAGGTTTTCCCTACAAGTTTGGTCAGTCAGACGCTCATATACTTAAAAATCAGTTAACTTGGTAAAAAGTCAACCGTGGTCAACATAAAGTCAAACTTCAAGATTTTTTGTCAACATCAATATTATGAGATGAAATTCATCATTTGATCTAGGGTAGATCATGATTCATCAAGGAAACCTCAGAATCATCAAGAATCAGGAGTTACTAAATTAGGGTTTTGTATAGGAAAGGTCAACTGTACTTTGACGAGCCATAACTTTCAAATAATTCATCAAACATTTCCCATCCAAAGCTCATTTTGAAGGAAATTCAATTCCCTACAACTTTGTGTCTCACAAGACAAGTCCAAAAATGCTTCATTTGAGAGATATGAGCCAAGACATTACAGGTCCTTTTAAAAGTCAACAAAACGTCAAATTTTTCAAAAGCTCATAACTTAAAAATGGAAAATTAAATGGACATGGGACCAAAAGGAGAAGTTATAAGACACTCTAAGCTTTCTAAAAAGTCCTAGAACACCTTCATGGGATAAAAATTGAGGGAGTTATGCATTGTTTAAGATGGGCAATTTTGAGGAGGTGTATGAAGTAAAAAAAGCCAAAACTCAAGTTTTCTTCACATGGCCCCATAATATTTCAACCTAAACTCAAATATGAGACCATTAACGACCCATTGATCATATTTTCTTATTTTTATATTTATTTTATATTATGTTGAATTTAAATCATTTAAATCCAATTTTAATTAAAATAAATCATAAAAAATCAAATATTTGATCTAAAAATTATTTTGGGATCAAATATTTGATAGTTAAGTTGATTGATCATGTCCAAATTCGTGCAAGAACAAACAAGTATGATTTCATGTGATTTTTGAAAAATTTAGAAACCTTGTTTCTTCACACTCAAGCAACACAAGAACAATCCCTCAAAGCCCAAATTTCTGACCTAAATTACACAAAAAATATCAAATTCGGTTTCCTTGTTCCAGCCACTCTCCAAGCATTTTAAAGGTGGAAATAAATTCCTTGAAGCCTTCTAGACATGCTCCAATCATCACCATCATCAAAACATCATGAAAATGCTATAACCGATTTCATATTTTCTTTATTTTTTCTTGAATTTCGATTTCTATTATATATGTATTATAAATTGTATTTGACCATATATTCTTGTTTGTTTTGAAGTTTGGAATGTTTCTAGACAATTTATTTGGAGTTTCACTGCAGGAATCGTAAAACACCATAACTAGGGTTTGGAGTTTGAAATTGGGGATTCTTGATTGAGACGATTTAAAGACCATTTGATGACATGTTTGGACTGTAAAACTTATGGGCAAACGATTGGTATATTTGGATTGAGCTAATTTTACATATTTTGATTGTTTGAAAAAACACAGGGAATTAGCTACAAAGAAATCGTAGCAAATCCATGGCAAACTCGTAGCAAAACCTGGGAGCTGGAGGAAGAAGATGAAGCCATTCGCGCATTTTCTGGATTTAAATTTTCAGTTTATTTTACAATTTATTCTTTTGTATTTGTTATCACAGGAGTGCATGTGGCTTGGTGGTAAGCGTGTTGAGGCTGTGAGAGGGAGGTCCTTGGTTCGAATCTAGGCACCCCCTTTCTTTTTTACACGTTTATTCTTCTTCTTTTTTCTATTTTTATTAATTATTATTATTATTATTGATCGTACCTAGAGATCAGGATCCGATATGGCCGACGTCGAGTGTTGTTGAATGACGGTTGATGAGGAGAGGGGGGTGTACCTGCAAGGCACTCCGATGCTAAAGTAAGAGACTGAGCAAAAAGTATGCAAGTACGAGATTAAGGGTGAGAGAATTAAATACCTGAATCTCTCGCGTAAGAGGGTTTATATATTGTCCTTGGTGGATGGTTATTGGTTCAAATCGTTGGGCGTGGATCGTGAAACCCGTAGGAATAGGTAACGGTCAGAACTAACCGTTAGGGGACCTTATTCTGGCCGGTTAAACCTTGGGCGACACAGACCATCCTCCCGAGCGTAATGCCTGACGAAGGGCGTGTTGGGCCGCTAATTTTTCTGGCCCAACTCTGGAAGTTGGGCCTGACCGAAACAGGAGCCCCCCAAGTCGTTGCTTCTGGGGAGGGACAACGACTTAATGACAGTCTTCTGTCCAAGGTGCACGCATTATATCTGGTTATTTTCGTGCGTTGACCAGAAAATGATCGTTTGATGACGCACGACATGAGGACAATTATTCGGTCGTTCGACGAAGGAGGGAGCTGAAACAAACAGTTGACGTGTTTGGGAATTCGCGCCTATTCAATATTCTGACAGCTAGCCTAGGGGCTAGAGTGTAGGTAATTATTGCATAGGGATAAGGGTCATGCGTCTTTGCACATGCTCCCTTCCCTATAAATAGGAACCCAGAGTATTCTGTATGCTTTTTCGCTTCGTCTCCCTCTCTGCCACATTGCTCGAATCTCAGACGACAATTCTCAGTCGTCGACCACCGTATCTACATATCGACCACCGCATTTTCAAGTCAAATTCTTCTTCAATGGCCTCTCAAGCTCAAGGTATGGTTCTTTTCGCGTCTTTCTTAGACATAGGTTTGATATCTTAGCAATGTATGCAGTTATGGATAGATTTTCCGGTAGTTTAGACTAGAATAAGTAGATTATAGGCCTTCTGTTATCGTTGCTCGTCGACTGCAAACCCTAATTTGTGGTCGACGATGGTCCCGATCGACCTTGATCTAGGACCTGATAAGCAGATAGGACTTGAACATACCATTGATGTCGTCGGGCACTGACCATCACCTTGAGCGATGGTTAACCGAGGGCTTTGGCCTGGGATCTTATTCCTGGGTCGGCACGCGCCCTTTCACTTGTCGAGCGGTGGAAGGGTGGATTTGATATTCTAATCGAATTCACTGACGCCTTTCCTCTGCTTTTCAGGTGAAACTACGCTTATCGACCCGTTCGAGATTTCCTCGGAAGATTCTGGTTCCTCGGCATCAGTTCCTTCCGACTCTAGAAGCTCGTCAGATGAATCTGACACGACCATGGCGGAGGATGTGGCCCCTGACTCTGGAGAAGCAGCTGGTACTCCTCAGGGTGAGGACAAAGTAATCCCGCCCGAGGAATGGGTAGTGGAGGACCTGATTGACAAGGTGTCGTTCTTTTCAAGACCTCATGCGGAGCCCTTGCCCATCGTTGGTGATCCTGCGGATTGGGTTGTCACCTGCCCGGGGGATGATGATCAGATATTCTCAGATTATGGCGGTCGAAAGTTCTCAATGTATGAGTACGCGACCTCGACTCTGGGGGGTAACATTGCCTTTCAGTGATCTGGTTTGTGTCGTGCTCGGAAATTTGGGTGTAGCACCATCTCAGTTGCACCCCAACTCTTATGCGTTCCTGAAAGCGTTCGAGGTTACGTGCGCTCACCTGGGCGTAATGGCCATGCTCCCTCTGTTCTTCCGACTGTTCTCGCTGCAGCGCCAGGTAGGACGGGAAACCGACCGAAAGGGTTTCATCTCCTTCAAGCAGCGGACCAAGATATTCAAGATTCACTCGGAATCTATCCGGGATTTCAAGACCGACTATTTTCTAGTAAAGCCAGCGAGCGAGGAAGTCGTGAGAGTGCTGGGTTTTATGGGGGTAGATACTGATGAAAATGACGAGCCCAGACTGGACGACCAAGGGCAGACGACTCCCGGGAGGCTCTGGATGTTTCCCTTCTCATGGATTACTCACATTATGGGCGCCCAGTTAGTGAGTTCGTCCAAGTATGGGATTTCCTTAACGAGGACGATGCAGATAACTTCGAGGAGTTTCAGAAGCTGGTGGCTTCTTTTACTCCGACCCCTCTGCTGGATGGGGAGGGTAAGATAATGTTGGATCAGGACGGGGGAGAGGTTGTGGAGCGTCCTTTAATAGACGTCACAAACCTCCTTGCGTGTAACACCGGGCAAGAAGTGTCTGAGTTCTTTGGTATTTGCTTTTATTTCTGTTTGTTATTCTGTTTTAATAATCTTGACGCTCGTGACTAATTTGGTCTCTTTCCTTTGCAGGCTCTATGGCGAATTCTCTAGATAAAATCCAGGAACGACTGCGCCAAAACCAGAAAAAGAGGTCGAGGGTTGTTCAAACCAAGTTGACTGAAACGAGCAGCTCAGGGTCGGTCCCCCTGGTCCAAGGGTCTCCCAGTGCGTCCACTGGCTCGCACATGAAGAGCCACAAATCTGCAGCGACCGTGGATTTGACAATCAACGCTCCTCACAAACCAAAGTACGTGTTGCCGCCCTGCTTTGTGAAGCGGAATTTCTTCGAAGGGACAAGCATGGAGGTCGATCGGGCGGACTCCTTGTTTGTCGAGGGGATGGATCGCCCTGCCCAACGTTTATCTCTAGCACAGGACGCGAGTGCGGTCATGCGGTGTTATCCATGGCTTGGCTGACGGCCGAAGGAAATCCCGGGCAGGAAAGGGAGGTGATAAAGTTGAAAGAGCTCTTGGCTGCTGCTGAAGAAAAGCTGACAAAAGCCTCTGAGGAAGCTTCTGCCTATGCTAGGGAGTTGACTGAGCGGGAAAACATTATTGCCAAGTTGGAGGTTAACAAAAGAAGGGCCTTGGATCAAAATAAAAAGATGAAGGATGCCTTTTTCCCGAAGGATGATGAAGAAGTTGATACCAAGGATTTGGTGACTAGGGCCTAGTTTCTCGCTCGGATTGACCAGGATATGGAAGATCTGAACTCGTCGACTGAGCTCAGTTTCCAAAATTTTGTGGATCAGATTCAGGCCCTCCATCCCGACCTTGTCCTAGACACCGGCCGCATTAGCTATCTTTACAAAGTTGAAAACGGTCAGATAGTGGTCCCTGCGGATTTGGTCGTGGAAGACTCTCAGCCCGGGGGTATTGCTCAGCCTGAACAACCTGAGACGCAGTTTCCCCAGAGTGAAGATCAACCTGATGCCCCAGAGGGGGAGGGAAACTAGACTGGCCTGCGTGTCGTAACTTGTAATTTATTATGTTTTTGTTTTGCTCGGGGAAGCGGTCCCCTTTGAATGTAATCTTGAACAAGTCGGCCCTTCGGGGTCGCAACCTTTTGATAAAATAGTCCGACCTTGGTGGTCGTTTGTTACTTTATAATGTTTTTATTTACATGTATACGTAACTGTGCGTCCGTCGGAGGACTTCCTTCCTTTTATGTTTCTATAAATGTTAAGTGTTTGATGTTCGTGTGATTCTTACGAGGGTCAGATGTAATTGGGCAAATACAGGGTATGTGTTTGTAATCAATCGGTTTGGGGGACCGATTAGATGTTGGATGTTGGCTCTTGATCGGTGCTCGGGCCAAGATAATGACTCGGGCCCCGAGGCTTGAACGTCCCATCACGAGCTGAGGTTCTATCTGGTTGTGGTACATAAGCGACGTCGGACTCGGTTGAGTATCCGCCCGTGCAATAGTCACCTTCTTCTCCCCGAAGAAGATCCTAATAATCATGTTATTTGGGTTGTTGTGCTTGTACCTGGGCACGCAGGTTTAGTCGGACATGTCGCTCCTCGCTTGGTAGCCGAGCAAGGTGACTTTGTAATTAACTATAATATTGTTTGAGCTTCTCGGCGTTCCGCGGCCGAGCGAGCTCTTCCCCGTGAAGATTTTCTAAGTAGTAGGCACCATTTTCGGTCTTTTCCCGGACACGATATGGGCCTTCCCAGTTTGGCGTCAGTTTTCCTTCGCGGGAATCTCTGTGATTTCTTCTTAGAACAAGACTGTCCACTTCGAATGCTCGTCGTATGACCTTAGAGTCATGTCTAGTTGCTATTTTTTGTTTAATAGTGGCTTTTCGAAGAGCAACTTCTGATCGAATTTCTTCGACCAGATCAAGCTCTTCTCTTAGCGCCTCCGAGTTGGTGTCCTGGTCCATTGGAGACTCCGTTCGTATGGACCAGACGTCCATTTCTATGGGAATTACCGTTTCGGTCCCATAAGCCAACCGGAATGGAGATTCACCGGCCGTCGAGTGTGGAGTGGTCCTGTATGCCCAAAGCACACTGTGTAGTTCCTCGACCCAGTGTTTCTTGTGCTCGTCAAGTCTTCGCTTTAGACCTCTTAGGATTACCCTATTAGCAGCTTTCGCTTTCCCGTTAGTTTGGGGGTGCTCAACTGAAGCGAAGTGTTGTTTTGTTCCCACCGAAGCGACGAGTTCCTGGAAATGTCTATCGGTGAATTGGGTCCCGTTGTCTGTTACAATGGCGAGCGGTACTCCGAACCGAGCGAGGATGCTCCTCTTAAAGAAGTGTAGTATGTTGAGTGCAGTAATCTTGGATAAGGCCTCTGCCTCTATCCATTTGGTGAAATAATCGACGCCCACGATGTGGTACTTATTTTGGCCGGATCCGACGATGAATGGCCCTAAGATGTCCCCCCTTATGTGAATGGCCATGGGGAAGATAGTGATTTTAGCTCGGTAGGGGGCGCCACGTGCACTTCCCCATGTCGTTGGCATTTGTCACATCTTTTTACGTGCTCTTTCGCGTCGTTCTAGAGTGTTGGCCAATAATATCCTGCCCGGAGGCTCTTTCGGGCTAGCGATCGCCCACCCGGATGTTGTGCGTTGATTCCTTCGTGGACTTCCCTTAGTACGTGTGAGATGTTCTCTTCCTCGACACATCTGAGGAGAGGTGTGGAGAAGCCTCGGTGATACAAACGCCCACCGACCAAAGTATATCAGCACGACCTTCGACGCACGATACTGGCCGCTTTCGGGTCTGTTGGTAACTCGTCCTTGGTCAAGTAATTGAATATTGGGGTCATCCAGAAGTTGGCGTCGCCCACGAGGTTAACGTCTAAATGGGTCGAAGATTGTCTGATGCTTGGTTAGGGGAGCACTTCTTGTATGACAGACTTGTTGCTTCGTTTTCTTTTGGTGCTTGCCAGTTTGGAAAGGATATCAGCTCGAGTGTTATTTTCTCGCGGGACGTGTCTGACTTCTATGCTCGTGAATTGTATCAGCTTGTTCCTGACAAGGGCCAAATATTCAGCCATATTGTCGTTTTTGGTCTGGAAATCCCCTCGGACTTGGTTGGCGACCAATTGGGAATCTGTGCATATTACGATTTCTTCCGCCTCTAGGTCGTTCGCGAGTCGCAGACCGGCCAGGAAGGTCTCGTATTTAGCCTGGTTGTTAGATATGGGGAAAGGCAAAGTCAAAGATACTTCGATGATGTTTCCTTCCTCGTTTTCCAGAATTATCCCGGCTCCACTACCTGTCGGGTCGAACGCCCCATCTACGAAGATGGTCCATTTGGACGGGGATTTAACTCTTGCTCGGTGAAAGTGAGTTTTGCCACAAAGTTGGCTAGCGCTTGAGCTTTGAGAGTTTGTCTCCTTTCAAACCTGATATCGAATTCGGACAATTCCAACGACCATTTTAACATTCGCTCGGGCATGTCTGGCCTTTTGAGCAATTGCTTTATGGGTTGGTTTGTTCTTACGATAATAGTGTGGGCTAAGAAATAATGTCGTAGTCTTCTAGCTGCAAAAAGGAGGGCCAACGCCACCTTTTCTATCTGGAGGTATCGAAGTTCAGGGTCGTGTAGTGCCTTGCTTGTAAAGTAAATAGGTTTCTGCCCCTCGGGCAGTTCGCGAATGAGGGTTGCGCTCACGGCCTCGTTTGCCACAATGAGATAGAGGTAGAGTGTTTCCCCTTCGTTGGGTCTAGATAGGACTGAGGGCTCAAACAATGCTTTTTTCAAATGGGGAAAAACCTGCTCGCATTCCTCTGTCCATTCAAAGGTAACCTCCTTGCGAAGGAGTTTGTAAAATTGGAGGGCGTGCTGAGCGGATTTCGCCACAAACGGGGCAAGGGAGGCGAGAACCCCGTTTAACGATTGTATGGACTTTTTAGAGTTTGGGTAGGTATTTCCGTGAATGCTCGACATTTATCCAGGTTGGCTTCGATCCCTCGCTCAGTTAAGTAGAACCCGAGGAATTTACCTGCTCGAACTCTGAATGTACATTTTTCTGGGTTGAAACGCATCTTGCATTTTCGAGCTTGGTCGAACACCTTTCGTAGGTGGGAAGCATGATTTGTTTCTTCCTGGGATTTGACTATCATGTCGTCCATGTATACTTCGAGCATATCCCCAATTTTAGCTCAGAAAATTTTGTTCATCATGCGCTGATAGGTCGCGCCTGCATTTTTTAAACCAAAGGGCATAACGTTATAATAATAGTTGCCCGATTCGGTCATGAAGGATAATAGTTTGAAACCGACCGAATTATACCCTGAGTAGGCGTCCATAAACCTGAGTAGGCGTCCATAAAGGATAATAGTTTGAAACCGACCGAATTGTCGACCAATTTATCAATGTTGGGGAAAGGATATACGTCTTTGGAGAAAGCCCGGTTAAGATCGGTATAGTCAACACACATTCTCCATTTTCCATTAGATTTCTTAACAAGTACAACATTTGAGAGCCAGGTTGTATACCTGACCTAAGTTACAAAATTTGCCTATAAGAGGTCTTTAACAGCTGGCTCGGCTGCTTTGGTCTTTTCAGTTGACTGCTTCCTCCTACGTTGGGCGACAACCTTGTGTGCTGGATCGATGGAGAGATAATGGTAGGTCTTTTCGAGGTCGAGCCCTGGCATTTCTGCGGCGCTCCAAGCGAATAGGTCGGCGTTTCCCTTAAGGCATGCTTTCAATTGTTGTTTCGCCAAGTCGGGCAAATGGGCCCCGATCTTGACGCACCGTGCTGGATCATCTCCCAAAGGAATTAGCTCGAATTCTCCGTCAGGAATTGGCCAGGACAGTGGATCAGACAACCTCCGAACACCCTCGCCTTCATTTGAAAACCTGCAATCCAGATCGATTGAGTAGACCTGGGGAAAAACTTTGGATGTTCGCGGAGCATCCGGAGGTGTTGGAGCAGATGGGTTCGGCTGGTACGATATCGAGCTAAGGCCTTTGGAGGCTGCTTCGAAGCATTGGCGATCGGCTTCGACGTCACCATGTAGTGTAGCGACCTTGCCAGAGGTAGTATAGTACTTCATCTTCAGATGAACGGTAGATGAAACAGCGATAAACTCAGCCAATGTTGGTCGCCCCAAGATACATTGATATAACGAAGGGCAGTCTATGACCAAGAACAGGACGTGAACAAATTTGGCAGTCTCGGATGCCCCGAAGGTCATGATGAGATCGACGTAGCCCCATGGTCGGGAAACTGCTCTGTTGAAGCCTTGAAGATCTGATCCGACGTATGGAGTCAGGTGTGTTTCATTCAACTGGAGTGTTGAAAATAATTGGGAATACATGATGTCGCATGAGCTGCCCTTGTCTACCAGGATTCTTCTGACATCGAAATTTTCCCTTGCCCTTCCAAGAGTTCCTCTCTGTAAAAGGCAAGGGGTACCGAGCCCTCTCTTGGGGGGTCCAAGGTTGCGATTTGAGCAGGGCCTTTC
Organism: Lathyrus aphaca; assembly: GCA_963966055.1. Lineage (NCBI taxonomy): Eukaryota > Viridiplantae > Streptophyta > Magnoliopsida > Fabales > Fabaceae > Lathyrus > Lathyrus aphaca. The sequence goes on from OZ014525.1 coordinate 20,708,922, forward strand.
GCGATCAATTGGTCAAAATTCCTCTTTACGGACCCGACCGTGATTTTGTTGAAACCTCCCCCTGAGATGGCCATTGTGGAAGGAAAGGTTTCCTACGGGATGTGGGAGGAAAAATACTCTGGGCTCTTGGTATGGTCGGACAGGAAGAAGTCCTCCGGGCGGTAGATGCTTAGAGCAACTTGCATGTTCGCATCTGATCATATGGGTACAGACTCTTCGACCTTCTGAGCCTCCTGCGCCTCTTGGCGAGGGGCGTCTCTTGATTTAGTAAATTGCTTGAGGTACCCGTCTTTAATAAGTATCTAAATTGCATCTTTGAGGTGGATGCAGTCTTCAGTATTATGACCGTGACTCTTATGGAATCTACAGTATTTTGTCTTGTCTGTGCCCGGTTTAGTAGGCAACTGCTTCGGGAAACGTACTCCCGCTTGCCTGAACTCCAAATTGGCACATTCAGATATGATCTTCTCTCTAAAGACTAGGAGAGAAGTATATTCATGAAACCGGCCTACGGGTCCTCTGTGCTCCCGCGGTTCACGGGAGCGATCTTCCTTTCTTTTGTCTCCTCCCCGACGAGATGTCGAGGGTTCATCGACTTTGGAAGGTTTTGCGTCCTCACGACGTCGGGCATCTCGGATGGAGCTAGCAACATGTTTTTCCTCGTATTGGATGTAAGCTTGGGCTTTTAACAAGAAAGCGTCAAGGGTGGTCGGGGTCTCGATGCCGACCGCATGATGGAAATCGGTCGACGGGCGCAGACCCCGCTCCAGCAAATATTTCTTCTTGTCGTCCGTGGTAGATACCTGAACTGCCTCTTTGTTGAACCTCTCGATATAGGTCCGCAGAGGCTCGTCCTTCTCTTGGATGATTGCTTCGAGCGATGCCTCTGTTTTTGGGTGGCGTCTAGAAGTGGTGAAATGTCTGGAGAACGTGCGTCCGAGCTGTTTCCAGGAAGTGATGGACTCTGCCTCGAGGCTTTTGTACCATGTCATCGCACCTTTCCTCAGAATCGTAGGAAAGAGGCGACATTTGATTGCTCATCGGACCCCTCGGTAGTCGAGCAATGCATCGATATTCTCAATATGCTCGTCGGGATCGGTGGTCCCATCATACAAGCCTAAGGGTGAAGGTTTCTCCAGACCCCGTGGGAGTTTAGTGGCCATGATTTCTGACGAAAGGGGCCCCTGGTGTCCTCATCATCACTAGAATTGAATGAAGGAGACCGGGGCACATGCTTTTTGGTTCCTTGGGGTGATGCAGATCTTGATCTACTATTTCTTTACTTTCTTGGCGACCGAGATCGCCTTCTTGGAGGGGACGACCGAGGAGGAGACGAGCGGGCCGTTTGTTACTGGTGGATTCATCATTGCGTTATTTCCTCTTCCTTTTAGGGGGGAACGGACTACGTCTTCCTCGATATCTCACGGGGGATCGGGACGATCGACGATTGTTATCCTCAAGACGGGCAATCTCCTCACCGTGGGCGAGGAGTAAAAAATTTGTATGGTTGAGAATCTCATTCAGTGCAGCAAAGTCATATCCTGAAGGTGTTGGAGGAAGGAGGACCTCCGGGCGAATTTCTAGAGGCTGGTCGCGAACGGGGGAAGGTGAAGTTGTCTTCCCGTCTAGGTGATCCTGCACGGTTTCTTCGTGCGGAGGATTATTAGCGTTGCTCTCACGTTGCTTGAGGAGCATACCGTCGTTCGACCGGTTTTCTGGATTGTTGTCTCGAGCAGCCATGGATCTTGGTAAAAGACTTTGGTTCTTGAGGATTTTGAGAGAAAAGAACGGGGAAGTCAGCGTTCCCACAGACGGCACCACCTGATCGTACCTGGAGATCAGGATCCGATATGGTCGGCGTCGAGCGTTGTTGAAGGACGGTTGATGAGGAGAGGGGGGTGTACCTGCAAGGCACTCCGATGCTAAAGTAAGAGACTGAGCAAAGAGTGTGCAAGTACGAGATTAAGGGAGAGAGAATTGAATACCCGACCCTATCGCGTGAGAGGGTTTATATATTGTCCTTGGTGGATGGTTATTGGTTCAAACCGTTGGGCATAGATCGTGAAACCCGTAGGAATAGGTAACAGTCAGAACTAGCCGTTAGGGGACCTTATTCTGGCCGGTTAAACCTTGGGCGACACAGACCATCCTCCCGAGCGTGCTGCTAATTTGTCTGGCCCAACTATGGAAGTTGGGCCTGGCCGGAACAATTATTATATTAACTAATTAACTAATTATCATTAACATAAAACTAACTAAAATTAATCTCCACTAATCTTTTTCTTAAAAAACAAATTTCATAAATAATCCTTAATATTTTTCTCACATATATTTTCTATAATATTTAGTTTATTAGGTTTTTTAATTAAAATAGAAAATTAAATTAATTAATTAGGTTTAGATTAATTTAGCAAACCCTGATTTTTGTTAACCTTAATCAATCCTGATTTTTTTCAAACCATAATTTACAAACCCTAATTCTCTAACCCTTTTTTCCCCATAAAAACGGTTAATCTTTTCTTTATTTTATTTTATTTTATTTTATTTTGTCTTAGTTATTTATTTTATTAGAAAAATTGTATAGGTCGCACGACTATGTAATTTATGTTCTTGCCTTTATTCCCGATTATGTAACCGCTCCTCCTATGTAATAGTCTAGGTTTAATTTTCCGTATTTTAATTTCCGTAATCCCTCTAAAAGACAAATGTACCCCCTCCCCGATGTAGTAGTGTAGGACTTTAATTTACGCTTTTTAATTTCTGAAAATATTACTGCGTGGTTAGTAACCTAGGAAGTGCAAAGACTTGTATGCTTAATTAATTGGACTTAGCCCACTAAGTACAAGATAAAATAAATGAAATTAATATTCACACACGTAAGTCGATCGCCTTACGATCGTCATCTGCACCTCCTTGGATTTTCTCTCTTAGTTGCCTTACAAAATGGTCAAGTCCCTCGAATGTGGAGGTGTCTTAGTAAACGTCCCTTCAGATTAAAAATCATCATAGTCCCTTCAAGATTAAAAGATCATAGTCCCTTCGAAGTTGCCTACGAATAAATGATCTTGTCCCTCGATGACCCTACAAAAATGATTATAGTCCCTTCGAATTACTAAGACACCCCTATAGGTTGCCTTTTATGACCATACGATGACCCCATGCCCGTCCCTTATAACATCCAAGGTAAAGACTATTTACTCACTAATAGTAAGGACAATCTTACCCCTTAAAGGACATCCAAGGTAAAGACTACTTACTAATTAATAGTAAGGACAATCTTACCCCTTAAAGGAAATAAATAATAAGAAATACCAACTTAGGGTAGGTAGCTTTTAAATACTTGCTCACTCTTTCAAAAACACTCTTTACACCCCACTGTTTTCAAACATTTCTCAAAACTAAACATTTTGTATATATCCATACGAGGATCATTGCAAAGTTAAAGACTTATGGAAATATTTTCTAAACACACATTACACATTTTTCAAACAAAAGTAAAGTGAGCTAAGTAATTAAGAGCCCATGGATAACCATGGATACAAAGGATACTAACACCTTCCCTTTGTATAACCTACCCCCGAACTCGAATCTTTTTAAAGGTCTCTCCTGTTCTTTTATTCCTTTTCCTGTTGGATAAAATAAAAGTAGGTGGCAACTCTTGCTATTCGCACATGGTTTTTGTTAAACAAAGACACCCAAGTCAGTTCTCCCACCGTGTTACAAAACTGGCGACTCTGTTGGGGAGCACTAAGTAAAAGAGGGATTACCTTAGGATTAGATAACTTTACTTGTTTGATTTGTTTGCTTTATTTTTAAGGGCTTGTGTTGGGTTACTGTGTGAAAGATCCTAACCTGGATCTAGTGTACCTTAGGTAAGTAGCAATAGACCAAGAAAATTGTACGGCGTATACCGATATGGTTGATCTGGTGGCTATAGTTAGTGTGACCTCTTGGTTAGTTCTAATGTTCCTTAAGTCAGATGAGGATAACATGAGGCTGCCATATGTTATCATTAACACTAACTACCCTTTAGAATCCTAATTGACTCATCTTGGCCTTTAGAAAGTAGTGAGATAATTTGATTTAGTGAAGTCTAAAGTTGATTGATACTCGATGCTACGCTCATTGAGATTCTAATCTTGGGGATTTTTGGTTGGCAAGTCAGTTTCCATACTGAACAACAACCTTTGAGAAGAATCAATGATATTGAGATCCCTTAGAACCTGATTACTATTGATAGGACAGGTTGAACAAACTAACTTCAGTGGAAAGGGTACTTACCTATGGACTTCATGCAAGCCTTTAAACCTAAGGTCATTGTGTGACTTGTTTGTGTGTGCCACATGTCTGCTTGTTTGAACATAACATCATAACATCATGACATCATAACATAGAATTCTCAGTAACTATTTCAAGGACCAAGGGATTTATCTTTGTTCTTTGTTGTAGGGTATGGATTCCACTCGTAGGAACACTATCCGGTTCAACTTTGTAAGGATACCTTCCAATCTTAAGGAGTTGGTCTCAAAAGTTCCTGAAAGCTCCCAATTCATCAAGAAGCGTGGTTATCTACTTGATTTGAATGCCTCAGGGTTTGATGAAGACATGATGAGTGTAACAGCCCGAGCCCCTTGCAAGGCAATCCCGACACTTCCACCTCACGATCTTCTCTACTCCCCTCACTAGTAGAGTTTTTGCCTTCTGTGGGAATCGAACCCTGTACCCTGGGGTTCAAATACATGTTCATTCCATTCCCACTACCAATTGAGCTACTAGCTCAATTGGTAGTGGGAATGGAATGAACATGTACTTGAACCCCAGGGTACAGGGTTCGATTCCCACGGAAGGCAAAAACTCTACTAGTGAGGGGAGTAGAGAAGATCTTTTTTTGTAACAGCCCGGGCCCCTCGCAAGGCAATCCCGGCACTGCCACCTCACGATCTTCTCTACTCCCCTCACTAATAGAGTTTTTGCCTTCCGTGGGAATCGAACCCTGTACCCTGGGGTTCAAGTACATGTTCATTCCATTCCCACTACCAATTGAGCTAGTAGCTCAATTGGTAGTGGGAATGGAATGAACATGTACTTGAACCCCATGGTACAGGGTTCGATTCCCACGGAAGGCAAAAACTCTATTAGTGAGGGGAGTAGAGAAGATCGTGAGGTGGCAGTGCCGGGATTGCCTTGCGAGGGGCCCAGGCTGTTAAAAAAATTCCATTCCAACTACCACTTGAGCTAGCTCAATTGGTAGTGGGAATGAAATGAACATGTACTTGAACCCCAGGGTACAGGGTTCGATTCTCACGGAAGGAAAAAACTCTATTAGTGAGGGGAGTATAGAAGATCGTGAGGTGGCACTGCCGGGATTACCTTGCGAGGGGCCCGGGCTGTTACAAAAAAAGGCGCCTTTTTTGTAACAGCCCGGGCCCCTCGTAAGGCAATCCCGACACTGCCACCTCACGATCTTCTCTACCCCCCTCACTAGTAGAGTTTTTGCCTTCCGTGGGAATCGAACCCTGTACCCTGGGGTTCAAGTACATGTTCAATCCATTCCCACTACCACTTGAGTTAACTCAAGTGGTAGTGGGAATGGATTGAACATGTACTTGAACCCCAGGGTACAGGGTTCGATTCCCACGGAAGGCAAAAACTCTACTAGTGAGGGGGGTAGAGAAGATCGTGAGGTGGCAGTGTCGGGATTGCCTTGCGAGGGGCCCGGGCTGTTACAATGAGTGTTCTATTCCAATTTCTTTGATCCTAAACATCAATGCTTCATATTTCCCGATTATCAGCTGGTGCCCACAATGGAAGAATTCTCCAAATTACTTGGTGTGCCCATTCTTGATTTGAAACCTTTCACATGCTTAGAGAAAGAGCCTAAACCTGAAGTTATTGCAGCAGCCTTGCATCTGAAGAAATTAGACATTGTCCTAGAAACCAGAAGTGGAACTAAGCGTATTCTTGCTAAGGTATTGATAGAGAAAGCTCAGGTATTCTTGGATGCTATAAGTTACGATGCTTTTGAGGAGGTCTTGGCCCTGTTGATTTATGGTTTGGTTTTGTTACCTAAGCCAGACCAATTTATAGATGTACACGCCATCAACATATTCCTGACTCATAATTCAGTGCCTACCTTGCTTGGAGATATCTTGCACTCTCTTCACACTCGTACTACGAAGGCGCGAGGAACTCTGATGTGTTGCATACCTCTACTATCAAGGTGGTTTATTTCATACCTTCCTTGATTTGTGATGAAGAATGAACAAGGTTTAAGGTGGTCTAGAAGGATAATGCCACTCTCTCATTCAGACATTCATAAGTGTTCCCGAGCTATGGAGAATATTATTATCATTGACCGTTGTGGAGAGTTCCCTAATGTACCACTCCTTAGCATAAGAAGGGGCATTACCTACAATCCTTCTATATCACTACGTCAGTTTGGTTATGCTCAGAGTAATGGTCCTCATGATATGATTATTCAAGGCATTAAGTTTGATTACGACAACGATCGTCAAGGTTATCATCAAAGGTTTATACGAGCTTAGAGCATGGTGAACATGATTAATAGTAATACTCTGGAACCAAAGTATTTCATCCCTATGGAACCTTACCTCAGATGGGTGTGGTCTCATGTTGAAACTCTTATGATGCCATATCCTGTTGTTCTACCAGTAATTGTTGAGTCTGTTGTTGAAGGAGATGTTCCTTACACCATTCTTCATCCTGATATGCCTACTGATCTAGAAGAGCTGCAGAAATCTTGGATCCAATTGAAGGAGTAAAGGGGTACCTTTGAGGCTCAGTTCAAAGCTAGCAAAGAAAAAGTGTTGGAGCTAACAAAGCAACTTCACGAAGAGCGGAACCTCAACACATACCTCAACACAAAGAGGAAGCGTCCATATGGGAGACTTGAGTCTCATATGTTTATTTTCTTTGTACCTTTTCTTTTTTTCCTTCATTGTAAGCCCAAAGGGAAATTATATTTATAAAAAAACTACTAATAAAAGTGTTTGTTTTTGTTGTCCTTTAAACAAATTTAAATCCTATGTGGTCCTTGAAAATATTGCATATGCATCTACATACCATACCATTACATAATAGGTTTCCACAACATGTTTCTTATCTTCTCGCTGTTTATTTCAGCAGAAATGACTCTCGAACAATCTGTCAAGGATCTTCAAGCTCAGAACGTCCAATTTCAAGAGATGATCTTGAACTTGTCCAGGGGACAAGAAGAGCTGAAGGCACTCCCTGCTCGGACACCGAATGTGCCTTTTTTAGGGTTAAATCTCATTTTGCATTGTCTCTCCTGTTCGAAAACCTTGTGGAGGTGTCGTGCATGGTCGACCTCCTCGTGTGATTTTACAATCATATTGTCCATGTATACTTCGAGCATGTCCCCGATCTCTCCTTGGAAGACTTTGTTCATCATGCGTTAGTATGTGGCCCCGACGTTCTTCAGTCCGAAGGGCATGACGTTGTAATATTAATTGTTCGTCGGGGTCATGAAGGTCGTGTGTCTCTTGTCTGTGTCCGACATAGGGATTTGGTTGTATCTACTGTATGCGTCCATAAAAGACAAGAGTTTGAAATCTGCAGAGTTGTCGACCAGTTTATCTATATTAGGGAGAGGAAAAGCATCTTTGGGACAAGCCCTATTAAGATCGGTATAATCAACACACATACATCATTTTCCATTATTTTTCTTAACGAGGACTACATTAGAGAGCCAGGTTGTGTACTGGGCTTTAGAAATAAAATTTTCCTCTAAGAGGACTTTTACAGCTCACTCAGCAACCTCCACTTTCTTAGGAGACTGTTTACGCCTACGCTGTGCTACGGGCTTAACTGCCCGATCTAAAGCTAATTGATGACAGGAGACCTCAGGGTCAAGCCCAGACATTTCTGCGACGTTCCATGCAAAGAGGTATGCGTTCTCCTTGAGGCAGGTTGCATATGCTCTCTCGTTTCAGCGGGCAGCCCAGTGCCCATCTTCACAACTCTGTCGGGGTTGTCGTTCAGCGAAACAAGCTCGAACTCCCCGTTAGGGACCGAGCATAATGGATGTGTTGGGCTTGCCCGTTGATGGGTCCCCGCTCTTCAGCGCCGTCCTCGCTGATGCGACTGTCGAGGTCGATAGCGTTGATTCCCTGGGGGGAGGTTGTTCTTCGACCCTGGGTTTCTTGCTATTCTTGGTGTTAATTATGGCTTTTCCTTTTACTGCAGCATCATAGCATCTTCGAGCGGCCTCGATGTCGCCGTGGACTGTGACTACGCGACCTAGCTTGGTGTAGTACTTCATCTTCAAGTGGACGGTGGAGAGGACCGCAGTTAATTCGGCCAGAGTTAGGCGGCCGATGATGCAATTGTAAAGGGAGGGGCACTCTATCACCAGAAATTGGATCTTGACTTTTCTAGCTGTTTCTTGCTCTCCAAAGGTGACGAGGAGCTCGACATAACCCCACAGCTTTGTTGTAGACCCATTGAATCCTTGGAGGTTAGATCCGACGTACGTGGATAAATTGGTTTTGTCCATCTTGAGGGTCTTGAATAGGTGGACGTACATGATGTCCACTGAACTGTCTTGGTTGACCAGGATGCGTCGAACGTCGAAGCGCACCATTTTGGCCCTTATTAGTAAAGGGATGCCAGAATTGGGGGAACCTCCCGGTAGCTCCTCCAGGAAGAAAGATATTGGGTTGGACTTTCCTCGGTACTTCGTCAGGGTGGCCAACGGCTCGGGCGCGGTTAGTAAGAGTTCGTCAAACTTGCGTTTCACTGAGAGGGCAACGTTTTCGCTGTTCATCCCACCTCCTGATATAACAAAAGCTGTCGGGAAGTCTTCCCAGGGACCGAGGGTTGTGAGTCGCCCCCTGGTCCCGAGTCAGGGAGATGGAAGTCATCCGGGCGTGATATGCACAGGGCCACTTGATAAGAATAGTCGTCGGTCGGAGTGTCCTCGCGAGGTCTCTTCTTTTCTTGATCCTCGTGCTTGAGATTTTCATTCCTCTTAGTGTACTTTTTGAGGTGACCTTCCTGAATCAAGATCTCGATTGCGTCCTTCAGGTGGACGCAGTCTTCAGTCACGTGTCCGTGACTTCTGTAAAACCAACAGTATTTGGATTTGTCCATGTGGGGCTTGGGTGCAGAAGGTTTGTGGAACCTTACCTTGCCCTGTCTGAAGTCGGAGTTGATGCACTCGGCAAGGATGCGCTCGCGGGGAGCTGTCAGCAATATATATTCTCACTAACAGCCCGTGGGTCCCCTTCCTTCCTGAGGCTCACAGGGCTTTTCCTCCCTCCGCCTGTCTCCGTTGCGGCGGGGAGCGTTGGTGTCCTTGCACTTGGGATGGTCAGTCTCTCTGATGTTGCGACTACTTCGAGCATTGTGGTCAACCTGTTTTTCTTCATATCTAATGTAAGCTTGGGCCTTGTGCAGGAGCTCGTCCAGGGTGCATGGAGGTTCTCTCCCGACCGCTCTACTGAGTTTGCTTCCGGAAAAGAGTCATCTCTCGAGGAGTTATTTCTTCATGTGTTCCGTCGTGTCTACCTCGACGGCTTCTTGGTTGAATCGCTTGATGTATGAACGCATCGTTTCATTCTTCCTCTGCACTATAGCTTCGAGGGTTGCCTCAGTTTTGGGATGACGTCGGGAGGCTGTGAAATGCCTCGTAAACATGGATTTCATGACCCTCTAGGATGTGATGGACTCTGGGGCAAAGCTTTTGTACCAAGCCATGGCTCCTTTCCTGAGAGTTGTTGAAAACAATATGCATTTGAGATGCCCGGTGATGTCGTTGCGGTAATCGAGCATAACATTGATGTTGTCGAGGTGATCGTCGGGATCAGTGGTCCCGTCGTAAATAGCCAGATGCGGGGGCTTCTCCATGCCTTTGGGGAGTGGTGCCTCCATAATTTCCCATGAGAGTGGGCAATGGGGGTCCTCCTCGTCACTCCTCAATGGGGAGAGCTTATCGTTGCTAGGACTTTGGTCGCGTCTAGGTGAAGCCCTTGATCGGTTAGTCTCATGGCGCATCATGGATCTTCTCTTTTTGGGCTCGGGGAAGCGTTGTCTCGAAGCGGAGGGGAGCGTCCCCGCTTCTTCGCAACTTCTGGACGTTGTTGCGTCCTTCGTTCTTGCTGGGGTCAATCTTCCCGTCGGTCAGCCTCCAGGACCATGATTCTCTCGTGCTTCTGGTAGACCATGAAGCTGGTCTGGTTGAGGGAATTCACCATAGCAATCATGGTGACGTCTCCCTCAACGGGCACTGGGATGGTCTAGAATGGAGCGACCAGCGGGTTTTGAGACTGAGGTTGCTGGATCCCATTATCTTCAGGTTCAGGAGACAGGGTGGAAGGTTGCGTGTCTCTGGGGTCAGCTTCGTGGTAATTCAGATTGTCCTCCGTCGTGTAGTCGACGAGGGGACGGTGATGATCGTTGGTGTGTTCTCTGGCCATACTGGAAGGATAGGGTAGCTTTGAGCTTTGATCTTTTTCTGCGGAGAAGGGGACATCTAGTTTCCCACAGATGGCGCCACTGATCTTACCTGATCAGGAGGGCCTTCCAGTAATTGAACGTGAACAGTAAGATGGATGGAATGAAGGGGGTGTACCTGCAAGGCACTCTGATTCCAAAGTCAATAGAGGTACATAATGGTAAGTAAGAAGAGTTGTATCAGAATACCTGACCCTTTAGTGAAAAATGGTATTTATAGTGAGCCCTCCAGCGCTAGGCCAAGGTCCTTCCTTGGGCTGGATCAACGAGGCCCAAGGAAGAACTGCCAAGGTACGTGTAAGGAGCGTGTAAACCTAGCAAGTGGTCTAGTCCTTGGTCCAATTGCCCCTACCTTTCAGGAGATAATGGGGGATAGTTGGGTGATGTGGCAAGTGGAATAGAGGACCCGTTATCTGTCTGTCTCGTAAAATGTATGTCCGACCGTTAAGTGATGTACGCTCGACCATCAAGTATGTTTTCCCGAGCGGATGAGCATCTGCTCGATGTATTGGGTCACGGCCCAATACAATCTCTGGGGGCCCGGTCCAGAACACATAGTAATTAGGACTTAATTAAATTTTAATTTTTTTCTAACCCTAATTTATCTAACATTTGACATAATCCTAAATAATTAATATTTTTGACACAAAATTATTTTTAATAATAAAATATTAATTAATTTCTCTTAATTATTTTAATATCCTTTCTTATTAAATTAATCATCATAAAAATTGTTAATTTAGATTTTAAGATTTTAAAGAAATATTTTTCTAAGTTTTCTTTATTTTATTGTGCTATCTAATCTTATAAGAGAAAATTGTATAAGATATACGATTAATGTAATAACGTAGGTTTATTTTCTCGCCTTTTTTTTAATTAATTATGTAACTGCTCCTGGTTTGTAATAGCGTAATTAGAGTTTAACTTTTCGCACTCCCCTAATTTCAAACATGTATCCCCCCTCCCCATGATGTAATAGTCTAGGTTTACTTTCCGCTTTTAAATTTCATAAATTATTAATTGTGTGGTTAGTAAACGTAGGGTGTGAAAAGAATGCATGTGAATGAAAACAAACAAAACGCTAGAATAACCTAATTCTCAAGATAAAAGTAATTGTAATTACGACAATTCTCACACTCACCCCTAGGGTTTCTCCTCTTTGTTGCCTTACGAAATATGGTCTTCCCTCGAACGTAGGGGTGTCTTAGCAAAGTTGCCTAAACAAAAATCATCAAGTCCCTTCGATATAAAGATCATAGTCCCTCGATAACCCTTCGAGTTGCCTACGAACAAATGATCTAGTGCATCGACGACCTTACGAAAAATATGATAGTCCCTTCGAATTGCAAAGATACCTTTACATGTTGCCTTATATGACCATACAATGACTCTACGATTGTCCCTTCAAATCCAAGGATAAGACTACTTACTAACTAATAGTAAGGACAACTTTATCCCTAAAGAAACAAAATAACAAGAAAGACCTTACAATTTAGGGTAAGTAGTTCTTAAGTGCTTGCTCACAAATTTTCAAAATACTTTCCACACCTCACATTTTCAAATATTTTCAAACAGTAGACACTTTGTATACATTCGTGCGAGAATCATTACAAAGTTAAACTTCTAAAATATGTTTCTAATCACACACTAAACTTTTTTTCAAACAAAGTAAAGTGAGCTAAGCAATTAAAAGCCCATGGATAACCATGGATACAAAGGGTGCTAACACCTTCCCTTTGTATAACTTACCCCCCGAACTTAAATCTTTTTCAAAGGTCTTTCCTGTTCTTTTATACCTTTCTCGCTATCCGCAACATAGTTTTTTGTGAAAACAAAGAAAATGCCTAAGTCAGTTCTCCCACCGTGTTACACCTTGCCTCCACAAACCCTAAAATATTTTCAAATTTCATTAAAAAAAACTTGATCTAAAAGAATTTTGTAGTAAGTTTCAACCTTATTTTCACGTCCATTCCTTCCTAAAATCATCCCAGGAGACCATTCGTATTGTTCTTGAAGGATGGAACAACTTGAAACACATGCTACACGCCATGGTCGTTCCTTAACTTTTTGATCTTTGAAATCTTTATTACACTGCATTTACATTAATTTTATTCATATAATTATGTTCATTATTATGTCTTGATCATATATATATATATATATATATATATATATATATATATATATATATATATATATATATATATATATATATATATATATATATGTGTGTGTGTGTGTGTGTGTGTGTGTGTGTGTGTGTGTGTCTTGATCAGTTGTTTGTGAGTCATAATGCAGAAATTGAAATATGCCATTGTTACAGCACTATGAAGAACTAAACTGTTGGTTAATCTGCGGTAATCAGTTTCCGCCGACACTTTGAGGGCTGCAGTATTTATAAGAATTTCAGCATGTCAGGTAAGTTTGGAAGTGCTACTGTTTCGATTTACTCCGAATTTTTTCCAAAAGTTTAGAAAAAAATTGAAGAACAATACTCTTTTAGAATAAAACTTCTAAAATATTTTGACCCTCAAAATCGCAAATCCTTCTTTTTTTCTATTTTATTTGATATATTTTCTATTTTCATATTCTAAAAAAAATCTGAAAAAAATCGTGCGCTCTTTATTTGATTGTAATAGATTTTTAGCATTGTTTTAATATTTTTTAGATTTTATTTTAATCGCTTTTCTTATTTTTCATTATTTTAAAATCTGCAGTGATTTTATTTGATTTTGTTTATTCTTCTAATAGTATGTATCAAAACAAATAAAAATATTCTCCATAATAATAAAAAAAATCCCCCTCTCACCTCAAAGACTCAATATTCTTTCGATTTTTTCGTTTTGATTATTTTATAATTTCTAGAAAAATGTATAAGTGCAAAAAGAGTTGTAATTTATTCTTTTCACTTGTGCAATTGCCTATGAGATGTAATAGTCTAATTAAAATTTTATTTGCTGCAGTCCTCAATTATGTAACTCTCCTAAGAACTTATAATAATATAAAAATTTTATTTTCCGCATTTTAATTTCTGCCGGTTTAAATCATGTACCCTAAATAAACTATTTAAAACTAAATGAATGCGTGTATTGTAAAATTAAGACCTGACGTGAATACAGGTTGCTTGAAAAAGTTTGTAGTAAGTAACATCCAACTAAGAAATCGAAAGAAGAGAGAGAAGAAAACAACAAGAGAATATTTTGGTGACGTCCATAAACTAATCCCAATTCCCAAAGCAAAATAAACTTGGTCCTCTCTCTTTCTCTCATTTATCTACTTTCATCTCAACCGAAAAGAAAAAACTAGAAACTGTTTAGATCTATCTATCTATCTTTCATACAGACACTTTCACTTTTCCTTCTAAATTCTAACTAATTCTCACACATCACAACGCAACACAAACCCTCTTCATTTCGTTTTGATTCGATGAATTTCTAGGTTTTTGAATTTCAACGATGGATCTTGCTAACGATGATGATGATGGCGGAGGTGGACGCAAATCGTTTGATTCCATTTCTTGTTCAATCTGCCTCGAGATTGTTTCCGATCACGGTGATAGATCCTCGGCTAAGCTTCAATGCGGTCATCAATTTCATCTCGGTAACTATTTTGTTGATTTTTAATCTTGCTCTGCTTTGATTCAATGCTGCATTTTATTCTTAATTGATTTGATTTTTTGTGTGGACAATTTTGAGATCTGAATTTTGATTTTATTATTGATGAACGCTTCTCTGTTGATGATGTTACTGAATTAATTCTCGTAATTTATTATTTCCGGAGTTGTGATTTTATTAGATCAGATTGTACAACTAGGTGTTTCTCTGATACGTGATTTTCAACTTTTAACAAACTCATAGCTGTTTTCTGCATGTGACTGCGTCAGATTGTTGTTTGTGATGTTTTTTTATGTGGTTTTAGATTGCATTGGATCGGCCTTCAATGTAAAAGGAGCAATGCAATGTCCTAATTGTCGGAAGATTGAGAAAGGTCAGTGGCTTTATGGTAGCAGCAGTCGATTGTATCCAGAGTTCAATATGGATGATTGGACACGTGACGAGGATGCATATGATATTAGCTTTTCTGAAATGGTAATAGACTGCGGCCATTATTATACTTGTTCCTGTTGTTTTCGCATTGTCTTATATGATAAACAGTTGTGATAGATATTATGTGTCTGTTTTGTTTTGTTCCGTTCTGTATCATTTTGGAGTCTGCAATCTTATCTATTGTTTTCGTGTTGTGTGATATTGTTTCCGAAGTTGAAAGATCTTATACTCCTCTAAATAATAGCATTTTCCCCTTCATTTGCTATTATATAATTCTCCCGAGTAGGAAAAGTAATAACAGAAAACAAATTATATTGGGGTGAAGCACAACCATGAGAAGAACACTAAAGGGGCCCATAAGGTCAATCATATTCCTTAACAAATGCTAGGTAAAGCAACATTGGTGGGCTACTATTTCAGAACTTGGCTGGTACACAATATGTAACAGAACAGCTTTACAAAACTGTGTTGTCTATGAATTGGCAACATGTCGTATGTACTAGTCATCAGTGCTTTTTAGAACAGTTGTATAAATTAAAGACATGACCGTAGAGATTAACCCCATTCCATTCTAACCTCTACCGAGTAACAAATTTTTTTAAGTAAAATTAGGCACTTATTTTATATAGATGTATGAGTAAGAAATTTTAACAGACACTGCTTGATTTCTCTAAGGGTTTTATCCAGAAATTGTTATCTTATGATAGCAGTTATCAGTTAGCACTTAGCTATGCCTACTCCAGCACATACATCATATTTTATGAAAAGTATTCAGAAGGAAAAAATTTTTGAATGCTATCTGGGTAGGAGAAAAACTAGATGTTACAAGCATTTATCCACTCAAATTAATAGTTCATTATCTTTGACATGTTGTGAATCCTAACTCTCTCTTCTGTTGCTTTATTCATTCCTATGCTTTTTCCTTCAAAATTCTAATGTTCCAAGTGTGTAAAATAATCCTACTGATTAATTGTTATTTTTATACCATTTACTTCATCCGGGGCCTAAGCAAAAGTTAAAATGTATTTAGCCTAAATTTGGACCAAATACGTTTTGACTTCTGCCTTATATTTAAATTCGGGCTAAGTAGTTCTTAAATCTTTCCAATTTTTTTTTTCTAATGTTTGATAGATGGAATTGAGAATTTCAAGATTGGCATTACCTGCCTTAAATGGATTCATCTTGTTCTTTTTCATTTTCATTTTCATTTTTTTTGTGAGTGTAAATATGTTTTGTCTACCATTTTGACTAAACTTTGATTTCCAAATTCTTTCTGCAGTCCATGGGAGTTCACTGGTGCCCCTTTGGTAACTTTACCCAACTTCCTTCTTCATACGAGTAAGCTTACTACTTAAAGTAACATACTAAAATATGCATGCAGATTGCCAATTAATCTCTGTCCAAATTCCTGTTGGTGTTAGTCTTTTGTGCTTTGAAGTATTCCGCCTATGAGATAACATGCATAGGGCTTTTTGTGAAGGCCAGTTCTAAGATACAATTGGCACTTGAGTGTTAGTGATGCCACTTGTTACTTAACTTGGAACTGGATTAGGTTAATGAAGACCAACGGGGCTAAAGCTATTGGTGATATTAATATTATTACCAAATAAAATTTAGAATTCAGATTATATTTTAGAATAAGATAAGAATTAGGAGATAAGATGAAAAGTAGGGAAAGCCTAAGAATACTTGGAGAAAAGTATCAAGAATTTGAAGAGAGCAACATTAGTTGAGTGGGAAAAGTTATTTACTATGCTGCTCTGTGAAGTCTCTCGCTTTTTTCATATATAATACTTTTATTTCAAATTGATCCCACAGAGTTTCCCTTCTTCTTCTTCTTCTTCTTCTTTTTTGCAAGTCATTACACTTCAAAATTGTATACATAATAGATCAGTCTAATTTTGTTAGGAACTGCCAAAATGTATTGGGATGTCTGTAAGAAGGGTTATGTTAACATAGTAGTAACCGTTTGATCCAAAGAGTGGTATTATAGCTAATGTCTTGACTCAAGTTCAATGCCTGTAGGCTGTAATAGCTTATACATGAACTAAAAAGGGAGTCATTGGTTCTAAGCTAGCATGCTTCCTTGTCCCAAATTCTTGAGATAGGTGCTGAGAGGAAGATTGTTGGTTGTGGTCAGCCAGCATATTGCCTTGGCAAGGCATGGGTAAGGCCAAAGTTAGATTGAAATGTGGTTCTTGACGATGGACTTGAGTAAAACAAATTATGCGTCAAATAACAACTATGGTGTATGCCTAGTGTAAGTGCTCAATCCAACAGTATTCTTTCTTAATTAGTGTATGGGGAAGATAATCTTTAGACTTTCAATACAGGTGGTAGATATGGCTACGAGTTTGGGTAGAATTTTGCAATTTGAAAATCTTATTTAGCACATAAAATCAAAAAAGGTGTAATGATATATCTTATCTTCATTGCTTGTAATCCTCTTTTCCTGTGATGAAATAAAAGGCAACCTAGTGCTATGAAGCTCCCGCCATTGCAAGGGCCAACGGAAGGACATACCCATTTCGGATCTATTGTAGGCAGCCTTACCTTTGCATATTTGAGAAAAGAACCTGAAACCTCCTACTCGTACTGCACTAACTACAGCTCTTGTGTCAAGGCATCCCTTCTTTCTTGTAATGAAATATCTCATTCAGATTCTATTTAGTAAAACAAAAAAGGTGTCTAAGTGCTATGCATGAGCAGTATTGGTTTTATTATATATCTCTTGCATTTTATCCATTGAAAGTAGTATCCAAAGTTGATCGGTTTAGAGTTTAGAATGTTAAGTTGTGTTTCAAAACTGTTCTGGTCCTAAAAGTATTATAAAATGCCATTGCTAGTCATTTCCAAAATAAGATTTGCTTAGAATGTTGTGAGGTTTCAGAACTGATATATAACTATTATTTGTGGAGCAAAATCATGATCTCTCTTGGACTTGTTGAAAGAAAAGATTGGTTGTCATTTCATTAGTATGTAAATGTTATGGATTGGGGACTTACCATTTTTTTTTTAATGAAATGGTAACTCATGTTATGCTTGTATTGTTTTTACAGAGAACGGGAATTTGCATCAAATGCGTGTAAGATTCTTTTACCTGTATACTACCCTCCCTTTCGTCAACTTGCATTTTACAATTCTATCTTGACTGAAATTTTGAGTTGCAGATCATGATGCACTGGGACCACATGCTGCTATGTTTTCCGAGCATTCAGCTGTGTCTTCTGGTAATCATCCTTGTCCATATATTGCTTATGTTGGACCAATACATCCCTCCACCTCCAACTCTGGTGGAACTGTTTCAGAAGTTTCTAATTTCAATCACTGGAGTGGTCCACCTACACATGGCGACATGTCAACATCCTACACAATTCCGGCGGTGGTTTTTCACTATCACAGCTGGGATCACCATTCCTCCCATTTCTCTTCTGGCAGCAGCCATCTCGGTGCTGCAGATCAGCCCTCAGTATCACAAAGTAATCAAAGGCCAGCCAGGGGTGGTTCAGAGGTCCCTAGATCCGGATCTTATATGCATCCATTCCCTGTTGGACACAGGTATCTCTCTAAGTTCCTGTACCTTGCTAGGATGCTTTTGAGTTTGCAGTAATATATTGTTTGAGCCTCAATATAACTTCATGAAACAACTCATATTATACAATATACACCAATAGTCTGTCTTGTGAAATTGGATTAAATCAAACTAATAGATCAATGATTTAAATATATTGTTGGTCCCTGCAAATATACCACCTTTTGCTTTTAATCCTATAAAAACACAGCAACAAACAAGCCTTATGCCACTAAGTGGTGTCGGCTACATGGATCAAATTATGCCATACACCATGATGTTCTATACAAGACCATCTTTCTTAATAGTTTCTTGTAGTTTTTTTAGGTCGCACTCTACCTTTAGTTGTCAAGCTCATTTCCATCTTGTCTATTTTCCTTAACATGATCTACAGGTCTTCTCTTTACATATTCAAACCAGCTAACCTTATTTTAATCCTATAATTTTTTTTAATGTTTGCAAGTATATACTTTTTTTGCTTTTAGTATCTGTAATGTGTAATATTCTTTTTATTCCATGTGTAGAATGTTCATCTAAGACCTTATTTTAATCCTATAATTTTTTTTAATGTTTGCAAGTATATACTTTTTTTGCTTTTAGTATCTGTAATGTGTAATATTCTTTTTATTCCATGTGTAGAATGTTCATCTAAGTCCTTATGCAGTCAGTATTGAAGGGATTAAGATAAAATGTTAAATGTACATTTGCAAGGATTAAAAATAAAATATATTTTTTATAAGGACTACAAATAAAAGGTGATATATTTGGGTGTGCCAAAATAATATTTAAACCTAGATTAATAAAGGATGAAACTGAGCAATTTTGTTGGCTGGTGGAAATTTACCAAGATTTTAAGGTTGATCCCTGAGGTGTGTAATTTTGCAGTTCTATTGCTCGAGCCGGGAACTCTGCTGCATCTTCCATGATTCCTCCTTATCCAGGAAG
Source organism: Lathyrus aphaca (assembly GCA_963966055.1). NCBI lineage: Eukaryota > Viridiplantae > Streptophyta > Magnoliopsida > Fabales > Fabaceae > Lathyrus > Lathyrus aphaca. The sequence goes on from OZ014525.1 coordinate 20,727,978, forward strand.
CAGTGCTCGTGCCCGTGATAGAGTCCAGGCGCTTCAAGCGTACTATCAACAACAGCAACCTCCGAATTCTACCACAGTGCGGGCACCTGTTGCTTCTAGCACTCGAAGATCCAACGGTCACAGTGGGTCAGCTTCATTAGCATCGTTGGCCTCAGCACCAGACCAAAGTGGTAGCTATGTTTATGTCCCAGGAGGACGCAATTTTCATGAAGAAACCCGTCTTCCAAATCATTTACATGCATGGGAAAGAGATCACTTGCCTTCATCGTCATTAAACCAAGTTGGTAGAGAATCAAGTTGGAGAGCATACCATCAGAGTGCCAGCAGGTCAGACCCAGGTTTCATATCTTCTAGCTATCGATTAAGGAGTGATTCAGACAGAACACCTTCACAAAATCGGTGAGACAGTTGTTTATACCAAACTACCATTATTATGGTAAATCAAAATTTATGTATGCTTAAAAAAAATGTTACATAATGCTTTGGCCTGGCTGATGTGTTATCTTAGACACTAAATATACTCTGGCTGGCCATGGAAATGATCTTTCTGGCAGCTACGAGGTATTGTGAATGAAACATTGGTTTCTTGTTGCTTTGGACGGCATAAAATAAGATGATATCTATTTGGGATATCAGGTTTTGTAAAGAAATACTGAGGCGTTGTCCTCTCAAGTGATCAAGTGGATGTGCAGTAATTGGATTTGTTGTAGTGCGTAATTTTTAAGGAGCTCATGCAAATGCTTTGTATGGAGAATGCGCTTTAATCTTTTTATCTCGCCACTTCATTGCAAATGCCACTAAATCTTTACCAGCTTAAAAACTACTAATGCTTTTTTACCGGCTTTAAAATGTTTAAAAATGTAAGAAATAGATGAAAGGGAATATGAATTTTGCCAAATTATTTTTATTAACTATCATTATGTCTTATATTTTATAAATTCAAATTGCAATAATATTTTGTAGCAGAGTATTGCATTAGTTCTTAATTGGATGATACAATTAGAAGGGAAAATTTAATTTTGATTTCAATTTGAAAATGATACTTAGGTTATGTTTGGTAAAATTAGCTGATAAGTTGATAAGTAGCTGATATCTGGTGGTTGATGATTTATAGTTGATAGTTTATAGCTGGTGATTTATAGCTTATGGATGATGACTTATAGCTGACAAGTTAATTTGAGTGTTTGGTAAATTAGCGGTTACACTAGCTAATAAATGCAAAATGACATAACATGATATAATTAATTAAAAAAATTAGTGGTCCTTGTTAAATTAATTTTTATTCAACAAAAATAAATGTATTAACAATGAAATGTAAATTTTAAATATAACTATAAAATTAAATACAATACAAAAATATATTAAACATTTACATATAATATAAATTTTGTAATAAAATTTAAATATCTAAAATAACAATATTTTTATTTGATCTTATATTTCAATAACGTGTATATTTTTATTTTTTTTTCCTCTCAAAATCTATGATAATGAGAGTATAAATGGAAGGAAAAAAATTATAAACTAAAAGCTATAAATTCAAAAGTTATTTTAAATAACTTTTCAAAAGAAAGCTAAAAACTAATAAAAACTAAAAGAGAGTATCAAGCAGAGTTTTGAAAAACTAAAAACTAAAAACTTTTTTTTATATTTTTAAAATTTGGTATCAAACAATATTTTTTTAAAATTTGGTATCTGGCTGACTGTATTCTTAGATAATCAATTTTACCGTCTATTTTTATACCTATTTATAGTGGTATCAAATCATGTTTCATCTTCTCATTTTTATATTAATGTTATTTCTTTTAATTTCGTTTTTATTGTAATTTCATTTTTATTGCATATCTTTTATATTCTTGACATTGTTATAGGTTATAGATTAATGTGTAAATGATTAAACACACAATTATATTATCATGCATGTGAATCAATCCAAATTAATTTTGTTTGATTTTGTTTTATTTTTAAACTAAATTGAACTACATTTTTTTTCCCCTGTAATTTAGAAGAATTTTAACATGAAAACATTCATACCGCACTACAACCCAATCTAATAGGAACAGTTAAATTTCTATGATTAAAATCTTTTTAACAAAAATAAAATAAAAGTATTGTTTTTACAAACAAAGTGACAACACAATTGGAGGAAGTTAGATTCAAGTATATGCCCCAATCTTAAACCCTAAATATCTATCTAAGATGCTCTCATTCTCCCAAACGGTAACCCTCCTTCTCTTCTTATCTATTTCTTCAACCAGAGAAATGATTTTGCTCAGTTCTTCTACTTTTTAAAACAAATTTCTTGATATACTTCATTTTCAAATTTGTCTGTTCTGTACTATTAGATTTACTCACCGAAATTTGAATCCCCATTGAATTTCTATTTTAAGTTGTGGATGAATTTTCTTTAGTAAAGGTCTATATGAATGGTGAATCTTGATTCGATTCTATATTAATCTGTAACTATTTTGAACTAAGAGTAAATTTGATTTCCTTTCATATCTGGCTCTGGAATGATGTGAATTAGCCAAATCAGACAATAATGTGCTCCATGATGCAACCAACTTCTTTTGTTTCGATCATGTTGAAGCGCATTTCTCTGATGATAAACAAAGAGATTGGTTTTTCTATTCCTGACCATAACCAGTTAATCATAACACTTTTCTTTCTCTAAAGAAAGGAAAAACAATTATCTTTTTTTGGTTCACATGAAAAAAAAAATTATTTACTCTTATCTACATTTGATGTCTGGTAGCATTTTGATTCATAATGAGTCTCTGGTTGAAATGATTCAATGTGTGCTGATATAGATGAAGTTTTGCAGGTTTGAGCATTGTCACATTATCCCACATTTTTTTGTGAAAATGATTATTTTGCTTTACATTCTCCTTATCATCATCAAGAGTCCAACTCTTTGCTTTGGAAATATGTGAGTGTATAAAAATCCTCAATCATGTCTTCATCTTATTTATTTGTAGTTTGGACTTACAAATCATAAATCTGGGCTATTAGCTTGATTATTACAGTGGTCGGTTGATTATTATTATAGGGCCGAGGACAAAATTTTGAAAGTTGGACAAGAGCTATGGAGAGAAACTTTGCCATTACGAGGAGGCTATTGCTTTTATCAACTACAAGGTCTAAAACCCCAAACGTGGTATGAAGTGAAGATATCCTATCCAGCATCTGTATGTATATCGTGTCTTCTTTCAGTTCTTTACAGACAATCTTAACTCTATAAACTAACATACACGAAATAATTACAGATACCCGCTAGCTTTTCCTTACAATTGAAGAGAAACAAATCAGTTGTTGTACTGAACAATAGTAGGAGATTGCTCAACACTGAAAAGCTAATTTTTAAGACCCATAACGATCAGGTGCAATGTTTGTATAAAGTCTTACTCCAAAATTTTCCGGGATAAATTTATTATGCTTTATTCATACAACCTAGATTTATTTCAGGACGAAGCTCATTTAGTTTTAGTAACTGTGGAGCCAGAGGGTTTTCCTGCAAAACAACATGTACCCGAGAGGGAATTTATTATTTTTAACATAGGTAATATTATGTATTATAAATATGTACTACGAATTTTGAAGTTGGAAGTTGCTGCTTCTCATGCTTCATTGCTAATTTTCCTTGTTCTTATTATTCTTTTGTTGATACAACAGTGTGCGATGAACTATTGCTGGGCATACCCTACAAAGCTTGGTGGGTTGTGGCGCTAGCATTACTGTGTCTAGGAATTGCATTTGTTGTTCCTTGTTTTCTTCCATTTTATTTGCTACCAAAGAACCAAGTGCTACAATCAGACCATGTTTCTAAAACTTCTTGACAAGCTTCCCAGGATGATATAGTTATTGAAATGCTGAGACACTGAGGATTGGCATGAATGCCATGCATGTCTATGTCATGGCGGCTGGAGAATCTTTGCAGAGGATTTATTAATGGGTGGTATTATGATGATCCTGAAAATAACTGGTACATTCATCTTAACTGATTTTCTTTATATTTTGGTTCCTGGCTGAAGTCTTGGATACAATGCTCAAACTATAATTGAAACAAACGGAAGATCACTAGTACATTGAATAACAATCCAATCATGTTGACAACAACACACTGGTAGGATTTTATTATTATCGATATAATATTTATCGATGTTTAATGTGTTTTGTAAATAGGTATATTGGATCCAAGAGCATGTATTCATTAGAGTTTGACATTCAACAAAACTAGGCATCTTAACTGTACGTGATCTTCTGTGGAGATTGTATTCTGGGCTGTCATAGCAGGCATTTTGCATCAATTGGGCATATATTGAAAGCTTTGAACTTTAAAAATAATGAATGTGCATGCTGTTTTTTATCTGGTGTTGCGAAGAGGTTTTGGTGTTTGAAAAGTGATGACTCTAATCTTATATATTAAAGTGTTTTTAAATTCTATTGCTATGGTATAATAGTTGTGGGTATGTTTTTGAATTAAGTGGATTTAAAAAGCTATGGAAATGGTATAAGTAGTTTTAAGATAAAAGACATTGATTTTTGTTTTAGGTCTTTACGGTACTACAAAATAAAAATTAAAAACAATATTTAAAGATAAATGTTCAATTCTCTAATAAGTAAACCCGTGAATGACCTTTTTCTTAACAAATTTAATAACAAGAGTATTTGAAATTGGTTCAAAAACTAAGGTTACTGAGGAACCAAACCAGAGAGTGAGTGAGGCTAACAATGGTGTCACTGAAGCTTCAGAAGCGGCTTGCCGCCAGCGTCCTCAAGTGTGGTAGAGGGAAGGTTTGGCTTGACCCTAACGAGGGCAATGAAATCTCCATGGCCAATTCACGCCAAAACATCAGAAAGTTGGTTAAGGATGGTTTTATTATCAAGAAGCCAACTAAGATCCGCTCCAGTTCCCGTGCTAGGCGCATGAAGGAAGCCAACTTAGATCCACTCCCGTTCCCGTGCTAGGCGCATGAAGGAAGCCAAGAGGAAAGGTCGTCATTCTGGATACGGTAAGCGAAAGGGTAAAAGAGAGGCTAAGATTCTATGGATGAGGAGGATGTGTGTCCTCAGGCGCTTACTACGCAAGTACCGTGAAGCAAAGAAAATTGACAAGCACGTGTACCATGATATTTACATGAAGGTGAAGGGTAACGTCTCCATGAACAAGAGAGTCCTTATGGAGAGTATTCACAAGTCCAAGGCTGAGAAGGCAAGAGAGAAGACATTGTCTGGTCAGTTTGAGGCCAGGAGAACTAAGAACAAGGCAAGCAGGGAAGAAGTAGATCAAGTATTTCATTTTGAGCTTTAATTTTATCTCATTTTTTAACTTGTACAAGAACTATTTTGTATTTTGTATTTTGTTTTGCCAATTTTGGTATGGATATGGTTCGTTGGTTGAGAAATACAATTGTTATTTTACTATGAGTTATAAAGTTCCCTGCCTCAATTCCTTATCAAAAAAATAAAATAATAACAAGAGTATTTATTCAGTGTACCAAAAATATTCCTTTTGTGTTTAATTTTGTTACCCATCCGTTCTAAAATAAATGTTATATTGATGTTTATACATAGTTAAAAATTAATAAATTATCAACTTTTTTTATTTTTATTTTAGGGTTTAATATATTCAAATTAAATTAGCATGATAAAAGATCAATAAATTAAGAATATTAATTAAATTAATAAGTATTTTGGTACAAATAATATTTTTATAAATTACATTTAATTTGGGGTGGTTGGATTAATAAATTATAATTATTATATTATAATTTATTTTATAATTTTATTTAGAATATATTAAAATATCACATCATTAGGAAATATATATATTTCTTTTAGATATTTTTTTTTGAATAAGACAATATATTGAATAAAAAAGGTAGGATAAATGATAAAAAAAGGGGATCAAGTTAGCCCCATTAGAAATAGCAAAATCTATTAAAAAAAAGTATTCATAACATATTCTTTACAAAATCATTTTGAATCCCCAAAGGGATGGAATCAAAAACCATAAATGAGTTTGTGCTTAGAGCAATATTTGCAAGAGTGTCCGCACAAGAGTTACCCTCTCTAAAAATATGAGATATAATGAGGTTAAAGTTAGAAAAATATCCTATAAGATTAGTCCAAGTGTCCCTAAGCTTCCAATGAACCAAAAGAGGGTTGGAATAGGCTTTGATGACCAAAGAGCAATCTGTCTCAATCAAAATCATATTTCAACCCTTTTGAATATCAATCTCCAAACATTTGATAACAACAGAGACCTCACCAAAAAATAAAGAAGAAATGGGTTTGATTAGCTCCGCAAACCCAATAATGAAATTCCCTAAGTGATCCCTGAAAATACCACCAGTTCCGACAGAATTTGAGGAGGATTTGAAAGCTCCATCGCAGTTGCATTTAATCCAACCGGAAAGTGGGAGGAGTCCAAATCACCTCAATTATGTTAGGCGCACGAGGAGGTCTGATGTTGACGCCAAAAGATTTAATGAAGGAGAAATCAGAAACAGAAATGTGAGAGCAATTGGTGGTATTTTCATCGGCGTTTTTAATCATCCTACTAATCAAAGCGATGGAGGCCCCAATGGAGATCTTGTTGTTATTATGCTTCTGCTCATTTCTCGACCGAACAAAACAAAATAAGCTCCTCAATAGAGTTTGTACATGAGTTGACCTTGTGACTAAGCCAACTCCAAATCTTTTGAGCATATGGGAAGTTAAAGAACAAATGATCAAGAGTTTCGACATCGGCATTGCAAATGTAGCATCGCGACGCCAACGAAATCCCTCGCTTCACAACTTGACAGTCCGAAGAAAGCTGACCACATATGAGTTTCCAAACAAGAACCGAGTGCCTCGGAGGGATATCGACACACCACAAATGTTTTACCCAGTTATAGATAACTATATTCGAAGATTTCAAATTGTAAGCATATTTGAGAGAGATAGAGAGAGAGATAGAGAGAGAGAGAGAGGGGGAGAAAGAAAGAGTAAACCATTGGCTGATAGAAGCCAAATAATAGAATCATCAACACCAAAAATTAAAGGAGAAATGTAGGAATTAATGAACGGGAACCACTGCTGCCAATCACTAGGGAAAGTCCAAGTTTTGTCCTGTAAAAGGTCAGCCACTTTACTACTAGTATAGATACCTTTGGAAGCCAGAAAATTCACAGAAGTGTAATTAATAAGCGGTTGGCCTCACCAATTATCTAGCAAAAACTTTACCTCCTTACTAGAACCCACTGGCCAACGAGTGTTGGATCGCACCCTCTCAAATTCGGATTTAGCATCAGTCCATAAAGAGGAAAAATATGATATTTGATGATCCCTTTAGGCCTAAGAATTCTCCTTCGGAGAACGACCGCCCAATCATTCTTGCTGCTATATATCTCCCAGTAAAGTCTTAAATTGAAAGCTTCATTAAGACGCATAATCGACCTAAGACCCAGACCACAATGATTAAAAGGTTGACAATATTTTTACCAAGCCACCATGAACATACTTCTTTTGTGAATATCACTGGTCTAAATAAAATTCCTACAAGATTGCTCTATTTTCCTGATTAAAGAAATGGGCCAAGAATAAATAGTGTTCCGGACTGGCCAATGACTAGGCATGGCCCAATCCACTCCTGCACATAGGACGGTCCAATAGCTCAAATGTTAGAGGGGCCCATTAGCTTTATGCCCCTCAGCCAAGGAGGACTTGTCGATCACGGTTACCTGTGGTCGGATTTCTTTGCTCCTTCTAGACCTTTTCCCGACGCCTGCAGGAGTCACCCAGATTCAACCGAAGAGAACTCCTGCTCGGATATCTCTATGCCTGACGCACATCCCATTCGACCAGGTATGCTCGTCCCAACAAATAGTTTTTTGCAGTTACATATTTTCAGGGGATCCATGATCCAGGCCCAAAATAGGGACTAATAGCCAAGCGATGAGGGCTCTTTATAAATCCTCTCGCATGAGACGGTCAAATATCGAATACTCACTCCCTTAACACTTTTACTCGTACTTGCATATTCTTTTGTCTGATCTTACTTTGACATCAGAGTGCCCTGCAAGTACACACCTCAATTCTCCTCGACGATCGAGTAAAGACTTCAACATCCAAGTCAGCGTCCGCAATCATTGTAGATTCTGATCATAGGTACGATCAGATAGCCATAGTGTAAGAGAGCATGTTGTATACCGTCGACTTTACAAGCGTGATTCTCCTCGCCATTGACAGAAGAAAACCTTTCTAAGAAGATAACTTTCCAAGTATTTTATTAGCAGTAGGTTGTAAGTGAGAAGCTTTAACTCTTCCTTTGAATAAAGGAACACCCAAATAATTGAAAGGAAGATTGCCGCAATTGAAACCTGTTAAGTGCACAATTTTCTCACGCCGGTTTGCAGTAATAGAGCCAGGATAAAAGAAGGATTTACTAAGGTTTATATTCTGCCCCGATGCCGTTGCGTAATCAAGAAAAACCTTATTCAGAGATTTTGATAGCTTAGCAGTACAAAAGATGAGAATGTCGTCGGCATAAAGAATATGTGACGGGATAAAAGTCTTTTTGGAAGATTTGATGAGATCAAGATTTCCATCCAAACCAATTTTCCAATGCTACGACTTAAAACGTCTTCGGCCAGGCAGAATAAGAGAGGTGATAGAGGACCCCATGCCTTACATCTTGAGAACACTTGAAATAATCGTGTTGGACACCATTGAAATTGATTGAAACCATGGCAGAAGAAAACAAAGCTTCAATCCAATTGTAAAACTTATTACAGAATCCAAACTTCTTCAAAACAGAAATCAAGAAGTCCCATCTCAAGGTATCAAACGCCTTTGAAATATCGACCTTTAGAGCAAGGTTACCATGAACACAACTATTATATATGACATTAACTACTTCAGAAGCCAAACAAGTGCACTCCCTGATGTTCCTACCATTAATGAATCCTCTCTGCTCAGCTAAAATAATTGAAGGCGTGATGGAAGATAGTCTGTCCGCTAAGATCTTCGAAATGATTTTATATTTGAAATTTGATAACGCAATAGGACTAAACATATCCATAGTATCGCATCCCTAGTTTTGGGAATTAAAATCAGGGAGTTAGCATTAAAATTCGGGAGCAGCCACCAGGTACGAAAGAACTCAATAACCACAACAAAGACATCCAATTTGATAATGTCCCAAAAAGTATGATAGAAGAACCCACCAAAACCATCTGGACTAGAAGCACTTAACTTATTTTGGGTGAAAACTACTGTGGATATCTCATCAAAAGAAGGCAGACAAGTTAAAAGAGAGTTAGTCTCCAAATCCACCAAATAAGGAATCACATCTTCAATGATTTTTGCATCCATAGGATTACCTGCAAAAGAAAAGAGATTAGTGTAATAATCCACTGTTATAGCAGCCATCTCAGCAGGATCAGTAACCGTTTCGAGATAAAATTGATTAAAATGCTTGCTTAAACATGGTAGGGACTTTCACATGAATATAAGTTCCATGGAATGAGAAAAACGTAATTGTCATCATAAGAACCTAAAATATCATAAACTTAACAAGAGTTTAGGAACAAACAACAGTTTAAATGTAATGAACTTAAGAACAGGTTATAAATAGTGAACTACTGAAAAGTTTACAAACCAACAACCATAGAAAAAACAGTCAAGACAATGACATGACATAAACTATGATAAAATCGAAAAACTGATAGGAAAACCGTGGAAGAAAGATTATGAAGACTCATACCTCTTTATCAACACAAATCATTTCAAAATGCTTATTTGATTTCGATACCACCGTCCATTTATGATGTACCTTAACAACTATTTTCCACAGTTCCTTGCTATCATTCAAATCTTTTACCATCGCAAACGGTCTGGCCATTTTCGAAACAGGTTATGAGTAAATATGTATACTTTGTTGTTGAGAGAAAAGGTTTGTGTTTAGGGGTGGGAATAGGCTGGGCCGAGCTAGACTTTGCCAAGCCCGAGTCTACTCTGCTAAGTAATTCCAAGCTTAAGTCTGACATGTAACCTATCAAAGGCTTATGTTTTGGCCTGAGTCTGGCCTTTTCGAATGTCCTATTGGCATATTAGCCTACTTAAAAAGCCTATATAATTTAAATATATGTTGTTCCGGACTGAGCCAACCATCAGAATTTGGCCATATCTATCTCGCGGCCCAATGGCAAAAAAAAACCCAACCACGGTCGGAGCTATGAAGTTGACTGCTCGACCTGCCCTTGGTCGGACAACTACACTGCCGGGCGAGGAGCCTATCGAGCAGGCTCCTTCTCGCCCCAACGGCTAGTTCATAATCACCGTCGATTATTGTGGGATTCTCGATCCACGCCCAACATTCTGGGCCAATGAGCACTCACTTGGACCAGTATATAAACCCTCTCATTTGAGAGGGTCAGGTATTAAAATCTAGACCCAAAAATATTGTACTTGCTCACTCGTTGCTCATTTTCTGACTTTAGCATCAGAGTGCCTTTGTAGGTACACCCTCATCTTTCTCCATCATCAACAACACTCATCCACACTCGATGCGGACATATCGGATTCTAATTTCCAGGTATGATCAGGTGGCGCCGTCTGTGGGAAACAAACTTCCCCGTTCTTCTTCACCAAAGAAATTCAAGAACCAAAGTTACTATTCATAAAGATCCATGGCCGCTAACGACATACCGTGTGAAGCCCACACAGTTGATGGTGTCTTCATTACTCAGTGGGGAACAACCTCTTCACCCCCTCACATGAAGAAACCGTCCAAGATCGTCAGGACAGAAAGACTGCTTCGCCATCTCCCGAGCGTGATCAACCGCTCGAGAACCAACCAAAGATCATACCTTCCGTGGTCACCCCACCAGATCATACTTCGTCGCATTGGTTGAGACAATCAATCAAACACATCTCCTTCTCCTGGCACATGGTGCTAAGATAGCCCGTTTGGAGGACGTCGGTCGTCGATCATCTCGATCACCCAAGAGACACTGAAGCCAACACAGCCTTTCCCCCCGAAGGAGGAAAGATAAGGGCTACCACGACGAATCCTCTATACGGAACCGCGGTCGGTCACCCCCACGAAGACCTCGATCACCAGTACCGACCAAGAATCATCACGGGTCACAAGAGGACGCTCGTCGTTCCCCTCCCCGAAAAGGAAGACGATCTCAATCTCCATCCCCGAAACGATCAAAGAAGAGCGAGTCGAATTCTCCATCCCCGCGATGAGACCGGAAGCATCGGTCAAGATCCTATACGATCACCTCTAGCGATGATGATGATATCAGGGGACCCCTATCCTCTGATATCATGGCCACCAGATTACCGAGAGGACTCGAGAAGCCCACTCCTTTGGGTTCGTACGACGGAACGACCGACCCGACGAGCATATCAAGAACATCGACGCTCTACTCGACTACAGAGGCGTCCGAGGAGCAATCAAGTATCGTCTTTTTCCGACCACCTTAAGGAAAGGGGCGATGACTTGGTATAAAAGTCTCGAGCCTGAATCCATGACTTCTTGGAGACAACTTAGTCAAACCTTCTCCAGGCACTTCACCGCTTCCAGGCGACATCCGAAAACAGAAGCATCTCTTGAGGCCATAATCCAAGGCAAAGACGAACTCTCAGAACATACATCGAGAGGTTCAATAAAGAAGTCCTCCAGGTCTCAACCACGGAAGACATGAAGAAATATTTGTTGGAACGTGGATTGCACCTGTCTATCGACTTTCACTACGCAGTGGGTATTGAGACATCCGCTACTCTGGATGCATTCCTCTTGAAAGCCCAATCGTATATCCAATACGAGGAAAAGCAGACGGCTAGTTCCGTCTGTGATGCTCGACGACGAGAGGACGCGAACCTTTCCAAATCAGATGAGCCCTCGACATCTCGTCAGGGAAGCGACAAAAGAAAGGAAGATCGCTCCCGTGAACCGCGGGAGCAGAGAGGACCAGTGGGTCGATTTCGTGAATATACGTCTTTGCTGCTGTCGAGGGAGAAAATACTATCCGAATGTGCTAACTCGGAGTTCCGCCAAGCGGGGGTGCGCTTCCCCAAACAGCTACCCGCCAAACCTGGCACCGATAAAACTAAGTACTGTCGGTTTCACAAGAGCCATGGACACAACACTGAGGATTGCATCCACCTGAAGGATGCAATAGAGATACTCATTAAAGATGGCCACCTCAAACAGTTCACTAAATCCAAGGAGACCTCCAGGCCAAAGATACAAGAAACCATCAAGATCGAGGAAGTGACGGCAGTCCCCGCGGACACCAACATGCAAGTGGCCCTCACCATCTATCGCTCGGAAGACTTCTTTCTACCATACCTTCCAATAAGTACAGGTTATCTCTCTTCCCATAGCCCATGGGAAAACTTCCCTTCCGCCATGGTGATCTCGGGCGGGGTTTCAATAAGATCACGGTCGGTTCCGTAAAAAGGAAGTTCGACCAACTAATTGCGAAAGGGTCGGCCCTGAATGCCACGCTAGACCCCCCAGAGACAATTCAATGCCCATCTCCTTCTATAAAGAATAACTATTAGGAGGAGCTCCTAATGCCAGCATTCAACTGCTCATCCGAGCCCAAATGGCCAACTTCGACATCCGCAGGATACTGGTCGACCAGGGTAGCTCATGTGACATCATGTATTCGCAGCTATTCGCTACGCTCCAGCTGAACGAAACTCACCTGACACTACGTAGGATCGGACCTACAAGGTTTCAACAGTGCGGTATCACGACCGTGGGGTTACGTCGATCTCATAGTCACGTTCGGAGCCGCAGAAACTGCTCGATCAATCCGCGTCCAGTTCTTGGTCGTCGATTGTCCTTCACTATACCAATGCATTCTAGGTCGACCAACTCTGGCCGAACTCCTAGCCGTCCCATCCACCGTCCATCTAAAGATGAAATACTACACCACTTCAGGAAGAGTCGCCACCTTGCATGGTGACGTGGAAGCAGCCCGACGTTGTTTCAAAGCGGCCTCTAAATGCCTTAGCTCGATATCGTACCAGCCAAAAGCCACCTCAGCTTTCTCCCTGAACACTGATGCACCCGCACCTCTCCCCCGGGTCGATTCCATCGACCTCGATTGCAGGTTTCCAGATGAGGCCGAGAATTCTCAGCAGCCCTCCTCGTCATTAGTCAGACCTATCCCCGACGATGAATTTAAACTGATCCCGCTGGGAGAGGACCCGAGCATTCACAGAAATACCAACCCCAAACACTAAAAAATCCATACAGTCACTGAACGGAGTGCTCGCTTCCCTCGCTCGATATGTGGCTAAATCCGCACAGCACGCGTTCCCATTCTACAAACTCCTCCGCAAAGATTCAGCTTTTGAGTGGACCGACGAATGCGAGCAATCCCTGGCTCACCTAAAGAAAGCACTATCCGAACCACCGATACTTTCCAGACCCAATGAAGGTGAAATGATATACCTTTACCTCGCCATGTCGAACGAGGCCGTTAGTGCAACCCTTATCCGAGAGCTCCCCGAGGGGAAAAAACCCATATACTTCACGAGCAAGGCATTGAACGGCCCCGAACTCAGGTACTTGCAAATCAAAAAGGTAGCTCTAGCCCTACTCTTTGCAGCAAGGAGGTTACGACACTACTTCTTGGCCCATACTATCATCGTCAGAACAGACCAACCCATCAGACAGATGCTCGGAAGACCAGACATGGTCGGTCGAATGCTCAAATGGTCGTCAGAATTGGTCGAGTTCGACATTAAATACGAAGGACAACAGGCCCTCAAAGCTCAAGCATTATCCGACTTCTTAGCAGAACTTACATTCAACGAGCAAACAACAACATCTCCATCTAAATGGACCATTTTCGTCGATGGAGCATCTAGCTCGACAGGCAGCGGGGTCGGGGTTATGTTAGAGAGCAAGGAGGGAACACTTATCGAAGCATCATTAACCTTGTCTTTCCCTACATCTAATAATCAGGCAGAATATGAGGCCTTCTTGGTCGGATTACGCCTTGCTGACGATCTAGGAGCAGAAGAGATAATAATATGTACAGACTCACAGTTGGTCGCTAACCAAGTACGAGGCGATTTTCAAGCTAAAAACGACAACATGGCCGAATACTTAGTCTTGGTCAAAGAAAAGCTAAAACGATTCACATCCGTAGAAGTCAGGCACGTCCCGCGCGAGAACAACATCTGAGCGGATATATTGTTCAAACTGGCGAGCACCAAGAGAAAGGGGGCAACAAATCCGTCATATAGGAGATACTCCCCCAACCCAGCATTAGAAAAATGTCAACGACCATAGACATCAACATCATAGGCGACGCTAATTGTTGGATGACCCCGATATTTAACTACCCGACCAAAGACGAGTTACCAGTTGACCCGAAAACGGCTAGCACCATGCGACATAGGTCGTGCTCATACACAATGGTCGGAGGGAAGATGTATCGTTGAGGATTCTCCATACCACTCCTCAGATGCGTCGTGGAAGAAAACGTCATGCACGTGTTGAGAGAAGTCCACGAGGGAATCAACGCGTAACACCCTGGCGGGAGATCAGTTGCTCGTAAGATCCTACGAGCAGGATATTACTGGCCGAAGATGCAGGAAGATGCGAAGGAGCACGTTAAAAAATGTGACAAATGCCAACGACATGGTGACATACACATAGCTCCCCCTACTGAGTTAAAATCATTGTCGTCCCCATGGCCATTCGCCTGGTGGGGACTAGACATCTTAGGGCCCTTAGTCATCGGCACCGGCCAAAACAGGTATCTCATCGTAGGCGTCGACTATTTCACCAAATGGATCGAAGTAGAAGCCCAAGCCAAAATCACTGCGCTGAACATGCTACACTTCTTCAAGCGGAACATCCTCGCTCGATTCGGGGTACCGCTCGCCATCGCGACAGATAATGGAACACAGTTCACCGAGAAATACTTCCAAGAATTAGTATCCTCGGTCGGAACCAAACAACACCTCCAGACTAACGGGAAGGCTGAAGCTGCTAACAAAGTGATCTCGAGGGGCCTCAAGCGAAGATTGGACGAACACAAAAAACGCTGGGTCAAAGAGCTGCATAGCATCCTTTGGGCATACAGGACCACGCCTCATTCGACGACCGGAGAATCCCCGTTCCGACTAGCATACGGAACCAAAGCTGTCATCCCCATAGAAATGTACGTACCGTCCATGCGCACAGAATCGCCCATGGACCAAGACACTAACTCAAAAACACTAAGAGAAGAGCTCGACTTAGTCGAAGAAATCCAATCAGGAGCAGCTCGCCGAGAAGCCACACTCAAACAAAAAATCGCAGCTCGGTACAATGCGAAACTTATTAAACGAGCGTTCGAAGTCGGGATCCTCGTATTGAGGAAAAACCACAAAGACTCCCGAGAAGGGAAACTAGCACCAAACTGGGAAGGCCCGTACCGCGTTCGTGCAAAAACTGAAAACGGAGCCTACTACTTAGAAAATCTCCAAGGGGAAGAGCTCGCACGGCCGTGAAACGCCGAGAAACTCAAATAATATTACAGCTAGTATGAAGGTCTCCTTAACCTCTACGAAGGGCAAAAGATCCGACCAAACCTGCATGCCGAGGTACAAGCATCGCAGTCCAAAACATTCTACCAACAGAACCTCCTCGTCGTAACGAGGAAAGTAACTGTCGCACGAACGGGTACTCAAACGAGCCTGAAGTCGCCTAAGTACCACGACCAGGCAGAACCCCAACTCGCGATGGGACGTTCAAGCCACGGATGTCCGAGCCATAAACTTGACCCGGATACCGACCCAGGATCAACCTCCATACATCTGATCGGTCCCCCAAACCGATGGATCACATCCCTTACGAACACTCGTCCCCCCTTTTTATCTACCATTACGTCACGCTTCAAACGAGCGCAAAACACTTAACAAAAAATAGACGTTTAAAAAACGAAAGTCCTCCGACGGACGAGCAATCATACACATAATCAAAAAAGCTGCATAAGTTGTAAAACGACCACCAAGGTCGGAAATGTTAATTAAAAAGGTTGCGACCCCTAAAGGCCGACTTGTTCGAGATTACATGAAAAGGGGACCAAGTCCCCAAACAAAAATTAAAAATTACAAGTAATTTAGGCTCGCAGGCCGACCTAATTACCCCCACCCTCTTGCACCCCAGGCTGGTCGTCATTCGGAAGTTGCTGGACGGCTGGCTGGATCGGCTGCTCGGACTCCTCAGGTTGAGAGTCGTCCACAATCATGTAATCAGGGACCACGATCTGACCATCTTCGACCTTGTACAAGTAGCTGATTTGATCAGTATCGAGGTTCAGCTCAAGATAAAGGGCCTTTATCTGGTCCACAACATTCTGGAAACTCAACTTAGTCGAGTCCCTCAGATCCTTGAGATCCTGATCCAGTCGTGCAAGGAAATGTGTCCAACTCATCAACCCCTTGGTGTCCTCATCTTCGTCATCCTTGGGGAAGAAGGTATCTCTCATCTTCCTATTCTGATCGACGACCTTCTTTTTGTCCACTTCCAACTTAGCGATCACGTCCTCCCGCACCGCCAACTTCATGGTCGCGGCCTCAGCATCCTCGACAGCTTTCTTCGCTTTCTCTTCAGAGGCGACCAGGAGAGTCTTCAGTCGGTTAATTTCGAGCTCCTACTGGACCCCCCCTCAGCAAACATGGATGCCATCTACAGCATCCGCATCACCGCACTGGCATCCTGCACCAATGACAACCTCCAGGAAGGACGGTCCATCTGCTCGAGGTACATCGAGTCTGCCCGGTCGAACTCCAAAGATGTGCATTCGAAAAAGTTCCGTTGCACGAAACACGGAGGTAAATGATGCTTTGGCTTTGCAGGGGAGTTCGTCGTCAAATCAATAACGACCGCTCCGACCTTATGTTTTTTTAGGGTCGAACCCGAGGACACGCCCAGTGATCCTCGAGCGATGGGGCCCGAACCAGAACCACTCGTATCATTTCTGACCAATCTGGTCTGAATAGTCATGGCCTTCCGTTTGTTGCTCTGCATCATCCTCTCCTGGATTTTGTCCAACGACTTCATTGAACCTGCAAAACAAAAGAAATAAGGGTCAGGCCAGTCATGAACACAAAAGCACGACATACGAACAACAAAATAAAAAACAAAAAATACCAAATAAATCAGACACTTCTTTCCCGTTTTTACAGGCCAGAAGAGTTGTGACGTCGATCAGCGGACGTTCCACAGTCTCTCTTCCGTTAGAAGCCAGCATCACCTTCTCTTCCCCGTCAACCAAAGGGATCGGGGTAAAAGATGATACCAACTTGCGGAATTCTTCAAAACTGGTCGCATCATCCTCGCCCAGGTTATCCCCTACTTACACAAATTCGCACACCGGCTGCCCGTAGTGACTGTGCTCCCAAGAGAAGGGGAACCTCCAAATCCTCCTACGAATTGGTCGACCTTCAGTGTCCAACTAAGGCATGTCATTCTCGTCAGTGTCATTGCCCATAAAGCTGATTGTCCTAGTCGCTCCTTTAGTCAAAGGCTCGATCAAGATATAATCACCTTTAAACGACCTGATCGACTCCGAGTGTGCTTTGAAAATCTTAGCCCGCTGCTTGAAATAGATGAACCCTTTCCGATCGGTCCCACGCCCCACTTGGCGTTGCAGATATAATAGCCGGAAGAAGAGAGGAATGGTAGCCCCCGCCCCCAGGTGCTCGCACGTCATCTCAAACGCCCTCATGAAAGTGTAGGAGTTAGGGTGCAGCTCCGACGGGGCTACCCCCAAATAACCAAGTATTGAGCACACCAGATCGCTAAAGGGCATCCTAATTTCCAAAGTCGTGATGGCATATTTGTACATAACACACCAGATCGCTAAAGGGCATCCTGATTCCCAAAGTCGTGATGGCATATTTATACATAGCGAACTTCCTTCCACCGAACTTCCCTCCGTCAGTAAATCTTCGACGACCCACTCCTCGGGGGCCAGGACCTTTGCTTCTTCTTACATGACCTCAAGAGCACCAACCTCCTCCCCAGAGGCTTTTCCGACATCACTCACTTCGGTCGCTTACGAATCTCCCGAGGAGCTCCCAGAACCAGACGAGACAGTCTCAGAGGAGCCCAAGTCCTCCGATGAACTCTCCTCTGAGGAGATGTCGAAGGGATCGACGGGCACTTTTTCACCTGAAAAGTAGAGGAAAGGCGTTAGTGAATTCGATCAGAGCATCAAATCCACCCTTCCACTACTTATCAAGTGAAAGGGCGTGCAACAGCCCGAAAACAGGGTTCCGGGCAAAAGCCCCCAAGCGATCGACGTCCGAGACAGACGATCAACGCTCAGAGGGACGCAAAACCCTAGCCTTGGTCGATCGTCGACCAAGACCACCGCCCACCGTGAACCAGGGTCCAGAATAGGCGGAATACAACTACTATTAAACCTAAAATCTATACATTTCCCTAATATACTAGTAAAACAGAATCTTAAACTGCATGCATCGCTACTTCTTAAAAACTAAGTCTAAAAAAGCAGAATAGAAGTCTAACCTTGACCTTGAGATTCCATTACAAAGAAATGTTTTGAGAAGTACGGTGGTCGACAACGGTTTGCGGTGGTCGGCAGCGGTGAACAATAGGCAATTGAACGAGCAACAAAGGAGGGAAGAAAACGAAGCGAAAAGTTCCCACTGTGGGACATCATTACTATTTATAGGGAAAAAGGGGCACGTGCACTGGAGCGTGACCCCTATCCCTAGGAAATTATAACCTACGCGCTAGGCCCTATAATAGCCGTCAGAACATTAAATTGGCACGAATCCCAAGACACAATACCTTTTCGTTTCCATTTCCATTTCCTCTGCGCTGACCTGTGGGCGGGACGCTCGAAAGGTCGATCCCCGACGTTCGTCAATACTTTCAAGCATCAGACTGACTTTAAGGCATCACTTCCTTGACCGAAAGCAACAACTTGGGAGGCTCCTGTTCCGGACTGACCCAACCATCAAAATTGGACCATATCTATCTCGCGGCCCAACGACCCAAAAAAACCCGACCACGCTTGGAGCTATGAAGTCGACTGCTCGACTTGCCCTCGGTCGGACAACTACACTGCTGGGCGAGGAGCCTGCCGAGCAAACTCTTTCTCGCCCCAACGACTAGTTCATAATCACCGTCGATTATTGTGGAATCCGCGATCCGCGCCCAACATTCTGGGCCAATGAGCACTCACTTGGACCAATATATAAACCCTCTCATTTGAGAGAGTCAGATATTAAAATATAGATCCAAAAATATTGTATTTGCTCACTCGTTGCTCGTTTTCTGACTTTAGCATCGGAGTGCCTTTGCAGGTACACCCATATCTTTCTCCATCATCAACAACACTCATCCACGCTCGAAGCGGCCATGTCGGATCCTGATCTCCAGGAACGGTCATATGTAAATAAGAAATTCAATAAATGTTTAAATAGACAAGAGAATCAAAAGTATAATGAGAATAAATTTTTGTTTTCGTTGACTTATTTGAGCTTACCTAGTAACATAAATTTTGTGTGAGGATTTGTTTGAGAGAACTTATGAAAACACCTTATCACATTATTCATATGATTTATTTCAACTTATTTTCATAAGTTCTTAAATATAAATAAGTTTTACTCTTGTATTTTAATATAAATAATCAAATACAATATAAAATTAATAAATTCATTCATACTTAATAAATAGGTCGGCTTGATAGGCTCATAAGGCTCTTTTTGTGGCTTGTGGCCTAGCTTATTTAACTAAGCAGGCTTATAAAAAAGCCTAGGCCTTTTCTATTTAAGAAAAGGATGGTCTGACCTTGACTTATGTAGGCTAGGCCTTGGGCCCCTGTTAGTTGACCTGGTCTATTCTCACCCCTAGGTATAACACAAAACCTACATAAACTTTTGTTTTTAGAAAATATAAGTGAATGAAGAAATATGATGAGTACATGGAACCTTCAATGCAAATACTTTATCTATAGAAGTACAGAAAATCTGTTGTAGCATTGGGGGACAATGAAAATTTGCAAAAGGTGTTTTTTTGTTAAGTACCACACGTGAATGCTTGGTTGGGCAAGGACCATATTTCATAAAGTAAACATAACGGTATGGTTACTCAACAAACCAAAACCGAAAAAATATGCTTTTTTTTTTCTTTGCATTTGCTTCAAACCAGACCATTCATAAACCAACTTTGTATTAATCCAGTTGCATTTGGTTACTTTTAGACCTTAATTACCCTTAAATTGCAGACGTGAAGCTTGATAAACAATGCCCATTGTAGACTTAACCACGACTATCAATGTTCTTATATTATATATGAGTTGTGGCAGGTAACATATATCTCGATCTAGTCACAACAACTAAAGATATGAATCACACAAAAAAATTGATAAGAAAATGATTTTATCGTAAAGAGTAAATAAACTTTATTGTAACTTTAGTTTTTTTTTTCTTCCAGTTTTGATAAGAAAAGTGATGATGCGTCACTGTCACATTGATCAAATTTATATCAATGTCATTATTTTAATAATAATGTTATTATATTTAAAAAATAATAAAAAATGTATATTATAAAATACTATTTTCTATAAAAAAAATCAAAATATTATTTTCAAAAAGTATTATAATATAAAAAAATAAATGCCATTCATTTAAAAAAAAGTTTAATGTATGTTATACGATAATTAAAATATCACAATATAGTTACACATTTTTAAAATAACAAAAATTTAATAATCTCGATTATTTTGAATCAAATCGCACAAAAATCATAAATTAGAACAATTTATGACATTTAAGTGTATCAAATATCCATAAATTGTTATTTTCCATTAATATTTTTTTATGGATTCAAATGGCATGACCATCCTACAACTATGAAAGAAAAAATGTAGTAAATATGCATTGGTGTACAAAACCAGTAACAATGTGTATGAACTTGGTATGATAATGTGGACTGTTTGACGTTGATGTAGTAAATATGCATTGGTGTACAAAACCAATAACAATGATATTAGCCTTTGGGTGGATGTTGTATGGGAGTGAGGCAACTTTGGTGTCTTGGAGGGGAACAATCTGTTGGTTCATAGCAGCAGATCTGCGATTCTGCAGATAATGCAGGAGGTTAACATTCAGTTGGAGGAAAAATATTTGATAAAGTAGGTAGATGGAGGTTGGAATGTTTTTTTTTTGTTTAATATATTTATAATAGCATAATGCAAGATTATTTTGGCGTGTGTTTTGAAGAGGATCAATATAGAGTTTTTAAAATATTATGGAAGTTGATTGTTCCAAATAAGATTAAATATTTTGGTTGGAAGGTGTTTTAGAATAGAATTCCAACCAAAATTGAGTTAAGAAATAGATGAGTGGTGATTAATATTTTGTGTGGGTTGTGTGATACAGGAAACGAAGAACTAGATCATCTTCTATTTTCTTGTTCGTTTACAAAAGCGGTTTGGAGGAAAATTGGATTATGAAGTGGAGTTTATGAGTTTCATGGTGGTATAATTTTTAATCACTTTTTGAAGTGGAGCGTGGTAGATGGAAATATTCTATTAAAGGAGTCAACCTCTATTTTAAATTTATACCTAATTTAATATGTATAAAATGAAATTAAGATAAAATAAATTGTAACCAATGTAAAATAACATATTGGTCAGTAAGAAAGAGATTGTTAATTGGCATAATCTTGTTGTCATAGTAGGTGCATATGAAGGGCATCTCAGGAAACTTATAAGTCTTGTTACAATTTAGACATTGTATATGGTACCAGTCAAATCTATTTTTAGTTGTTCCAATTATGCTGCAAAATGTTCCTGGTTAAAGAAAGATGATAGGAAATGTTAAAGTTTATTTGAATTTGTGAAGGAATGAAGATAAAACCAAAAAACGAGTTCACATAATAGATAGTTATCTTATTCAACTATCATAAAATATAGTGGTACTGAACAAACAAAGAACATGCATGTTGAAGAGAAGAATAAGGGATTATCACACACCTAGGCCTTTTCTACTTAAAAAAATGTTGGTCTGACCTTGACCTATGTAGGCTAGGCCTTAGGCCCCTGTTAATTGACACGGTCTATTCCCACCCCTAGGTATAACACAAAACCTACATAAACTTTTGTTTTTGGAAAATATAAGTGAATGAAGGAATATGATGAGTACATGGAACCTTCAATGCAAATACTTTATCTATAGAAGTACGAAAAATCTGCTGTAGCATTGGGGGACAATGAAAATTTGCAAAAGGTGTTTTATTGTTAAGTAGCACACGTGAATGCTTGGTTGGGCAAGGGCCAGATTTCATAAAGTCAACATAACATTATGGTTACTCGACAAACCAAAATCGGAAAAATACAATTTTTTTCCTCTGCATTTGCTTCAAACCAGACCATTCATAAACCAACTTTGTATTAATCCAGTTGCATTTGGTTACTTTTAGACCTTAATTACCCATAAATTGCAGACGTGGAGCTTGCTAAACAATGCCCATTGTAGATTTAACCACAACTATCAATGTTCTTATATTATAGATGAGTTGTGGCAGGTAACATATATCTCGATCTAGTCACAACAATTGAAGATATGAATCACAAAAAAAAAATTGATAAGAAAATGATTTTATCGTAAAGAGTAAATATACTTAATTGTAACTTTTGTTCTCTTTTTTCTTTCTTTCCAGATTTGATAAGAAAAGTGATGATGTGTCACTGTCACGTGATCAAATTTATATCAATGCCATTATTTTAATAATATTGTTATTGTATTTAAAATAATAATAATAAATGTATATTATAAAATACAATTTTCTATAAAAAATTAAAATATTATTTTCAAAAAGTATTATAATATAAATAAATAAATGACATTCATTTAAAAAAAGTATTATAATTAAAATGACACAATATAGTTACACATTTTTAAAATAACAAAAATTTAATAATCTCGATTATTTTGAATCAAATCGCACAAAAATCACAAATTAGAACAAGTTATGACATTTAAGTGTATCAAATATCCATAAATTTTTATTTTCCATTAATATTTTTTTATGGATTCAAATGGCATGACCATCCTGCAACTATGAAAGAAAAATGTAGTAAATGTGCATTGGTGTACAAAACCAATAACAATGTGTATGAACTTGATATGATAACGTGGACTGTTTGATGTTGATGGATAATTTTTGTTTGCAGGTACATTCATCGGCTTGGTGGAAGGACATTATTAAACTTGGTGTGATTTCTGTAATCGGAGAATTTTATTTTAATAAAGTCGTTATTCATGACGTAAAATCTAGTGCGAAAAAGTATTTTTGGCAAGCTAATTGGACCAAGTATGGGCCCTTTACTAAAGTGTTTCAAGAGCTGTTCCAGGCAATTCAATGAAATTTGCCAAGGTCATTGATATGATCCTTTGAGTGGATGTTGTATGGGAGTGAGGCAACTTTGGAGTCTTGGAGGGGAACAATATGTTGGTTGATAGCAGTAGATCTGCAATTCTGCAAATAGTGCAGGAAATTAACATTCAGTTGGAGGAAAAAGATTTGATAAAGTGGATAGATGGAGTTGGAATGGTTTTTTTTTGTTAAATCTATTTATAATAACATAATGCAAGATCATTTTGGCGTGTGTTTTGAAGAGGGTCAATATAGAGTTTTTAAATTATTATGGAAGTTGAAGGTTCCAAATAGGATTAAATATTTTGGTTGGAAGGTATTTTGGAATAGAATTCCAACCAAAATTGAGTTAAGAAATAGATGAGTGGTTATTAATATTTTGTGTGGGTTGTGTGATACGGAAAATGAAGAATTAGATCATCTTTTATTTTCTTGTTCGTTTGCGAAAGCGGTTTGGAGGAAAATTGGATTATGGAATAAAGTTTATGAGTTTTATGGTGGTATGGTTTTTAATCACTTTTTGAAGTGGAGCGGTGGTAGATGAAAATATTCAATTAAAGGAGTTAACCTCTATTTTAAATTTATACCTAATTTAATAGGTATGAAATGAAATTAAGATAAGATAAAATGTAACCAATGTAAAATAACATATTGGTTAGTGATCTGACTTGATCAGAAGGAACCTTCCAATGATGAGCCGCATTGATGAGACTGAGGGGTGTATCTACAAGGCACTCCGATACCAAAGTGAGAATGCAAGTACATAAAGGTATAAGGGATAAATATTCTGAATACCCGACCCTCTGATGGGAGAAAGTATTTATAGTATGCCCTAACGCTAGGCCAAGGTTCTTCCATGGGCTGGATAGCTAGGCCCAAGGAAGAACTGCCAATGAATGCGTAAGAGCAAGTAAGACCCAACACGAGGTGTTGTCCTTGGTCCAACTGCCCCTACATTTCAGGGGATAATGGTTGACAATTGGGTGACGTGGTGTACGTGGGGGAGACGTTGTCCCCCATTCCTGGACATTAGGTCGTGGGTCTTGCCCGACGGATTGAGCTTCTACCCGACACAGACTTGCAGGCTCAGTCCAGAATAGTTAGTAAGAAAGAGATTGTTAATTGGCATAATCTTGTTGTCATAGTAGGTGCATATAAAGAGCATCTCAGGAGACTTATAAGTCTTGTTACAATTTAGACATTGTAGATGATACCAGTCAAATCTATTTTTAGTTGTTCCAATTATGTTGTGAAATGTTTCTGGTTAAAGAAAGATGATAATAAATGTTAAAGTTTATTTGAATTTGTGAATGAATGAAGATAAAAGCAATAAACGAGTTCACAAAATAGATAGTTATCTTATTCAAGTATCATAAAATATAATGATACTGAACAAACAAAGAACATGCATGTTGAAGAGAAGAATAAGGGGTTGTGACATACCTCCAAAGGTAGATCTCTAGCCAAAGATCACAATTATAACATTTTGAAACATGTTTTATTTTACAAAAGGGTGTGTTTAAAAAAAGAAGAGTGGTAAGAGCAAAATCAAAATTAAATTATATAAAAGTACTAGTAGAGCCCAATATATGACCCAATCCCAAACCCAGCGTGTATAGATAACAAATACAAACCCTAAATATCTATCTAAGCTTCTATCTCCGTTCGCAGTCTTCGCCGCCGGTCCTCTCAGAACGGTAACCCTCTTCCTCTCTTCTTCCCTATTTACAGTTACATCTACTTCTTCAACGTGAGAAGTGATATTTGTGAATTTATTTGTTATATTCATATTTGATTATGCTAGTTTTATAAGATTAGGTTTATTGACCGAAATATGAATCTGCCAGTTTTGTAAGATTTGATTGACCGAAATTTCAATCCCTAGTTGAATTTCAATTGATTTTAGCTAAATTTATATGAACCCTACATTGTAATAATGCTGTGATATATGAGTTGAGTAAGAATGTTTATCTTTTGTTTTGGATGTGATAATTCAGAGATTTTCAGTTAAGAGAAGGAAAAATGAGTCGGGTTAGTGCAGCTGGTGCCAAGGGAAAGAAGAAGGGGGCAACCTTCACCATTGACTGTGCTAAGCCAGTGGAAGACAAGATCATGGATATTGCTTCCCTTGAGAAGTTTCTTCAAGAGAGGATCAAGGTCGGTGGCAAAGCCGGCGCTCTAGGTGATTCTGTTACTGTCACCAGGGAGAAATCCAAGATCACTGTTACCTCTGACAGTAACTTCTCCAAGAGGTAACTCTATTTTTAACTTGTAAAATGTTTTTTTTCGTCTGTGGTTTTATCTCTGTTGTGTTAATACACCATAGCTGTTGCATTTATGTATTGATTTGATTCAGGAGTAAATTACAGCTGTTTTTTTAAGGGTTAATACTAACTGATGAAAACAAGAATTGAGAGATTACAAGTTCCCTCTACAATTTCCTGTCTGAAGTATAATGGTCATTTGCTCTCCATATGCGCAAACTCACTTACTACTCACAACTTTCATCTGTATGTAGAGTCTCCTGAATTGAGCCAAATTATCATAATTTACATTGATTTGGTTTAAAATATACGAGGCATCTTTTAACACAGGCAGATTATTGAAGAAAGAATAGTTTTGTTTTTTATAATGTGGGTAGGTAGATGAACTCAGATAGCAAGGTAAGTGAGTGCATCTGGTGCAATAGAGGGTGATGTGCAGTGAAATTTAGCTCTGATTTAATAAGTTACTACCATTGTTTTGTGCCTAGTTAAGATAATTAAGTGACTTTGAATATTACAACTTTTATATTGTAGTTGGATTGGTTTATTACTTTGTTTGATTTTATTTTACTAAGACTGTTTATGTTTAATATATCCAAGCTGTTTATGTTTTATATATCCAAGCATGTTATAGTGTGCATGGTTTTATCCATTTTCTCTTTTCTCTCACAACTTGTTCCCTCGTTGAAATTGCTATACTTGGTTGTTCTTGTTGAAATTGCTATACTTGGTTGTTCTTGTTGAAATTGCTATACTTGGTTGTTCTTGTTGAAATTGCTATACTTGGTTGTTTTTGTTGAAATTGCTATACTTGGTTGTTCTTGTTGAAATTGCTTTACTTGGTTGTTCTTGTTGAAATTGCTTTACTTGGTTGTTCTTGTTCTGTTTCCATGCTATGTGATTGTAGTATCAGCAAAACAAATTCATTGGAGATTATCTTGTTGGTCAATGCTTAGTCTCTTGAATTTACGGCACACTTTATGTTTTATATAATCAAAGCATTATAACAAATTAGCGATGTATGCTGGATACATCATTGTTGCTGATTATGGATTAATTCATAACCTTGCAGGTATTTGAAGTATTTGACAAAGAAGTACCTGAAGAAACACAATGTAAGAGACTGGCTCAGAGTGATTGCTTCAAACAAAGATAGAAATATCTATGAGCTGAGGTACTTCAACATTGCTGAGAACGAGGGAGAGGAAGAAGATTAATTGTATGATCAACTTATTTCCTAGAGCTAGTGTTCCTTTTGGCATGTATAAGTATTGCTTGAGATATGATCCAATGTTTAGACTTCGTTGCAATTTAACAGTTTTGATTTTGTGTTGTCATTTATGAAATTCAGAATACTGTTTACATTTTATTCTGTTTTGTTTTATGCTTTTATACAGTTTCAGTATTTAATATTTGTCTTTCGTATTTAATATTTGTCTTTTGTTTTAGATTACATACAATATCAATTATTCGAACTTTCAAATTTACCAACTTGATGTAATTTTTTGGGTCATTCTAAGTGATTTTCTTGCAATTTATGCCTCCATATAACCAATAGGAAAGTATAACCCAGAATGAAATTGAATTAATATGAATATGGAGCAATTTTGATTTTCTAATGACTTGTTGAATTTGATATTTCTTAATCATCAAGAAAAAAAATTCACACTTGTTAATTAGTGGCAAATTTTCATATAAATAAGTATAACAAATTCACATTGTATTGAATGATTGGTTGAGGAATTCAAATATCTTTAAAAGAGAATAAGAGCCATTCATTTTTAAATTTTTAATTTAGATAGAGTATTGAAGTTATTCATTGTTAAATTTTTGAGATTATTTTCATAAATTTTAAAATTTTTGGATCAAATTTAAATATGAAAAATAGTGATCAACTTGCAATTTTCAAAATTTTGAAGGACTAATTTGTAATTTTAAAATTTTTTAGGGATTTATTTACAATTTTTTTTTTAAAATTTTGGGGGTGATTTGGAAATATATTAAATTATGAGGACCATCTTGCAAAATTTGAAAATTTAATAATAAAAAATTTAACATTCATATTATTTAGAGTGATGAAACAATTTGAAATTCTTCACTTAGTGTCATTTTAAATTCCTTAAACTTAACATGTGATAACTAATCACTTATTATCTCCGTTAGTAATCAAAGAAATAACAAGTCAATAGAAAGAAGTACTGGAATAATTCTTACATGAGCAACTAATCATGATACTAGAAATGCTATGGTTTGCTAATATGACTAATTACAAGGTTGTTGGGATTGTACTAGAGAACCCTAATTGGAAGCAAAATAAGAAATTTCTAAAAGACAAAGCAATATGTGTGAGATGATCCTTATCTCTTCATAATAAGGGTTGAAACCTTTTAAGAAGATG
Source organism: Lathyrus aphaca (assembly GCA_963966055.1). Lineage (NCBI taxonomy): Eukaryota > Viridiplantae > Streptophyta > Magnoliopsida > Fabales > Fabaceae > Lathyrus > Lathyrus aphaca. The sequence continues at coordinate 20,756,068 of OZ014525.1, forward strand.
TGTGAACAACAAGGAGGCATAAAGTATACTATGTCATTATTATAATTCTATGGAGGACATTACAATCGAGAACACACATTACTTACATATTTTAAATCAGGTTTACAATGGCCATCTATATTCAAAGATACTCGCAAACACATAAAAAATGTGACAATTGCCTAAGAGTTTGGGGAATTTCCAAAATAAACAAGATGCCACTACAAAACATACTAGAAATATAAGTTTTTGAATGTTAGGGAATTGATTTTGTTAGACATTTTCCACTCTCATATAACAAAAAATTGCATTCTAGTTGTAGATTATATATCTAAATGGGTTGAAGCAACTGCATCACCTAAAGTAGACGGGGAAACAATGGTGAAATTCCTAAACAAAAATATTTTCTCTCATTTTGAAACACCCAGAGTACTCATTAGTGACATGAGATCTTATTTCCGTAACAATCAACTAACAATAACACTTAGACATTATAAGGTAAAACACAAAGTAATATCACCATACCACTCCCAAACCAATAGTCAAACAAAAGTTTCAAACAGGAAAATAAAAAGAATTTTATAGAAGACAATATCCTCATAAAAAAAGATTGGTCATCAAAACTAGATAAAGCCTTGTGGACCTATCGAACACCATTTAAATCTTCTATAGGTCTGACATGGTATATGGGAAATCATGTCACCTTCTAATAAGTTAGAACACAAGACTTAATGAGCACTTAAGTTCCTAAATTTTGACCAATTCCTAAATTTTGTTCTAAACATGGTCAAGTATATCTACTCATCCCCATCCTTGTATTATAATCATTTTTTTTTATAAATAAATTTAAGTAATTTATTTTTTTTAATTCATAATTTATCTTAAATTCTAATAATATTAACTTACATTAAAATATTCCAATTACCCATTTCAAATATTTCAAACAATAAATTACAATTCAAAATCTAATAACCAGATCGTTAATATTATAAGTAATAAAAAATATTTTAAATTATCCACCAGTTGAATATGAAAACGAATTTAGAATGATTATTAGTGTTTTCATTATCCATTTAATCTCTATTTATTAAAATCGAAGAAATAAAAACTCAAACCTTATACCATCAAATATGAATTTTTTCGTCTTTATATAAGATGAATTAATTGTGATTGTTATCCGAAAAAACAGAAGATGTATTGACGATGTAAAATAACTTTACATCATCATACAATAAAAAACGTACATTACAACAAATAATATTAATATTTTAATATAATTTAAATAATTTGACTGATGAATGATTTTTTTTATTACTGTGACGGTGCATGTCCACTAAACTTTTGATGTCCTTTCATTTAGAAATCAATGTATAATGTATTAGTAGTTTACAAGAGAGTGTGTATAAAAAAAGAAGTGCAAAGAGTAAAATAAAAAGTAAACCATATAAAAATACCAAAAGAGCCCAATATATGGTCCAATATGAAACCCACCATATAGATAACAAATACAACCCTAAATTTCTATCTAAGCTCCTCTCATCTCCGATTCGCAGTCTTCGCCGTCGGTTCTCTCAAACGAACGGTAATGCCATTTCTCTTATCTTCTCCGTTTACAGTTCCAACTATTTATCATTATTCTTTATATTCGAATTTGTCAGTTTTAGTTTTATGTGATTAAATTTAGCATAAATAATTCGAATTCTCCATTAAAATACAATAGCTGATGCCAAGGGAAAGAAGAAGGGTGCAACCTTCACCATTGATTGTGCTAAGCCAGTTGAAGATAAGATCATGGACATTGCTTCTCTTGAGAAGTTTCTTCAAGAGATGATCAAAGTTGGTGGCAAAGCTGGTGCCCTAGGTGATTCTGTTACCGTTACTAGGGAAAAATCCAAGATCATTGTTACATCTGATAACAACTTTTCCAAGCGGTAATTCCCGTTGCAACTGTGGTTTTTGTTGTGTTTATATACTAAACTCTTGCATTTATGTAGTGTTATCATTGTCGAACTATGTGATGCTTTGTTTTTTTATGTTACCATTGTTCTTTGTCTATTTTGGATAATTAAGTAGGTTGAAATCATGGTGTTAATTGGATTAGGGTTTGTAATGCGATTATGTTTTGTAGCCAAGTGTTGATGAGAAATACAACGCTGTTACCATGACCCCGTCATCTGAACAGTCAACAGAACTGCTAACCGGGCAGCGGAACCCCAGTTATTACTTTGTTAGATTAGATTTTTGAATGTTTTTCTATTATTGCTATTTGTCTTTTGGCATGTTATAGTATGTTGTTGTAATCATTTTTTATTATCGTTTCCATGCTTGTAATTGCCTTAGTTGTAGTTATTGTCGTTCTATTTCAAGTCATGTGAATTGTGATGCGTGTTAGCAAAACTAATTCATTGAAGGTTATCTTGTTGGCTAATGAGTACTTTATTGAATTTACAACACAATGTATTTGTTATTGAAATTATGATTTGGGCTAATTTGAACTAATTCATTTTGATTTGGATAACCTATTGTTGTTTAACATCTCATTACTTGCAGTTATTTGAAGTATTTGACAAAGAAGTACTTGAAAAAACACAATGTAAGAGATTGTCTAAGAGTGACTGCTTCAAACAAAGATAGGAATATCTATGAGTTGAGGTATTTCAACATTGTTGAAAATGAGGGAGAGGAAGAAGATTAATTGTATGTTCAATTTATTTCCGAGAGCTGTATTTTCTTTTGGCAAGTACAAGTATTATTTAAGATATTATGCATTGTTTAGACTTTTTGTGCAATTTAACAGTTTTGATTATTTAATGGTTTTGTCTCCCTTTAAGAATTTAGAATGTAGTTTTCATTTTATGTTGTTTTCTACTTTTATTCAGTTGCAGTGCCTTATGTTTCTTTTTGTTGAGGGTAGGGTGTTACTGTTGGCTTATAGTTTCTAGATTTGACTGAGATTCCTATATTCTATTCAAATCATTGCTTTTTCGAAGCAAATACTAATAAATTCAAATTATTTTACTCAATTAGTTTTCTAGATATTAAGAGTAACAACTCTCTGCCAATTTCATGGATATGAAACTGCTTTTATTTTATGAGAAAAACTAGTTTTTCTGTAAAATCTTATTGTGATTGGGTATGAAGTCTATAGTTACATAACAATATCTTTTCTTTTCACCCAATTTTATGATAGGAACTAGGTTCTCTAGATAAAATTTTCTGGTTTAAGTACTTGCCTTCATGCAATTGTTGATCTATAATTGTCTGGATTTGAACTATTGATTTTAGGAGTAACTTCCCTTATAATTTACTGGCATCCAAGCCCGTTTGTCCTCTTTTTAAGGTGCACTGCGTGAAAATATTAACAGTGTCAACTTTTATAAGTTTGATTTTAACATAAACTATTTATATAATGAGGTCTAGCCTATTTATTCAGATATTTACAAAAAATTGCACCATATAATATTTACAAATTAAATTCTCTTATGAATTCCAAAAAGCACGTACTTTACAATAAGCAATAATATTTTTAGGTTTTGCTCAAATAGACCTAAAGTCAAGATGCTAATAATATGATCACATTTTAAAAAATTTAAAAATGGTAAACAAAAATATTTTAAATTTATTTAATAAGTGAAGCATACAAAGTACAATTAACAACAATATACAATATTTGTTTATATTTTAGTATAAACACTCGTTAAAATAGAAACTGTTATGGACTGGGCCTCTAGAGACTGTATTGGGTCGTGGCCCAATACGTAAAGCAGATGCCCATACGCTCGGGCAAGCATACTTAGTGTTCGAGCGCACACCACTTAACAGTCGGACAAACATTCCATGAGTCCGGCATACACTTTATGAGACGGGCAGATACCAAGTCCTTCATTCCACTTACCACATCACCCAACTGTCCCCCATTATCTTCTGAAAGATAGGGCCGTTGGACCAAGGGCCAGACCACTTGCTAGGTCTACACGCTCCTTACGCGTACCTTGGCAGTTCTTCCTTGGGCCTCGCTGGTCCAGCCCAAGGAAGGACATTGGCCCAGCGCTGGGGGCTCACTATAAATACCCTTTTCCACTAAAGGGTCAGGTATTCTGATTCAACTCTTCTAAACTACCATTTTTTGTACCTCAATTGACTTTGGCATCGGAGCGCCTTGCAGGTACACCCCCTCTATTCCATCCATCTTGCTGTTCACGCCCAATTGCTAGAAGGTCCTCCTGATCAGGTAAGATCAGTGGCACCGTCTGTGGGAACTAGCTACCGTCTTCTTCCACAACAGAAGATCAATGCTCAAAACTACCTTATCCTTCCAGTATGGCCGGAGAACACACCAGCGCCCATCATCGTCCCCTCGTCGACTGCACGACGGAGGACAATCTGAATTACCGGGAAGCTGACCCCAGAGACGGGCAACCTTCCACCCCGTCTCCTGAACCTGAAGATAATTGGATCTAGCAATCTCAGCCTCAAAACCCGCCGGTCGCTCCGTTCCATCATATCCCAGTGCCTGTCGAGGCAGACGTCACCATGATTGTTATGGTGAATGCCCTTAGGAACGAGAAGATCGACCCCAGCAGGAACGGACGCAACAACGTCCAGAAGGCGCGAAGAAGCGGCGACGTTACCCTCCGCATCGAGGACGACGCTCCCCCGAGCCCAAAAAGAGCAGGTCCAGGATGCGCCATGAGACTAACCGATCAGGGGCTTCACCTAGACGCGACCAAAGTCCTGGCAACGATGAGCTCTCCTCGTTGAGGAGTGACGAGGAGGACCCTCATTACCCCATCTCACAGGCAATTATGGAGGCACCACTCCCCAAGGGCATGGAGAAACCCCCGAATCTGGCCATCTACGACGGGACCACTGATCCCGAAGATCACGTAGACAACATTAACGCTATGCTCGAATACCGCAACGACATCATCGGGCATCTCAAGTGCAGACTGTTTTCAATAACTCTCAGGAAAGGAGCCATGGCCTGGTACAAAAGTCTGGCCCCAAAGTCCATCACATCCTGGAGGGTCATGAAATCCATGTTTACGAGACATTTTACAGCTTCCCGACACCATCCTAAGATTGAGGCGACCGTTAAAGCTATAGTGCATAGGAAGAATGAAACGTTGTGCTCGTACATCGAGCGATTCAACCAAGAAGCCATCGAGGTAGACACGACGAAACACATGAAGAAATACCTCCTCGAGAGAGGACTCTTGCCCGGAAGAGAACTCAGCAGAGCAGTTGGGATAGAACCTTCCCACACCCTGAACGAGCTCCTGCACAAAGCCTAAGCTTACATTAGATATGAAGAAAACCAGGTCGCCCACAACGCTCGAAGCAGTCGCAACATCGGGGAGACCGACCATCCCAAGCGCGAGGACCCCAACGCTCCCTGCCGCAATGGAGATAGACGGAGGGAGGAAAAGCCCCGCGAGCCTTAGGAAGGAAGAGGACATGCGAGCCGCTATAGCGAGTATACATTGCTGACAGCTCCCCGCGAGCGCATCCTCGCCGAGTGCATCAACTCCGACTTCAAACAGGGCATGGTAAGGTTCCCAAACCTTATGCACCCAAGCCCCACACAGACAAATCCAAATACTGCAGGTTTCATAGAAGCCACGGGCACGTGACTGAAGATTGCATCCACCTGAAGGACGCAATTGAGATCTTGATTCAGGAGGGTCATCTTAAACAATACACTAAGAGGAATGAAACTCCCAGGAACGAGGAGCAAGAAACGAATAGGCCTCGTGAGGACACACCGCCCGACGATTCTTCTTATCAAGTGGCCATGTGCATATCACGCCCGAAGGACTTCCGTCTCCCTGACTCGGGACTAGAGGGGCGACTCACGACCCTCAGTCCCTGGGAAGACTTCCCAACATCTCTTGTTATATTAGGAGGGGGGATGAACAGTGAAAACACTGCCCTTTCTGTGAAACACAAATTTGATGAACTCCTGCTGACCGCTGTCGCTCCCAAAGATTTACATCCCGGTGCAAACGCGAACTGTCGGCGATGTTGGAGGTTGAAGGTTGAATAGAGTCGCCAGCTAGGCATTTTTATCCCGAAGGAAAGGTAATGCTGCATAAACCTAGGAAGAGTATGGATAAGACGGTTGCGAACCAAAGAGACTGAGTAAGGGGCTAGGTTACGACCTGGGAAGGTATTAGCACCCAGATCGTCCGTCGTAGTCGACGGGATCCACACTTACTTTATTGTGTTTGAAAAGGGGTAGTGTATGTGCTGACTGTGTATGGAAAGCTAGGAATGAATGAATGTACAGTGTGTCAATGCAAAAAGAGAGTGAGATGCTCAAGACTGAGGCTTAGAAAGAAAGCTGGAAGGAGGAGAGGGGGAGACAAAGAGAATTTTGTTCGATAACTGTTAAGGTATGCCTACGTATCCTCTTGTGCAATGAGGAAGTCAGAACACCATAGTTCGACTCAAAGAGACTGGATGATTTTTTACTGTGAACCGCTTACTTGTCTATGCTCAAGTGTATGACTCGTCTGGCTCGAGTGCTAACTGTCTTGCATTAGACGGAAGAAGCGAGTTCTTGTTTTCAGAGTGAGTGTGATGAGAAAATAATCCTGGAGGAGACGATTATTGTTTGTTTTTGTGTTTTAAGTTTTTTTATTGTTTTTGCTGTTTTGCATAAGATAATGAGCTTAAGCCTAAGTTAAGGGTTGTAAACTCATTATATCCTCCCTGATTAGGGATAATGAGCCTACTTATGTGTGAGATAAGCATCTCAACTTAACTACCATGATGATATAGGATTAAGATCATTAACCTATTTGGTAATTATTAAGATGTTTTTGGTTTTTTTTGTTTAGTGTTAAGTAATGAGTTTAATCTCTAATCATGGATTAGTGAACTCATTACACCATCCTAAGAGAAGGATGATAGATGAGAACACTTAAGCTGAGGAAGATACCTCAACTTAATCCATGGTTAGGGACTAAATTCATTATATAACAAGCCTTTATTAAGTGGATTTTAATTAAAGGGTGAGATTAAGAAATATATTTTAGGTTTGTAAGACTAGCTTGAGGGGGACTTGTCCATTAAACACTAGGGTTAGTCCCTCTTAACCATAAGGAATAGATGAAACCCTAATATAAGGCCCAAGTTACAAGCTTAAGTCTTGATCATTATTAGGTGTTCTGATTAAGAAGTGTAAACAAATTAAAGGTTTAACACTAAGGATTAAAGTTATACACTCCGTCCTAAAATAAGGATGCAGACATAACCCTAATTCAAAGTCCTAAAGCTTTAAGTGTTTAGCCTCTGATTATGAGATGAGAAGAGAGACTCAAGGAGACTCGAAGGTAAAAACTAAAGGGGGACTGTATACAAACCTAAAAATTATCATGCTTGGATATCCTATGGTTTGTGAGGCTTAGAGAAAGATCTTCAAGAGGCCACCATGGAAGAAGAAGCAGATGAAAAGAGAAGGAGAAAGAGAATAGGTTACTTACTTCCCGAAGAAGATAAGTAACCTAAAAGAAAGAAAGTAAGAACAAAAGAGCACAAGTGAAGCAAGTTCACTTCAAAGACAAGTAAATATGCAAATGAAGAGATGAGAAGAGGTGGTATGTGAAGGCAAATCCACATCCCAGACAACTTACCATAAGCCCCTGAAATGTTAGTATGAATGCATAAGATGCAAAGCAAAAGGCAATAAAGTAAATGAAGGTTCAAGTACCAAAACCATAAGTTAATATGCAATGTAAATGAGTTATGAGATGATGCAAAGTCATACATAATGCTTATGAATGTTCATACAAGGATGTGATGCAAAGGAAACATGTAAGAAGCTTGAAAACACATGGATGGGCATGAAAAGTAATGAATGCAAAGCATACCAAATGAATGAAGAAATGATCAAGCAATGTTCAAGAATTCCCTAGGATGTCTAATATGTCATAGAAGATCATGGAATGTCATGGAAGATTCATATGATTGAGATATGCAAGGATGAATGCAAATGAACATGAGAAATTAGGGTTTTATGAATGTATGAGGTGCACATGATCAAAACAGAAGCATACATCATGATAAAAAATTGAAAATGAACTCAAACAAAACCTAAACACACACAAGATCACTCCCCAAAGGTGGAGGTCAAAAGCTAAACCTAAAGGAAGTTATGAATTTCCTAATTTAACTAGGGTTTTTGGGTGATTCTAAAGGAAAAATGCAAATCAAATTGAAAATGCAATGCAAAATTATGATATAAATAACCTAGATACTAGGTGCAATGTGTGAAATAATTCAAAAAGAATCAAGTCCAAACTTATCATGGTTGATCAGAAGTGATTTTTCAAAGTTAGGGTTAAAAAATGTGAAATTTATGAACCCTAATTCAAAGATAATTGTGAAAACATGATCAAACCTAAAAATAAATTGGTATGGTGAGTTTGTAAATGTTTCTAAATGTGTGAGAATGCATCATGAAGTTTTTTGTGATTTTTAGAAACCTAAATGTATTTTTAATTAATTAAAATAAATTAATTAATTAAATAAAACATTTAAATGATTTAAAAATACTTTTTTAATGCAAAAATTAAAATAAAAAATGTTTTTGAGTTAAGAAAAATATTTAAAGTGAAAATGCAGAAAATGAGATTTTTAAAAGTCTTATTTAAATGTTGTAGGGGTCTTCCCAGTTGGCGGCCAGTTTACCCTCTCGTGGGTTTTTTTGGTTTCTTTTGAGGACCAGGCTGCCCACCTAGAACTCTTTTTTTATGACCTTTGCGTCGTGGCATAAGGCTATTTTTTGTTTGAGGGATATTTCCCTAAGGGCTGCTTCGGAGCGGATTTCGTCGACGAGATCCAGCTCGGCTCGAAGTGCCTCGTCGTTCATCTCTTTGTCGAGGGGCTTCTCTATGTGTCTCGTCGGCTCTCGTATTTCTATCGGGGTGACTGCTTCAGTGTCGTATGTTAGTCTGAATGGGGTCTCCCCGATCGTGGAGTGTGGTGTCGTGCGGTATGCCCATAGGACGCTGTGTAGTTCCTCGACCCATGCCCTTTTTGCCTCGCCGAGTATGTGCTTTAGTCCGCGCAGGATTACCCTGTTGGCTGTCTCCGCTTGTCCGTTGGTTTGAGGGTGTTCGACGGACGTGAAGTGTTGTTTAGTGCCTAGGCTGGCCACGAAGTCCTGAAATCCTCTGTCCGTGAATTGCGTTCCGTTGTCCGTGATGAGGACCTGTGGTATGCCGAATCGAGCGAGGATATTTCGTTTGAAAAATCGAAGAATGTTTTGCGCCGTTATTTTGACCAGTGCTTCTGCTTCGATCCACTTGGTGAAATAGTCTACCCCTACAATGAGGTATTTGTTTTGGTAAGAACTAGTTACGAATGGGCCGAGGATGTCCATTCCCCACCATGCTAAGGGCCAAGGGGAATAGAGCGTTTTTAGCTCTTTTGGGGGTGCGAGGTGCATGTCAGCGTGTCGTTGGCATTTGTCGCATTTTTTGACGTGCTCTTTGGAGTCGTGTTGCATAGTCGTCCAATAGTAGCCCACTCGAAGAGCCTTGCGCGCCAGCGACCGTCCGCCGGGATGTTGGGCGTTGATTCCTTGGTGTATTTCCCCCTAGTATGTCGGGGACTTTCTCCTCCTCGACGCATTTGAGTAACGGGATGGAGAGTCCTATATGGTAGAGTTTCCCTTCGAGGAGGACGTATGAGCATGCCCTCCGCTTGGTAGTGGCCGCCTCTTTGGAGTCTGCGGGGAGTTCACCCTTTGAGAGATAGTTATAGATGGGTGTCATCCAGTAATGAGTGTCTCCGATCACGTTTACCTCGAGCGGAGGTGGTGGCCTTTCGGTGCTAGGTCGAGGAAGGATCTCCTGGATTACCGATTTGTTTCCGCCTTTCTTCCTCGTACTAGTGAGTTATGACAGGATGTCCGCTCGCGTGTTATGTTTGCGGGGCACGTGTTGGACCTCCCACTTCTCGAATTTTTCAAGTCTTTCCTTGACCAATGCTAAATATTCGATGAGGTTGTCATTCTTGGTTTGGTACTCTCCCCGTACTTGTGATGCCACGAGTTGGGAGTCTGTCGATATCTTTACTTCCTTTGCTCCTAGGTCTCCGACTAATCTTAGATCGACGATGAAAGCTTCGTATTCGACTTGGTTATTGGAGGTTGAGAAGGCTAATTCTAGTGAGACCTCGATCAAGATTCCGTCCTCGTTTTCGAGGATGATTCCGACACCGCTTCCTGTCGAGCTAGAGGCACCGTCGACGAAGATCGTCCATTTGTGGGTGCCGTCCGTTGGCTCTGGATTGTGCGTCATTTCTGCGACGAAGTCGGCTAAGGCCTGGGCCTTCAAAGCTTTCCTGTTCTCGTATTATATGTCGAATTCAGAAAGTTCCAGCGACCATTACAACATTCTGCCGGCCATGTCTAGTCGACCAAGGAGTTGTTTTATTGGTTGATCGGTTCTTACCTTGACCGTGTGAGCGAGGAAGTAGTGACGTAATCTTCTTGCGGCGTTTATGAGGGATAATGCGACCTTTTCGATTTGTTGGTATCTGAGCTCGGGGCCTTGGAGTGCTTTGCTCGTGAAGTAGATGGGCTTTTGTCCCTCTTCAGTTTCTCTGATAAGAGAGGCGCTGACGGCCTCGGTTGCCACTGACAAATATAGGTATAGGGTCTCCCTTTCCAGTGGCCGTGATAGGACCGGGGGTTCGGAGAGTGTCTTCTTCAGATGGAGCAGTGCCTGTTCGCATTCGTCGGTCCACTCGAAGGTGGCCTCTTTTCGGAGGAGTTTAAAGAAAGGTAACGTGTGTTAAGCGGATTTGGCGATGAAACGGGAGAGCGAGGCGAGCACCCCGTTGAGGGATTGAATGAATTTTTTAGACTTCGGGGTCGGGAACTCTTAGAACGCTCGACATTTGTCGGGATTGGCCTCGATTCCCCGCTCAGTGAGGTAGAAGCCTAGGAATTTTCCTACTCGGACGTCGAACGTGCATTTCTCAGGGTTAAACCTCATTTTACATTGTCTCGCCTGCTCGAAGACCTTGCGGAGGTGTCGTGTGTGGTCAGTCTCCTCGTGTGATTTGACGATCATGTCGTCCATGTATACTTCGAGCATATCCCCTATTTTTCCTCGGAAGACTTTGTTCATTATGCGCTGGTACGTGGCCCCGACATTCTTTAGCCCGAAGGGCATTACGTTGTAATTGCCGGTCGGGGTCATGAATGACGTGTGTCTCTTGTCCATGTCTGACATAGGGATTTGATTGTATCTGCTATATGCGTCCATGAAGGACAAAAGTTTGAAACCTGCAGAATTGTCGACGAGTTTATCTATGTTAGGGAGAGGAAAAGCATCTTTGGGGTAAGCCCTATTAAGATCGGTATAATCAACACACATGCGCCATTTTCTATTATTTTTCTTAACGATGACTACATTAGAGAGCCAGGTTGTGTACTGGGCTTCAGAAATAAAATTTGCCTCTAGGAGATCTTTTACAGCTCACTCGGCAGCCTCCGCTTTCTCGGGGGACTGCTTGCGCCTACGTTGTGCCACGGGCTTGATCGCCCAGTCTAACGCTAATTGGTGGCATGCGACCTCAGGGTCAAAGCCGGGCATCTCTGCGGCGTTCTATGCGAAGAGGTCAGAGTTCTCCCTGAGACATATCGCGAGCTGCTTCCTTGTTTCCTCGGGCAGGCCCATGCCTATCTTCACCGTCCTGTCGGGGTCATCGCCCAGTGGGACGAGTTTGAACTCTCCGTCTGGGACTGGGCGGAACGGGTGAGTGGGAGCCTGTCCCTCGACGGGCCTCTATTCTTCAGCTTCGTCCTCGCCAATGCGACAATCTAGGTCGATGGTGTTGATTCCCTGGTGGGGAAGTTCTTCGACCCTGGGCTTCTTGTTATTATTCGTGTTGATTGTGGCTTGTCCCTTCACTGCGGAATTTTAACAGCTTCGGGCGGCCTCAATGTCGCCATGGATTGTGACCACGCGGCCCAGTTTGGTGTAATATTTCATCTTCAGGTGAACGGTGGATGGGACCGCAGTCAGCTCAGCTAGATTCGGACGACCGATGATACAGTTGTAAAGAAAGGGGCATTCTATGACCAGGAACTGGATCTTGATTTCTCTGGCCGTCTCTTGCTCTCCAAAGGTGACGAGGAGCTCGACGTAACCCAACAACTTTGTTGTGGCCCCGTTGAACCCTTGGAGGTCGGATTCGACGTAGGGAGATATGTTGGTTTTGTCCAACTTTAGGGTTTTGAAAAGGTGGACGTACATAACATCCATTGAACTGCCTTGGTCGACAAGGACGCATCGGACATCGAAGTGAGCCATCTTGGCTCTGATTAGCAGCGAAATGCTCGAGTTGGGGGAACCACCTGGAAGCTCCTATAGGAAAAAGAATATTGGATTGGACTTGCCTCGATATTTTGTCAATGTTGCCTTTTGCTCGGGCGCAGTCAGCAGGAGTTCGTCGAACTTGCGTTTTACTGAAAGGGCAGCGCTTTCGCTGTTCATCCCCCTCGATATGACAAGGGCGGTTGGGAAGTCTTCCCAGGGGCTGAGAGCGGTGATCCGCCCTTCTGGTGGCGAATCGGGGAAAATGAAGTCCTTTGGTCGTGATATGCATATAGCCACTTGATAAGAAGAGTCGTCGGGGGGAGTGTCCTCGCGGGGTCTCTTTTTTTCTTGCTCTTCGTGTTTGAAGACTTCATTCTTCCTGGTGTATTATTTGAGATGACCCTCCTGGATCAAAATTTCTATTGCGTCCTTCAAGTGGACACAATCTTCAGTAACGTGCCCATGGCTTATGTGGAACCTGCAGTACTTGGATTTATTAGTGTGAGGTTTGGGTGTAGAAGTTTTGGGGAACCTGACCCTGCCCTGCTTGAAATCGGAGTTGATGCATTCGGCGAGGATGCGCTTTTGGGGAGCTGTCAGCAATGTGTACTCGCTGTATCTGCCCGCGGGCCCTCTTCCTTCACGAGGCTCGCAGGGCTTCTCCTCTCTTCGCCTGTCCCCGTTGCGACGGGAAATGCTCGGATCTTCGCGCTTGGGGTGGTCGGTTTCCCCGACGTTGTGACTGTTGCGATCGTTGTGGGCGACATGTTTTTACTCATATCTGATGTAAGCCTGGGCTTTATGTAGGAGGTCATTCAGGGTGCGGGGAGGCTCTATCCCGACTGGTCTGCTAAGTTCGCTTCTATGAAAGAGCCCCCTCTCGAGGAGGTATTTCTTCATATGTTCCGTGGTGTCCACCTCGACAGCCTCTTGGTTGAATCGCTCGATATATGAGCGCAGTGTCTCATTTTTCCTTTGCACTATGGCTTCGAGGGTTGCCTCGGTCTTGGGATGGCGTCAGGAGGCTGTAAAATGCCTCGTGAACATGGATCTCATGACTCTCCAAGATGTGATGGATTCCGGGGCTAAGCTTTTGTACCAGGCAATGGCTCATTTCCTTAGGGTTGTCGAGAACAGCCTGCACTTGAGGTGCCCGGTGATGTCGTTGCGGTAGTTGAGCATCGCGTTGACGTTGTCGATGTGATCGTCGGGGTCGGTGGTACCGTCGTAAATGGCCAAATTTGGGGGTTTTTCCATGCCCTTGGGGAGTGGGGCCTCCATTATCACCCGTGAGAGGGGGAAATGCGGGTCCTCCTCGTCACTCCTTGGTGGGGAGAGTTCATTATTACCAGGGCTCCGGTCGTGCCTTGGCGAGGTCCCTGATCGGTCGGAATCGCGGCGCGCTCGTGACCTGCTCTTGTTGGGTTATGGGGAGCGTCGTCCCCGTTTCTTCGTCGTTTCTTTACGTTGTGCCCTTCGTTCTTGCTGAGGCCGGCTCTCCTGCCGATCAGCCTCTAGGGCCATGATTCTTTCGTGCTGCTGGTAGAGCATGAAGCTGGCCTGATTAAGGGCGTTCACCATAGCAATCGTGGTGGCATCCCCCTCGACGGGCACGGGGATGGGTTGAAATGTGCTGATCACCTGGTCCCGAATCTGAGGTTGGTTCCCATTGTCCTCGGGTTCAGGGGACGGGGTGGAAGGGCGCCTATCCCGGGCGTCAGATTCATGGTTGTTCGAATTATCCTCCATCGTGTAGTCGACGAGAGGACGGTTGCGGTCGTTGAGTTGTTCTCATGACATGCTGAAAGGATGAAGTATTTTAGCTTTAATCTTCGGTTATGGAAGAAGGGGAAGCTAGTTTCCCACAGACGGCGCCACTGATATTACTTGATCAGAAGGGCCTTCCAGCAATTGAGGGGACATCAAGTGGATGGAGAAGAAAAGAGGTGTACCTGCAAGGCACTCCGATGCCAAAGTCAATAGAGGTACAGTAAAATAGGTGAGTTAGTAGAGTGAATCAGAATACCTGACCCTTTAGTGAAAAAAGGTATTTATAGAAAGCCCCCAGCGCTGGGCCAAAGTCATTCCTTGGGCTGGATTAACTAGGCCCAAGGAAGAACTACCAAGGAACGCGTGAGGAGCGTGAAGACCTAACTGGGTGGTCTGGTCCTTGGTTCAACTGCCCCTATCCTTCAGGAGATAATGGGGGGATAGTTGGGTGACGTGACAAGTGGACTGACAGACATGTTCCTTGTCTGCTGAGTGCATGCCCGACGTATGAGATGCTTGCCCGACCGTTAAGCACCCCAATCCGTCTGCCAGGCGTGACTGCCCGAGCATATGGGTCTCTGCTCGACATATTAGGTCGTAGCCCAATACAACCTTGAGACCCAGTCCGAAACAAAGTTTATTTGAATTTGTGAATGAATGAAGATAAAAGCAATAAACGAGTTCATAAAATAGATAGTTATCTTATTCAAGTATCATAAAATATAATGATACTGAACAAACAAAGAACATGCATGTTAAAGAGAAGAATAAGGGGTTGTCACATACCTCCAAAGGTAGATCTCTAGCCAAAGATCACAATTATAACATTTTGAAACATGTTTTATTTTACAAAAGGGTGTGTTTAAAAAAAGAAGAGTGGTAAGAGCAAAATCAAAATTAAATTATATAAAAGTACTAGTAGAGCCCAATATATGACCCAATCCCAAACCCAGCGTGTATAGATAACAAATACAAACCCTAAATATCTATCTAAGCTTCTATCTCCGTTCGCAGTCTTCGCCGCCGGTCCTCTCAGAACGGTAACCCTCTTCCTCTCTTCTTCCCTATTTACAGTTACATCTACTTCTTCAACGTGAGAAGTGATATTTGTGAATTTATTTGTTATATTCATATTTGATTATGCTAGTTTTATAAGATTAGGTTTATTGACCGAAATATGAATCTGCCAGTTTTGTAAGATTTGATTGACCGAAATTTCAATCCCTAGTTGAATTTCAATTGATTTTAGCTAAATTTATATGAACCCTACATTGTAATAATGCTGTGATATATGAGTTGAGTAAGAATGTTTATCTTTTGTTTTGGATGTGATAATTCAGAGATTTTCAGTTAAGAGAAGGAAAAATGAGTCGGGTTAGTGCAGCTGGTGCCAAGGGAAAGAAGAAGGGGGCAACCTTCACCATTGACTGTGCTAAGCCAGTGGAAGACAAGATCATGGATATTGCTTCCCTTGAGAAGTTTCTTCAAGAGAGGATCAAGGTCGGTGGCAAAGCCGGCGCTCTAGGTGATTCTGTTACTGTCACCAGGGAGAAATCCAAGATCACTGTTACCTCTGACAGTAACTTCTCCAAGAGGTAACTCTATTTTTAACTTGTAAAATGTTTTTTTTCGTCTGTGGTTTTATCTCTGTTGTGTTAATACACCATAGCTGTTGCATTTATGTATTGATTTGATTCAGGAGTAAATTACAGCTGTTTTTTTAAGGGTTAATACTAACTGATGAAAACAAGAATTGAGAGATTACAAGTTCCCTCTACAATTTCCTGTCTGAAGTATAATGGTCATTTGCTCTCCATATGCGCAAACTCACTTACTACTCACAACTTTCATCTGTATGTAGAGTCTCCTGAATTGAGCCAAATTATCATAATTTACATTGATTTGGTTTAAAATATACGAGGCATCTTTTAACACAGGCAGATTATTGAAGAAAGAATAGTTTTGTTTTTTATAATGTGGGTAGGTAGATGAACTCAGATAGCAAGGTAAGTGAGTGCGTCTGGTGCAATAGAGGGTGATGTGCAGTGAAATTTAGCTCTGATTTAATAAGTTACTACCATTGTTTTGTGCCTAGTTAAGATAATTAAGTGACTTTGAATATTACAACTTTTATATTGTAGTTGGATTGGTTTATTACTTTGTTTGATTTTATTTTACTAAGACTGTTTATGTTTAATATATCCAAGCTGTTTATGTTTTATATATCCAAGCATGTTATAGTGTGCATGGTTTTATCCATTTTCTCTTTTCTCTCACAACTTGTTCCCTCGTTGAAATTGCTATACTTGGTTGTTCTTGTTGAAATTGCTATACTTGGTTGTTCTTGTTGAAATTGCTATACTTGGTTGTTCTTGTTGAAATTGCTATACTTGGTTGTTCTTGTTGAAATTGCTATACTTGGTTGTTCTTGTTGAAATTGCTATACTTGGTTGTTTTTGTTGAAATTGCTATACTTGGTTGTTCTTGTTGAAATTGCTTTACTTGGTTGTTCTTGTTGAAATTGCTTTACTTGGTTGTTCTTGTTCTGTTTCCATGCTATGTGATTGTAGTATCAGCAAAACAAATTCATTGGAGATTATCTTGTTGGTCAATGCTTAGTCTCTTGAATTTACGGCACACTTTATGTTTTATATAATCAAAGCATTATAACAAATTAGCGATGTATGCTGGATACATCATTGTTGCTGATTATGGATTAATTCATAACCTTGCAGGTATTTGAAGTATTTGACAAAGAAGTACTTGAAGAAGCACAATGTAAGAGACTGGCTCAGAGTGATTGCTTCAAACAAAGATAGAAATATATATGAGCTGAGGTACTTCAACATTGCAGAGAATGAGGGAGAGGAAGAAGATTAAGTGTAGGTTCAACTTATTTCCTAGAGCTAGTGTTCCTTTTGGCATGTATAAGTATTGCTTGAGATATGTTCCAATGTTTAGACTTTGTTGCAATTTAACAGTTTTGATTTTGTGCTGCCATTTATGAAATTCAGAATACACTTTTCATTTTATTCTTTCTTGTTTTATGCTTTTATACGGCTGCAGTGTTTCATATTTTTCTTTTGTTTCAGATTACATACAAAGAATAGTTCCAAATTTTAGAATTTCCAATTTGCCAATTCTATATAATGCGGGGTCTATTCTTAACAATTGAAAAATAATTTATGGTAATCGTAAGAGAAGAACATGGCCCTGAATATTGAATTAACCTGAATTTGATATTTCTTAATCATTAAGAAATACAATTCTTTCTTGTCGAGACATTATGTTTAATGAGTTGGGATTTTGAAAAATGGAGAGCACAATTATTAAAGATTATTAAAGTTTTGACGTATAAATGCAAATATATTAAGAATTTAATTGGAATGTAATGAAAGTGTAAAATAACTTTGAAATATAAATTGATGATGACAATAAATTGACAGGTTAAATTTGTTTACCCAATTAATTTCATATTTTAATGAGTGGGTCTACTTAAAACTTTAGTAATTGCATATAATATGACTTGTATATAATTTATATTTTAGTAATTGTGCTCTCTATTTCTTTTGAGAAATGAATTTCTTTTTTGAGAAATGAATTTCTTTTTTGAGAAATGGAAAGGATCTCAACTTGGAATTGATGATTTGTTTTGTTTTGAAGGGTTTTGAATTTCATTAAAAGGAGTTTGAAGTAACGATAAATAAGAGATTTTTAAAATAAAAATATATCTTAGTTAGATATAATATCATAAGTAGTCTAAGGGTGTGTTTGAATTGGTGGTAAATATAATTGAGTTTGGTAGAATTGATTTTAACAGAATTGAGTTTAACAAAATTGATTTATGTTTGAATATATTTATGTAAAAGTGAGTTAAATAATAAATTTCAGTGTAAAAATCATCCGTAATCAATTCTGGAAATAGAAGCTACAAAATATCTAAATCACTTCTAAATCACCCAGAATCAATTCTACACCTCTAGAATTGATTCTACCTTTAGAATTGATTATGGATCTTCTAAAAGGCAATCCAAACATGCTATAAATGGAGTGAGAGTGGAGATAGAAGTTACAGATTCTAGTTTTAGGTAGAATCAATTTTGGAGGTAGAAACAATTCTACTTTTGATAAAAACAAACACTTTTAAATCACCCAGAATCAATTCTACACCTCTAGAATTGATTTTGTGTAATCTAAAAGGCAATTCAAACATGCTATAGATGGAGTGAGAGATTAAAGAGAAGTATATTGCACACAGTTGAATTAAATATAATAAATTTATCTTAAAGGAGGTAATCTAACTAATTGTGGGATAAACTATGAGATGTTGAGAGCTATGTTTTTTGTATTGCCAGATTTTTTTCGGTGTGACGATGTCAACGATTAATAGAGTCTTGTCATCAAGCGGTGGCAACATTATAGTGGCTCAAAGGTCGACCAAGTTCAATTGCCTAGAAGCGACGACCGCATGGTTGCGGACTTGTGAAATTCGGTCATTCGACGCTGACGATAATAGATGACCTATTGGTGGTTGTTAAAGGTCGTGTGAGAAATGCTTTTCAAGTGAGGTTCAGATTTTTTTGGGATTGCTCGTGGATCATATTTTGGATTTTTTTAGTCATTCGACACTGACGATAATAGATGACCTATTGGTGGTTGTTAATGAATCATATTTTGGGTTTGTTAAGGTATAAATCTTAATCAGAAACATATGTATAAATTTTTAGGGTTATATATTTTGAGATTTTTTAGTCTTTTAAGGGTTATCAAAAGAATTTGAGAAATATTGTAAACACTTTAGGTTTATATGATTATTATATTTAGTTTGGGAATTTCAAAGACTATGTTATTATAACTCATTATAATCTTTTGTAACAACTTTTAAAGTATAATAAATAAGAGATATGCTCAAAACAAGGACTCAAATACAAACATCGGGACATGACACGACACAAACATACCGACACCTATAGTGTAAAAAACATAGAACACCTACATTGCTACATATATGATAAAGTATTGAACATTATTTTTCATATATTATTGAAAACTTTCTAATCAACTTAATGTCTTTAATTCTTCATCAATTACAGTTTCAAAATATCTTTATCTTTTTTTAGATATGCGTGAGGTTTGTCCAAAAAATGTATAAGTTGTGTTGGAATAAAGAAAAAACATTTAAAAATAATAATTGATTGAATTGTACGACATATGCAGTAGGAGTGTCATTAGGGTGTCAGACACCGATTCAAGAGTTTTGAAACAATTTTTTTGTAAGGACACATGTCTGACTTTTTTGACACATGTCGTACGAATATCATATAAATATCAGACACCGACGCGTCGGATACTGCAACACAACTACTCTTAAAGGTGTTTGTGTTTCTTCATATAATGCTCTTTCTTTGAGACGTAGATTGGTTCAATCAAATTTATAAATAATTTTATAAAAGGGTGTATAATAAACAACTAGAGTGTTCAAAAGGTAAATTCAAAATCAAATGAGGAATTAACCTGCCACCCCCACTTGTATCTAACACTCACCCAACTTGTAGCGAAATTCCATTTTCGTCCTTCTAAATATTTCGGATAATATAAAAATTTTGGGTTGATACCGAAAATTCCATCAATATATCAAAAATTTCTCAATAATTACCGTGCCATGACATTTGACACACATACCTGAAATTTCAGAATTTATGGTATTTTCTACCGGAAGTTTTGAAATTTCCGGTGAAATTATACATTAAATATAATATTTACGTAAAATGGACAAATATTCCAGAGATTTTAAATTTCCGGTATATCAGAAATTTTAGAAATTTGAAATTTCCGGTATGTGTCCAGAACTTCAATTTTTTTTAATAATTTCAATATTTTTGCCGCATCACCCTGAATAAACGGTTTCACGTATAATAAATACACAATATCCACAAGATTACATAGAAATTAAGATGAATTTTTAAGTTCTTCTTCCTAGTGTCTAATTTGTCATGCATATGTTGATTCTCATGCTTTTGCTTCTTCAGTACAATTCTATCTCCAACGGTCAGTGACAAAAGGCAATATATTATCAAATTTTAATTTTATTTGAACCCAATGATTGTCGTTGACAAAATCAACAACAATGATTTTATGCTTGCTCGTATGCATAGGTTGAGCTATGATAAGAAAGGAAAAGGTAATGTTAAGTGTTTGTGACAAGGAGACAAAGACGACATTATACCAACTTACAATAGGATAACCCATATCAGGAATCAATATCCATTTTTCTCTACCTTGCACACCCAAGTTTTCTACTATTAAGGAATTCCTAACTTCAACAACCGTGTCATAGAACAATTTGAAAAAATTTTTGGGTGTTGATGAACTTAAGTATTAAATTACGTTACCAACAACCATGACTCTTCGTCCCATCCAAGTAAAGTTGCAATAGTCCGAAAACCACAATTTTAATCGTCAACCATATCAACGATGTCATCAATGTATGAATGTAAGAAACCATGAAACTAAGACAAGTAAAGATGCCTAGAATATACATTGGACGATTGACTTTGACCCGACATACTTGAAGATTGAATTTGACCCGACATACTAGAAGGTTGAATTCATGTTGGGTTTGTGTGTGATCTCTTTGTAGTCTGACTTCTCTTTGCGCCATCACTATACCCCTACCGAGGGATCACGATGCACATCACTCTCTTCACCCTTTTCGCTATTCTTAAATCCTTTGTTTGGTTTGAACTTCACGGGCGGTGAACACATAAAAGTTGTTTTTGGATGTGATAGTTCCCGAACTTTCAAACCCCTCTAGCCTATAATGTCCAAAGAATTGAAATATGTCTTCAACTCTTCACATTCTTCTTCTAAATCCATCTTTGTGCCAGTATCGTCATGACCGTTCTTGAATGTGTAATTTATTCAAAAAAAATATGAGTTGGTTCTAAAGGAACATGCAAGCCTTGTATTTGGAAGCCAACAAGTTAACACACACGAGGTAACCCGTGTGCAGATCTAATGAATCAACCAGAGATGTCCTTGTTTGTACTAACAAATTTGACCCTTTCCAGCTTTTTCCCCATGTGTTGTATACACTGCCTTGAAACAAAGCCGTACAAGTTGGCATATAATGAAGTGTTATACCAATGCTCAATGTTGACAATACTTTATTGAAATAACACTCTTATTGAACCTAGATGCAACTTCAACATGGTGTTCACAACATCCCAACTTCGGCATAAATCTCCCTGACCCGTTGTCAACATGTTTTTCAGTCTCCAATGAGCAGACTCCACCATAAATCACAATAACTAAACCATAATGAGACAACAAGATAAATTATGCTTAGTAATAACATAGAAAAGAAGTTGGTATACATGTTCGTTGTTGTGTTCCCTAAATGAGTGACTTTGTTAGTCCAAGCAGCCACACACCTTTCTTTATATGGTGTCAACCATGTTTCATTCACATACTTAACAAACAAAGGTATATTAGGACAATCAGTCACAAAGTTCTTCAAGTTTGCGAGATACTCAGTTTATCTATTAGTATACATCATGTTGTTCCGTAGATCCATGACATGTTCATGTATTTCTGATTTAACATACTCCTTACATTTCATGCTAGTGTTTTTGGTAATGTGGAACGAACATAACAAATGTGTTGAAATTGGAAACACAACTTGAATTGCATTCATCAACGCAAGTTATCAGAAGAAAAAAAACTCTTTGAGCTTCTCCAGAGCCCTTGTGAAGTTTTCCTCCCTTTCATGTTCCAAATAGGCAAGCCTTACAGAAAATATCAACTTTGTTGACGTAACACCAACAATCTCAAGCAATGGTAACCAATACCTGTATGTTCACGATTCAAATAATAAAAAATCAGATAAATCAAAGTATGTCAAAATGGTATCAAGATCTACATTATATATTGGTCTTGTATGTGCAATAAAAAATCAACACCAAGTGAAACATATTTAACAACTTCACTAAATCAGGATGTGTACATAAGATATCAACAACAACATTTGAGTTTCCCTATTTCTTATCTAACATGTGTACTTTTCTTTATGAATAAGAGTCAAGAACATTTATATTTCCATCAATGAACCTCTATACTCGCATTGTACGTAGCTCTAGCTTTATACACTTGGGTAACATTTGTGAGGTTTTCTGGATCTTTATCTTTTAAGGAAGAAACCATGTACCGTGGAGCCATGTTGTACTTTGTCATGTCATTCACTAATTGTCTCTCATGATCTTTTAGACGACCCAATATGTCATGGCCATCTAAATCCTCAGATAATTTATGATTGTGAAACCATCACTTTCCAACCAATACCATTTGGCGAAAATCTCAACCTAAAAGGACATTTTACTTTCATACTATAAATACCATATGAAAATTTACTACTTTTAGATGTATTTTTCCTTTTATAATATCCTCCTCTCGCACAACTCATAATCAATTTATCATTCCTACCTTGCTGGCCATTTGCAGTATCAGAATGAACAGTCACAATTATAATACCATATTGCTTACCAATATCTAGTGCCCAAGCTAATACTTCAACTTGGTTCTCAAATATTTGTCATTTACATTACATACAAAGTATAATATTAATATCATATAACGCAAATAAAATATTAAATTTGAACTTGTTACATAGAAAACATACTTTGTTTGTGGTGAAAAACTACGTGCAATCGCTATACGAATCCATAGATGACCCTATCAGTAGGGATGAAAATAGGTCAGACAAACTAACATGGACCTAAGACCTACCCTACATATCGCCAAATAGGATGGCGAATGCTCTGTGAAAAAATTAACTTTTTACACCTATTCGCCAAATGGGATGACGAATGCTTTGTGGAAAAAAAACTTTTTACACCCATTCGCCAAATGAGATGACGAATGCTCTATAAAACATAATTATATTGGTAATTTATTTGAAATACATGCTAGAATGGTATTTTATTTTAATAACTATATTATTCTAAAATAAATATCCACATTATGACTCCCATTATGACTCCCCTTCTTTATGTATTTAAAATCAATATGTTTTCAAAGTGGAACTATAATCACGACATTATAATCAGTATTGTTAACGAGTCCTATATTAGTGTTTATTTGATAGGAAAACAATTGAAAACTAATGAAATAGATGTGAGAATATAGCAGGCAAAACAAATCACGTCATTGCGTGAGTCCCACAATTGTTTTTTTATAGAAAGACTTTTATTATAAAACTAACTAAAATTGATAAAATAAATTCCAACGAAAAAAAGTAAAATAGATAAATATTAGTATTATTCAAGTTTATATTTGGTTACTAATGGAAAAATTAAAAAAAAAAAAAAAAGTAAAATAAATAAATATTAGTATCTCTCAAATTTATATTTAGTTAGTAATGGAAAAATTTAAATGTTTTTAGTATTTTAAATTTTTAGTTTTGGTTAAGTTCGGTACCATTTGAATTCAGTTCGGTTTCTATTCGGTACGGTTTTAGAACTGTTTTATGTAATATGATTTGGTTCACTAACTAAATTTAACGATTTGATTATTTTAACTTCAGTTCGATTCAGTTAAGTGGTTTGATTCAGTTCATAGATTTTTTGAACACCCTTATCCTTGACTTACCGGAAATTTCGAACAACTACAAAAGAATTTTGAAATCTTATATAAAGAAAAATGATAAATTTTTTAGATAAATAATAACAGGGATAATTTTGAAATAGTGAAAATATGGAGGTACTAATATGAAATGGGGTTGGCATGTTAAATTCTCGAATCAAACAATATAAAATGACTATGTGATTCCAATCTCAAATACACCGTAAGTATCCATCTAAGCTACAGTCGTCTCCGTTTGCAGCACTCGCCGCCGATTTTCTTAGAATCCATCGAACGGTAACCCTCTTTTCCTTCTCTGTGCTATTTACAGTTATCTTATTTCTTCAACGAGTGAAACGATTATGCTATGTTCATTTGATTTTTTTTTTAAACCAATTTATTTTATATTTCATATTTAAATCTATCAGTTTTGTATGATTATTTTCATGTTTGGCAAAATCCCAATCCAACCCGTGAAATCCTGAGAATCCGAGATCTTAAATGTATTTACTTTTTTATTCATAAACCTCTACAATTTGTGAGTGTTGCATAGCCTGCCAAGTGTTTGATAAAATGCGTGTTTTGGTTATGTGGTTTGAAATTGGTAGGAAATGAAGAAAGGAGTGCATCCACAGAAGCAATGGATATCGTATGTTACTCAATCTGGCAGGTTGTTGCATGTCATGATGACAAAGATACATCCTGTTGGTAAAGTCTATCATTTTCGTGCTAAGCGTCAAATGGCTGAAAGTTTGGGACAAATTGCCAAGTTCAGACGTCGTTTCGGCTTGGAAAATCCTGAGGCTGTTGAAAAGAAATAACTTTTTTACTATCTCATTAATGGAGATTTGGTTGGTATTTCATGCAAGTTTTCTGGAAAAACCTAGGAAAATAGTCATTGTTGTTTAGTTCAGTATCTGGCATATCTAGTTGAAGCATAGGTATGTCTTTTTTTTTCAATTCTTACAACTAATTGATATATTTCAAGTTGAACTTGTTTGTGGGTGTTCCTAGTAAATAAATAGATCAATCTCTATTAAGCTCAATTCTCTGCTCATTATTCTTGCATTAATGTCTTAATAGGGTGGCTCAATGATTCAGATCCACAATGAGTCACAAGTGTGTGGCTCAGGATCAGTTGCTACTGAACCTAATGTTCTTCATTCCTTTTGTTCTCTCACTACATCCTTTTGGCATTCATGGCTGTTTCAATGTATGTTCAAAATTCAATGTCAGTTTCTTAAATTGATCTCTCGTCAAAATGCATTCACTTCCACATGCTTTGTCATTTGCTTTTCACAAAATCATAATAAAGGCCTTCCATTTTGTTGGTAGTTTTGAAAACAGCTGCTAGTGAAATAGATCAATTGTAACATTTTGTTAGAATTTGTTTTGTACCAATTCAATGTAATCAACTTTTACTGTCACAAAACAACTTGGTTATACTTTGCCTGACCTTCAACTTGTCATTTTTCTCATGGAGGTTGCTTTTTTAATTGCTTCTCTCAACAATAAATTCAGCCTTTGTCGTGTGTAAGGATACATCATGTTGGGGATTACTATGTATTATCGCAAAACTTGAACACCTAATCAGTCAAACACTTTTTTCTGTTTAAAGTTAAAACAACTAGCATAGTCTTCATCAACAATCCTAGTGATATCATACGTGACATTGCCATGTTTATCGTACTTCAGTTTTGCATCTAAAGATCATTTTAAAAACTTGAGGATCTATTTCAATGCATCCCAGTGCATTATTTCTAGCTGAAAATTGAATGATATCTTCTGACCAAAGGCGAATATCTATTGTACTTTACACTTTCAAGAGCATAGGAAGTAGTCTAATTCCTCTATTTTTCCGGAGAATGTGGCTTCCCCTTTTGACTCTTTCTTCCATACTATTATGGATAGGGACATGTTAGTTTTTGGATTTCCATAGACGGACAAGTAATTTAGGAAACAAGTGATATCACAAAAAAAAAAGGATGCACGTTCCCGTAAATAGACTGCTGGAAAGTTTGAGGGGCGACGTGTTGCGCCACTTTCCTTTAGGAAGCTCTTGCACTGCCCTCTCTAAGTCCTTTGTAAATATACCAATACATAGTCCCTCAAGTAAAAAGATTTGTAAACGGCAAAGTGATTTAGTTTAATCATCTTCTTTCATTTAGATGAGTCCTCAAGTGCATTTGGGGATAAGTCCTTGATACATATTTGGGACGAGTCCCTCAGGTGTTCTTGGGATGGGTACCTCATGTGTACTTGGGACGAGTACCTTAGACGTACTTGGAGGCGAGTCCCTCGTGTATACTCGGAGGTGAGTCTTTCACGTGTACTTAGAGGCGAGTTCCTCGAGGGATCTGCAGTTGTAAGTTAGCCCTGGGTAATATGCCTTTGCTCACGACTTTTTCTTATTATTGATGGCTTATGGCCCTGGGTATTAGCAAACTTTCTTGTATTGATAATACCAGACGTCTAGCTTATCTACCTAGAACATAAAGGAATCTCCGACGAAGGGAAATGAAAACGGGATTATTGCAAATTTTTGCATGCTAATTCTTTTGCATGTTTAGAGTATGAAGACTCGTACACACACCTTACTAAATTCTACGAAATTACTAGAATGCTAGGAACTCCATATAATGAGGAAGATGTGGTATCCCTACAGATGTTTCCACATTCTTTGATCGGTAAAGCAAATGAGGAAGATGTGGTATCCCTACAGATGTTTCCACATTCTATGATCGGTAAAGCAAATGAGGAAGATGTGGTATCCCTACAGATGTTTCCACATTCTATGATCGGTAAAGCAAATGACTGGTATCAAATAGGGATGAAAATGGACATGGTATGGACAGGGTATTATAGTATCTGTCTCCATACCCACAATATAAAAAAATCCCCGTACCCGAGCTCATACCCGCGTGTGCATCAATATTTGTATCCTCACCCATACCCTATGGGTACCTAAGTACCCGCACTCATACCCGTTTATCCGCATTTCTAATAAAAATAATTGATCAACTATTATTTATCATATAATTTTATGTTTTTAATATCACGAAAAAAAATCCAATAATGTTATTGTTAAATTAAGAAATAAACAAACATTTATATAAAAATGCATACAAGTTTAATAGTGATGTATTTAATAAATTTGATAAATTAAATTGTATAAATATATACTATGT
The DNA here is from genome assembly GCA_963966055.1 of Lathyrus aphaca. Lineage (NCBI taxonomy): Eukaryota > Viridiplantae > Streptophyta > Magnoliopsida > Fabales > Fabaceae > Lathyrus > Lathyrus aphaca. The sequence goes on from OZ014525.1 coordinate 20,782,961, forward strand.
GGGTATGGGGCGGGGTGGGTACTAAGGTACCCGCCCATACCCGCTTATTTTAATGGGTAAATGTCCGTGCCCGAGCCTGTACCCATTTTGTGGGTTTTTACCCTACCCATTGTGTGTAAATTTTGAGGGTACCTGGAATGAGTCCAATTGCCATTCCTAATATCAAGACAAACCCATATCGACAACGACAAACTCAAACTTGTTGGAGGAAAAGTTCCTGAACAAATTCTTTCTTCACAAAATTTTATGGAAGCCAAGACAACCATCAAAATATTTTCTCAAGGCGTAACATAAACTCTTTGTGAGGCATGTGAAAGGTACAAGTCCATGCTAAAATGATGTTCAAACCACGATTTTAAAGAACTCATGCGAATACACATCTTAAGAAATGAACTTCGACAACAACCAAAGTTGCTGCTAGATGCTACTGCCGGGGTTCTCTTTTGTTCATAAGTTTAGAAGATGCAATCACAATTATTGAAAGAATGACACCCAATGATCATCAAGGGAGATACAATAGGAATTCACATCAAAGTGAATAATTTAGTAACAATAACAATCTTCTTGTATAAAATAAATTGTTAACACAAACGGTGGATGAACTAAAAAATAATTGTCAAACCTGCCACAACAATTGAAGGAAATGCATGGATCGACGCCATCAATGCAGATTGCATTATGTGAGTTTTGCTTCAAAAATCATCCAATCGGATCTTGTTCCCCCATTCATGCAGAAATCAATTATGTAAGTTACCCAAAGTCGTGGCAATATCAACACAATGAAGTGCAAAATTTACATTGGAGAACAACAAAATGTACATATACCAATAAGAAAATTCAATCGAGCCACTCACTTCCTCAAAACAAGACAACTATAGAAGAAACAATCACTCAATTTCTAACAACAACTACATCATCTCAAAAGAACACATAATCATTTATCAAGGAACTCACAACGCATGTTGGAACTTCAGTGAGCAAAATAGTAGATCTTAAAAAAGAGCAATGCAAGAGTGTCATTACTAGAAGTGGTAAAGATAGTAATACACGAGAAGAAAATGAAAAGGAGAATGAGACAAGAGAAAAATAAAATAAGAAAAAGAAGAAAAAAAGAATGAAGAGAAAATTTACCAGTCAAGAATTTACCTTATCCTCTTAACCCAACAAGAAAGATAAAGAGAGACAATCTACAAGGTTTCATGAGATTGTCAAAAGACTACAAATAAACATTACATTCTCATATATGCCATAGCAGAGGCAGTAAAATATGTTGAAAAACAATCTCGTAACCATTCTCCTCTAAAACAAGCAATAACAGGCACTTACAAAAAAATTGGTGAAAAAGAGGAACAAGAGGTAAAAATGAGTTAACTGAGTTGGATATATAAGAGAGATTCCTCTAGAGGCATGTATAAAAAAAACTAAGAAAAATATCCATCTCAGAAAACTTCAAACTGGAATTGAAGACATTACCATCACATTTAAAGTACATTTCCTTAGAAAAAATGGTAATAAACCGGTAGTGATTAGCAACTCTCTTTCCCATGAATAAGAAGAAAATTTGGTTTAGATTCTCAAAAGAAATAAAGAAGCAATAGGTTGGGAATTATCTGATTTAAAAGTAATTAATCCATTATATTATATGTATAAAATCATGATGGAAGAAAACTTTAAAACTATAACTCAAACTCAAAGACACCTGAACCCCAACATGAAAAAAGTTGTTAGGAAGGAAGTAATTAAGTTACTTGAAGCAGGAATGATATGCCCAATCTCAAATAGTAAATGGGTAAGTCTTGTATAAGTAGTATCTAGAAAGGGAGGTACGATTGTGATTTAAAATGAGAAAAATAAGTTAATCCCAACTCGAACAATCAGTAGATGAAGAATGTGTATAAACTACAAAAGGCTTAACCAAGCCGCTCTAAAGGAACATTTTCCATTACCTTTCATGGAAAAAATGTTGGAAAAATTAGTTGGCCAAGCTTTTTAAATCTTCTTGGATGGATACTAAAGCTACAACCAAATAATAGTGAATCCTGAGGATCATGAAAAAGCTTTATTCCCATGCCCTTTTAGAGTATTTACTTATATAAGAATTCCATTTGGACCATGCAATGCTTTGACCCCCTTTCAACGTTGTATGCATATTTTCTCTAATATTATAGAAAATACATCAAAGTATTCATGGGCAACTTCTTTGTATTTAGGGATTCATTTGACACATGTCTTCACAACCTGGATGATCCGTTAAAAATGTGTCGAGACTAACTCAGTTTTGAACTGGAGAAAATTCCATTTTATGGTAACATAAGAAATTATACTCAGACACAAAATCTATGCTAGAGAAATCAAAGTAGTTGTTAGGTTTTTTATTGGCGGCATTTTGTTAAAACAAGTTTACAACAAGATGTTGGGTAAGATGTCCTGACATAGTTGCTCAGACATCAGTACAAATGTGGTTATAATACTTGGCAGATTTATTTTGCAAGATGTTGAGCAAGATGTTGTAGTATCTTCATCAACTGTCATGACACAATGAGTGTCATGTGTTTCAGATAGATGTTGAAGACAAATGTCATGACATCTTAGTCTGGTAAAATAGGTGTTGTTGTTTGGTATTTTCTTGACAAATTTAATTTGATTTTCTGAGATTCCTTTTGGGTATATCTCAGTTATTTTCGCAGGTCAAGAAGATGTAATCTGGAACAAATGATCAAATATCCATCAACATTAAAGTTTCTAAATTTGGTTGTTGAGCTAATTTATGATACTTGGAAATTTGCTCCAAGATTTAAGGAGATTTTATTTTTTTGCAACAATCAACACATGAATCAAGGAATAATTGGGCCAGGAATTTGAAGCCCATGGACAGCTGAAGCTTATAAAAGGAAGACCAAGACCTAAGACAAATTAGTTCATGTTAGTTCCTTTTGTTTAGTTTGAAAAATTAAGGATTTAGGGTTTGAGAGTCTCTAGTGATCCTTTTTATGTTAGTCACCCTCTATATCAATTGATACTTTGTGGTAGACATAATTTTCTCATTCAGAAATCTTTAGGTAATAAGTTGAGTAATGTTCTAGGATGAAGCTTTTAACCAAATCCAAGATTTATTCTTAGTCAATAGTCTTGGCTGAATATTGTAATGAAAGTGTTGTCTTCATATTAAGAGTGTGTATCACGCAGTGATTGTAAGGGAAATGGGAGGGGTCTCATATCTATGAGTGTCTTAGATAGAAATAACATTGTGTAAGGATTAAGTGAGGGGTTGTAAACGGGGGAGTTTAACTCTAAATTAATATTGCTGATAGTGAATTTCCTTCCTGGCTTAGTAGCCCCCAAACGTAGGTGTTGTTGTACACCGAACTGGGTTAACAATTAACTGTGTGTTCTTTACTTTCTACAATTCTATTTTGTGTTCATCTTGTCATTGTGTTAAGTGCAGAGATCAATGTCTCGACATCTCATAAGACATTTGAGATCTGCATACTAGAGTTTCAGTTGTTAAAGCAAAGGTAGAATCGATTGAGAAGCTACATCCTCCAACAAATGTCAAAGGAATCAAGAACTTTCTCGGACACACAAGATCCTATAAAAGATTTATCAAGAATCGCAAAATCATTAAGCAACCTGCTTAATAAAGATAGATCTTTTCTATTTGATGAATCATGCCTAATCGCTTTTAACCAATTATAAGAAAAATTAGTAACAACCCCAATAATCATCGCACCTAATTGGAAATTTAATTTTGAATTAATGTGTGATGTTATTGATTATGCCATACGTGCAATACTTAGTCAAATAAAATTTAAGGTTTTCCATGCAATACACTATGCAAGCAATGTTTTGAATGACCCACAAGTCAATCATGCAACAACAAAAAAGAATTGGTAACAATAGTGTATGCACTTGAGAAATTTAGATTTTATTTAATTGGTTCAAAACTTTATATTAACAATGAAGCTATTAAATATATAATAAACAAACCTAATTCCAAACTACACTTGATTCGATGGATGCTTTTACTGAAAGAGTTTGACATGGAAATAAAAGACAAAAAAGGATTAAAAAATATGGTAACTAATCACATACATCCGTTAGTAATCAAAGAAATAACAGTTCAATAGAAAGAAGTACTGAAATAATTCTTACATGAGCAACTAATCATGATACTAGAAATGCTATGGTTTGCTAATATGACTAATTACAAGGTTTTTGGGATTGTACTAGAGGACCCTAATTGGAAGCAAAATAAGAAATTTCTAAAAGACACTAAGCAATATGTGTGAGATGATCCTTTTCTCTTCAAAATAAGGGTTGAAACCTTTTAAGAAGATGTGTGAACAACAAGGAGGCATAAAGTATAATATGTCATTATTATAATTCTATGGAGGACATTATAATCGAGAACACACATCCCTTACATATTTTTAATCAGGTTTACAATGACCATCTATATTCAAAGATACTCGCAAACACATAAAAAATGTGACAATTGTCTAAGAGTTGGGGGAATTTCCAAAATAAACAAGATGCCACTACAAAACATACTAGAAATATAAGTTTTTGAATGTTAGGGAATTGATTTTGTTAGACCTTTTCTACTCTCATATAACAAAAAATTACATTCTAATTGTAGTAGATTATATGTCTAAATGGGTTGAAGCAACTGCATCACCTAAAGTAGATGGGGGAAACAATGGTGAAATTCCTAAACAAAAATATTTTCTCTCATTTTGAAACACCCAGGGTATTCATTACTGACATGAGATCTTATTTTCGTAACAATCAACTAGCAATAACACTCGGACATTATAAGATAAAACACAAAGTAATATCACCATACCACTCCCAAACCAATAGTCAAACAAAAGTTTCAAACAGGAAAATAAAAAGAATTTTATAGAAGACAATATCCTCATAAAATAAGATTGGTCATCAAAACTAGATAAAGCCTTGTGGACCTATCGAACAACATTTAAATCTTCTATAGGTCTGACATGGTATATGGAAAATCATGTCACCTTCTAGTAAGTTAGAACACAAGACTTAATGAGCACTTAAGTTCCTAAATTTTGACCAATTCCTAAATTTTGTTCTAAACATGGTCAAGTATATCTACTCATCCCCATCCTTGTATTAGAATATATATTTTTTTATAAATAAATTTAAGTAATTTATTTATTTATTTTAATTCATAATTTATCTTAAATTCTAATAATATTAACTTACATTAAAATATTCCAAACACCCGTTTCAAATATTTCAAACAATAAATTAAAATTCAAAATCTAATAACCAAACCGTTAATATTATAAGTAATAAAAAATATTTTAAATTATCCACCAGTTGAATATGAAAACGAATTTATAATGATTATTAGTGTTTTCATTATCCATTTAATCTCTATTTATTAAAATCGAAGAAATAAAAAATCAAACCTTATACCATCAAATATGAATTTTGTTGTCTTTATATAAGATGAATTAATTGTGATTGTTACCCGAAAAAACAAAAGATGTATTGACGATGTAAAATAACTTTACATCATCGTCCAATAAACAACATACATTACAACAAATAATATTAATATTTAAATATAATTAAAATAATTTGACTGATTAATGATTTTTTTTATCACTGTGACGGTGCATGTCCACTAAACTCTTGATATCCTTTCATTTATAAATCAATGTATAATGTATTAATAGTTTACAAGAGAGTGTGTATAAAAAAAGAAGTGCAAAGAGTAAAATAAAAAGTAAACCATATAAAAATACCAAAAGAGCCCAATATATGGTCCAATATGAAACCCACCATATAGATAACAAATACAAACCCTGAATTTCTATCTAAGCTCCTATCATCTCCGATTCACAGTCTTCGTCGCCGGTTCTCTCGAACGAACGGTAACGCCATTTCTCTTATCTTCTCCGTTTACAGTTCCAACTATTTATCATTATACTTCATATTCGAATCTGTCAGTTTTAGTTTTATGTGATTAAGTTTAGCATAAATAATTTGAATTCTCCATTAAAATACAATCAATTTCTAATAATTTATGTGAATTTTCTATAGTAATTGTACTTTGATGGCATGAGAAGAGTACGAGTGTTTAATTTTTGTTTTGGATTTGATGATTCAGTTGGTGCCAAGGGAAAGAAGAAGGGTGCAACCTTCACCAATGACTGTGCTAAGCCAGTTGAAGATAAAATCATGGAAATTGCTTCTCTTGAGAAGTTTCTTCAAGAGAGGATCAAAGTTGGTGGCAAAGCTG